>CM057827.1:25855967-28278467 GCA_030068075.1 Paguma larvata
ACCCCTGACTGCAGGGTATTAATAAACTTCCAGGGAAAATATGATCTTAGTGCCTAACAATATATTAACAACTTAAATACCAAGTGAGTAAAACAAAAAGCAAAACAAAAACCTACTTTTAGTTTCCAAGAAAGTTAGTTGACCGCAAACAAGGAAGTTGCCTTAGTAAGAAGGTTGTTTGCTTTGAGCTTCCATAAATGAGAAGAAATCAAATAATCAGAGAGATTATTATCATCAACCCTGTAGATGAGAACAGCATCGTAAACAAAAAGTATGTGAGCATAATCCCTTTAGATAAGGGATTTTTTCTCTTCCTTATTTGACCTTTATTTCATACATGAATAAAAAAGGCCAAACATAGTCATAAGGGTTTGCCTTTTGCTTTCTGCCTACAGTTTTTCAAGAAACACTGAACTCACACCTAGGAATATTTTGACAAGCCTAGAAATCTTTTCAAAAAATAACTTGTGTGCCTGGCAAGACATTACTAAAATCAGAGGGTATTTTCCCCCCATGGAGGTGACGACTACGAAGCTTTTCATTCACACCCTCGCACTCGTGTAGAGACCAGCTGATATCTTTGTGCATATTTCAGGGCCATTCAGGGGACTTAAAAGGAACACAGAAGAGTTTTTTGGAGGGATCTCTTACACTCATTGCACCTGTTCACCTATTTCAAGAACATTTGCTTCACCTGAATTAAGACAGTGACTTTTCATTTCTCAGTTTGAGGCATAAGTGGAAATTTGCCTCATGTTTGTGTTTTTGATATAATCACAAAAATCATATCTGAGTACTTCCTTCAGTCACGCCTGTAAACTAACACATTTTAGATTGCTATAATGATGAAGCCACCTTCCATTTGATATTTCAAAAAGTAGCCAAATTATTAATTTTTATGGAGGATTGATTACACTATAACTTCAAAAACACCTTCTCTTAAAATCGTAAGAAATTTTAGCTAAGGGCTGAGGTCTCCTCTGGTTCTAGATTGGGTGGAATCATACTCATCCTGCTATGCAGAAATTCTACTTTCGACTTCTACCTAATTGCTTCCCAGTTAAATTGGGACAGTGATTATTAAGGTCTCTGAATATGCATCTCTGGATGGGGAGCACCACGTGAAGGTGCCCAAGTATTTGGAAACTCTTGCCTTCCCTTTTAGAGAAGAAGATAGACCTGGCTAACATGTGCAGTGACTTTTAGGTTAGACATGCTTCTTTCCCCTGTGGAATCACAGTCTTCTAATTACATTGGATTTCAAGGTTTTGTCTTTGTCTTCTCCCTTATCTTTGTCCTTTGCTTTTCATTCCCCTTAGTTGACTCTAAAGTTGCATCTTCTGTCACCCCACCCTACCTGCCTTTCCTAATTGTTTCCTTCTCCTTGCCAACTTCCCATGCTAACATGGCCTCCTATCAGACACTTCCCTCATCCTCAGTGTCCCTTTGCTCCCCATTGCCTCTTCATTCACAACCCTCCACCACTTGTCAACAGAGGGAAGTCCACCTCATTAGGAAGTAGACTTTATCTTCCACAGTGCATAACACATATTAGGGATGCACAGAATATGCAGGTTACAGACTCAAGCTTGGAGCGCTACCCAGACATACACGGTATTAGAAAGAAAGCAAGCCGAGGTGCCTGGGTTGGTTAAGCGGCCGACTTCAGCTCAGGTCATGATCTCCTGTCTGTGAGTTAGAGCTCCATGTCGGGCTCTGTGCTGACGGCTCAGAGCCTGGAGCCTGCTTCCAATTCTGTGTCTCCCTCTCTCTCTGCCCTTCCCCTGTTCATGCTCTGTCTCTGTGTCTCTCAAAAATAAATAAAAACGTTGAAAAAAAAAAGAAACAAAGCCTTTATTAGGAATTGATAATTTCCCAGTATCTAAAGCTTCAGTTTCTTTAGTGGAGACGTAAAACCCAAGATTTAGAGATAAAGAGCCTGGAAGGAAAACAGAAGTCCCAGAGCACATGAGCCATATTGCCAAGAACAACATGAGGCCCACAACGAGGTCCCTGTGTTACTAATGTTTGCCTCCAGATCCCTTTTCAGTAGGAAACAGTACCGTCTCAGACAGCCATCTCAGTAAAGAGATGGACAGAATGGACAGAATGAAATAAGCATTATCCCTCTTTTACCTCCAACAAAAGTGTGTCTCGATCAGTGTCATTTTGTGTTTGGGTATGCTGCATGTTATAAAAGCACCTAGCTCATTGCCTGCTACATAGTTGTTATTTGAAAAAAAAATGGCCATGAATAAAGTTGAAGGAAGCTAAGGGCATATTGCATAAGGCCTTGGATGTGAAGATAAGAAGTCTGCATCAATATAATAGATAGTGGGAAGCTCCATCCATATTCCTTTACATGCCATATTCTTTTTCACCAGCATATAAAAAGCCAGCATATAATAAGAGTAGCATTTTGTAACAGAAATGTAAGTTGCATCTGTTCACGTTCAGTCTCTGATTCCTCAGGAGGTTTTTCCACACCCCTCCCCTATTCCTGCTTTCCAGCTGATTTGACAGAAGGACAGAAGGATTAAGAAATCAAGTAGCTTATCTGAGAGGTTCCCCACAGGCACTTTGTCCCAGGTGTTCCTGCTCGTAGCTTATATAATCAGGAGAATTCTGTGTGCTGAGGGTATTAGTATAAAGGTGATTGTTTGAGTCAGTGGGTGATAGTGTCGAGGCAATTATAGCCAGGTGATGTGTGATCTTAAAGACCTAGTTAGTGCCCCAGGAGACCCGGAGACAGGGTTTCCTTCATACCGTTGCAAACGAACATTCTGATGGTGAGGTGGCACCACTTACCAAACAGGAACAAAAGTGAAAGATTAAGGGAGGGAAGCATGTTCCACTATTGCTTGGGGGAGGGGGAGGCACTCCATGTTAATCTTTTCGAATGTGTCCCTTCTTCTTATGTTTATGTTTTTGTTAGGTTTCTTTGTTCACTTAAAATGGAACTAAACCCAAATAATGAGAATTGAATTTGGTTTCCCCTTAGAATCTAAAAACAAAATAAAACAAAACAAACAAAAAACCAACAATAATTAAAGTTATTTGTAAAAAGGAAATGGAAAAGACAATAAATTAGCTGTATTTCTTTCCATTTAATTTGTTTCTAAAGGTTATTTACAATAGATAATAAAGTTGCGGAAGGCTCATCGTTTGTGTTCCATTTGTGGGCACTCATCCTGACATGTAGGGAATCCATTTGAAACTGTCTCAGTTGAGTATTAGGACAATAGTGTGTCCCTGGAGAGATCAGAGACCCTATTTTATTTCTCTATTTCACTTTTCTTTTTTTTTAATTCCACAATTAATACATGCTATTGAAAAGAATTCAAAATATGGTTGACCCTTGAATAACACCAATTTGAACTGCGTGGGTCCACTTATATGTGGATTTTTTTTTTCAATAAATACGGTACAGTACACTAAGTGTATTTTCTTTTCCTTATGATTTTTTTAAATATCTTTTTAAGGCCACTTTACTGTAAGACTGCAGTATACAATGCATATATAACATAAAAAATATATGTTAATTGACTGCGCTGTTGGTAAGCCTTCTGGTCAAGCCTATTAGTAGTTAAGTTTTGGGGAGTCAAAAGTAGTTAAGTTTTGGCTGTGTAGGGGGTTGGTGCCCCTAATCCCCATATTGTTCAAAGGTCAAGTATATACTGAAGAACATAAAAAAAAAATGAAAGTCCTTTCTGAACATCTCCAACCCGACTCTTCTCTCAAGTGGGGATCACTGTTAACATTTCAGTGTACAGACGTCAAAACCTTTTGCTCTACCTTTACAAATAGGAACGTGCACACATGTGCACATACATATCACACACACACCTACTCAAAAAGGATTACTTAGTTTCATACAGTCATATAATACCTATATGTCCTGGACATCTTCCTGTGTTAGTATATGTAGAAATATGTAGGCTCTACTTAAATTCAAAGTGAAATAAACCATGAAGTTTTGCTGGAGCTTCCTCCTGTATATGTGCTTCCAGGCTGGAATGGAGAAAAAGTGACTGAAATTAGCTAGCCTGTTCCTGCCACAGCATGATGGCTTGGTCCTCTGGTTCAGTGAGCCCCATTAAAGAGTGAATGCAGCAGACTCCCACCATGCCCCATTGTTCTTGAAGAACTTGCATAGTGACAGGCCCTTGGGGCTTCCTTATTCCCATTTTTAAAAGGATAACAGAAACAGTTTTCCCAAAGACCCTGTCCAGTTGGTCTGGTTTCTTCTGAGGTGTGTAACTCTGCTTGCACTGGGCTTTTGCAGGACCTGGGGCTGAGTGCCGGAGAGGTGGAGGGTGTCATATGGATTCACTCACTCACTCACACATCCGTTTATTCATGCTCATGTTTATCATCTGGCAGACCCTAAGCATAGTGCTAGAGATGGCTACCTAAAACAAACATGGCTCGTTCCTTGCCAAAGGACATTGTACATAAGGGATACAAACAAGGAAACAGGCAATTACAAGAGAGTGTGAGTCATGTGCTGGCCAGTGTGTATAGAGGGTTCTGGGCAAACTTGAGGCCAGGAGGAGATGCTTCCTGGAGAAGACATCTCATATGAGTACTGAAGGGTAATTAGAACTTAGCTGGGTGAACAGATGTGTGGAGACAAGAAGTGTTAGAGAAGGAGGGGGCCACATGACAAAGGTCCAAGGTGCCTGTCAGGGGCTGGCAGGTTAGGGCAAGTGATGACCTTAATGGCCTCTTAAGGGAGTTTGAACTTTTTTGAGAGTCATGGGGAACAACCGAAGACTTTTAAAAAGCATGAGGGTGTGATTTGTAAGGTTTATAAGGTGGAGAACAGATGGAAAGGGCAGGAAGATCATTCGGATGCTGTTGAGGATGTTGGGTTAAGAGGTGAAGATGGCTTTGATGAGAGCAGTGGAGGAGCGGCTGGAGAAATGGGCAGAGCTTGAGGAAGCATTTCTTGCATCCCGTGAGCAAGTCTATGCTGCCGCATAAGCACCGATTGAGTTTGGCAACTTTGAGAAACTGCGTAAACCACAGGCAAAGCAGTTAACTCTGACATTGCAAAGCTAACTGCATGTGGCGCAGAGGCTAGATAAATATCTGTCTCTGGGGGTATATATATACAGGAGCATTTTTTATTTTGTTTTGTTTTCAAAAGATAATTGCACCCGAGGCTGGAGCTTGCTCACCCTATCTTTTGGACTCAGAATACAGTGCCTGGTCTATTTTCTACATGACTGGGCTTTACTTCAGAACTGACGAGTCATATATCATTCTGATTGATTTTTTCTTTTTTCTTTTTTTTCTCCTCTCAAATAGAGGGGGAGGGGTGGAATAGAAATTGTGATGAAAGAATATCAGGGCAACTCAACCCAAATATGCAATTATCAGGAGCCCCCCGAGTCTACTTCTGTTGTCCTCTTGTTTTGTTACTCAGAGCTCAAGATAGACAAGTAGGAGGTGAGGTCAGGCAGTGGGTAAGGGAAAATAGATAAGCAGCCCAGGCTTAGGGTGCCCTGGTGTCTGCCAGAGGGGAATGGTAAGAAGGGGGCACAGCAGAGATATGAAATGACCAACCAGTGTCCTAAGTGGTGGGGTTACAGCTAAGCTCCAAATCTCCTATTGAGGTTCCATTGCTTCTGGCTTCTTGGGTTTGCTTTTACCTGTGTCTTTCATTTTAGCTTCTCTTCTCCTTAGTGCCAGTCATTCCAAGGCACAAGCTCCAAACCTTAAGCATCCATTTGTATTAAAGCAAAAATATGCAGACTGAAGAAGTGTGTGTGTGTGTGTGTGTGTGTGCATTTTAGAAGAAATCCTTTGTAAAGATAAATGGATTTCCAAAAATGGATGGGACTGCATCACAATGATGTGTGTCTTCAGAAGACAGTCCCCCTATTTTGCAAAATTTTTATTATCTTTTCAAATTTATACATTCTGACTTTGACTCACTGATACAGTTATAAAGGATAAGGATCTTCAGACAAAATAATCCTTCATACACACACACACACACACACACACACACACACACACACACACACTTAACCTGAGTTCCTTTACTCATTGCCTACCCTCTACTCCTCTGTTTGAGCTCTGAGTGAGAAAACAGGAAGACAAGAGAGGTAGACTTTCATGTACCTGTTAAGGTTTTAAGAGAATTTGGAGATTTTTTTTAACAACAGTTAGTACTTATTAGTGAGTTGTAGAAATGTATGCCTTGATGATCATCTTTCTCTTGAACTCCAACAAACCTCAGTGAATTCCTTGGCCATCAGATACTGAGGGGAAAAGTACTGGGCTAGAGTTGAAGGTGAGGGAGGGGAATATAGGTAGAGAGACAGTTAAAAACGAGGCTTTTTTGTTTTAAATCTCTGACCCATGCATATTGGCTTCAAAAAGGTGGTGGTAGTGGTGGTGGGTTGTGTGTGTGTGTGTGTGTACGCATGTGTGTGTGTCTGAGAGAAAGAGAGAGAGAGAGAGGAGAGATGGAGAGAGAGAGAGAACATGTGCATGTGAAATGGAAAAAAAAATACCAGTGAATCAAAATGGGTAGGTCATTTTGTTGAATGTAACCAAACTCCTGAGCATTCTGAGATTAGGAGCAGTCATAATTTTGACTGCCATGCCTTATGCTAATGTGGCTGTCGTCAGTTGTAGGCTTCTGCTGAGATGGCCACTTACTCCTGCTTAATTTTCCCCCTAACGGTACTGGTGGAGGCCTGGGGACCTACATTCAGCTCTTACCAATTTAACTGACTGCCACCACAGGCCTTTATAAATTATTATTCTTATTTAGCACTCGAGTCTACAATTTATTTATTTCCTTCATATTCTGTAAAATATAGTTCTAGACTGTAGTGTGAGTTAGCTATGCTTCATTGTTCTTATAAATCCATATCTGTCATTAGCAATAAGCTAAACTTTTTTTGGATGCTAAACATTTGTACCCCCTGCAAGACCGACTGGTAATTTATCAAAGAGTTTCATTCATTTATCCATGCATGTGAAATTTACTAAGTACCTACTTTATGCTTGACAATGTTTTAGGCATTGGAGGTAAAACATTGAATAATATGCATTAGTAGAAAGAATATTACCAAAAATGTCTAGAAAATACTAGTCAGATTTGAGGAAGAATATGTCTCCGTACTGATAGTCTCAATATACTTTTTCTCCCCAATTATCTACACAGCTCCATGGGAAACTCCTGCAAAGTTTTTTTCCCCCATTATTTTTAGGTCTGCTTTTTGAATTTCAAGAAGTTGTCTTTGCCTTTAGTAGGGTGATATTTTAGTACTTTTTACCTAATGTCTTAGGAAAAAGATTTTCTTATTTATTACTGATGATTGTTTTGGAATGTGGGAATAATCCCTGGAAACCAATATATCAAATTTTTGTTTTAAGAATTGATATTCATCTGAACAGGCAATGGGTTTTCTGTTTTGGATTCTAGACTCTAAACAGTTTTCGGACATTTTTACCAACTCTCCTACTTTCACTATTCCCAGGTGGTTGTTCGATTTTCTTTCTCTTTCTTTCTTAAATTCTGTCTCTCCCTCCCATCTTTTCTCCCTCCCATCCACCATTCCTTTCTCTGGAAAATCTATGCTTCAAATGTGCTGGCAGGAAAGAGCAATCATAAGTTAGTGTAATTAACATACAGGGAATGAGTTTCCTTTTATCCTCTTATCGTCTTTTAGGACTAGTAACTATTGGCTGAAAATACTTCACTTCTTTGAGCCAAGCTTTCCTACCTATAGAACTATGCTATACTTCCTGTAAAGATGGAAGTAATATGTGGCAAAAAAAAATACTAGTGCTACATTATCTACGTTGCCCATATTTGATTCTCACTAGTCCTCTCTGGGAGTCAGTGCCTGATTCACAGACTCCCAATGCCACAATTCCATTGATTTGACCCACATACAAATCCAGTTCTGATTGTTAAATCGGTGTGCTTTTGAGAAAGTTATATTTTAAGATAATCTTGATATAATGAAGAGAAAGAAGCTCAAACTTAGGGCACCCTTTAAGTGTTCAGCCAAGGCAGTTCCTTGGTCAAAATGACCTTTTCCGCCTTTTGTCATGGCGCCTCAATTTTCTTCAATATAGACTCATTCCTTCACTCTTTAAAGGTTTTTATGTGTCTAGACTTTCCTTCTAAACCTCAAGGACTCCTGGTTAGCACCTGAAACCATCATCAGCTGGCACCTAAGATGGGCTGAGAGCAAGGTCTTGCCAAAATGGAGCATAGCTTCAGGTTGGAGAGCAAAGGAAACAGGAAGAGAGAAAGCACCAGAAGCAAATTTATTCTTGCATTGCAGTTGTGCCAACAGCTAGCCTGCTGTAATCTCAGGAGTTTTGGTTTTGCCAGTATCTAAAAAAGCCCTGGCTGTATGTATCTTGGTAAGAGGAAGTAGAATAGTCATTTATCCCTGCTTCCCAAGGGTAAGTGTGCCAACCTTGTGGCTTGGTGTGCATCATGAATTATCAGAAGGTGAAAGTTAGGGCATGGATTTACTTAGACCTTTATGAGAGGATTTTTGATTCTGCAGGCTGGACCGATGGGTCCTAAAGGAAAAGGGAGAAACATCGCTGAATGAATAATTTGTGGCCAAATTGAGTGAACTGATATTTATTCTCTGCCTAGAGTTCGTGGCTCCATTCTTTCTCTTATTTTCTACATTGCATTTAATGGATGTGCCGGGAATGAATAATCCCCTTATCCGTTATTTCAGTATATCCCTTATCACTTTTGAAGAGGAAGCTTTTGTGTGTTTTTCTTGTAAACGTATTATCCCCCCACTACTAAATACAGGAAGTACCATTGTCCTAACACATGGGATTCTCACAGTCTGTGCTTCATGTCAGAAATGCTGTGCAAAACCCCAGTAGTTTGCTGCAAAGCCTGCCCCGAAGATCAAATAAAGGGGACGCGTACATGTTCTTAACAAGTGCTGAGCAGGTTGTTTGGGGTTACATTACTTTCCTACAGCCGCTTCTCAGAAAGAGATCCCTCTACCAAGTGTTTGTTAATCCTCCTACTGCTGGAGAACTCTTCTGGGCTGCTATCTAAATCCACATCGCAGAACAAACTGGAATAATGAGCCCTTGGCAAAGTCGCTGCGAAGAGGACAGCCCATAATGTTCACTTTATCTGAGACTTAAAATGCTTTTTTATTGCTGAATTACAGCATCCCAACCATCCTGCTCCGGATGCACTCTGTCTTCGCCAATCTCAGATTTACAATGCAAGAACAATCTCAACTAAGCAGATTTGTTTAATGAAAATGTATTCCCCTATTTTAAACTTTTACTCCAACCCCCTAAAAAGTACGTGCGTTATTGCATATGCTTTAAAGAACCTGTTTACTTTGTAGTTCCTTTTTGTTTTCACCCTCACTGCATTTTCCTCTCTAATTAGTGGATGTATGCATCATCTCTTGGCAATAAGGGGAGTATTTTTTCCCTTCATTGGGTGGTTTCCTAGGGAAGGAGCTCATGGCATCACTCTGGCTTTGGGTGTGCTGCCTGCTTTCCACACATTCTCCCCCCACCACACTTTTCGTGTAATGTTGCTGAGTCTGGCTAATTAGATCCTTTCTCTAATTTAAGTTGCTTTCATTTAACTCACATTGAGGATGACTGCTACTTATGCTCACAGAGCTGTTGAGTTTAACAGCTCAGAGAAATGCTCCCCACTGAATTTCTAAGTATCACAGTGGTGCCTGGAAAAGGAAGCACGTCAGAGTGCTTTTGGCAGCAAGTAACTGGGATTCCTGACCACTCTTAATACAAGATGACTGTCGTGGTTCCAGATATCTTCACGACTTCGACAATGAAACCCTAAGGGGAAAAATTAGATGTTCTTATGTATCTCACTTTTTATCAGGGAAGAAAACTTTTCCCAAAAGTCTTCCAATCCCCCCACTCCTCCAACTCCCAGCAAAGTTCCCTTTATGTCGGATTGGTCAGACTGATCATTTGGTCACTCCTAAATCAGCCACTAACAAAGGAGAGTGGAATTTCCATGGTTGGTATAGCCCAATTGTGGTACATCTCCTGGAGCTGGGCCCCCGTTCCTGAGCACAGTATTACCCAATTCCTGAGCAAAATCAAAATTCAGTTAGTTACCAAGTTGAGGAGAATAATTACGGAGTAGGCAACCACACAACAGTGTTTGCCACAGAAGCAGTCATAAATGGGTTTCTAGGTATTTTGTTTCCCATTTGCAAGGGTTTGCTAAACAGTTTTCTATTTGGTTTGAGATATTTTCAAGTTACTATATTATTTATTTGTCAGAGTCATCCTGGACCCCAATTATCTCACTGCGTGCAGAGAGGAAGGCATAAAAGAACATAGGGGAGTCCTGGGGAAAAATAAGCAGAAGGTGTCCAAGAAAAGTCTCCTATAAACGAAGTGACCATATAATTTATATTTTAAATCAGGACACTTTGAGAGTCAAAAGGAGTGCTATGAGTGATTCTACCAAATCGACAGGTAGAAATCATCCTGATAAAACTAAATATATGTTAAATTCAGATTTATAGGAGGGAGTCTATTTTTGAAATGTTATAGAAAAGCTAAAATTATTTTTTAAGTTTTCTTAGGTGGAGAAAATGCCGTATTTATTTCAAATAATAGACAATTTCCAATTTATATGGAAACTTTTTTATGTTTAATTTTGTTTAAATCTTAATGTCGTACGAGACATTAGAAAATATGACTATTATAAAGGGTACAATCACTTTTTCTGTACTTCTCACACCTTTAAGATCTTCAAATGAAGTTGGAAAACAATATTAGCACATATAAAATCAAAATATTGCATATTGGTTTCTGTTTGCTGGAAACTATGAATGTTTATCATTTATTTTATCCCATGTCTGTGCCAAGTCTTCCTCTACTTTCTTCTAACCTGCCAAAGCTTAGCTGTCACTGATATTTTTGTACTTGGGATCGTTTTGATCTTGGCTGTTGATGGAAGCTGGAAAAGCAGCTTTGTGTGAGGGAATAACCAAAACAGAAGAATAATTTTCTATAGGCAAAAATGTGTCCAAGCATGAATGAAATGTGTGAATGGGGAAAAGGAAAACCCGTGGTTTTGCCCTAAAAGAAAATAACCCCAAGTACTTTCTTCCCTTTAGCTAGTTTAGTTTTGTATTTTGCTCCTGTGCTCACAGAATGTCTCTGTCAGTCACAATAAAGGAATGCCTTTTCGTTGAAACAGACCGCTGACTCTGTTTTAGTGACTGTATGTATCTGAGAGAATGAGAGGCACAAGAAGAAACCTAAACATAATCACATCTAGGGTAGGTATTTCAAAATTGAATGTTGATATTGAGACAGTAAGAGGAGTTATTTTGAAACCCCAAATCATCCCTCTCTTCCACTCAATTTCAGCTAAAAAGCAATATAGGACTTTCATGAATAGTAAAGACTTGTACTTTTCTATGTTTGTAATGTTTAGTCTTTCTTTCAGTCTTCTTAAGAATAGGACCCAATGTCTTGCTTTTTCTTACTGGTCCAGTGTTTCCTTTATCAAATGATCTAATATGGTGTGATTGGTACTTGGATGTTGCTTTGATTTCTGGTTTATGCGATTAGATCTTGGATCTTAGAAATGAGTAGTTCATTAAAGGCGCGCTTTCTATCAAAAATTGAACAGAAACATCAGATTCCTGGGCAAACTTCTATTTTTGTTATAAAAGGGCTGTTTCTTGGTCTGCAAAGCTGCTAATCTGTGGGTTACATTCACTCTAGGCTACCAGAAAAACTAGGTCACCTCTTAGGTTCTGATGACAGTATTGTCATTTAGATGGCAAACAAGGCATGAAATACCCTGTCACAGAACTCAATACCCCAAAATGGGGGCAAAAAACCCCTCACCCTTAGGTGTAGTCAAAAGTCACTGTGTTAAATCATATCATGTTCCAGTATCTGGGCTCATAATGTGCAGGGTTTTTGTTGCTCCCAGAGCATTCTGTTTGGTCCCAAACTGCAGAGAAATAAGGGGATCTGGTGGATTCGTGGGAATGTGGAAACAGCAGCCTTACTTATAAAACATCTCCAGCAGCTCATAATTATCTTTCTGATCTGTACGTTGGGTTCCTAAGGGGTGAGTAAGAAAGTGGCACAGAGCAAACAATACTCGGTAGAAGAAAGCATCCAGTTCTCTAAGATCTGTATGCTGGAAGAACTGGCTGTTTCTCTACCTTACTCTTGGCATATGGCTAACAGCCCAGCTAGTAGCCTTCTAAAAAAGTAGCCAGAAGATTCAGTGGTGGTGTTTTCAGCATCCTCTGGATACTGAGTGCCTCACTGTCACACTAGTGAAATGCATCTGAAGTTTAGCCACACGATTTATATGTATTTATAGATATTTATATTAACGCTTATCTTTATTTTTCTAATCCAATCTTAAATCATTCCAGAGTCCCCACTTTCTGGACTGTCAGGAAATTAAAGGATTTTCTTTTCCTTTTAAATTTTTAATGTTTATTTATTTTTGAGAGAGAGAGAGAGAGAGTGAGTGGGGAAGGGGTAGAGAGAGACACACACACAGAATCCGAAGTAGGCTCTATCTAGGCTCTGAGCTGTCAGCCAGACTCCAGGGTGGAACTCTAGGTCACAAGCTGTGAGATCATGTCCTGAGCCGAAGTCAGATGTTTAACCAAATAAGCCACCCAGGCACCCCAGGATTTGATTTTCTTATAGTGGGTAGTGATGACAGAAAAGCTTGAAGAAGAAAGTATATTTGTAGTTCTTAGTTCATGGTGGGGTCATCTTTATTGCCCTTTTTTGGCTCTAGGTGCAAGTGATGTGCTCCTACTGACCACTAGCCAGCTTCTGGCAAGCATCTCTACCTTGGGTGCTACCTGGAAGCAGAGCACTGGGTGTCTGCCACCTAGATCTTTGTTTTGGACTGAATTGAGTCCACACAAAAAGATAGGTTGAAGTCCTAACCTCTGATGACTATAAACACCTAGTTTAGAAATCAGGCTTTTGTAGACATGATTAGGACATAATTAAGTTGGTATCTTTCGGAAGTAGGTGGGTCTCTATCTACTCAGACCTAAGAAACACAGACACACACACACATACAGAGTTCCATGAGAAGCCACAGCACACACAGGAAAAACATCATGTGGCAACTGAGGCAGAGATTGGAGTGATATGTCTATAAGCCAAGGAACACCAAGGATTGCCAGCAATACCAGGAGCTAGGGGAGAAGCAGGGAACAGATTCTGCTCTAGAGCTTTCAGAGACAACATGGCCCTGCCAATACCTGGATTTCAGACTTCTGGTCTCCACAATGGTCAAAGAATAAACTTTTGTTGTTTTATGCCTCCCATTTTATTATGGCAACCTTAAGAAAATGACAGAGTCCCCTTCTTTACATTCCCTGCTCCAGATCCTTATATTCCTCAGTCAAAGTCCTTCTGTATCTCCCTTTCCCTGGGATCATTGAGCATAATCCCTTTCCACGGAATGTTTGGAAACACAATGCTGACCATACTTCCTGGGGTTGCAGAGGATAAAGATAATGCTAGTACAATTGAGTATTTTTCTTGATATCTTACCTCGTTACACTTACATTTTAAGGAGATGAGTTTTTGGGGAAAAGAAACAAGAAGCAAGAGATGTTAACAGTTTCCAACGGGAGGGGCGTCTGGGTGGCTCAGTTGGTTGGATGTCCGATTTCAGCTCAGGTCATGATCTCGTGCTTTATGAGTTTGAGCCCGCATCAGGCTATGTAATGACAGCTTGAAGCCTGCTTCAGATTCTGTATTTTCCTCTCTCTCTCTCTGCCCCTATCCTGCTTGTTCTCTCTCTTTCTCCCTCTCTCTCTCACTCTCAAAAATTAATAAACATTAAAACAAAAAAAGTTTCCAAAGTCAAGCATCCTGGTCCCCTGACTCTGTTCACTCTTAAGATGACTCGTCACATAGAGTGTCTCCTACAACTTAGGAGCCTTGTTTTTTTCCCAGCAAATGTTTACTGAGTACAAGGCAAAGAGGAAAAATACACTTGCGTTTCAATGTGGTAACAATGCAGAAAGACATGAAGAGTTACACAGATATATTTATAAAGTATTATAGGAGCTCAGAGAAGGTGTGAGTTATTTTTCTAAGGAATGGATGGTAGTCACCAAACTCTTTACTTAAAGGTAATTTTTGAGCTGCGTCTTCAAGGATGAGCAGATTAGGAAAGGACATTTGAGGACATGGAAATATTATGGGACATTACACGGTAAATTAGAAAAAGAGGGAGAATCTGCATGATTAGATTGCATGGTAGGTGAAAGGAATAGTAGCAGATGAAGAAAAAGTGGATTAAAGCCAGATTATAAACACTTGGTGAATGCTTACTATGATCTAGGCCCTATGCTCATTGTTTTCAATACATTATCTTATCAGATTGGTTGGGTAACTACCTGCATTACATATATGTATTCGTTTTAGTGGATTAACCTAAAAATTAACAGACACAGATGACTTGTTTAACAAATTCAGATGGTGATTGTTTGAAGACATAGTTTAACCCAGGCCTAAATTTCAAGCCCCTATCTCACTACACTGTGCTGCAGAGAGAAGTGGAGAATGCTTGGGAGCTCTTGAGAAAGAGAGTAGCAAGCATATTGCCTGGGTAAAGGGTTAATTGGACCATAGAGACTGGATGCGATGTGGCTATAACAGTAGAGGAAGGAGTTGATGTAAGACTGAAAAAGAGGAATCCTAGTGGAAAGAGGGGAACATACTTGTCCCAGTTTGATGGGTCAATGGTATCAGTAGCTGGTTGAAGGTGATGAAAAGGAAGGATATTGACTCTAAGGTTCCTGATTTGAATAATGGTTTGAGGAGGGCGCTATTCTCCAGAGTAAATTAGAAAGAGGAACAACATATTGTGGAAAGAATATAATGAGTTTGTTTTTATCTGCTTTGAGTTTTAAGTGTCTAGTAGAAGATGTCCAGCAGACAATTATAAATGTTGACCTGGAGTCCAGGAGGGAAGGTAGAACTGGAGATCCATTTGTGATTTGTCAATATGGTAGTACAAAGTGACCTTTCATGAAACATAAATGGCATTTCTGTCATTCCACTGCCTAAGTTACTTAAACAGTTACATAGAGTTCTTAGGAAAAGAGACCTATACCCTTAACATGATGGCAAAGCACTGTGATTTGGCCTTGCTTGAGTCTCCAGCCTTATCCTTCTCCCTCAGGCTCAGGCTCTGTATTTCAGTTCTCAGAGATATATGTGAGGTTCCTTTCCAACTCTGTTACCTCAGCTCAGAATGCAGCCCCCCAACATACATACATATCTTTACACAAATGTATTCAAGCTCCAGAACACACATGCAAATATACATGCACAAACATGCATGCACACCCTCATTGTACACATACACAGGTATACATACATGCACATAGATTCATGTGTACATGCTACAAATATACATAGGTATCCCTTGAATGCACCTGCATGCATGTGGACATCTGCATATGTACACTCCTTTATACATGCATAACTTTCCTGTAGTCAGTTCCAACTCATTCTACAAATGCTCAGTTGAAACTTTTTAAAAAATATTTATTTATTTTGAGAGAGAGAAAGAAAGAGGGAACATGTACACATGTGCTCGCATGAGCAGGGGAAGGGCAGAGAGAGGGAGAGAGAGAATCCCAAGCAGGCTCTGCACTATCAGCACAGAGCCCGATGCAGGACTCAATTTCAGGAATGGGGAGATCACAACCTGAGCCTGAGCTGAAATCAAGAGTTAGATGCTTAACCAATTGAGCTACCCAGGTGCTCCATCACTTACTCTATTCTCTAATATGGATTACTGCTTTGGTAAACTTAGAAGTCTTTTCTTTCAAACTTCTTGACCTCTAAGTAGATGCAGTTTTCCATTTATGCCCTGAGTCACATTGCATGGAAAATACAAGAGGAAAACTAGGCAGTCCTTTCTCTTAGTATCTGAACTATCTCATTAGCTGACACCAGTGTTGAGGTAATTGACTTCTCATTATGAGTTCTCATTAGATGGTATTTTCCCCTTTTACCTGCTGGCACGGAGTTCAGAACATTTAATTTATCATCACTTTCCGATTTATCACTTAAAGGAAATTCATCTTCCCCCTAGTTATCACATCCTAATTTTTCCGGGTTTTGTAAAATCTTTAATCTTTTGATAAGGTTTTATTTTTTCTTGGGTAAGCCTTTAGCAATTGTTTCATCCAACATTTCAAAGCCATATTTTAGTGAAATGAGATGTCCTTTCATTAAGATTTTATTTTTCCAGCACTCATCCATTGCGTGGAATACATCAACAGTTTTCATGGGATTTCATGGCTAGATACAGTTGCTCATTTGGTCAGAATACACTGAGACCAAAATAATGGTTTAATTCTTGCTTAAGTAATATGGTTTTGCTTGTGACCAGTAAGATCCTTTTATTTAATCCCAGAGAGCCATATCTTAGGTATGTGCTTTTAATTATGAGGAAAATTGAATGAAAAAAGGGACTCAATCATGGCGCAGATAAGCCCCTGCACAAAAAGTAATCCACAGTCAAATCAGTATCATCATTTTCATTTATGAACACCATTTTAATGTCTTATGCACACATATTATCTGTATAAACCATCTCCAGCTGAAGAAATAACTTGTTTAGTCACAGATGGGTTGTCTTATCGTTCCATAAAGAATATCCTGTAAAAGCTTTCTAAACAAGAGAATAGGATTTTTCAAATGATTTGTATTTTTTCTTTATTTTACATTTAAGATTTGTGTTAAGTACATTAAAGCAACATGCATTACCGAAATGAGAATGCTGATCATTCATACACCCTATATGCATTAATCCATTTCTCTTGGAGATTGATTGATTGATTGATTTGTTTTAATGTTTATTTATTTTCAAAAGAGAGAGGCAGAGACAGAGTGCAAGCCGGGGAGGGGCAGATAGAGACAGGGAGACAGAATCTGAAGTGGGCTTCCGGCTCTGAGTTGTCAGCACAGAGCCTCACTTGGGGCTCAAATTCAGGAATCATGAGATCACAACCTAAGCCAAAGTGGGTTGCTTAAAACCAACTGAGCCACCCAGGTGCCCCCATTTCTCTTGGAGTTTTAGAGCAATCATTCATTCCATTCTCCTCTGAATTCCACACAATTGATAAAGTTCCTTAAGATGGGCTTCTTCTTCTTCTTCTTTTTTTTTTTTTAATGTTTATTTATTTTTGAGAGAGAGAGGCAGAGGGGGTGTGGGGCAGAGGATCCAAAGCAGGCTCCGTGCTGACTGCACAGAACCTGATGTGGGGCTCAAACTCACAAACCATGACATCATTACCTGAGCCAAAGTTGGATGCTTAACCATCTGAGCCACCCAGGTACTTCTTTAATATCCATTCTCTTTTACAAGTATTTCCCCCATACTTCTCCCTACTCCAAAATTCTTACCCGTTCGCAGGCAGTGATGGGCAAACGTTAGCCTTCTCTCAAGTATAAAGGGAATGAGAAGGTTGCAAAAGGCCTAAAACAACTTAAGCGGGTAAGAGAAAAGGCTACATCAGAGAAACACTAGAGGACATAAATATCCTATTAAAGTAGGCACCAGAGAATACACCAGATGTCAGGGGCCAGGTCCACAATGGGGAGGACATGGGACTTAAAATAAATCCTTTCCTCCTAATAACATATGTGCTCATTTCTTTACTCTAGGTTTTCTGTTTTTTTCCCCCTTCCTTTTCCTCCTCCTATTTATTATTATTATTATCATTATTAATTTTCTTTCCTGCTTTTTTTTTTCTTTCTAGCATATTGGATTTTAAGCCCCCTGAGACAGGAGCCAGTTCTGTCTTCATTATCACTGTATACCCCAAAATTAGCACATAGTAGGTACTAAATACATATTTGGACATAGACTGCTCTCTCTATAGTTTTTATCACTTTGAATTAGCCCCTTCATTTTCTGGCATTTAACCTCCTTTATTTCCCTTTAATATGGCACTATAGACCTTCTTTTCCTGTGTCCTTGAGGGTAGCAAATTTCAGATCTCTCATCTCTAGATAGGTACCAGGGAACGACATGATGTCATAGTTCATAATCTTCCAGAATAATGGCCCTGGATGACTGCAGGTAATGGGGTAAGGAGAAACACATTGGAATTGGAAACTGGAGAGTGTAGATATTATCTTGGGAATATGTCTTCCTTTTACTGGAATACAAGAGAATAAGCCAAAAGAACTGCATATACTCAAGCCCAGATTCTTCGATTATGTTTTCTTTCTTTGATTCTTGTAGGAAGATACTAGATAGGAATTCTGCATTTATAAGAAAGAAGAAAGTTGGGGCTCCTGGGTGGCTCAGTCGGTTGAGCATCAGACTCTTGATTTTGGCTCAGGTCATGATCCTAGGGTTGTGGGATAGAGCCCTGTGACAGGCTCTATGCTAAGTGTGAAGTCTGCTTGGGAGTCTCTCTTTCTCTCTGCCCCTCTCCTGTACTCATGCTTGCGCTTGCTCTCTATAAGGAAAAAAAAAAGTTAACCAAATAAGAAAATACAAAACATACCTGTTCCCAAAGAAAAATGCATCTTGATGTCTAAGACTTAACTACCCAACTTATGATTAAAAAGTGTAGATGTATAGGTAGATAGATAGAGATAGAAATAGTTCAGATAGATAGATGATAGATAGATAGATAGATAGATAGATAGATAGATAGATAGATAGATAAAGAGTCACAAATACATTGCTTCCTTATGTAGATACAGGAAGTGAAATAAAAGTATACTAACTAGTGAATAAAAAAGGGGAATGATGAGCAGTATATTCCATGACCAACTGCTACTAATAGTTTATATTTTCCTGCTGATTTGAGTTAACAGGTCTCCTTGGCTCAAAGACTTATAAAGATCATTTAATACAGCTGTCTTATTTTACTGATGAGGGCACTGAGGGCCTTAGTAAGCAGAGAACAGAGTATACCAGCCCTCTAAGGTCAGTATCAGGGTGATTTCCATGCAAAGAAGCCAAGAGATAGAACTAATTCATCCTTTCAACTCATATTTTTTATATACCAGAAGCTCATTGAACAGCTTATTTGGGGGACTGCATTGTGCTAGACATTGGAATACAGAGAATGACAGCCTACGAAGTCCTTGACAGCAAGGAACTTACATTCTTATGGTAGAGTCTGAAAACATGTAAATACACACATACACAATAAAATAACTATGATTGTCACCCACACTACAAAGGAAATCAACAGGATGATGTGAGAGATAACTGGCTTGGGCAAAGAATCTTTGTATAGTGTGGTCTTCTCTGAAAACACTGAACTTAAGTCATGAAGGCTGTGAAGTGGCCAGCCATGTGATGAATATATGAGCTTTGTGAGGGATTAGTGCTTGGTAAAGGCTTATGGGGCCAGCGGCTGAAGCACAGTGAGAAAAAAAGAGTAGCAACGAAATGGGTGAAGCAACTATCCAGACTGTGCAGAGCACAGACAACTGTGATCAGCAATTACTATGTAATTCTCAAACAGTAGAAACATTGGTGGGTTTTAATTGATAGAGTGATGTAATATGATTTATATTTTGAAAGATCACTCTAACTACTTAATGAAAAAATGAATTAAAGGAGAGAGGAGCAGAGAGGAAGAGTGAAAAGTGGGAAAGTACTTAGGAGGCTTTTAGTAGGGAGGTAGAGTAGAGGGGGGTGTGTTGGAAGTATATTTTGGGGATAGGGTTAGCAAGGTTTGCAGATGGTTTATGGATAGGGAATTGGAGGAGAATTAATGGAAAGGGAGAGATTGAGAATGTCTACAATTTTTGACTTGAGATGCTGAGTGGATAGCGGCATTCTTTCCTGAGATATGGAAGACTAGGGTAGAAACCGAAATGTTTTATTAGACCATCATTTATATTTTATTTGGATTGTCTAATCCAAATCACAAAAGATTAAGTCTCACCTGGAGCCAAATATATTTTATTTTGGTCAGAACCAATATGAACATGCCAAAGGAAATCATGAAATATGGATGATATCTTCTTCCTGTATTGCAAACAAAACCATAATATAATTTTCATAGTGGTTGAAGGCCATCTTGGGAACCATATGTGAGGTGTTAGAATTTGTGAATATGGAAATGATAGTGGATATAGGTCACTGTATTGTGAGAGGTGAGTGTGTGTGCAAGTGTGTGGTGATATATATATTTTTTTCCCAAACCATTTTCAAGAACACTACTTTATATGCATACTCATGGAATTATAGACAAATTAATTCTCTTTTGCCTAGAATGAAAATTGTCTTGTTATGCATTTATCATCAGTAAATATTGGGGACTTTAAGAATATATTTATCCATACTGGTCTTGGACTTACTATCTGATAGATACAGTAAAGCGTTCAGTAAAGAGCCATATATTGGCCAGATATACAGGACATCAAACTAGACCTTATATAATAGCCATGAAGGGAACAGTTGCTCTTCTAGTTCTAAACATTATGGAGGACTGTCTTAAACTTGAAATCAAAACTAATAAATGATAATCTTAAATTTTCCACAGTCATGATAGTCACATTGTAATACAGTGTTTGTTTTTTGAATGGCACCAAATGGGATAAAAATTTCCCTGGAATGAATCCATTCACAATAATTGTATATATATATGACATATATCTATATGCTATGATATATATTTTATATATATATCTAAAATCTCTTAAAGAGGGGGAAAAGCCAACTTTTATTTCCTACTTTGGGGGAGAAGAGGTAATATGTGATGGAGGACAGAGGAAGGACAAATGGTAGAATTCTTTACCCTGAAATGAGAGCACTAATGTGGAGGCTTTATTATTAGGATAAATAAAAACAGACTAGATCTCTGAGTTTTTGAGATTGACACTATTGAAGCACCCTTGTTTCTCTTGTAATCACTCTCAAAAATAAGCTACTGGCTAGGATGGACAACATGACAATTTCTCTTCCCGTAGAGTATACTCTTTCAATGTGTAAGGTCATCATTATTTTTTTTACATATTAGATGTTCAGTGAATGTTTTGTTGATTTTAATGGGCTTTTTTCTGTTGGTTGCTTATTTCCCTGTCTCTTTCTGTTGTGTATTAACAACAATGTAGACTGGCTGGTGGCTTCATCTGAGCCTAATAGAATCTGTTCAATGGTACATTTATTATTTTTTTAATTTTTAAAAAGTTTTTTAAAATCTTTATTTTTGAGAGAGAGGCAGAGACAAAGTATGAGTTGGGGAGGATGAGAGAGAGAGGGAGACATGGAATTCGAAACAGGCTCCAGGCTCTGAGCTGTCAGCACAGAGCCCAAAGTGAGGCTCAAACCCACAAACAGTGAGATCATGACCTGAGCCAAAATTGGCCGCTTAACTGACTGAGCCACCCAGGTGCCCCTGTTCAGTGGCACATTTAAACTGGAGTTGGGGTTGCCATGAGGTTTGTAGAGTCAATAAATTAACCCTTTCAGTTTACCTGGAGAGGATGACTTGTTAACCAAACTTAAAATAAAAGATGACTCTGTCTCTTTCTGATGTAGTTTTTTCTTTACGTATATTCTTTAGGCAAAGGTTTGGGAATAATTTTACCCAAAAGGCTGAGGGAATAAAGGAAATGTCTTCAGCAGAAGCAGAAAGGTTTAGAAACTTGGCAAGGAGTAACTCAGGATCAGAATATTGGCAAAGCGTCCTTTTAATGTCATGCATGAAAGAAATGACAATTTAAATAGATTTTCCTCAAGCTTGTGGGGATTTGGCAACTCCTTGTTCAATCTGTGTTGAGATCTTGCTGGCTTTAGAGCCCTGCCTAGGTTTGTTGAGAATTTCTTTCTCTGTCTGTCTCTCTTTCTCTTTTTCATACGTTACATATTTTTTTAGCTTTAGCAATTGTACCTGCTATTTTTTTGGTGGGGGGAGGGGAGGGGATTAGGATGTTCCTGATATTTTTAATATTAAACTATGTAGCCTCAGTTTTTTGTGAGGAAGGTTTAAGAACTCACTAGATGTGTTCACAAGTGTCAGTTGGACATGTATGTGTTAACTTGATCTTGAACATAAACACTGGCTCACATTCTCAGTGCCTACCAAAAAAGCATTCTAAGCCAAATTTCTATGAGTCTATAGTTTTCTGTAAAAAAATAAAGTATAAAAGGCTGTTGAAAATCAGGCAGTATGGCTACTAAGATGCATAAAATAAAATTTTCCTACCATTCTTTCATTTGGCATTATGTTTGTGGGTTGATTTAAAGAATATTGTGCTTGTAGTAGACAAATACTGTGTAACGTTACATTTTCAAATTTACACAGCTTTTGTTACAATTGGAAAAGAAATTCAGGAGAAATAATAAATATTATGAAAACATCTCTTTTCTTGAAGCAAACACAGACAGGAGGAAAAATACTTTGAAAGTTCCAAGAGAGTTAAAGGAACACAAATACCCAACTGCGAAGAATGTGTGGGGATAACTCATGTAAAGGTAGGGACCAACTTTACTGGTGCAAACAGGATTGTCCTGTGAACCCTCTAAATCCATTCTTGCATTATCTATGATATTCAATGATAATGCTGCCTTCAGAATGTCTAAACCATCGTCTACCAGCTAGAATGTAAGTTCTATGAGGGCACCAATATTCTTATCTTCTTTACTGATTCATTTAAAATACTTAGAATGGTGCATAATAGATAGTAGGAACTTCATACATATTTGCTAAACAGATGAATGAAGTGGACATTTGTTATTTTCATGACAAGTGGTTCGGTCTATAGTTTAGTTAATAGCATTCCTAAGGTCAACTTCCTGTTTTTGATCACGTGCCCTATGGTTCTGCAAGATGCTACCCCATGGGGTAGACGAGTTAAGGATATCTGGGAACTCTACTATTTTTACAACTTTTCTGTAAACTGGAAATTACCTTTAAAAAAAAAAGGCAATGTGGGAAATTGAGAATGGAAGGAGAAAGTAAAGATATGAAAGGATGAGAACCATTAACTCTGAAACAGTGCAGGAAGGCAAGTATGGATAAAAGAGCAAGAAAGAACTGATATAAATGCGAGTAATTTGTTTCTACAGGGATAAATAGAACTTGGCTGTTAATCTAAGTATTCTTGAATCCATCAGAAAAATCTTGAGTTAAACTCTCAAATAATGTCCACTATGAAATTTCATCAGTTGCTATCTTTCACCTGGGTCACTTTTCTTAGCTCCTGATTGTTGCTGGTACTAATTGCACACAGCCCTGAATTCTAGAGCTACACTCCTTGTTTAAAGTTGAGTTCACAAGTGTTGAGATATAAGAATCTAATTGAATAATTTCCTGTTTAATCAGAATGCTCAAAAGAACATTAGAAAAAAGGAGATCCCAAGGGGTGCCTAGGTGGCTCAGTTGGTTAAGCATCTGACTTAGGCTCAGGTCATGATCTCACAGTTTGTGAGTTCTGTGCTGACAGCTTGGAGCCTGGAGCCTGCTTTGGATTCTGTCTCCCTCTTTCTCTGCCCCTCCCTCACTCATGCTCTATGTCTCTCAAAAATAAATAAACATTAAAAAAATAAAAAAGAAAGAAAACAAGAAGGTCCCTGGAGAGAGAAAATGGGTAACCATGAGCATCATTTTGTGAAGGGAATAAATACTTAAAAGTTAATCTATCCTCAGCATTCTCAAGAACTTGTTCTTCATAAGTGGTGGAGTCCAGTATGTGCATGACTAAGTTATCTACTTAAAACTTTCCAAACCAGAATCTCAAAGAAGTTATAGTTCATTTTAAGCAATATCAACAAAACCTAATATAGTCCACTTCTGAGTAATCATTTAATTATGGTATTTTATCATTTTATTTTTAAAAAAATACGCTGAGTACATAAAATGACTAAAATATCAACAGATTCTTTCTTCCTACGCATAACCATTAATCTTAAATGTTCCAAGAGAAGATGCTTAAAAAGTAACCCTTTGCAGAACTAGCACTTCTTTGTGAAGCTTGCAGGCCTCTCTTCTTCCTTTTGTTTTATCTTACTTGTCACCTTGCAGTTATGAGTATCCCAGCATGTAGGAGTGGGCTGGAGGGTGGAGAAAAGGATGCATTTTTCATTCAGTTGTACATTAGTCTTGAAGCCTGGTTGGCAGCAATACGTAGACAATGGATCTTTCAAACAAATAGACTGTTGTCTTTTCCTTCCTTCTGTAATTTTTGGCAGAGTTCTCTGTAATGTGTCTGGATTCTTGAAACATTGAATGAATAAACTAGGGCATGGTATTAACGTAAAGAACTGGCATCTTTGTTGACTTACTCAATAGACTATATATATACATAGAAAAGCAAAATAAGCACTTTCAGAAGTATTGTCTGCATGTATCTGGGTTTTTAGAAATTAACCAATGTCAATATAGTGCCTTAGAAAAAGTTAAGCTAGTCTCTGGACTCTGTAAAGTTTACTTTCTGGATAAAGATATCCTGTTGACCACAAGTGATCAAAATATGAGCAATTGTATGTACCATTGCTTATCTGTAATATGATCCAAATGTAGGCTGAAGTATACAATAATGAAGTTAAAAGTAAACTTCTTGAGCTGAAATGTTATGGGTTTTATCACCAAACAAGGCGAACCCCTCTTTGTAGTAGAATGTCAGTGATGAGAAAGATTAGGCACAAGTTAGAACCAAGATGCAAATTTCCCACCTGGAGAGGTTAGGCATAGTTGCGTAAGATTTACATAGTATAACCAAGTGATAACATGAATTCTTCCTGGTAGACCAGGGTTTCTCAATCTTGGTACTACTGACACTTTGGGTCCAGTAATTCTTTGCTGTGAGGGGCTATCCTGTGCATTGTAGGATGTTCAGTGACATCCTTGACCTGTGCCCATGAGATGCCAATAGCATCTCTATCCATTTGTGGAAAAAAAAAATGTCACCAGACATTGCTTAATGTCTTGGGGGAAGGAGGGGAATCTGGACAAAAATCATCCCTGATTGAGAATTATTAGTAGGTTAAGACATGGCCCATATTGAGTAGAGGTAAGTTCTATACTTTTATAGTAAAAATATTTGCTCTTTGTATCAAATCCATATGAGTATGATGGGGCAACCTAACATAGGTGAGGAGGGCCTCATTGTTCACTGGGGCTTTTGAATGTCCCAGCCATGTGAGCAAAGAGAAAGCAAACAGGGTGTTCACTTGCCCAGCCAACCATGTTCCTCCACCCATTTTCCCCTCTAACCTTTGTATCTTCTGCCTTTAACTCTTCCCTGGCTTGTTTCCTCTGACCATGGGGTTGATCATATCCTTCATCTCAGAGCAAATCGGAATGTATCTGGACAATGCAAAGGTTTAAAATTACTATATTTTCTCTTTTCACATCATGACTAACTTCTTAGAAAAGTAGTCTTTGGTGCCTGCCTCCACTTTCTCACTGCCCATTTTCTGGAGGTGTAGACTTGGCCACAGTTCCAGAAAGAATGGCTACTTCATTTTAAAAACTAGAAAACCTACCTCCTTTCTGGAGTGGATATTGTTTGGATCACTGATGCTGATGGAGTAATCCCTACTTCTCCGCCCCCACCCCCCAGTGATATTTCCCTGGTATGTGAAGGGTCTATAAAGGAATGTTAGGTTAGAGATATCAGGAAATTATCAATTCACAAACAATAGTCATAGAAGAAGTTTGAGGAGACTTCATTTTCACTCTGACATTCCTTTCTCTTCATAATACTTTATAAATCTACTGAAAAAGATGTACCAGGTTGGAAATATAATGGTTACTAGGAAGATAAAAGTTGTGGACAGTAGCGATTCTCACATTTTGTTATCTCAGTTTCCTTTCCTTTCTTCTCCATGCCTTTCCATAGCCTTCTGCAAATCCCCACTCCACCAGACCTCACAATAATCCCTATTGGAGAATGTGAACAAGTTGGTTTTGGTAAAAATTTTTACATCTTTACTGGAAGATTCTGATATCTGTTCAACCAAAAAATATTTTGTGCTTACTCTGTTCTCGGTACTTTTCTAAGCACTGGAGATGTATTAGGGAACAAGACAAATGTGATCCCTACCCTAGAGTTTATATTCTAGTACTGTTTGTCAGAAACTAGCAATGTGTGTTTATAAAAGTTTGGTCTTTCATATGCACGCACACACACACACACACACACGTCATATCTCATATATACCATACTTTTTTAAGTTTATTTACTTATTTATTTAGAGAGAGAACACGAGTGAGGGAGGGGCAAAGAGAGAGGGAGACAGAATTCCAAGCAGATTCTACACTGTCAGCACAGAGCCTAATGTGGCACTCAAACTTATGAACCTCTGAGATCATGACCTGAGCCTAAATCAAGAGTTGGATGCTCAACCGATTGAGCCTCCCAGGCGCCCCTATACCATATTTCATATACCATTTATAGGTTTATCATATATTCTCTATTTTACTCTACATTTCTCACCACTAATTCACACATTTCATAAAAGATTTTAATACATAAATCTACTTTTACCTATGACATTCTACATGGAGGGAAGGACCTAGAGGGCAAGAAGGTAACCATTAAAAGTTATGTGGAAAATATCTTTCCTTTTATCATAATTACAAAAATAGGAATAATGTTGGCAATCAGAATATATTTATATTTCACTACAAAGCTGATGAAAAGAACTGTGGACACATGGACATGTCTGGATTCTAAATACTTCAAATGAGGTGATCATTAGCTGTCCCTAAAGGATTTTATATTTCCTGAAATGTGGACCTGTTTGAGAAGTGCCCCCCAAAATTGTGTGTAGCAGTAAATTTGTAAGACCATTTTTAGCACAATAGACAGATGTGAGGGGTAGAGGTAGCTGTAGGTGGGAGTGGTGAAGGGCTAGTGGCAAGGAAAAGAAAATGTTTCAGGCCTTGGGCAACACTTCTGTCTGCTCCAGCATTTGTCAGATTCCAGTTATTAACCTGTCAGCATTAGACAGATTGAAGGAGACACTTACTCTCAAGGTGAGCCCTTAAGAAAAGGAAAAAAAAAAGTGAAAAAAAAAATCATTGTTAGGATTGACAGAGAAATGATCCCACTGGGGTCTGGGCTGAGCCTGGCGAAGAAATGATACTAACACCCGGTGTGTGCTTGGAGGCAAGAGATTCTAGGTGGTGGAGCTGGGATGTGGAAGGAGCGATGGCCATCAATAAAGGAAGCTCTCTGTTTGAATTTCCTTGAGCAAAGGAGCAAAACCGTTTCAGAGATGCAGGGAACACATTTTAGTGAGAGGAGGTAGGACTGGCTGGTGCTGAGACCTTGGCAGTTCAGTAAAGAAGTGTCGAATCCCACCCCAGCAGGAAGCAAGAGTTATCCTCAGACACCAGCATGAAAAAAATCTATATCTATATATAAAATGACTTTTTTTCTTAACAAAACCATGCCTTTATCTTTGAACTTAGTGTCATTTTTTTCAGAGACATAGGTGGTTTTATAGTCTTATTTTATTCATGAAAGTTCCAGCAAAAAATAAAGTTCATCAAATATTTCTGGTCTTCCTGTTCTGGGCACATAGTAGGCCTGCACTTCCTGGAACTTCCTGCATTGATACGGGTCGTGTAATCATTTCTGGCCAGTGAGCTCCAAAGGGGAGTAATGTGTGTCCCTTCAAGGCCAAGCATTTGAATGTTGATAGGAGACTCTCTGGAGTTCTCTATTTCCCATTCTTCACAATACGTGATGATGGACACATTTTGTTGGATATAAATATAAGGCATTTTATTTTCCTTAATGAATAGAAGTGAAGAGTTTATATAATGTTATATACCCCTGCTCACAACCCAAACTACCCCCCTGGGGTCCTTACATCCGTATCCATAGAGTTCATTTTCCTTAAAGACCTTATTTTAGTCTCGAAAGACTTAAGCCCACTTTAAAAAGTGCTATGCTGATAGGGATATGACAAAGAGGGGACACTGTTTTAGTGGATGGCCTAGTGTCTGAGGGGCTATTGTGCATGAACAGGAGATAATTGTTACCATATGTACTTTGTTTACTGCTCCACTTATTTAAATCATATATGAATCAAAAAGCTGATCTTTAAGAACTAAGTTTTCTTTATAAGGTGACTAATTCCTCTTAAATTGTTAACTTCAATTCCCTATGTGTGTGGCTGACTTTTTAGAACATCTCAAACATCTTAAAATATACACATTTTACACTTAAATTTCTACTCCTTAATCTTAATAAATCTTGAATTTGACTTATTTTGTCATTAATACCCAGCTTGTGTATTAAATAGTAGTTGCTTCTCGAGGCGAATCGAATCTGAGCTGCTGATCAGCAAGCCGAGATTATTATTTTTTAATCATTAAATTAATTTGTTGTTTCAAGACATAACTGCCCTCACAAAAGTATATTTTTATGTTCAGTTGCTATCTTTAAAATTATGTATTTTTAAAGGTTCCACTTGGTGACATTATCTGAACCATGTTAGTTATTAAATATTGTCTTTTATTTAGCATTATTGAAAACATATGTTCTTTTAAACAACTTACTAAAAGTCGAGGGCCAGTGGAGGTTTCATCTCCTAAGAGATGAGGGTGACTCTGAGTAATTGTTTCTCCTTAACACGTTAGATTAACATGTCATCCTAGAAGGAGCGACCTGGTGAATCCTTTTCTACTGTCTTATTAGGTGTGAAGCTCAGAGTTTGCCTGCCCTTGGTAAACCTCCTTGTTTTGTTTTGTTTTTCCCTAAGCGTGTCTGATGTATTTCCTGTTATTATTTTTTTATTTTTGTAATGTTTTTATTTATTACTGAGAGATAGAGCATGAGCATGGGAGGGACAGAGGGAGAGGGAAACACAGAATCTGAAGGAGGCTCCAAGTTCTGAGCTGTCAGCACAGAGCCTGACGCGGGGCTCGAACTCACAAACTGCGAGATCATGACCTGAGCTGAAGTCGACGCTTAACTGACTGAGCCACCCAGGCGCCCCTATTTCCTGTTACTTTTATTCCTCATTCTCTACATATCCATAGTAGAATGACCACACCAATACTTTATGAATAGGCACCTAAGTAAAAGCTAGAAGAAAACCTATGTGCACATATATTTTAGCACTTCCCTACTTACTCAAATCAGTAACAATTAAATATACTTTATTATGTTCATACTTCTTTTGTATTACAGATACCCATAATATAATTTATATTAACCTTTTTTTAATGTCACTGTGTACTTTCATAGATTTAGCTTGTTTTAATCAATAACAAAAATAATGAGTAATTTTGTTGTTATCAATTTTATTTACTCTTTAAATTATCGCCACTGGCCAGTAGGATTTTCTTTAAGTGGATTCTTTGTCTTTTCAACGCTTGCTGTGAGATTTTTGTGCACATACTTGTGTTCTGGCAACAGTAGAAGTTTCAGACTCATGACATTATTTTCTACACCAAGACATGAAATCAACGGAACTGCAGAGACTCTTGCACACATGAGTTGATGGTGGGCATGAGTGCCCCTATTCTTGGTACTTTAAGTAATAACAAAGCTAAAAAATATATTTCTTTCTAAGGTCATGAGTTCATACTGAATTTTTTTTTCATAAGGGCATAACTCTTGGCAATTTCTCTTTAACTGGTTGCTATTTCCCACTTAAAATTTTCATCCAGATGATCAGTACGCTATAAATATCAGGGACTGTTCATAAGAGAGGAATATAGAAAAATCAGACGAGAGCAAAGCAGATAGAGCATGAGACTATATTCACTAAGTGCCCTGAAGAAAAGCCTGAAAGGGTCTACTCTAAAATTGATGTATCCTCCTCACTGTGCTTTTTAAAATTTTTTACATAATCCAGCTTTTCTTTTTTGAGTGTATCTTATTTTTACAATGATAATGCAAAAATGTTCAGTTTTTTTTTTAAATAATGAAAAATTTCCAGCAAGAAACAGCTCTGCATATTATCCAACAAACGCACTGAATCTTACATACACAACGTATTCATAAAACTCAAAAGTTGCATCTGTTTTATAACTAGGTAGTATTTTGCTTTTTGTGTCCATGCTTTCCCTTTAGAATGAGGAGGATTCTAGATAATCTTATTGTATCATATTTCTACTTCATTGCATTGCTCTCTGGGGGGGAAGTTAACAGCAAAAGACTTGTCACTTGACTTCTATTCATGGCCTCTCTACTGTGAGCATTATAGGTAGAATGCAGCAAAGAGGAGATACAATTCCAGGGGAATATGGGCTCATAGATCTTTCAGAACAATGTTAGAAGAAAAGCTTTCTCATGATTGCTATAGTAAGTGATGCTTTTAACTGCTTTAGAGTCATCATTGTAAGAGCATTAAATTCAAAAGTGAGGAGCAGGACTATATTCCAAGTGGCTTTTTGAGACAACTGAGGGTCTACTCCTAGTCCTCCATTAGCCATGTTGGCGTGTGTGTCATAAATCATGGGCTCATGAGCCTATTGATGAGATATACATGAAGAAAGAAACACGCCTCTTCTCTGGTCTAAAGGATAGAGGTGTGAGTACTTACAAATGAAGAATCAAATTGGGATTTTAGGAAAAGCTTCCCAGCCACATGCAGACCTTACAACCTTTCTTTAGTGGTGACTGTCTCAGTAGCTTTATGGTCCACTATTTCTCCTATAATTCCATTGGTGTCCAACTTAAATTTTACTTTTAGCATTTGCACCTCTGGTTTCTTTCTTGGTCAATTCTCTGTCGTGATTATCCCATTTTATAAAAAATCACGTGTGTGTATCACCAAGAGACAAGGAGGCATGACCCTACATGTTTTGCTATCTGAGAATGAACCGAGTAGTGGATGCTTAGTGACCATTCACTGAAAGACTTCAAAAGAACTGATGTGATTGGCCATGGATCATGAGCTACGTCTGTAATTTATGCAGTGATTGTAGACTGAAGAACTAGCAGCAAAGTTTACACCTCATGCAAATACTCCCAGTTAATTATCATAGTAACTAAAATGTAAACCCTGTTGTTAGGGTACTGGACTTAGTGGTTAAATCATGGTAAGTGAAATTCGTGCATATCAGAAACAGGCAAAATGAGGACCTGTGTGTATGTGTGTATTTAGTATTTTCTACTTTGTAGTTTCAGCACATCATCCCAGAAACCTAGTGCCTTTTAATGGTAGATTAGTGTGTTCTAAGAGAAGTATCATATAGTTTTATCTCTATTGGCCAGTGTATTCTATTATGGCTCTTTGTCCTGCAGTGTATTCTGTATGCTGGGAAGAAGTTTTGACCCCAAATGGCTGATAAATACATGCAAGTGAGCACACACAGAAGCAAAAAGAAAATTTCACTCTGGTTGTTAGTGTGAAGGCCAATGGCTTGGGGTGCTGGCAGAGGAAACAGAATAATGAGTAGCAGACAGGGATTGACGGGAGTTTTCTGACATTTTGAGGAATACCTGTACACATCTCTCCAGCCTGAGGGAAGCTTGGCTGAAAGAAACTGGCCAGAGGCATGTTCTGACTTTGGATGACTTGGAGAGAATGGCCAGTATTAGCAATGTGCAAGTATTTAGAGACTTCCCTCCCATTGGAACTATGCTATGATGGTCCCATATAATGCTGATTCAGTTAGCATTCCCATTTCCAGTTATTAAATGGGATATGTAAATAAAAGGATTGAGAGTGACTTTTTGAAGAGAGATTTTAATATTCTTTGGAAATTTAAGGAGATAAATGTCTTTATTAAGATGGTTAGACTCAGTATTAGGAGAAGTATGGAGAGTGGAAATAGGCCTTTCACTTGGAATGTGCAGGACTTATTTTAACTCACAGCCCTGGCAGTTATGAGCTGTGTTCCATCATTCATTTAGTCATTCATATATTTTATTTTTTATTTGAAGAGAGAGAACGAGAGAAAGAGAGCACAAGCAGGGGAGAGGGGCAGAGTGAGAGGAGAGAGAGAGAGAGAAAGAAAGAGAGAATGAGAGTGAATACTAAGTATGTTCCATGCTCAACATGGAGCCTGATGAGGGGTTCTATCCTTGGACCCTGAGATCATGACCTGTGCTGAAATCAAGAGTTGGATGCTCAATCAACGGGCCATCCAGACACCCCATTCATTTATTTTCTCACAAGTGTTTACGAAGTGCCTGTCATGTATCAGAACCATGCCAGGCTTTATGCAGTCAGGGCCAAATCACTTGATCTCTGTAAGTTTCTTACCTATGAGAGTCTTAAGCTTCTAAAATGTATTCATAAGGCTACCCCTATAAGTAGAAAAACACATAGTTTTCTCCTGTTTTTGTTTGAAAGCCAGAAGTGAGTATAATATAATTTCACGGAAATAATAGAAATATAATTTTAGTGATAAAGTTTACAACTACCAAGAGAGTACTTTTCCATTTATCTTCAACTTTTGCCATCACGCCACCAAGTACAGAAACAATGAGTGCAATAATTTACCTTTATTTAGGATGCCAATTAGAGGGTAGACTCCTCATGGAAAAAAGCACTCTGTTCTACTCTCTTTTCATATGGAGATGTAACTAATTATCTTATGGTTGAATGTGTATGTGCATGCACGCACACACACCTAGGAATGAAGAGCCCACACTCTTTGTCCATTATTCACCTCAATGTTTACTGTCAAAATGAGTTTTCCAATTTTCCATTGTTTCCCCTAAATTGCATCTCTCATATAGAGTTTAGAGCTAGTCTGTCTGCTAGGAAATAGCAATATAATAAAACAGCCATATAATAGTGCTATAATTCACCCAGTTACTTACTCCTTTTCTCAACAGTAGCACCTAAAATGCATCAATATGTGTGGATTTCAATTAAATTCAGAAGACAATTATTGAGTGACTGCTGCATGCAAGCTGCTAGACTGAGACCATTAAGATAAATGAGACAGCGTCTCCTCTCAGGGAGCTTGATATCTAGAAAGAGACAGATGTGTAAATACACAATGGACCATGTTTGCTCTAACTTCTAAGAGAAAGTCCTTGAGGTAGTGGAAATCATCTCAGAAGCTGAGAGTAAGTCAGGAAGGGTGTTTCATTGGAAATTATGCTTCAGGTGGGTGTATAAAGAATGAATAAGCAGAACAGGCTAGGTAAGCAAAGTTGTTGATGGAGAAAGGTAGATTTCAGCCAGCAGTGTTTTTTGTTTGTTGTTGTTGTTTTCAGTGTTGTTTTGTTTTGTTTTGTTTTGCTCGTTTGAAAGAATTTTTTCCTCATTCTTAGCACCCTCTGCTAATTCCTCTTCTGATTTTTAACTATTTCTACTTTATGCCCTAAGGATCTAATCAGTATATAATGGGATGGCTTTATGCCCACCCAGGCCTACCCCGATTACACATTACTGTATAAGCAATACTTCTTGTCTTCTGAAAAGCAGTATTTAGTTCCAATCAAAGTCCTGCTAACAGCTCTGATGTTGGTCTGGGGGCTTTCCCACCTTACATGAAACTAGTATTGATTGCTTCGGCTCTAAACACAATGCCTGAAGGGCCATGCTGGTTGCTTTAGGTGGGGAACAAAAAGGAAAACCAAGCTAAATGAAATGAAGAGATAAATGTAGAATAAAAAAAGCCAGGAGTCTTCAGTACTTGCTGCCAGGCATCATGAAATCAAAAAGTTCTCTTTGCTGTTAAGGTCATCGAGGGAGGCGAGGGAGGACATGCATGCTCAGAGACAATATGTTGGTCTGCATGAGAGCAGATTATGGTGTTTAGTATAAATCACACTGTTTGCTATAGTCTTCATTATTTACCTGTAATCTGTGGCAGATGAGAACTGGCTAGGAGCACACAGAGATACATAATGCCCCTGTTTGTGATTGCTCACCAGAGATCCACTTGGAGAATTAACCTTTACCCTCTCAGTATAATTAGAGGTGTGTGGGGGAGGGGGAGAGGGAGGCATTTTGAGTGACCATACAGTTTATCTCCGAGCCAGGACACTTAGTGGGGAGTAAGAGTACACTACAAATAATCATGCCTGCATAACAGGCACACAGCGAGACACCCCCAGTAGAGACTCATAGAGCATATGTGATCATCTTAACATGTGGTTTGTCTGAAGGAAAGTTTCCAAGGAGAAATACACATAATACAATAGAGCATGACCCAGGAAGTAAGCTAAGACTCCAGGGAATTAGTCGCTTTGCCAGCCCATAAGTTTGTAAGTTTGGTGAAACTTTAAATTTGAGCAATGGTTCCCTATAATTTTTGTTGAGACACAAAAGAATAGTACACTCCTATGGAGATATCAGGAATTATATGCAGTTCCTAGAAAGCCAGCTAGCTAGCTGTAATGACCTTATTCAAGGAAATATTGCAATCCAGGCTAAACACAGATGTACAAGGACACGTTTACATTTGATTATTTGGTACTTAAATTTTTAGTTAAGTATTTAAATTATTGCAGATAAAACACTACTTGGTGCACCATCCCCCAGATCTTCGTCTGCCTGCTTCTTTTCATCTTGTAGATTTCAGTGCAGTGTACCCTTCTCAGAGAAGCCTTTCCTAGCCACCATAGCTAGTGACTCACGGACTCCTGTCACATTCAGTCATTGGAAAACACTTAAGTCTATGTGGAACCAGTCGGGTATATGCATCTACCTTTCTAATTATAAATTTTATGAAATTTCTGTACAGGTCACACATTTCTAAAAAGCAAACAAAAAACCCCAACAACAGAAGCACAAAACACAAAAACAAACAAAAACTTAGCCTCTGAATTGTGATGCGCTGTAAGTATAAAATATAGACCAGGTTTTGAAGACTTAATATGCAGAATAGAATGTAAAATATCTCATTATCAATTTAAAATTTGATTATATTTTGAAATTCTGTACGTTAATATATTAGGTTAAATAATATATGCTATTAAATTAAAATTTTTCCTATTATTATTTTTGTTAATGCAGCTAATAGAAAATTTACAATTATATGTCTTCTTTGCATTATATTCCCATCAGCTAGCACTAATTTAGACTATTAGTTTAGGCCAGGTAATTTAAATTGACATCAGCTAATCATAACAGAAAAACAAAAACAAGAAACCATCAGTTGCTAATAGTCACAGGTTGGCCTACCCAGGGGTCGACTCTGAAATGGAGTTTAGTGTGCCACGTGGTTTTTCGGAGATCCTTGGGGGTTACCCCCAGCAAAAGAGAGGGGACAGGAGGGGAATTATGCAGAGAGAGAAGCTGAGCTCTGATGCAGGCCCAACAGTAGGCTCATCCAACCCCACAAGGAGCTCTAGAGCTAAAAGGGCCCTCCACACTATCCTGAGTGGGGCCAGGATGGCCCAGCCTTCTACTCCTGAATCTGTAAGCCATCAAGTGCAGATCACCGTGGGGAAAGCATGGTCATGGGTGAGGTGTGCCTCTGTAGCCGAGGCTAAGCCTGGAGGGGCAACAAGTTCTTAGTTGCAAGAAGAACTAAGCAGCACATCAGAGTGTCCACTCTAATAACATTTTTCATTAAAAAAAATTTCACATAAGAGATCTATCTTTTTTGTTTTTGTTTTTTTTTTCCTCTTTGTTTTAAACCATCTGTATTGGCTAACACTCATTTATAGCTGAAACTAAGTCTGTCTTCTTAGGCCATAGTTTGAATTGTGTGTTTCTCATTGATCCTCTCTCTATTTCTCTTGACTCATCTCTGGCTTAACTCTTACTTCATTGCCTGGCCCCTCTGGACATTGATGTTTAGTTTTTAAGCCCAGACTAACCAGACTTGAACCTAGTCATGATTGGTGATCACACTTAATACCTTCTATTTGTGGCAGACAACATAGGTCAGACTTTATTCTTGTCCATGAAAGTTTATAAGAAAAGGAACTTTTGTATTTGTCTAATTCTTATTGCTACTTGTTACTTACCTCCTTGTCGATTTGTGTGTTGTATGATATATATGTAGCCTGTGATCTCTGTAAAGCCTTGTTCAAAGAGTGGCTCAACAAATACAGTATTAACTGAGAGAATAAATGTGTGACAATCAACAGTGTCCTTATTCTATATGAACATCTCAGTGACAGCTTGTGTGCCACCGTATCCATGATATTTCCCTCTCACTATTTAGCAGTGAAGAAATGAAGAGTGGATGACTCCATTAACACTCTGTTGGAATCTTGGGTGTAAAATTCAAACTTGTGTTGCACGTTTTTGAGATTTAAAAAGATTACTTGTAGTTGATTTCAAAGAACCTAGCTGAATGGAATGGAGGACACATACTGTCAGTAAGCAGAAAAGGTCAGCTATGTATTTGTTGTGGAGAGAAAATATGGAAAAGGTCAGAAAGATTAAGACATTTTTCCCCTATAGTCTTCCTGCCTATTTCCCCAATTCTTTACACCGCTGTGTAATTTTACGGAATATGATTCTCAATTAGGAAGCTTTAAAGAAGACCAAAAAAAAAAAAAAATAAAGAAGAAGAGACTGTCTTCTAAATATATTTTTAGTTCTTCAGACAGCAGTTTAATTTCAGTTAAAAGGAAGAACAAAGACTTGCCAATGTTTTGGAACAAGGCTAGCTGAGTACTTCAGTGGCGCTCTTTTTAGAAATGGACCATCAGGACAGTTGCGGTGTTATATAATGAATGCTCTTCTCCTAATTCCCAGGGAAAATGCAGCTGCTGTGAGTCCTTAGCGAAGCAACAATGACTTAGATTCTCTGTTATTTGCACCCAGAAAATTCCAAGCACTTTATCAATTTCTTTCCCCATTTTCAAATTATCCTTTTGAGAGATATGTAAGAAAATAATCTCGTCACCTCCATTTCAGAGATAATTAAACTGAGTTTCAGTGAGATTTGTTGTCTTGCTTCAAGTTATCCATTAGCAGAAATGAGAACAAAATCTTGCTGTCTCTCTTTTTGAGACCTGTTCTTCTAGCTTCTCTTTGGCTGCTAGTAAAATATCACATATTTGAGAAATTTGAAGGTTCATTTATTTCCCTAGCATTTATTGAATCCCCGCGTTGCACTACTGATCAAGGTTAGAACTGATATAAAAATGTTCTCTTCAGAATGCCTGCAGGATATTTTTGGCTACTTAGGCTAAAACACCACTGATAATTTTCAGTCCATGCTGGATATGTATGAGTAATTGAGACAAAGTAGAAAGGAATGTGGGAGGTACATGAGATGTAATGAGACTCATCTTGAGGAAAATGGTTCAGCACTGACGGAGTTTAGAACAAATTTGCCCTTTATCATGGTTATCCAGAGATTTATCGATTTGTGTGTTGTATGATATATATGTAGCCTATGAAAACACACACAACCTGGAAAAAAAGAGATCTGACCTTTCCTCTCCTCTCTAGTACTTTTTTACTTCAGCATAAAACTTCTCCTATAGTTCTCTCTCTCTCTCTCTCTCTCCCCTTCCCTCACCACTTTCCCTCTCCATTTCTTTCATCTGATAATTACTTAGATATGTCCTATTGATCTCCCCAGGCAGATTTGGGAGATAAAAATAAAGTCATAGGTATTAAGAAACATAGCTTGATATAAATGAAAAGTGTATGATTATCCCTGTCCTCTAGGGGCTTACCAAAACAATTTCCTAATGTAACTTTGAGGCTAACTTTAATGTCAATATCCAGATCGCTTGAAATACAGGAGTAACAAAGAGGATTAAGAAGGGTTTTCTGAGAATCCATAGGATCTCCCTGCCTCTATAAAAAAGAAATATTGATATTTTGAATACTAAAGAAGACAATTGGTGGCTCTCATTTGAATTATTAAACCAGATAAGTAGTTACTTAATTCAGGGTGCAATGATCTAAAATACCCACTAGGTATCATTTGCAGAGATACTTCAATTGTATGGGTGCCCTACATAAATTATTTAATTCCTATGAGGTAGGTATTTTATGGATATGGAAACAGGTTTAGACAAGTTGAGTCAGTTCCCCAAGATCACACAGCTCATTGTTGACTGAATCTTGATATGAAACCAGAGCTCTATTATATTCAAATTTAGAGTCATTTCCAAGATGCTGTACTACTCTGCCTCCTTGGAATTACCCTGCACCTCTCCCCTCTCTCCCTCTTCCCCCTTCTCCTCCTTGTCTTCCTTCTTCTCGTTTATTCTCTTTATCCTTTAGTATCTGATTGTCTTTGTCTCTCTTTTCCTCCAAGGGTACATTCGCCAACTCCTGTCCAGAGTTGAATTATACCCACAAAACAGGTTAAAAGTCTCTGTTTCCAAACCCAATGGTCTGGGTTGCAGAGCATAAATTTTAGGAATTAGTAATATCCCATATAAAATCACTGAAGGATGGTGTCTGTGGTTATTTCAGTGGCCTCTGTGATACTCCCTTAAAGGTATAATTTATTCTGTAATGCTTAGACACATGAGTTCACGTTCTCTGGAACAGGCTGCACTTTCCCAGAAATCTTCTACCAAACAGGATCAAGGCCGTAGATCAAGGTCTGTCAGCCCCTCCCTAAGTGTTTTCTATAGACCATGTTCCTTCTACACTAGAAATAATCTGCAGTGTCTCCTGTTTCCCTTTTTTCTTTCCTTTTTTCCCCCCTCTGTAACAACCAACTTTATAAGCATTCGCAATGAGTAAGTGATAGATTTCACTCTTCTCCCGGACTCCTCAGCTTCCTGTGGTGATTTGCAAGAAAGAAGGGGAAATCCATTAGGAGAATCTGAGTGGATTAAAAGATAATAGGATTTGGAGAACAGGACCAGAGTGACTCATAAGTAAATTTATTACATTCCCAGCTGTTATGATTGCCGAGTCCAGGCCTGGCCCTTACCTGTCAAGGCCAAAGTATGGGAAGCGTTGCAGAGCATTTAGTAAGAGTGGAGAAAAGGAGAGAATTAGCTTCATAAATGCAGACTTTGGAGTCAATAGGATGTTTCCTGGGGACTGCCCGTGCTTAATTTAGCAAGATTAGAAAAAGGATTTTTCCCCCAGTTTTATCGAAGTATTATAAGAGAGAGATCAAATTGTAAGCTATTAAAGTATGCAGTGTGATGGTTGGATAAGGGAATTCTTAAGGATAAAAAGGCAAAAATGAACACTGTAAAACACAAACCGAAACAAACTAGCTATAGAGTCTTGCTTCCCAAGCTTGGTCACTACTACTGGTGTGAAATGCCAAGAATCAGGATGTGGAAAATTTCTCAGAGATCACAGGCGTGATCCAAGGACCAAAGACCGTGCTAGAAAACTTTGCCAGGGCTGTGTTCTTGCCATCACTCCTTAATCTGCATTTACCTCTTAGGGCCATTTGGGGACATGAAATCACAGGAGTGGATGGAAAATACTCCCCTACTCAAGTAAGAAGTAACTCTTGTTTCTATACATTATGGATTCTGCACCCTGCCTAGTTGGAGAGGAAGGTCTAACTGAAGTTTTGAGCATTTGCTACTGTCTCAATAGGTAGGTCTTCAGTTAGGTTCTGGCTTCTCTTCATCTGTTATTTCTGGAGTATATCGGCCTTCATCTGGAGGAAGGTGACAGAAAGCATTCTGTTCCTGCAAAACGTTTGCTTGTCATCAGAGTGTGTACTGTTGAAACAGCTACTGCCTACATTGCTCTGCCTCCTGAAAGTTAGCATTTTGGTGTGACTCAGTTATGAATAGTGATGCAAATCACCCCTACACACACACTCCCCACTGGAAAACCTGAGACAACACAAATGTCTAGAATTGTGAACACTCATACAGAGTACTTCAAATAATGTTAAAATTCCATCACTTGTGAAGAGTGAGTAATAACAGAAATTTAGGGTTATATAAACTGGCTCTAATAAGATAATTCAGATTTCTATGGTACTTTACAGATTTACAATACAGCTTTCATATTCCTTTTCTCCTGGCCTTCCACAAATATCTTATAGAAGATTTACTTATTACATATTTCTTTCTTTTTTTTTTTTGTGCACAAGTCTTTGTGTAGACATGTTTATTTCTTTTATTTTTTTATATATTTTATTATTTTTATTTTTATAATAGTTTATTTTCAAATTGGTTTACATATAACACCCAGTGTTCATCCCAACATGTTCCCTCTTTAATGCCCGTCACCCCCTCTCCTCCCTCCCTCACTCCCCCTCACCCTCAGTTTGTTCTTAGTCTTTGAGAGTCTCTTATGTTTTATCTCCCTCCCTCTCTGTGTCTTTTTTTCCTTTCCCCTCTTCCCCTCCCCCTGGTTTTTGCTTAGTCTCACAAAGTCCACCTATTCGTGGAAACATATGGTATCTGTCTTTTTCTGACTGACTTATTTCACTTAACATAATACTCTCCAGTTCCATCCATGTTGCTATACATGGCCAGATTTCATTTTTTCTCATTGCCACATAGTAGTCCATTGTATATATGTACCACATCTTCTTTATCCACTCGTCAGTTGATGGGCACTTGGTCTCTTTCCATGATTTGGCTATTGTCAAAAGTGCTGCTATGAACATGTGCCCCTATGCATCAGCATTCCTGTGTCCCTTCGGTAGATTCCTAGCAGCGCTCTTGCTGGGTCATAGGGTAGCTCTATTTTCATGTTTTTGAGGAACCTCCATACCATTTTCCAGAGTGGCTGCACCAGTTTGCATTCCCACCAACAGTGTAGGAGGGTGCCTGCTTCTCCACATCCTCGCCAGCATCTATAGTTTCCTGATTTATTCATTTTAGCCACTCGAACCGGTGTAAGGTGGTATCTCAGTGTGGTTTTGATTTGTATTTCCCTGATGATGAGTGACTTTGAGCATCGTTTCATGTGTCTGTTTGCCATCTGGATGTCCTCTTTGGAGAAGTGTCTATTCATATCTTCCGCACATTTCTTCACTGGGTTATTCGTTTTTCAGGTGTGGAGTTTGGTAAGTTCTTTATAGATCCTAGATACTAGTCCTTTATCCGATATGCCATTTGCGATTATCTTTTCCCATTCCGTTGGTTGCCTATCAGTTTTGTTGGTTGTTTCTTTTGCTGTGCAGAAGCTTTTTATCTTGATGAGGTCCCAATAGTTCATTTTTGCTTTTAATTCCCTTGCCTTTGGAGATGTGTCGAGTAAGAAATTGGTGCATCTTAGGTCAGAGAGGTTTTTTCCTGCTTTCTTCTCTAGGATTTTGATGGTTTCCTGTCTCACATTCAGATCTTTTATCCATTTAGAGTTTATTTTTGTGAGTGGTGTAAGAAAGTGGTCTAGTTTCATTCTTTTGCATGTTGCTATCCAGTTCTCCCAGCACCATTTATTAAATAGGCTGTCTTTTTTCCATTGGGTACTCTTTCCCGCTTTGTCAAAGATTAGTTGGCCATATACTTGAAATAATCCTAAAATTTGTATGGAACCACAAAAGGCCCCGAATAGCCAAAGTAATACTGAAGAATAAAACCAAAGTGGGAAGCATCACAATCCCAGACTTTAACCTCTACTACAAAGTGGTAGTCATCAAGACAGCATGGTATTGGCACAAGAACAGACACATAGACCAATGGAATAGAATAGAAAACTCAGAAATGGACTCGCAAGTATATGGCCAACTAATCTTTGACATTTCATAGGAAAAGAAAGTCAGGCTCAGTTGTTTTGTCCAGGCTATTGTAGCCTAAGAAATGGCAGAACTATTAAATTCATGTTTTAAATTATATTATTTTTCCTGCTTTCCTTGTTTTGAGCTATATTTTTTCCTCTGATACTGGAGTATAGAATTAGAAAAGATATACCTAAAGTCTTTCAAAAGGTTTAGTCAAAAGGGACCATGAAAACGTTTCCCTTAGGAGACATTCACTTTTGTATTTCATTGATATTGGAGAAGGCAGGTCTATTCTCATGGCATGTCTGGTGTGAGGAAAATGTCCCCTAGACCATTCTGTGGAAAGCAGTGAAGGAAGCAGTTCTCAGAAGCAAAGTTATGATACCTTGCTAAGTTATGATCCCTTGAAAATTTTAGAAAATATTTGTTAATGCTTCTTTTGATGATATTCTTTTAAATAAAATATATTCTCTGAATAAAACATGAATGGAGGAGGCCCAATTGGGTGACTCAGTCAGTTAAGTGTCTGATGCTTGTTATCAGTTCAGGTCATAGTAGTGAGATCAAGCCCTGTGTCGACTCTGCACTGAGCATGGAACCTGCTTGGGATTCTCTTACTCCCTCTCTCTCTCTGGATCTCGCCTGCTTACTCTCTCTCTTTCTTAAAAAAAAAATTGAGAAAGGGAATAAAGCTTGGACACATGGCACTGTTTTGTTTTCTAAGTATTGTGATCCTATATTCTAGAAGGTACTAGGCTCATTGAAAAGTTGCTGTGCGAAAGGAAAGAAAGGAAGGAAGGAAGGAAGGAAGGAAGGAAGGAAGGAAGGAAGAAGAAAGAAAGAAAGAAAGAAAGAAAGAAAGAAAGAAAGAAAGAAAGAAAGAGGAAAGAAAGAAGAAAAGAAAAGGAAACAAAAGAAAAGAAAGTAAGTTGCTGTGAAGTAGAGTGATTCTCAAAAGATCAGGTATGGCAGAAGTATAAGACTTTGTAGGTTAAATTATAAGGCCGTTGCCTATTTGGGATTTATAGGACCAAGACCCAACCAAAGTCTTAAACTATCGTGTAGTGTTGGACAGAAAGTGAATGACCATGTGTCAGGTTAAGATCACCAGGGAACTTAAGGAGGCAGAAGGTAATGACTGTCGCTAGAACCTGTCTGAAATATCAGTAAAAAAATAGTTCTAGATATATGAAAATGGGCTGAAAAATGAAGCACGAATGGCATTCCAAAAGAGCAGTCTAAACTCACTGCTTATTTATTTCCTTTGCAAAACAGTATACAAATGGTGAGAATGAACAAAGCCACTGAATTGACCCCATGTCAAAAGAAATTAGATGAAACCATCAAAGGACTGAATTTCTATTGGAGAGAGCACCAGGTTGTGAGAAATAAATTAATGGAATATTTGTAGGCAAAAACACTTTTATTCTCCAAGTTCTTTCTAACTCTGCAATTTCAGAATTTTTTTTCACTTTCAGGGCCAATGACTTTGCCAGTGCTGCCTGAATTGTGGCTTTGAATAGGTAATGACAGAATTCAAGTGAGAACATTAAAGCTTTTTAAGATAACTGTCCAGTAACCTTTACTTCTTTTGGACCTAGTTTGAGCGGTAGGTGTGTGACCACTGCTCTGCATGCATGGGGTCATCCAGTGACTTCCAAAAATTAGAGACATAGTTTCATCTGGCTTTTTAAGAATGAGCACTGTCTTGTCACACAGAACACTTGGGGAGTTCCCTTGCTCAGCAAGGCGACAAAGATCTATGCATCCAGCCCTGCCTGTGTGCATTTTTCTGGTCATTTGTCATTTATGTATTTCATGTTAAGGAAAGGAAGAGAGTCAGAATAAATAATACCATCTGTATTCCACATGTTGATTTTATAGATTTCACTTGTATCAATTACATTAAATTTATAAGTAATATTTTATTCTCATGTCATGCTGGGTATAAACAAAAGTTCTAGTGTTATGCTTGTTCCACAACTTCACAAATACCAAAGTGATATTCTAAAAAATCTCTAGTGTGCTACCAATGGGTCATTTAACTAGCTGTATGCATCTTTATGTCTAGATGATAGCAAATTTCACATTATTTTTGGAAGTTTAATTGGTAATTAAATTTACAAGAATTTCCAGTAATAAATGCCAAATGTTCTGAGGTTTTTTGATAAAATCTGAGTAGCCTTCAAAATCAAAATAAAAACAAAATCAATATTATTATGATTTCAAGTCATAATTTGAATCTAAATACACCTATAAAATTAATACTTCCCGGGTATCATATATCACACTCAGAGGCTTTCTTGGAAATATGGCTCTGCAAATGCCATGCGAATATAGATGTAATTGACAACAGAAACACAGGAAGTGATGTGAAAAAAACCTCCTTTTGTTCATAGTTGGAAGCTATGTTCGTTGTCATCTTTTAAAAGACAGTAAAATTGTTTGTCATTCAAACCAAATCCATTTGTTCCATTATCTATTAGTTTCTTTTCATACTGCCTGGATTGGAGGCAAGGGAAAGCAACCAGCCACAAAAATGCCGTGGGAAAATAATTCTTGTGTTGTCTCTAACAGAACTGAGAAATTAATGATAGATGCATGGGTGGCACATATAGTGCTTATGTGAACCAGAAAAGCTTTGAGCTAGTTTGAATTTTAACACACTGTCCTTACCTATATATGTTTGAGAGACAGGCATATGGGGTTTCAGAGATTTAGAAAATATGGCTTTTTTCTTGATTTTTGTGAACAAATGGAGATACCTATTATTTGGCCCTGTAATCCTGCAAGAATGTGCTATAATGATGTGGGAATAGCCATTGCCACTAGGGACTTTCTTAATGTTGGATCATGCACACTGTAAGTCCTAATATAATAAGTGGTTAATAATTCTCTTTATCCATAAGGGTGCCTTGCTGTTACTGTTATTATCACACCTGTGTGTGTGTCTGTGTGTGTCTATGTGCTGTATGTGTGTGTTTGAAGTTAAGTGATCCTGAGTACTGGTTTATTGCCAAAAAAGCAATGTGAACAGAAGTCACCTAAATAAAGAAAACTGCTACACAAGAAGGAGCCACATGTATAGAAAATATACAGGAATACAGGAAAGGTGATGTATGACCCTTTTCTTCTGTAACTCTACCTTGGACAGCTAATTTCAGTAAATGAAACCATTGTTATTACTACCATTTTAGAGTGTCTTAAGTTGTCCTCATTGTTTAGCTGTGTTCTATGTCCAGAACGAAAAGGCAAATCCACAGACACATAAACAAAGTACACACACACAAAGATTTATATATTTTTATATAAGTGTATACCCACATTCATTTTTGCACATATTTAAAAAAATAGACAAATTAAAATAAAAGAACCATTGAGTGGTAGAAGAAAAATAAATGAACTTGTGTAAAATATAGCAAACTTACCTTTTCAAAATGTAATAGGCATATTTTTCAGCTTCAGTTGAAGCCTTCCATGCAGAACAGTCTTTCTGCAGTGTGGTGGACTGGACAGTAAATGCTAACGATGGCAGAACTCAATGCCAGTGATGGAATTTTGCAACCAACGGATACCCAAGAGGAGTGAGGCCCTCTGTATTGATTTGGAAGTAGATTACACTTGCTTTCCCCAACAGCCTTTGTTTTCCTATCCTCTTCTCCTATCAATAATTGTCATCTTATTCCCACCTTACTGTTGCCTACCTTCCTGAGTCACTAATAAATGAGATTAGTTATGGAATGCGTTTAGCCCTGCATCTGGCTCCTTGTGAGCACTCAGTAAATATAAGTTACTGTCATTATTACACTTTGATCCTTTCCACAGTCTCTTGATGTTTTTTAGGGCAAATAATTTAATCCTCATTTTATTACAAGAAAGATGAGACTAATGGAAGCGAGGAGGTTACCTGACTGGTCTTAGGTCTCAGGATCAGTGAAAAGCATTGTAGGTACTTGAACTAAGAATAGCAACCATTTATGCCAGAGCTGGTTCTTCTGTACCACACTTTGAAAATACTGAGATTTTTTTTCTTTCTGAAATACTCTCAAGAAAATAAAAAAATATGTCAGTTCTGTATGTATCTTCTCCCTGATTTCAAACTCATGCTTCGTCTTAAAGGCCTTGCATTTACTTAATAATTTTAAATGCTTTTTACCTGAGCTGAGAGCCAATGTTCAGGTCTAAATAATTTCTATTGGTAGCCTCAAACTGCTAATATATTCAGTATATTCCACCAAGTACAACCTTATAAAAGTTTCATAAAAAAATAAGTAACTCTAACTTAATTTTTAGCCAATATCTATTGAGAATTTAAGCAATTAAAAATTTATAACATCATATGATGTTTATCATATGATAAAGTACATATAAAGAACTATGTGAGCATATATGAAGCAGCAAAGAAAATTTCCCCCCCCTGGGAGCTCAGGGAAAATCCCCCCCCCTGGGAATGCCCCATTTGAATTAGGTATACAGTGATGGCTATACATTTGTCCAGTGGAGAAGGACAGACAGAAAAAATAGTTTGATGGAAGCAGTAGGCCTTTCAGACTAAGAGAAGCCATTTGAGCCAAGATATTAAAGAGTAAGAGATGATGAGGACTGAGACTAAGGCAGTGGCCCTGGAGGTGAAGAAGGGGAGACAAATGTCAGAAAAAATATTGTGATATACTCAACTGGATTTAATACCTGATGAAATATACAGAATAAGTGGCATGGAGAAAACAGAAAACTAGCTGAGATAGGTGAGTAGGTAACTGTTACCACAATCCAGTTAAAGAAGTATTATCAAGCACCTTTTTTACCAATAAAGATTACATTTAGTTATAAGGATATCATCTCTTCATCTATCATCTATGGTATAGTAATATTTCTGGCATTTTCCTGTAAAAGTGGTTACGATGATCCTATCACCATATTTTAGTAGTTTATGTTACTAGATTGTGAGCTCCTTGAGGACAAAGGCAGTCAAATTTATGTCATTAATCTTTTAAATGCCCAATACCTTGGTGCCTGAGACAGAGTAGAACTCAACACATGTTTGATGAATTGGATCAAATTTAAATGTACTTTTAGCAATGGGGAGAAATTGCTTAGAGGATTTTCTTGTCTCTGTTCCAATTCTTTAGTTTAGGGGCCTTTTCATTTTGGCTCCTATGAGCTTTTTCGAGTGCTGCAAACACTTCTAGTTTACAAGAAAGAAAAAAAAGGAGAGTGAGAAAGAGGAGGGGACATTGCAGCATCCAGATTGAACTTTGTGGGTTTGCTTCTCATAATTTTCACCTTTGATGGGGAACTGTCCCAGATTTCATCCACCAGGCTAAGATTCTGACATGGTACCTTCTTAAATCAAGCTTGAAGGGAAATTGATTGAAAAGAAAACACCATTATGGGAAAACAATTCATTCTCTTCCCCCTGACAGAAGGTAGACTTTTGTCTATACTGTAGAATAAATATTAGCTGGCTGATTGCTTTAAGGTTTAGAAGGCTAGTAGAGTCATGATAGCTTTGCTCCCTTTTTCAGGGAGATTTCTTTCAATTTTAGAAACTTTTGGTACAAACGTTTTTAATTACATTTCAGAGCGTCATATTTTTTTCTCCCTATGTGGTTATTTGTATTAACTAAATGTAGGTGTATGAAAACTCATGCAGATGTTTCTGTATGTAGTTGTGTGTTTCTACTGAGGTTTATAATCCTCCAGACAGGAAGTAAGCAGATATTTTTAATTTTTTTCTACTAAGGCCATAAATATCACCTTTTCTTTTTTTTTTTGGTGTTTTCTGTGTTGAAATAAAATTATTTTGAACTCCCAAAAGTAGACTGAAGGAAAAACGGTAGAATAATGGATACTTGATGCTTCTGGTGATAGAAACCGTGTCCTGATCATTTAGAAGAAGCCCATAAGATCTCTACATTGTGAGAAACTCATCCTTTCAGTTGACAAAGAGGTTGGATTCATTTTCTCTTGCAGAAATCTCAAACCAGCATCTTGTAGGCAAAATCCAGCCCTGAAGTTCTGTGTTTGGCCAACACTTAAATGACATTAGGTTGGGCATGCCCTGTCTAGTTCAACACAAGTCCCGTCACCCCTGTTACATAATGCCTGGCCTGCTTCATTCATTTACCCATCCCCTAGCTCCCAGAAGCATTGAATCTGACTGTCTTGCTAAGTATTTTCAAAGGAACTCTGTGCTTTTTTGGAAGGTGGGTTTCTACTTGGCAGTGAGTCAGAAATGTGGCTCCTGAGAGTAAACAAGTGGGAAGCAATTTAGGTACTCCTAGATTGTCAGCCCAAGTCACGTTAGAAGTTGCTGAAGTCTTATCAAAAATAAGATGCTTGCCAATGTATTCTCCATTCCCATGACACTCTGAACCATCAGCGTTGCCCTACAGGTAGCTCTTGCTCTACAAGGGGATTATGGTACAAAGGCATTTGATTCAGGCCTAACCAATAAAGATGCTGTTAAGGTACAAAGCCAATGTGGTTTTTCTGGGGAGGAGTGGGGGGAAGAGCCAGTCTTGGAAACATAGCCCTTTCTTGACCCCTTTAGTGCAAATGACTTGGCTTTTTCTCCTGAGCTAGTGATATCTTATCTCCTTATTTTGTTTTATCTTCCCCCTGTTTCTATATTCTTTCTTCATCTTCTCTTTCTTTTTCCCTCTCCATGCCACCTCTTCTTTTCTTTTGAAAGTCTTATCAAGAGTTAATGGACTTATGATCTAAAAATTAGGTTATTATAAATTTCTGTCATACAGCCTAGAGAATTGATGTTTGAATTCTCCTTGGCTTGAGTCAATCCTTTATCCTTTTTAGGTAAATGAATTAAGTCTCCTGCAATTTCCTGTGTGGGAGACTCTTTTTAGATGAATCATTTAAATTGAAAGCCCTGTCTACTCATCAAGGGGCATGATTTTAGAGTTCTCCTGAGTATTTTGTGCACACTTAATACAGTCATTGAGATACATAAGGCAGCCATGTGCCTTTATCTGAAGTCTTGATTCATATGTGGTTATTTGGGTAAAGGATATAACTGCAGTTTTGTATCTCCCGATCTCTTTCCAAAATTTCCCTTGGGCCATTTAAAAATAACCTCTCCTTATTCCTTTTAATCTTGAAACTTTTTAGTGGAAGACCTCAGGCCTGACTTCAGCATCAGAGACCAAAATTCCTATTCCCTTTGGTTCTACAATCCCTAGTCATTTTCGATACTCAGCATAGTGAAATAGGGATTATGCTATATTTCACCCCCAAAGTGATGGAATGTTATGAATGCTGTAATTCCTATATGGTACTGTGAAGTTTTTAATGGGCCACTGTAAGGCCTCTGGGAACACATTTACATGCTAAATTGTTTTTATAACCAGCCTCAAATAACACTGGAAAAATCTAGGCATGTCTTCCTCACAAGGAAAATCTAGCATCTTTACCTTTGCAAGTGTCCTATGGTACTTGTTAAATCTGCTCACAATTCTCTTATCTTGTAAAGGGCAACTCTCAATTAATTCCTTGGCGTAACTTGCAATAAGAAGAAATTAAAAAGGGGCTCTTTGGTGTTAGACAGGCTTACCTATGTACTTACATATTCATTGCATTGTAATTAAGCATTAATGAGTGTCATTCTGCTTTATAGCCCCAAATATTCTCTTGAAATCATGTGGCAGGAGGGCAAGGGGAAGTCAGCCAAGGTGTATTTATACCTACATGGTGTTAGTTATCTCAGTAAACTAGTGAGGTCTTCTCCAAATGTCACACATTAAGAAATTGAGGCACAGAACAGTTACTTAGCTGTGCGAGTGCACAATTAATAAATGAGAGAGGCATATTCCAGTCCAGCTCTTCATGCAAAAACTGTTTTTTTCCACAGTAAGCCACCTCATTATCTCACGTAAACCTTGCAGCTCCCCTCCTAAGTGGGGCATACTCACCAGGTACAACAGATGGGTTGTTCTCACATGTATATGTCTCATGTTTCTAGAATATTTTGCTCTTTTGACAAGATTTTCATTTATGTTACCTATTCAGATCCAAGCAGCAACTCAGATTGTGGTATATTCCCATTTTACAGAGGCATTCTTTTAGATTAAAGAGAGTTAGGAATTTATCTGGTCATTTCTGGGAGTGCATGTCTGTCTATCATTCAGCTAGGCACTATGAATAATGCACAGTAACAACTAGGGCATTTAACACTGAGTTTTATTGTGTTAATTATCATACATGCATTATTTTGCTTATTACATTGCAAGACTATATTCGTCATAGCCTTGTAATGTAAGTACTATCCTGATTTTTGCTGATGAAGAAACTGTGACTCAGAGAGATCAAGTAACTTACCTGTTGCCTCGGTGTTTATTAGTGGTAGATTGAAGATTTGAACTCAGGCAGCCAAACTCGAGAGCCCGTGCTTTTAACCACTGTAGAAAATTAGAGAATTACAGAGCATGGCTCTGCCTTGTGGCTCTAGAGTCTAGATGACCAGACAACACTAACACAGGAGAAAAGATTCACATAGCTCTTGAAGAATGATCTGGAGTTTGATGTGTACAGGGGTAAAGGAGAGTATATTCTAGCTGGGGTGGACAAAATGACAAATCCAGAGACATGGGAATGGTATGGGCATTTCATTTTTTTAATTTTCATTCTTTGTAGAGCTTTAATACCTGATATAATAATACTGAGAAGGAAGGACCTTACTTTCCTAGAGTGTACTGTTGGTAGAAGTGGATTGTGGGGAGGGCTACAACCATGGGGTCTGAAAGGCTTCGGAAGACAAGCTTTGAAGACCCCAGAGAAGAGAGTGTGCATTGCAAACCCTCAACAGATAGCAGAACCATCAGCCCAGGTGAATGGATGGGGCTGCTGTCTCACTCTGGAAGGAGAGAGAAATTCAGAGCAGCAAAATAGGAACCATCTCCTTGGACAAAGCCTCAAGAAAGAGAGTCCTGTCTGAACTCAGAGAGCTCATCTGGGTGCCAGGAAAGAGAGCAGAAGAAGGACATTTGTTGTGGAAGGAGGAGAGGTGCTTCCAGCCGTTAGGAACTCTGGGGGAGGTTTCCTTACAACACACATAAGTGAACACCAGTGAGCACAGCAACTGCCTGGACCAAGGGGAGCAGACAAGTGAGCAATTAACCTTTGGTAAGGGGTGTGAAACTCTAATTAAGAGCGAAGTGTCTTCCATTATGTGGGAGGGGGAACTGCAGAAAAATGTATGAGGCGAGTGAGGGACGGAAAGCTAGGCAAGGAAGGATCCGTGTGTTAGCAAGCCAGATTTAAAATCTGTCCAAACGGGTGTAAGAGGGTAGGAGCAGCAAACAGGGGCACCGACTGTTTTCCTGATTGCTAGTTACAGTTTCCTTTCCCTTCCCGGTTACCCCGCACCGACTGTGGTGCTCAGAAACCAGCAGCTCAGGGGCGGGGGAGCTGAAGTTAGATGTTTATGCTCCTCTCTGTTGTAATTCCCTTCTTGTTTGCTGAGTATCTTTGGTAATTTCTATGTAAATTTGCTCAGAGTAGCAATTTAGCAGCTTTTCTGTTGACGAATGAGGAACATCTTAATAGTCAAGTGACTGCATTCCATCACTTTGCACGAGAGGAAGTGGCATCTTGCAGGTTGCAGAGATTGACACTGGGAAGTGAGAGATCTTGGGAAAGCCTCATTTCCACATCACCCTGTTTAATTTTGCCCCCTTTTAGCCTGGAGGAAATAAGCTTGGAAATAACCTTGTGAACCTGGTGTCTGGTAAAGACTTATTCTGAATCTTCCTTATTTTATCACTCGGTAAATGAATGCCTTTCAAACAGAATCAAGAGGGAAGCTCCTGGAAGATGCTCAGAAGTCTTCAGACGCAGGGGCATATTCTGTTTTGTGTCAGATGTTTTCCACTGTCCCTCTTCAGGAGACAGGAACAGTGACATTCTTTTTGATATGGCCTGGGATGGGTGCAGAGAGGAAGGCACCTTTTCTGTCCAGGTGTCACCTGCGCTTTATTAGAAGAAGTGTAGAAGTTACTGCCTTGAAAGTAAAACACGATAATCCTAAAATTCTTCTTTTTCAGCTCCCACATCCTGCTCAGTATTTTCCCTGCCCTCCCTGCATTAGCAGATGAAAACCTCACATGTATATTTTATGATAATGCACTACAAATTTTACAAATGGTATTTTACAAATATCATTTCATGTGATTCTCATAAAAACCTTGGGAGACCCGCAGCTCTTGAATTGGCAGGACACTGTATAAGGAGACAAGCTGGGGCTTAGAGAGGTCAGGGGACTTGCGAAGTCCCAAAGCTCAAGTCCAGTCCGCACCCACCAACAATCTGGTATCACCGTGCCATATCTATTTGTTGGTGTCAATATCTTGGGTAGGGAAAAAAAAAAAAAGATCTTTTAAAAAGTTTTGGTGCTATGGCTAGTGGAAAGGGAAGAAAACGTAAGTCTTAGACAGCACGAGCTTTCTTACAATTTTGATTTATTTGGAGGGAAGAGAATGGCCTCGGGCAGAGGTGCTCAGTTATTTCCAGAATCCCTCTTCCAGAAGAAATTAGGTGCCCTACAATGATATGTCATTATTTTGTTGTTGTCATTGTTGTTAGCAATGTTGTACTCACATGAGGCAAAGACAGGCAGGCCGAGCATGCACTATCTAAATGTTTCCCTTGCAAATGGTTGTCACTATGGAGTAATCCACATCACAAACGATGGGTTCTAGTGTGTTCATGTAGACTCCTGATGATCACTCCTTAGTTTTCTTGCTGGGTCCTATTGCCTGGTTATGGAGATCAGTTTCAATATTAATCAAGGTCTGTCCAATTCTTTAAATGGAATAAAGAGTGAAAATTGTGTATTTTTCACTCTGGTGCTTGCCAGTGGCCTCCTGCACCCCACCCTTTTCCGCAGCCACCTCTGTCAGCATTATTCCTGTGTGTCATTTTGGGAGGTGCAGAAAGGGATGTTTGGTGGAAGCAATCAGCATTTCTCTTAAGCCTGCTTTGGCACTGGGTAAGTAAGGGTGAGAGAAGATCTGACTGTCACCCTCAACTAATTCTCAGACATGTTCCCACACAGAGTGACATCCAGAGAAAGGGGCAGGAGTTCCTTGCATCTAACCAAAGTTACCACTTCACACCCCAGCTTTCATCCAATTCTCCACCTTCCATGCACGCTGCTTTCTGACCTGGCTACCAAGGAGATACAGCTACCTCCCAGGAGACCAACCACACGAGCTAAAAATAAAGGCTGCTGTTTCTCTGCAGATGCCATTAACCCAATTAGAGCAAAAAAGAAATAAAGGAAATTATAGCCTCGTTAAATATAAGCAGCATAAACTTTAATAAGGCAAACTGTATTTGTTATACAAATTTACAATTTTACTCAAAAAATCAAAGTCATTTAAAACCAGCAGTCACTTAAATGAAGGCAGATTTCACATGGTGGCCACTGTGTGAGCCAGTTAATCAACAGAAGCTCAAGATTCCAGTGCAGTGGCAAAGGTGCCCACTGGTGCTTCATGCAAATACCAAATGAAATGCAACTTGTTGAGGGATCGCCTACCTCCATGAAAAGGGAAAAACATTCTTCTGAAAGTTCTTTGGTTTAAAAATATGGTCATGCTTTGGTAAGTCTTCTGTTAGTTAACAGAAGGTACGTTATTTGTTAAAATACTTTATCAAATAGGCCTAACCAATGGCCAGCTCAGATTAGGAGCTCAGATGGGAACCTCACCTATGTGTGAGGTCTTTCAAGGGCAGATCTAGCCACCACACATGTCGAAAAGCGTTTCAGTGGCTGAGAAGCCTGTCCCAGAGTGCATAGACTCAACCTAGGTGCTTTCATCATTTTGTCAATGAATTTATGCCACATTAGTTTCCCAACTCACAACTTTTGGAACCCAGTATACTTTATTTTCCTTTCAAAAATACTGTTTTATGTTTTCATACAACGAAAGTAACATGTTCTCATTATACTTTTAAAAGTTGGAAATAAGGAAAAAAAAAGTAATTGCTTCCATTCTCCTAAAACAACTGTGCTTGTAATTAGGCATATTTCATTCCCGTTTTGTTTTTCTCTAGCTAGTTTTATTTTCCCATATTATGTATTTGGGTCTGTTTTCAACTATGAGCCACTTGCTATTTTGAACGGGGATTTCGGCAGACGCTTTTGTTCTTCCTTATTCTTTCACTTGATAATCATTTCTTGTGCTACCACTAGGAGCACGGAGAAAACGGTTTTGAACTTTATTTGTAGTCAACTAGTTAGAGACCAGTAACAACCATCTGGGACCCCAAGAATCTGATTACCTTGCTGACATGCCTCCTAACACCTGGCTCATCACACCCTAACTTCAATAGATCTGTCTAATCCTATTTAAACACAACCATTTTCAAAACATTTCTCCATCTTCATAAAATGACTTTTGAAATCTAAGCAAGATTTTCTTCCTTTGTTTGGAAAAAGTGTGGCAAATTTAGAAACATGGTTATGCATGCACTTAAAGAAGAGAGCCGACTTCCACACAAGTTTCAGAGATAAACTGTTATTATTTTGTTGTGATTGTTGTTGTTGTTGTTGCTGTTGTTGTTACTGTTGTCACTGTTATTGGAGAAAGAGAGAGTTTCCAGGCAGTCAGGGCAGAAAACTCCTAACCTTGCATTTATTCTACCCATTGAGCTATTGTGTAAATGCTTAATAATATGTCAGTGAGATTCCTGTCTTGGGAACTTTCAACTGAAGTACCTCAATCACTTTTACTGAAATGCTACCGTGAGGAAAATCTAAACCCACGTAGCTCGCTGATTCCTTGGCTGCAAGGGCATGCAGCTAAGATCGCTAACATTTTTCCTCAGAAGACCTATTCATCACCTGTCTTCTTAAGGATATTGTAATAAACTCCGCACTGGTAATTTATTAGAGATTTGCCCCCCACCACCACTTTCATCTTCTCAGTGCATATTTGAGTTTATTTTGTGTTTGAAATGCAGAAGCCCAAGCCTAGCAGAAACCCTAAAGGGCAGAAGATGTAAGACCTAATCACTGTGAAGCTGAAAATCTAGACTGGAAGGAACAGCAGCCTCACAGATGAAGTCTGAATGACACCTGCGCTGTCTGGGGCTCTCTGAACAGGACTGTGGGCAGGCGGGGTTACTTATTATGCAGAGAGTTTGGCGCTCACCAGTAACCTACAAAGTCTTTCCCATGGGGATCCTCTAGCCCTTAGTATTTCCCTAAGCCTCTCACCTCGCTTGATTTTTATATATTTTTCTTATATACGTACGAACTAGGATGCTTTACAGATAATTGTGCAGTTGTGTCCTGCACAATTGAATTTGGTTAATTTGGAAAATGAATGGCTCTTCTAGTGGTATGCAAGCACAAGCTATGTAGCCCCGACTCTACTGACAACCAGAAAGAGTGAACTGGTTTCCCGAGGGTAAAATCAACCCCACAAACATATACTGTTTGGCAACATGTTTTTTGTTTGTTTGTTTGTTTTTGTTTTTTAATCATTTGAAATTATTAATGTTTTCTGGTGGGTCATATGGACTCAGCTTTTGCCTCAGGCCCCGTCGCTCCATGTTTTATTGTGGCGAGCTTATTCACACATTTATGATGCCTGTCAGGCTGCCATAGGAAGTTTGATATGTGGCTTGGCCTTTCTGGACCTCATTTAACCTCTCGAGACTGCAGTTTTCTCATCTGTAAAATTGCCATCATACCTGCCCTGCCTACATCATGAAACCTTCTGATGGCCCAAAGAGGGTAATGCAGGCAAGAAGAATGTTAGACTGTAGAGATTATAAAGCACAACGTAATAGAAAACACTACCATTAGATTAATAGTGTTATGATCATTATTTTGATGGTATGGAAATGTGATCAAATTCAGCTTAGTAAATGCAAGTAAAATTTCTTGACTTTCATTTTGTAAAATTGAATCTTCATTCTTTGACTGATAGGCAGATCAACCTAAAACCTAAAACCTGCAGAATGTCAGATTGCTGGACATGTTTCCATTCTCTCTTTATATTCCCCTGTGGATTTCTTGTGAGTGTACAAAGATCGTGAGGCCACCTCAGAGGTTACCATTCATTCAAGAGGCGGTGGCATCCTATTCATTGTGAAGTTCTGGACTTTCTCCTCCTCATCACAGAAAATTGGTGTCACATGGAGCATCCTTTCTTCACCCTGACCCACAGCTTCTCTGGGGCGAGCACCTCCCTAAAACTGGAGAATAGAAACCTCAAACTGTATTTTAGAACAGATGGATCCATCACAAGTCACTTCCAAACCTAAAAAAAAATATATTTAGCTTTTGAAAATTATGAATATTTCCTATATTCTTTGGTAAAATATTAAGAAAAATTATAGACAAAATATAAACTATACAAAAACCCATGGGACTGATATGATTTAATACTCATTCAAAGATGAACGTAAAGGTTGTGCAGTATTTTTAATTCCTGTGCCATTTGAATACCACCTTCACCAATACCCACTTGTTACATGTGTTACTTTTTACTTAATTGTCTTCTTTAAGCTGATTTATTTTACTTAATTATATTTATTTTAAAAGCAAAATATACAACTATAAGCCAAATGGAAAAATCAGTAACACTTCTCCTAAATAAAAGGTAATGGTAAAAATAAAAGCAATTAGAAAACATATTATTATATATTAGCTATATCTTGTAGCCTACCAAAAACCAAGTATTACCTTCTCTTTATTGGGAGGGAGGGAGGGAGGGAAGGAAGGAAGGAAGGAAGGAGGGAAGGAAGACAGGGAGGGAAGAAAGAAAGAAAGAGAATAAAGGAAACTGACAAGTCTTAAAAAACTCTTAAATACCTGTAGGCACCAGATTTCTCTATGAGGAAATGAGAATTGAAAGAAAAATTAGAAGTTAATGATTTTGCATATGTGTGATTTGGTATGATTTGATATTGAGTATTTTCTTCATTATAACTTGATTTAACATCAAACACAGTCACAAACACGGGGGGTAATTCATCTTTTCTGATGGAATGTGGAGATTTTATTTTCATATATCAATGTTTTCAGTGATGTACTTTAAATTTCTGGGAAGTTGTATTTTTAAAGGTTTTTTTTTATATATAAAATTTTGTTTATAAAAAAAGTAACTTCCTTGCTTCATTTTTTCATTAAAGGAGTAAGGGACTTTATTTCTTTAAGACAACGTCTTCACTATAGATATTAATATGACTACCACAACAAGAAAGTACTAAATGATTACTTATTTAGATATCAGTGGAAGTACTTTACATGGATATTTTAATTCAATCATTACAACAGTTCTAAAAAATAAATGCTGTTAAACTATCCATTTTACACATGTGGAAAATAAATACCTTACATAGGATTTATTAGTTTGCCATGCTCGTATAGCTAGTTAGATCAAACAATCTGATTCTGGAGCCTGCAATCTTCACTCTTCCTAAAATAATCTTACTGCTTGAAAAAAAAATGCTGCATGTATTTAGACACCATATTTCTTTTTTTTTTTTTTTTGGAAAGTATGTTAATAGTCTATAGTACAGAAATTAAGATTGACATTCAGAAATGTACCTTTAGAAGATCAATTTTATAATTTGAATTTAGGTTTTGGAAGCAAGGTAAACAACAATAAAAAAGGTCCGTCAACAATAAAAACCTTTTACCAACCATTCATTTTTGTGTTTTTTGTTTTTTCCAAATGAGTGTGATAACTCTTTTCTCCGTCTCTCCCTCCCTCTCTTCCTTCTTTCTTTCAATTCTTTCCTTTCCTCCTTTCTTCTTTCCCTTCCCCTTCCTTCCTTCTGTAGTGCTTTATTTAAATTCCTTAACATGATGTTATATTATTAACAAGACTGTGAAGACAAATTTGGGAGCAAGATTCTGGGGGAATTCACAGAGCCAGGAAAAAGTAAAAATTTCAGAATCTAGGTAAAGAAAACTTTATTTAAAATTGGCAGCAATGACTTCCACTGGTATTTCATTCCATGCCCTTCTATCGTTACCTCATTCCTATTTCTACTTTCCTTATGCCAGGGTCTTAACCTCATACTATTGACCTTGTGGGCCAGATACTTCTTAGTAAATGACTGCCTGTGCTTTGTAGAATGCATAGGAGCATTCCTGGGTTTTTCCCACTAGAGGCCAACAGCATCTCCCCAATTATAACAATCAAAAATATTACCAGACATTGCAAAATTGCTCCTGGTTAGGAACCATGGCTAGGGATTATCTAAGTTTGTGATACTTTCCTGTTTATTTTGCTATTAATTAATACCTGCTATTGTTGCTGGTGTTACTGTTATTGTTGCTTTTTCCTTTAGTAAAGATTCTTTCTCTGCTTGGAGAGAGGACATGCTTAGAACCTTTTAGGACTTAGTGACATCTCTTGTTTTTCAAGGTGTACAGCAATGTGGAAAACTGATGACATTGTTAGCATATACATCTGAATATTTTTACTTTGATCCGAGCACTGAATCTAAATGTATGTCAGATTGTCTTCTCAAAGAAGGATATTTTCTGAATGTGCTAATCAAGAACAGTGACTTCCAGAAATGAATGAAACCTTCCCTGGGATCACTGTGGAAACCAGAAAAGAAATGGGTAACATTGGGATTGCTTTTTGGCTAATCCAGGTTTCCAGGATTCCAGGTTGTTGTGTTGTTTTCTTTTGGTTTATTTTTTTCATGTTTTGTTTGTTTGTTGTTTTTTACCAGCATAAACTGGTCTGGCACCTTTTGTGTTTGCACAATTAAAGAAAGCAGCAAATCCTTATTTTGGCATGATGGTGTAGTGACATGAGCCAGAAGAGTTCATACTTACAGATTTTCTATCTAGATTGTAATAGTTGTCCTATCACTACTTATGGAAACACTTCTGGAACCTTTTGGAGCCCCCAGAGAGAAGTGTCATTGTTTGACAAGCAAGTGACTCAAAATTTACATCAACAACTATCTCAAATTCTTACCTATGAGAATGGTAAAAGAGCTCAGAACACTTTGTTGTGAAGGATAATGGAGGAGAGGGGAGTGAAAAATAAAAGAGGGCTTGGGACAAAAGTCTTGAGAAATAATTTGGACTTGAGAAAGATTTTCTAAAAGAATGGTGTTTGCGATGGACCTTAGCAAGCACCACTTTTCATTTATTGCCACGTGGAAATTGGGAAATTACCTATTTGAATAATGCTTTTTTGTTCTGAAATGCCACTGCACTAAGGTTAGGATGAGATGGAGGTTGCAATTGAGTAAAGATTCACTCTTGAAAGCAGGTCCCCTTTTGTAAGTTGTACTTTGGGTTACATAGAAATATACAAATTTTAGTCTCTGTTTCTATCATATCCTCCCATTTTCAGATCCTTACTTCACTTTTCCTCAGATGCATGGTTAGTTTAGTCCTCTCCTTTATGTTTGGAAACTTCCAACTATATTTACCATCTCTAAAAAGTATTTTATTCTACTTCTCTGCAATCACAGCCAATGTTCAATTCAAGTTATGTAGGACAGGGTCTGATAAGGTACCCTGTACCTTTCCAAAGCACAGAAGTTATTACTAATTGATATATTTATGCTTTAAGGCACTACTCTTGCATATTTAATAGTGAGATTAATGAATTGACTAATGTGGAATAACTTTAGGGTAGAAATCCTTTTGAGAACCTCACAAGTAACCTATTCTTATGATGAATGAAGCTGCTGTAAGTTTTGCTGCTGCAGCCCAAATAAAGAAATATTCATTGGAATACATCATTTAATGCTATTATTTATTAAAACTTAACTTGTATCACCTACATACTTCTTTGCTACCTTTAGTTGTTTCTGTGTCTTAGATATGTTGACTCATCATTCATCAGCACCCGCCTTTGAAGGTAAACAGTATAATTAAATAGGTTTATTCGTCTACATTTATGTCTTCCGCTATGTTCTAAAAGTTACAGCAGGAATTGAGGACACAGATTGACTCCAGTGAGGATTCATCATCCATGCGTAATTTAAAGTGAGTCAGAGAGTTCAAAGCTGGAGAAACTTTCAAATGTCATCTACTGAGAGGTTCAAATTAAAATCCCTTAAAAAGAGATGGGTTATAGGATATAATGCTACCAGGAATCATAAGCATTATCAACCCAGACCTCTTTAAATCCTGTTGAGACTCAGTGAAGTGAACTGACTTGGAGGGAATTCCCACAGTGAGTTAGAAGTTGGGGCAACCTCTTTCTTCTGGGCTCCAGCATTACCTTCAACTTCTCCTTGTCAGTCTTTAGCCTTTGCTACAAATACTACTCTTCAGCGTTGCTTACAAATAGCCTTGTTTCAAATAATGAAAATTATTTCAGGGGCTTCTTAAATTTCAATAGTTAAGTTCAAGCTGGAGTTTTTAAGCTCAGAAATTTGAAATAAACGTATAAAAGGGGAAAATAAAAGCTCTTTGCACAAACTCTTAATCTTAGTTTAGTCTGTAAGTGAAATTGTCATTGCCATAATTTTAGCCCTTGCTCTGACCTGGAGTGGGTCTCCCCTTTCTCAGCTTTTAAAATGAATCCATTCTATGTAGTGCCTGGCACAATTCAGCACATTGTAGGTGCTCCATCAGTTGTGTTTTGTTTTTTTTTTCACTTGCATCCTCACATGGTTTCTGATTGTGCCTCCAGGGCACACTGAACTACACACATCTTTTCACTCCAAAATCTGTCACTTAAGGCAAAGCAAAATCCCTCCCTCCTTTGCTGAATGGATGGTTGGGTGGATGGCTGTTCTTTGCACAACTTCATGTTGAGTAGGTGCTGCATAACATCACTTGTTCTTTTTTTAATGTGACTCACGACAAAATTACCCCAGCTTTCAGTAATCTCAAGGAAAGGGGGGGGGGTGGGGAGATACTTGCCATCTGCAACTTACTGCTTTTAACCTGAAAAATAGGATCTAAAATGATACTCAGATACTTAAGAGACTTCACGTGTTATAGGAAAAAGCTGACAGATGGTACATGGTGGTGGGCTGGTGCAGCACAAGAAGGGAAGGCAGAGCCAAGTAGACAATGGTGCAGAAGAGCTTTGTAAAATGTCATGACCATTCTTTAACCAGACATTGTTATTTCCTATATTCTCCAAATGGTCAGGTTATAGATGTACTCAGTAACAGTTCACGGTAAGTCTATAGGGAGAGAACCTATAAACAGTGATGCTTCTCTATTGTCTGTTGGTAAGGAAGGGGACTATCCTAATGTTTAATTTTAAGCCTTATAACTTGCAAGTGCTTACTCACTGCAACATTCTTACTCCTCTTTTTTGTATACTGCATATAATTGGATATCTATATCTGGAGATAAACTGTCCTCGTTTAAATAGCACCATAATTTATCTTGGGGATGGGGGAGCCAAGAGGGCTAATTGGAGCATTTCTTAAAACTTTATTTTCCTTGATACATATTCCTATTCAGCTATGGGATGAAACATAATGGATTTTTAGGAAATATTTGTAAAGTTGATACTGACAAGAGTTTCTATATCCTTCTTAATCCCCGAGTCTAGAAAATTCTGCATTCTAGAATTTCAGAGAATTTGCTTCTGTCAACTTTATGGTGAAGGTAAGAGATATTTGGCATCCGGTTGCTTCAATCAGCATTTTCCAACATAGATTACTAGTCAGAAATATCCTGACAGGGCATATCTTTGACACATAGTGATGATTTGAATTGATTCTAACAATGTTCTTTTTAGAATGGTTTTAGAATGATTGAAGGGAGAAACCATGGCTGGGTAGTTTTGGTAAGGTATGTATTTTGAAATATCTCTTAAATTCCAAGGATGTGGGTGATACCATTCACTCACTGCTGGAAACCTCTCAGTTGAATGAAGGTGATTATTTGCTTTGTTCCCTGGTGCACTCCATGTATGATTAAAATGGCAGAGCTGAAGTTTCAGGTCCGTAGACCTTCTTTGCTTTGGGAGACAGGGAGCTGTCTATGTTTCTGAATTGATTAATCTTTAATAAGTATTAACACAGGGTGCCAAGGAATGTGTCTGGAATCCCTTGCCCTACTGACTTTAGTAATCAAGGCCCTAGAATAACGAGATCCCATGGAATTTAGCAAAACAAAAGTAGAGATAGGTGGCAAAGGGTAGCCCAGACTATAGTTCACAATCCAACAGCATCTAAACAGTATGTTCAAATATAAAATTAGAGTGCTGTGGTTTATCCCAAAGCAGTGATTTTCAAGAGGGGCTTTGAATAGTTTTTCTAACTGCAGCTAGATTACCTGAGGCAATGAGTTGGCTCATTTTTTAAAAGGCAAACAGGTTTGGGCTACATCATTACTTGAATTACCAAATATAATGACAGAGCCTGGTGCTGTGGTATTGAAGCTGTGGATTCTTTCCTCTCTCTCTTTCCTCTTCCATCCTCACCGTACCTTGCCTCACCTCCCTTTTCTTTTCCTCTCATCTCCCCTCCCTTTCTTTTCCTCTCCTTTTCCTACCCGTTTTTATCCCCCTCTTCCTTTCTGTTTTCTTCCCTTCCCTGACTCTCTATGTCTCTCTCCTAATTGCATTCAAATTTGGTAATATAGGGATGTAAGTCCTTACGGATTTCTTCTTGCAGAGGATATTTCAAACAGAGGTCCTGTAGGTGGTGGAACTTACACTTACTTCGACATCTTTTACAAAAATAGACTTATCAGGACTTTTGGAGATTTCCATTTGAGCAGTTATAGTCTACAGAGGCTCAATAGGTTTTCAGCTATTTCCTCAACTACAATCCTCATTCCGCCCTCATTATCTATCCTCCATGAAACAGGTACTATGCTCTTCTTCAAGTTTAGGTGAATAGAGATTTCCAAGGAACCCCTTGGTATCATAAAGAAAGTGATTCCTTTTATAAGAATGGAAAAGTATGGTCTTTGAATTTCAAATAGACTATTGCTCTCTCAAGAGAGATGAACCAGAGTTCATGGGTACCACCATCTAATGAAGTCACTGGCCCCTGATTTTTCTCTCTGAGGGGAGATGCAAATAGCTAACTTCCTGCCATGGAGCCAGTATAAAAAAAATATAATGATGACCTGTTCTGTCTGAATTCCTTCTTGTCCTTTGTATATTCTCTTCACCCCCATTTTAAATGGTCTCTTCCTCATTCCCCCATATTATTTAGTTTAGTAAGCAGACCTCCCTTGGTATGAGCTATGTAAATATTATAACTGAATTACTGTCTGTTTACTTAACTCATTACAGAAAGCCATGATAAGCTTTTTAATTACAAAATTAGCTCTGCCAAATCAATTTCTTTTATTTAATGAACTGAATAAAATGGCACAACAAGGATAAAATCATGCCCCGTGCCCATCCTTTTTAAGAGTATTCTTTGTCTAAAAATAATTGTTGTAATATAAAATAATAATAGCAACAATATCAGCAGTACCAATACTGCTTTCCTTGTCTGGTTCTCTGTGGCTCCTTTAAACTGTTAAGACATTCGGGTCCTGTTCAGCCAGCGCTATATAAAATACTTTTCTTAAACCTGCACATTGTTCTCAGCCTAGTCCTGAACAATTTACCAACCTGGCTAGCTGTCTCCTTCCTTCAGTTTACTTCTGATTTTTCTGGTTACTAGTTTATGACTAAATTTTCTGTGTAATGTCTTGCATCACTTTTTAGATTTGTCACTCATCATGTTTTCTTTTTTAAGCTACACCTCTCAAGCGTAATTCATATGTCTGCTCTAACTGTGCAGCCTTAGGACTTTTAATGTAGATATATATATACCTCTGATAAAGCAAAACCAACTCAGGGGTGCTATGCCTGTAGCCAACAAGCTGAGATCATCCTGGGCTTTCAAGCAGGACGTGGTCAATTCCTAACAACAAAAATGTGACCTCTGTGCTCATACATATCTTTTTATGTTTCCTCTCTTTTCATTGTAAAGGAAAATATTTAATAATTTTGTTTTATGTGTCTAGTTAAGTCATTTAAATTGCACTTTATTTATTGAATAACTTTTGGAAAAGTTACAGAATATGGCCGCTTGTGGAATCTTCATAATTTCCATGGAGAAACTTGTGGGATTTTTACCAAAACGTTTCTGAAATGCTGCACCCATGGTCAAACCTAGAGAGGAGTGTTTGGGGAAAAGAAGTTATCCATTATGGAAATGAGAAAGAATTATATGAAGAATTCTTCTCATCCTTTCCCCTTTATCCATGCTTATTTCCCACAAATGAAATTATTTATATTACGTGTTTGATTAAATTTATGTCAGAATCTCAAGATAAAAGACATTAATGGGTCATTGCTCAGGAAAATGTATGGTAATCATGACTTCTCTAAGACCGTTGCAACATTTGGCCAACACTGTCCTTACTAAAATTTTTAAGGTTTCTTTCTCTGGATAAGGCCAAATGCATATGAAAAAAAGATTTAAAATATTTTTGCCCATGGCTAGGAAATCAAGAGGGAAAAAATCAAAACTATATATTATTTATGTTGTAGCACATAATTTAGGAACTCTAAATCCAGGAGACCAGACATGTTCCCCACTAACGTACTAAGACAGAATTCTCTTAAAGTGCTTACAAGTACATTGTCATTAATTACATAAATTCTTTCTTGGAAAGTTCCTCAATTTTGACCAGTCTCTTGGTGGTTGAGTTGAAAATGGTTATTATATAGCGAGAAGTGGTTTATGAAGAATGACATTTTTCGCTGGATCCTTCAAAAACTCTGCATGTGCTTGTTAGACTCTCTTCAGACGATCACAGAGTGTTGGCTCTCTCTTGCTACTACCTGAAGTGGCATAATAGTTAATTTGAAAGTTTGCTGCTTTTTCATGGGATGCTTTAGGTCACTGTAAGACAATTACGTCTGTAGAGGAATGAGAAATAATCCTTGATCTATTTTGAGTCTAAAGATGTCATAACTGTGAATCACGAAGTTGTGACATGATACACTCACATCAGAAAATCGTCTTCATAGAATTGCAATTGTATCTTGTCTCAAAGAAAGATTCGACTCTCATGCACATTTGTATGTTCTCATTAAGCCAAGAATCCAACTTCCTGAGCTGTTTCAGGGAATTTACATACACATACACCCACTCTCTCTTCCCCTCTCCCTTCCATTCCCTTCCTCCCCCTCCCAACCTTTGGGGCCTGTTTTGCAAATAGCCTTTAAGTCTTGATTTGAAACACTGTGTGAGAGCTTTCTCCTTGAAAAGAAATCACTGTTTTTGACATTTGGCTTTTCCCAATGCAGTCATCAGACTGCACATGGCTGATGTGTGTGCATGTGTGGGGAGGGGTCTCCATCCCCTGGAACCATAATGTCAGATTTCATGTTGTCTGAGATCAGCATCTCTTCAGAACCAACCATGTACCACTTTCTCTCCAAATCACCTTCCCTGCTGACCATAACTGGTTATATAATCCTGCATCTTCTATTATCCTGACTGCTGATCCGTGCCTGATGGCTGTGCCAGGTCTCACATCGCCACAAGCTTTTGATTGCTGCACTCTAAGCTGCTTAATAAGACAATTAAAAATGATTTACAAATGGCCGTTGCAATGCAACTGGGGATCAGGGAGAGAATGTTCTACGTGCTGCAATATTAAAAACGCATGCCCTTCTACAGTTTCTTTTGTAAGCTGTCTTTAAATCCAATACTAGTTTACTTCCTTCTTGGTTTTTTGGTTTTTGTTTTTTTTGTGTGTGTTTTTGTTTTGTTTTGGTTTTGGTTTTTTTGGTCACATATGATTTTACAATAGTTTCTTGTATCTGGGTAGAATTGAAGGGATGTGTTACTGCTTTGGGTCATTGTTCCTTGTAGTGGGGAGGAAAAACTGCCTTGAAATGTGGAATAGCTAAGAGCTACTATAAATGGTCTTTTATCAAGCTGGTTCATTCTCAGTTTGAGGGTCAAACCTAATTTAATCATTGGCATATCCACCCTAATCCATTTCTTATTTTCCTTTCATTCTTACTGCTGCATTGATTAAAATGGCCAAATAAGGGGCATCTGGGTTGCTCAGTTGGTTAAGCATCTGACTTTGGCTCAGGTCATGATTTGGCGGTTTGTGGGTTCGAGCCCTACATCAGGCTCTGTGCTGACAGCTCTGAGCCTGGAGCCTGCTTCAGATCCTATGTTTCCCTCTCTCTGCCCCTCCCCTCTCATTCTCTCTCTCTCTCAAAAATAAACACTAAAAAAAATAAAGTGGGCAAATTTCCCAAAGTTTATTGTGAGTCACACAAAAGTTTATCTATAGAAAATGGAAATTTATTAGAATTAATGGCCCTGATATTTTGAATATGTTAACTGAGAAATTAAAGTAGAATCTCACTTTGTGTGTGTTGAAAATGCTTATTTTTTGTTTGTTTTATTTAGGGTTTTGTTGTTGTTGTTGTTTATTTTAGTCCTAAGAAGTGAAAATTGTTATCGACTCTTTGACCATGTGCGCTTTTTGTCTCAACTAAATTTTCAGGAATGCATGCCTCTTCTCCACAGTGGCATCAGTACTTTGGCTCCTTGACTTTGACATTCCATTTTGGCAAGCCTACTCAGAGATATCAGCATTCATGCCAATGACACTTCTAAAGCATCACGGTTCCCCGTGTCCTCCATGCCAATGGCCTCCCTTCAGGCACTCCCTAGTCCATACCTCATTACTTCCCTTCCCTTTTGTCTGTCTGCACTCTCTACCTCTCAAAGCCTTCATCCTACTCATTGAGACCATAAGTTCTCATTGGAATCCTGCATTCCATCTCAGTTTTTCAATTCTTGTCACTCTCCTTTGGCCACAACTGGAATACACACCTTCATGAATTGAGAGAGTCACACAAGAGGTTGTGTAGGGTCTCAGTGCACTTCAACAATTCTTTTATTAGTGTTTTTATAAGCTTAATAGTTTAATATCTAATTTCCATAGTAACTTGTGTAAAAATTTTCCATTCCCTTTAGTGTCCCTATACCTAACCAATGCCCGTCACTTACAGCCTCTTCTTTTACTCAAATTATCTAAATATTTTGATCTGATTTTTTTTCACCTTTCCTTATCTCAGCATTGATTATCCTTACCTTTTGTTACTTCCATCTCACTTGGGTCTGGAAAAAGTATGACCCTGACCCTTTTCAAGTTAGCCTGTCTCTATGACCTTCAGGTCTCCTTTCATCTCCTAGAATTTTGCAATTGAAATTTTACTCTGAATGCTCTTTACTCACTGAATGGGTTCCCATTGTTTCCAAGAATACTTAAGTGGTAGACATTGAAAAGAATTTTTCAAGGCTTCATCTAATCATTGTGGGTTTCATGGAAGGCTCCAGCCCAGAAAGAAATTTGAGGTCCAAGTAAGGAAACAGTGATAGGGAGGACACGCTGTGGGTGGGGGTGGGCTGGCCAGAGTGTCACAAAATACAGTCATTGTTGGCCCACCAGTTGGTGAGACTGAGATTTAAGAATCCACCCTTCCTTGGTTAGAATTGGCTTGATAACCAATAGATACTAGTCCTGAATAAATATAAGTCATCTATGACGCTAGCTGGGGTAGGCATAAGCTTGGGATGTCATATCAGTTATGCAAGATTGCAAGTTCTCTGAGAGCATTTGTCGTCTTCACATTGCACAGTACTTTTGTACTACGTATTTAATAGATTTTTGTTGTTGTTGCACTGAATTAAATTAAATCTACAAGCTTAAAAGTAATCCTTCAATAAAATCATATTTTTTGAGCATCTATTATGTGAAAGTCACTGGGCTGGTTCATACAGGGATACAAAGAAGTATAAGACCTTTATTCTGCATTCTATGAGCCTGCAGTATAGCTGGGGAGAAGAGATACCCAGTTAAAAGTTGTCAGTGTGACTTAAACAAATTATCTAACATCTCCAAGAAGTAAGGATTTTTAATATGCAAAATATGGGATTAAAATTGCTCTTCTAGTTTTCTTGTAATTCCAGAACTCCAAGTAAAGTGACCATTCATGTTGGCATATTTATGTCACATGGGTGCTATTCATAATGTATCATGCATGTATGCAGAAAAGAGAAAGAGATGTGGAAACTGGGGTAGATAGGTATTCATGGAGGTGTTAAAATTTGAGCCGAGGCTTAAAGGGATAGAAAAATCATTCTCCATCACTGAAAGCATGGGCAAAGGTACAAAGAGAATGCCCCACCTAGGTGTTTTGCTTTGTTCTGTTCTGTTTTGTTTTGTTCTGTTTTGTTTTTCTGGGGAAAGGTTCACCAAGAAGCCTTGCCTTTTTCCCATTCCGGAATTTCCCTAACTCTGCACATTTGTTTCTCCATCTTGAGAATCTAGCTGTTTTAGTCATTCCAGGTATCTCAAAAGAATTTATGTTCTGTGTGATATAATCCCTACAGGAATTTGAGGTAGTCACAATTTCAAGAGATGATTGTGCTTTCTTGATGCCTCAGTGGACACAAGATCCTGAGTTTGGACATTAATCAGTGGCTCCCTGGATCACTAGTCTGGCCCTATCACAAATCAAGGACTGCCAAATCTCAAAATAATACTTTTTCAAGAGGAGGATTATTTCTTCTTTAAAGTATGTTTCTGAGGAGGAGGGGAATGCAAATAATCCTTTTAGGAGAAGTTTAAACACATAGGCTCCTCACTTAGGGCCCAATTAGTAGGAAAAACTCGGTCTACAAGGTTCTACTCTGCCCTTGAAATTAGACTTCAAAAAACAGGCACTGACTTCCCCCAGGCACAGAATCAGGATCCGTGTTTTAATTCTGACCTTAATTAAACCTTTACACAAGCTCTTTATTTTGCTCTCCATTGAAGACAGGAAGGGTAGAGGGAAGGACATGATGTACATTTACTCTTCTTTCTTTCTTGAGAGTCGTATACCCCAAATTTTCTCCCTTCTGTTTTGGAACAAGGGGGAATTGGAGCAAAGTCAGAGCGAGTTATTAGAGCAGTAGTAGTATGAAGTAGTTTGAATGAGAAATCATCTTAGTTTCTTCTTTTCTGCCTCTCACCAGAGTCTCATTCCATTTTCTTACACTTAACACACCCAGAGTCCTTCAAAGTTCCATGTCCAAATATGGGCAACAATTACTTCTGTAACTATTTCAATACTGTGCATTGTGATGTCATGTGGACATTGTCCCCCTGTGGAATACATTGTGTATGTGTCGGGGGGTACCAAATGATAACTAATCTTACATTTAAAGGTAGATGAAGCTTTTAAATACATACCTGGGCAGATGTGTCAGACTTTTTTGCTCTTCTACCTCCCTTCCTTTGGCAGTTGTTGAAAATGTATAGAAACAGAATTCCAGCCGAGAGAGCTAGTCCTGCATCTGAATTTTGAGTTTCAGTTCTTCAGAAGAAGTTCTTTGTGTCTTTGCTTTTTTTATTTTCATTTATTCATTGAGAAAATAATTCCCACTTGGGGTAAAATTCAACAGGCTCTGCCGTGGGCAATTGTAACTTTTAAGAATAAAAGGAAGGTAAACATCATATCTCAATATATCTGAAACTAGGAAGAAATGTTTAACTTAATGTTGCAACAATCCTAAAAATGAGAGTACACATTCTAAATATGACATGGTGATCACCGAAAAGACCTCTCTTATTGATGGGAGCGTATTTAAAAATATATTTTTAGGGGCGCCTGGGTGGCTCAGTTGGTTAAGCGACCGACTTCGGCTCAGGTCATGATCTCACGGTCTGTGAGTTCGAGCCCCGCGTCGGGCTCTGTGCTGATGGCTCAGAGCCTGGAGCCTGCTTCGGATTCTGTGTCTCCCTCTCTCTCTACCCTTCCCTTGCTCATACTCTGTCTCTATGTCTCTCAAAAATAAATAAACGTTAAAAAATTAAAAAAATATATAAAAAAATAAAAATATATTTTTATACCTTGAATATTTGAGTTAATTATTCATTTTACATTTTTTAATGTTTTATTTATTTTTGAGAGGAGGTGGGGCAGAAAGAGAGGGAGACTCAGAATCTGAAGCAGTCTCCAGGCTCTGAGCCATCAGCACAGAGCCCAACGCAGGTCTCAAACTCAGGAGCAGTGAGATCATGACCTGAGATGAAGTTAGATGCTTAACCGACTGAGCCACCCAGGAGCCCCTGAGTAAATTATTCTTAATGCCTCTAGGTAGGAAGAAAGTATTAAATGAAGAAATATTTGGGGAAAATTGCTATAGAGAGGCAATAACATGCTCGGAAAAAGGCAAAAGCTTTAGAGAGGCAGGCAGCCCCGTGTTTGAATCCTGGCTGTGATACTGACCAGACCTCTGCCTTTGAGCTTCGGTTGCCTTTATCTGTAGAGCAAAGAGAAAAACGAAAGCCCTCAAGGTGTCAGTAAAAAGAGATAAATTTATCTTTTTCCCCTCATATTTATTCTGATCTGTGTAGCTTTTCTTCATAGCATTGCATTTACTTTTAACAATGTTGAATATCTCCACAAGAGAAGAAAAGAGACAGAAGGAAGGAAAAAAGGAGGAGGAAAGGGAAACAAAAAGAAAAAAAAGAAAAGAAAGGTATTTGTTATTCTTGTCTGGGACACTAGCTATAGACAATTCACAATAGAAAAACAAATGTCTTAAATAATTAGGGCTATTTAACAAGATATAAGAACCCATATATACTTTTTAAATCATAAAAATAAATAAACAATATCTGGCCAAATGACAGAGGGACTAAGTCCTTGGATGGAATGATTTCTTACTCCGTTTTTCCCCACTATAATTCTAAGTAAAATCTCTTAACTTTTTTTCCATAGCCCAGAGTAATCTTAAAGTTTATATGAAAGAATTAATGTTTGAGACTAGCCACAAGAAAAACAAGAAAGGAGATTTTGAAGAAGGACTATACATGATAATTCTAATATAAAACCACCATCATAATAAAAAATAATAATGTATGTCCTAGCATAGAAATGGGAAAACAGATTAAAGGAAGAGAAGAAACAGTCCCCAGCAGAAGTGGGAATTTAATTGTTTTACAATACTGTTACCACAGTTTAGTAGAGAGATGTGAAGAGTTTATTTGACAAATGATAGGACAACCTACCATCCACATGGAGAAAGATAATGTTGGATATCCATCTAACTTTATAAGCAAAGCAAGTTCCAAATGAATTAAAGACACAAAGATTAAAAAAAAAATACCAAAAATTTGGACTCTATGTACAACCTAGTAATTGGTTAAAACATTTCTAACCAAAACAGGAATCCGAGATGCTATAAGAAGAAAATAATCGACGTAAAAATTTTTTAAGAAAAAAATATAATAAAAGATACCGTTAGCATTTTCAATATGTAAATGCTATATTTGGGAATGGTATCATTAAATATATTCATCTGGATTGCAAGCAGTTGTAAGTGAGAACCCAAGTAACTGTGCCTTGGATGATTTAGGAGTGTTAATGGTCGTCTCGTAACAAGAAGTCAGAAGGTCAGCAAGCCAGAGCTTATACAACAACCCATGCGGTAATCCCAAGCATCCTTTCTGACTCAGGTCTTGGATCCACACATTTTTCACTGCATGTTCACCAAAAGGCTGTTCCGTCTTCTGTATTAGATCTAAATTACTGGGAAGGAACAGTAGGAAGAGTAAAAGCCAAAAGTGCTCACCAGTTACATCTGCATCTTTTAAAAGAAATTACCTGAAAGTCTCATCCTGCAATGTTTGTTTATATTCCTTTGCCATGACTGTGCCTATCCCAGCTGAAAAGGAGGCTGGTTAATGCAGTTTGTTTTATCGTTTTTGTTTCTTTCATCTGGGCATATTTTAATCTTAGCATTAGAGTTCTTTTGTGGAGAGAAGGGTGATATTAATTCTGAATAGGTGACTGGCAATGCCTCCCACAAGCAAATGAAAATGGACTATATATAGAATTTTTGCAAATTGACTAAAGAAAACAGCCCACTAGAAGAATGAGTGATTGATATGAATAAACAATTCACAGAGGAAGACAGTCTTATAGCCTTTAAACATATGAAAATATGTCTAATCTTCTTAGTGATCAAATAATTGCAAATTTAAGTAACAGTGAGGAATCGCTTCATATTCAACCCATTGGCACAAATTTAAAAGTGTACCTACTGCTCTTTAAGGTACAGAAACATTTTTGACTTGGCTTAATTTTTTTAAGCTTGCTTATTTGTTTTTGAGAGAAAGAGATAGAGAGTGAGCAGGGGATTGGCAGAGAAGGAGGGAGACAGAATCCTCAGCAGGCTCTGCACTGTCAGTGGAGAGTTCAACATGGTACTGGAACTCAGGAACCATAAGATCATGGCCCGAGCCTGAGCCCAAACCAAGAATCTGATGCTCAACTGCTTGAGCCACCCAGGTGCCTAGAATTGTTAGGAATTTTTTTGATCTAAAGATTAACTTTTGGGGTGCCTGGGTGGCTTGGTCGGTTAAGCATCCAACTTTGGCTCAGGTTGTGATCTCTCGGGTTCGTGAGTTCAAGCCCCGCATCGGGCTCTGTGCTGACAGTTGGGAGCCACCAGCCCACTTCAGATTCTGTGTTTCCCTCTCTCTCTGCCCTTCCCCTGCTCACGCTGTGTCTCACTCTCTCTCTCTCTCAAAAATAAATACACATTAAAATTTTTTTAAATAAATAAATGAAGATCAACTTTTGCATGGCAATGTTTGTTGAAATGAAAATACATCTACTTTTTGACTCCGGAATGCTAATTATGAGAATCCACTTAATAGCAATAAAAATCTCAGTATCAAAGTATATACACTCAAGAATTTCATTGCAACATTTTTTTATAATAAAGAAAGGAAACACTAAGTAAATGTTCACAAATAGGGTAATGGAACTGTTGAGTAAATTATAATAAATCCCTACCAGGGACTGTTAAGCAATCATTTAGGAGGATGAACTTAATCTGTCTTGATCTAAACCATATGATTTAGAGGAATTTCAACAATGCATTTTAAGTGAGGAAACAATAATAGAGAAAGATAAGAATGATACGCGTTGTTAATCTGTATTGCCAAGATTTGGAAGGACAGGAAGCAGTAAGACATTGTGCGCTGGAGAAGGGGAGAAGAAACAAAATTTTAGATATGTGCATAACTAAAATAACTCAGAATTCAACTTTTTAAAAAAGAGCCAGAATAAAGAAGAGAAATCACACCACACAAACTGGGCACAACAAGGCCAGTGCGGGATAAAAACCAGAAGATAAGAATTCACTTGGAGCTATGCTTGATTAGATATTGTTACCAATTCTTTTAAGAAGATAAGTTACAGGGGCACCTGGGTGGTTCAGTCGGTTAAGCATCTGACTTCAGCTCAGGTCTGAGCTCATGGTTTGTGAATTCAAGCCCCATGTCAGGCTCTAGATGGACAGCGAGAGCCTTGAGCCTGCTTCATATTCTGTCTCTCTCTCTCTCTCTCTCTCTCTCTCTCTCTCAAAAATAAATAAACATTAAAACATTTAGGAGGATAATTTATAATCTAGTAAAGAATCACTATATGTCTTTTATATTCTGTTGAATATAAATCTGAATAGTAAGCTCTATAAAGTTCTCCTTTAAGAAGTCGTAATTTTGTGTATTTTCTCACTTAAAATAAATCCTATCTCCAACAGAGGATACGAGAGGACTGTGTGATATTGCATCACTCTGATGCATGACTTGCATACTTGAAAAGTGTAGGCTACTTCAGAGTAGGAGTCAGCTCTGCTTATAATTGAGTCCCAGAATTTTCCCAGCCATCTGATTCCCAAGCCCAGAGTTTTGGCTTCTGGGCTGTGTTGTTGGCAGTGAGGAAGTGGGATGGCGTGTTTAAATCACAGCACTTCTCTGTTTCCTGGCTAAGTTACAAAACAATGTTGTAGTCGTGAAACTGAATGTCATCAGCACACATTTGTGGCATGCACAGAGCATGCACAACACTGTAGTAGCACTCTAGGCAAGCATATGATTACATTTAAAAGAGGTGTTGTTGCTGCCTTTAAGAAGTTTACTAACTAGAGAAAGATAAAAACAAAAACAACCAAGTAGAAAGTAACTCAGTGGACTTTCCATTAAGACATTGCATGATTTGATTCTGAGCTTACTTAGCTCAGGGCTTTGCACATTTTAAGAACTCAGTAATATCAGTGGAATGAATGAATAAACATATTAACAGACACTGCACTGGTAGAGCCATTCTTAATTGATACTTTTGCCTTCTGCCTCACTTCACTAGAATCTGTCTTCTATCCAGCCAAATGCAAATATGATAATATGACTCCCTTAATTTTTTCCCCCTGGTTTCCAAATAGCTTTAGGAATCAGAAAGAGGCACTGAATCTGAACCTGGATGTGTGCTTTCCGGAGCCTGCATGATGCTTTAAATATACTGTGAATTAGAATGCCTTTTCATGAGACATCCTCTCCAGTTTTCCTACAGGAATCCCCTTGCCCATGGCGTTGAGTCGGCAGTCTCTCAACTCTACCCTAACTGAAACTCCTTAGCATGGTGTAGCACCTTTCCACTCTGCCCCTGTCTTGTTATTTCAATCTTGAGTATCACCATTTTGCCATGTGCAACCAGTAAGCCAGCCATACTGGGTTATTTGGTTTCCTGAAAAGGCTGTGCTCCTCCAGTCTTCTGAAACTTGTCTCCTGCTGCCTCAGTACTGAATTGCTTACTCTGCCCCATGAACCTAGTGAACTCCATCCTAGCCTTTCACATTCAGGTAGACACCACTGCCTTTCTGATGGCTTTTTTCAAAACAAGTCTAGAAAAAGTTAAGCATTTGCTTCCTTTTTATTTCATCTATTTATCAATTGTGGCACTTTTCATATGGATATAATAACTCGTTCACATATGTGACTCTTGATTGAGAAAAATGGGGTACTCTCTTTTTATCCCATTGGCCCTCTATTGGCTTTTCTAGAGGATCACTGTAATGGTTTTTGTGGACTGACTGATGGATGCATTGTTAGATGGGTAGATGGATGGATGGTCTCGCTGATGAATGAATGAATGAATGAATCACTAAGTGAAATTGGGAATATTATAGACCCGACAAAAGAAAGGTTACTGTTGATATAGCTCTAGAGAAAAATATTTTTTGTTAAGACTTTTGTAGGATAAGATGAAGATAAGGATGACTTCTCTATTATTTTATCTTTGGAAATTGTGAGTTAAAATTTGTAAACAGGGTGGATATTTTGGACAGAAAGTGCTATATAACTATCGTGCATTTATTTATTATCCTCTAAAATAGTCCCTTTCTTTGGCATGTTTAAAACCTGAAGTCTGGTTGGCATTATAAATATTCATGAGCTGTTGGGGAAGAGAGCATAAAGTGTGAATCACACTTCAAACAGACCCACCAGCTCACTCCTGACTTCAAGTTTTTCAGAAGTGTGAAATGAAAATGGTTTTAAAATTAGAAAATGTGCCATCAGAACTTTTATCAACCCTCAGAGAAAATAAATAATCTCTTTAAATGTGGGGAATGCTGGGGTATTTATTTAGTTAGTTTCACAGTTAAGATGCTTTGATAAGTTTTTGTGTCATAAAATGCACAAATTATTTTTAATGAAGGGGGGGTATCTTCTAAAACAGCTTAAGTACCCAACGCCACAAGCTAAGGTTTCTGAGGGATTATTTAAACCTAATCGATGAGCAAATTGTTTCACTGGGGAAAAGAAGCTCTCACAGGTGTTTTTTCCTTCTGTTACATTTACATTTGAAAAGTGAGCTTGTAGCACTTGAGGAGTGGGTGAATTCTGGGGAAAGATACTTGGATCTTAAATTGCTAAATTTTAACAACAAAAAAGAGAGGAAAATAGTATGGTTAGCTGTTTGCTTTCAAGTTTGTGATAAATGGGCTTTTTATCATTGTTATTTTGGATTCTTTAAGCATATCAAGACTGAACTGAGTCTGAACAGAGAGAAAGATCATAATAAAAAGTAAGATAAAGATGACTGGGATCTTCTTTATGGTGTATCACTAATAAATTTAAAGAATACCCATCATTTCCAGAAACTATATAAACACACAAACAAAAGCACAATGGCTGTTGGGTTGTGCAGGGCAGAATGTGTCATACAAAAGCAGTAATTGAGAACAGAGACAAAGAGAGAGGGCCCCTCTATAAAGTGGTTCTGAGCTGTCTCGGTGTATCGGTATATCAACATCACATTGTGGACTTGGTACAGCCCACATTGCTGGGCCCCAATCCCAGAGTTCCCAATGAGGCAAATGTCAGCAGGGTAGGAGAGTTTGCATTTCTAGAAAGTTCTCAGGTGAAATGGATGCTGCTGGCCCTGGACCACACTTTGGGAACCACTGTTCTGTTACAATACTTAGATAAGATTAAAGAAAAAACAATGCTGTAATGGCCAGCTGTGGCTAAATGCTGGACTCATTTTATAAACCTCAAGAGTCTTTAGTGAGTTTTGCTTTCTTTTCTTTTTTTAATTGATATTTTTAAATACCATTTTATTAACTTACTGTCATGAAAGTTGAAATTCTACCGTATTCACTGTTACTATTAACTTTTTGTACATTTTCCAAGATACAATGGGACAGACGTTTTATTTTTTGTTTTGTTTTGTTTTTTGAGGTAGAGAGAGTTAGAGGGAGAAGAAGAGAGAGAGAAATCGTAAGCAGGCTCCATGCTGGGTATGGAACCCAACGTGGAGCCCAGTGTGGAGGACATCATGACCTGAGCCAAAATCAAGAGTCGGACACTTAACTGACTGAGCTTCCCAGGCTCCCTGGGACAGATGTTTCAAAGGAATGGAAAAACAACATTAACTTTCATAAAATTGTTCTCTAGCATCTTGACTGAGTTGTAGTTTTTATAACAAATTTATCACTATTATTAGAAACACACTCCCTTGATTTTTCTCTGTGTATCAGTTTGGGAGTAAATCTGAGTAGATGAAACCTGATTAAAATAGATGCTGTCCTATTCTGCCCTTCAGGATCCAGCAAAGATACCAGAGAAGCCATAAAACAGCACAATCTCTTATAGGAATGCACACATTCAAGTTTATGTCTTTTATCAATGTCTCTCCAAAACATATGCTTTGGGGCACCCAGCTGGCTCACTTGGTAGAGTGTGTGACTCTTGGTCTTAGGGTTGTGAGTTCAAGCCTCATTTTGGGTGTAGAGATTACTTAAAATTAAAATAAAAAAAAATACATGTTTTGACCATACCACACATTGGATACCAAGAGATAAAATGACTTCATTCTGTGCTGTGAGTGTCATAAGTCAGCAGCTTTCTGCCAAATCATTAATCGCTGTTCAGGCCCAAACTACTTCAGAGATTTCTTACTGTTCAGCATTTTTCCTCAGTGAAGGAGGCTTCTGACAGTCTTCCGGCTTCTTCTGCTTACTTTCTACAGAAAGGAAGGCTTTCTCTTAGCAGCGACTTTCAAAATGAGTCCAGTGGTAAGAGTCAGCAGGTAAAGAGCCCTACTTGTAGGGTTTCTTTCTTTCTTTCACCTGCCAATTCTGCTTCTTACTTCTCATGCCTGTCATCATACCTAAAGGACGTATTTCTCCATGATTTCAGTAAGTTTTGTTCTAGCATATCTGATGCTATCCATGCTTTACTTACCTTGAAAGGTGTTCGTTATATCTCAAGCTCCTCACACACACAAAAGGCAGGGTGGGAAAATATTCTCCGTGATCTTTCTTGGGACTAAAGATATAATGCTTGATGAGCATTATAATGTTAATGCAACTGTTTCACTGCCTTTCTTGTTCTCTTCCAAAGTGTATAGATTTGAGTTATATTGTTACCTTATCTGGAGAGAGATTACTATTACGTTTTTACAGGAGGTATCTTCTGAGAGATGCCTGGGTGGCTCAGCTGGTTAAGCATTCAACTCTTGATATTGGCTCAGGTCATGATCTCACCGTTCCTGAGATCGAGCCCTGCATAGTGCTCTGTGCATCCTACTCCTTAGGATTCTCTCTTTCCCTCTCTCTCTTTCTGACCCTTCCCTGCTTGTGCACACATGTGCATGCATGCTCTTTCTCTCTCTTTCTCTCTCTCTCCAAAATATATATATATATGCTTCTGAAAGTATGGTCCCAGAACCAAGAGCATCAGCAAATTCTCAGGACCTTCTCAGATCTACTGAGTCAGAGACACTGAGGGAGGAGCCTAGTAATTTGCATTTTAACAAGTCCCCGAGGCGGTTCTCATGTATAGCTTGATTCAGAACCATCAGGTTTAGGATTTGGAAAGAAGGACAGGACTGGGTGGAAAAGATGCAAGTCTAGTCCTCTTCATGTTTGCTATTCGTGTTTCCCTGACTGAAATTGATATCTGCATGGGATTCTTTTATTTGGTGGCTGCAATTACATAGCAGCCTGGCAGTGGTGAGGAGAATACCCAGAGAGCATTGTGCACACACACTCTATTTGCTGAACCCCCACAGTCCAGGAGACTTTATTATACACTCCTGCATGGGTAATTCCCCTTAGGAAGAGAGCCTGTGTTTCTCCCAAGCCCCCAGTCAGAACCGCCACTGGATTCTATTTTGCTTCATGTTCAATCAGTGCCCCTGACCGTTTAAGGGTTTTCCTCCCTAATAGTATAAAATATTTTGTCCAGATAGTGCAATACAAGTTTGTTTCCCTTCCATTCTAGCAAAACTTATAGATTGCTGCAATAGCCTGTGTCGGTCTCAGACCACGATTATAAAAATAATAATAAATTACCTCTCTTTCTCTAGATTTTTTCAGGCTCAAAATGTGGTTTGCAGCTTATGGGGTATTGATTGTGCATTATCAGTTTAGCTCACACACTGACAATTACATGTAGCGCCAAGGTAGCCGTGACAATGCAGTCCAGTTGCCATAGCAATGAAAAGAGGCCTATTGCTGCTACCCACAGCCTGCTCTATAGCGATAATAGCCCTGCTCATTCCATTTTAATTGAAATTTGAAATCATAGTCTCTAGGAAGAAATAAATGCACTCTCTCCTCATCTCCTCCTCCCCCAACCACACAAAAAAAATAAGAACAAATGGGAAATATTTGAGTATTCTCTTAAAAGTAAATATCAAGGTGTTTGAGAGTATGTGTTCCAGCATTTTATGAGTACCAGACACAGTTGAAGAGTGACATGATGCTGAATTAAAATTGAATTAGCTCTTATGTTTTTCCATTCTTAATTAACTGCTATTTTTTTTTCCAAGTCCCTCATCTTAACAGACTATCCCTTATGGTATATCTTACTTAACGATCTCCAATGGAGTTACTTATTGAGTTTAGTTTATGTCTAAAACCTCACAGCAAATGCCCTACTTTAAAATTAGCATCATAGGGCACTCTGGAAACTTCTACCTAATTGAAAAACTTGACAATAGTAATAACTATATAGTCACATAGGCCCCAATCCTATCCCCGTACCTCTTCTGCGGTGCCTTAGATATAATAGTATTATGTGATGGTACGATTATATACTACACTCATGCATTGTCCATCACGCAGCCTATGGTATGGAGACGGGGACATAGAAAAGTGTGGTCAAGAATGAATGGCTTCTATGTGAGCAGACATTCCAAAATGGAATAGAAATCTAAAATGGAAAACAAAGCAAACAGCTATCCAAGTGAAGGAGAACAAGATAATAATTAAAAAAAAAATAGTTACAGTCATGAAGTCCCAAACTGTATATACACACATATATAATGCATACATATGTATGTACATACATTAATATATAAATTTGGTCTAAAACTAACAAACTCGTCCATAGAAATGGGTCAATTCTAGATTCGAATTTGATCTTTTGACCTTTATCTAGCATTTCATTTTCCTAATCTGATATCTTTTTATTTATTTATTTTTTAAAGACTTTTTTAAACGTTTATTTATTTGAGAAAGGTGGGGAGAGACAGAGAGAGAAGGTGACAGGAGATCTGAAGCGGGGCTCCAACCCACAAACCATGAGATCGTGACCTGAGCTGAAGTCAGATGCTTAACCAACTGAGCCGCCAGGTGCCCCCAATATCTTTTTTAAAAAGTGAACTTCTTATTTTACTTCCCCCTGGTTTCTTCTTGAAAGCTTAAAATCATAGCTAGATGGCTCCAACCTGCTTTTCCCTTACTGTCAATAACTTTCTGAATGAAGTCAGGTGATTTCCCTGTTCCGGGACCAAGTTTTGTTTTCCTAGATCATGTGGAAGATATAATTTATAATTAGGCGAAAGAGGCACATATGGTGGGGAGAGGGGGGCTAAGATTTAACCAAGGGAGTAAGAAATACAGACTGTCCCCTTTAAGGACATACTGTGAAATGAAAACTCGTTTTTTTAAGAAGTGCCCCCAGAGAATGTGCATTTATGTCCTTGGTGGCGTACCCAGTGCTGGGGAATCTTATGTGAAAAGCATCTCAATCATGGATTCCAAAGTTCAGCTTTTAGTAAGGTTAATGTGACTTGGAAGTTTGATTACTCCTTTGCAAAGAATATGGAGACATTTCTTGGTTGGTTTGGCTATGATATAAAAGAGAAGATCCATTTGTTGGTATTTTCAGTCTTTGCTGTTACCCCTACTCATAATCATGGTTTTCCCTATAAGTATGATATGTATAAAATGATTGATGTAATGGTTTTTATTCACTTATTAATAATTATTGAGTACCTATAACTTGTAAAGGCAAAAATACGCTGTGTAAGACAAAGTTTAAAGGAGATGGACACCATTCCTACCATCACAGAACTTATAGTCTAGTAGGCTTAAGGCACATTAGACAAGTAATCACACAACAAATTATTTAAGTTCAATTATGATGAGGAGAAATAATAGATTCTATAAGAGGACCCCCTAAAATTTACTGCAAAATTCTTTAATGTTATTAAATAATTTACTCATCATTGAAATCCAGCATTGTTGATTAAATAAAGTGTTAGGAAGTCACTTTGAAAACCATATTCACCACAAATAATCAGCATAAAGAAAAATCTGAGATATATTAAACAAAGAGAAATATTACTATGCGATGAGACTAGATACTATAAAAAGGTCTACATTTGAATTTTGCCATGGATTAGGTTCGTTAAGCATATATATAGTTCTAAGATCTGATTATTTTTTGCTTCAAACACACTTTCCTTTTTTTATGTTCTTAATTCTTATCCTTTTGGATTTTATTATACTTTAAAACCCATACATTTAATTCATTTGGGCTTGAATCCTTGAAATTACTGGCAAAAACTCATTAGAAAACATAAAACAGTAGCTCCCCTATACTTTGGTTTTCCCCACATGTTATAGCAAGATTCAGTAGAATTTGCCAGGTCCAGTAGAATTTGCCAGGTCGGCCCAACTGTATCTTCTCTGTTACATTCTTGCCTTCACCCGTTACATTCTTGCCTTCACCAGTACATACTTCAGTGGTTCTCTATATTATATATGGACTTACTTTCCATATCTTTGGAAATAATGGAATATGTCTTCATCCAAGTTGCAAGATAGGTGAAAAGAAGGTCCAAATCCTCTCTGAACCCCATAGCAACAAGTCAAATGCCACATATCCCATAGATGCAGCAGAGAATCTGATTATATCCCTTCCAACAATATCTACTTATTTAAATTTGTAAACCTGACATCCAGAAAGGTGAAACTTTTCAAAATTCCATTAGAGTTCTCACTCAGACCATTTCTAGGCTATAATCATAATGGTTTGTTTTTTTTCTTGCTCTAATCTCACATAATCACTGTGCCTGTCACCGCCGAAATCCAAACCGCTGCCTGCAATGTCACCCTATTTTTTAACCTGTGTTTCTTTTCCTGTCTCACAGACCCTCTCCATTCAACCTCATTCAGGGATTCCAACTTAGTTTCTAAGCCTCAAAGTTGACTTCCATAATGTTGCCTGGCACATTTGTCTGTGAAAAATCGGGAACTTTCAAATGGTTTTGAAACCATTGCCACCACTAGGTCTTAGATGATAGTAACCAAGAAATTCGAGGCTTGAGGATTAGAGAGGGTGTCTCCATAACTTTAAAGTAATATCAAAGCAGATGGAATACCAGAGGTGGTAAGAGATGTGGGTTTAGGTTTGCCAGGAGCTCTGAAAACCTACCTTCCCCACACAGAAGCCCCTCCTTGTTTCAGGCTCCCGTTTCCTCAAAAACAGACAGAGTCCTTAATTAAGTGTCAAAGAATTGATTAGGAGAGCTCCTGCAATGCAAGCTCATTGATGAAACCATTTTGGCAGGCTAGATGATGTAATTAGCCCAAACAAGATATGAAATCTGTAGTGTTTTAGGATGCTGTCCAATACGTTTTAATTTTGTAATAAAAAAGACACAAGGAAAGGCAACAGCATGAGAAGATGATTTATGCTTGTCTACTTAAAAAAGATAGGAAGAATAAAGATTCCATGATAACATTTGACAGATATAGATAGTAGCTTTTGGTTCCTATTATCCTTTTCAGGAAATATTATTCAGGAAACCTATGTCATTTCTACCTTTGTAAAATTTGGCACTATACCAACACAGTATTTACCAATACAATACAAGTATTCCTCAAACCAATGTATTTAGAAAGTCCCATCTCATCATGGATATTCACTAAAGGAACATTCCCCCACACACGCTAGCCTAAGTTCTCTGAAGAACAAGAAAAGAGAAGATCTGAATAACGCAGGACCTAAGTCTCACTCACGGCCCGAGCCAGGAGAGTGTAAGAATGAGTGACTGGAGGTAACTATGAAAGGAAAATGTACTTGAGACTTCACTGCCGTAACATGGTGTTTTTGTCTATTTTGTTTTTCTGTCAGAGACAGCCCTTCACTGACCATCCTTAATGGATATCACTCTCCAGTTCCTCTAGCCTTTTATTTGTAATATTTGTGTATTAAAAGGTAATATGGATAGTTAAGGATACTGAACAAGTATTTTGGCCTAACTCTGCATCCTCTCAAGTTTTTGTATATCCGTGGCAATTTAATGGTCCGGTATTTTTGTCACAAATCTTGCCATTTCAGGATATTTTACAGTGGTTCAGCACACACAGTCAACTTGTGTTTATAAAGGATGTTGTCATCTTAAGATGTGATTAAATTATTATTTGTGCCTTTTAAGCATTGATTTTGTCACGGTTCTAACAGGCTCATTTCTCAGGTGGAAATATTAACACATAGGAGATTTGCTGTGGACTGGCTCACTTATCATCCGGGAAAGTCTCCCCACACTCACTAGGTGTCTCCTACCAAAGTCTTCATGTGATATTCTGGATACTTATGGTTTCATAAGAATTTAGGGATTATCAATCGGATTCATTTAATAAAGACTGTTCCAAAAGGTGTTCATAGCAAACATTCTTATTTTAAGAGATTCTTAGAGAAACAATTTTGCAACCTGTACTTTCTCTATTATTTCAGCAGTTTTATATTTTAGGTATTTTTTCCTGTAGCTAAGTTATTATTATTATTTGAATCCTACATATAATGATATTATTCCCTCCTTTTCGCATTCTGTGTGTTTTTTTTTTTATTTATTTTGAGAGAGTGTTATAGCAAATAGTTGGCGCCCAGGAAGAGACAAGAAACATGCCCTCAGGGAGTCAGAAAAGACTGTTCTGCACTGGTGTCGGCCCAGTGGAGTCATCTCCAAAGGCTGAGCCTGAACCTTGGCATTGGCCTTATTTTATGGCTGGGATTGTAGGGTCTTGAAAGGAAAAACGAAAAAGGGGAGGGGGCACTTATTAATGGTGCTATGCTGGCAGTTGGTGGATGCAGGAGACAAGCAAGATTACTGAAGCCAAAACCATTCAATGGGAGTATCAGGTCTTGGACATCTGACCGACTCCTCTTTTTTTTATCTGCCCTTGCCAAATTTCCTTCTCACTTTTGCCAGCTTCCTTTCTCAAGAGAAGGGGAGTGCAAGTGAGGGGAGGGCAGAGAGAGGGAGACAGAGAATCCCAAGCAGGCTCTGTGCTGACAGATGCTGGGCTTGACGTCATGAACTGTTAGATCATGACCTGAGCCAAAATCAAGAGTTGGATTCTTAACCGACTAAGCCACTCAGGCACCCCATTAAGATTCTGTTTTCTAGATGGAAAAAAAAAAAAAAAAGAAACACTTTTTCTTTTCTCCCAAGATATTATAAAATGGTCTCTAGCAGTTTTCTACCTGTGTGCTGGTTTGGGATATCCTAGAGCCAGACTGTGTGGATTAAAACCTGGTGTCCATCTGACATTGAGAAGGTATTTAGCCTCTTGGTGCCTCTGTAGAGTGGGGTAGTAATAGGACATACCTCAAGAGCTTCTGGGAGGATAAAATGTGCTACTACATGAAAAGTACTTAGAATAATATTTGGGTGGCAGATATTAAGCACTTAGTAAATGTTAGCTATTCTGTTTTACCCTATTCCATTTCAGTGGTTTAACATGAAATCAATAGACTTGCCAGTAATCACTTCTATCAGGACGTCAAAGGTGTTACCTGAAAAAAAAAGCGTTTCTTACTTAAATTCACTTGGTAAATATATGATGGCTTTCAAATCTTAAAATTCTGCTTCACTGTAGGACTTCGACCTTTTAATATACAAATATACATTGTGCATATATGTTATAGCTAATATGGCATGTTTCTCTATATAATTTCATCGCGTCTCCAGAGAATCCAGTTGGGAAAGCAATGGTCCAGTCACAATAAGATCTATTTCTGGAGACCTCAGAGTTGTTGCCAGATCTTTCCATGCTTTCCACAGTTAATTTATTGAAATTGTCTTAAAGCAGAGAACAAGAAAGGGAATCCAGTCTCTGAAACATTTCCACTCTTTAAACATAACCTCCACTTCAATTATTGGTGAGCAGTGAAGGCTCCCACTTTGATGGTAGTTGTGTTTTGTGAAGTATGGGCATCGGATTTCTCTGTAATAATTACCTCCCAAGAAGGGAAGGGTCATTCAAACCTAGCACAGCTCCTACCTGTCTCTGTTGGCATTGCAGATTCCTTTCCTAGTGACCCTATCGGGAATCCATGATGTAGATTTTTCTATATTGGAGCTGGCGAAAAAATATAGATCAAACGTTTAAGACCATTAACAAGAAGTTAGATCAGGAACACTGGTATAGAGGCCTTAATTCAGGGTAAGCACAAAATGTGTTGCAGCATCGATTCTGGCATTTTCTTCTGCTCCTAATAGCTTTGAACATTTGATCTATATGTCTTACAGACCTAAATGAAGGGAAATAAACATCTGGACAGATTACTTCCTGTTGAGTTTCCTTCTCACCCTTTTTTTCTGCTCTGGTAGTAAACTAAGGCCATGAGCTTCATTCACCTAGAAACATTCTAAAATTGAGGATGCCAGCCAGAGCACTAGTGTGGTGTTTGTAATTTTCAAGCATGTAAATAATTAATTTTTTAACAATTCCAGACCAATGTACCATGAGCCGAATTGGAATGCCTCTTTAAAGCAGATAGGTAAATTTCTAGAAACACTTAGCAGTTTTCATAGGTGGCAGGACACTATACTGTTATTTTTATTATTGTGAAGGGCTAACTTTTATATTTAGGAACTGGGCTACGTGTTTCAAATTCATTATCCTATTTAATCTTCACAATATACCAGTGAAGTAGAACATATTAGTATCTTCATTTTATTGAAGAGTATCTGGAATGAAAACAAATTAAATGATCCTTTCCCTTGGGTTCTGACTAAATGTCATTTTGCCCCCTAGTATAATTCAGTGCCCATCATAAGGATTTGCCCTATTGACTGAGAATTCTGTTTTCAACAATTATTTACTCTAAAAGGTATGTAAGCATGGGGAAGAGTAGCATATGTTGTTCTTCAGGATCACAGTAGATTTTGATGGGTAATATATTGTTACAGCAAGATCCTTCTTAGACTTTCAACATTGAACCCTTACTGAATGGGACTAAAGATCATCTCAGCTGGGTTACTAGATGGTTGCTGCTTGAGGGCATGAGTCCATCCTCTGTGTATGTACCACTCCCCAAACCTCTTAGTACGGTGCTTTGCATAAGCAGCTACCCAGGAAGTATTGGTGAGCATATGGAGAAATACCAAATTTTGAAATCCAGCAGGTTTTATCTTGGTGAAACATTGGTAGGTTTTGTTTGCCTTTGGTAGACATAAGGTTTTTACCATAAGAAGATAACTAGAATTTCTATCATGTTACACAGAGATAATTATACATGTTTTCCTGGCTCCTTCAATCAACACCGAGAAGGAAGTACTTACAAAAAACCTTGAGTCACTATTAAAAGTCATTGTATAAAGTGAAAAGTAGCATGGATTTATTAAATCCAGTACTTAGGGTAACAAATTCAAGGTGAATCTTTATTTTAAAATTGGTGGTAAAGGTGGTGTTTGTGAATCTCTTTCCATACGCTGTGGCCAGACATTAAGATATATTTCCAAGTCCCCTATTTCAGACACCTCGAAATATGTAAAAGAAGATATGGTTTTTGAAACAAATCTATGTTGCCACTAGACTTTTAGCCTATACAGCACATGCTTCTTTTCCTCACCTGAAAAAATCTCAAAGATGAAATCTATAGTAGATATCTTTCTGGGAAATAGCCCTCATAGACATATTCATGGACATGGAGTTAATGGGTCTCCATTAAAATACAATTTCTTGCCCTAAACAAAGCCATCAAGGCAATGGAATCAAATAACTTCAGACTTCCTAAGGCAAACACCAGCCACCCTTAAACCTGCCACACTTTTGAACAGCTACAGTTGGTCATTATGTTCCAACTGGCTCATGTAAATAAATATTTAGGTCTTGTCCGTTGGTCTTTGTTGGAGGGTCATGTGATTTTTTGGGGTAGCATATTGAAAAGAGGGATGGGATAAGGAGAAAGGAAGAGATAAAAGGGTGAGACTAAGCAGCAGTTTTAAGAACCTGAAAAATTGAATGGAGGCTTTCGAAAGCAAAATTCAAGTCATCTAGAGAGGATTATGGCTGTAGCTTTTGTAGTAAAGACTTTTTCTCTGGAGTTCCTTCCTAACAAGATATATATAATATAGGCCTATGAATATAACTTTCTGCAGTGACACAGAACTGTGAAAACTGTAAGTCATATCCATAGTGAATGCAATCCCATATTATGTCATGCATAAAAAAAAGTCATATAACTATATACATATATAACCCATTTCATAGTAATAATAAAAACATATTTATCAATTCATCACAAAGGAGACAGGTTTGTTGTGTCTATCCAGATATATTATACTGTGATTTTTCTCTTCCTTGAGAAAGATTTCCCTGAAGATGATATTTATAACAGGGGCAGGGATTTACATTATACTTGAATATATGTTCTGACTAGAAAGCACATTACATTTTGGAGTTGGGTTCTACTGGGTATTCCTTCAGAGATCCTCTAAAGGAAAATAATGTTTCATCACCTTATTTGCTCCGATTTCCTTATAATTTTCAGTGATGGCTGTTGCCAGTAGTCTGTATAGATCAGATATTGCATCAAAAGGGAAAGGGAAGTATTCTTACCATGGAGACATTTTCATATTAAACTGAAAAGATCCATAATCCATATTGAAAATTTTCTTTATTGTCATCATACTCTTCTTGACAGTCAGTAAAGTATCAACTTTTCCCCATTTAACTGACATATTCCTCTCCTTTTTCTTTCCTTCCCTTCTATATCCATTATCTCCCCAGTGCTCATGGTGCATAGTAAGTATTCAATAACTCATTGAAAAAAGTGAATTGAAGTCAAGTTTAACTTGTACATACTTGTAAAAAAGAGTAACCTTTTTTCTTTATTTTAAAGGCCTTAGTCTTTTTAACATTTAGGATTAACAATTCATCATTCTTTAACGGGCACTTAGTTATTTTCTGGAATTCATTAAAGTCATTGTTGGCATTTGGATATCTTCATGGCCTTGTTTTGCTGTGAAGTTGAATATATAAACTCTAAGAATGTTTCATTTTTCTCAATTCTCCAAGGTTACAGGTCCAAAGAGATCATAGACATTCTAGTTCTAATGCAGAGAATCCCTGAAAAAGCAAATTATTCTAGAGGTTCTCTGGAATTCTGAATATGTTGGTGGCGATACAAGGAGGGAGAAAGGGAAACTTGAGCTGGTTTATTCAAAACCTCTTCCTTTTCATCTTAACCTTCTATTGAGTCATTTAAGAATTATTGAGAATGAGTACACACAGGCATTATGAAGAAATTATGCCGTGGCAGGAGTCTTCAAAGTCTTCAGAGTTTTCCCTTATAAAATTTGCATCTAAATAAAACATGATAACAACAAGGACCAACATGGATCTACATAGATCTACACATCTCCAGCGAGGCAGGGTTACTTTTTGCCTTGGTATAGAAAAACAAGCAAGCAAGCAAGCAAACAAACAAACCCAAAAGGATCAGCAGAGAATTTCCCAGCACAAAATACTCTCCTCTGAGCTGAGTGAGGGCCTGAATGTCAGTGTCAGCAGGAATGGTATTCTAAAGTTAGTGCTGTGTCCGTCACATAAGACACATGGACTATGGAGAAGTCATCACTGTACTGTTTCAGAAGAGAAACTGACATGAAAAAACAGGCCAGACACCAGATCAAATAAATTATGCAAGTAGGGAGAGCAAGCTGAAATACAAAGGCATAGCCAGGAGCCTGATCAGGGGCAAATCAGACATTCATGATAGGTAAAGACAACTGGTGCAACCAGTTTGGTCTTATGGGTGCTCTGCAGGGAGGCAGCTTTTTGATGCTGATGGTCCAAGGTGTCCTGTGGGCTCCTGCCCCATTTTAAAGGAGCTATAAACCAGTATGGCTGTGGATCTATCCAGGTTCTGACTTCCAGAATCACCATGTATCCACTTACACCGCAAGTCTTGATATATTTGTCCTCTGATGGAAGAAAATAGAAAATGCCCCAAATTTACATCTTCATGGCAGATAGGCAAATATAAGAACTCTTCACTTAGCAGCAATAATAATAGACACTATTTATTGACCGTGTTCTATTTGCAATGCATTTGACATAATATTTTTAAACTTTCTAGCAACTCACTCTTGGAATGGCCTATTGACACTCAAAGAAGTCAAGTTTGTGTAAAACCACACACCAGGGAATTGGTAGAACATGGATTCGACTGCTACTTTGTCCCAGTTTAAAGTCACTGAACTTTCTACTGGGTTACATATAAATAATGCCACATATAAATATTCCACTGTCAGTGGGTAAGCCTGTCTTAACACTTGACAGAAAAGTCCACTCTCAGAACAATCTCAAATAGAAGTGTTGAAGGAGCTGTAGAAACAAAAGAGATCCCAGAAAGAACAGTGGTCACTAGACCCTGGACACTTTTTGCCTTATAGATGCAGTGAGTAGGAACATGGACACTAGAGTCAGACAGAACTGGATTGGGATCTTGTTTCTTCTTTATACTAGCTGTACAAGTAGGCCACAATACTGAGACTCTCTGGTATATGATTCTTATTCTATCAACTGTGATAATACAAAGATAATAATGGTACCCCTTTTAGATAAAGTTGTCAAGATTAAGACACTGCGCTTGATACATGGTAAACATTCAGTACATGCTCTTAATAATTTTCACCATTAATTGCTTCTCCAAAGAATCAAGCAGTAGGTATTGGCCATATGTAGCTTTGAAGCAGAACATTTTATGTGGTCAAATGGACCCAGCAGGAAGTATTCAGGGATGGTTTAAGCAACTTTTCAAATACACATATACAATATTTGCCAAACCAGGATTATTCAACATCTAATCCAGCATAGTGAAAACACATTAAAAGATAAACAAGTGACTTTGCCTCCTTCATTCTCAGAACCACTACTTAAATCTTCCTGAAGGTCCCTTCCAACTCTGAGATTGGTGATGAACATGATTAAGCACCTACTGTGCCCATAGCTTACCATGGGAAGAACAGGTTGGTGAACTCAGAGAAGCAGTAGGTAAAAAAGACCTATCATTCTGGCATAGAATTAGCCAAAACGAGAATCCTATCCTTTGTCTTTGTCACAGAAGGGTTTCGAAGAGAATAAAAAGATATTTGAAAAGAGTTGAACTTCTGGTAAGAATGGTGATAATGAAAATATGCTATAGCCTTTAAATAAGGATAGTTTGTTTAAAGAAACATAAATTAAAGAAAGCACTAAAGGGAAAAGAGAAATGGATTTTGCCCTTTGGATCTGACTTTGGTTTTAAATTGCACAGGCAAGAGATTGGTCAGAGAGATTTATTTCAACCTTTACTAGTGTATTAGCAACATCACAGAGCAAGGGATGTGGTGAAAAGAAAGAGGGAGAGAAATATGAACAAGCAACAGACTGTCTTGAAATTTTATTTATTTAAATTTAGATTATATTGCTATTGCATTAATGTTTGAATAAATCATAGTTCCAAGTACTTTAAGTACATGTTATAGTCTATTTTTAATTTTGCCAGTTTTTAACAATGTTTTTAAAATACATCTCATAAGCTCTGAACATTTTTTAACCATTGGGAAGACGCTTCTCAAATGAAATTGAGCTTCCAAGTGGTCAAGGTAATTATTAGGTGGGGGAAACATCTGTTTAGACACTCATTTTAATCACAGTTATGTGGAAACAAATTGTGGAGATCTGTATAAAAAAGAAAAAAAGAGAGAGAGAGAGAGAGAGAGAGAGAGATGGAGAGGATATATTGGAGGAGAGTCCTGAATGAGTATATAGTTTTCTTTGTGTTTCCTTGGTTGAGAATACAGTACAATTACTACAAAAAATAAAAAATGCAACCTATTGTTCATCCCTGAGTAACAGTGCCTCATAGTATGGTTGTTACCTGGTGATGTGGATTGGCTCTATGACTGGATCTTTCAAAATGCAGATGTGATTAATGCAATCCAAAACAGGGTAATCTCATTAATATATTAACAGGAATAACTATTTACAAATTTTATTTTTTTAATTTTAATTTTTTTTAATGTTCATATATTTTTGAGAGAGAGAGAGGGAGAGAGAGCCAGAACATAAGTGGGGGAGGGGTAGAGAGAGAGGGAGACAGAGAATCCCAAGCGGGCTCCAGGCTTTGAGCTGTCAGCACAGAGCCCGATGTGGGGCTTGAACTCACAAACTGAGAGATCATGACCTGAACCAAAGTCAGATGCCCAACGGACTTAGCCACCCAGTCGCCCCTACAAATTTTAAATAAGAAGTGTTTTAAATTTCCTCAAACACTTGAACAATGATACAATTTATAGTTTTAGGTGATTAGTGCAATTTTAAGAGGATATGTTTATGTTAACTATTTCCATTGGAGAAACAGGAACTTTGTAGGAGAGGTTTCTAGCTCCTCAGATAACCATAATTTCCATTTGACTGAGACCCCCCTTTTCCCCCAGAATTCCTCTCACCTTTACCTTGGACTGTTTCCAGCAATTGCTCAGATTATTGCAATTGATGGCACACATTCACTTCCTTTGACATGCAAGTGCCAGAACCATCTTTATCTTCCCTCAGTCCCAGAGAACTAGGAACTTCCTAGCCTTGGGCTAAATTGTGAAGCTAACGGTTTGTTTTAGGAACTTCCAAGTGAACATATTTGGTGGTTCACTGAGGCCTCCCAGGAATGAGATTCTTTCACCTAAAGAAACAGTACTACTTCTGGGAATTTCTAGCACACCAGAAGGTAACTGGAGGGCATTTTTATCTGTGTAGTTTGGAGGCCAGCCAGTGCTGTAGAAGAAAGTAAGGCAAAGACAAAGATATACGTTGAAAGACTCCTACAAAAGAAAGCAGGAGTTATGGAGTCTCATTCATGTGAGAAATAAGCCCACCAGCTCAAAGGTAGGACTCAGAAACTCAGAGCACAGTGAAGCGAGGCTTTAATCAACATTCTTGCAAGAGCTGGTATCTGATGGTCAGGCACACTTGGGCTGTTACATCAGACGATATATCTCCTAGAATGCAAGTCCCTCCTCTGATTCCTCATTGGCTGAGTACTACAGAGGTTACAGCCTAACCCAGACATCACCTATGCCCATGTAAGACAAAACTTAGTCTGATTGGAACAAATGTACATTCCTTGAAGCTAGGCAGAGCCTTCAGTTATTTGGCCAATGCTCATTGCAAAGCCCATGAAAATAAGCCCATGAAGTGGAGAGGGGAAGAAGTAGGAAGTGAAGTGTCTAAGGGTTTGGGGCACCATTATGGGAGAGGGGGAGATTCATTCATATTTCCAATAGGTTGTAAACCTCTTGTTAACTGGACAGCACAGCTTTTATTTGGTATTTCTGAAAATGAATCATCTCTCTTACTTCTCACATTCCCAAGAAAGGACAGACAGTAAGACCCCCCCAGGTCTCCGTGTCTCTGTGTGTTGGCTACAGTTGCTTTCTGTCATTAGTACAGAAACAAGGCACACTAGATACGAATGAAAGGTAGGTGCAGAACCCACACGAATGAAACGTAGGTGCAGAAGCCAGCCCTTGGTTTTCAGATTGTCTCCTATACGTTTAGTTCTAGATGTGCTGAGTCCAACAGAAAATACAAGTCTTGGGCTCTGTTTGTTTATTTATAGTTTCAAAATTTTCAGATTCTGCCTCCAAGACATATGATGTGATTAACTGATTCTTTCTAATTTAAGATTCAATTATTTTCTGTGTAGGAGGCTCTAAAGTCACTTTAATTCTAATTTTTTTTTTTTTTTACCTTTCTGCTCTGTTTTTCACATTCTTGTCACTGTCAAGACTGGTAATTAATCAAGACTCAGTCATGGATGGCTCCTTTTCCCTCCTCTTCTTATCCTTCCCTTTCCTGCCTGAACAATGAAGAATGATGTCTCTCCTCCCATGCCCTGGCTCCTTGTCCTTGGAGAACTCAAGCCAGGCCCCATGACAAGTAGTTCCCACTGAGGGGAAAGTACTAGGAATAAAAATAAGATTTCTGGAGCCTAGGCAGCAAGGGGTAGACTTCCTGATCCTTGTCACTGACCGCCATCCATCTCTCTGTGTCAGGAGGCCTTTGGGAAAAGCAGAAACAAAAAGAAAAAAAAAAAATTTCGTCCCTGCATTGCACTTCTTACATTGACCTAGGTTTTATCACTGTGATAAATCTGGGGATGCCTTTGCTATAGTGCTGTAAAGTGATGAGTCTTGAGTTTTGCCCAAGATTTTCATACACAGGTTTCCTTTTACCCACCAACCCATAAACACACATGCAGGCGTACTCATACTCTCTGCTCTTTCTGCAGTTGTTTTTTTCTATGTGTTTCCAGGGAACAAAAGCAAACTTGCTCTGTAAAAGAACTTTACAAATCACCCTTTCAATATATGATTGGTTTATATCTTTGGACACCATAGGGTCCATTTTCTTATTTAATTGAGATTAGGGTAAAAACTTCCCCATCCGTCACATGCCTGAAACTCTATCAGTGATCATGCCTTTGGATTAAGATGTTGCATCTTCAAGAGGCCACATGAAACAGCAGTGCTTCTAGGCAGAAAGGAGGATATAGTATGACCTAACCAATCATACTCTTCTACAAACAGCTTTAGCAAATCCATTTATGATGGAGGTCATTAGTGGGCAGCATGACTCCAGGAGGGAAGAATAGAATAGATAAATTGAGATAGATTGGAAGAGAAATTTATTTCTGAAAAAGGATCACCACACTCTCTGGGGACAGGATGGGGTAGGAGAGTGGAGGAATGATGGAGAACTGAAGTGAGGTGTTAGATATAGGCTGACTGAATGGAGTAGATGACTTGACGGCTTAGATCATATCAATCTGTCTTTTGCACAGGAAATCCCACGTTATAGTTAAATAAAATGTTGGTCTTAATATGTTGTGATGATTTTCTTTTTTCTTTTAGTGTATTTTAGTGTATTGGTCGGGTGTTGTCTGCTTGCTTAAACTGATTTATGCTAAAAGGAAATATATGGATCGTGAGAATCAAATTAGGTCAGGGATGTTATTAATTCAATTCAATTAGCTAATTCCACAATATGCTACATAACCAGCAACCACAATTATCTCAGCAACATAGGACGGCATTCATTTCTTGTGGAGTTGTGGGTTGGTTGAGGGTCAGCTGTTGAAGGTGGGGGTTGGCTGAGTGACCCTGCTGATCTCAGCGGGGCTCACTCATGGTTTTGGGGTCAGGTGGTATTCAGTGATGTGGGTGTTGCTCAGCTGGGGCAGGTCCACTTTAACTCCACATCTTGCATCCATGTGTCCAGCTGACTAATTTGGGCATATTCTTCTCTATTTTTGCAGATTAGTCTTTGCTGCTTCCTGGTACAAACAGCTATATATATGGCAGTTCTTTTTCACAGATTTGTCCCTCATACCCATTTAAGAAAACAACCAGACTGTCTTCCCCAAGTATCTCCTGGGGAAAGAACTTTCTAGCCAGGAGCTATGGTCATATTAGGCAAAGTCAACTGCCTAGGCTCACTGTAACCATATGAAAAATGAAAGAATGGGCAAAAGACAAAAATAGTCATGTACCACATTAATGACATATTGATTATTTGAATTAGTTAATTTTGTGTTAGTGGAGATAATGAGGTGATTATCCTTAGTTATAGCTTACACAGAAGAAGATTCTTAATAAACTGATCAATTTAGTCATTTGCACATGATTTTATTTTTTTGTTTATTTATTTTTGAGAAAGAGACAGAGTGCAGGCCAGGGAGGAGCAGAGAGGTGGAAACACAGATCTGAAGCAGGCTCCAGGCTCTGAGCTTTCAGCACAGAGCCCAAGGTGAGGCTCAAACTCACAAACCATGAGATCATGACCTGAGCCCAAGTCGGATGCTTAACCAACTGAGCCACGCGGAGCCCCTGAACATGATTCTTAAAAGGAAGACCTTTGGTTGATCTGTTCAGAGCTTTCCTTCCTCCCTCCCTCCCTCCCTCCCTCTCCTTCCTTCCTTCCTTCCTTCCTTCCTTCCTTCCTTCCTTCCTTCCTCCCTCCCTCCCTCCCTCCCTCCCTCCTCCCCTCCCTCTCTTTCTTTCTTCCTTCCTTCTTTCCTTCCTCCCTTCCTTCCTCCAGCCCACCCTCCCTCCCTCCATCTCTCTCTCTCCCTCTCCTCCCCGTTCTTAACTTCCTATTTCTGCACTACATTTGTACCTTCTGGAGTTTTTTTCCCCCTCATTTTATCATTTTGTGGGAATCTCAAAGAATGCTTGAATGAACTCTGATTATTCATTCTTTGTTGTTTCTGGCTTCACAAAGATCCAAGCCAAGCATCCCACTGGTGGCCTTACCACATACACAGTGCTCTTTCAGGCTTCTATCTTCAAGACCACCCAAAGTTGGTTTAGCATCACTGATTTTTCTTTACTGTACAATACCCAACCACTTCTCCAATCAGGATGACTCTCTCTACTGTCCCCCATTTATCAACCCTGTTTCCATGACTTTTCTTGAAGTTTACCATTGAAAATGTCCTCTTGCCTATTCTGACCACTCTTCAACCTCATATTCTCTATGACTCTTTTATGAAGCCACGTGAGCTATTCCATTAGCTATTTTTTCCTTCTCTGAGTTGATGTTATTTCTCTTTTAAGCAACTCCAATGGTTTGCATCCAGCCCCATGTTGTCTTTTATTCTTTTCTCAATTTCTCTTTTGCATTCCTTTTCCTCCCATACTAAATTACTTACTTCTTCAGCAAAGATACCAAATCTTGTGCCTCTTTTATATTTCCCAAGAACCAGAGACAGTGCCAATCACATAGTAGGTGCTTAATACAAACTTGTGATCTGATTCTAGAGTCCTTATTTGAGTATCAAAATGATTGTTATAATATCAGAAAATCATCTGTCACCAGTCTCTGAATGATCACATCTCCTGATCAGCTTTTCATACTCAGTCCTTACCCCTTTCTTCCTAGAGATCATTATTTTCCATTATAAGGGCAATGTTTGGGAGAGAGATACTGTTCTACTCTGCCATCCATTTCTCCATGAGTCTGGTAGAAAATGGATGATTCAAATAACTTCTTCCTAATATAATTTATATGAAAGGGAAGTATTTTCTATTTCTCCCTTATGTGCTCTTGTTTTGAATTGCAAATATTCACTTTCACATATATTTAAAAGTTATTTTGACAGTATGTAATTGAGATTTAAAACATTCTGAACTTGGCTGTTTTCCCCTGATCAAATCTTTTTTTAGTAGAAACACTGTAAATACACCAACAAGTGTCAGAACATACAGTATAGTGAACAGCCAAGGACAATCTGTTATGATATTCTGCATATTAAAGACCAGTTTGTTTATGCCACCAGGAGGAATTCATTTTTGGTATTTCAATTTGATGGATTTAGTGAAAATGATATAATTTGCTTTACTTAACAACAGTACCACAGCAGAAGGGTATCCGTTACTCTCTACTCAGTGCTAAAAAGAAAAAATTGTAATGATGGAAAATGTTAAGGTATCCAAAGGGATAGTATTCCTAGAATTAACAGAGTGAAATTCAACTATGGTGCTTGGAAATTGAATGGCAGTAATTCCATTCAAATGGGCTAATGGAATGAATCAGGAACTTGGTTCATGATAAGAGAAGTGGAGCTGCTAGCTCTTTTAAGGAGGAGTCTTGGGACTGACGATGGACCCCAGAGAATAACTGATATGAGCTATAATCTTCCTGACTGACTTTCTAGAATGGGGATTGAGCTGTGAGAAGGATCAAGAGTGATTTCTGAGTTGTCAAACTTAAAGAAAGCAAAATCACAGGGCTTTCTTTCCTTATATTCCTCTTTCTTTCCACTTCCTCCTTCTCTAACTTTAGCTTATACCTTCCCCCTTGTTCCTTCCAGTTTTCATATGAAGGATTAGATAGGCCCTTAGCGAGGAATGATTGATTAAAAGCTACTAGTCTTATAAGAAGGACAAAATCAAATGTGTTGGGCATTGTTTTTGATTATTCTGATGGCACAGAAAAAGAATCAACACTCAGAATTAAAGATGAGCAAAATTAATTAAATTAATATTCATTAACAGGCATTTCTTAGGGGGGGGAGATATAAAGATATATGAGCTCATGCTTTTAAATTGTTGACAATCAATTGAAAGTTGAAAAAAGTTATATACTGAAACAGATATATGAAAAAAAGAAAAGCAACTGATAGTTGAAGGGAATATGCATTAAGAGCAAATTAACTGTTACAGTTAGAAGTGGAAGAGGACATCATCACTATTGACTGGGGATGATCCGAGAAAGGTGGGCCCTGAGCTGGATTTGGGGCAACACCGTACATAAGACTCAAATGGATAAATCATGGTGGCTGGGGCTAAGTTTGAGCAAAGGGTCAGAGGCAGCTCTCGATAGGTTTGGTTCAGTAGATGAATGTTAAATGATAGCAAAATTGTGGGAAAGTGACTTGGGGTCAGCTTCTGTAAGGCCCTGAATGCCAGGGTGGAGAGTTTGGAGCCCATTCAGGATGTGGTTGAAAACCACTGATAGCAACGATGGGAAAGAAAGACGTGAGCAATATGACAGAACAGGAATTGAGAGGCTAGTTCACTGATCAGGCACTGGGAGAGTCGGATACATTTTGAAGGCTGTCACAATATAGTAAATGGAGGCATCCATGAAAAATACTAAAAAGTCAAGAGAAGGAGGTGGCTTCATGAAGGTGATAGTTTCGAAGTTTTAATGACTAAGAAATAGCCAAGTGAGAACATCCATTTACCAGTAAGGAAATCCTGAACTAGAATCTGGGAGAGAATATCAAGCAAAGACTGTGGATTTGTGTTAGCCACCCAAAGATGGTGGTTGAATTCATGAAAATGGATGATATTTTCCATGAAAGAAGTGCTGTCAGAAGGTTTGGCATATTCATGCTAAGTATGTAGTGGGAGAGTGAGGAACAGTGAGGGAAGAAGTGGCAGTTAGAAGAACAGGAGAACCTGAATGGTGCTTGAAGTAGTGAGAGTCTCAGAACAAAGGGGAATGTGGAATTCTAAGACCATCTGGGTTACCATGAGACCAAGAGGGTACAAATGAGGATTACCTGGGATAAAGAACTGAAGGAGACTCAGAGGTCTTTTGTAGTAATCATTTGCTTGTCTGCAGAGTTACATCCCTGGGAAGGAATGGGTTAGCTTTTTCTTATTCATTCTTCATTAATACAAATAGAAAAAAGAAAGGTGATAAATTAGAAAACAATGTACACACAAGTAACACTCGTGGAGAAAAAGATATCACACTGTCTCTTGCTAACCTGTTCTGATACTCAGTGGCACTTGTTACCCTGGAGTTCTTTTTAAAATCATTATCCAAAATTCCCATTGCTCTCATTTGAGCTGATTTTTTTCTGGCTTGCTTTTGTTTATCCTCAAGGGACATGAAGAACATATGGTAACTCTCTCTCAAGTAATAATATTCATATTTTGAAACAGGTAATACACAAGTTGGTTTTTTTTTTTTATTCTTTCTAGACTCCCATTCTTTAGGCTAAAAAACACTAACTAGTTTATCTTTCTTATGGGCATTTCTTCCTAGGACAGCCACTCAGCCTGAGTCAAATTTAGCTCCTCGGATTTGGAGGAAGTTTATACGAAAGTCAGTGATTTGTATCAGAGAGCAACAGTGGAGTCAAATTTGCCTACTAGGTAGAAGTTCAAGAATGAAATGATCATGGCATCATTTGGGAATAATTCTCTGTGCATCTTTTGTATCCTTAGAGCACTTATCAAAATTAGTTGGTACACAATAAGTCTTCCAAAAAATAAAACTTGTGGACAGAGGGGAAGAAATGTAGCTTTTATCTTGTATTCCCAATGACTGCTGAATGTCAACTCATTACATATTTGAATGAAAGCAACAATCAAAAAATATGCACTAAGATGCAAAACTAAGAATATTATAAATATATTAAAAATTAAATATATTAACATATATTAAATTAAATATGTTTAAATTATTTTTAATGTTTATTTATTTTTGAGAGACAGAGACAGAGCATGAGTCAGGGAGGGGCAGAGAAAGAGGGAGGCACTGAATGGGAAACAGGCTCCAGGCTTCACACTGTCAGCACAGACCCCAATGCAGTGCTCAAACCCATGAGCTGTGACACATATGACTGACTGAGCCACCCAGACACCCTAGGAATATGATTTTTTTTAAGTTGCTGAAAATTAAGGCTAGTCTGTTGGGCTGTTTCTTAGGGATGTGATATTTTATTTATTTTAATATATTCAGAAACACAAGTATTATAAGCTCTGAGATTGGTAACAACGAATGTTAATGAATGTTTCATCTACTTCCTCTCTGGAATTTATGTGCCATATTTTTTTCATGGAAGTCTCATTAAAAATTATTGAAGGACTATGGTCTCAACTCATCAAAAAGTATTTGTTGTAGGCCAACCAAAATTTTGTCACTGTGTTCCAAGGGAAAGTTAAATAAACACAAAATCTTGGACTATTAAAGTTGATAAAGTTTCTGATTTCTCTCAAAGCAGGTATATTCTTGACACCATAACCAGAGGGGATGTTTACATAGGCCTGACCTTGCATTAGTCACTATTCTAGCACTTTCTATATAATGATATACATTATTTCTTTTTATACTTAAACCATTGAAGTAGATGCTATTACTGTCTTCATTTTACAGATGGGAAAACTGGTAAGGCTTGCCTAAGATCACATAGCTGGTAAGCAACAGAGCTAGGATTTTAACCTGGGTCATCTGTACAAATCCTGTACACTGAATCATTGCTCCGTGAGAGATACCTTCCAGGCTCTGGTTGAGTAAACTGAGAAATGAGAAGTGCGCTACCTTGTATTTAAAAATTCTAACCCCTGTTGAAATGGAATCTTCCTTGCCATACCTCTGTTTTATTGGTTGAATTTCACTCCTTAGAGAAAGATGGAAGAGTCTCTTCCTCAGAAGCTGAAGACAGCTTTCAAACTCCTCCAGAGATCTTCTCAAGATTCATATCATTCTCTCTTTTAACTGTTAATCTATGACATTTGTTTTATGTATTTTGCTTTATAAAATTTGCCTTCTTCCAGAAAGGCTATTAGATGGTTCATTCAAATATATACAATAGACACTTGAGTTAATATCCTTCCAAGTTTTGTGGCATTAATATATTTGATAAGCATGCCTTTTGTGTCTGTATTTGAGTTCTAGATAAGCAGATTAGGAGAGTAGAGAATATAGATTCTTGCAGCAAGTATCCCTAGATACTCCCCCTACCCACCCAGAACTTCTCAAACTCCAGGCTGTATCCTCCTGATAATGTTGTTGACTGGTATGTTTATATCAAGACTTCCTTGGATAGCATTTTTTCCTCCAGCATCTACTCCCACATTAACCTTGGAAGACAGCATTGTATACTGATACAGAAGTGGACTTTACATTCAAAATATATCTTAGTTAAAGCTCAGTTGTATTGGGAGAAGTATTGGGAGATTTTCTTAATCTCTGAGCTTTGAGTCGTATTGTCTAGTAGGGATAACCATGGGTATTTTGCCCCTCCTTAAGGATAGTTTTGAGGATTAAATACAATCACAGGTAACAGCATTAGCAAATAGTAGATGCTTAATTATGATTCCAGATACATGTCTAGAAGACTTTGGAGTCTCTCTCAATTGGCTTTATGGGGAAAGAAAAAAAAGCTCTAGTTTGTGACATTTGCTGAGTTCTGAGGTGAGAGATCCCCCCAGCAAAGCTGGATCACTGAACACAGAGTTGGGAAGCAATATGGACAATCCAATGGCTGTTGGGAGCTGGCTCAAGCCTGATCCAGCATGTCCCTATGTGTGTCCATGCACCACTTCTACCCTCAGTCACAAGGAAGATTTGTAGCATTCATAAATGAGTAAAAAGATACCCAGAAAAAAAAATTCCATTGCAAGAAATTCCCATCAGGTACTGATATTGCCTGAAAAGGAGAGGTGATGATTTTAGGTGCATTTATAATTGTGAAACTTCTTTTGCTTCTTCTAGTATGGAGGCTCCAGTTACTTTTTCTAAATTAACTTGCTTTTTTTTCCCCTTTCTTTACCTCTATCTATCTCATCCTCCCTCTCTACCCCCCTCTTCCAACACAATTCTTTATATGGCAACAGTTACCAAGGAAAGTGAAGGATCTTATGAGAAATTCCAAGGTTCAGTTAGAAAAATGAGTGCAAATGCCCATGTTTTATCAATACATAGCTTTCAGCTAAGAGCTGGTTATGAAAAGAAACATTTGCCTGCCCAAAGAAGCCACCATCAAAACCTTGGCTTAATTAAGAGAAATGGATTTGTTTAATATTGGCTGTTAATTCTTTCCTTTTGAGGAGAAATGTCTGAATATGTTCATTTTCATACTTTAAGTCATCATCGATTACAGGGTTGCAGGCGCATTTTGTGCGGGCTGCCTCCAGGAGCTCTCAGTGAAAACCAAAACCAAACAGCTGTTGGGTAGATATTGAAGAAAAGCACTCTGAATGCTACCCTCCCGTTTTCTTCTCCTGGCACAGGTGGAGATATTTATTTACAGGGAAGGAAATGAAGGGCGTGCATCCAGGTTCTTCCCTAGCTGTCTCCTTAGAAAGCACTGCTTTTTGGACAGTCCTCAAAGCATGACACAGCTGAGACTTGGTATAGATACACACACAGTGTCGTGTTTATTTGTGGCCACTTCCTTCTGGCAGTCGTTTGGCAGGTAGAATCAAATTCTTCTCTTTGAATAGCACGACCAACTGAGATTTTCCTTTGTGTTTAGTAAATATTAGGGCATTGTAGATTGTATCAGCAGTGATTCCTTTTATGCTTCAGAGATGAAAACTTTTCTTCCTTGACGCTGGACTGTTGATTTGGGGAAGTGGGAATAGCCAGGTGGAAACTGGACAAGGAATTAGGATATATAAATCTCATTAACAGTCCCTTTTCCTTAGCCATTTTATCATACTTGAAAATAGAATGCACTATAGGTTAGAAACCTAATTTTTCAAGTGGTTCTACTTTTGTGGTGTTTTATTAATCCATTTATCAGTTTTTACTTTTTTAGTGTATATTAATGCTGCGGTATTTTAACATATACCTTAGAGCTGTAATTTTTGAGGTAAAGAGTCCTACCATATAAATACCAGCAAAGGTGAGTAGAGATATACAGAAATACTCACAAGTACAACAGATCAAATGGACTTCTTCCTCAATTGCTGTTTAAAAGTTGGTTAGTCCCTATTGTCACCATAGTTTAGCACAAAGTTAATGAGAATAAGACTGTATAATTTTGATGTAAAGCATTAAACACTTTGTAATTATCATCATCCATCTTTATCCCCCTTTATCCATCACCATTATTATTGTATTTATATTACTTTGATTAATCCAGTTCTAACAGAGCATAATGGTATGGAAATTATTTAATTACAAGTGCAAACTGTATCAAGTCAGAAATCATTTAGTTCTATGACAGAAATCCAGAAATACTACCTCCTGAAAGGAGTCGCTATATATGCCTTAAAGGTATTTTAACTACTATTTCTTCTGACTTTTCTTCTATTTACTCTTGATTTAATTTTGCCTCTGTATCAAGGAATCTTGAACTCTCATGGTCACTGAAAGATCATTTCTAAATATACATATTTGAGGATCTCATCATAGCAGGTCTCTGGTGGGGCTTTTGGAATCTCTTTGTTCTGTTTGTTTGTTTTGTTTTGTTTTGTTTTTGACAAGCCTTTCAGATGTTTCTGATATAGGTGGTCTAGAAGAACACATTTTAAGGAATATCCCACTCTACCCTCGTAAAAAGAATTCATTATTCTACCTCTGTTTTTGTTATATTACTATCTAATAGAATGTGTTTATAAATATAAATTATTGCAATTACTATTATATAAATTACTATAGTTATATTGCTCCAAATTACATTGGTCATTAATAATTAATAATGAATGATAGCAATAGCATATATATGGTATTTTTTATGGCAGATACTCTTTTAAGGAATTTGCATGTATTAATGTCACAGTGGTTTTTTGAGGCAAGTAATGTCATACATCCATGTTCTAGAAGAGAAGGTGCATCTGAAGGAAGCTGCTCACTGAGTTGTAGAGGTAAAGAAGTAGGTCCAGAACCATAGCATCCATGGTTTGAAATTTCTCCCTGTCACTTACAAGCTGTGTAAGTGACAGTGTCCTTCTCTCCCTGACTGTAAATGACACCTGTGGATATGACCAATGCTAACCTCACATGGTAGTGATGAGGATTACATGAGCTAAACTATACAAGTGTTTAAAGGCTAACCTGGAAAGCCATCCATGCTCTAGCAGTGGTAACTGTTTTCACCCTCCATTGTGACAACTTCACCTTTCCTCCCCCTTTTCTAAGCTGTTATTATTCATGTCCCAGTGTAGCTTTCTGAGTTGTTAACCAACTAGTTAACTACTAGGAGTACTTTTTTTTTAATGTATATTTATTTATTTTTGAAGGAGAGAGAGACAGCATGAGTGGGGGAGGGGCAGGGAGGTAGGGAGACACAGAATCCGAAGCAGGATCCAGGCTCTGAGCTGTCAGCATGGAACCTGTTGCGGGGCTGGAACCCACTCCCCCTCTTTTTTTTTTTTTTTTTTTTTTTTTTGATCATTGGATGGTCACTGGTTCTGGTGTTTTACCCATATTCCACTGTATGAAATAGTATAATTTACTTTGATTAATCCAGTGTTATTGGGCATTTTGGTCATTTTCTGATTTTTACTATTATAAACAATGTTGCAGAAATCATATGTGTAATTAGGTGATGTAAAATGTTTGTAATTATATCCTTAGGATGCATTTTCAGAAGTAGAATTGCCTGGGGCGCCTGGGTGGCTCAGTCAGTTGAGCGTCTGACTTCAGCTCAGGTCATGATCTTGCAGTTAACTAGTTCCAGCCCCACATTGGGCTCTGTGCCAACAGCTCAGAGCCTGGGACTTGTTTCAGAATCTATGTCTTTCTCTCTGCCCCTCCCCAACTCATACTTTGTCTCTCTGTGTCTCAAAAATAAATATAAACATTAAAAAATGAAGAAGTAGAATTGCCAGTGTAAAAGTGTGTATTTTCAATTTTTAGCACATTTTGTAAGATTTCCTGCCGGGAATGTTGCAACAGTTTGTATTTCTACCAACAAAACAGTAAGATTTTTATAAAAAGTTTAAAGGAGGGGTACCCAGGTGGCACAGTTGATTGGGCTTCCGACTCTTGATTTCAGCTCAGGTCATGATCTTAGTCAGGGTCCTGAGATCAAGCCCTACATTGGCCCTGTGCTGGGTGTGGAGCCTGCTTAAGATTTTCTCCCTTTCCCTCTCCCTCTGACCTCTCTCCCACAGTCCCCCCAGCCCATACCCTCCCCTCCCCACCCCTTCCCCCTGCTCTGGTGCACACACACTCTCTCTAAAATTACAAAAAATAATAATAAGAAAATGTCTAAAGGAAACGAATTGCAAATCAACAACCTGTGGGTTCTTTTCTAGCCATCTAGCAGTCTTCATCAAGAACCAGATGTCAGATTACCTGTTTCCTCAGAAAAGAGAATCAAAGCTATGTTTTAGTCTGTCTAATAAACTGCCATGTAAATTCTAAGGGAATGTCTCTAAAAGTCACAAGAAAGTAAAATGTTATAAATTCTCAAGGAATAAGGAAAACTCCTGGTACCTGAGAGACTTTTATTCCCTCTTGCCAATTAGGTCATTCGAGTCTCGGTTCAAATGTCACCTTTACAGAGAATCTTTTCTTTTTGTAAAAAAACTTTTTATTGTCAAGTTGGTTTCCATACAACACCCAATGCTCATCCCAACCAGTGCCCTCCTCAGTGCCCGTCACCCACTCACCCCCTTCCCATACTCCCTCAACCCTTAGTTTGTTTTTCCTATTCAAGAGTCTTTTATGTTTTGTCTTCCTCCCTCTCTATGTCTTTTTTCTTTCCCCTCTCCCCTATCACCCTTTCTAAAATAGTCTCCCTAACTTACCATCACTCTACCCCATTATTCTGTCTTACTTTTTTATAGCAATTACCAGTATTTGTTTATTACTTTATTTCCTCTCTCCTCATTAGAGTATGCCTTGTGAGCTTCTGGTCAAGGGACCTTTCCTGTACTGGTCATCTTATTCCTGGCACCTAAAATAGTGCTTGTAACATGGAAGGCATTCATATATGATACGAATGAATTCATGAGTAAATGAATGGATGCCGGTCTTTTAAATCCTTACTAAATTCACCATTCAGTATTCATACACAACTGCTAAGTCTGTAGTACAACACTGTTAAGGGACAAAATATGCACACAAGACAAAGTATCCTTTGTGACTCATCTAAGATACTCAGCCTTGTAGATGAAGATAAGCAGGAGAGGCTAATTATTAAAGCATCAATAGCATTGGCCCTTTGGTTACAAATGTGAGTTAATTTCCCTTTGGATTTATCCTATGAGTTGCTATTTAATGGTCTAGGGCTTTTGTTATAGATAAGTTCGGCTGTACTTTTCTCTTTGCTTCCTTAAGGGCTGTGCCCTTTGGGTAGCTGTTTTAATCAATTTTCTCAGTCTCTCTCTGCCATGGGGATAAAGCTTTTGCAGAACTATTAAAGATCCTAATATCAACTTCTCTTAAGATTTTTTTGTCCAATAAAGGATGTCCTGGGGGATACTATTTTGAGAGTAAGTATCTTAACTTACCACGCACCTTAACTAGGAAAATATGTTTGTTTCACTCGGACAGGTGCAGAATCTGCAAGGCTCCCCATGGTATACCCAGCACTTACATAGTGACTGGTGCATAGGAAGCATTCCAAAAACTTTTGAATAAGTGAACAAGATAATCAATGTCTGTCCTACCTATCAAGAAATCCAGTTGGGATCTATTATGTGTTCTAGGTCACTCCTTCGAGCTTTGAGAATCTATGTAACTGGCTGTCTCTTGCTTATTATCTAAGTTGAACTGCTGAGTGCGGGCAGTAGAAATTATTTCAGTGGGGATTTTACTGGCTTGAATTTATGAGAACATTATTTGTCAGATTGGGGAGAATGCCTACTGACTTCCCTGACTCTCTAAGGAATCCCAGGTCTCCCCAAAATTACTGGCATACCACAAGTTTTCAATGTTATGTTGTTTTTATTGGAAAGAGATACCCACACTTATTTATCTGGTGTTAAGGAAAAGACCGCTAGCATTTTCCAACTCTAGATAATGGTGATAATGCAGTAGCATTTCTAACACATCCACTATGTGCCAGGTACTGAACTGGATGCTTTGTATTCCTTATGTGATTTAAATCTAATAACACATTGAAACAGTTATTTTTATTCCATGCTACTAGTGAGGAAACTGGAAATCCCAAAGATTGAGTACTTTGCCCAAGGTTAAATAGCTCTTAAGTGGTAGAGTTTAGATTTGAATTCAGTTCGATCTGACTTCAAAAACTATCCTTATGAGTATTATGCCATAATCTTCTTTCATGAAATCTTAGTCTTTTATTATAGCTAAATGTGAATGACTATTCTAGAGGAATCTTTCAGTTTTTTTTTCACTGATCACTTTCAAGCCACTCTGAATTCCAAAAACATAAGATTTTTATAAACTCCATCAATATAATCCCCAACTAGATAAGTAACTTTTAAAGATCTTCAGCTAAAATGCCTCTCCCTCCGTTGTGACATCAACAATATAATTTTCCCTGGTGTTGCTCTGAGCATTAAAAGAATTAAAATACTTGAGGCTGGATTTGTCGAGAGACAATTTTTTGTTTTGTTTCATTGTAGTTGCTTCTGTTTCTGGTATTTTTCTCTTCCTTCCTTCTACTTTTTCTTTCTCCAGTCTTGGCTGGAAGGACAACTTTCTGGGCATGTTCAGGAATCTGGAGCAAAGGAAACAAGCACAGTAATTTGTCTGCCACTATTTGGATGTTAATATAGCATTTCAGCAGCCAGGAAAGCAGACAGAGCCCCTGTGAACATCATTGTGTTTGGGCTGCAGCTTTGGTTGCCAAAGTGCAGTTTTTACTGTTGGCATTTCTGCCACCTGCTATGGGTAATAACCATCTAAAGGACAAATCCCCCTGTCTGTGATTTTGCTTTCTGGGCTTCATTGGAGAAAGACTGTGAAATGATTTATTCCTCTGTACATGTGAAGCTACAATGTATTCTCAGGTGCAGAGTTTTGGCCTCTGATACTTTATGTTCTTAGGTTAATCCATTAACTCGCCTGGGGGAAAAGGGACAGGGAAGATGGATGAAGGTGTTATAAAAACCTAGATGAAAAGGATCTCAAAAAAATCTCAACCACTGCCTCTTCCTTTCTGTTCCCATCTACTCCTAGAAAGTCCTTTATAGGAAATGGGGTCTGTTAAAAACAATGCTTTGTACCTGTTGTTGTAAATGAGACCAGTTCTTTTTCACTATGTGGGTATAATGGATAGTTTACTTGTCTTCTTTTATTTCTCTCAAAAGAACACACACACATACACACAAATGACTTTGTGCCCCAATAAGTGTGAGGAATACTGGGGGAAAGAAAACTACAAGTCTTTTTACTACAGACCTTCTCAGAGCCTCAAAAAACATCACACAAATTATGAATCTCTCTAGGAGGGAAATGTAGTATGCAACATTTTCCAACTTTATTTGACCTCAGAATGCTTTTTTATAGAAGCAGCTTAGAGACTAATGTTCTATTGAACACACTTAGGAGACTATTGGACTTGAGCATTTCCATTACAATTTTGTAATTAGTTTGCAAACTCACCTTGTTGCTCTAAATTGGGTGGTTAGTTCAAGTGAAAATGTTTTATGTATAATTTTTCATGTTGCAAGTATGTTTTTATAGTAACTACTGGAAGTCGTAGTTCTAAAAAGATTGTACAAGAGCATTATTGCAGTGAATACTCAGTTTTCCTCTCCCCACCTCCATTTTCCTCCTGTTCTTACAATGCCGTTAGTATACATAAATTGAAGAAAGCTAAGATCTAATTTGTATAAAAAATAAACATATCCTGGATTTCTCTTGGTGTACATTTTTCAAATGATTTTGCTTTTCAAAGCATAATCGGACCCAGCAGAAATGGGTCGGGCTTATGGAATCAACATAAATTTATAGAGTCGAACATAACATGGTAAATTTACAATGTAATTTTTAAATATAATATTCTTAACATACTACATTATAAATTACTTTAAAGAATCAATGAAAAGCAAAGAAAAACACTTAAAAGGAGATTCTAATCATGGTAGACACCACATTTTAGAACCCACATGACAGAGGTCAGGACCTTCCCTGAAGATGTCAATATTTCTGTCCCAGCTCATTCCCTCAGTGTGTCAGAACTGAAAGACTGGCCAGGAGAGATTGGCCCTTGTGATTTCCATAATGCACTCATAGGACCACATAGCATTTACATTCTTGAAACTTTACGCTATTTGGTTTTAAGAGATCAAGCCTTTCCAAGTCAACTAATTTCATAAAAAATAAGCTTAAATGAAAAAGTTTTATTATTAAACTTGGTATAGCCATAATTACATATATCCTATGTTGGGCTCAGTCATAAGATCCATTTTTCATGAGGTTCTCAGTTAAAACACACACACACACACACACACACACACACACACACACACACACACACAACTATTTGATTATCAAAGAAAGAAATGCGTTCATTACACTGCTGTTTTCTGAATGTCACTGTTCTCAAAGCACATAAAGAGAAAAAGTGGCCATGAGGACAGTTCTGTGTTCACCTGGAAGAGCTTACACTGTCACGTGAAGGAAGGTTGTCCCATTTTCTGGGTGATAAAGATCCTGAGCTTTCCTAGAGATACTTATCTCCACAGTGTCAATGGTCCATTTCAGCACTCTATATATGTATCCTTACTCAAATAATACTTTCTAAATGATTGAATAAATGCAACAACTCTTAGAGATAATAGAGATGGAGAATGGAATTATGGCTTTTATGCATGTATATCTAAGGGAGTCCGAATGGTGCAAGTCATAGAAATAAATGATAGAAAAACATTGTGTGAAGTTGGAAGACCAAAACAGTGAAAGAATGAAACAGATATTTTCTCTGGTGCCTTTTCTAATATGACTGTATTGAGATTGTTCTGTTTATCTATTGCTGTATAACAAGCAATCCCAAATGCAGTAGCTTATAAGTAACAGTTCTTTTATGATCTTACAGATTCTATGGGGCAGGAATTTGGACAGGGTACTATGGCGATGGTTTATCTCTGCTTCCAGGTATATGGGATCTGACTGGTATGAGGTGGTATCTCGTGATTTTGGTTTGTATTTACATGATGATGAGTCATGTTGAGCATTTTTTCATGTTAGCTGTCTGGATGTCTTTGGAAAAATATCTATTCATGTCTTTTGCACATTACTTCACTGGATTGTTTGTTTTTTGGGTGTTGAGTTTAATAAGTTCTTTATAGATTTTGGATACTAACCCTTTATCTGATATGTCATCTGCAAATATCTTCTCCGTTCTGTTGGTTGCCTTTTAGTTTTGTGGATTGTTTCCTTAACTGTGTAGAAGCTTTTTATTTTGATGAAATCCTTATAGTTCATTTTTGCTTTTGTTTCCCTTGCCTCTGAAGATGTGTTGAGTAAGAAGTTGCTGTGGCCAAGGTCAAAGAGATTTTTACCTGCTTTCTCCTTTAGGATTTTGATGGTTTCCTGTCATACATTCAGATCTTTCATCCATTTTGAGTTTATTTTTGTGTATGGTATAAGAAAGTGGTCCAGGTTCATTTTTCTACATGTCGCTGTCCAGTTTTCCCAGCACCACTTGCTGAAGAGACTGTCTTTATTCCATTGGATATTCTTTCCTGCTTTGTCAAAGATTAGTTAGCTATATGTTTGTGGGTCCATTTCTGGGTTTTCTGTTCTGTTCTGTTGATCCGAGTGTCTGTTTCTGTGCCAGTACCGTACTGTCTTAATGATTACAGCTTTGTAGCACATCTTGAAGTCCAGAATTGTGACGTCTCAAGCTTTGGTCTTTTTTTTTTTTCCCCAGGATTGCTTTGGCTGTTCATGTTCTTTTCTGGTCCCATACAAATTTTAGAATTATTTGATCTAGCTCTGTGAAAAATGCTGGTGTTGTTTTGATAGAGATTACATTGAATATGTAGATTGCTTTGGGTAATATTGACATTTTACCAATATTTGTTCTTCCAGTCTATGAGCATGTAATACTTTTCCATTTTTTTTCTGTGTCTTCTTCAATTTCTTTCATAAATTTTCTGTAGTTTGCAATCATATAGATTTTTTCACCTCTTTGGTTAGGTTTATTCCTAGGTATCTTATGGTTTTTGGTGCAATTGTAAATGAGATTGATTCCTTGATTTCTCTTTCTGCTGCTTCATATTGGTATTTAGAAATCCAACTGATTTCTGTGCATTGTTTTTATATTCTGTGACTTTGCTGAATTCATGGATCAGTTCTTGCAGTCTTTTGGTGGAATATTTTGGATTTTCCATATAGAATATAATGTCATCTGCAAAAAGTGGAAGTTTGACTTCCTCCTTGCCAATTTGGATGCGTTTTATTTCTTTGTGTTGTCTAATTGCTGAGGCTAGGACTTCCAATACTGTGTTGAATAACAGTGGAGAGAGTGGACATTCCTGTCATGTTCCTGACCTTTGGGGGAAAGCTCCAAGTTTTACTCCACTGAGGATGTTATTAGCAGTGAGTCTTCCATATGTGACTTTTATGATCTTCAGGTATTATCCTTTTAATCTGTACTTTCTTGAGGGTTTTTATCAAGAAAGGATGCTGTTTTTTGTCAAATGCTTTCTCTGCATCTATTGAGAGGCTCATATGGTTCTTATCCTTTTTTTTTAATGTGATGTATCACATTGATTATTTTGTGGATATTGAGCCAGCTCTGCATCTCAGGTATAAATCCCACTTGATGGTGGTGACTAATTCTTTTGATATATTGTTGGATCCGGTTGGCTAGTATATTGTTGAGAATTTTTGCATCCATGTTCATCAGTTCTCCTTTTTAGTGAGGTCTTTGGTTTAGGAATCGAGGTATCAAGAATATGTTTAGGTATCAAGGTCTCATAGAATATGCTTGGAAGTTTTCCTTATGCTTCTGGTTTTGTTTTTTTTTTTTGTTTTTGTTTTTGTTTTTTTTTGGAACAGCTTCAAAAGAATAGGTGTTAACTCTTCTTTAAATGTTTGAATTTAAACATTTCCCTGGAAAGCCATCCAGCCCTGGGCTCTTATTTTTTGGGGAGATTTTTTATTACTAATTCAATTTTTTTACTGGTTATGTGTCTGCTCAGATTTTCTATTTCTTCCTGTTTCAGTTTTGGTAGTTTATTTGTTTCTAGGAATTTGTCCATTTCTTCCAGATTGCCCAATTTATTGGTATATAATTGCTCATAATATTCTCTTGTTATCGTTTGCATTTTACAGTGTTGGTTATGATCTCTCCTCTTTCATTCTTGATTTTATTTATTTGGAATTTTTGCTTTTTCTTTTTGCTCAAATTGGCTAGGGGGTTGTCAATTTTGTTAATTCTTCCAAAGAACAAGCTCCTGCTTTAATTGATCAGTTCTACCGTTTTTTGTTTTGTTTTTTCATTTCGATAGCATTGATTTCTGCTCTAATCTTTATTATTTCCCATATTCTGCTGGTTTTGGGTTTTATTTGCTGTTATTTTTCCAGATCTTTAAGGTGTAAGGTTAGGTTGTGTATCTGAGACCTTTCTTCCTCTTTTAGGAAGGCCTGAATTGCTACATACTTCCCTCTTATGACTGACTTTGCTCATCCCAGAAGTTTTGGGCTGTGGTGTTATCATTTTCATTGACTTCCATGTACCTTTTAATTTCCTTTTTAACTTCTTGGTTAACCCTTTCATTCTTTAGTAAGATGTTCTTTAATCTCCAAGTATTTGTTGTCTTTCCAAATTTTTTCTTGTGGTTGATTTCAAGTTTCATAGCATTGTGGTCTGAAAATATACACAGTATGATCTCAGTGTTTTTGTACTTCTTGAGGCTGATGTGTGTTCCAGTACGTGATCTGTTCTGGAGAATGTTCCATGTGTACTCAAGAAGAATGTGTATTCTTCTGCCTTAGAATAAAATGTTCTGAATACATCTGTTAAGTCCACCTGATCCAGTGTGTCATTCAAAGGCATTGTTTACTTGTTGATTTTCTGTTTAGATGATCTGTACATTGCTGTAAGTGGGGAGTTGAAGTCCCCTACTGTAATAATATTATTGTCAATGAGTTTCTTTATGTTCGTGATTAATTGTTTTATATATTTGGGTGCCTTCATGTTGGGGGCATACATGTTTATAATTGTTAGATCTTCTTGGTGGATAGACTCCTAAATTATGATATAATGCCCTTTTTCATCTCTTGTTACAGTCTTTATTTTAAAATCTAGATTGTCTGATATAAGTATGGCTACTCTGGCTTTCTTTTGGCAATCATTAGCATGAAAGATGGTTCTTTGTCCCATTACTTTCAATCTGAAGGTGTCTTTAGGTCTAAAATGTGTTTCTTGTGAACAGCATAAAGATGGATCTTGTTTCCTTATCCATTCTGTTATGTATGTCTTTTGATTGGAGCATTTAGCCCATTGACATTTAGAGTGAGTACAGAAAGATAGATATTTATTGCCATGTTATTGCCTATAAAGTTGGTGTTTCTGGTGATGTTCTCTGGTCCTTTCTAATCTTTGTTGCTTTTGGTCTTTTTTTATTTCTTTTCTCCCCTCAGAGAGTCCCCCTTAGTTTCTTGCAGGGCTGGTTTAGTGGTCATGAACTCCTTTAGTTTTTGTTTGTCTGGGAAACTTTTTATCTCTCCATCTATTTTGAATGATAGCCTTGCTGGAAAAGAATTCTTGGCTGCCTATTTTTCTGATTCAGCACATTGAATATATCCTGCCACTCCTTTCTGGCCTGCCAAGTTTCTGTGGATAGGTCTGCTGCAAACCTAATCTGTCTTCCCTTATAGGTTAAGGGCTTTTTTCCCTTACTGCTTTCATAATTCTTTCCTTGTCTGTGTATTTTGTGAATTTGACTATGATGTGCCTTGCTGATGGTCGGCTTTTGTTGAATCTAATGGGAGCTCTCCATGCTTCCTGGATTTTGATGTCTGTGTCTTTCCCCAGGTTAGGGAAGTTTTCCACTATGATTTGCTCACATAAATGTTCTACCCCTTTTTATCTCTCTTCATCTTCTGGAACTCCTATGATTTGGATATCATTCCTTTTTAATGAGTCACTGAGTTCTCAAATTCTTATATCGTGATCTTGTACCTTAGTTTCCCTCTTTTTTCTGCTTCATTATGCTCCATATTTTTGTCTTCTATATCACTGATTCACTGCTCTGCTTCATCCATCCTTGTTGTTGTGGCAATTACTTGAGCTTGCATCTCAGTTATAGTATTCTAAATTTTATACTGGCTAGATTTTACTTCTTTTATTTCCACAGAAAGGAACTCTCTGCTTTTTTCAAACTCAGCTAGTGTTCTTATTATCATGATTCTAAACATATATCTTTCTTATATCTGTGTTGATTAAGTTCCTAGGTGTCATTTCTTCCTGTTCTTTCTTTTGAGATGCATTCCTTCTTTTTGTCATTTTGAAGTAAGTAAAAGAATTAATAAAATAAAAATTAAAACTAAAAAATTAAAAACAACACAAAAAATCAAGTAAAGGAAGCTAGATTCTAGGTGTGTTTTGGTCTGTTTGTTGAAAGAAGCTTGATGGGATAGAGAAAAAAGGAAAGAAAGGAAAAGACAAGAAAAGAAAAATTAAAAAATTTTTTAAAAAGTTAAAAAATGTATACAGAATAAAATGAAATGAAGAAAGTAAATTAGAATTCAAAAAATTACAAAATAGTAAAAATAGAGTAAAAATAAAATTTAAAAAATATTATAAAAACGGAAAATAATTTTTTTTCTTTTTCTGTATCAAAGAATAAGAAAAGAAAAAGAAAATATATGAATAGATGGACCAGTGAAGGGAATGAAATCTGAATGAAATTACATCCAATTTCCCCTAGAAGTCTAACTATGAAGCACGTGGCTGTTCTCCAGGGTCTGCTGGTAACTTTTCCCTGTGGGGAGGCCCCGCAGCCTCTACCACATGTCCTCCCAACAAGGGAAAGACTTTATTTTTTAAATAACTTTTAGCTTCATAGCAAAACTGAGCAGAAAATACAGATTTTTTATATATCCCCTGTTCTCAGACACGTAACAACCTCCTTTACTTGTCAACATCCCTCACCAGAGTGGTACATTTTTCACAATTGATGAACCTATACTGACACATCATTATCACCCAAAGTCTATGCTTTACATTAGTTAGGGTTCATTCTTGGTGTTGCACATTCTATGGATTTTTACAAATGTTTAATGACATGTATCCACCATTATAGTATCATACAGAGTAGTTTCACGGTCCCCAAAATTCTCAATGTTCCTCCTTTTTATCCTCTCACACTTTCCTCTGGCAACCACTGATCTCCTTACTGGCTTCATAGTTAGAGCTATGAGACTTGCATTCCAATTCTTTATCTAAAGGAAGGAAAGGCAGAAACCAAGTATGTAAAAAATTCATTTTAGCTATACTGTGGAGCTGCGGACATAATTCATTACTCTGATGAATCTATATTATGGATTTTTTTTCCCAATCCACATGAATGTTTCCATGATCTGGTTTAGATTGTTGAAGCAGGGTTCTTGCTGGACATTTCTAAGTTCTCATGTTTAATTTTTTAACATTTTAAAAATTTAGTTTTGAGAGACAGAGAGAGACAGAGCATGAGTGGGGGATGGGCAGAGAGAGAGGAAGACACCGATTCTGAAGCAGGCTCCAGGCTCTGACTGTCAGCATAGGACTCGAACCCACGAACCATGAGATCATGACCTGAGCTGAAGTCAGATGTGTAACTGACTGAGCCACCCAGACGACCCCTAAGTTTTTGTTTTAATACTCTCCTATCATGTTTGTTTTACTCATTTCTTACCTTTTAGAGATTCGGCATTGTCCTCCCTTTAGAAATTCTTTTGACAATTTAATGGGAATGCAGTGATTTATCTTTGTGGGCAATTAAATACTTTTAATAGGAATGTCATGTTACAGAATAACATTTCTTATTAAAAAAAAAAGGTGTTTACCCAAATGTATATGAAGTAATGGTGATGCTGACCCACTAGCAGTAGTTGAGATCATGGAGATGAAAAAAGATCTCCCTGCCCCTTTCAAGAATAAAATCTGTGGGTTACACATTTTTTAGCACTTTGCTGCAGGAGTCATAGATTATCAGCATTATGCATGATGATAATAAAACAAGACACTATTTTAGTACACAAAGGGATTTTTCTCTCAAAGCCATATCCAACATATATGTTTGAACTTTTCATATGACTGTTTTTGTTTTGTTCTGTTTTTAAAAACTGTGTTTTTAGTAACATATTATCTCATGCAATTAGATTATACTCATGTATGTTCTGTATGTTCTAGAGCAGAGAGAATAGTCTTAATATACATTAGTACTGAATTTTTATTTTACTTTACTCTGGAGGAGAAAAAGAAGAAGAAGGACTCATTGGCAATAGGGCAACATAAGGAAGACATGTAGATACCATGTGGCAGTGATCAGAGATTCTACAGATTATCACTGTGCCCTTTTTAACTCTTAGGAACAGTCGTTTTAAACAGTGGTGGACAGAAACAAGGCGATTTTTTTTTCTATTATGATTGTAAAAAGGATACCCAGAAATTGGAACATAAAAGTCTGTAAATCTCCTCTTCAGTCTGTTAGTTTAGGTTTTTAACTAAGTGTACAAAATGGAGATAATGGGATTTGTACTATAATTGTAAATATGAGGTACAGATGAGATAATAAGTGTGAATTACTTGGGGATATATAAAATCATTTATAAGTTTAATAATATGTTATAATGCAAGAAAATAAATGTAGGTTCATTTCAATTTCTCACACATGATATTCAACACATTCTTACTATTTTACAGATTGTGCACTATTGAGTGGTCAAGCTGATAGTGTGTGGAAGAAATCACTCTCCTGAGTTTAAGAAAATACCAAAAATCTAGGACTTATCCAGAGTTAGTAGTTATACTGGGTTGAACAGTGCCCCCTCAAAATTCATGTCTTTTATATAACCTCAGAATGTGACCTTGTTTGAAAATAATCATCACTGCAGATGTAGTTAATTCAGATGAGGTCATATTGGAGTAGGAGAAACTCTTAACCCAGTATAACTGGTGTCCTTATAATAAGAGGAGAAGAGACAAAGAAACAGTCACCCACAGAGAGGAGAACATGGTATAAAGACACAGACACACAGAGGGAAGCCACCTATGAAGGCAGAGATTGGAAAGAGGCAGGGGCAAGCCAAAGAATACCAAGATTTGCTGGCAACCATCAGATACTGGAGGGAGAGCATAACTCTGCTGACATCTTGATTTCAGAATGCTAGCTTCCAGAACCATGAGAATTTGTATCTCTATGGTTTTAAGCCACCCAATTTGTGGTACTTTGTTATGGCAGTCCTAGGAAACTAACTCAGCAGTCAAGGAGGCTGGCCACTGAGGGACTTCCACAGAGGCCACTGAAGTGGAGTGGCCATAACTAGATCTTGGAAGCCAGGTATGCAGGCAGGGATCCAAGAGTCAGGGAGACTAATGAGGAATAGTCATCAAAAGAGTTCTTGGCAGTCACCTGTTCCACATGTCAGTGTTGCTGCCAATTTCTATGTGCTCACTATCCAAGTGACTTTAATGGACTGAGATAGGTTAGACAAGTTTTGGCTTGAATAAACCCTTAAACATGAAGTAAGTTATAACCAGAAGCCTAAGAATCTTGCTTTAAAATGAAAAAGGAAGAAATTATCTCTGATCACATAGATTCCTTCCTTGTTTGTAGATAACCTTTTGTACATTTAACACAGTTTTCTTACAAGCTTTTCTTCCTGCTCTGTCTTTCTCGATAGAATCCAGGGTCATGTTTTGGGTTTCTATTGTTGCTGTAACAAATCACCACAACCTGCATGGCTTAAAACAATACAAACCTGTTTTCTTACATTTCTTCAGGTAAGGAGTCCAATATGGGTTACACTAGACCGAAATCAGGGTGTCAATACACCTTGATTCCTTTCAGGAGGTTTCAGGGGTAAATCTATTTCCTGTTCATTTGGGTTGTTGAAACAATTCAGTTTCTTGTGGTTATAGGATTGAAATCCCTGCTTTTTTGCTGCCTGTAAAATGAAAGCCATTACCAGCTCCTAGAAGCTACTACATTCATTGGCTCATGGCCCCTTTCCTCCATCTTCAAAGCCAGCAACAGCTGGTCAAGCCTGTCTCCTGTCAAATCTTTCTGACCCATTATTTTGTTTCTGTATCCAATTTTAAAGACTTGTGTGATTAGATCGAACCTACCTGATAATTCAGGATAATCATCCTTTCTCCAGCTCAGGTGATCAGCAAACTCAATCCTATCTACAGGTTTAATTCCCTTTTGCTATGTAACCTAACATGTTCACAGGTTCTGGGGATTAGGGCATGGCCATCTTTAGGGTGCCATTATTTTGCCTACCACAGATTATTTGCAGCTGAGCATCCTGTCTTCCTCACAGGATTGGTGAGGGGGATACAGAGCTTTATCAAAACATAACAAATGTGAATTATAAGCATGGTATTTTTAAAAAGTCTATCTTTATCAACTTGCTGACTTGAAAATTAAAAAATAAATCTACTTAATGGAGAATATTTGATTTTTAAAACATCTGACACATCTTTCATAGGACTGGCTTCTTATCAGGGAAGAAGTAACTTTATATATAGTCCAATATGTATAAGTAGAACACTTCTAGGAATTATTGGTGGCCTATGTTGAGAGTTCCTTTTTGGCCTTAACTTTGGGCACATTAATTGTGAGCTCCACTCCTTTCTCATCTGATTGTTCCTCCAAACTCAGTATATCCCAACAAAGGGTAACTTACTTTTTACCTTAAAATTTCTTTGCCTAATTCCATCTGATTACCATTAGAATGATTTCAAACCATCAATGTGTTATACCATGAATATATCATCTTCTAGTTTTCTGACCCTTTTAAACATTCTAAGAGGTGCATTATGGATAAACAATGACTCCCATTTGGGTTTTAAAATCATTCAGTGACTTTACCACCATACGTGGGCACTTACTCCTTTCTAGTTTTCCAACGCAGATTTTAGGCATATTTTGCCATCTCTCCTCTTCTCACATCCATATAAAATTAGGTAATACAAAAATATACTGTAAAAACTTATTTGAAGAGAGTTTATTCATATAATAATTATTAACCACCTGTTATATACTAGGCATTGTTCTAGGCACTGGAAATATTTCAGTGATTCAGATGCTTAAGGTCTCTGTTGAGGGAATTGCCTTCATACATACCTGTTTTGATTAAGTCTTCTCTTCCTCTAGAATCTTAATGGTAACCCTTGCCTACTTAGATTTTTGTCTCTTTACATTGGCCTCTGTACATCTTTTTTACCCTTTCTATTATCCAAATTCCATATCTGCGCCTTGATTGCTCATGGCTTAGCTTTTGAGTAACTCTACTTGGAAAGGATCTGATTAAGAAAATGCCACCCAGAGGTTAATCGTGATAGCTCTGTATGTATTTGCTATTTGTCAAGGGGTTGCATTTTAACACAAATGAATGAACTTTTCGTTGTTGGAATTATAGCCATCCTATCTGGCCACTGAAGACAATACATGTTTTGTTAGTTCCCCTTCCTGGTGCCCCCCTGGTTTTTTGTTTGTTTGTTTCCTTTTTGGAGTCTGTTCACTTAATATCCCAAGTGGCAAGACAGCCCTGACCTCCAGTGTGACACTTAAGCATCTGCCAATGACATCTTCTCCCAAAGCAGAAGAAAGGCCATTTTTCAAATAATGATTTAAGTAGGTCAAAGCAAACAGGATACTCACACTAAAGAAAAAAGAAAGTAGATATTTCAGAAAGACCTGTGGATTTGAATTCCTTCGACTGCCCTGATGTTTCATTTTTCAAATTAGTTTGCCTGTTAGATGAGAGTCTCCTCAATGGAGCTGATAGTGGTGAACTCCCCGACCTTAAATAGTTCTCGAGAGATAGCAGATGCTTCCCTAAAGTGTTAAAGATGTAATATATCCCTTTAGGGGCTCAGTTGTTCAATTCTTCCTGATAAACCTTCCTGCACTTGAATTATTGGACATGAGGAGTGGAAAAATGAAAAGTTGGAAGACTTTTTTAGAATACTAAATAATTTGTTGTTTAAAATCTAAAAAAAAAATAATTTACTCATAACCATTTTGAGGAACTCAGTTAAATATAAAAAATGTATTAAATTTGACTATGACTAAGCAACAAAATATTTGACGTTCCAGTGTCAGTCAGGTACTTGACTAAGACAAATGTTTAATGCCTGCTTCACCAGAAATAGCTTCTCACCTCACGTCAGAGCACACAGAATTGTGCCTCTTGAAAGAAGTCTTAGAAGAGTCAGTTGGTAGGCAAAGAGAATTAAAATGAAGAGACATCCAACATAGCTTGAGTCCTTTCTACATATATATGGAGAGAAAGGGTATATTTGTGCCTTGGGCTCATTAGCAAAATACATTAGCTATAGCTGACTGATTTGCACCTGGTGCCTGCCTGAGGTCTCCAAAGAGAGGAGATTTACAATTAGGTTTTGAGCCTAAGAATCTTTGAAAGCTTTCCCATCAAAAGTAGACAGACATTTGGAAATATAAATATACCATAGTTCTTTCTGGATTACACATTTGCTGAAGTTCACCGTTTACTTTTGTGAGAAGTGAGCCGTCATGGCATGTGTCACACTCTTCATGCACATCACTTTTGAAATGAGATCCTGGATGGAGTGATAGCCCTTGAGTGGAGCAAAGAGATTATTTATTACAACCCCCTTCTTGAAGATTAGCAAACTGAGCCCTGGAGAGGTTAAAAAAAGAGATTTAAAATCTCAAATATTTAGCAGCCTGGAGCCTGGCCAGGATTATGAACGAAGCTAATCTAATTGCCAGCATGCTGTTTATTTTTTCCCTTTGCTTCATTGACATAATAGTTTCTTGGATAAACATTGTGAATATACAGTATTTCTTTTTCTTTTTCTTTCTGTCTTTTTTTTTTTTTTTTTTGCTTAAGAGGTCACCTAAGATAGTGTATTCTTTCAATTTCATTAAGAATAGTTTGTAAAGTTTCTGTGCCTTGAAAATAGTTTAATGAGTATAAAATTTGACAGTCAGTGATGCTTCTCCAGATTGAAAAGTCCATTCTGTGTTGATGCTTAGCTTCGTCAGTCCCCATTTGTATGATTTAAAGTGAGGTTGAAAGGGCGAACGGCCAACTCTGGCTAGATGCTTTTATCCAATCACCACACTCCTGGAGGTGTCTGATAATTATCAATAAATTAGGTGGTAGATAAATAGCAGTGTCATGAGAGAAGGGAGGCGCTGAAGGCAGTCTAGGGGTGACTCTTTAAGCTTGTCAGTAGGAGGGAGGAGTAAAGACAGATCCATCCTGTTGTCAGGAGCAGAAAGTATGTTGGAGAAAACTAACTCCCAGGAAGGGGACGTGTCAGGAAGATGGATTACCCCAGGAAGTCAGGACGGCTCTCCCAGTGGGCAGCAGCCTGCTTGGATATAATTTGCCAGCTGTCCGTCTTATCCTAGTGTGTCTCTTATTTTCCCTCCCTTGTGCTGCCAGCCACAAGCCTGTGGTGATCTAATGCAGCCAAAGGGCCTTCAGAATAGCTAAAGACCTAGACGAGGGGAACTTGTTTGCATTGAGTGAATATTTAGCATGCAAGGTCTTCCTATCTGCACTCCCAGGAGCTCTCAGAGAGGTGGACCCTGTGGGGAAAACTCTTTAAATGAGCACCTTATTAGAGAATGATCCTGTTAGGTGAATAAAAGGCTGATTACATACCCAGAGGTGAGCCGTAATGAGGCTCAGAGTAACTAAATGAAGCAATCTGCTGCACTTTGTATCTGGACTTGAGCCTGAGCATTTCAAACTGGCATCTGGAAAAGGAAAAAGGCTCTGGGGAAAACCACACAATAGACTAGAAATATTTCATCTTTTTTTTTTTTCCCAAAGGGAATTTAGGACAGATTTCTTGGGTAACAATTCTGAAGAAAAGAGCCTGGCGTTAGAGAGAAGCTTGGTGTGGGCATTGCTTCCTTGCATAACTAAGCCACAGACATATACCTACCTTTATTGGAGGCGGAGTGAACCAAATGGACCCTGCCTGTCTTTTTAAAGCTACAGGGTTGTCTGGCCAAGGATTCCAGCACAGCACCTCAGCTCCATTGCCCAAAGATGGGTGAGGAAGTTTGAAGCAGTGGTCATTATATTCCTATAGGTGTCGATGAGACACGAATCTGCCTTCTACCACTGTGAATTAGCTGCATAAAGCAAGGGCTACAGGTTGAAACTAAACCTTGGTTATTGCTCTCTGGTCTGATTTATATTTCAAATCCTCTGTGGAAGCAGCTGCAACCCCAGAGCCCATTCTATTGAAAGTTCACTGGCCTCGGTGATCTTTGAGAAAGGAATTTCTTATTTGGTGAATTATCACCCTAATTAATTTGGTTCATGGAGCAAGCATCTTTGTGGTTCTTTCCTCTGCTGCCCACTTTCGCCCTGAAAGATGAGGGCAAGGCACTGAAGTCTAGGGACTACTCTCACCTCTGAATCAGAAGATTGGTTTCTTAGAGTAATGTGACCTCCTGCTATTGTTCAATATTTTGGGATCTCCTTTTACTCCTCTGTAAAATGGGAACACCAATAGTTTCCCTGTCTTTTATCCCTTCCTTAGCATACAAGAAATATTAAGAGTGCTTTATAATCTACTGTGAGTCATTGTATGGTAAGTTATGTTTATTCAAGCCATCTTATTTCTATTTTAAAACATTCTTGAATATCTTTTGATACCTGGCTAAGGATATCCAAGACCTTTCTCATTCCTGAGTCACCATTCTTTCAAAGCAGGGTGTTCAAGGGCAAGAGCACATAATTTGATTCCTGGATCAGGCCATCAGGCACTCTTGACTCTGTGACTTTGCTTTCCCCATCATTATTTCACTGGGAAAAAAAACTGGGAACTAGGAAAAGGTTTACCCTGAGGCTAAAGAGAGCTCTTTAAAATGACTTTAGGGTTATGAATAGTTGCCATGGATCCTCTTAATATGTTTCCAAACTGTGAAAGATTGAGATGACATGGGTTCCTCATGGGTTTCAGTCAAAGCCAACATGGGAAGTTTGATCAGTGGGAAAAATAGTTAAGCTGATAACTGAAAAAACAAAACAAAAAAACAAAACAAACAAACAAACAAAAAACTAAATATCTTCAGTGTGTTCTACCTCACCATCCATTTAACAGTCCATTTTGGTATAAAACTGCCCCACTGTTTCAAAGAGATTGTCTGGTGCTCACCTGTCCCCTGGAAGGTGGAAGTGCTAATTTGTATCTTTTGACCTGCTTCTTTCATACTTAAAAACTAAGGCTACCATGAAGCTTTCAATGATTAAATAGTCCATGTGTCCTTACTTCTCTGTTAATTTACAAAAGAGAAGAATATCTTCTCAATTTCGTTACTTAGTAGCAGCAGCCAGGCTTCAATTGAACAGATAAAGCACATTTACAGCCCAAGTTAGTAGGCTTTTAGTCTCTGAAATGGTAGTACTTTAGTCAGGGCAACTAAAATTACTGTTCCCTTGAAAAGAAGCTGCTGAACTGGTTGTGGTAGGGTGGAGGTGGAGGGGTGGTAGGACCGGGAACTTGAGATTTCAGTAGCTACATGAAGAAGAAAACAACAACTATTTTGCATTAAAAAAAAAAAACCCCAAAAACTAGCTACCTCCTTATTGGTCACGGAGAACTCATGTGAACACCTAGGGAAGTGATTGGAAAGGGAAGATGCATTAAAAGTATTTTATATTGCATGAGATGAAAAGGAAGGCTGAAAAAGCTTAAGTAATTTGGCTCAGGTCACATGGCAGGAGAATGTGGTGGTGGAGGCTGTGTTCATCTGACTATTAGCTCTGAAGGTTGAATTGGTCAGCTTCGTGTCCTACAGGATCAGGAATTGCTACCCTTTGCCACTCGTTTTCATCCTCTCTCTTCATCTTCACCTCTCATGTGGTCTTTCTTTTAAAAAACATTTTAAAATCATCATTAAAACACAATTGTATAAAATAGAAGACTTTATTCTTAAAAGTCTGAAAATCCATTTCAGTTGCACAGCCCCACGTAGATTTTTTTTGTCTCTTTTGAATGCTGTGGAAAAATACTTCATATTTCTTGGCTGTTGAACTTCTCAGTGTTAACTTAGAGTGCATCTCTTCTGCAGTTCTCTTACAGGTTGCTCATTTTCAGTGACACCTGCTTTCTAGTTGGAGAAATTCTCGAAATCATGGGTACCACAATAGAATTTCTTTCAGTTAGGATGACAGATCCAATAAACCGCATGTGTGTGAAGTACAGATAAAGGTAATCAGATCTCATGCTTCAGGGAATAAACTGATTACCTATGATGGTCAGGAAGGCATTTTTCCCATTAGCATCCTGCAGATACACAAGCCCAGCGCAGGCTCCCACTTTCTGCTATCCTAAAGCTTCCTTATAGAATTTCACTATTTACATGGTGTAAAATGTGAACCAGCGACATAATATGCTGTGTAGAATGGTTGTCATACGTGGATAAGTATTTAATATGCAGCAAAATAAATACCGTTAACATTTGAAACAGAGTTCTATTAGATAACTGAGATAGTGGTTCATTAAAGATAAACTACTTAAAATCTTTTCATGTTTCCTCCAGGGATCTCAAAGTATATTCCCAAAATGAGACCATTAATCCTCATAAATATTCTGTCACATAAATTCTGTTAAATTTCTCTGGAAAAAAAAAAAAAAGAAACAGGTCAGTCAATTTTACTAACCAGTAAGTCTGTATAGCGTCAAGTTTTTATAGCAGCCTAGCAATCTTTATTACTTTGAAATCTCTAATGAGATTTGACTTTTAAGACCCTCATCCTATGGGGCGCCTGGGTGGCTCTGTCAGTTAAGTGTCTGACATCAGCGCAGGGCATGATCTCACGGTTTGTGGGTTCAAGATCCACACCAGGCTCTGTGCCCCTTCCCCCACTTGTGCTATGTCTCTCTTTCCAAAAATAAATAAACATTAGAAAAAAAAAAAGACCATCATGCTTGTGAAAAAGTTTTTTCATACCTAAGTCATTGTCTGTGTTTATCCCTCCAACAAACATCTGATGAGTGTCAACAATGTGTAAAGTGTTGGATAGAAAAAGATAGATAGGGCTCAGGGTCCAGAGAGAGAGAGCTTGGAAGTTCTTCTAAATACACTAACAAGTCCCTCTTCATCCACTGTCCTCTTCCTCCTGCGTTGGTGTTGATGTATGTAAACCTTGTCTGACTCAGGATTTGGTCCTAAGAACCTATAGTGGATTCCAGTTTGGCTCACATTTAGAGAGACTTGGTTATGTTCTACCCTAGAAAATCCTTGGAATAACTTTCTTTCTTTTTATTTTCTTCCCCCTCCTCACCCCCAGCAAAAACTAGTGTGGTCTAAAGCACTAGTCTAGCGAAATTGCAGAGAGAAAGAGGAAAAGAGAGAGAGAGAGAGAGAGAGAGAGAGAGAGAGAGGATGTGTGTGTGTCAGGAACTCTTGTGAAAGATAGATTTAAATTTGACAAGATTTTCCAGATAAAGTCTAAAGTCTAGTGACACATTGGTTGCATGTCGATCCTTGAATCATGTTGATCCTTGAATTATGTTGTTCATTGAATATGGAAGGGAGTAACAGTTAAGAGACTCTTTCTAAACAACATATCCATGATTAAGTTTTGTTGGTTTGGTGTCTTTTTTTTTTTCTTTATACTCTTTTAAATCAAACCATGACATTATCTAAACTTGTTGCTATTTTACTTAATGAAAGGCCAGACATGAAGGAAGAATCTAAATAATTTTGAAAGAAGAGATTTGTAGAATGTTTAAACGTTTTTCTTAAGCAATGTTGCTTTGATCACAAAAGGGACTTGCACTTACACATCTTGGCCTTCTCAGTTTGGTACCTAAAGGATGTGCGCTATGATAGGAAACAAACAAACAAAAAAATCCTGCTCACTAGGGCCCCGCATTTAGCCCAGCATTCTATACACTAATAGCAACTGATATATTGGTGATCTCGCTTAAAGAAAAATATGGTTAGCCTGCTGTTTCCCAAAATACATTCCCTTAAAAAACAGACTTATGGTTTGGTCCTTGGAAATAAAAAGCAGGAAAGATATTGAATGGTTAAAATATGCAGATGATCCCCAACTTATAATGGTTTCTCGACATTACAGTGGTGTGAAAGTGATAGGTCTTTAGAAGAAACTGTACTTTGATTTTTGAATTTTGATTTTTTCCTGGACTAGTGGTAGGCGGTATGATAACTCATGATTTTGGGTAGGGTCAGTAAGCCACACCCCTAGTTCAATCACCAAACAGCCTGCACACTCACAACCAATAATACTGCTCCCACACACACAACCATTCTGTTTTTCACTTTCAGTACAGTAGTTAATAAATTACATGAGCTATTGAATGCTTGATTATAGACCAGGCTTTAGATGTTTAGATGTATATGATGTTTCTGCCCAGCTGTAGGCTAATGTAACTGTTGTGAGCATGTTTAAGGTAGGTAAGGCTAAGCTATGCCATCTGGTTGGCTAGGTGTACTCAATGCATTTCAATTTATGATATTTAAACTTACATGAGTTTATTGGGACATAACCCCATCATAAGTCAAGGAAGATCTGTATTGGGAAGATATTTCTGTTCCTTCCCTTAGATATTCATAGTATATGTTAGCAAATTAAAGGTTCTGCCAAGTCTTGTATACATACACATTTTTAACTTTGTCTAACTCAAGAACTCAAAGTTTCTTGAATTCTATCTGGCTCTTGGGAACACAATTTGGAAAATACTATATTAAAAAAATACACACACACACATCTATAAACTAAGATGAGGGGATCCAGCTAAGTGATGAAGTACTTAATTACATTAGTAAGTTGTCTTGTACTTTAATTTATGCAGAGTTCCTTTTAATGGAAGTTTCTCAAGTGCATTAAAGTAGCATTAAGTGATTTAAAAAAAAATCAGTTTTGAAAAGATTAAAAGATAAACACACATAGAAAAATTCAGATGGTACCAATCCCCACCTCTACCCTGTCTTCCCTTCCAGCATTTCTTCTCTTCAGAATTTGATTTATGAAAGCTCAGTTTATAGTCAACTTTTCAGGGCGTTTTTCACACAACATGAAAGATAGCATACCTATATTTGTGTAAGAAGGGGAGGGGGGGACCTACTTCTGAGTAGCCATTAAAAACTATGTGACAGTAAAGAATAGGAATAAGAGGCAAATAACTGGATAAAGGGTCTAGAAACTTTTATTCCCCTTCGTCTTGCTGTGAGATTTGGGCCAACAAGTAACGTCCCTGATCCCTATTGCATAAGTAAAATGACTGTGACTTCCTACCACCTGAGAGTGAATAATGTGGGGATTAAGCAAGAACATTTTGCACATTTTCATTTACTGGGCCTCATGAATTATATAGCAAGTCTGGGTTGTAGACAGATTGAGTATGTAAATACTTAGATTAGTTACGTAGCAAATACATCAATCACTAAGTTATTTATTTATACATCTGACAGTTCTCCATCTATTTGTTCATATTTACATATTGACATATTCTCCCACTGGGATATGAAGCACTTGAAGAGTGCAAATTTGCTGTTTGGGTCTGTGGCCCTGGAAAGAAGGCGAACCTGAAAAAAGACAATTGTTAACTCTAACAAATATCAGTAAATGAAAGCCTCTTACATTCCACAGCCAAGATATGTATATGTGTACATATACATGTATATATATATGAAATATATATGGTATATAATGAAATAAAAGGTAGATATTCGTAATATATCTTATTTTCTTCCTTTCAAAAATATTGCCATGCAAGTGATCAGTATGTCTGGAGATGGCCAGGAATCTGCATTTTTAAAAAATACCGCAAGGGCTTCTGATGAAGTTGATTTCCAGGCATAGTTTCCAGTCACTGAGTGAAAGGATTACTCATGTTGTATTGCTAATATTTATGTATAAATGGGAGAATTAGGTGATTCTTTTTCAAGTATTCCTCAGCAGCAGTTCCAGAGAAACCATGTTATAACTAGCACTTCTCTGTGTTATTTGGTTCCTGATTCAAAATCACCGTAAGATATTTGCTTCACCAAGCAATACGCTGTATCCAGTCCAGTCCCTCTTGGATGTGTTAGATTGTTCACCATGTAGCTAGCCCAACTAGGGGCAAGTACATTTTGGAAACAGCTATTCATGCCGTATCAGAGATCTTGACCCACGTTTTCTAAAAATTAAAGCTTTTGAAACCTAGACTATTTTAAAATGCCTGTTGGAAATTCTATTCTTCCTTTTTTAATCTCCCCCCCTAACCTTCTCCTCTTCTTCTCCTCCTCACCCCCCCCCATTTTCTTCTTTTCCCCTCTCTTTTGCTTCCTTATTTTAATATATAAAGCTATTCTCAGCATATAAGGGACTACTCTAACTTGATCTGCCTATTTTAACAATAATATTTTTCAGCACCTCCTGTATGCACTGTGCAAGACACTACTACTATGGATAAAAATATATACTAGAATAAACTCAGCAGGTATTTACTAAGAGCCATTCGGTGCCAGGCTCACTTTCTGACCGAAGGATTTAGACCCTACCCTCAAGGACCTTGTATCCAGTACCTGTATGTAATGACTCTAATAAAAAATTAAAAACAAATCAATGAGATATCGGTAAAATGCTATGGAATTTCAGAGGCAAGGAATTTTTCAATCTAAAGTAATCAGAGAAGTCTTCATGGATGAATTCTATTTGATCTGTTCTTTGAAGAAAATTTTCATATAGGTGAAGACACACAAAGAAGGTATTTGAAATGTTGGGAATAGCATGGCAAATACTCATGGGGATAATATTAACACCAGGATTAACACCAGAATATAAACTAGTTAATTTGATTCTATGTCTGCAGTGTATAAAAAGGCATACTAAATAATAACAAGGAGAACACAGTTTGGGGCCTTGAATGTTGGCTCTAGAAGGTAAGGCTTTTATAGAAGGCAATTGGGAACCATGTAAAATGAAATAAAAGAGGAAGAGGTAAAAGGTAAAATGATGATTTAGCAGCTATTAGGAATATGAAGAGGAGATAAGAAAGGCTAAAAAATAGGGCATTTAGGGTAAAAATTACCTTTTTGCAAAAAGTCTGCCTCTCTAGAAAAATCCATCTTCTTCCCTCTAATCATGCCCCAGGTCCCCAGAAATTTCCTTCCATGGTACCTTGTAAAACCAGGCTCTTGGGAATTTCTCGCTTTTTCACCCTAAAACACTCTGATATGTGTTTCCCATAGACTTCCTGATAGCCTTCACCTATTACTCACCAATCACACACCGAGTAGCTGCTGAAAGGCCTTTTTTGAAAAAAAATTGTTTTAATGTTTATTTATTTATTTTGAGAGAGAAAGAGAGTGAGGGGAGGGGCAAAGAGAGAGGAAGAGAGAAGAATCCCAGGCAGGCTCTGCACAGTCAGCGCAGAGCCCCACACAAGGCTCAATCTCATGAACTATGAGATCATGACCTGAGCTGAAATTAAGAGTCAGAGGCTTAACTGACTGAACCACCCAGCCACCCCTGAAAGGCCTCTTTTTTTTTTTAAATCAGTGTCGTTTTATATTCTTTAAATCCCATGGTCAAGGACACGGGAAGCTTTGACAGTCTCTGGACGCTTGGTGAGAAAAGAATAAACTCAAAACATACTAGTGAGTGATCCCGGCCTTTTCCTCTGACAACTTTGTGCCATCTTTGGGTGCCCTTTTTATGTACTTGTCATTGTGTTTCCCTACATCAATCTCATAAAACATCCTTTCCTCGTGCTTGACATATTGATATCATCGTACCACAGATAAAACATAGAGCGATGTAATATGGGCAGGTGATGGAATTATTTGTGATATACGGAAATCCCTGCTGATGTTTACGACTGGTGTGATATTAAACACATTACTTTCCCTGACAGGCATTTTCATTATACCTATGCCATACAGGTGAAGAATCTAAAACTGAAATCTTGTTTCTTCCAACTGGGTTCATGCAGTAAAATTCGAAAAGTGTGTGCGTGTGTGTGCACATGTGTACGTGTGTCCTTCTTTCTATATATTTATCTTGGAGAAATGGCACAAATCACAGAGAACCTATAGTAAAAACAATTGCCTTTTATCAGACCAGCATTTTTGTCATTGGTGGTTTCACTTGGGAAGATTTGGAGGACCATTCTTACATGGGACAAGACAATGGATGATAATACAAAAGTCTATAGTGATGAAAACAACAAGAACAGCAACAACAAAAGGTGACACTTCTTCAGGATTTCTTTAAGAACTCCTTTAGTATGTTTCATATTCATGTTTAAAATTAAATCCTCAAAATAACGCTATGCAGTGGGTAACTGGTTACCACATATTTACCAGATGAGGATAACAACGCTCATAAAAGGCATGTAACTTATCCAAGATTCAACCCGAGCTCTGTCTGACCACAAAGCTCAGGCTTTTAACTGATCAGAATTCTTTATGTTTATGGGAAGATAAAGCCCAGATCACAGAAGATCAGTTAGAGAGATGCGCAAGGCCTGTCAGCACGAGTGCTGATTGACTGGGGCATGTTTCTGAGCCTCGAAGAGTCCCTGTCTACTGTCCATACTGTCCACCACTTCTGCTGAATGTTCAGAATATTTTAGGTAAACAGTTGCAGCTCACGGAGGTGGTTTAATTGTATCTATATTTGGATTCCATTGCTGGAATTTATTTACTCTACTTTGGAGCTAAGCTGGAGTAAGGGTTATTACCACCAGGTAAGGAATAGTTACAATTTTGATTAAGGTTCTAATGGGATTTCCTTTTAGTTCTGTGTTTTTCCTTGTCCAGTCTTTGGGCGAGGTCATTAGGAAGTGTGAGACAAGAAATCTGAGGGTGAAATCTCTTTCAGGTTCATCGGGCAGATCCATGGCATGGGTGGAGGGGTGCATCTCTCCCAAATGACCTCTTAAAGCATCTGCCTAGGAGGAAGAACTTTCTAAGAAGGAACTTGTGGTTCATTCATTATGTACTTTCTCTACGATAATGCTGGAGATTATTTTACAATGCATTGTAATATCCTTACATCCACCAGTGGGAATTATGCTATTAACATATAGGAACCTTTTCTTCCCATAATTTTACTGAGGAAAAAAACCCAGAAGAATCTTATTCGAGATTAATATAACACAATTAATAATTTATTCAGTTGCCCTTTCAACCTAGAAGCTGAGACATTAGTCTTTTCTGTGTTTTAGATGAGCAAAATGAGACATTGTATGCACACATTTTTTTAATAACCACCCATATAATAGATACTGTATGGAACTGGGAGATAAATACAATGGAATACAGTATAAAAATTCAGATTTGAAACCCTTAAGTATTTTTGTAATCTACTGGAGGAAGCAAACACAATGGCATGGTTTATAATGCTAAATGTGGTGATCGAGGCATACACACAGTATCATGAGAATAAAGCAAATTGGCAACTAGCTCAGCTGGCCTGAGAAGGTGGGGGGATTCTTGAGGGGTGTAACACTCAGAGTATTAAGGAAGAGTATGGTTTACAAAAAATAGCTAATCTTATTTCTGAGAGTTTGCTATGTATTTGACTAAATGCTAAGTGCTTTATTGTTCTGTGTTTGATGGAGTGCTAACTGCTAAAGGCCTGAATTGCCAAGTGAATCTTATTCTTAAAACAACCCAGTGGGAAGTATGCTGTTACTATCACTGCTCTATAAACTTTGCAGGAAGCAGAGCAGAGATTTGAACCCATGTTCTCTGACCTCAGAGCTCAGGTCTTAGCAAAGATGCCACACTATCATTACCCCTAGTGTATCACCTAGGAACGTCACCAGGAAAGCTGCTTGTTCTTGGACCCAATAATCTTGCCCTTGGACAAAAAGCTCAGTTCTAGCTTTTGATGAATTTCCTTTTGAAACTGGAAGTTAATCAGTTGGGTAGAAAATAAACCTGCAGATATCAGCTTGGGTCGCACGATCTAGGCCTTTGTGTGTTTTTTAAGTGTATCTATCCAGTGTTCTACATTATTCACTTCACACTTCTTCAACATGGCACTGTATTATACAAATAACACATAACCATGCAGGATCCTGCTCAATCCCATGCTCCTTGGCATCTCAAATGGGTCCATCAGCAAAAGATTTTATCTCCTGTCTCCCAGTTTTGTCCTTTTCTGGAAAAAAAAAAGCCTTTTCTTTTATGTTCTGAAGACAAAAAAAAAAGAAAAGAAAGAAAGAACGATAGAAAATAAAAGGAAAGATCTCTCATTAACCTGCCAGAGCCTTATGAAAATTCTGAGAAGTCAAGTTCAGTCTTATAATGCGTGAATGTTATTTATCTTGAATACTGCAAATTTGGCATACTGGGGTGGGGGGAGGTGTGGGTGACAAGGTTAGGTAGATTTATTAGCATCCTGTCAGGAAATTTCCCATGAGCAGTAGAGAGGTTTGCCAGAAAATTCAGTGTAATTGATGGGAGCAAGTTGGACTAATTCTTAGCAGATCCGCACTAGCTCTGTTCACACCTTTCCTTTACAGACAACAAAATGTACTGAGCAGAGAGCTCATTAAGAAGACCTTCCTGCAAACACACACTTTGCACCAGGTTTCTTTCCTTTTCCTTTCTTTCATGTAATTATTTCAGTTGCTTGAGAAGATACAACCACATATTGGAAGCATTACTGAATAGGCAATGATTTTTACTCATTTGTATGTATCTTTTATCTCTCTAAAGGAAAGCCAATACTTTAGGGAATAAGGATTAACAAGAAGCTGGTATCTATTCTGTGTTTCACTCTGCTTTTACTAAAGGATTAGGGGTTTCAACTCTTGGGTCTAAAAGCCAAGAAGACAGAGATGCAATAGTGGAAAGTTAGCCTTTGAATTAGGACAGTTGGGTCCCAGTTACAAGCTTGCCAGCTCTCTGGCCCTGAGCCAGTTATTTAAACTTGCTGAGCTTTGGTTTCCTCATTTGAAAGGTGAGGTTAATGATACCCATCTCACAGGGTTCCTAATAAATATTAAATGAAATGAAAAATGTCATAGTTACTAGTTCAAGCACTGCCTCCCCTGAAAAGCCTTCCCTGATGCACCCAAGCAATGACAGTCACCATTATCGAGAAGTTATGATGTAGCCACACACCATGTAGCACGCTGTATATGCTGTAAGTCATTGACTCTTCAGAATCTAGAGAAAGAGAAAGAGACTGTGGAGAAGGAAAAGGGAAGCAGGGAGGAAGAGAGAGAGAAAAAAGAAAATGTGTTCTCATGTAATCTTGGTCAAGATATCCATCCTTTCTATACTTCAGTTTCATTATCAGTAAAACAGTAAGATTATAAAGTCCAGATCTTAACTATTTTCATGACTAAATGAGATGATTTATATTACATGCTTTCCACGTGCATGGCACAGAGCAAACTCGTAATACATGGAATCTAATATCCTTATTTCGGATGATGAGTTTCATTTTTTTGCAAAGATTCCTAGCTCATGCTGTGTTCTAGATTCCATTCTCTGATTTCCCATTGTTCATTTCTGTTTCCACCTGCTTTACAAGTTGGTGAGGAGTTTGGAGTCCATAGTTTTTTTCATCTCTGGACAGCATCAATCACACGGAAACACTCGAGAGCTTTTCTGAAGAAAAAGGAAAGGAAGTGAGGGAGAGGAGGAAGGAGTGAGGGATGGTACCATAACGTACTTTGTAAGATGTCAGGAGCTGCACAATGCGGAAAACTAGCACAGGAAACACCACAGGGATAACAGGTCAACTTAAGTTCTAGTCAGACTTTTTTTCATAAAGTTGTGATTTCTATTGAAAACTATAGCTCTGTCTCTGAAAGCATTTCACAAAGACCAGGAGAGCAAGAAAAGAAAAAAAAATGTTCAAACATTGTAGTGTGTGAATTTTAATGTATGTTTCCCATTCCTTTTTTCCTATAGGAAGAATTGATACACTAAGGGAGACTTTTCACAAAGTAGCATATTCCCATGGCTGGATCAAATAGCTAGCATTGCAAAGGGAGTTGAATGACTTTCTTATTCTTGTTAAGCTGAAATAATGTGGCCTAGCCAAGTGTGATTTTGGCCAAGGAAGCTCAGATGTCTAATCCAGGTCAATTAGCCTGTTCCCAGTTCCAGAATTTTACACACACCTTCTTCTCTCTTGACAGAGTAGTTTCAATAAATCAAATGAAATGCCCATGGTGTGAGCGTTGGGTATAAATGGTGGTGGTATCAACTCTGTTCATAGCTCTGCTTACATGTTCTGTGCCTGAGGTAGCCACCCGTCTTCTCCACCTGGTCAAATACAGCTATGTTGTTACCAAGCACAAACCTCTCCCTTGCCTTGTTAGTCCTCAAATATACAAACAGCCATTCTTGACACAAACATTTCTGTCTCTTATTACATTATGGCCTTTAGAGGTTAGGAATTCTGAAAGGAAACAGAAGTCTCAGAAAGTGAAAGATGCAGGGTACCTCCGCTCTGCTCTGCAGCTTAGTGGAAGCAATTAGGATAAATCAGAGCTGGGTGAGGCTTACAGAGGAGTTTTGTTTGTTCCAACAAGCTTGAAAAATAACTCTTTAGAGAATATTTTAAAAATGGGATATTTCAAATACAAATGAAAATCATTAGCGACTCTCGGCAAATCAGAAGACATTGCAATACTGGACCTGCTGCATTTCCAGGACACAACAATTTGCCAGAGGTCAGTGGCAACGGATTTCGACGTTCTTCAGGTGGCTGCAGCCCCAGCGTTTCCTCTCACCTCACCAACACCACAGATGTGGCCAGTTCTAATAACTGAATGTGATAATGCTTAAACACTAGAATTCTTTTTTTTAAGTTTATTTATTTTGAGAGAGAGAGAGAGTGAGAGCAAGTGGGGGAGTGGCAGAGAGAGAGGGAGAGAGAGAATCCCAAGCAGGCTCCATGCTGTCAGCTCAGACCCGGATGCGAGACTGAATCTCAAGAACCGAGAGATCATGACCAGAGCCAAAATCAGGGGTTGGACACTTAACCAACCAAGCCACCCAGCTGCCTCTACCTTAGAGTTCTTAAGTCAAACGTACTTTATGCATTTGCTTTACAAAACTGCTTGAACTCTGAAGTCATTTGATGGTGTAGCCTATGCTATAAAGGAGAGGAAAAGGACATTCCAAACTAGACATGTTACATAATATTATTTCATTGTAGTATGTCTTTTCCTTCCCTTCCGCACTCTCTGCTTACATTCTCCATCCCCCCAGGGATAAATAAATGTCTTTATTCCCAATGAAAGATGAATAGTCAAAGACTTCAGCTTGTGGACCCAGAGAAATATTCTGCTTCTAAGTCCTGCATCCTTGCTTCTTGCTTGTGACATTAAATGTCACTAAATCAAGAAGAGTTTAAGAAAAAAATATCAACGTGTCTGTTGTCATACTAACAAGCAATAATACAACAATCTGTTCACGTCTCCACTTCACAGGCCCACTTTCCCCAAACTAACCAAACCCTTCCATCCACGGAACCTTCCGTAGGTCTTTTTCTGCAAATAAAGACCAATAAGGTTCTCCACACATATTCTTCCTGCCAGAAAATCATCATCTTATTTTTTCTTCTAATTCAAAAATAAATATTTTTCCCTTTTCACTTTTTTCAGTCTCGTTTTAAAATGGAAATGGTCAAAAGCTAGATGGTTGCCTTATCCTTTGTCATTTTTATTCAATCCATTCTCTACTTTTTCACATTTTGTGTGTTTTTCTCCAAAATTTTGCTTATATCATTAAGCTTTTTATTTTTTAATTTGCATTTATATTGCTCTTTAGCCTTATGTCCATAACTCTTGAAAACCATGGGAATTCTTCTACCTTTATTATTCTGTATTACAACACCTTAAGTTGTGTGTGTGAGTGTGTGAGTGTGCGAGTGTGTGTGTGTGTGTGTGTTGACCTTTATGAAATACCCTCTTCATTGACTTTTCACCATTTGTTACCCACCCCACTCCCTCATAGCTTTTGATGTTTTTAAATGCTTAGAAAGTAGCCAAACTCCAGAGTGAACTTTCTAAAGCCCACATATGATCAATTTCTGTACCCACTTAACACCCTCCAGGTGACTCTTCAGTGACCTCCGGTTGAAATACAAATGCTTTATCACTCACAAGTCTTGTCATGGTCTGCTGTCTGTCTCACTTCCCAACAACATCTGGTTCATTCTTCCATCCAGATACCAGCCCTACTGCACAATCCTACTGAATACTATACTGCAGACTTCGACCTTTTCACATCTGTGCATTGAGTACTCACTGAAAGATCTTAAGCAAAGGAGTGCAATTATGTGAACTGTGCATTAGAAAGATTTCTCTGGGGAAACTGTACAGCAGGCCTTCCCTGTTCAAAAAAAAAAAAAAAAAGAGTTGACAAGTAAGAAATGCATCAGTGTGTTTTTATTTGTTCAGACAAAGGGGTATCCTGAATCAGGATCTGGGAATGGGAAAGAGGGGCTAGAGCTGAATGTGAAGATAGCCAGGTCTGAAGTTTGCATAAGTTTAGAGAAGAGGGAAGCAAGTCTAGCAAAGAATGACTTTAAAATGTTGAGCCTAAGTAAATGGAACATTGGGATGTCATTAACTAAGGTATGGAACATACGTTAAGTTTGGGGTCAGATTAGGGGGGAGGTGGAAAGTAGTCATGAAAATGGAGAATTGGGGTCATCTGTAGAAAGAGATCCAGCAGGTGGTTATAGCTCAGATTGTTGAATGAGATTAGAGATATAGATCTAGGGCCCTCTACTTAAAGGTAGTAGCAGAATCCATGGGATGCTTCACATGAGGACATCAAGGGAGAGAATATGGAATGATACCATTAGAGAGAGAGACTTGATGGGAACACATTTTTTAAATAATACATAATGGAGTACAAACTGGGGAAAAGTTTGAACATGAGAAATTGGCATATTCATTGCACCATTACTTTGATTTTTCCCCTCATTTGACAATACTCGTATCTAGAAGTCATAATACTGGGTAACCTATTCCTTCCACCAGACAAGAACTGTTCCTTGAGTCTGCAGTTATATACCCTATTGTATTAACCAAAGGTCTTGCCCATTAGAGTAGGTAAATCTGATGCCTCCAATTCCATTTTTTCAAATGATGACCATCTGGATGTCAAGGTGATTGCGTAACACTAATGCATAATAACCAGAAGCTGAATTTATCTTCTAAGATCTTAATAGAGAATCCTTCTCAGGAGGAAACCTTTCTGACTTATCAGTTTTAGAAATGAAATCTGTTTCCTTTTCATTTGTTTTTCACTCTATTTCTGTCATTTTTTTCTTTTTCATTACCAGAAATATTTATATGGAAACCTTCTTATTTCTGTGAGATTTTATGGTTGATATCTTATCTCTTCCCATCATGCTATTATTTAAGCTGCGGCAGAATTTCCTTTTAGCATATATGGTTTCCTTAATGTGAAGGGCATTAGATGTTAAGAGATGAATAGGTAATAGAAACAGGATATGTGTATGTGTGTGATGGGGTGGGAAGGTGGGGCTACTAGGTGACTGGGCATATACCTCAGGAACTCTCAGACCTAAGAGAGTTGACTGGATTCAAAAGTAATTGGAAAGTAAGATAAGGCAAGAATTACAGTGAAAGAGGTGAATGCGAGCTCCAAACCAATGGCAAACATATTAGAGGAATAGGGGCTGGTGAGTTTAGAAAACAAAACTATTCTGGCAGCTAGTGGAGCTAGAACACACCTTCCCACTGTGTTCTGCAAAGATGAACCTCCTCCTTGTCATACAACATTTGGAGAACTTTTTAATTGCCAAGAAAATGTTCAGAATGCACTGCAAGAGTTGTCCATCCACGCACACTGATTTACATGGAACCCATGGAGTTCAGTCACATGGAGATCTGTCTAAAGACCTAAAAGCCCCCAAAGAGCTTAGACCAAAAGGAGGTAAAGTTGGGTCCCTAGGGAGACTTATGCCAATGAAATACCACCTGACCTTAGGCTAAACTAAGTAGCATGACTACGATGTTGAAGAAAGAAAGTGTTTCCAGGTCAAGTTTGAAGCTGGCTCCAAACATCCTTAGACCTTCTTTCCTTGCATGCCTGTTTGGGAGAAAAGATTATTTGCAAAGGAAAGCACTGTGCCACTGAAAGCTTTCCTGGTTTTCTGTGGGAGAGACCTCTGAAAGCACTGCATCTGACAAGAGGAAGATGTTTTACTTCTGCTATGAGAGACAAGGGCCCTGGAAGGCAGTGGTCCATGTTGCGGGGCAGGGGGGGGGGGTGGGGCACAGAATAAAGGCTTTCAAGTACAAGCATATCCTTCAGAGCATGGCATTTGGACCTGATACATGTAAGGAGCTCTTCTCTCACTATGGAATTTCTACAGAAAATAAGTGGAGAAAGAGATCCTAGGGTAAGACTAGATGTCTTGCTAATCAAACAGATGGGCACTGGAGGCATTGAAACAAATTACAGAGTTCTTCTGAGTAGAGTATATTGATATCTTCATGATTTTAGTGCATGGGCTTGCTCATATTTGGTCAGCATGATGGCATCTAAAAAATAGAAAACTATAAAATGAATGGATCCATTCCTCATCATTTCTATCCAGTGGTATAAATTATGTTTTTTTTTTTTTTTGGCCACTTCCTATCCTGTAAGCAAGATGAGGAGGATCTAAGAGCCATGTGTGTCTCTCAGAACACCCAGGACACCCAACCTGAAGATTCTCTTCCAAAAGTGGCCTCAGCCCTGCTCAGAGAAGAGAGAGCAGAATCTTTTGTTGCTATAACTGCAGCAAGAATGCATGTATGCAGTGATGCCCTAAGAATGTTTTATTTATCCTAGTTGATCCTGAGGACTGTGTGTCACAAACTCACTTTCAGAAATCTGTTATCTATTAAAGAAAAAGCAAAAAAAAATGAGATCAGTTGGTCTCAAGCAATGCGGAAAATCATCTCATTTGCAGACTGTTGCTTAATGAGGCTTCTTGGTCACTTTTCAGAGACAGTTTTATACATTGAAAAGGAATATTTCATCTCCTCACTGTGCTTTGCAGGCTCAAGAAAGGGGAACTATTAAGTGTGTTTCTTGAAGTGGTGCTAAATAGGTCAGGAGCACATAGTCAGGCCGGGAGGGAGCTGTCTTACCATTGGATCAAGGACGCCTGTCTCCCAGGCAAAGTTCATTATCATGCTGTCCTCAGACCACGTTAGCTGCCATCGTTTGAAAGGACAAGAAAGAACTATATGAAGAAAAATTTTTGTCTACAGTCTTAGTAATTCCAGTTAAGAAAAGAAACAAAACACAACAAAAAACCTGCTAGTGCTTTTGGAAGCATAGTTCTTGTTTGTTTGTTTGTTTGTTTAAAGTGATGTCTCTGATTCCACCTCTCTTTCACATTATTCACTTGCTTTTTCTTGACAATTGTGCCTGTACTCCCAAATATCCCCGAAGGACACTGTTGATGTAAGGCCAATTTCATTGAAAGGGAATGGCGTCCTTCACCCACAGCTACAACTCGGTTACTTTTTCTTTCTAGAAGCTTTCCTAGATTTTTTGACCCTAGTTTGAAATGGAACTTGTCTTCCTTAATCCCCCTAAATTTATTGCACAGAAAGGATCCCAAAGTCACACTATTGGGAAGTGGCCCAGGCAGTCTGGTTCAACCATGTTTTCAGCTTCTATAGTACAGCAAAAGAATTTTCCCCAGTATTGCAGTACGCTGGGCCTTCTCCACAATAAGCCAGATCATCCTAGCATGAGGGAATAATCCTAGCTAATGATAGATAATCCACAGAGATTGCTTACTATGACTAGATGTTTCACAGGTAATTATTAAAAGGCTGTTATCGGGTACAGATTAATAGTGTGACTTTCGGAGTCAGAGACATGGGGTTCAAATCCTGCTATTTTATCTCAGTGTGACCTTAGCTGAGTTGCTTAATTTTTCTAAGCCACAAATTCTTCCTTTATCAAATGGGGATAATTGTAGCTACTGTAAGTTGTTGTCAGGGTTAAATGAAATAATGAAAGATAGAGTACTTGTCATAATATTTGGCATGTGAAAAAGTTGTTAATTATTTTTACTATCCTTTGCTTGTGTCCAAATGCTTAAGTGTAACTTTCAACACCCTATCAAGGATCGTAGACCTTGAAATCGGTACCCGGTAGAACTAATAGTTGAAGATCAATGAGATGATAATTATAATGGGCTGGCACATTTTTTTCTTCTCCAGACAATGGATTTTAAGTCAGCTCAAGAAGGTTATTGGCAGTGCTGCCCTAGATTGGCATTCTCTGTTCTCGAACCAGAGGAGGATTCCACCAGGTTTCCCCAATTTTGAGCTTTGGAATCTAGGATTGAATATTCGCTATAGGGAAGCTGGGGCGCATAACCAGAGAGACTAGAATAATAAATATCATACTCACTTTGGGAAAAGGAAAAGCAGTCTCGGGATTGCTTGAGGGTAAACACTTTGTCTTCCCATATTAAATACATTTTTTTTTGGTCTTGTGTCCCTCTCTCTCTCTCTCTCTCTCTCTCTCTCTCTCACACACACACACACACACACACACACACACACACACACACTTCCCAGAAGAACAGTTCAGGCACCTGGAAAGTTGGAAGAATTACCATATTTGATCTCATAAAATATTTCGAACTGTTCTAAGGAAAGGTGAAATTCTCAAACTCTTGGAGTTGTGTTTTATTAGCAATATCCCTAATAATGACTGTGGTCATTAGTCAACGTAGGTATCACCACTTCCTGTGATAACCCTTGTTGAACTGCTAGCAATTACACAGAACTCCCCAATTCTGCAGGCTCTGTGCTAAATCACCAATGCCATTTCCTGTAGTAGAGCGCCCCCTAGCACCTCCACACACATCTGAGTTAAATTTGTTCTCTGAGACCCCAAAGAATAGCTACTACGTATCAGAGGCAATTTCACCATTTAGGGAACTAGGTCCTCCAAGAGCTTAAGTGACCAACATTAACCTGCTGATATTTGTTCATCTGACCTGATAGCAGCTGGGATAGGCAAGGAGAGTTTTTGGACACCCTAATCTGCCAGAATCAAAGCAGGTGGCTTTCTCCCAGGTCAAAATTGAATTTAAAAATCCCATTAATTTTGTCAAGTCATTTCTTTTTATCTGCTAATGATTGTCCTTTGGAATGATTGCAGTAAAGGAGTGGGCACACTTTTATTAGGCAATGTTTAAAGCTTGTGTGTGAGAGAGAGACAGAGAGAGACAGAGATAGTCAGAACCAACAGTAGAGACTGACTTTAGGCTTATGAAGTTCACTTCTTAGTTTATTGCTGAAATTAAGAGATTTTGGCTCCTGTGTTATTTGTATTTAATTTGTGTGGCCCACCTTGGCATTAGATCAAAGCTTTGGGCTTTGTTTTAAAGCATTTGCATGTCTGGGAAGAAGGTGGTAGGCTCATGCAGCAGAACATAAAAGCGTATTGCTTAAACTTCTCTCTGAAGGCAGGGAGGGCGAGGGGGAGGTGTGAGATATTTTAAAAATAAGACATGCTGCTAAATTCCCTGCCAACCTCCGTTCATGCTGAGTGGAGTGTAAGTAACAAGTATCAGATAGTTCCTCCAGATGTCAGCTATTTAAAGAGGCACGTGCTAGAAGTTCTGTGGACTTATCCCTGGTAGCAATAAGGTGGTGGTGGGGATGACGGTGATGGCATGGTATTGGAAGTGGATGCCTATTGCGAAGAAACTTTTTCAAAAACAAATGCTTATTGGAATATGTTTGTGCATTTGGGAAATAAGAAACATTAGAAGAAATGACCTAATAACTTGGGAAGGCCATCGTATCAAACTTAATGCAAGTAACATCTGCGTTTTAAATGTATGAAGCAAGAAAAACATAAGGAACCCTTACTCCCTGTAGAATTATCATATTATCTTTGAGAAATTGACTAAGAAGCCAAGAAATAGTATAATGAGGTGAATCATTATTCAAATTCAATTTTAAACTTTTCTCTATTATTTACCCTAAACCAGACTGAAAAAAATAATACAAAAGAATACTCTTTTGTAATGTTTTCAATCTCAGCAGTTAAGAATTTCTTGTAAGACCTGTTGAAGATAGCAACGATTGGGAGCAAAATGTGGAGTCAGTTCTGCTTCTAGTTTTCAGAATTTGTAGCATCAGTTTCTTAATCCTTATCATAGTAAATTCTCGCCCTCCTCCACCAGCTCATTTGGTGTTTTCTTATCACATTCATGCTTAAAAGTCTCTGCAGAAGACCATACAAAATTTTAAAACAATCTGTTCCTCGGTTTCTACAAATTGAGACTCAGTTCCTTAATTCAAATCTCAGTGCTGTTTCTTAATAACTAGAGGAGCTCAAAAAGCTGTTGTTTTATAATTTCTCTGAGGCTTAGTTCTTCAGGTTTGGTGTGGAAATGAAACCAGCAAGCTTTTAGCTCTTGGCTCATTGTTGGTAACAAACTTATTTAACTAGTCCTTCCTTTCCGTTTGGAGATGACATTGAGCTCAACTTATCCTGTTGCTTTGTGTGAATCAGACACCTAAATAAAAATACTCACTTCAGGGAAAAAAACAACAGCAACAGCAACAACAGCTAGCTGATAAAAGAGGGGTGTGTGATTAAGCGAAGGTAGCCTTGCTAGGAAAGAAAAGTCTGGGCTGTTTCTTCAACCCCCACCTCTGTCCCTTTGAGAAGTAGAACAAAATGGAGGTGTCATTTGATTATGTCAAACACAGTGGGATCAGATGCCTTTCAAACAAACCGACTTTGAGAGACACTGTGGTCATGGTTTGTGGTTGTTGTTGTTGTTGTTGTTGTTGTTGTTATTTTCCTTGCCTTTCCTTTTCTAGGTTCTTCTGCAGGCATCCCAGGTTGACACATTTGCAGAAAGAGATAAGAGGCAACCAAACAGAGAGGAATCACAACCTGTGTAGTCACTGTGTGGTTACTTGTAAAATGGTCCCGGTATCCTATCTTTAGTTAGTCCCTTGATAGGGCAGGAGAGACTGTGAGCTTTTGTTTATGATGTTAAATGAAGAACTCCGTGTGTCAGAAGGTACTCCACTTCCTTATCTGCTGTTCACAGCTACAGGAGAGGAGTTGTTGGTTTTTTCTTCTAAGCTCTGCTTCCAGTTTTGTCTTTTTGTTTTTTTTCCTACCTTCTGATTCACATTGTCTCATATATAAAACTTCTGTCTTTTGAATGAAGAACTTGTTCTGTTGTGAAAAGTTAAAGCTTCTCTAGTGTTTTTGTAAGACCCTCTGTGCCCGGATCATCATCATGATTCTGGTATCATTAGAGTAATGCTTTAGTTTTTCCCATGTATACTTACCAAGTTTTTCTTCTTCAACTTGGAGTCATAGTATTGAATGAAAACTGAGTCCAGATTTATAATATAGAATATTCTGGATGGAGCACTGAGCTATCTTCAGTATATTACATGGGGAGGGTAGAACTTGGTAAGAACCTTAAACCCATTTTACTTCTATGACTCCTTCTTTCCCACCCTTCTCCTTACCTATCTAGTCTGTGCAAAGTGCCGTTCAGTCAACTGAACCAGAGGGCAGTTGCTGATGAATTTGTTTAGTGGAATGAATTACACTACTTGTGGCTGGCCCTGAAATTCCTTCAAGCCTTGTAAATATATTTACTATTTCATATTTTTCTAATATCTGTGATCTGCAAAGGTATATATCTACTTTATTATTGCCTTAAAGAGTTGCCAGTCATGTTTGTCATAAATAAATACGTATAACATACTGTGTATTTAAAGAAGATTCATATCTCTACACATTGTCTTTTATAAGGGTCTAGCCAAAATTGAGTAATGTCGTAAGAATGAAATATAAAAGACAGACAAACCTGGGGTCCTGACAGGTAGGAAGGATGGCATATCTTAATAGAGCAGTGAAAGTCAAGTGATTAATAACAAATTAAAATTTGTTAATTTTTTAACAAAGAAAAGGAGTTTCAAAGAAAACTCTCCTCCATTTAAGGCCCACAGAACTAGGCTAAACCAGAAAATAGAGACTCATGTTGCAGAGCACTTCTGTCAAACCCCTCACCCCCACCCCCACAGCCACCTACAACATAGGTGTATATTGTCTCTGCACGATTTAGTATCTTGTGCTATTCTGCATTTCTCAGTTTGGGGGCTGAATTCCTCAGCATCCTTGCCACGTTACAAAAATAGAAAGCTCCATATCATAGTCATACCACCACCCCACTTACCGCCCACAGTGTAACAGAAGAGCAGGCAGGCCTCAGTTTTCAAAAGGGTTGTATTCCAAAAGTTATTTGATGAATTCTCAGAGCTCATATTATGTTTTCCCAGAGATACAATGTATTCTATTTCCAGAATTCAAATACCTGCTAACCTAGAACATTCCCAAGTATCCTAGTCTAGAGCTACTATAATCAAGTACCTGGCCATATAGGAAGCGTTTTCTAAAAGGATAGTGTATATGGAATTCTGATTTAGGATGCTAAAAACTCATCCCTTGCCACTAAAGATTTGTTAACAAGATCTGGTCTAACCAGCTATGAATCTTTGTCTTCAAAGATTACAGTCAAGGTAGTTTTTGTATCTGGGTCAAGGTAGGAGTGAAGAGGGGACTCAAGGACAAGAAAGGGGCTCCAGCTGGAGAAGATATGAGATGTTCTAGGATGGAATGAAGAGGAGAATTGGGTGCATTAGAGGGGAATAGTAGGCATAGGGAAAATAAGGAGATGAAGGGAGAAGGGATGGTAGTTGAAGGAGTAGGGCTTTGGTGGTTAATAAAGAATAAAAGCAGAACATAATTCAATTAAATTCAACAAATTTTTGTTCAGCACCCAATCCTATATGTACCAGAAAGTGAGCAAAGTTGAATGAGATGTTATCTTCATAGCCAAGACCATCCATAAAAAGAGGAGACAGGAGTATATGCAGATTAGCATCACAAAGAGAATCTGTTTGGTCCCAGTCTAGAAATTCATTAAGAGTGGAAGAAGGAGAGATTTGTTCTTTTTAAGTTTATTTATTTAACTTGAAAGAGAGCACAAGTAGGGGAGGGGCTGAGAGAGAAGGACAGAGAGAATCCCAAGCAGGGATTCCCAAGCCCCACACAGGACTCGGACTCATGAAACTGTGAGATCATGACCTGAGCTGAAACCAAGAGTCAAACACTTAACCAACAGAGCTAGTAGAGATTTGTCTGACTTATGGATTGGGAAACATTTTGTTGAAGAGAAAGTATGGGGAGCCGGGCTGAGAACTTTAATTCCCATTAATAAGTACAGAGAAAAGGATAAGCACAGTCCAGGAAGAAGGTGGGAGAGATCGAAGTCCAAAGGTGGGGAGATGCAGGGGAGGTAGGTGAGAATGAGAATGTGCTTACAGATAGAGGACTCCAAGTAGTGATTTTATCTTCTGGAGTGAATTTTCTCCTTCAGTACCGTATTTTTTCTCTTTGGCCTTCAAAGAGACACCAGCTCCATGGGTAGGTTGTAGCCATGGTGGGGTAGAAGGAGTAAAGATGAGAAAGCGTAGTGAGGAGAGGGTTGAGGGCTTTGAGGATATGTCAGCTGGGGGCTCATGGTCAAGGAGGGTTTTTTTGTTTGCTTGTTTGTTTGTTTGTTTGTTTGTTTTTCCTGCATCTTGACTTTCCTCTCTCCCAAATGCCCTTTGTGTGGCTTTCAGATGCCAATTAAGTGACAATGAGAAGAGAGGCATGGTTTTAGAGCTCAAATTATGTCTCAGAGTATTCCAAACAGCATCAGGGAAGCACAGAGGAAGAAAATTTTTATAGAAGATGGTTAGGGTCCAGAATGCTGGGTCACACGTTGCATGAAGTTGGTTGTAAGAAAGACTGGATCAGTTTTCTCTTTCATGAACTAATAATCTGCTTCCATTCACGTGGGCTCTCTTGCCCACAACTTTTATGAAAAGGTTAAATGAGGTGCCCAATTCTCAAATTTCTCTCCATGTACAGAAACCCCTGTAGTATGCAAACCAGGGTGAGGGGAGTGCTCTCTGATCAGTGAATTTAGAGACATGGCAAGAAAGGAGTAGAAGAAGAACCTTTGCAATATTTGTCAATGGTATAAGGCTTTTGTTAAAAAGTTGAAATGGCCATTTCTATTTCGGGAATTAGGAAAGAGGACACATCCAGACAGAGAGGCAGCCACACCAACTACAAGGGCAGCACATATTAAGAAGCTCTTCTAGCAGAGAGAGAGCTCTGTGTTACACAGAAGGCAAATGGCTATTGACATTCACAGAGGCCTGGGGAAGGTGGATGGTTCCTGGGTCCATATCAGCACAGATAGGTACAAGGTGAGGGAGGAGGCTTGTAGCCCTCAGCCTCCACTTCTTCTATTGGCTTTTAGGACCTGTGTGTAAGATTGCAGCTGGGATTCAATCTGCTAGACCTCTGCAGTTGGAGGTTAAGAGTCTTACACACTTAAAATGGGTGTATGTGTGAGTGTGTGCACACACACTCTTTCTGGCCCATACGCTTGACCCCAGGCCTCATGATGAACCATTAGGGAAATGGCCTTCTAATCACTCAGTGTCTTGACCATTCCCAAGCAGAAAGACACAAATACTTCAGCTTAAGATTCATAGCAATTTAAAAGCTGTAATTTTGAGTCTTAAACATTTGTAGATGGAATTCTCTTTTTAGCCACATGCATGGAAACAGTGTTTTCAGCCAAAGAGTATCACATCTTTATAACATGCTGAGTGAATATGGGCATAAGTTAAAAAAAATTCACCAACCCTACTATCTAAATGAACATGATAGAATTTGAGTATTATTTATACATCAGGTACATTTTGGAAGTTCAGAGGATATCTTTGCCCTGATACAATGAAATCTTGTTTTGATATCTTATGAAACCATGTTTTGATATCTTTGTAAAGAGTGTCTATGTGTATCTTAGTCAATAATAACTAGGAATAAGCTGGAGCATGGTAACAATCAAATTAGGAGGCAAGAGATTTGGATCTTATTTTCACTAGTGTTTTTAATGTGTTTTGAGCACATTATCTTCCTAGGATTCAGTTTCTTCACCTGTAAAATGAGGAATTTGAAGTAATCAGTGGTTCTTAAATATCTGAAGGTTATGAACTTCTTTTGAAAATCTGAAGAAATCTTTGGATCTTCCTTACAGAAAAGAAAGAAGGAGGACGAAAGGAAGGAAGGAAAGAAGGAAGGGAGGAAGGAAGGCAAAATGTACTCCAAGAGGAAATCGAGTGCAGTTTCAGGAAGGAGTTTTATAGATCATTTTCAGGGCTGTTATATACATCCATAGAGATTATGCACTAAATAATTATATAGTGTAGACTCACATAACACCAAGTGGCACAATTTGCATAGACTGAGGTATAAAAGGCACCCCTGGGGCACCTCGGTGGCTCAGTCGGTTGGGTGTCCGACTTCGCCTCAGGTCATGATCTTGCAGTTTGTGAGTTCAAGCCCCGCGTCAGGCTCTGTGCTAACAGCTCAGAGCCTGGAGCCTCCTTCAGATTCTGTGTCTCCCCATCTCTCTGCCCCTCCCCTGCTCATGTTCTGTCTCTGTCTCTCAAGAATAAATTAAAACGTTAAAAAAAAATTTTTTAAAAAGGCACCCCTTTGGTGGTGTGCAAAGAGATGTCTTTTATAGCAGTTTCTTGAGCTCTGACTTAAGAACTCTTGAGCCAAATGAGATGTAAAGTTCTTTATGGATTTAAATGTCTCTTATTCCACAAGTGTCATTGTTAATATTGACAATCTTATATCAGTCAGTCCAGGCTACATAACGCAATAGACTAAATGGCTTAGACAATAAGAATTTACTTTCTCATGATTCTAGAACTGGAAGTCTAAGATCCAGGTTCCAGTAGGTTAGGTTTCTCCTGAGATCCCTCTCCTTGACTCGCAGATGGCCGCCATCCCTCTTATCCTCACATGGCCTTTTTCTCTATGTTCACATACTCCTGGTGTTTTTTCTTCTCCTTATAAGGACTCCAGTCTGATTGGATTAGGGTCCTACCTTTTTGATATCATTTAACTCTAAGTATATCTTTTAGAGTTCTTTCTCCAAATACAGTCACAATAGGGGTGTGGGTTTTACCGTATGAATTTGGGGTAACATAATTCAGTCCATAACAAAGCCCAGACTGATAAACACATTGCAGATGGTAATAAGTAACAACCAGAAGGATGAAAGAACATCTTTCAAATCCCCTCCATGTCAAAAAACACACAAATAAACCTAACAAAAATGAGAATGAAATATGCTGTTTTCTTAAAATGGAGATTTATAATTGATAATAAAATCTGTTTACGACTGTTTTATTAAAGGGAATACTCTCAGAGGTTCATTTAATACAGTACTCCTCTCACCCCCGTCTGTGGGGGATATATTCCAAGTCCTCAGTGAATGCCTGAGAAACCATGGATAGTACCAAGCCATATGTATACTATGTTTTTTCCTACACATATATATGCACATACAATTAGGTAACAATAACAATAAGATAGAATAATTATAACAATAAACTAAAATAAAAGTTATGTGAGTGTGGTTTCTCTTTTGTACTATACTTACCCTTCTGTGATGATACGAGATGCCCACATGATAAGACAAAGTGAGGTGAGGGACATAAGCATCATGACTTGGCATTAGACTGCTACTGATCTTTTGAGATACATCAGAACGAGGATCATTTGCTTCAGACTTTGATCCCAGGTAACTGAATCTGCAAAAACAAAACCATTGATAAGGGAGGACTATTGTATTATTATTTTTTTTTTCAACTTGATGTGGTAAAAAAGAAGATAAACTTTGGAATTGGTCATCAAGAGACCTGATCAAAATGTATATACTCGGGGTGGGAATGAGTTAGGGGAGAAAAATTATAATACTTATAAATATTTTTAGTTTCTGTTTCCTCTTGGGCCAGCATGTAATCATCTTCATATGATGTAAATCAAGCAGCCAAAAGTCTCTTCCACATCTGGTAAGTGGGGTTGGGGGCAGTGGGAGTTACTATTTATGCAAATCTTGATTTTCCTTTAATCAGTGGTGGGAGAGCGGGGGCTGAAGAGAAAAGGCCAAGAGTTTCTTGTAATTTTTTAAATTTATTATTGCTCCCCCAGCATCACATTTAGTAACCACCATCCTCTGAGTAACTCCCAAAGCAACAACCATTCTACACCCACCCCTAACACCCCTGGTCCCAGCAGGAGCTAAATAAGAGAGACATTCAAGGAGAAGAGGCTTCAGAAATTTGCTAGATGTTGTTGTTCCTAAAGCTTCACCATAACTATATGACTGTTTAACTTATTTGGGGATGAATCAAACCTGTCTCTTAGGGGAGTTACAGACCCTCCAGAAATATCCAGCACCATCCAATAGCTCACCATCCTTTCATCCTTCTCTCTTTAGATGCACCAACCTTGCTCTGTCATCTTCCGCACACCAACAAAGTATACATTTTAGAAAATTACATCTCTTAAGCACGATGACTCCTCAGTGATGCTTTATGCCCACGCAGATATATTCTTTTGGATGATATGGCTCACTCTCTGCCTGAACTGGGCTAAGATATATGCTTCTGAAGAGTCTACCTTCCCATCCCTCTTCTATCACCGCTCCCTCGTGAATTATTTTCTTGATTCCTAGGGAATTCACAGTAAATACTTTGTTATCTACATTCATTTACTTGAATTTAACAAATAAGTGGTTGGCCAAGCCAAGCAGGGGTGAGAGACAGTAGGGAAATAAATAGTAGGTACAAGCATGCCATCAGGTATTATTATTCCAAAGTCGTGCAGCTCATTAGTCTCATTTTCTATTATAAAAATTTAAATAAAAAAAAACCTGAGAATCTATATAAGATAGTCTGTGGTTAAGTGAGTTGCCTGATATCTGGCAATTAATTTTAGACCCAAGAATTAAAATCCAGATACTTTCATTTCTAAAGCACTGTGACAATATCTCTCTCAACTATACCACATTAAATCATTGGAAATCATACATAATGGGGTCTCTCTTTATTAATTCAAAACTTTGTTTAAAAGCACAAAGATAGACCTTTCATCTGGTATAACTGTTTAAAAGCTTCCTGATTTTCTCTGGCTCCAAGTTATATATACATGCTCTTTGTCTTCTATTTTTTCTTTCTTTTATAGCTTAAAAATAAGCTTTGTACTCATCATTGTCACTGATAATATAGCTCATATCAAAGTTCTCTTTTGGAATATTATTTACAGGATTTTTACTCGTGTAGTATCAAAAGAGAGCATCAGATATATTTTCTTGGCCTTTAGTTTCCAGGTTGAGCAATACTTAAAAAAAAATTCTGATCGATTTTGTTAGGGTCTTGAGTTTTAGAGTAGAGACTGGCAGTCATGGGAAATGAACATCTTCCCTCTTCATAAGATAATTACGGTTGGTATAAATGTTCTGGAGACTCACTCTGACCTACAAAGGGAAGGAAGAAACTTCTGAGATAAAGAGCTTGGCTGTTTGTGTCAGGAACACAGGCAGTAAACTACTTATTAATATTTCATAAGAATAATTTTATGAATAGGTATAAGTTATCTGAGTATGGAATGTATTGTGGATTGTTCACTAATTTAATGTAACCATAGGTGGTCTTTCTCATTTTCAGAGAGTGAACATAACTATTTTTAATCTCTAAAGTGTAAATTGCCCAAGCACCGTGTAATAAGTATCAATATCTAATGCAGTGTTTTGAGTATCATTCATTTCTAATGTATATAGTTTCAAGTTGTTTATGTAAAAACATAGATTTTTTTTTTTTTGCTCTAAGTATTGTACAGGAGATCACAAGGGATGTATACATTATCAAATAGGATAGCATTCCAAGATAATCCTTTGTATGCCATTTGCTTTATCTCATTGTAGACTATACATTTTGACATATGTTGCATAACTTCTGATGAATAATTTTTATTAAAAAAGAAGAAAATTAGAAGATTTTGATGACAGGTCTCTTTCTAAAAGCATCCTTCTAATATTTCATTGTATACATAGATAATTAAGGACATAGAATTATTATTTTTTATTATTAAAGTATAATTAATATACAATGTTATATTAGTTTCAGGTGTACAGCATATTGATTCAACAATTCTGTGCATTACTCAGTGATTGCCATTATAAGTATAATCACCATCTGTCATCATGTAATGGTTTTATTATTGACTGTATTCCTATGCTTTAGTTTTCATCTCCATGACCATAGAATCATTTTTCAGCATACATATGCCTTTACCTCATTTAGTTTATCATTTGTACTTATTTCATTTATCTCACTTCAGTGATAAAATGAGAGAACACTTAATCAGTCACAAATATTGGTTTGTTATAGATTTAAAAAAATTATCTATAAAGTCATTGCATTGTGGGCAGAAGATATGGAATGCAATTATTGATTCTTTAGTATGTATTTATTATTCTAATACATGGCTACTTGTTTGCATTATGTTTCACATGTGTTGAATGGATGGGACTCTCTAATTGTTCCCTTTATACCCATTACTTGTGGTTTGTTAATTATGCTATTTAAACTATGTATAGCCTTTTGCTTTCTGCTTACAGAACAAACAGAAAATCTATCCCCATGAAACATACATTTTAGTGGGGGTTTTGACCATGGATTTGTCATTTTTTTCAATCTATCAGTATGTGTTTTACATATTTTAAGGCTGTGTTATTAGGTGCATACAGATTTAGGACTATTGTATCTTCTGGATTATTTTTTTTTTCAGGATATAATGATGTGTTTGGTGATAAAGTCTATTTTGTCTGACAATAATATTTACAAATCTGTTTTTTCTTGGTTAACGTTTTCCAAGTATATTAGTTAGAATATTTATTTGAGGGCATGATAGTTATGTTTCTCTATGTCATCCATAGCCCCTGGTTGCTTTTCTCTTGTTTCTCATCCATACTGCCTTGGGCCACTTACCAGTTTAGGCTTTTCTGTGTGAGAGAAAAGAACCTTCTGTCCTGTTTCAACAGTGATCTTAATTATGTAGCCTCAATTAAAAACAGCCAAATCAATCTTGTAATTAATTCACCAGGCAAATGTTAACAACAACAAAAACAAAACATAAACCAAAACCTAGATATATAATATCCTCATTCACATGACTGAAGTTGGCTCATTTCCACACCCACATTCCAGAAAAGGACAAAGAGGAAGTAGAAAGCAAGCAGAAGGTTTTTAGGTAGACATTCCAAACACCACTTGTAAGGCATTTAGCAACAGAATAATAAATGATTTAGACCATAGATTCAGTAGCTAGATGAGTTGGGCTCTAATCCTGACTCTAACATGTACTAGTTGTGTGAGTATGGATAAGCTAGAATTTGTGTCTCCCTTTCCCTAAGGAAATATAAGGACAGTACTTAATACCTTGCTCATAAGTATTAAGTAAATATTGATTATTATTTTTGTATTACAACTACCACAAACAAGCTATTGGTAGTGGTAGTGATAACAGTGACATAATGTGTACTCAGATTTAGCTGTATTACACTAGTTCCTTTTACTCACCATTGCCTTTTGAATACTACCTCTTTTCTCTGAGATCATTTTCTTCATACTGAAATACATCCTTTAGCTTTATGCCAGTGATAATCTATGATTGGTTTGCTTTCTCAAACTTCCTTTGTCTGACATTACCTTACATTTGCCTCTACTCTTATATTATTTGTCTAAATAAATAAATCTAGATTGACAGGCATATTTTTTCAACAAAAAGCTGTTGTAGTCATTGTCTTGGAGGCTCTCCATAAAAGTAATGTGTTGATTTTAAGATTTTTATCTTAGTTGTTTGTTCTTTGATTTCACTATACTGAACCAAGGTGTGACTAGTTTTCTTTTTTCTTTCTTTTATATTTTCTAAAATTCTTTTAATCTCTGTGCTGTATTTTAGGAAGTTTCCTCAGTTTTGTCTTCTAGTTCATTAGTTCTCTCTTCAGCTGCATTTATGTAATAAAGCCACTGACTAAAAAAAAATATTGTGATTCATTTTCTAAAGATTTTAGTTCTTATGTCTGTCAGTTACCATGGTACCATTTTTGCCTCTGTGATTTCTGTAATTTCTTTATTAATCATTTTAATTATATTTATTTTAGATATTTTTAATTGCCATATTATCGTACAATATTAGATTTCTTTTTTTTTATTTTTTTTAATGCTTATTTATTTTTGAGACAGGGAGAGACAGAGCATGAGTGGGGAAGGGGCAGAGAGAGAGGGAGACACAGAAACCAAAGCAGGCTCCAGGCTCTGAGCTGTCAGCACAGAGCCCGACGCAGGGCTCGAACTCACAGACTGCGAGATCATGACCTGAGCTGAAGTCAGACGCTCAACCTACTGAGCCACCCAGGCGCCCCCAATATTAGATTTCTATTCTCTCATTGTTATCTATTATCTCTCTCATAGTGGGTTATCGTCTTACTGGATTATTATTTTTTTATAATCTTATTTTATACTGATGTTGCTATAGGAGCCAAGCTTTCCTGACTCTAGAGTTATATTCTAGAGGAATTTTCTGGGTTATTCTGACTTTGAAATGCTGTGTAATGTTGTACAAGTCATTCTTTGACTCCGTATCCCAGTTTGTATAATTTTCCCAGGTGTCTTCTGAGTACCTAACTCTTTTTTTCTTGTCCATACCAGCTACTGAAGAGAAATGGCCCTGTCTTGGCCAAGTAGTTCTACTTTTTGTCCAGGATTTTCAAGATACATGTCTTTATTTTAAGGGGGTTTGGTTTTATTTGCGTTCAGTCTAGCAGGATTCCCTGCTGGGTGCTAAAAGGACAATAGGGCAAGCAAGTCAGTGTCCTCTCCCCCTAGCAATGATTTCTGCACCAATGAAAAATGACCTCTCAGATCACAGAAACAGCAGCTATGTAGGTGTTCCTACTGGAAACAACAACAACAACAACGATCTTTGGTATTTAAAATAGAAACGTCAAGTTGCTAATGTGTCTAGAGACAACTTGTACTGCATACAAAAACGAAAATGAAGTTCTAATGAAATGGGAAGTTTAAAATTTCTCACCACTGTGTATGAGGTTTAATAAACAGGGTGAGTGTTATAATTTTTGTGGTATTCAGGAATTAGGTCAGAGCCTCCAGATAAGGCCAAGAGATCATATTTAAGTAAATACTAAAGTAAAGGGCAAAGAGAAATTTAAATAGAAAATCTAATCAGTGTCAGATATAAATTTGAATAGAAACTTAGAGGTTATGTACTCGATCCTCTCACTGGAAAACAGCAACCCCTGTGTCCCTAAAAAGCATCTGCTTTTTGAACGTTTCCTGTGATGGAGAGCCCACAGCCTCATGAGGCATTTCTTCTGATTTTATACTTGCTCCCACATGTTGAAAGGCTCTTCCTCATTATGGCATGCTTGCATATTTTAGAGTGTTTTGTTTCATTTTATGTACAGAAGAAATGTTCTCACCTACAGTAATTAAAGGTATTTCAATACTGTTTCATACACATTCATCGAAGGTCTCTTACTGGTCTGGTATTGTGCTAGGTTTGAGACAGGAAGTGTGGTGATCTCCCTTTTACTGACGAGAAAATAGGTTTTCAGAGGCTAGGTAACTTGCTCAAGGTCACACAGTGAGTAAAGAATGGATCAGAGACTTGAATATAAGTTGTCCACCTGTACAGACTATCTCAGCCTAGGATCAGGACCCTGCTCCCTGCATGATTCCTCTCTAAATCATGTAGGGCACCCAAATATAAACCTAACTGATTATAACAGAATGTGGCAAATGTTAACAGAAGATAGAAAAGAACAACTAATACTGCCTATCCAGATTTGGAAATGGTAGATTTTGAAGACCTAGGTATCATCAATGCCAATATATTGTTATCTTAATATTGTTTTATCTATTTCAAGAATGGCGTGTTCCTGGGGCACCTGGGCGGCTCAGTTGGTTGGGCGACCGACTTCAGCTCGGGTCATGATATCACGGTCCGTAAGTTTGAGTCCCATGTCAGGCTCTGTGCTGACAGCTTGGAGCCTGGAGCTACTTCGGATTCTGTCTTCCTCTCTCTCTGCCCCTCCCCTGCTCACACTGTCTCTCTCGGGGGCGAAAAATGGTCTGTTCTTTAAACATAAACTTGCATCACAGTATCCTCCTGACCGCAACCTTAGTTTTGGAAAGTGCTAAGTTCTAAATACCACTAAGAAATGCTCTTATTACCCATCTTGTAAACATTTTTGGAGCTGCTTAGATAATACTCTGTACCTTCTGTTCATAGAACATGTATCTCATTCCCCTCCAAGATTTCTCTAAGTAAATTTAAGACTACATAGTGTCAAGGGGAAAGTGGTCAATTATTTTAGGTCTCTGTCCCCCTATGTTAGAAGATGTGCCCTTCTTTAAGTTGTGAGTGAGACAGGCACTCGAATGAAATGAATGCTTGAACTATGATGTTCCCAGAATGAACTGCAGTCTTACGAATCAGATCCAATGGGTATTTTAGCATCTGAAAAATAATTTCATGAAAGAAATTTAACACAGGAAAATTGGCTGTGGTAGAATTTCACTTTTTATTTATATGGTGTTTATTCGACACCTCTGAATATAGGAACCCTGTCATTAGAGGTAAAGAATGTAGCTTCTAACATGTGAGTCTCCCTTCCATTTTCCCTTCTTTTGCTTTTTCCTTGTTTCTTTCCCTCACTTTCCATTTATCTTCCTTTCCTCCCCTTTACTTTAGTTGCCTGTCCTTATCCCATGAAGTTCCTGTTTTGTTTTGTTTTGTTTGTTTGTCTTTTGAGTTAAAAGAAAAGTTGACACCTTTCTGAGATTCTCAGGCTTTACCACTGTAAGTGACAACTGAAAGCTAAGCCTAGGGTTTGCCTCCTCTAGGAAGCCCTCCATGGATGATTCCACCTCATATTGATAATCTTCTTAATTTACATTCCTGTTTCTCTACCTGTATGAAATGATTGAGGGCCAGGTTCATAATAATAATGAACCTGAATATTTGCAATATTCTTTTCAAATATATGTACTCAAAGCAATCCTGTGAGGTAGGAATTATTCATAATTACACTATTGAGGGAAGATACTTATTGAGTATAAAGGACTTGCTCAAGGTCTCACAGCCAATAAGTAGTAGACCAGGATTTGAACTCTCACCCTTTGACACTCAGTTCATGTGTCATCTTGTATATGAATCCCTTCTGATAGTTCTGATAGTACTTCCTCTCCCTACACTGGATTAATTCAATTCTCCGTTCTTTTGTATAATTCATTTACATTTATTCTAGCATATATCATATTGTATTTGGGAGGCTGTATATATGAATAGAGTTTATGGTTTGTTATATATATATATTTCTGCTAAAATTATACACTTCTTAAGGCCTTAAATCTTCTCTGAGTCTCCAGAACTCACCTGGTGCCTTACCCACAGTTAGCATAAATTTAATGTTTGTGAAATAGATTAATTGATGCACCAAAGTAATTGTTTCTTTCTATACTGAGTAGAACCTAGTTCAGAGATATATGCACAATAATTTGAAAGAAAACATTTACTGAATTATAATGCCGAATAAGTCCAGTGGAAATTATTATAAGATTTACAGGGGATGTCTTTTTTTCGGGGGGGGGGAGGCTAAATAATTAAAATATGTTGTTTATTAGAGAGGAAAAAAGTAAAAAAAGAAATGGAAGAGAGAAGTAGCCAGAGAGACCTTCAAGACCTCAAAGCAGATTGAGATTTTATGGGTTCCGCCCTATCCTAGAAAATTATTCCTCATGCAACAATGCCAGGTGTCAGTAGCTCATACTATCTGACTTTGGGACCATGGTGAGCTTTATTTTTTCAGAGTTGGCTCAGAGGATATTTGTGAGAAAAGACATGATTAAGCTGCTCTTCGTTCTGTGAAATATGGGCAAAAAGAATCGAATGAGTCAGGCAATACATGGAAGGGACTTTAGACGTTTCGAAATTGCAAGGGAGCCCTTTTGTTTATCCAGTCTTCTTGAGATTTGCGTTAGTAAGAAAAGAAAACTATCTGCAGAGATAATTTTCAAGGGGTCATTTGGAGAAAAAGATAATTTTTTTCACATTTATTGATTATTGATTTATGTGCCAGGCACTGTTTTGTTTTGTTTTGTTTTGTTTTGTTTTAATGTTTTGTTTAATTTTGAGAGACTGCAAGCAGGGAAAGGGCAGAGAGGGACAGAGGATCTGATGTGGACTCCGCGCTGACAACAGTGAGCCCGATGTGGGGCTTGAACTCAAGAACTGTGAGATCATGACCCGAGCCGAAGGCAGACACTCAGCTGACTAAGCCATCCAGGTGCCCCCAAGGCACTGTTTAGACACACTTTATATATATTAATTCCCGAATTCTCACAGCAATCGTTTTAAATAGATAGTATGATTATTCCTATTTTACAAATGGAAAAGCTGCGATACAAAGAGGCTAAAGATCTTGTCAGCATTTTCACAGCAGCTAAAAAAGCAGAATCAAGATTTGAACCTAGGAGGTCTTGAGCACCAGAGTTCCAAATCTAAGTCTGTATGCACTCTCAAAGTGCCCTGTAAGTCTTTAACTTGGCAATTATCTTATAATTCTGTTATTGTATAACAATAATTCATTTTGTTTGAGTACTTAACACTGGATAAAGATTTACATGATGCTGAGGATATGAAATTTATTATCTCTGATATCCAACGTAAGCTTAGTGAAGACTAATTGGGTTTTAAATGCCCAAATCTCTATGAGCAACTAATTGATTTCTGTCCTTGAGTAAAAGGAAAATTTGCTTCCATGATGAAATAATTTCACTTGGATTTCAAAGGAAGATGGCTAAGGTTTACACGGGATCTTTTCCTATTTTTCTTCTCTTTGAATAAATGTGTGAATTCTAATGAAGTAGATATCCCAGCAGTATTGATCAAACTCAAGAAATTTGGAAAATCTCCTAGAGAAATTTTTTTTAACATCTAAACTCCTGATATCCCCATTTCAACCACAAGGAGGACAAGAGAATAAGTCTGGATGTTTGTAAGAAGGCTGCGTTAAAGGAAGAGAAGTAATAAATACATTCTCTAAACTATAAAATTATGCAAGGATGCATAGCTTTAAAACGTATTTTTAAATCAAATACATATACAAGTGATGCTTAGAAGAATAAAGCTGCTCTTTTATACCCCTAAATGGGAAATATAATCAAAATCTGGGTTTTTGCAGCATCACTTTCTCAAATAAATGAGCAGAGGGATGAATTATATGGCTATAAATAAATCTACTGACATAATAAAGCAAAGTTCGACTGTTTTACGGTTGTCACTGGGACCCTTGGATATATTTATAGGCATGTTAACAGCCCCCTGTATTTTTTCAGGACTTTTATTTCATTTCACATTATGAGAGTTTAGTTGTTTTTGTTTCTGTTTTTGTTTTTTTTCCCCTCGTCCTAAACTCACCTTTTGTGTAGATAGAGAATATAAGGAATTCTGTTCTTCGTATTTGGAAAAAGGAGGGCCCTCACCTAAGAGTTTCAGGCTCATACACAAACAGACTGTTCTGTTAAACTCTGTGTGTCTGTACAGTCATATTAGCTATGCCCGCAACAAACATCTTGACAGGTGTCTCCTGCTGGCAGTGAAGTGGAAAGTCAGAGTCTATACAAGTGAGAAGAGACATGTGCAGAGACAAAACGTATTGTGAGACCAGCAGGGCAACTTCACGTTAGGTTCCTGGCACCTGGCACAAGGAAGTACTATCACGAGGCTTATTTTAGAAGCCAAAGATTCCCCGGACTACTTCATAGCTGAGGTGCAGGCCAGAGCAAGATGCAGAGCTGGGTAAGGATGGGCACAGCTTGTTCAGGGACAGTGTCCTGGAACGTGGGAAGGAGCGGGGAGATTGGAACCAGGAGAGGAAATCAATCTGGCAATTTCTGAAGTGTGAAGTAGTAGAGAAATCCAGCTGTTAATCAAGCAACTGCAGCTAAGGCTGTTTTATTGTTGTTGTTGTTTGGTTGGTTGGTTTGGTTTAGTTTTGTTAATTTTTGAAAAAACTGCATTCCGCTCAGAAACGTAAGGTTTCCAAAAGTCTGTTTAGGATTCTGTGGAGGGCTGTCCAAGTGTGGTTGGTCTTGTGAAATTATTTGTACTTTTCAACTTTAAATCAATGGTGAGCATAACATTTTTAAATCCATTTCTCTTCTTTTGTATAAGTGGACTGATCTTCATTGTTCTGCTGCATGGCCTCATGCAAGGAGCCCACTAGAGAAGACCATTCCGGAGAGAGGGGAGGTTTCGATGGTAGTACAGGTGGTGATAAATCCTTCAGTTGGAACTCTAGCTGTAGGCAGTGTTTAGAAGGCGTCATTGGAGCTAAAAATCTAAAAAAAAAAAAAAAAAATACATATTTAATAGATCTGGCTATTTGAGAAGCATGAGAATTAGAAGGGAAGTCTCAGTAGAAATGTGTAGACTAGAGAAAGCATTAGAAGGGATAGAAAACATGCACAAAAATCAACAGTGTGTTAAATTGGAGAAGGACATGAATTTTATCAGGATAATTGCGGGTTATCTCTTTGGAGTGGAAGAAGCAAAATAAACCAGTCTTGACTTTATCCTCAGTTAAGTCTTCTCAGTATTCAACTGGGTTCCCAAATGGAATCAGCATTACCAGAATCCACAGCTACTTCTTTTGACATTTTGCAAAAAGTAAATAAATAAATTATAAGTATGACAAGTAAAATGAATAGTTCCAGCTGTGACACACCAGCAGCGTTTCCAGATTCTGTACTGCATTAAGGATTTATTTTCACTTTGTTGCCTAGCAGAGAATTAATTGAAAGGTCCATCTTAAGCTTCCCATGCTTCTTCGGAACAAAGTCAAACACAGAATCTCCAACACTCAGTGCCAATTTAGAAAAGAAGAAAAACATTAAGTGTATAGGTGGTCAGCTCATCAACTCTGAAATACATGTCTCTGGGGAATCAATGTCACCCAAGCCAGATAATGCATCAGTGAAACTAATGGTTATAAGAACATGTGAATAGCAGACTGGCAGTTGATTCATGGGATTCATTCATTCAGCAAATATTTACTGAGCTCCTACTATGAGCTACCTACTCTTCCACACCCTGAGGATATAGAAACAACTAGACAAAGGCTCACCTTTCAAAGAACTTAACAATCTTTTTTAAGGAGCTAGAATACAGAAAACAAACAAACAAACAAACAAACAAACCAGATAAAATTATTTCAGAAAGTGGATAGTACTGTAAAGGAAACAGAACAAGGTCATGGGATAAAGTGCCTCTCAGGGATGGTAGTGGCTAACTTTAGATGAGGGCTAGAGAGGTCCTCTGGGAGGTGACATGAAATGAGCCAGCCACAGAAAAATCTTGGGAAAAAGTCTTCCTTACATGAGGGGACAGCAAGTATGAAGGTTTTGGGTTGGGAGAGAATTTGGCACAAAGAGCAGAAAGAGGGTCTGGGAGACTGGAGAGTAGCGAGGGAGGGGTCACCTGGCAGAAGGGGGAGCTGGAGACTAGACCAGGTCATCCGGGTCCACTGAAGCCATGGCAGAGGTGAATAAATCCAAAGTACAGTGAGAATCCATCTGGGGGAACCAAACTAATGACCAGTTGGACTGAAAGGGAAGTACCTACTTTAAGGAAGGTGCTTAGGGTAGGAAGGTGTTTTTGTTAGTTTTTCTTTTTTTCTAACTTTCCTAGTAATAGCATAAGGCCCTAACTACATTGTGCTTAGCTGTCTAGGAATTTTAGCTAATTTTTCTACTGAACAGAACGCTGCCACTCTCGTCAAATCCTATGCCAGATGTTGTGTATACGTTCTCATTCAAAATTCCCAAGAACCTCTTGAGAGAAGGCATTATCTACATTTTACAGGGGAGGAAACCGAGGTTTAAATTGGGTCTCCATAAACTGTGCCTCTTACTTGCTGTGGTATTCCTGACTACGTGTTGCTACTTAAGACATGTTTGGGGGCGCCTGGGTGGCTTAGTTGCTTAAGCGGCCGACTTTGGCTCAGGTCATGATCTCCAGGTCTGTGAGTTCCAGCCCCACATTGGGTTCTGTGCTGACAGCTCATCAGAGCCTGGAGCCTGCTTCAGATTCTGTATCTCCTTCTCTCTCTGCCCTTTCCCTGCTCACCCTCTGTCTCTATGTCTCTCAAAAATAAATGAATGTTAAAAAAAACAAAAAAGACATGTTTGTGGGCCATCACCCAAGGGCATGAAAGACCTTGAAAGACGGCCACCTCCTTTGGAGGTTTGTGGATCCCTGATCAGACTTATAGCTGAGAACCCGAGAAGTGGGGATGACTATCCACCATTTACCACGGGACAACATGGGCCTTTAGAACACTGATTTCAGAACCGGTGAATCACCACCTAATTTCTAAAATGGACTTGATACTTGACCTTGAAGCTAAAGCACTCAGAAGTTTGTTATGTTTATCTGTTGGAAATGCATATAATGCTAACTTCCTCAACATCTCCTTGGGGGGTCCAAAGGATGAATAGGACTGTCTTAATCCCTATTCTTTTTCCTCAAGGAGTTTGAAATGTTCATTGAGATCAGGAGTATAATAGGTGCTATAAGATCCTTTTTGAAAAGCAAATCCTCCCTAAATACTATATCTATATATTTATCTATCTATCATCTATCTATCTATCATCTATCAAGAGACATATAGATATAGATATAGACATGAAATATATAAAGAGATATATATACTTTAACATATATGATTATATATCTATGCTGTATAGATATATGATTTAATCAGCAAATATATAGTGTATATATATGATTTCACCATGAAGTATTATTCCCTCTGCTTCCTCTCAAATGTAATGTGCTTTTTTAACCAAGGTGAGTAGGAAGGAAGAAATAAAAGTTAGGAAGACACCTCCCTTCTCAGTCCCCCGTCACCCCTCCCCCCTCCTCCCTCCCCCAGGCTTAGGAATGCTGCCCTTTGGGTTTATGCCTCCAGCTCTCATCATGCAGAGTGCGGGGGAATGGAGAGGCGGGGGTGGAGGCCGCATCCTTCAGAATGTCACTGTTCGCTGGCAGAGCCCTGGGTCAGCTTCCTCTGGAGGCACAGATGGCCAGGACAGTCGCGCCAAGCCTCTTCCTGTCACTCCCGCTCTCCCCTGCAGGTTCAGCCTGGATGTAAAAACCACGCTATCTGGTGCCCAGAGCCCAGGAGGGCCGGAGGCTTCACCCACCTGGGGCAGTGCTTCTGAGGCCAGTCAGGGGCAGGCCGGCCACTGCCTTCCGCCAGCAGAAGCAGCCCTCGCCCCTTCTGAAGTTCTTTGCCCAGGACAGCGGGCACGGGCGCTAACCTCTGGGTGCTGAATTTCCAAGAGCGTCCTGTCCACTAGGGGAGTGGAAGCTACCTTCTCGAAGGGCCTCCAGCGACCAAGCCCCTCATCCTCTGGGGTCCCCAGACCACCTCTTCCGTTCGCCGTGGAGAGTCAGGACGCGGGTTCCCGTCTTTCCCCCTCTGGGTGGGGTCCTGGGAGAGCGGCCGCGCAGTGCTGATCATCAGGCCAGGGGGAGTGTGCGGGCGGCACCCCAGCGTGCAGCCGCTCCAGCGCTCTTGCTGACTCAAGGGGTTTATTTTTATTTCTCTCTGGGGCTACTTCAGCCTTAGCCACCGCCCGCATTTTTCTTCCCAAATTGTAAAAGGTGCCTTAATCATCCAAATTTGGCTTAATGCGCCTGGGAGAGAAGAAGGGAAAGGGTGATTAAAAAAAAAAAGGAGCAGTGTCCATCTGTCGGTCTGCCGCTGTCACTTATCCGCGCGCGCACACACGCTCACTCTTCTGGGAGGAAGCGGAGCGCGGGGAGCGCGGCGGTGTGCGCGGGAGGCTCGAGCGAGTGTAGACGAAGGAGCGTGTAGTTGAATGGGGAGGGCCGGGATTCCGGGTCGCTCGGGCCCCTCCCCCCTCCCGAGCCAGCCAGTCCCTCGGCAGAGCGCTCGGGCTGCACTGATTTGCTCTCGGGAGTGCGCTATTTGCATATGACTTGCCCATTTGTGAATTTGGCTCCCCAACTCCTCGCTTCACTTCACCTGTGCCTCCCAGTTCCGCGCACTTTGCAGGCGCCCGCCCGCCTCCCGGCCACCTCTGCCGCCTGCCGGGCACCTCCTCCTGCGTTCTCCGTGCTCGCCCACCCACCTCTCTCCGCCCAGGGCCACGTTGGTTTGGGTGGCTGCTCCGCGCTGGCTTCCCCCTCCTTGCCTCTTTCCCTCCGGTCCTTCCTGTTCTCTTCCTCCGGCTGCTGCTGCTTCTGCTGCCACTGCTTTTCATCCAGTTGGGAAACCCAGGACGCAGGCGGTCGCTCCGTGGCGCTCTTCCTGAACGGGCAGGGTTAATAGCCTCCGCGCCCTTCCACCGAGACTTCGGGAACACGCGAAAAACTCTCCCACCTGCAGCCCCCTTTTGCCTGGCAGTTCTGCATTGCATCGCATGGAAGTGGAAAAAGAAAAAAAAATGTTCAAACTGCCTGGATGTTGGGATAAACTAACCTGAACCTTCTTGGGTCTTTTGCTGCCTCCCTTTCTTCCTTCGTTTCCACCTTTCCTCTGTGTGGCTTCCTGGAGTGTGCAGTTGAGTCGCCTGGAGATCAGGAGGAAGCTGCGCCGGGCCTCCCCTGACATGTGTGGCATTCCGGGGCTCCCTAGGAGGGTTGCTATAACTGGGTGGACTTTGGCTTTCTAAATTTCAGCCCTGGAAAGAGGAGCTTTTGCCTTTTTTTTTTTTTTTTTAGTAGTTTTTTTTTTTTTTTTTCTTTTCTTCCCTTAACTGATTCATCATCTGTCTTGAAAGGGTTTATTCCCTCCTTCTTTCCAAAATACGGGCAAGTATTCCTGCGGCTATGATGGGCCCCTGGGCATCATGAACTTCATTATTCCTCACTGGCTGGAATTCAAACTGCCCATCTGTAGTGGTCCAGTGCGTTGACCATGCACCTGAGAATCCACGCGAGACGCAGCCCTCCTCGCCGGCCGGCCTGGACGCTTGGAATCTGGTCCCTCTTCTGGGGATGTATCGTCAGCTCTGTGTGGAGTTCCTCTAATGTAGCTTCTTCCTCCTCCTCCTCCTCTTCCTCGCCGGGGTCTCACTCTCAGCACGAGCACCATTTCCATGGCAGCAAGCATCACTCAGTGCCTATTTCTATCTATCGCTCCCCTGTTTCCCTTCGAGGAGGGCACGGTGGGTCTCTCTGCTCTTTATCCTTTTAATGGGGCATAGCGATTCCTTAACCCACTCGCCTTTCAGGTAATGTCAAGGGTGGGAAGATAATAAAAATTTGAATTTAAAATGATAAAAAGCATTGCATGTGCATGAGAGAAGAAAATGTTCAATTTCCCTTTAAAGGCTAGTGTTTTCTGCCCCAGCCTCCTCCTCCCCCCCCCACCCCCAGTTTCTGTAATGGGTTCTCCTCTCCTTAGCTTTCTTATTCATAGCTTCACACACACCACATTTTCCCCTTTGGAACCTTCTACCTCCTTCATCCCCCTTCCCTGTAATGGCAAACAACTCATCAAATAAGTCCCAGGTTTTGCACTTGGAGAATATCCATTCACCTTGCTTTCACCCTTCTTCTCTCTGATCTTGTGTTGGAGCTAGTCATGGGGAAGTAGACAGCAGGGATCCATCCTTAGGTCTTCAGACTGAAGTTGATGGAACTGCAGTAAAGTGGCCTGTGTGGTAAAGGTCAGGGAGGAGAGTAGCTGAGTCTAAGAAGGCAGAAAACGTAATTAATAACCAGTAGCCATTATTGTTCATTTGGGCAGCTTTATGTTTGTGCACATGTCTGTGGGAAAGCAGCTATCTCAGACACGGCACATCTAATCTTGCTAACTACTGGATAGGAAGTGATAAAAGAGGTAAGACAAAGTCCATTTATAGTTTACCCAAGTGTAAATCATAGTGTCTTTGATCCCACCATTTATACAAATATTTTTTCAATTAAACTCAGCACGGGTGGGCTTGTTCACACAGTACAGGTATGAGATATTTTGCTCCGAACAGCTCTCCTCGCCTAGCTATTGAAGGAAGAGATCTGTGGCTCTTAAAAATATATTCAGCTCCAGGCAGGCAGCCTCTGAAAGGGCAATGTCTGCCACCAAGGTGGGAGCTTGCTGTAGTAAACTGTTCTAAAGAAGGGATCTTCAGTATTTGTTTACTATGCACTCCACTCCAGTGGTGAGGAGAGCAGGAATCACAGAGCCCAGCGGCAGGAGCAGCCCTCCAGGGAGCTGCACGAATGAAGCACGCTAGAGGTCCCCTGCCCTAGCTTGTATTTTGAAGACCTACAGCATGCAGACCCCATTCGGAATGTCAGTTCTTCCCACTGCCTCCTAGCCGTGGGCTTCTCCTCTGTACTGCCTATAGTGTTAAGTGGAAGCACATTGAGAAAATGCCAGCACGTACTCTGGCTCTTTCTGGCTCTCTCTTTAAATTTTATTTGATGGAGTTGTCAAGCAGCTCAGAGCTTGTAACGTTGGTGGAGAGGGGTGGTGGGGAGGAGTGAATGCTTGATTCTGATCTGGTCGCTGTTTTCTCTGTGACTCCTGCTAGGTCTGGTGTAGGTTTTCTTAAAAAAAAAAAAAAAAAAGAGGGAAGAACTACAACCTCCCAAAAAGCAAAAGCAATTTCATTAAAATGAAAACTGTTAGCTCCTAAGGGAGAGAAGAACCCTGAGTGGGGTGGGATTGTGAAGACAGGAAAGAAAAACAGGGGAGTGGGAGATGGAGGAAGCCAGACAGACGATTACTAATAGCCATAATTAAACATGGAAAGGCTCAGCGATAATTAGCTAAATTTTGCTAATTAGTGTAAATGATCAGCAGGGAGATGGATATTATGCACTAGTTAGAGGTTATAGGCTGGCAGAGTCTTGATGTTTTCTGTTCAGGATGTAAACAGTTAAAAGCAGCTGCTAGTTAAGTGATGGTACTTGCAGAGCCATACTTCCCAGGGGTTCCTAAGTCTGTCAGTCTCTCTCTCTTTCAGCTAAAAGGGCTAAAGGGGTAGAGCCTGGCACAGATTAAGCACAGCTCTTTTCTATTTACTTCATTTCTTCAAGGATCAGAAGCTCAGTAACTTGTGAATCTTTCTGACTCACTCCCAGTCCGATTTCTCATTAACTTGCATCTGATAAGATCTAGTGTGATGGAAAAGGAGAACAAAGTCGGGAAATGACTAGAGACCCCAGGAAAGGCCCCCGCCCACCAGAACTGTAGACTGCAGTGAACCCCAAGGTCTGCATGGCTCAGATAAGAAAGCTCATGAATTCAACTCTTGAGTATCTTCTTTCAGTCCTGAAGTCCCATCCCATTGATTTGGGGCTTGGACAGTGAATGCATCTATATTAAGTAGACTCCTTGAATATTTAATTAATGTTTTTGAGCTTGAAAACAAGAGAAGCAGCAATCAACAAGATGCCCCAGCCTCTGACTCCAGTCCCACATCCAAACTGCTACCTTTGGTGTCCTGAAAGGACAAGGAGACCCCTCAGCGCTAGTGCACCTCTCATTATTACATGGAGTACACTTGTTTTCTCCTAGAGCAAGACAAAGCCGTCACTAACAGAAATTGTTTTAAAAAATCTTTTGGATAGAGGCGGTAGGAGACAAAGCACCATGAGACTAGTGTTGTTACCAATAGTTTTCTGCCAACCTGATTCCAGAGTTGAAAAGGGCAGTCTCTGTTGTCTGTGAAGAAGTAAATGTCCTTCATTCTGATATAAAATGAAAACTAGAGACTTGAGTCCAAGAACTTTCTCTGAACTCGGAGATTTTTGTTTGGCTTACTTTTATCCCCCTTGCCCATTTTCTGCGAAGCTAGAAGTTCTCAGAGTTGTCCTGTTAATCAGTTATGGTCACCATTCTGTCCAAACCACTCTGCCCTGTAGCGACATATACATTAAGACAAATGGAAGAAGCAGAAATCCTCCGAACAGCTGGCCTTTTATCCGTACTTTGTTCCTATCTTTAGAGAATCGATTATGTATAGATTTGCCTGAAGTCTTTATCCCAGGGCAGCCTACAGAAGGCCGAGCTCCTTTATCAGTTCAGAAGACGTAAGACCATACCTGTCTTAGGCACCCAAAATACTCTCAGGTTAGGACTGTGTCTCAGGAGAAACTGAACTCTCTTCTTAAGCAGCACCTAGTACATTTTTTCCCATTGGTTGGTCCCTTCTCTCATTCAGGCTTCCCACTTTCTTTCATGTTCTTACCTACTCAGTAGTCATTCAGTTAACATTTATTGAGCATTTATTATGTGTCAGGTTGTGTATGCCTTGCTAAGGATGGGAATCTAAATAAAACACTGTGGTGTTCAGCTAGGGATAATTTTAGAAGTATTTTGATCATCTATGAGAGATAAATGCTTCTATGATGTAAAAAATATGAGGGTTGGGGTGAGGATCCAGGCACCAAACCAAATTAATTAATATGGAATTTAAATATTCTTTATGAAATGTAGATGTACATTCTTCTGTCATTCAGAATATCCCCTATCCCTACAAGTGTTTTTCATCCTCAACTTTATTTCCGTACTTAAGTATCATGCTTATCAACGCTCTTGGATAGTTTAGTGACATGGGAATATAAATACTAAAGTATGTTTGTTACCAGACTTCAGGTTCATAAAGGAGGTTTGTATATTTTTCCCCTCTCCCACCTTTAAAAACTCCAATGAGCATCTGCCTAAAAAATACTTTAATACTTAATAGTTTAGAAAACCTACTTCTGGGGTGCCTGGGTGGCTCGGTCAGTTAGGTGCCCGATTCTTGGTTTCGACTCAGGTCAGATCTCACGGTTCGTGAGTTTGAGCCCTGTGGAGCCTGCTTGGAATTCTCTCTCTTTCTCTCTCTCTCTCGCTCTGCCCCTGCCCCACTCATGCTCTCTCACTCTCTCTCAATATAAATAAACTTTAAAAAAAAGAAAAGAAAACCAACTTCCCTGTGAATCTAGATTTAGTGTGTGCCTTACATTTTATCCTTTTTAAAATAACAGGTCTTCCTGACTCTTGAAGCATTTGGAGGAACTAGTCAAAGACAGAAGTCAATTTTAAAGGGGAATACACCACAGTGTATTTAGAGGAAAGTCTCTTGCTCAGAAATCAGTGTGTGTGTGTGTGTGTGTGTGTGTGTGTGTGTGTGTGTGTGTGTATGGGGGGGCAATAGAAATCCTATTTGAATCATCTTGGCAGAACTGGCGGTGGTCTTACTAGCGGTACATGCACCGGGAGTCCTTCCTGTAAGAAACTGTGCTCCTCACTCATTGTCACAAAGAACTGTCTCTTAAGTTTTTCCAGCCATGAGGCTTGTATTACTCTGATCTGTTGAGCACTTTCTTCTCTCAGCCAACTGCTTCCTAACCACATTCTCTCTCCCTTCCTTCTTGGGATTCAGTTTGCTGAATAATTCATAGTGTTGGTTGACAGATAAAATTATAAGATTTATATGTCTTTGGCCTTGGTGATGAATTAATTAAATTGGCTTCTCCTCTCTCTCTTCTAGATGCATTATCTTTCTTCTCTAAAATTTGCTGGCAAGTGGTAGGTCTGGAGATTCACTTGTTCTTGAAAGATCACCAAAGGAAGATTATAATACCGTACTGTAAATTTCTTCAGGACTTTCAATGCAGAGCATTGAGTGGGGTAGAGATGAGGGCTGCTATCTCAAAGGGAGAGGAGCTGAGATAATTGGAACAATTGCTTTCAGGAAACAAAGAAAGAAAGAAACAAAAACCTTCACCGGACTGGGTAATGGCTGGAATTCCATAATTTTACATTTTAGTGAGTAAATTCTGCAGATCTCAGAAGGCTTGCTTTGCTAGGACCCTGAGTGATCTGAGAGGGAGGCAGATCCCTGAAGATAAACCTTGAACTTATTCACACTTCCCTGCCTGTGTTAATTTGTTAGGGCTACCATTAAAGAAGAAATCACAGACTAAGTAGCTTAAACAACAGAAATCTATTTTTACACAGCTCTGGAGGCTAGAAATCCAAGATCATGGTGTTGGGAGATTGGGTTTTCTTCTGAGGCCACTCTTCTTAGCTAGTAAATGACTGCCTTCAGATTGTGTCTTCACATAGCCTTTCCTCTGTTTTCACGTGTCCCTGGTGTTTCCTCGTGTGTCTAAATAGCCTCTTCTTGTAAGGACACTGGCCAGACTGGATTAAGTCTCCCCTAAATGTCTCATTTTGACTTAATTACCTTTTTAAAGGTACTGTCTCTAAATGCAGTCACGTTCTGGGGTATATGGCTTCAACATAGGAATTTGGCGAGGACACGGTTCATCCCATAGCAGTCCTCCTCCTTCAGGACTCAGTCATTGAGAAAGAAGTGGAAATGTACCCTTCAGTGAATCTCTGCTGAACTCAAACTCTGATAGTGGAAAAGTAAACCCTTCAGTGACATTGGTAACAATTTACAAAACCGATAAGGTGGTGCCTCAAGGGGAAAAATTCTGTTTATTTGGAGAAAACAATACCAGTAGGTTTGGTTAAAACTTGTGTTTACTTTCCTCTCAGTTTATTTTGTGTGACCCAGTCTATGCCTTGATGGGCATGTAGACTAGTTTTGTTTGACTACAGCCGTGTGCTTTGCAGACAGACCCAAGTGCCCACGCTCCAAGACTCTCTCTACTTAGCCCCGCTGCCATTCCAAGTCAGACCTTCCTACCTGCCCAGTGACTTCCTTTATGAACTGCAGTTGCTCACTCTTTTACTTTCCTGAGATACACACCACCAACTCCCTTCCCATCTCATTCTTCATTGAAAACAAAACAAAACAAAATAGGTCAAATCAGTATAAATTATATGCCCATTTTTTGCTGCTGAAAAATATGTACTTTTTACAAAAGTATCAAATTAATTATTCTTCTGTTGGATTTTTATTTTGTCAAAGTTCATATTAAAATATAAATATGGGAGCATCTGGGTGGCTCAGTCAGTTGAGAGTCCTACTCCTGGATTCGACTCAGATCATGATCTCTCGGTTCGTGAATTCCAGCCCTGCTTTGGGTCTGAGCTGACAGTGCAGGGCCTGCTTGCGATTCTCTCTCTCCCTTTCATACTTCCCCTCCCCTGCTTGTACTCTCACTCTCGAAAATAAATAAACATATATATATATATATATATATATATATATGTATGTATATGTGTGTGTGTATATATATATGTATATATATATATGTATGTAATCTGTCCACGTCCCGACATGTCGTGAGGCTTGGGTGAGAGAATGTCTTGTCAAGCTACTTGCTGCTGTAAATCCAAGCAAGATATTCAACTCTTTGGGGGAAAAGAAAAGCGTTTATTGAGTATTTTGGGTTTTTTGTTGTTTGTTTTTGTTTTTGTTTTCTATATTCAGATACTTTTGAAAAATGACTTTAAGAATATATGCTTATGTGGAGGACAGGTGAATGCTAATGGAGTTCTGGTAGGCAGTGTGGTGGCAGGTGGGCTTGGGACCCATCTACCGCAAGATTTAGGATTGGAAGGACTGGTTCTCGGTCTTTTTTCTGCCACATAGGAACTTTCTGATCTTCGATAAGTCACAAGACTTTGACTCAATTTCTTCATCTCGAAACTGAGAATAGCAGTAATAATACGACACAGATGTCAAAGAATTGTGTGGGACATTAAATAACTACTGTATACAGGTAAATAGTTTCTGAGAAATATTTTAACGATAATGTTCTTTCAATTCCTGGTACAAAATGAAGCTTCAGTGCTGAATGTCTACTGGTTGGTAGTTTGAGGTCTGCTGGTTCCCCTTATTTTCTTATCTGCAGCAACACTTTTTGCCTCCGAGGGAAGAAAGCCTTAATATGTATTTCCTTGTTTACAGCATTAAAAGAAAATAGCATGCGTGGTTAGCTTGTGCTTTTTGGATAACATGTAAAAAACCATGCTAGGCAAATTTTAGCCTAAAATAACAAATAGCTAACTGTTTAGAAGCTAAGAGATCTGGTGAAATAAAAGGGAAGAGGCTCCTAAGAAATATTCTGGAATCATTTTGGAAATACAGAATTGGATCATGTTTCTAGAAAACTGCTGAATTTAAACATTCCTATATGATGCTCAGCATCCATTGAAACCTTGAATTTTTAATCTAGTTTATACTAGGAAACAGACAGGTCTTCTTAGGACTACTATTTTCAGATCTGGAAACAGAGAATTTCTCTTAATGTCACTTCTAGTGCTTCTACCCACCAGGACTCAAAGGTATAGAGGAGGTGGGAGCATGGGAGGTGCTGGAACACTTAGAGTTGACTTTGTGGAGCCCAAATTTAAACCAGAATTCTTAGTGGGGAGAACCTTGTGCCAGGCCATAGACATCAGTCCTAGTTTTCTTCCTGACAAGCTCTGTGACTTTGGATATGACGTTATGGTTTTTAGTTGTATTAACCTTTTAACATTTAGGTACTCTACAGAATATCTTGATCTAACCTGTGCTATGTCTTTTACCTGTAGTTTTATGGGTGCCATATAGTGTGTATGTGGCTTGACGCTGCTATTGGGGAAAATTGGCTTTTCATTTCTTCCTCGTTTGTACAATGAGGGCGTTGAACGAGATGAGCTCTCCAAATGGTTCTCGACACAAGGGCTGCATGCTTCTCCAATTCATACGTCTTTAAACATACCACTGTATATCCGTCACTGGTCTGGGTTCCACAGATCCGCTGGTATCTTATACGCCCGTTTTCTCTTTTCCCCTCTGAAAGAAGCAGTGTCATGTACAGGAGTGTCACACCATGATGTTATAAAGCCCACTGTCCAACTTCACCACAGAGCCACAGCTAGACAGGAATAATACAGCTTTTATTTAAAAACATCTTATCAATACTAGAAAGTAGTTCTGTGTTAGGTTTAAAATGCTCTGCTCTATCTAGTCATATCAGAACAGAGAGCAGAATAGTAACTGAGTTTATAAAGAGCAAGTGGTTTATTTCTACTTCTGTTAGAGTTTTGAGACACTTGCTTGGATCATATACCTTCACATTACATACACCTGCTGCATGTCAGGTACTCTGCACTGCTTTGCATATATGATTGCATTTAATCTCCACAATCCTTTGATATTAATGAGGTTACCACCATTTCATGCACAGAAACAACACTCAGCTTACGTGCCTCGACCAAAGTAATATGGCGGTAGAGCCAGGATTCAAACTCCGTTTTGTGCGCAAAACCTTGGTCTTTCTGCTATACTGCATAGTCCATTATCTCAAGAAATAGGAAACAAACACAGCAGCCTCTTTTGTCAGGAATAGGTTGCACAGGTTAATGAGGCATTCTGATTAATGTGGTCGGAACACCTTTCCAAAGCACCTGTAAGAGTGTCGAGTTCATAATAAGTACTAGAATGTTTATCAGTCTGCCTGAACCCATTCTGATCCAAGGAGATACCAATTAGAAGGAGCAGACGGATGAAACATCCCCGCTGATACATGCTTTTTGAATGAATGAGTAAATGAGTGAGTGAGGCGCCACCTGATTGGTTCTTGTTTACGAGGGTGGTAGAGATAGTCATTTATAGAAGAGGCAAAGGGCAGGGAAAGGCATGTATTTCACAAAAGCACACCAGCAGGTTTGTAGAGTCTCAGGGCTAAAAGAGAGCTTAAGGATTATCTGACCCTCTTATATTCTAAATAGGCAAAGTGAGGACTTGGCCAAAGGCACCCAATCAGTATCAGAGTCTGTTGGGATTGGGCTATGACTCCAAATCCACCATTTTTCTTTCACTCTTCTGCAGAAGGGCTAGCTTCTCACTGTTTCAAGACCCTTTCTCAAACTGCAACCTTGTGGGCCATCTCTTTCTGCAGACCGATCTCTCTTTAACCGGATTAAGTCCTGCAAGAATACATTCTGCCAGCATAGGACTTTTGGGGGCTTCTGTAAAAATTAATGTTACATGTGCATTTTTCTAATAGGTGCTGGCTTTGTGCTAAGAGGCAGGGCTTTCTCGGAGTGTTCAGAAGACTCCCTCTGTATAGGAGGCTACGGTGTGGAAAAGTACTCAGATTCTGGCCCCTGTGCGGGGAGACATTGCTCGTCCCGGTAGGGTCTCATTCACCAGAAAGCAGGGGTTCATGGCCTGTGTACTCACCTGTCTGCTTTCCATCTGGAAGCCACAACTGAGTTATTATTCAAAGACCTGTCCCCCGACCCAGTCCCCACCTCTTGCTTACCAGCTATTCAGTGGTTATATGAACATAAAACTCCTAGAAACTAGCAAACCACATTTTCCGAGCTACTGTTCTCATCCTCCCCCTTTTTTTTTTCACCTTTCTTTGAAATATTCCCGTCACCTTCTCATATTAAAATATAACTATGTATCCTCCTGAATGACTTTCCCCCAAACTATGAATTTCAACTCTTTCTGAGACAGTCTTTCAGCATTTGAATATAATTACATGCTTTGGGTGCAAATTGTGGTTTTTGCTACATAAGAAACTAATGGAAATGATCCGCCCGTTCCTGTAGTTTACAGATTATATGCTTCAGAACTGGAGTATATATTTAGGCTGCTTTTCTGTGTGGCACATTAAAATGAAAATGAACTTGGGGTGAGCCACCTCAGTTGCTAGGCGGTAGCAAGCGACTGAACCAGTGTTGGGTGTTTTATTTCACATTTGTATTGCACCTTTGTCACCTGATGCTGTCACGGAAGAGGAAGGGAAGGACATAGGCAGGGCCAGGCTGTCTGCAGAGACTCAAACAAGGAAGAAGAAATAATTACCTCACACACCCAAGTGGAATGAGTACTTTTTAGAATTTGAAATTGCCACACAGAGATGTCTTTACGAAAGCAGGCAAGACTTATAAAAGTGCACAGGTATGGCTTACAGCTTCAGGGACATGGACTTGGGCAGACACGTATCTTTAGATTAGGGCCAATGACTAGCAAAGAAGAACTTGTTTCTCCCAGGTTTAGCCATGCTTCAGTGGCTGTAGACAAAAGGCCATCACTCTGGTTAATACTTTTTAATTTTTTTAATGTTTTATTCATTTATTTGTTTGTTTGTTTACTGGGGGGAGAGAGAGAGAGGAAAGGGGCAGAGAGGGAGAAAGAGAACGAATCCCAGGCAAGTGCTGCATTGCCAGCACAGAGCCTGATGCAGGGCTCAAACCCAAGAACCATGAGATCATGACCTGAGCCAGGATCAAGAGTCAGATGCTTAACTGACTGAGCCGCCCAGGTGCACCTGTGCTTCCACAATCCATTTAATTCCTTGTCTCAAATCGCAGACATACTAGGAGCAAGTAGTAATAGGCAGGAAAGGCTTTGGGGTTTCTTTATAAGTTGCAACTAATAGAGTAACTCCAGTTTATTTGAACCTGCAGTTTTAATGAAAGTTTAAAGGCTGTTATGCAAAATTAGATCACAGATAAAACAAAGCAAGACCCACTTGGATTCCTGGGGTCAATGTTAGCAGCATTTTGATTATTTAAAAGTTTGAAAGGATGGTTAAAACCTTAAATTCAGCTAAAAATTAGGCCTCCAGAATAATTTAGGTGAAGGGAGGGTCTGGCAGTTTGTATAGTTAAGATTGTGTTTTATTTTTTTTTCTCGAATCAATTCTTGTGTATCTCTTTCCATGAGCCACTATCTCTGCATAACTGGATGGGGAATTATGTGTTCACTTATGTCAGTTCTATCTTCCTGGATAAAATAAACCCATGAGAGGACACTTCTATGCTTTCAAAAGAATGATAATAATATCTATCTTACTTGCAATAATTATAATAACAAGATATCACTTTTGTGTGTGTTCTTTCAATGTGCCTGACACTCTTCTAAAGCTCATAGTATATTTAGTTCTCCTATGAGGTAGATATAGTTGTTTTCCCATTTTAAAGATGCGGACACTGATGCTTGGTATGTTTGAGTCATTAAAGTCAGGTCGTAAAGTAACACATGGCAAAACCAGGTAGGATAGCTAAGCAGTCTGAACCTAGGTCTCCGTTCTTAATATTTAAATATTTATGCAATATTACCTGAGATAGTATGAAAAACAAATCTCAAAGTAGTATTTTCAAATGCAGTATCTGTCTCTTTTTAAAAGGTCTTTTTTTGTTCTACCTGGAACCAAGATTAATTATGAGGATTGTGAATATTTACTAAACTTAACAGCTAAAAGTATGCACTGGCTTCGTGTCAGTCTTCTGGTTCCTGCACCTAATTCCAGCATGTGTGTTTGTGCAGGGGGCTTCCCACACAACACCAAGCAGTTCTCTCAAATACCAGCCCAATTCCATTCTGACGCCTGTCTACCTAGAGTTAGCATCAGATTCCACAGGTTAAGGATTCAGTCCTATAAGACTGCCACCCCTCCTCCCAGCCCCTGCTTCAGATGCCAGTCACCGGGTTAGGTTGTCACCTGTACTTCTGACCAACCAGCTCTAAATCAGAGGTTCCCACAACCCTTTCTCTGCATTCAGTTAATTTTCTAGCATGTCTCACAGACCTCAGGAAAGGCATTTACTTACTAGTTTATCGATTCATCATAAAAGGATACAACTAAGGAAAAGGCAGCTGGAAGAGATGTGAGGCTAAGTTGTGTGGGAAGGGGTGGAGAGCTGCCATGCTCCCTCCAGGTGCACCATTCTCCGCAGTCTCCATGTGTTCAACCTGGATGCTCTCTGAACCCTGTCTTTTTGTGAGTTTTTGTGGACATTTTTGGTCATCTGAGTGACATAATAAATGTTTCTATAAGTCATAATATCATAGTTAGGTATTAAACCAAATGCTTTTATCTTCCCTCATTTAACCTTTACCAACCATCCTTCAACTTAGGTGCTATTATTATTAGGAATTTAACAAGAAAGGAACTGGAGACTCGGAGTTAGGCAATTCATTCACGTTCTTCCACCTACTAAGCACTTAACCCATGCTTCTATTGAACTTTCAGATCAGGTAATCTGTACAAACCTAAACCTATTTCCTGGTATTGAGAGCAACTGATCAGAACACTTCCCTACAGTCACAAATCCTATTACATTATAGGAAATGATCTGTGCTTTCCGAAACAGCCTTTGGAAACTCCCACAAGTTTCAGAGTCAGCTGGCAAAGAATGGTTACATATTCAGTGAAGAGTGAGGGGCCCCTTCACTGATAAGGGAGCCCAATGATGACTCATCCACCTCATTTTCGATTCACTGTAAGAAACTCATTTATCAGGAAATTTAGCCTCCAACAGGTTACTATGGGCTTTCTCCTCAAATTATAATTTTAGCCAAACCTCCGAAACTTCCTGGGTTTAGTTCTCTTACCTACAAAATGAGGGACTTATAGTTGGTGATCTTGAAATGGCCTTTGTCTTTTCAAGTTTGGTATTCCTCTTTCTCTCATTACTGAATGGCAAAACTCTAATGATTTCTAAAACACCTCTTCACTCTTATTAGGTCGTCTTTGAATCTACCTTTATTATGGCAGAAGTCCCTTAATGTGGGGCGCCTGGGTGGCTCAGTTGGTTAAGCATCCAACTTCAGCTCACGTCATGATCTTACTGTTCGTGAGTTCAAGCCCCGCATCAGGCTCTGTGCTGACAGCTCAGAGCCTGGGGCCTGCTTCGGAATCTGTGTCTCCCTCTCTCTCTCTGCCCTTTCCCGCTCACGCTCTGTCTCTCAAAAATGAATAAACGTTAAAAAAAAAAAATTCAAAAAAGAAATCCCTTAATGTAAAGGGTAAAACTAATGAAACAAATATTAAAAGAGTAGCAGTAGTTTTCAGTTTGGATATGTGTGTGTATATGTACATGTGGAACAACATGTGAGCCAGAAAAAAAAATAATAATGTGGCATAAAAGCCTTGATAACAACCTAATTAGCTCCTGACCTGGAATGTAAAGTCAGACTTGAGTTAAACCTGTGCATTACAGAGGTAGGGATGTCTCAGTACCTGATTCTTCCTACTCTGATGTCATTTATCATTATGTTGTGTCACGGGTGTTCATGGTAATATGTCAATTATAATTTAAGAGAGGGGCATATTTAGTGTGAGATAAGAACGTAAACCTGTAGCCCTGGCCCTCTATGGCCAATCCCCCTCTTTCAGATAACTCATATTTTTAGGAATTACCATGCCAGGGGGCTGTTTTGTAAGTATGCCCTGCTATCCCCCATCATCTGTCAGTTACTAAGGACCTGTTAGACTAGCTATCGTATAAGAACATTCTTTCAGATAATGCTGAAATACCGATTTTTTTTATTTTTCTGCACAAGGTAACTCAATAATAGTAACTTTGAAATAGATCTACCATCTGAACAGTAAGCTTCTCAGGCCCTGGGGTGACCCCCCTAAACGAATATTCTGATGGAAGACCCTCGAATATTGAACTCAAAAGCTGCTTTGAATATGTGGAATTTTCTTTGAATTTGTGGAATTTTCAGGTGCTCAACTTGGAAGGCATCTTTAGAGAAATTTTTCACTCAGATTATTTTTCATATGAAGACACAAACAGCCTAGGGGTTTGTGAATTGTTCTCAAATCACACTTGTCAAGTTAGGGGTAAGTTGGGGCTAAAACACATGTTTTTAGATTCTACTTAGTCCTCTTTCTGCTGCACACGATGTTAGTACTCAAGCTTTCCAGGCCACCTGTTTTGCTGCGGACAAGGGGATTATGATAGTCTCTGGTACGAGTAGAATAATAAGTCAGCATAGAGGTAGCAGAGAGCTTGATAGCCAAGGTATTTCAAACCCTCACTCCATTTCCCTTAATTACCATCACAGAATGTGTTTCCCACTCCATCCCAGGCATGTCATGCCCTCACAGGGTCCCACTTTCTCTCTGCCCCAGCAGCCTCGAAGGGAAATTCAGTGCGCTGCAGTTCAATCAAACCATTTGATGAGAGCTTTCGAGCCTAATTACATGGAGGTTTCATCCAGTGAAAGGAAAGAGGAAAGAGAAAGGGAGAAATTAAATTGAAGTGTAAATCAGTCAAGGGCTTAGATCCTGCGCTTTCTTTCTTTTTAATCAAGAGTAAAATGAGAGAAGAGTTTTAAGGATCATCACAAGACACCATTAACTACCCAAGGAGCTCTTGACTGAAGTTTGGTTTGTCATGAAAAGAAAAGTATACCATCTGTCCAAAAAAGGAAGTATCCAAAGGTTGTGCTTTGGCTTAGGAGAATGATGCTGAGGGGCAGGAAAATGTGTTTTTCTGTGACTGTTTTATCTTTAATTCCTCTAGATGGATAGCACATTTTCTTGCTAATGATGTAAGAAATATGCAGGGTGTAACTGGGGTAATTATGTATTGTGTAAGAAAAGAGCAATGTTTTCAGTTCATTCCATATTAGACCCTACACCTGAAATCAGTATTCACAATTTTGGCCCATTTCTCCTGTAGTTGACATAGGTCTTGTATATCCCTCTAAAATTACTTGATATTTGTAGAATGCTTTACAGGGTTGCAGAGAAAATTCGTGATCTTTTTTTGAGCCTTGCCACAGCTCTCTGCAGCAGGATGACAAGTGTTATGGTTGTTCTCCATCCCATTTTTTAATGCTGATGTAATCAAAACTAAAGAAGCAGAAATGACTTAACTAAAGTCACTGAAGTGTTAAGTGACAGAGCAGAAACTGATACTAAGTTTCTGTCCACTACATTGCTTTGCATGACTTAGTATCTTGTGTAGAATTCCTGGGATTTTCAGTAAGAGAAGTGGGGAGAATAGCAGAGAAGACAGTGTTTATCAATGAATGGTTAGGACAGAGAAAGTAATATACCTTAATTATTGAATACCTATGGTGAATAGTGCAAGGTCCTGGCTTATGTTCTCCAGTGAACAGTTGAAACATGGACGCTATATTCAGAGGCTAGCAGTATGGTTATAGATGTCTTAAAGTGAAGCTTAGATCTGTCCTTTCCATCCCTACGTCATCCCTAACCCTGTCACATGGACAGTGGCAACAACCTCCTCAATAGACCTTCCTAAGCTTCCAATTGCCCTTTCTGCCCACCACTCACCCCTGGAGCCATCCATCTGAAGTACCAGTCTGATCATGTCACTCTTTCAAAGGCTCCTTCTGGTCTATAGGACAAAGTCTTATGAGATACCTAGAATAAAAGCTAACCTCTTACCTTTATAATCTTGGCTCCACTTACCTCCAGCTTCATTTCCTAATGTGATCTTTGACCACCTTGGTTGCCTTCTTTTTGTTGTTATTCTTCTTGAATATCCCATTGTATTCTAACCGTAGGGTCTTCCTATTATCAGTGCCTTCTCTTTGAAATGTTTTCATTTTCATCCAGATTACTATGTGGCCATTTCTTCTTTTCATAACATCAGGCTTCAACTTCCATATCATCTCCTCAAGAGCCCTTTCTTAATGGCTCAGTCTAAAAAACCTTCTTTCAAATTCCTGTCCAGCATGGCATTTTGTTTTATTTTTCTTATAGCACAAATACCTCCATGAAAGTTCTTTTTTGTACACAGCTTCCATCAGCCTGCTAGAATATAAGCTCTGAGAGCGGAGACCTTGTCTGTTCATGGTTGTATATCCAGGACCTACAACAGTGATTAGCAAGGAGCAAGTGACCATAAACATTTGCTGAACGAATGGATGGATGAATAACTGACATATATACCCCTTCAAATACAGCTACCACCCAGCCTTTAGCCTTGGTTCTCACAAGGGTCTTAACAAAACTCTGTGACTTTAGAATATATTGCTCTATTGATTGTAAATCTCCCACTCATTTTACCTTACAGCTGCTCACTCCATAGTGTCTGATCTTCAAAGATTTCTCTACCTCTGATTGACACAGTGAATTTCTCAGATTCCTGTGTTGTTCTCCTTAGCGCTTTCTCATTGAATAATTAAAATTATTAAAACACATATTAAGGTTCCTACTACCTTCTAGGAACGTATTGTCATATGTGCCGGATAGTTAAGGTAAGTACAATTTAGACCTGCAAGATGCTCATGCTTTGGTAAAAGACCTCACTTATTTTATTAAATGTACAGTATTGAATTGCCATTATTTATTATTATAGTGATTCTTTTTCTCACTTGACTCTGATTTCTTTAAGGATAACGAATGAGTACTTTTGCATGACCAACATCGTTCTTGTTTTATAAAAGGTGCTTGATTGTATTCATCGACAGAAGAATCTAGAGAGTAGGTCGAGAGACAGAAACAAAGTATTTTAACACAGAGATTAGTATGGCAAATACTATGAGATGGGTAGAAACTACTGGAGGAATATGGAGGGAGAAATGTCATAACCCATTAGGCATTAAGAAGTGCTCTGTGGGAGAGAGAAACTTTCTATTGTATTTTGAAAAATGATTTCTATAGGCATGCAGGAGAGAGAGTAGAGAGTATATTTGGGGGGAAAAAACAAATAAGAGTTATTCAGGGATCAGTGGCCCACTTTGCTGAGTGATGGGCATGTAGAGGACTGTTGAGAGGAGAGTTGACAAAGGAGAATGTGGCTGTTTGATGGAGGATATTGAGAAATATTTACAATAACCATCAATACCTTTGACATTTACAGAGTGCAAACTGGTACGATGAGAATTATCTGATTTATTCCTTTCAATAACCTTGTGTTTTTAAATCATTTACAAGACAGGAAAAGGATCAAGACTGGGAAGCTGATGCTAAATTCTTACAGAGGGTGCTGTATCTTTTCAAAATTTAAGACTGGTTTTGTAACTCCTTTACTTAAGAAAAAGAAGCAGCAAACAAACAAACAAAACAATCTCTTTCTTCACAGGCTTTCACTGTCCTTCAAACAAAGACAAAACTGTTTGATGTGGCTTGGGAGTCCCTGCCTAGTCAAGCTATGGCTGGCATTTTTAGCCTCATCACCCACCCAACCTTTCCTTCATTTCTGTTCCTGCTCACAGGCCTCCTGTCAGTTATTGCTACTCTTCCTCTAGGGATTTGCCTTTGCTCATCCCATGTAAGCAGTTTCTTTTTCTCTTTCTCTGTTGACATCCACTTAGACCTGAAGTTTCTGCTTTAGTATAACAACTCCTCTAGGAAGCCCTCCTCCACTTCCTTCAGAAATTCAAATTCCCCCAATGCAGGTGCTCATAACCTCCAGGAATTTGCCCCTTTGTACACAGTTGCTACCTTACATTTAGTTGTGAGATCATTTGATTAATATCTGTTTCCCTGAGTAGATTGTAAAATTCCATTGGAGTCAGATAGCATTGCAAGATTTAGCAAGCAAAAGCATGAGACACTAAAATTTGATATTCAGATAATCAATTTTTGTCTTTAAGTATAAATATGTCCCATGCAATATTTGAGGCATATTTATACTAAGAAATGTGTTTTTGTTGGGTGTTTTATAACATTCATATTTAACTAGATATCATATATTTTATCTGCCAAACTTAGAAGCCACATCTGCTTTTGCTCCAGGTGCAATCACTGGAGAGTGCAACAAACAGGTACAACAGACATCCAATGTTTGATGAATAAATGAAATTGGTTAAAAAATATTTTGGCAGGGCCATCTAGGATGAACTGGTATGACAAGAGACTGAGTTTGGAAGGACTAATTAGCAGATTGTCACAATCATGAAAGGTAAAGGTAATAAGGGCTCAGACTGGATGGTGGCACTGAGCCCAGAGAGATGGAGATGTGTAGGAGGAACGTTTCCAAGTGGGGATCAGAATTTGCACAAGTGTGCCCATGTAGCAAACTAACACCTTAAGGAGGAAGGGAAAGGGCCATTTCAAATTACTGTGATCGGGATCAAAATATTGATGAAGATAGGAATAAATATAACCCCTCTCATTTATATAGTGCTTCACAACTTTCAAAGTACTGTTCCATGCTCTGCCTTGCACCCCTTTGTAGGAGAGCTTGTTTCTGAAAAGATAGCCATTTAATTATCTCTTTCCCTTGCAAATTGAATTACATTTCCCAATCAATACAGTTTATTAGTTCAGAGGTGTTTGTCTCCATTTCTGTGCATTCTGAACAAATTCCTTTTACTTAATCTCTGTATTTCTCAGTGTTGAATCCTTTATTTCTGAAGCACTGGGTAATTTTATATTATGCATAACAAACCTCAGATGCATTTATATTAGCAGGTGGATTTTTTATCCATCAGATTTTCTAAAAATGGGCTATAACTGGCCTATAATGAGATGACCAGCTAGAGGCTAATTTCTGTGGTATTTCTTCCCGATGCCAGAACAGGTGGAGGTTGACAAGTCACAAGCTCCCACTTCAGATAATAAAGATGTAATTCCAGTCATTCAAGTTTGTGTTGAAAGCAAATCTTTTCATTTCTTATTTTTCAATTAGTGCTGAGTGTAGCTCCATGGCCTCTAGCTACAGGAGGCCAGATGAGCGTGTGTTCTTAACTAGATGCATGCACAGAGACCACGGTTGACATTTCCTCAGCTGCTTTTGCAGAGGTCTTGAACATTTTTCCTCAGCACATCCTTGCCTTCGAGCTGCTATTTGAAAGATCAGGTGTGATGAGTGAATGATTAAGTGGTGGAAACAATGGAAAGCCAGCATAACTTAATGGAAAGAACGCATACATTCTAGCGCGACACACCTGAGTATGACTGGTCACTCTCTCAGCAGATGACGCTAGACCAGGGGTCAGCAAACTCCTCTAAGGGGCCACATAGTAAACATTTTCAGCTTTGTGACCCATATATTCCCAACCTAACCATAACTACTCAACTCTTCCATTGTAGTATGAATGCAGCCACAGACAATATACACACAGATGAGTATGGCTGTGTCGCAGTAAAACCTTATTTACAAAATCAGGCTGAATTCCCTGACTCCTGCCCTAGACTTCAGTTTCCCGATCTAAAAATGCCAATAATAAAACCTGTATTACCAGACTATTATGATTAAAAATTTCTATGCACACAAAGAACCTAGCACAGAATCTGACACATAAATAAGAGTTCAGTAAATGTTAGCCACTGTCGTAATTATAATAAATGGATTTTAGGACTTGCAAGGGATCTTAGGGATCATTTTTTTTTCCTGTTAAGGGATGCCTTAAATGAAGGATCCAGGAAATCTAGAGACTTAACCAAGGTTACTGCATTCTGTTTCCCCACAGTTCTGTTCTTATCGCCACTTTGAGAATTGCCAGTAATATGGCAGCATGGATCCAAGTTATATCTTAGGGGATATTTGAGCATTGATTCAACCGAATGGATTGAATATCAACCGTATATCAGATGCTGTGTTATACATTACAAGATTCAAAAATCAGTGAATTTCTTGCCCTTGAAGATCTAGCAGCTTTTGTTTACCCAAATAGCTTTATTAAGGTGAGAAGTGACAGATAGCGTTAAGTGTCTCCTGTGTGCCAAGCCCTATGTTTGGGTGCTTATATATGTTATCTTACATGATTCCCTCAACAATTAAACTTACCATCTTTTATTCTTGTAGACACTAAGGCTCAAAATTTAAGTCAATGTTTCAAGGTCAGAATTTGCAAGCATGGGAACAAGGATTTGAACTTGTTTCTCTAATTGCACAATATGCTTTCTACTAGCCATTAGAGAAGACCTCCTCCATGAAGTATGGTTCAGTTAGCTCTTGCTACGTAACAAACGACTTATGGTTCAGTTAGCTCTTGCTACGTAACAAACGACTCTTAAACATTGTGTTTAAAACAACCACACTATTTGCTCAAGATTCTGTGGGTCAGCCATTTAGGCTGGATCCAGCTGCATACTTTTGAAAGTGTCACATGGGGTCCCTCATGTCGTTGTACTCATCTGGCCGGTTGACTAGAGACGAGGGTCTAATATTCCAGCTGTTGATTCTGGTCTTTAGTCATAGGAGGTATGACTATCTCTGTTCCACCTTACCTCTTTCCCTCATCTTGGCTAACTTGGGTTTCTTCACATGGTGGTCTCAGGGCTGCATTCTAAGAGGGTGGTAACAAGGACAGTAAGAACTTTCCAGAGCTTGGGAGTCACACAATAGCACTTTCATTGTGTTCTCTTGGTTAAAGTCATTCTTAGGGCCAGGCCAGCTTCAGTGGGTAGGGAAATCGATCCTACCTGCTAGTGGGAGGAACAGCAAAATCATACTGCAAAAGGATGGGTTTTGAGGGATGGGAGGAAGTCTCACCATATTTGCAAACAATCTACCACCAAGTAATAATGGAGTTGGGAATTGGCTCTTAACAGAAATATAAAAATTTGGGAAATGTCAACTTTGCCAGAGAAGAGGTTTTAAAGAACAGCCTTAGTTCATAGCTGAGAATGAGGCCAAACACTTGGACTATTCTATCTAGGAAATTTCCTCTTGCCTTTGCTCTAATAAAGGAATTGCTATTACTATATGTAGGGACATAATTACAAGTGTAGTTTCCATATATAGGATATTTCTAACTTTTCAGAGGATTTTAATTTCTATTATATCACATTAAATATGTCATATAGTTTTGTTTTCATTTTATTATTCAGAGAAAGAGGGCAGAACTACTTCCTCTTTCCTTCTCTTCCATTTGGTGTCATCTTTTCAGCAAAGCAGATTCCCAGCTCACTTCCCCAAGACAATCATCTGGTCCCGTCTGTGGTGATTGACTGTAGCTGAGTGTTTGCCCCAGCAGCTGCTCTGTTGTGAGGATGAAAGTTTGATGGACTTTAAGATGGAAAGGAAGGAAAAGGAGAAATTTGATTTCATTGGCAGCTGTCTTACCAATCTTCATTAAGTTGGGCTGTGGACACTGCAAGGCCATTCTGAACCAGCGGTCATAAAACTAATAGGCACCACTCAACCCAGGCAGCTCATATTGCCGCCTGAGATCTGTCATCTTGGTGGTTATTGCACAGGAGAAGGAATCTCCTGTAGGGAACACAACGGTCATTGTGTGACAGAAGTGAAACTGAAAGAAATAGATTTTTCTATTAGCTGCAAATCAAACCCTTACACATCATCCCTTGAAGGTGACAGCACCTGATTCTCTAAGGCAAGGTTCAAGCACATCTCCCAGGCTACCAGAATATAATACGGAATTCATATCCACACACAAGCACATGTACAAGTGTGTGTGTTTGTGGTGTGTGTGTGTGTGTGTGTGTGTGTGTGTGTGTGTGTTCACATGTGATGAGAAACTATATGATTCCTCATTTGAAGTCTTGGACTTGGCTGTGTGTGTAAGGGATGAATTTGCAGACTGGAGGTTGGAGCAGGGAGACTGTGAAGAGGAAAGGAGGGGAGAAGATCCAGTCCTGAATTAGGGGAATCTTGAAATGAGTGGGCTAATAATATTTGTTCCCCTAGATTCTGGCTCTGAGCTCTTTCCCTCCAGAAATGTTTGCTGAAGGGTGGCAAGAAAAATATTCTTTTCTTCTGACAATCAAGTGTTTCAAATGGCAGCCTGCCATGAATATTTCTTTCCATTCCTGAGGTTCCTTTGTATTTCAGTCCAACACCTCACATCCTGTGGGTTGTAATAATAATGGTAGCAGTTACCATTTATTGAGCCCTTGTCATGTGCCACGTGCTCTGCATTATTATAGTGGCTGTGAGCCACGAAAGAATTCTTTTAAGGTAACAATATCTCTGGGAAACGAAGGCACAGAGAGGTTAATTTCCTTTCCCAGGAACACACAGCTTAGAAAGAAACAATGTAGGAATCTGAGCCTCCCAAAGCCCATACCCTTCCACTGTACTATCTTGCCTTTTTAACTGGACTAGAGGGGATACTCTATTTGCGTGGTCTTAAGATTTATATATTTTTTAAAATTTTTTAACATTTATTTTTGAGAGAGAGAGAGCGAGAGCAAGCATGAGCAGGGAGGGACAGAGAGAGACAGAGACAGAATCCCAAGCAGGCTCCAGGTTCTGAGCCATCATCACAGAGCCTGATATGAACTCATGACCTGAGAGATCATGACCTGAGCCGAAGTCACACACTTAACCGACTAAGCCACCCAGGCGCCCCGTTGATTTGTAATTCAACTCTTGTATAGATCTTTGGAAAGTCTTTTCAGCTAGCGTCAGGTCAAAAAGCCAGCTATCTGGGGGTACCTGAGTGGCTCAGTCGGTTGAGCATCTGACTTCGGCTCAGGTCATGATCTCATGGTTTATGAGTTCAAGCCCCACATCTGGGCTCTGTGCTGAGAGCTCAGAGCCCACTTCGGATCCTCTGTCCCCTTGTCTCTCTGCTCTCAAAAACAAATAAACGTTAAAAAAAAAAAACAAAAAACAAAAAACAAAACCACAGCTATCTGTTCTAATAGTATTATTGGAAAGAAAGTAAAGGTCATGGGCAGTGAAGACTTTTGGAATCAGAAGGGACTTGCTAAGTTGCCTAGTGATTCTAGTCTGATGGTTTCTCTGGCCACTGTTGCTCCATTGCACAGAAAATGAGGTCTGGATCGGTCAACCATGGCATCGTAGTTAATAGCAGAACAGAAGGCCTCTTCTCTGCTCCTTGCCCTTTCTAGTCTGTAGCATTGTACGTCTCTTGCGGGATTTACTTTTTCAGGTGTCAAATCAAGAAATAAGGTAAAACCCACTCACTTGTGATCAACTTAGGCCAGAGGTGGGCAGACCTTTTCTGTAAAAGTTCAGTTTTGGCTTTTCTGTTACGGCTACTCAATTTTGTCATTATAGCTGGAAAACAACCTCGGGCTGTATGGAAATGCATGGGCATGACTGCATTCAATACAACTTTATTTACAAAAGCACGAGGAGGAGCGGGTTTGCCAGCCCCTGCCTTAAGCTATTAAAGGTGTGGCTGACCTGGGGTAATGTCACTCTCTATACCTGGGGATTTATGCTCCAGTAGTAATAATATAGCAGTAATAATAGAGGTGGTGGTGGTACTAATAACAGCAGTAGAGGCATCAACATCGACAGTACTATCTCTTTACTTTCACTTCATGTGTTAGGGTGTACAAAGTCCTTTCACTATTATCATGTCAAGTAACCCTTGTTAACCCCTGATCAAGAACTGCATAAGCAAGGGAGACTCAGCAGATAAGGAGTGTGGGACAATGAGCAGAGAATGAGATAGACTGCATTCGGTGATAGAAATTGGGGATGTGGGGACCTCTGGGTGGCTCAGTTGGTTAAGTGTCCAACTTCGAGTCGTGATCTTGTATCCTTGAGTTCGAGCCCCGCATAGGGCTCCGTGCTGACAGCTCAGAGCCTGGAACCTGCTTCAGATTCTGTGTTTCCCTCTCTCTCTGCCCCTCCCCTGCTCATGCTCTGTCTCTCAAAAATGAATAAACTTTTTTTAAAAAAATTTTTTTAATAAAAAAAAAGAAAAAAAGAAATCGGAGCTGTAGGATGCAAGGGCTCAAAGAAAAGACATGCGTGCCTCCTGGCCCTGTTAGGGGACAGTTCATTCAGCAGCCTGATGAATGTCAGAGTTCCCTAAACACATGTTTGCCAGCCAGTCCTATCACTCACAGGAGCTTTGCATTTAAACCTGTCCAGAAAAGAGAGATTTGATCTAGGACATTGTGGTCTGAGGGGAGCTCTTCATCTCTGTGCATCACCTTTTTGGATCAGTATGTTAGTGAGTAGCTATGAAAACAGACCTGTGGACACCATTCATTCAACAAACATTTATTTAACACTTGGAGGCCTTTGCTTGGCGCTAACGGCAAACAGGTGCAGGAGCCCCCCCTGCCCTAAAGCATCCTCAGTTCCGCAGTTGAGCGCTTTTAGAAGCACACAGCAGAGCCTGCTCACCTCCCCTGTGGCCTGCCAGGAGCACAGTAGTACTTGCGGGGCTCGGAGGTAGACCTCTGGCTCTGCCACTTGTTAGCTGTGTAACCTTGGGCAAGCTCCTTATTCCAGTCCATTTCTCATCTGTAAAATGGGGATAATTTTCTTTTTAACTGTGTCTAGTGAGTATCTAAAAGCTAAGGCATACCTATACACATCTGACTTTTTTACTATGAACTTCACACATTTTTGGAACCCTAGCTACTTGCTTCTTAGGTGGTTTTTTTCCAGCACCTAGGGATTCCATAGCTAGTTGGTCTTTTAAAACTTGTTGACAAACTGGAGTTAAATGAGGTAAGCAGCATTTGTCTCCTGACATTTTACAGATGGAAGGAATCTTAGAGGTTATCTAGGCCAGAGACACAGTTTGGAGATAAGGAACTGAGGCTCATAGAAAGTAAATGACTTTGTCAAAGCAGTACACTTGGGGACAGAAGGAACACTAGGACTCTGGTGATTAGATTTTTCTATGGACTTAAAAATCCTCCCACAGTCATTCTAAGTTATTCCACTTCACCCAGCAACATCCTCATATTTATGTGATTATTTTAAGGATCCCACTGACTACAAAAGATAAATTAAGAAGTTAGCCATGTAGCCCCAGGAAACCCAGTAGCTTTACCTCCCCTGCCCTTACTTTCCTCATCTGTCTCTAGTGAGGCAAGCTCACATACCCCGACCTTAAGGTGGCTCTCAGTGAAGATGAGATACCATCTTAAGGAATAAGATGGGGTCGGAGTAGAATGTTATTGTCAGTGGGACTGGAATATTGCTCTAAATCTATGCAAAGTCAAAAACAGTCCCTTTTCTTCCTTCCTTCCTTCCTTCCTTCCTTCCTTCCTTCCTTCCTTCCTTCCTAACTACCTCCTTCCCTTCCTTCCTTCCTTTCTTTCTATCTGAAATGATCATTGTGTTCTAGCATGAAATAGGTACCAGGCTGGGCAAAAATGTGCAATGTGAGTCCGTCACTGAAACTATCTGCATGTGTCGACCCTAAGTTCTCTGTTTCTCTAGAGAATTTTGCACTTGAGCAGAGCTTCTCTGAGTGGGGTGCATTGTCAGCTGAAATCTTTCCCAGAGTGATTAGTGGACATCAGTGCTATTGTATATGGGGGATCCAAAACAAGACATCATAGCCACACCAGACTGTATACTCCCTCTGGCGACAGTGCAGACATCCTGGTTAACACCTCCTCATTTTGACAACTATTCCTTTCTATTCTCCGTTATCACTCCTCTTCTATGCCCTTTGCTCTTGACATTGGACACTTGCTTCACAGTAGTCAAGAGGACTCTGTGTTTCCATATTTAAAGGCAAATGCCATTTTAACATAGTTCCTTTTCCCATTAACATTTTCATCTATAAAGAGACTCTGACTTAAAAGGTAATCCTAGATGCTTTGGCAGAGATTCAGGTATGGATAGATAGGTAGATAAATAGATGTAAACACATAGTTATTTAATACAAGGTTGTTTGTTTGCTTGGCTGTTTTTAATGGCTATTCATTAACACCATGATCTTATCCGGAAAGTTCATTTAATCTGCACAGAAATTGGAAGGTGTTGTTCACATCCCCTGCTGCCAGCTTTCCAAGGTCTCCAGGCAGCTGGTTTCTCGCCTTTCTCTCAGCCCTGACACCTAGTTCATCATCAGAGATAAGCCCCAGTTGTCTGCAAATTGCAATCTCATCAGGTCTGCAAGATAGCATCTTGTTTGACTCTTCTCTGCACCTTCCATTAACACTTTGGGACTAGAGCTTCGGGAGAGCCAGACCTCACCACGTTGGTGACTGTGGTTGATGAACAGATTCTGTTTTTCTCCATTATTGGCTTCATTAAACTTGACAGTCTTTTTAGTCTCTAGATAGGGTGAGCCGTTTTCACTGACCCTTATTAAGAGCTTCTCCTTAAGAAGGGTCACTTGGGAAGGGGCAGTTGGGGACTACTACTTTTATTTCCAGAAAGTAGTTGATTCTGGTAAACAACCTTCATTCAGCTTTCAGAGTTCTTTTACCTCCTTAGTTATAATAGTCACCATTTATCACAATGCATCAGGTCCTAGGAAAGCTTTCATTTATTTCTCCTTATACAGTTTCTCATAAGGAAACTGAGTCTCAAAAAGATTAAATAAGTTGTTCCAGATCTTAAATTAATAAAGGGACAGAGCTGGAAATTCCATCTAATAAGTCAGACTTCAGAGATATATTTTAACCACCATACCCTACCACCTTCATACTGCTTTTAGCTAACTGATTACATTGTAGGCTTACACTTTTGATTAGTGGTGTTTAAATTCCCTCAGTGCCTTCTTATTTGATCAGATGTATTAGTTATCTGCTGCTTCCTAGCAACTGACCCCAAAACTGAACAGCTTTAAACAATAAACATTTATTACGTCATTTTGTTTTTGCAGGTCAGGAATGCAAGAGTGCCTGAGCTTGGGTCAGGGTCTCTCATGAGGTTGCGGTCAACATATTGGCCAGGACTGTAGTCATCTGAGGATTGACTAGGGCTGGAAGATCCTCTTTCAAAGCTTGGTCACATTTCTAGAAGATTACTGGTAGTTATTGATAAGGAGGCTTTATTAGTTCCTCAACAACTTCTAGTAATGTCTGGTCCTAACTTTTTTGTACTCATAGATCAGTTGAATCTTCAACTGAGGTTTTATATGAGCTCTTTGTTTTTCTAGCAGTCTTTTTCGAGTCAGGCCATCTGTATTACTTTGCCAGGCTGTTATACCAAAGTACAACAAACTGAGTAGTGTAACCAATAGAAATTTACTTTCTCACGTTACGGAGGCTAAAAAGTCTGAGATCAAGTGTCAGGAGGGCTTCTTTCATTGGATGCCTCTCTGCTTGTCTTGTAGATGGCCATTGTTTCCTTGATTCTCTACGCCATCTTCCCTTTGTGTGTGCCCATGTCTGATCTCCTCTTCTTGTAGGGACACCATTCATATCGGATTAGGACCCACCCTAATGACCTCATTTTAACTTAATTTCCTCTTTTAAAACTCTGTATCTACATATAGTCGTATTCTGAGGTATTAAGGTGTTAGGACTTCAACACATGAACTTTGAGGGTTCGTGATTAAGCCCATAATACCATCTGTGGCCTTTACCCGTCTTGGGATTTTCTTTTACATTTTCTTGCCTGTAACTCAGGTTTCATTTTTCTGTCCTTAACCTCTCTTTACTTTATATTCTCAAGACTATTGAGTAGCCAACCTTAACGGTTAGTTGCTTGTCTTTCTGGCTGTCCACTACACTTAAAGAACTCGAGATCCTATGCCCTAAAGTCTTAGGATAGATTGGTCCTTGGGGTCTCTAATGAACATTATTCTCTAGAAACTTTTAAAACTTAAGCATGGTGTTCTCCTAAAGGTGCAATAGCTGTTCTTACATACATTTGTATAAACTGATTTCGAACACATACTGAGTGCCAAGAACAGGATTTTTTTTTTTTAATTTTGATGGCTGGGTCTATGCACCCTATCTTCATCTTTGCTGCCCTGCAGATGTTCCAGAAAGATTTGATGCCTTGTGGGATGACCTGAGGACCAAGTGGAAGCTAGCTGAAGAACAAAATCAGAAACATCTGTCTTACATGAAAGAAGCTATTCAGGTGCTTCTGATAGAAGGTGGTAGAGAACAAATTATTAAGATTATGCACTCAGGGTGTACAGTTGCCAGTCTTTGGTGCTCATCAGCACAAGGGCGTGTTCTAATCTTTTGCCAGGATACCTGCTTATTACATGTCTGTGTCTGTCCACATCCTCTGTGGCTGCACCATAGTTCAGTTTTCCTTCAAAACTTGGCAGCCCATGAGTTATGTTGGAATTCTCAGGCGATCTTAACATACCTAATTTTCCTCACTGTACCTCTCTTATCCTGTAGTGTGCTGTTGTTTCCAATAATGTTAAAGCAACATGATGGGAAATAGCCAGGATTATTGTAACGGCACCATTCTGTACATTAAGGTTTAAAATATGCTTAGTAAGAGTAGAAAAAGTTATAACTCCTCATAGCAACATGGTTATTAGTCTTTTCCTCAAGTAAACTCTGATAGGTGTTTGGGAATAATTCTTTCAAAGGGCTGAAGTGTGTGGAGTAAACTATATATTATTCTAAATGCAGGAACAAACACTCCATTCTATTAGAAAAAAGAAAAGGGGTCTCTGTGGAGAAACTATTTAAAAGATTAAAAGAGCCTTTCCTGAAATGTGGCTTGGTGGCAAAGAAAGGGGAAACCGCTACCCCATCCAAAGGTCACCAGAAGTAAAGTGGGAAATAAATCAAATAAAATTGACTATAAACAAAAATATTCTGATCATTGAACACAACTGAAGTTCCAAAGTACAAAGTGGAGAGTAGTATTACCAGAATAACACCAGATTTTTTCCCCCCAAACTGGCTAAAAGTTATGTAGTTTTCATTACCAGGTTAATCATATTCCTCAGCTCATTATCCTTTAATATAAAAAAAATGAAATCAAACCCGAATGAATTCTTGTTAGCTCTATCCATTGTGTTAGCCCATCCAGAAAGAGCTACAACAGAAGGCAGTTACGCCTTAGAAAACTATTTAGTACATTTCAATGCTACACAAAGCTTTATTTTCTAATATGAGCTGTTATTTGTTACTAGAAAGAAAGCAGAACAAGATATAGCCCTTTGGGGAGATAGTTAAATAAGAAATACATTTCCAGATGATATCACATGCAAATAGCACTCTGAAATCACTAGACATCAAAATTAATTAGGCTGAATCCATTGCTTTGTTAGGTATAAATCTCTAACCTTACCTCAGTGCTGGGAGGAGTGACTTTTCCAGCAAGTGTGTCTTAGTCTTTTCAGGCTGCTGTAAGATAATACCATGGACAGGTAGCTCATAAACAACAGAAATTTATTTCTCATGGTTCTCGAGGCTAGAATATCCAGGATCATGGTGCCAGCAGATTCTGTGTTTGTTAAGGGCCTATTTTCTGGTTCATAGATGGCATCTTTTGCTGTGTCCTCACATGACGGAAGAGGCAAGAGAGCTGTTTAATAAGAGTGCTAATCCAATTCATTACAGCTTCACTGTCATGACCATAGGACCTTCAAAAGGCCCATCCTCCTAATACCATCACATTGGGCATTAGGATTTTGTCTCTTCTATTCTTATAAAGACATCAATCATATTGGATTGGGGCCCCACCCTACTCCTGTATGACCTCATCTTAACTAATCACACCTGCAATGACCTCATTTCCAAATAAGGTCACATTCTGAGATACTAGAACTTAGGACTTTAACATATCATTTTGGGGAGACACAGTTCAACTTGTAATAGGAAGGAAAGGCAGTGGCAACAGAATTAGGCTGCAGAAAATTAGTGTATAGGGCAATTGCTCCAAATTAAAGTGTGTATATTGGGGAGGGGATCATATAATGAAAGTTTCAAAACTTCTGTTTATTTTACATTTCTGTAATGCTATGTATTATAATATATTTAATGGATTGGTTTAATAGTGCATGTCTACATGTTATAAATAAATGACATACATGGGGGAGGGGCGAGTGCTCAGAAACTTTCACTAATGGTGGTTGGAGGAACATGATCAAAAGTTTTTCAAGCCAACGTCATATTATGAGGTATAAATGACATCATAGTTTCAGATAAAAACTCTGTGGAGAATTTTGATAGACCTGGAATTAAATTGGACAAGCAATGAGATTATCAGTGCAAAATCCCCCGCCCCCACACACACACAAGTTCTAAATTTACTAGCAGTTTGGAAAATGTCTGTTTTCAAGTCAGAAGTGAAATAACTAGATTATAAGTGCAGGAGTCCTCGGTGCAAGAGAAGGTGAAGATGGTCTCTGAAGATGAACAAATGCAAAGACGCAGGTAGAAAAAGAAGGGGCAGTTGGGATGTTTGTCCTATCTCGGTAATAACAAAGAGTGGGTCTGTGACCATGACTCGCTTTTTCTTATATCCAAGATGATGACTTTGTCGATCAGGGGAGGAAGGTTGTAATGTGTTTTCATGGGAATGTCACTGAACATTTCTTCTCATTTAACATTGTCACCAAGTTTCTAGTACTAAGCAATAATGATTGTCACCTTGAGCCATTCTTGAGATGCTGTCATGTTTCAGTGTTGCTAAGTAATACTGTATTTATTAGGGACATCTTATTAGATAAGTCTAGGAAATTGGAACTAAAAATGAGCTTGGGTGCCTCTGCTTCATTTATTTCTGTGGCACATTCTTTGGGGTCAATTTTGAATAATCATTTTGCATTATTGGATTTCTTTTGCTATTTTTGCATATTCCTCTAATTGTCCACCAGGGAACGTTTTCCAATATTCATATTAAATTTTTCTTTCTTAATTTCTTGCTTCGTTACTCCCACTTATGTTAGCATCATCCTCCAAGCATTATTCACTTCCTTGTGGTTTGTGCCCTTACTGTTGAATATCAGTGTTTTCTTTATTTCTCTCTCACACTTTATTTTTTATTTTTTTAAAGTTTTGTTTATTTTGAGAGAGAGAGAGGAAGAGAGAGAGAGAGGGAGAGAGACAGAATGAGTGAGGAGGGACAGAGAGAGAAGGAGAGAGAGAGAATCCCAAGCAGACTCCCCACTGTCAGCACAGAACCTGACACGGGGCTCAGTCTGAGGACCGTGAGGTCATGAGCTGAGCCGAAATCAAGAGTCAGACACTTAACTAACTGAGCCACCCAGGTGCTTCCCTCTCACTTTTTTTGACCAAGTTACATAGTTATTTGGCCTCCAGGTAATACTTTCTTACAGTTACTTAGGAATGTGTGATAGAACGAGATTGCCCACACCTGCTTAGAGACCAAAGAGTACATTTTCCTTGTTTCCCATCCATATTGCAGTTCTGTTTCTGAAGGATCATCAATTATAATAGAATAAATTTTGTTGGACCTGCAATTCTCATCCTTTTGTTTAATTAAAAGTATCACTATGCTTTCAAGTTTTACATTACATGATCCTTTGTGTCTGTGAGGACAGAAGAGGGGGCAGAGAATTCTGATTCGTCACTTCTCATGCTAGTGGGAGCTATAATACTCCCTTTCTCCAGCCTTTCTAATTACTTTCTCATAGATACTAAACTACACACCCCTGAGCATCTAGAAGGATTAAACACTGATCAAAGGCAGGTTTAGCTGTATCCCCAGGACAAACTGATTCAATGAAGAAAAGCTTGTGCTCTGGGAGAGCTTTGGAAAGAGAAATAAATTAACAATTAGCATTTTAACAGCAGTAAAAACTGATGAGTGGAACAGACCTGATGTTTTATGGTATTCGAGATACGTGAAGTAGTGGGATAGTTAGGAAAAACTGTTCCAGTGAGTAAGTCACAGTGCAAAGGTGTGAGATGTGATCTAGTCCATTCCATTTGTGACATACAGCTATTCCTACAACAGACTTGGTTTCTTTTGAGCAATCATTATCAATGTTATAATTCTATGTGTGTTGCTTTTAGGTATGTTTAGAGTTATAGTTGTGGCTCAAATCAATTATTAATTTGTGTGGAACTTATTGCAATTGAGCATTTACATTACCATTACCTTGTACGAATGGCATTCTCTTCTGACCAAGTCTGTTAATGATGTCTTTTTTTACAAAACTGCTTTTCTTACCGATGTGGCAAAATTCCATTTGGTTAGAATACACCTGAAACATTCAGGAGTGAAGTATTCATCCTTTAGATTACATACTGTATACTTTTTAATATCTTTGCTTAAAGGCGTGACTGGCCTTTTTTTTTTTTTCAGGATAATATATACCTTCTGGTGTTAGGCAAAAATATAAAGCCATAGCCATATTGAAAAAATTAAAGAAGACATTAACAATTGAGATTAAAATTTGAAAATTCAAGTTTTGGCAAATACATATAAAACTATGGTTTTGCCAAAAATGTCTAATTAATTACCACAGTTTTCCAGTTTTCAATGTTCAATATGTCCATGAAATACTACTTATGAAAGCATAAGTCATTAGCCATTAAACATACAAATACCCATGAGTAAATTACAACACATTCTTGCTTATAAGAAATGCTATCAGTAGACTAAATAAACAGTGGACATTCTACGCAGAATACCCACTTTACTGTGCAGTTTGATCTTAAAATGTTAGTGTTGACCAGGACCTTGTGAATTATTGGTGCAGTCTCTGCATTGTTAATCAATAAGACGAGTTCAGGAGAGGTAAAATGATATCCATAAGATGATACAGCCATTACAAACCTTCTCAATTCTTCCTGTACAGTCAAAAGCATAATAAACACATGAAGACTTCTTATTTTGTACAATTTTAAGTCTATAGCTGGAAGATCAATGTAATATGTCATATGTAAACCACCAACAAGGATTTTTTTTTCTTTTAACAGCATTCACTATGCTAGCTTCTTAATGTCAGGAATTATTCCTTAATTGACTTTTAAACTCTAATACCTATATCACAGTGCTTGTTGCTTAGTTAGTACTCAATAAATGTTTATTGAATGAATGTGTGATGTATACTTTTGTATCCAACAATATGTGAGTGATTTTGTAATTTCATGCAGGTTGATGATGTTCCTTATGCCAGTGAAAATTTTCATGTGCTCGTGTGTGTTTTGTTTCTCATCATATCCAAAAAAAGTTTCCCTTTCTTTGTGCTTTGTAGTTCCCCACATTTTTGTGCCTAGCATTGTTGATACACGGCTATGGTCAGTCAGTACCATTTTATATATTCTTTTCAGGAAGGTGAAAAAAAATTGTTAGATTTTAAAACTAGTCCTAACTAAAAATCATTTTCCTTGCCGGATGTTGTAACTCAGATGGTGTGATGCAATTATGGCTTAAAGAAACTTTTTTTTTCTCTGAACAACTTAGATTTCGGTGAGCAGATTTATTAAAGTAAGGACACTTTATTATTCATTATGATATTAAGAACCCTGGGACAAAAGTTTTCTCTCCATTTATGTACTTGAGTTCAGTTGAAGTATTTTGTTGGATATTGGGAGCTAGCTGGGACTATCATAGGTTTTATAATATATATTATACTAGAATAAGTTTCATATATATAATATACACGTGTATGTGGTAAATATATATGTAGTAAAAATATGGAAGCAATTTGTGGGAATAATTATTAAATAGTTCTTCATATTCACATATGAGACATGATTTTAAGCAATACTATGTAGCATTACCTTTTTCATCTTCTAGGTAGCTGTTTACCCATACAGTTCAATGATGAGATAAACTCAGAAAGAAGTATCCAAATCAATGTTTTGCTCATGGAACTTTTTAAATCCCTTCACTAGCTGTGGCAGCATTTTGATGAGAAGCCCTCAAATGCTGTCCTTGGTGCTGACCCATCTTTTATTGATGTACACAGCTCACAGAAGGCATTGACCACGTGTGTAACCAAATTTACAGATGGCACAAATACCAGATCAAAAAGTTAGTTGATAATGTATACCAATCAACAGGTAAATGAATTGGGAACCAAAATTTCAAACACCTTTCTCTGCCAGGCATTTTAAATCTCTTACTTCCTTGAAAGAACCTATGATATGGAATTATTATTATTTCTTCCTGGTGAGAAAACTGTAAATGAACTATGTTGAATTAATTTCTCAAAGTCATATGACTTGAAAATATTGTGTCTGGAATAGAATTTAATTCTTTCTGATTCTAGAATTCATCTTCTTACATTAAAATAAACGAATAAATACAGTTAGTTCAAAGGAGACTGGTTTTGACAGAAATTCTTGCAAAGCAGCTTGTGGATTTTTTGCTGACCACACACTCAATGTGGACCATCATCTGCTAAAATAAACCTGCACAGTAAGTAATTCTATTGTACATAGTGCTGGTCAGACCACATGAAGTGTATTATATTTACATACCTCACTGCACTCATACAGAAAGAAGAAAACCTCAAGAGATGGGTCTTGAACTGTACGGGTAGATGGTAGTTAAAGGACCACAAATGGCTTAGGTGTGTAGTGACTGAGGGATGACAGGGGATGGATGACAGATAAAACACCTATTGCTGGGCATATTTTAAATGGTCATTTTGAAGGAGAAATTAACTGGGGTCAGTATGGCTTTAATGGGTAGTAATGGAATCCATGCATAGAAGTAGAAAGGCTAACTATTATTCAGTGTAAGGAAGCTCTTTCTGACAATTTGAACTAAGGCAGAGGTAATGGGGCATGAGATATTAGCCTGCACCTATGTGGCACTATTCTTGGAAGGTTATGTTGTTATATGATATTTTATATACAATACTTCTAGTAGTTGGATGTTCCCCTCTCTTCAGAAGTGTTTGCAGTTAGAGGTCTTTGTTTCACTAGTGTGGGAATAAATTAATAGTGAAACATCTACATTATTTATATTGCCAGCTATACAGAAAATATTTGTTAAGTACCAAGAACGTGGAGGTGTTTAATGCCTGTGGATTTTTCAAAAGAAACTGAAAGGCAAATCTAAGTTTGATTGTGTAAACTCTTGCCTTATTTACCCTTTACTTCTCCCCCACCCCAGAAAGAAATTGACCAGGGATTGTGTCAGTGTTATAGAATTGAAGCAGCCAGAATCAGGCTTATAAGAAGAGCAGGCTAGAAAAGGAAATTATACTGCCAAAGTTTTAGATTGGGTAACTGACAAATCAGATAAAAAGTATTGTAATAAATACAAACATATATGCACATACAGACTTTACACTCAGTTTCAGGGAAGCAATAATTTCTCCCTAAAGAACTTCAAATATCAATCAACAGGTTTGAAACAGCAGGAAGAGGTTTGCAAAAAGAGAAGAAAGAGGTTTGCAGGAAGAGAACATAATCAGTTCAGTTAGATAGATAATATTGGCATAGAGGTTCTAGCTAATATACCATAGTATATAATATACCATTAACCTGTGGATCAATTAAAGATCTCTTTGAATTTTTTGACGTTATTTGACTTCTCAGGAGCAGAAGCAGGGAACATTCTAGGATATACACTAGACCTGAATGCTAGTATGACAGAATATTGGGTGGAGAAAACAATCTGAATGTATGAAAAGGTAGATTTAATCAGGCATATTTGGAATGGGGAGCCATTGGGTTGGGACAGGATAAAGGGAATAAAGTCAGAAAATTGTCATTTTCTCTGAAAAAGAGAACGTCTATGGATTTCTAAGTGGAATTTCCTAGCGTTTAATCTAATAGCCTTACTCAGTGCTTAGAATACAAGCTTTGTTGTATCAGTATGTATATGTATGTCATACGGATGTATGTATTGTATGTGTATGTGTATTTGTGTGCATATGTGCGTTTGTATGTATATGTATGTATATGATGAAAAAAGAAAATAGCTCTGAAGAATTTCGGAGGAATTGTCAGAGGTCCTTGTCCTTTCAAACCCCCAGTCGCCTTCGTTGTCTAAATGATTCAATGCCACGAGTCCTGAATTATTCATGGAAACATAAGGCCTGTATTTGTCTGTAGACATTCACATCTGACTTTTTATTTCTCTCATCTCCATCCCATTCCCTGGCCCTGCTTTATTTCCTTCTTTTCTACTTCTCTTTTTATTTTTTTCCCTACAGCTTTAGAAAGGAAACATTAGAATAAGCTATTTTATTGCTGTATTCTCTCCTTTAACATATGGCATTTGTTTAACCTCTTGGAGAGTTGTGATTTCCTGGCCCTGGAGTTCTGATGCCAAAGATAATGAGAAGTGTTAATCTAAGGCTCCGGAGGCCAGGAAGCTAAGAACAAACACTACACCATGCTGGCCTTGACAAGGTGACAGAGAGAGGGTTCACACTTGCCTCACATGCTGGAACTTCCCATCCCTATATTACAGTTTGCTTTTGCTCTAGGAGTGACTTTGTTGCTTTCTGTTTGGGGGTCTGGGAATAATCATGGTAGAGTATAAAAATCATACAAACAGTGGTGAACAAATTATAATTTTGTTTAAACTGGAAAGTAAAGACTCAGGTATTTAAATTATTTGCTGATGCCCACTGTGATTTAGTGCCCTAATGACTATTTTCAATCTGTCTTGCTTTGTACAGCAATCTGTAAGCAAACAGTCTAAGAATTTTTGCCCCAGGTGAGTGTGTGTGTGTGTGTGTGTGTGTGTGTGTGTGTGTGTGTCTAAGAAGTCTCTTTCTTCTTGTCGAGACTGCAGCTGTCAACCATTCTCCAAAAATGTTGCCAAGAATCAGCATGCAGGGCTGTAAACTGCCTGCCACTTAGATGTGGCACCTTGCATATGTGCTGTGCTCACACTCTGACCTGCCTGTGTGCACAATTCTAGCTTGTCTGTGAGAGGACAGGGTTATTGTGAAATACAACTTCTCTTTGAGATGCATAAAATGGGAGAAGGTCCAAAAGGGAGAAGAGCTACCCCTTGCTGGAATGACAGAGAGAAGGGTCTCTGTGCGCCCACTACCATTGTGGTTTTGATGTCTAAATCTTCTGGAGGGGATTGCTGCAGTGAGGAGATAAAAGCAGCTGCCTTCCCAAGTGCTGTCCATTTGCATTGATATTTACATTCTTTGCCAAAGTGACATCATTACTATTTGCTTAGTATTTGCACCACAGGGATGTGTTTTACATAATTTAAGACTTGGAAGTGATGATAATGTGTTTCAGATGAGGAGTGGCGGCCACAGGGTGCTGAATCTCATCTCTCCTTCTCAAAGACCCTAGTGCATAAGTGAGTCCCCAGTCCATATCCTTAAATCACAGTAACAGCACTGCTTATTGGGTGCCAACAATGTGTCTGGCCCTGGGCTGGATTATGACTCTATATATTATTGTTTAACCCCCATGACAACATTGTGAGGGAAGGTATTATTATCCCTATTATACAGTAAGGAAACCTGGGGCTAGAAAAATTAGTAACTTGCACAAGTTTCAAATCAGAGACATCCGACTGTAAGGGCTTTTCCCTTTATTCTGTGCCACAGTCTCTCCCATCCTACAGCCTACTTGTTCTTGCAGATTTAAGAAACAGAAAACCTTTGTACTTTCTCAGGAAATAACAATTGGGATAAAGAGAAAGAATGCTAGAGAACTCTGACCCTGGTCCATTTCTGTCTCTTTCATCCTCATCCTTACTCCAGGTGCCCAGAAACTCCTCTTTGAAATGAGTATAAAAGAGCCGTGTTTGCCTTGAGATAAAGCTATATGGTGATGTTCGAAGCCAGATTATAGGACTCTGCCAGATGGCACTTATCTACCTGATTGTGTGTCTCCTTGGATTTATCCATGGGCAGAGCCTTTTAAAAGGAAGAAAAGAAACATAATTGTTTTGTAACGTCCTGCATAGGTATATACTTTATGCATGATTTCCAAGGAGGTTCTCTTGCTGACGATAACTTTTTCTGAGCCCTCTTTCCCCAACCGCACCATCCACCATTGTCATGAAAATGTAGGACCCCTTTTTCAAAAAGCACCAAAAAAGTATATAGGCTTCAACTTGAGATGGAAAATTAGAAGCAATTTTTTCTCTTGCTTTTCTTCCCTCCCTCTCTCCCCCTATCTTTCTATCTTTCCTTCCTTCCTCTTCCCACACCATGTGTCCCAGAATGATAGGTCAAGTGCATTATAAGTTAAATAGTGTTTTCTTGATGTCCCTCAAAGGGCTTCTTATACTCAGAGAATATAACTGCATTTTCAACTCCCTCAGCAGTCCTGTAGTTTGGAAGAACTTATTACTTTGCTCGAAGCTCCTTGGTGTAGTCTCATAAATAGGTTTTCTCCATTTCTCTGTAATACCTTATAGATTCTTGATTCAAGGATAAGAAGTAGAGAGATGAGAGTTCAAACTTCCTTCAAGCTTGTGTCCCTTAGTGAAACCACAGAAGATCCCATCTCAGAAGCACCTCATGCAAATTCTGGTGATAGCAAGGGGAGGATCCACAGGAAGGAGTACATTCCCACATGAGCACATGTACTGAGACTCCTGAATCTTGGCTTGTCCAGGTCCTCCACCTCCACTGCTCCTCCCAAGTCCAAGATCCAAACCCCAGTCTCTTTCTCAGCCCAGTTCAGACATAATCTTTGCTCCATGAAGTCTGCTCTACTCCGTCGCCACTGAAATGTTTTGATTCCCACAGAACTTTATCCTGTACCTCTTTTCATATTAATCCCATAGACCTTATATTATTATATTACGTGAACATGTTTGTGATCCTTATTACATTATATATGCTTGGAGGGCAGAGGCTTTCTCTGGAAACCACAGACTCTAGCCCAGCATCACAGTTGCCCAAATGACAAGTTCATGAATGTACAAATGAGAAAAGTCTTTACTGACAATGGGTTTAACTTTTTTCTAAGAACACTGACACAATTTGTTTTCTCTTCTTATCTTTCCCTTATTTATGGTTGCTTTTCTTGAATGGCTTACAAATTAGTGGCAGAAATAATCTGGAAAGATAAAGAGTTAACGGTGCTTTATTATATTTAGCAGCAACAACAGGTATCACAAAGGTGAGCATGCTTCTTTCTCAAATGAAATGCACAGCTCAATGTATAAGAGGAGTTACTTTAATACCAGTGGTGAGTGTAAAAAGATCTTAGAGGGAGCGGAAATCTTAATTGGGACTTGAAGAAAAGGTGTGTTCTTATGGGCAGAAAGGAAGTTGGAAGGGGTACCATTCAAAGAATCACATTAGGACCAATAGCAAAACATTTTCAGTAAGAAGACTAAATATTTTAGGCTTTTTTTTTTTTTTTACAGCTACTTACTTAATTTGCAGGCACAATACCAAATGAAAATGTAGGGTCCTTGTGCAAAAAGCAAAAACAAAGTGCCATTAAAGGTACTAAAATGTAAAGCTTTATCCTTCCTTCCATGTTTTCACTCCTTCAACTTGTCATGGTATTTTATATTTGCTATTTAATGTCATTCTAAGTAAAGAACATTTTAAACTTTAAATTATTAGCAAGAATTGTGTCATCCGTCTTTATATTGTGCAAAGTCAGTTTTAAATGCAAATATAAGAGCTTTTAACTCATAATACAAAATTACTAAAATAAGAAACATTTCCTATTTCATAGCTCAGGCAGTACATATTTATTTTGTTCCTACCAGAAAAGTAGTAACATTGCACAGACTAACTCAACTTTTTATTTCATTTCTTGATATGCATTCTATGAACTCTCTGTACCTTTTGCTTACCAGTGCGGAAGAAAGATTGACAAGAAAAGAGACTACGGGTTGCTTATATTTCACTTTCTCTCTTAGTTTTCATCTTAAGTGATTGGCTGATTCATGGAAATAATGCAGATTAGAAGGGATATGATAGAATCCATTGCTCATCTGTCTTTATTTTTTTCAAAATTTTTAAAGTTTATTTATTTTTGAGAGATAGAGAGAAACAGAGCAGGAGTGGGGCAGGCTCAGAAAGAGAAGGAGACACAGACTCCGAAGCAGACTTCAGGCTCTGAGCTGTCAGCACAGAGCCTGATGCAGGGCTCGAATTCACGAACTGTGAGATCATGACCTGAACCCAACTCAGACACTTAACTGACTGAGCCACCCAGGCACCCATCATCTGTCTTTCTTAAAATGCCATTGTTATCTTTCTGTGTTCGAATCAAGTTGTGGTTCCCACTGGAAACATGGCCTCAGAGAAATGTCAGTGTCCCAGCTTACTCCGTATTAGATATCAACACTTGATTTATACTCACTTTTAAGTCTCACTGAATGTGCATCATAGATCTGCCTGCCAGAATCCTGCACTCATGGGGCATCCTGAATGCTATATGGGGATGGGGTGGCCAAAAACAGTGACATGCACATCATATGTATCTCTTCTGTGCTTGTACATGCTGAATTATCTCATTTGATTTCACATTTTTTTAAACATTTATTCATTTTGGAGAGACAGAGAGACAGAGTGTGAGTGGGGGAGAGGTAGAGAGAAAGGAAGACACAGAATCTGAAGCAGGCTCCAGGCTCCACACTGTCAGCACAGAGTCCAACATGGGGCTTGAATCCACGAACCGTGAGATCATGACCTGAGCTTAACCGACTGAGCCACCCAGGCGCCCCAGATTTCACTTTAAAAACACAAGTTCAAAAATGAAATTATTAAGGTAGGAACAGGAGAGCCAAGCACAGGTTGTATGAGGCCCTGTGTGACTGTGTATGTTGCATACTCATGAAACTGTCCCTGGGCTTTGCAAGCCACAGGGCCTCTGCCTTAACTATTGATTTGTTGTAATATGAAGCAGCCATAAACAATATGTTAACAAATGGACATGGCTGTGTTCTAATAAAACTTTATTTACCAAAACAGGTAGCAGGCCCAATCTGGCTGTGGGCCATGGTTTACCATTCCCTAGTTAGGAAAAAACATGGAAGTGATAAAGTGTGAGATCCGTCTGAGAACTGCCTACAATGGGAGAAAAGTTCGGGAAGGTCGTATGAAGCCCAGTTATGAAGGGCCAGGCTAGATCATTTGAATGATTGAATGAATGTGGATTGATCCACAATTTGGATATTGTCCTCTAGGTAATGGAGAGTGATGATGGTTTTAAACATTGAGTTAACATGATAAAAGGAGATTTTAATAAATTAATATGGAGGTGTTGTGTCAGAAATATAGACAGGCATGAATCTGGCAGCGTTGGGAACTACACATGAGCCAATAGGAAGTTGGAGAAGTGAGTAAGGAGCTACGATGGTAGAAGAATTTGAGAGAAATTTTTGAGAGAAATTTTGGATGAAAGGCCACCAGGATGTGGTATGTGATTCAATGTGGGGGCTGAGAGGAGAAAAGAAAGAAAGAAAAGATGAAAATTTTGTAGTCAGAAGGCTGCAAAATAGATGCTTCATTCATTCCATAGACCTGTGTTGTGTGTACCCCACGTTTGCCAAAATGCCCGTAAACAGAGATTGTTAGCAAACTGGCTAGTTTGGATGACTACCGAATTTTGGGGCTGTTGGCACCGGTCCTCGGTTGTTGAGTTGACACAATGCCCTGCAGGGCACTAGATGTGTGATACTGGCATCAATGAAGGAAGTAAGAGGCAACAGTAAAGAGGCATGTTCTGTTCTCACAGAAAGGAAAACTGAACCAATGACAGTGGTTAGGATCTCCAGGGGAGAAACCAGGGAGGAGAGAAAGGAAAGGTACCCTAAAAATGTATATACGTTGATGTAGCCCTTTATGTTTTTCCATTTAAGGTGATATTTCACCTTCCTGTTTAACCTTTTTTTAGAAAAATTAAGAAACTCATGTTTGATCACTATGAGTAAAATGAAACAAATATGATGTGAAATAAGTCACGTAAATCCCCCTTCATCTTCAGATGAGTCAGATGCCAGAGCAATTTGGTGGCTCATGTAATGATTCACTTAGAGAATTATATTTCACTTTTGACTAAACAAGTATGGTGTCCTAGTGTTTTCCCAAAAACACACACTCAGTTTTATCCTGCCTGGTGTGGCTGGCTTATTGGCTGTTCTCTTTAATGATGCCTTTTAGGGATGACAAGGACAGTGCCACAGATATCAAAATATCATAGATAGTGTGAATGTCACAGATACTGAAAGCCTTATCATGTGTTTGCTGTAGGAGCTTAGAATGCTGTATATTAAGCTTATATATTAGCAAGTACTTTGTGTACTCAGGGAAATGTAAATGAGATTTCTTGGTATCATTCTTATCTGCAGATGTGCATTGAGAATGCACTGAACCATGGCTCTATGCTTATGCACAGAATAGATAGGTTGTTTGTATTCCTAACCTCTCCGTAGACTTGCCTAGACAGAGGACCATCTGGCTCATGCTCCACAATTTAGTTTCCTTGCTTGGCTGGAATTTGCCTATTGAACAGGAATGCTAAAATACAGAGGTCCTCGTTTGGCTACCAATAGACTCAGAAAACCTGTATCAAACTAGACCAGACAAATTAGAAAGATCCACCTCAGACTATTGGTTACTGTTAGAACCAATGTTCTAAAATTTCAGCTTCAAAAATGGTAGAGAAATTTTCTTTACAGGCAAGTCTGAGTTGGAAAATGCATGACACTTTTTAGGACAAGGGCCTTGAATTTCCCACCATTCTTAAGATTTAGGGGGTGCTGAAATGGCAATTTAATTGCATTTTGCAAGAAAGATTTTCACACTATCAAAGTATTGGTCTTTATCTCTCATACTGTCTGGTTCTCCATCAAGGCGTATTAAAAGCACGTGTCTCCTTGCCCAAGGTGTAAAAAACATCACCAAGAATGTTCTCTCTATTGTGTGTGTGTGTTGTGTGTGTGTGTGTGTGTGTGTGTGTGAGTACTACACAGTTTAGTTGCTTCGTTTTTGTCATTATTGAGACATTTTGACTGTATTTGCTTCAATCATATACTGCCTCTCCTTTATATTCACAGATAAGAAGATCTGCTAGTTAGATGGGAGAGCATGTGTATATTTTGTAGTGACACATGCTTTCATTTTTGTTACCTATCTGCATATCTCCCTTCCTATGTTTACTCCTCTTAGGCATGTGTTGATATAAGAATCATCAAATCTCGAAATTGCATTGCTGAAGGAGACCTTAATTCCAGGGCTCATCATTTCTTTCTTTCTTTCTCTCTTCTTTCCTTCCTTCCTTCCTTCTTTCCCTCCTTCCTTCCTTCCTTCCTGCCTTCCTGCCTTCCTTTCTTCCTTCCTTCCATCCTTCTTTTTTAAATTTATTTATTTATTTTTAGAGAGAGCTAAAGAGGGGCAGAGAGAGAGGGAGAGAGATAATCCCAAGCAGGCTCCATGCTGTCAGCACAGAGTCCAATGTGGGGCTATATCCCAGGAACAGTGAGATCATGACCTGAGCTGAGATCAAGAGTTAGATACTTAACTACCTGAGCCACCAGGTACCCTAGGGCTCATCGCTTCTTATCTCTTCTATAATGAGAGTTCTAACTGGTTTCCTTGGCTTTGATTTTAGTTTTCTGTGTAATCTTGGTCAAACCAAAAATCTACTTTGCACTTTAAACTTACCAGCTTCATTTCCTGCTACTCACCAGTTTGCACCAGTGGCTCCAGTCCACATCCAGCTCTTGGCCCTCAGCATGTTCTGCACTATTGGGCTTACACACCTTTGTATGTGCTCTTTCCTTTGTGTCTAGCGAATTTCTACACCTCCCTCAAGACCAGACTCTAATGGCACCTCCCTTATAAATGGGTTGATTATCTATTGTTTTATTGATTGTCTCATTTGAGAAACATTACATGAATGCTTGCTGTGTTCTGGGAATCTTTCTCTGAACAGTCTCAAGTATTCCTTCCTCTGGGTTTTCTCTTACTTGGTGCTCACAGTCACTACTAATCTACTCTGGGTTCTAATCATTTGGGCTGCCTCCTTAATAGAGTCTGAGATCCTTGTGAGTGCAGACTTTATTATTTAATTCCACGTTCACAGCAGCCAGCCTAGTGTTAGGCATATAGTTGGGGCCCACTAAATGTTTGCTGTTGACCAAAAGGATTTGTTTTGGCAGGAAACCTTCCTGGGAGGTACTAAGTGGGGTGCCTTCCTTACATGTGTAATGACTAGTCTTTGTTCTCTAACATTGCCTCCTGAAGTAGATAAACTGGAGTTTTCTCCTTACCAGCCATCCTTCTCTCATCCCCATCCTGCTTTCCCAGCACTCCCCTGCACCCTCCTGCTGTGTGCAAAGCTCCAATCCTGGGAAAATACCATGCAATGCTTTCATTCTAAAGGGGAGCAATTGAAAGCATTTCTCTGGTAATTTAAGCACACAGCAGCTACCTTTGCAAAAGCCTGGTTGCTAAATTATCCCCTTGGCTACTCGTTTTCCAGGAGGCGAAAGAAAAAAAAAAATCTTGGGGGTTGGGGAGAGACTCCAGCAAGAAAAGAGCTTGTTTTCTTTGGGTTTAGCCTTATTCGTCTCAACCTCCTCTCCATTCAGCAACTTAGGGCTCCTGGGGTGGCACGTTCTGCTACTTTTCCTTTTAATGTTTTAAATGCCACAAATGCCTGTCATAAACCACCTTCTTAATTATGCAGAAGTGGAGCTGAATGGTTAGTTAGCAGTGCTATTGCAATTACTGCACTTTTTCAGGTCTGCTGCTGTTTTATGTGACACTGTTTTCTAAGTTGCTGATTAAGATGATGTAGTGGGTGGAGTCCTTCTTCCCACCAGTGGAGAGAGGCCTCAGAAGGCTGGGATAATGAGTCCTCAGGCAGTAGTTTATGGCCTAATAGGAATTAGGGAGGGGAGCCAAGGAGGGAGTGGAGAAGATATGCCCATTTGTTTTCTTCTTCTTACAAAAGAGGCCCTCTGGTCTTTTTCAGCTTTCTCCTCTGTCCATTCCTGATGCTGAAATTGTTAGAGAAACATCCAAGATGGCTGTTAGGAACAAGTCCCAATCTCAGTTGGGTCTAATGTCTTGATGCTTTCAGGCATCTTCAGATTTCCTTGTACAATATAGAGTCTTTATGCTGGAGTTCAAATGCTGGCCAAGAAATTTAAGAGAAGTGAAGATTTGAATTAATCTCTTCAACTCGCTGTATCTCTCTCTCTCTCTCTCTGACCAAAAGTGAATAATGCTGTGTGCCCATCTTGGACCCTGAGAAGTTACACTTCTAGGATTGTTTTAGGTACCAGTTGGAAAAGAAAAAGAAAATATGTGAACTCGACATCAACATGTAATTGCAAAAGACTGCAGTCATTCATTCATTTATATTTATTGAGTGCCTACTATGTCCTGGGTCCTATGTGTGAGGATGCAAGGGATGGGGCAGAAGCAATGGAAAGTCTTTGCTTTTGCAGAAATGGCCTTCTAGTTAGGGATATTGACATTATACCCATCAGGAAATAAGTATATTTTAAGTGGTGATGAGTGCTATGAAGAAAAATAAACCAGGATGAAGAAATGGAGTATGCTGGGGAAGCTACTTTGGATAAAATGGTCAGAGAGGGCTTCTCCTTGGAAGTGACATTGAAACAAGTACCTGAATGAGGAGAGGCAGCAAGCCATAAGAGTATCCAGGAGGAACATTCTAGGCTGAAGGGATAGCTGGTGTAATCACTAAAACAGGAATGCACTTGGCTTATTGAAGCAGTAGGGGGAAAAATGAGATTTGAGAGATACCCAGGGCCGTACCATGTATGGCCTTATAGCGGAACAAAATGTCTTTGGAGTTAAATAATCTTATGTATATTTATATTATTTATTTATATTTATATTTATTATTTATATTATGTATTTATTTTGAAAAAGAAAGAAGGAGAGGTGGGGAGGAGCAGAGAGAGAGAGGGAGAGAGAGAATCCCAAGCAGTCCCTATACTATGAGCACAGAGCCTAATACAAGGCTCAGTCTCACCAACCATGAGATCATGAACTGAGCTGAAATCAAGAATTGAAGCTTAACCAACTGAGCTGTCCAGGTGTCCCTAAAAACTGTCCTGGCAGCTGGGTGCCAGTTATGCTCAATAGGGACAAAGTGGAAGAAAGGATACACTGAGGAAGCCACCACAGTAATCCAGGCAAAAGTTGTTGTTTCAGGGTGATAGTGGTAAGTGTATTATGACATTATTTTGATATTCTCTGTTCTCACAAGTGTTTTCTTCATGAACTAGCAGAGTTTGAAGCTGTGACTTGTACCTACTAATGAATCATTTTTTTTAACTGTTACATGAAATAATATTCTGACATTTTTTGTGAACTGGTATAAAATGTTGAAGGAGGATTGGTCTTTACTTTATATCTATTTACTTATTAGCCATTTGACTGGAGAGAGAACTGTTTGGCCGTGGAGTCCAATAAATACTACTGGCTTTTCCTACCAGACTGTGATTGAGAGTCAAGGTTATCCAACCTGTTTGTCACCTCAGGGCCACCCTTCCCTGTCCTTCCCTAGCTAGTAGGCAAAAAACTAAGCAGTAGAACCTGAGTGTTCTTCTAATTGATAAAAAGAACTGTACTGTTTCTCCATCAAAATGTTTATTGCAGCTGAAGGGGATGTACTCTTGTGTTACAGTCTGAAGGGTTTTATTTTACAGAAAAGGGATTTGTCGTCACTGTGGGGTGTGTATATTTGTGTGTGTAAGCACGTGGCCGTCTTGCACTGGGTAACTGTTTTACTTTGCTTTTGTTTTTTTTCCCCTCCCATTAAAGGAAGTAATTTTGGAGGAAAATAGGATGACAGTCCTGGAACTGGTTGATTTTTTTCTTGTTCAGAGTAGGTTCAGCAGAAAATGCCTAACTTACGTTTGCTCTGTGTTTTCTCCCTATTTTATTTCTATGTGATCACGTCATTCTTTTAATAGGCATCTTGAGAGAAAGTATATGCCATATTTTATATTCCTTTTAATCCTTTTATTAAGAGGGAGGTGTCTTGGAAGAGATAGATAGATAGATATTTTGATTCTCTATCTGAAACTTAAAGGAAATATGAATTATTAAACTCCTGAGGGTAGATAATGTTAAGGATATATATGTATCTAATATATACATGTATGTGTATTTGCTTATATAATTATTTGCTTATGTTACTCCCCCAGATGTGCTTCTGCATTTAGTTGAGATAGATCCTATATTTCTACCATGTTTAGGATCCTTTTCTATGTTGCCTACAGTTGTTGTCTTCCATCCCCAAACTGGTGGCATTTATCTGTCACTTAGCCTACCTCATAATGCTGTTTATTCTTTTTTTTGCATTTGTTATAATGAGCCAAGCGGGTCCATAAGGTTCTTTAGGGAAAAGACCATAATATGTGCTGTGCCTTCTCATATGCCCCAGAATTGCATCAGTTCAGATTCTTTGGTTACAAGCAACAGAACCTGGCTTAGACTACCTTCAGTAGGTGAAGAATTTATCAGAGGGCTTTTGGGTAGCTCACAGAATCAAAGCAAAGACTGGAGAAAAGTTTTCTAAAAAGAATTAGGGAACTTGGGAGGTATAGGTAACAGGAAATAACAAGTTTTTCAGGCCACTGCTGTTAGAATGAATAGACTCCAGCTATCCCCCCCGCCATCCTCATTCTCGAAATAGTATGCTGAATCCTCAAAGGTGTTGGGTTATGTGTTCACCATTAGGGAAGTGGAAAAAAGTCACTTTCGACAGTTTATGAGTTTATGAACAAGTAGGAGATGTAATTGCCCGCCCCCCGAAGAAACCAAACATAAAAAACAGGGCACTGAGTGGCCCTAAACAACTGGTGACTACGATATCAAACATAGTTTGATGTTCATAGTTATAATCTCTATAGGTATGGTGACAGTGATTGCGATGATGATGGTAGAAATAAAGAGGAGAGCAAATAATAAATGGTTCTGCTCTTTTGAGGAAATAATCACAAAATGTCCTTACTCAGAATGGCAAACAAGTGGTATGTCCTCTTGACATTTTAGGTTAATATAGGCTGGCCATCTTTTCTTTTTGATTTAGGTTTCAACAGTGCTTTCCCAAAGGCCACAGCGATAAACAGAATTATGCTTATATAAAGCAGGTGCTGTATTCATCGAATAAGATTGCATGCACTGGAAACAAGGATGCCTAATTGAATCACCTGCATTATGTCGTTTTCAGCCCTGGAGGCATAATTGAAGAGTTATCTTAGTTGTCACTTTTGTGATTTCAATCCCTATATTCTCCCATTATGGTAGCTGTATTTTGAACAATCCCAAGGTCAGACTGGTATACAAACCAATATCTTACATATTTTACTATTGATACGATACATCCTGATCACAAATATTCATATAGCACTTTCTCCCGTTACTGGTTTTATTTATTTATTTTTTCTTGTAACCTTGGCCACACACTTTAAATTACTTGGGAAAATATACTGCCGTTAAAAATGCCTCACCCATTAAAACACGTGACAGGCTAAAGAAGACACTTTTTGTTCCTCCCAATTCTATCATATCATCTCTGCCTTTATAGTTAGCAGAAACATTATTTTAAGAACAATTTAAATTGGACCTCATTGTGAAACTGGCTACTGAATCTGAGTCCGGACCTTCTTCTAGAGGGAGGTAATTAAATATTCTTCATTGATGCTATTTTAAATGTGTTGAATGAAAGGAGTTAATTATACAGCAGGGAACATGGCAGACTTCTGACTAATAATGAGCTCTATGTTTAATATCTTCATCTTTGTTAGAATCATTAAGGTTGTTGAAACCAATCAGATTGGCTTGAAATGAATGTAGAGTTATAACTAACCAAGTACAAATGGAAGTTCCTCACAGATGCAGGGGTTTGCATCTCTAATGATGACTTCAGGGAAGGGATGCAGATATGTTGCTTTGTTCTATGCAGTACAATCTGTTTCAGTTGGCCTTCTATTGTGATTGTAGAGAGGAAAGAGGAGTAAGCCTCATTGTTTCTAGAGATTGCATCTGTTATAAGGGATTGATGTGTGTGTCTGAAAATTATAAAAGAGGAGGTGATTTCTTTTCCTCAAAGCTTTACATGGCCCTTCCTTCCAGAATCTGGTGCTGCTATTCCCCAAAAGATGTGTATTCACCCTGCATCTTGGGATGTCCAGGACTCACTAGAGGACTGAGTGTGGTCCTAAAAAACAGATCTATTGTGATGTTGAATTGGAGAGATGTGGGCCCTGAGGTCAAGTTTTCCATACTCTATTACTGATGTGTTCTGTGTCTTTAAACGAGTCTTAGAAACTCCCAGACATTTCTCTTAAATTTCTCCTCCCTTCTGATTGCTTCACAGAACCGCATGTGGCTTTGTTCTCATTTATAGAACTCCCAGAGTTCTGTTCTGCCCTTTCTATGTTGTAGTTTGTAGCTTTGCCCTTCTAAGCACAGATCAAAGAAACTTTCTTCTTCCATCCTTTCCTTGATTTTCCAAGGAAGTGCTGTTACCTGGCTGAGGGGAGGGATCAGCCTCTAACTGATGTTCACCTGAAGGAGTTGGGAGGCATTGAGAAAGAAGTAGGGTGGGATTACCCAGTTCTCAGATGGTCCCTGGCCCCTGATGTCTGTGTGAAGTGGGAGGAGATGCTAAGACAGAACAAAAACCATCATAGGGAAGGGAAAAGAAAGAAAGATCTGGATTAAAATTCCAGCTCTGACTCTCACTTAGTGTATGGTCTTGGGCAGTTTTGTTTTGCCTTTTTTAGCCTCTCTGAATCTATTATATAATCTTTAAAATGGGGATAAAGTAGTACCTGCTGTGTGATTTCACCACAGGGATTCAGGGAGATAATTCATGTAAAACATGTTGCCTAGTGCTCCATGTTTTTATAATTTATTAAAAATGTGGTTATAGATTGCTTTTGTTTATTTAAATCAATCCAATTAAAATCTTTCATTTTTATTTATCTGAGTCTTCCAAGCACTATAATTTTGCTCTGAGTTTTACTGCTCATCCCAACTGGAGATCTAAGATAACTATCTTTTTTGTGTTTGATAATATTTGACATGTTTCCTCTCAAATGAAAAAAACAAAACAAAACAAAACAAAAAACCACTTAAGTCACTGTTCAGAATGACAATGTGAGGCTAAGCATTTGTTTTCCAAAGCCTGGTAGACTAGGGAAGATAAATGGTTTGGGTGCATTGTGGGGAGATCCTTTGAGAAAGAAAAACACCTACCCATTTTGGAGGGGGGAAATTAATGAGGTGAGCGTCAGCCTTCTCCCCAGGGTCCTTCCCCAGGGACCACTCTCCGGGGTCACATACCACAGTCTGTGATGCAGTACACCTGTGGTGCAGTAGTCCAAGGTTACCTTCGTGGTCACAGTTTTGCTTTGGCCAGGGCACTTTTTCACCAAAGACGTGGTGAAAGTTTTCAGGTAAATCAGAAAGCATGACCCAGGATAACAAGAGGAAATCACATCTGCTCAGGTAAGAATCTTCATAGATTGTATAGAGTTTGGTTGTTCACATCTTTTGAAATGTTGGATATTAATCATGGGTTCTCAAACTTGAATGGGCATGAGAATGCCCAGGAGAGCTTATTAATTCATAGACTGCTGAGAGCCCATTCCAATTAGATCTCAGGTGGGGCCAGAGTATTTGCATTACTAACAAGGTCTCAGGTGCTGCTGTTTTTGTGTGACCCAGGGACCATACTTTGAGAAACACTGTCAAAGTGCCTTGCTGTTAAAAATATGGTCCCTGGATCTCCAGCATCAACATCTCCTGAAAGTTGGTTAGAAATGCAAAATCTCAGGCTCCCCACCACATCACCGAATCATGGTTTGCATCCTAACAAGCTTCCTAGATGACTTCTGTACACATTAAAGTTTGAGAAAACACTGATCTAGTGGTTATAAGTAAGGGCTTTGGATAATTCAGAATTTGAATCATTCAGAACTGGGTTCAAGTCTCAGGACTGCCAATCCCCACCCCTGTGACCTAGAGAGATATTGTCTTTGTTCTTAAATACCCAGTTTCATCTGAAAAATTAGGATGATTATGTTTTATAAAGTTTTTGTGAAGCTTAAATGTGATAATATATGTAAAGTGCATACAATTAGTAGTGTTGTTAAATGATGTCCTCTTTCCTTTTCATGTGTAATCTGTCCTGTGAAACCATTAAAAACAGCTGTTTGAAGGATGTATTTGAAATTCTTTCTGAAGTGTTTTCATATGTCTTGTTTTGAGAAAAGCTATTTTCGCAGTATAGAATTAGGTTGTCCTCTCTGTTATTTTGTCTGTGAATCACAGCTGTAGAGATGTGGAATGGATAAAGTTTGTCGTATCCCAGCCTCCCGGTTTGACCTCTGAATTTGAGGGTGTGTGTGTGTGTGAGAGAGAAAGAGACAATCAGGCAGTTTTTTGGAGGTGGGGTGTGAGAAAAAGCCCAGACTGTCTTCTCTTCTCTCTAATAATAGAGTATGATGCATTTTTAAAGATAAAATTAGATATGCAATATTTGACAACATCTCTTAGGTTCTAATCTCTCTGGGGTGTTATGAAAATAAAGGTTAGATCAGTTAATAAAGTGTTTTGAGAGCCCTGAAAGGTGCTGTATAAAATAGGGTGTCGGACACTATTTAATTTTTAAAACTATAGGCCTTAGCGATTTTTTTTTATTCTCTAATCAACTACAATTCTAGAATTTTGGCAGCTGGAAGGTACCTTAGTCCTCTCAGTGCCCTCATCAATTGAGAAATAAACCTGTTGCCTTTAGTATTTTATGTTCTCAAGGCTCAGAAATTTCAAAGTCATGTTAAGCAAAAATGAAATATAATAGCTGCAGAAAAAAATACATTAAAATGAGAATTGTGTCAATGTAATTTAAGAGGGTTAATGAGAACATTGTTTTTCTGGGTTACAGTGTAGATATCCATACAGGCGACTAAGGGGTCTTTGGACCCTGGGTACTGTTTCACATGCAGGGGCTCTTTTCTGAAATTGTTGTCTCCTGTACAGATAGGCCCCTTAGGACTGGTCATTAGAGATGCATGCTTTCCTCTGTAATTACGTTTTTAGCATTTACAGGTAGGGTAGTGGAGCTCTCCACTGCTTAGTTAGCACCCAGGGTAATCTCCATCAACTGTAACAGCAAGTCACCAAGTTCTTAACGAGCATCTCCTGCTGGTCCCTTGCAACATTGGTAGGTGTGTGGGGAGGAAAAGCTGTAAGACCTTACTTACACTGCATATCCTTCAAGTCCTGCTACTTAAGGTGTGTCTGCAAGAGCAGCAGTGGCAGCATCCAGGAGCTGGTTAGAAATGCAGCTTCTCAGGATCTCCTTCAGACCCACCGAGTCAGAGTTTGCAATTTAATAAGATCCCCAGGGGATCTGCATGTATGTTAAAGTTTGGAGAATACTGCTTTAAGCAATGATTTTTAAATGGAAGGAAGTTGAATTGGCAAACATATAAAACTATTTGGAATTCAAATTCAGAGAATGAGGTTAGTTGTTACCAAGATAGAAGGTTTCATCATTGGTTATAATCACTCTAATAGTTGCAGGTCTAAAGGAACTTGGGTGTTTGAGGTCAATTATCTACTCTATCACTGGAAAGGATATGCTTTACAGTTAGCCTCATCCAAGGAAGTCTGATTAAGCTCTGTCAACCTGTTTGGCAGAACCAAGTAGACCTCGAAGTTTAAAACAAAACAAAAAGGGCAATGCCATAACAAACCGTAAGGCACAGATAAACTCAGAAAAAGATGTGAGGTTTTTTAATATAATGATAATGGAAATCTTATTTCAATATTAATGAGGCTCACCACTATTTGCAGCCTAGGTTTAGGAGACAGAATCCAAAGGATTTTGTCTAGAGCTAAGGTATATTTTTACATAAGCTAAAGGGAGAACTTTGGCCCTGTCCCATGAACCAAATCAGTGGCATAACTGAGGTTGGGGGCACTCATGGGAGTTGTGGGTGGGAAACAGTTTCATCCTCTGAGCCCATTTTCCAGCAGCCTTTGAAACTGGAGTGCAAGTAACAGCAAATCTGACTTAAATTGTTCCAATCAATAAAACCAAGTTACTGACTTGTGTAACTGAAAAGAACATCAGGCTCACTCCAGGTGAGACTTGAACCAAGGTACAAAGAAGTCACCCAAGACATCATTTATTTCTCTTTTTCTCCTCTGCTTTTTTTTTTTAAGCTTATTTATTTATTTTGAGAGAGAAAGAGAAAGGGAGAGAACATGAGCATGAGGGAGAGGAGACAGAAGGTCGGGGTGGGAAAGAACCTCAAGCAGGCTCCATGCTGTCAGTGCAGAGGCCAACGCAGGAAGCAATCTCAGGAACCATGAGATCATGACCTAAAATCAAGAGTTACGCTCAACAGACTGAGCCACCCAGACATACCTTCTCTGCTTCTGATACTGACTTTATACCAAGGCTGGACATTCATGGTTTTCAGAGGGTGGCCATCAACTCTTGTACTGCCTGCTTTCTCATTTGTTCAGAGTCAGAGAAAAAGAGAATCTTTCCCATCAATATCAACAAGATATTTTGAGGTTCATTGAGATTGGACAGGCATAGGTCATATGCACAGTCCTGAAAACACTCCTTCTTCGTTTGGTTGTTTTGTGTTTTTTTAATGTGTATTTATTTATTTTGAGAGAGAGAAAGAGCATGTGTGCCTAAGCCTGGAAGGGACAGAGAGAGAGGGAGAGAGAGAATCCCAAGCAGACTCCACATTCAGCGCATTCACCCAGTACCGGGCTCAATCTCATAAACTGTGAGATCATGACCTGAGTCAAAAGCAACAGTTGGTTGCTTAACTGACTGAGCCACCCAGGCATCCCCTGAAAACACCACCTCTGCCAGCAGAATACGTAGAGTTATGTTAGAGTTAGTTAGAGTATGTGCTCTATCCTTGCAGCTGGGCAGCTTACCTCCACCTTCATGGATCCTCTAATGGAATTCAGTTCTGAGGCAGGAAGTAAAACATGTCTAGCAACCTAACTTTCCCCGCATGCCTGCTCCATGTGGTGCCTTATTCACACTACTTTCAAGATCTCATGTCAACACCACGTGGCAGGTATTGCTATTATTCTTCAGATGAAGGCTCTTAAGTCGAAAGCCCATAAATGAAATATCTGGGATCTGGGAGCTTACCATGAAAGAGTCCTGGTTGATGGAGGGGAGGGGGTACTCAGCTGGGGAAGGGATAAGTAGGAAAAGAGCCAGATGCAGCCTTTCTTCAGTGAGACTCAGCCCTTCCATGTGGTCCGTACGAGCCATACATTTATGTGTCCAGTGCCTGTTTTTATCAAATCCTGTCTGTAGTTATATAGGAAAAGTAGAACCTTTCCCAACACCATTCAGTTTCCTTAATTTAAAAGAAAATGCCGTGAGTTGTTTATATGAAAGAGCTAAAACAATAGATTAAAACATTTTTCTCTTACAGTTATTTGATTCTTAAATTAAACTATGCCATGAACATGGATTTAAAACCAATTAAAATGATCATACATTGATTTTAATGCTGCTAAATTAATCAAGATCTTTACATGTGGTGAAAATAATGAATGGATTCAGATCATAAAAATAAGCTATGATTCAAAAATTATTAATTTTTTAATTTAAAGTACCTCTGAAAAATTTATCCTTTGTAACTGAGATATCCCTCTTAATAAAAGATGACAATAGAACTTTTTGTAACACAATCTGTATCAGGAAAATTTTTGACAGAGCAGATGAAAGAAATTCTTTCAGAATACATAAGTCACTTTAGTTTCAGAATTCAACCTGTGCTAAGATTTTTTATAACTCAGAGGTAAATATTGTGGAGACTTATATATTATAGAGGGAGTAAACCATTTGATTATATCTTATTCCAAATATAAGTACTATGCAATAGATTCTCATGGGCTTTATTCAATATGCTTTCAATTTTTTTTAAATATGTCCTCAACTCGCCAGGAAGAAAAGAAAACATTTCCAATTTAACCACAGTTTTTGCTGTTTCTATTAAATTACTCTATTAGATATTTGTAAGTTCCAACTACCCACATAATTATTGGTGAAATCTTTGTCTGGTGGCCTCTGTGGCACTTAAGAGAAAGGAGAAGACTGAACATTAAAAACAGATTCCTGTGGTTTGCTTAATAGAAATTGAACACCCTGTTCAATTCATGTTCCAAGTATTTCTAGAAAATATCTAGATTCAAAAGGTAGATAAGAAGATTGATCCCCACTTTGAAAGTAAGAGACCAGACACTGCTGAAATTACTTGCCTTGGAAGAGTAAGGGATAATGGATTGATATTTGTTCCATATTGACTCTTCTCAGCATGAGGCTGTATAGTATGGAGTCACCAGAAACCTGTGACATAGCTCCTGTTCTCAAGGTGATTATGGTAAGGTTTTGGTAAAAGAGAACTAGACTCTTTATGTAACTGTGAGCAAGACTTGTCTCTTCTACCTTTAAAATAAATCTCAAATTTGACAACTAGTCGCTGCTTCTGCCTTGAACAGTCTACTGTAGGCCAACATCATTTCTTACCTAAGCTTCAATTCTACCCCCTAACTCATATCCCTGCTTCCTTGCCTTACACCAATTCCTCATATAGTAACACAGCCAGAATTACCATTTAAAACATAAAGTACATCATAAAACCCTTTCTTGCCAAAAAATGGTCCAGTGATGTCCAAATACACGTAAAGTAAACATCTAAACCCCTTCTTACTACCTGGAAGTCTTTATACAGTCTGCCCAAATCTCAAATTTCATGTGCTACCCTCTGCCCCTTGGGGTCACTAGCCTCTGGTCACATTGACCTTCCTTTTTTTTGATGGTCATAGAACTTGTTTCTGTGTGAAATGTGCTTTTCCTATATGTTAGGTGGATGGTTCCTTCTCATCATTCAGGTTTCATTTATATATCATTTCTTTGAAGAGATTTTGCTTGACCACCCTGTCTACAAATATCCAATTTGTTAACCTGTGTATGTGGGTATCATCCCTCTTCTCTAACTTCAGTGGAAAGTCCAGTCTGTGAGCTCTGTGTTTCTGTCCTGTCGCCCTATTCCCAATATCTTAAAATAACACCTTGTATACAGGAGTGTCTCAGTAACCTAAGAAGACACTAAATTTAGTATACTGAAAATGTCACAGGATTTTAGACAAATGTAAAAACATTTGGGCCTGGATTATCCATGAATATTTTGAGGAGTTGCATCTATTGGAGTAAGAATATTCAAGTTAAATAATATTTTAATGGATTCTGAGGGAAGGAGAGGGTATTGATAATTTTTTCTATTGTCTTTATCTCTACTCTAATAAGAAAATACAGGATGAATTACTTTAGGAGGAAAAAAAGTAATCCAAACTGCCTGCAGTTAGTTTCAAAGTTTCTAAGAGAAGTCTTTTTTTCTTTTTCTTTTCAATTTGGAGATGTTTAAAAATTACCTAAAAAGTAGAAAGAAATGGTACTTAATGTCTTAACAAACTATTAATTTGATCGAGTTTCAGAAAAGACCTCATTAAGCTGCGTGATAAAGTGATTATTCAGTGTCACTTTCATTGGGTTTTCAACAATTATCTGGAACGGTTTTTAGAATGAGGCAGCATTTCCCTTTTCAGGAGCACTTGAAATCTCCTTGATGTTGACACGGAAATGCTGATAAGAAAAGATGGTGAACCGGGGGCTCCAGATCTCGATTCACACACGTTCAAAATATCACACCCACCTCAAGAGGGTTTGTCAAAGGCATTCTTGAGCACTTTTCTCCCATTAAGACCATTGACAAAAAACTTTTGAGAGTGATGTGAAATTTTCATCTCTCAAGTCTTAGCCCATCCCTGAGAATATAATTTAAATTAAAACTTTATATATAATTTTCTAATTAGATTTTTCCCCTCCTTTCATGGCCTTTCAGCTTTACATAACCTTTGTGCTGCCGTGTTCCATTAATCCTTTAAATGCCACCATCCTGTCGAGAGGGGATTTCTTGCGGTATTTCCATCATTGTCAACAGAGCCACAAGATGGTTCTAATATATTGGAATTACACATCCATGAGAAAATGCTGTCTGGAATTTGTAATTATTAGTTGACTCTTATTCAACTCTGTGATGAAAGTAGAATTTTCCCCTCTTAATGTTTTATTACCAGTTAAAGCACAGACAGGTATTTTATTTTAATTTGGGTAAAGAGTACATAATAACTGGAATTTCCTAAATTATGTACATTTTTGGTAGCTAGTTCTATAGTTAATCTTCTTAATTTATCACTTAGAGTAGGGCAATTACCACAATATGGAAATAAGCCAGGATTATTGTATCACTGGAAAGTGATTGTAACTTGTAGGTTTGTGCCAAGGAAGTATATAGAATTGCTGAAACTCCTGCATTATCAATTACTGTAGTTTTTTTTGTGTGTGTATGTGTCCCCTATGTATTGCATCACATTTCAAAGATTATTTTTTCTACTTCCTTATCCAACAACCTCAGGAGAAAATATTCTTCTATCACTACCCTGTTGAAGTTGATTAATGCTGCTTTTAATTTAATTGAAAATGGTTGATCAATAAGGTCAATTTTTATGGATTTATTTTCATCATTTGATGTGGGAAATCATTAGTTATCATTATCTCAATTAGCACAGATTGCCATGAAAAGTGAAGGGAGGAAATTGCTTTATGGATTTCTGAGAGCATAGTATACACATAACTTTTCTGAACAGACATTCTTTTCAGCAGTTACCTTGTGCCAGGTCCCAATTCCTGTGCTGCTATTTCTCCAGCAGTCTGGAGATATCTTTGGCAGATAGGACATGGTGAGCAGACCAAGTTTGAGAGAGTACAAAAAAGTGAGGTCTCTGGGGTCATAAAAAACTTCATGTTATTATAGACAGAATTTCAGTGAACACTATGTAGGGAAATACCAGTGGGGGTGCTTTAGGATGGAATGGATTGGTTTCAGGAGAACAGGCTAGACTGGGCTTTATGAAGAAAGATAAAGTAAGGTAAAATGAAAAGGATGTAACTACATCCCAGTCTCTTATTCTGAAGACCCATGTTATGGGTTGAATTGTGCCCCCTCCCCCTGAAAATTCATGTGTTGAAGTTGTAACCTCTAGTATTCAGAATGTTACCTTATTTGGAGATAGGGTCTTTGTAGAGGTAATCAAGCTAAAATGAGGTTGTTAGGGTGGGACTGAGTCCAGCTAGACTGGTGTCCTTATAAAAAGAAATTTGGATACAGACATGTATAGAAAGAATACCATGTGAAGAGACATAGGAAGAGAACAGCCTTCTATAAGCTGAGGAGATGCTTGGAGCAGATCTGTCCCTCACAGCCCTCAGAAGGAACCAATGGTGTCAACACCTCCATTCTAGACTTCTGGTTTCTAGAACTATGAGGTAATAAATTTTTTTGTTGTGTAAACCACTGAATTTGTGTCACTATGTTAGGGCAACCCCAGCACACTTATACAGCCCATAAATTATGGCTAACATTTCATATTAAACAAACTATACAGAAGCTTCCCCAAACACCAGGTACTAAAATCTTCAGGATTTACATTAACTGTTTTTCCCTGAATTTTGAAATACAGAATCCAAAGAAATTTAGAGTCTAAGCAGAGTTATATCAAAGCAGTTTGCAATCAAAGCACTGATTGGAGCATTGATCTCCATATATATCTTTAAGAAAAGAAACCCTTTTTTAATTTTTTTTTCATTGTAGTGATGAGAACAAGGCACAAACTTTGAAAAGCCTGATTCTGAATGTTAAGTAACCCAAGGCTGAGGAACTACAATTTATGGGGAATTCAGTCAAATAGCGTCTGTTGTACTGGGACTCTGGTGTTTGAGTTATAAAATGGCAAAGTGAATCCATCATCGAGATTTATCCTGGGCTAGCTTGCATCTGGACCAAAGGTGATCCATCAGGTTTGTCATTTTATATTGAAATCCATAAACTCTCTATTCTGCATACCCCAGTTTTTGTGCAGGTGTGGCATAGCATAGATCAGTCTCTGATGGATGCTGGTGGAAAAGGTGTGTATTTTGTTTTTATACTTGAAAGGTTTTTGTTGTTGTTGTTTTTGTTTGTTTTTAGTAGTGACAGTCAAAAACTGATTATTATTTTTTTTGGTTCCTCTGAAGATGAAGCTGATCAGTTATTGATAAAGAGTAGAATGGTAGAGTTTAGAATCAAGACAGCCCTGAGTCACATGGTGAGGGGTCAGAAGTACCTCTTTCTGGCTCCATACATCTCTTGTGAATCTGAGATATTTCGTAAAGTCCTCCAGCTACCCAGAACTCCCTCTACGTCTTCCTCCCCAGGAGCAGTAATAAGGGTTAGTGTTAATTGAGCACCTAAAAGACACCACGTGCCGCACATGACACATAGCAACTCTTTTACATTAACGCTTGTATTATTTTCAATTTACAGAAGAAGCTGAGGCTTGAAAGGTTAAATCACTTGCCCAGTGCCACCTAACCATAAATGCTAGAGCCAGGATTCCCAACCCAGGGCTAACAGCTGATATTCTTGAGCAGTGGTCCCTGAGGCCTCCCCTGACAAACTCCTAGGCATCTCATTTCTCCGTCTAACCCTATCTGCTCTGACTAACCCCTGATAATATAACGATGGGTTATAATGGATCTCATCACTTCTAGAAAGGACCTTTGTAATTAACGGGACATTTATAAAATAATGTGTTAGCAGAAAGAAATGATACTCATGGTGAGAATTTCTCATTCTCATTCTGGCAAAATGTGTAATCTTGGACAAACCATGATCTCCTGAGCCTTGGTTTTATCATCTATAAATGTCAGAGTTGGATTAACTACTCTCTAAAGATCTCCTCCAGGCTTAAAATTCTAAGGTTCTTTCACATTAAATGTAACTCCTTTTCAACCTATATGTACACTTGGTCCTCCATTGAACCTTTTCATAAGTTGGCAATTGAAAATACAAAGTCATGATAAATATGAGAAAATGAGAGTTACTTCATAGCTCTCAGCCTCAGCTTCCTCATTCATGCATACTTACTGTACCTACCTCATAGGGTTAATATTACACATGCCAAGTAAAATACCTGGATCAGAGCAAATATCACTAGCTATAGCTAAAATAACACGATAGGGGCGCCTGAGTGACTCAGTCAGTTGAGCGCCGACTTTGGCTCAGGTCATGATCTCGCGGTTTGGCGAGTTTGAGCCCCGCATCGGGCTCTCTGCTGTCCATGCAGAGCCTGCTTCGGATTCTATGTCTCCCTCACTCTGCTTCTCCTCCAGCCTCTCTCTGTCTCTCAAAAAGAAATAAACATTAAAAAAATTTTTTTAAATAACATGATAATCACTGATATGATTGATTCTATTATTATCTCCCCAGGGAAATCACAGTATGTCGAGAGTTATATAGAAAAAGCACCCATCATGGCTACTTTTTTTTTTCATAAGGCATTTTATTCAAAATGCATATTTTAACTTTATATTCTACAGGCATCAGTATCTCACTAAAAGCTGGGCAATATTTATATCAAACAGTATATCATCCATGTGTTCATTTATGCCTGCAGACTTTCGACCCCCTCCAAGCTGTGAGAATAGGCACTTTAATAGTCTGAAGCAAGAAGGATATTAGCTCCATGAATCTTTATTTTAAATTACATTTCTGAGTTAGAGGTGTCAAAATGGTAGAGCAAGTTAAGCGGGATTGTATTCCCCAGTAGGGCTATTGATGTTGGTTGCAAATAAATTGCTGGTGCAGGTGATGATAGCAAAGCCCATGCCATCTTTTATTTAGCAAAGTATTTCTCTTGTTAACAGCTCCTTCTGTATGCTTTCCTTTCTTCTGTTTCACATCAATCATATTTGACACATTGCCCAATGTCAGGGTGAAAAAAAAAAAGAAAAAGAAAAAGAAAAGCAGTATCCAGTTAATCAGCCAGATGTTTGGCCTCACACTGGCTGAAACATCTGGATGTGTAACTAAATGTTACATTCTTTCATCCGGTTATTTTGTGCTGTGTTACCAGACGGAGCCAAAGCATAAAACCCAGAATTCTTTCTTCTATTAGGAGAAAGATCATAGCATCTCGAGCCTGATGTCCTGGGGCCACAGCCTAGTTGTTCCTCATAATAGTTTTACAGTTGTGGGCATAATTAGAATCATTTGAGATGAAGTGAATGGAAGTGTTATATAGATTCTAGAAGCCATGTTTTTAAAAGAATCCTAGTCCCTTTAGTTAGCCATACAATGACCGCACAGTTTATACCTTTTGGAAAGAATGTTAAAAAGAATAAAGTTATATAGCCTTTAAACCCCCGTATGTCAGAGCTAGACTGATAATAACAACACCCAAGGCGTACCAGGTGTTGACTAGGGATCGTTAACTCTTTCAGCTGCTTTGCATGAATTTAAACCTAAAAACAGTCCTGTAAAGTAGGCACTATTATTTTTCCCATTTTAGAGTTAACATAACTAAGGACCAGCTGGGAGAGTAAACAGCTCATCCAAGATGTGAACTCAGACAAACTGATACAAAGTCTGTATGCTTAACCTATATAATCCTCTCTCTACCACCTCTCAGACTAAATAAAGCATGTACTCCGTTTCCAGCACTATCGCATAATAATACTTTAAAGTATTATTATGAAGATTGAGAGAATGCATGTAAAGTGTTTAACAGTGTTGATTTATGATAAGTACTAATTAAAAGTTAGCTATTTTTACTTACTGGGTCATACGATATTTGCAATCAAATATCCCGATACTTATTTTGTACGAATCATAAATTCTAAAACTCACCTCTGGAGAACCCATCCAAGAGAATTTTTTTTGAAGGGAATTTCTACAAGATTATTGGAATAATTGAAACCCTTCAAGTTATTGTATTTTTCTGCTTCATTCCAATAGAGAAACAAAACAAAACAAAACAAAAAAACATGTTCTAAATTTCTACTCATGTTTTCCTTCAACTTCAGGTTCAGGGAACCTTTATTGAGTGCCTGTTAAAGAAGGGAATGTTCTGGGTTTTCTCTCTTTCTCTTTTTCCTCCCCATTCCCTTTTTTTCCCATTTCACTTAATTTCATATTCATAATACAATCCTATAAACTAGATTTTTTTTGCTTTTTAAAAATGTATTATTATTATTATTTTTTTTAGTTTAGGAATCAAGGCTTTAAATAAGTCACATCATGTCTCATAAGTAAAAATGAGAGGGGCATCTGGGAGGCTCAGTTGGTTAAGCGTCCAACTTTGGCTTAGGTCATGATCTCCGAGTTTGATTTCTAGTCCTGTGTCTGGCTCTGTACTGACAGCTCAGAACCTGGAGCCTGTTTCATACTCTGTGTCTCCCTCTCTCTCTCTCTCTCTCTCTCTCCCCCTTCTCTCTCTGTCTGCCTCTCCCCCGCTTACTGTCTGTCTTTCTCAAAAATAAAGAAACATAAACTTTCTTTAACAAAAAAATAAAATAAAGTTGAGAAGCAATATTTTAACCCATCTTAGGAATTGAGGCCTGGTGTTTTATCCAACAAAGCATGAAACATACTGTATGAATAAGTATGACAATGAAGGCTGCCACTTACTGGATATCTGCAATAGGCCAGATTTATTGCTTTATGCTTTAAATACACTTTCTAATTGAATTACTACAAGTTCCTGTGATTGACACTTGGGTATTATCAAGGAACCTTTTCTGCTCACCATTGTATCTTATGATCTGGGGTACTTAGTCATTTTCATTACTTTTATTCAGAGTGACCTTTTCTTGATTGATTTGCTTCTCAGAATCCTCCAGTCCTCATGTTGTGAGGAGTAAGTTTATAATTGGGAAGTAAATTTGGTCATCAACTTTGATAGGACAGTGGGCAAAGCTGACATGTTTTAAGAGACTTCTCAGAGTGTGCTGACTTTCTGTTGGCCTGGTTTCTATAAACAGCTAAAACAGCTTTTGTCAACACTCAGCCTGATTAAATTGCAAGATTATGATGTTTTCAGACCCAAAATGAAAGTGACGCATTCTTGTTCTTTTAGTGGCCTCATAAAAGTCAAATGTTTAATCTCGGGAGAAAATTTAGAAGATGGAAGTAAAACCTTAATGAGATACAACATAAATAATAGAAGAAGTCCCTTTCCATGAAATGACTTGTGATGAGGTTTCTTCAAGGAAATAAACTATGAAAGAGAGCATTTTAGAAATTTTAAATCTACTGGTAAACATTGTACTTTAAAAATATAGTGTCAATAACGGAAACACTTAGTAGATAGAAAGGATTAGACAATTAGTATCCATATAAATGTTATTTTCCCAAACACTAGGGATGCATCACCAAATAAACCATATTTCAAAAAAAGATAATTTTTTTTATTTCAGTCCATAAAACCTGAGAAGTTACTGGGACACAGGAAAAAAAAAAGGATTGTTTCTCATCTCTTTTTTTTTATGTTTTTATTTATTTTTGAGAGAGAGAGAGAGAGTCAGAGCATGAGCAGGGGAGGGATAGAGAGAGAAGGAGACACAGAATCCAAAACAGGCTCCAGGCTCCAAACTGTCAGCATAGAGCCCGATGCAGGGCTCGAACCCATAAACTGCAAGATAATGACCTGAGCTGAAGTCGGTCACGTAACTGACTGAACCACCCAGGCATCCCCTTTCATTTTTACTTATGAGACATGACGTATCCATGCACACCCAGATATTCCAGCCATCATTTCTCCCAGTGCTTGATTAATGGAAGGCACTCAAGAAATGGTAACAATCCCCATTAATTACATTATTTGTCTTGTTCAAATGAGGTTGAACAAAGGGAAAGAGTAAACGTGGGCTGTTACAATACTACAAGGAATCTCTGTAATTGTTTTACCCTCTCATTTTATTTTTCTAATCATCCCAAAGTGCCCTCGTTTGTTGGTTTAGAAATAACATAACACAAAATTCTGTTATGTCTCCAAAGAACATTTTTATGAGTGTCTTAGCTGTATATGACATTGTAGAAAGTGCTAACACACAGGGCCTGTATAAGATGAATGGTGACACTTGGCTTCTGCTCCCCAATAATCATACAGGTGATTATTGTTGGATTATAATGGTCACATTTGCAGAGTCAGATCCATCAGCATAGGCATGTATTTTTATGGATGTTTTGTTAATGAATAATGTTTTAAAAATTTAAATCAGATTATTTGCCCAAGGAGAGTGACAAGAGTTGGTTCCTGGCTGAAAGAACACTATTAATCTAGATTTCTAGGCTGGATTTTGGTACTGATTTTGAAAAAGTTATCGATAACTAATTATAAGGAATCAATCTGCTGTACCATATTTGTAGTTAAAATGTGATTCCTTCTCCCTATTCTTAGGCTTGCCCCTCCCTTCCTTTGCTTCCTTCCTCCCTTCCTACCTCCTTCCTTTCTTCCTTCCTTCCTCCTTTCCTCCTTCCCGTCTTCCTTCCTCTCTTCCTTCTTTCCTTCTTTCCTTTCTTCCTCTGCCTCTCCCTCTCTCCCTTCCTTCACATTGCCCAATTCCACCAATTAGGTTATTTTCCACTGCAAGCCACACGACCCTATGCCTAGTTATAACCCTAGTTATAACTCTAGACAGAGTAGGTAGAAGGTAAACCCAGAAGAAGTGGAGATGAAAACCCACAATTGTTCCTGGTCTTCTAGTGGCATGGATGCCCTTAAGAAGCTAAGACGCCTTTGAATTCCACAACAGAGATCCTTAGAACTCTCTGATATCCATGAATGTCAATCCGCCATACATTGGTAACAAAGACAACTGTATGCTGGCTGGGGATATGTGGCCCCCTTCTCCCTCTGGTTCTTTCTCTCCTGTTACTAACAAGTGCCCCCAAACTTAACCAGAAGGCAACATAGAGCCCTGGGAAAGTCCATAGGCATGGTGGGAGTTAGGCTGATCAACTCCAGTCCCGGTTTGGTCACATGCTGATCTGTGCAACCGTAAGCAATTACTTAAAATGTCTAAGCCTCTTTTGTGCCATCTGTAATATGGAGTAATACTAGTACATGTTTCTTCCTCCTGGGGCTGCTGTGAATGTTAGAATGTTAGATGCAATTTATTTAAAGTTGCTGTTCAGGGGTTTGTGCTGAAAGTTGCACATCTGAAAAATCCTCAGTACTGGGCAAAGTGCAATGGTTAATCACCCTAGCACTCACTTATCAATAACAATAATATCTTGTTATTCTTGCGGTTATTAGGAAAGCTCTTACCATAGTTCTGAAGAAAAAGGAAGCACTCAATAAATATGGGTTATTTTCTGACTTCTATGCTTATAATATTGTTATTTTACCTGGAAATTCTGGCTTTTCAGCTATCCGTCTATCCTCCTTTCCATTCTGTTCATTTGAGACTCAGATGACCCGCATCGTATTTTTCCTATTTCTTCTCTTAACTATAGTTAGAAATTTGCACAGTGGCTAAAATCTCTCCTGCAAACCTGTGTAAAGGAGCCAAGGTCAAAGACTGTAATATAAATAAAAGTCTTTTCCTTTATATAAGATGTAGTTTATTTGTGTTACATAATATGAAGTCTCAGTGAGAACAGGGGAAATAAAACTCTCAGGTGTGATTAGATTATCATTTGTTATGTGTTCTGATAATACTTTCTTTCTTATTAGTCATAAACAGCCCTGCGTTTTTCCCCCCAGCATAGCCTAACAATGAAGAAGTGTCTTTCACAAAAACTAAATTAGATAAATCTATCTTTTCTATTAAATTATCCTAATCTAAAACCAGGTGACCTTATTAAAACCAGTCTTCTTTACTCTCTCCTTCCATTTCAAGGAAAGGTCACTTGGACACTTAGTTTCTCTTGCCATCTTTTGTTTGGAGTAGGTTTGGTAGTATGTTACTCAGGTGGGATGGTTCTTTATTATGAGAACCATGAGAGCCGAATTGTTGTCTTTTTGTTTTGATTTTTTTTTAATTTTTTAATGTTTATTTATTTTTGAGACAGAGAGAGACAGAGCATGAGTGGGGGAGGGGCAGAGAGAGAGGGAGACACAGAATGTGAAGCAGGCTCCAGGCTCTAAGCTGTCAGCACAGAGCCAGATGCGGGCTCGAATTCACAAACCGTGAGATCATGACCTGAGCCAAAGTCAGACGCTCAACCAACTGAGCCACCCAGGTGCCCCCCCCAATTGTTGTTTTTTAATACAGCCAGCTGTGTTGTCCTAAAGCTTTTGCTTTCCCTGGAATGCAGAATTTTCCTCCAGCTCCCTGGTTCAGCCTTCAGTGCCACACCTTCGTGCTGCATCTCTTTGCCTTTGAAATTGTGTGCAAAAGAGCATTTGTGTTTAAAATCCATTTACAATCTCACTGCATTGAAAAATATTGCAGGAGGTAAAGCAACATTGATAGGGAAAACATCCATTAATCTCTGTTATTATTTATTTTATGCATTCAGCAGCTTTCGTTGTTGAATTATAATCCTTCCCTACTGTGGTGGTCTTTATCCTGCCCTCTACCCCCACTTAACTAAAGTGTCTGCTGATGTGTTCAGTTTGGTAAGTAAATGTGTTGAAAAATATCACAAAAAGATGTTAACCTCTAGTTGCATGTGGCTGCAATGTTTCATGTGGCTGATTCTAAAATAGTTGTGGACCTGAGCTTTTACAGAAAGTCTGAAATGTAAAGAGTGAATGTTAATATTGTTGACTTTTGTGGAACATCATGAATGGAATATTATGATTATTTCTAAATGACCTTTCAACAAAAAAATCTTGCAATATATACTTTCTATTAGCCTCGTCCCTCTGTGTAACAAATGACCGGTGAAAGCAGTAATTAAAAATATGGGTCCCTTTTTACTTCAAGGATATTTGTGATTTGTTATAAAGTTTCTTTTAAAAATCTTTAAAGAAAATGTTAACTTTCACTCCCTTAGCAAAGGAAAGCAAACAGAGGAGTGCAAACATCAACTAATGCCATTAGAACTAGTTTTGGTGTGGTCAGTCTTAGGGTGTCTGTCCCAATTTTAGCACTGAAACTTCCATGTCTTGGGAAAACTCTTGCTTCTTGGAAAAATGGGAGCATTGGTTACCCCAATTTTGATAGTACTTGTTAGCATATAATATGCAAGCAATGATGAAAGAGATATGCATATTACACTTTAACCTGAAACTTTTAGACACACATCTATTGTTCAACTGGTTCTAGAGAAACAGATTGGTGGATGGGTGATGGAATGGCTCTTGAGGGGAGAAGGGTAATGTATTTGTTGGAATAATATTCTCTCTGTGTCTCTGTATAGTGATTCTAATAACTGTTCAATCTACTGGTCCTTTCTTTTGTGCGCTTACTGTTGACTGCTAGATGGCCTAACGTTAGAACTTGTTCAAGGAAGCCATGTGATAAGATGATTGAGATCCTCTATGCTTCCCAAGGGTCCCTGCTCAAGAACATCACTCCCTAAGGCCATTAGATTAGGTCTAATTCTCTCAGTTTCATTTCCCAGAGAATTATACTTCCTTTATTTTCAGGATTAAAGCTAAAGAAAATACTGACAGTTTATTTCCCTAAAAACGAGTCTCGAGAAGGATACTAGAGGATTAACGCAACGTGTCCCCATAGGTGTCTATGTCACCCCTATGATTGACATGTCATGTTTTTAACTTTGTATCCTCTGTGTTAGGATCTTCTTATTTTGTTATGTTAGTAGAATTTTCTCTCTTTTTCTCTGTTCCTTGCTCCCCTTCCTTTGCTCAGTTTCCATGGGAACATTTCTGTCACACTAAGAGGGACTGGAGGTTAGTGACATGGAACAGTGGGTTTTGAAGTCAATGTGTGCCTTGGATTTGAAGTGTTTGCTCGGGTCTCTGATATACAGGATACTGTGTGATAGTAACTCTGGCACTGAATATACACAGCACATCACTTATTCTTAAAATGTGTAAAAGGACACAGTACATCAGTTACTTTTTAAATGAGCAAAGGCCCGTGGGAGGTGAGCCCCAGTACTTTCATTTCCTGCAAATCAAGCCTCAGCATTTCCTTCAAATTAAACAAAAATAATGGGAAATGTCACTGAATGCTCAAATTGGGCTGAGAACAAAGAGCCAAAGGCTGTTAGAAGAAACTATGCTGAGAGAAGTGGCTATACCTTTTGGGCATTTTTGGTGTCAAGTAAATGATGATTATTCTGTTGTTGCCTAAGATTTATTAATGAGTCCCCTTCCCCAAACCCTCTACCACTCTCCTTTCTGAACTCTGTCTGACCATATCATCTTCTGCCATGAGTTTATGGGAAGGCCAACCCCTACAATCCCCTCTTCCATGTCCTCACGTCCTTAAGGATGTGACTTAAAAGAGAAAAAAAATGATATTGTTATTCTCCTCAGATAGGGCAAAAGGAAAAAAAGTCATTTTTATACACAAGTTAATAGGAGATGAGAGGAGTTCCTGTAACACACTAATGTATATTTAATATACCACCTTGATTTGTGGCCTCAAGTTAAATTTTAACAACATATGTTTAGAGCATAATTATTTTCATAATCGTGTTAGCCTCAATGGGAGAACATTTGTATTAGTTTCCATAATTGAAATGCCAAATGCCTATTTTCATTTACCCACCTAGTGTCTTGGTGTGGGTAGCAAAAGACACAACTCTTCCAATACATATCAATTCTCTTTAATTCTAGTTGCTTTATAAAGATATTAAGTTTTGTTTGTTTTCATTTTTTTGCTATGTGAAAGCCACCTTCAGAGTAAGGATAGGGGTGACTCTTCTTGCCAATTTTCAAGTAACTTGCTTGCAAAGGTTGTGATTCCCTACAGAGCCATTTTGTGTGTGGTTTCCCTCTGGGTGGAGATTGTGAAAAGGTAAATACAGTGCATTTTAGACTAGTTATTTGCTCAATTAATTAGCATCATAGTGCCGTGTTTGGTCAGATGCCTGTTGAGGCATAGATATCTGCATGTAAGGTGTATTTCCCTGTTTTCCTACTAGACTGATTACATATATAATTCTTGGATTTGAGCAAGAGAGTTACTCTTTTATCAGAGTGAACATCAGAACATTTATAGAGCCTGTGCTATTCCTTGTCACTAAAACTTGTTCCAGGAGCACCTGTGTGGCTCAGACTGTTAAGTGTCCACGTCAGCTCAGGTCATGATCTCACATTTCAAGAGTTGGAGCCCCTCATTGGGCTCTCTGATGTCAGTGCAGAGCCTACTTCAGATCCTGTCTCCCTCTCACTCTGCCCCTCCCCACTCATGCCTTCTCACTGTCTCTCTCTCTAAAAGTAAACATTAAAAAAAAGAGAAAGAAATACAGCTTATTAATAAAAAAAAAGTTGTTCCCAGTATCTATGTACTCATTCACTCTACACATATTTATTAACCATTTACTATGTGCCATCGTTGCAGATTTATGTTAGTTGTGGCCTTCAAACAGACTTCTGAAATTTATGCTGAATACTGGATCTCCAATAAGTGACTCATGTACTTTAAGAAATGGTTGACCAAACTGTAGAAGTAAAATGTTTCATGGAGTTTTTTTAATTATTCATTTCTTCTTTAAAAATGATCCATGTATTTTAGATAAAGAATTCCTGGTGGCACCTGGGTAGCTCAGTAGGTTAAGCATCCAACTTCAGTTCTGGTCATGATCTCATGGTTTGTGAGTTCCAGCCCCACCTTGGGCTCTGTGCTAACAGCTTGAGCCTGGAGCTTGCTTCAGATTCTCTCTCCTTCTCTCTGCCCTTCCCCTGTTCTCTCTCTCTCTCTTTCAAATATAAATTAAAATGTTAGAAAAAAACAATTAAAAAAATTCCTGTGTGGCTAAAATATTTTTTCTAGGCAAACATAGGAGCCAAGGAACTAAAAGGTGGAGAAACATTATTTTGGCTGTACTTTTTTCAAGTTGTGTGACCTTGACAAATTTGCCTCAACTCTTACGAGGCTGATGTGAAGATTGAGATGATTTGTGAAAATTTTGAGACATAGTTGTTCATTAAATGGTAGTGATTTTTAGAGATATGGTATGATGTAGAAAAGAATGTCATGCAAACTCTAGTCCTTCAAACAGAAGTGAGGAAGAAGAATACACATATATATATACGTGTATATATATATATATATACACGTATATATATATATACACACACACATACATACACATATGTGATTAAAGTTGATAGTTGTGAAGAGTACATAGTTCTTCCCCGGAGGGTAATTTGATTACAGAGATATTACTTTGAAGAGGTAATATGCAAAATTAAATCCTCAGTGGCCTGAAAATGTTAACAAGGTTCTAGGAAAGGAGCCATTTACCTTCTTTTCACCTCTACAGTAAAAAGTGTTCTGCACACATATATTTAATAAACTGTGAGAGCTAGTGTTGGTTGACTGGGGTATCAGTAAGCTATCATCAACCCATTTTTCTTTTCTCCCAGTTTTCCATTTCTGATTCCCCCAAATTTTGTAAGAATCAGTTAATGAGTCCAGCTGACTGTCTTGCTTGCTGCACATGGAATGCTTCCTCTTTTCCTCTATCCCCTACCATTAAAATTGATTAAAACAAATAAATAAAGGAACATATTCAGTACTATTCCAAACAGGCTAATTGGAAGACGAAGGAATGAAACCAAACATGAAATGTTAACACAACAAGATGTTAGATGTTGATTGATGACTTTGAGAGCAGTGAACAAATACAAAGGAACAACAGAAATGATTTTACCTGGATTATGCATATCAGGATTCCAGGAATCCAGAAAATGGAATAATGAGGCTGAAAATGCCAGACAGTATGACTGAAATCTAAGTACATTCTTGTACATTTTTTAAACTTTTAGTGATTTCACAACCGCTAAGACCCTCAAGGCAAAGAGTGTACCTTTTGCACTATTAAACCTACTTTAAAATAAAGTCAGTAGAATGAAAACAAAATTTTTTTGTCTATACATTTTGTCAAGTTTTGTCTATACATTGCTGTTTGGGGTAATTTATCTGTTCTCCAATTTGGCCCATATGGAATAGTACTAGTTGATCTCAATAACCACATGAAGTTGTCAATTTGATTTGACCACCAACCATTCTAATGATTTATAAAGAAGTTGTTCAAGTGTTTTAGGTAAATAAATATAACCTAACCTAAATACTATAATCTAATTGGAGGTGGAATTGATTAGATGTAGACAATTTGATTAGATGTAGAACAAAGGTTTGGTTAAATAACTTGTCCCCAAAAGGAAAATGGAACCTATATTCCATAGCGAAACATATTATAGTGATGTTGAGAACAGCCTGGGATTATCTTTACATAATTATGAAAAAAAAAGAAAAGGTTATGCAACTAACTGCTAAGAAATCAGACTCATACACCACACACAAAGGTACCAGCAAGGTGAAATTCATCAGTCCTGTTAAGTCTCTGAAACTGGGCTTTATTCAATGGCAACTTAACACAGTTCCAGCAGCCATATTAACTCTGTCATAGCCAAATCACTGAGTTAAAAGGCATCTGCCTTAATTTCAGAAAGATGCAGAGTGACATTCCCATTTAAATAATCTTGGCAGAACAAGGTTTGGATTAGGGCAAAAATCAAAACAGAGAGGGGATATTTTCAGATGTATATGATGGATCTAAATGGTGAGGAAGCATTTAGAATAGTCTTTTTTAGTATTTCCTAGAGCGGTCTGACTCATTTAGATTGAAATATCTGTCAGAAGCTACATCCCAGTTCAATTGATCCCAACATTAAAATGTCTCTACATATTCTCCCTCATCTTTCCCCTTCCAGCTTGATAGCTATAATTAGTACTGTGCTCCCTTGTGGGGGTAGAAGGCCAACCGAAATACCAGTCATGCACTCAGCAACAGCTTAAAACAGTTAGAGAGCTGCTTCTCATTTGCCCCTGTCTTAAGTGGTATCTACATTTCCTACCCCTACTTTACTTTAAACAAAGGAGAGAAAGAAAGAGAGGAGAGAAAACACTAAAGACAAATTATTCCTCTAAAGTATTATCATTTTACCTTATTTCAAAGGAATATTTCTTATAGTCCCAATCCAAACAGATCGAAAGAGTGAGAGTGAGATTTTGATTCCAGCTCCTTTAGGAAACCTATGGCAAAAAAAAAAAAAAAAAAAAAAAAAATCTGTTAAATCCAACACCATTTTGAACTATTCCTTGCCCATATCCTGATAAGAAATTTACCCTGGCACAGGTTTATCTCTTGATAATGGGCTTCATGGCTGTAGGGAAATGTTGACACAGTGAGCTAGCATGTATCATTTTGACACCTACTCTTTAGCAGATGAAGAGAATAATGGGTGCTTTGGGTGCCACACTGTAGAACGGTATCAGTGATCAGCGTGCACAGAGCCAGCGTTGGGTATCTCTGTGTTCGTGCTGTGGCCACATATCTACGGCTATCGTTCCTTCTTCCTCTTTTGTTTTTTATTTTATTTTGTTTTCCTTCAGTGCTCTGACATTCGTTGCTTCAATTCACTTCATTTCTCTCCATTGCTCGCTCTTTTTGCTGTCTGCCATAATTCTGCATGAAATTAAGAAGTGCCCTAAAACTAACCCTCCTTTCTGTCCTTGATTGCTTTCAATGATTCCAGTGACCCCATTGGAAATTTGGTGACAACTGATTAGGCTCTGAGAGGGGACAGAAATAGAAACCTATGTCTACCCTTCATGAGGGTAATGGAAAAATGTGCTTACTTAGAAATATTTCTAAAACATTTTTTTCTAAACTTTTGGGTTTTTTTCTGTTTATTTAAATTTTTAATCTTTATTTTTGAGAGAGAGAGAGACAGAGTGTAAGTGGGGGAGGGGCAGAGTGAGAGGGAGACACAGAATCCAAAGCAGGCACCAGGCTCTGAGCTGTCAGCACAGAGCCCGACGCGGGGCTCAAACTCATGAACTGCAAAATCGTGACCTGAGCTGAAGTCAGATGCTTAACTGACTGAGCTACCCAGGCACCCCCTTTGTTTTTAATTTTTTTAATGTTTATTTTTGAGAGAGAGAGAGAGAGAGGGTGTGTGTGTGTGTGTGTGAATTCAATTCCAGGTAGTGTTTCTTATGTGCCTGAAAATTAGTTACCTCATTCATAACCTAAAGGCAAACAATTTCATGCTTTTATTTTTATGAAGCAGTGTTCTATAATGCAAAGGTGCAGGAGTATAAACTCACTCAAAAATTTAGGAAATTAAATGCAATAAGTTTAGATTAAGCCAAATAGAGAGGTAAAGTAATAATTAGTCTTTTTGCAAATACATAACAATATTCTATTTTCAATGGCTCACTTAGGTAAAAGTGAAATAGAGAAAATAAGTATAAAGAGAGTTCTCAAAAAATATATCTTTTTTGTATACATTTGTATTACAAATTGAACATTTAATTAGAATGATAGTTATTTAACCTTATTTCTCCTTCCAAGACTGTATAGATCTGGAGATGCTAAATGGGGATTCTTCAGATGCTGAAAATTTAACTCACTTAGATAAGTTAGGAGGGACCCCTCTTCTTCACAGCTGAATATGAGTGCCCTTACCTACATTTCAAAGTCCCAAACCTGAGCACTCTAATAATCATCGTACCTAGGAAGAGATTGCATTTTTCATTGACACTCAATAGTAGATATTTTATTGAAATAAACTCTTAGAGTTATATTCTACCTCTCTGATACTCTTGGTTTCTCCTCCTAAAGAATTAGCTAAATAATTAGAATATGAAAGGAAAAGACTGGAATATTGCATTTTAGTTGAGGAACTTTAGTTCTTTCCCATGACTGTGGTTCCCCTGAGCAGTAGGGGATTGTGGGTTCCATACAACGGGATGATTGATTTCTTAGCGCTTTCTTTGGCATCTTCATTGCTAGCAGTGACACCAGTGCAGACTAAGAGCAGCGAACAAGTAGTAAGGGAAAGTCCAGCTAATAGGAAAGTACACAGAAAAGGGCTTGCCTTTAATTTAAAAGATGCTGATGTTACATTTTTTAAATCCTTTATCTCAAACACATTAATCTGCTGAGTCATTACAGAGAACAAGTTTTGTTTATCTTCTTTGTATTTGCTATTTTGCAACAGAAGAATTTTATCCACTAAAACATCTGAATAGATATTCTGTTTTGGCACAAATAGCACTAATAATTTTAATTTATATTTAAGTTGGTTTTTTAAGGCACCTCCAAATTTTCATGCATATATATATATATATATGTATTATGTATGTTAAAATTCATAAGACATTTCTATGAAAGAAGCTAAGACCAGCTCACTTTCTGTTTATATAGATAAACTTGGTAGTTCAACAAATATTTATTAGACATCTACTATGTGACAGGTACTGCATTAAATATTATAAAAATGATTGAAAATAAGTCAGACTGTGTCCCTTCTCAGCCTCTTCAGTTTACGTGTAGAGAGGCACAGAGCATCATGGTTAACACCAGTGGAGTTTAGTTCTGGGGCTCTTGGCATGAGAAGCAGAGCACTTGTGCACTTACCACTGTTTTAGACCTCTTTACTCTTTCTCTGTCTTCTTTCCTTTCTAGATCACTAATTTTTAGCATCTCCTCTCATTTACATTATTCTTCTGCTGTTTAGTCATTATTTATTACAAGATATAATTCCACCAAGAAGCCTAAAGAACTATAGGTTTTTTGTTTTGTTTTGTTTTTATATCAATATTCTCGGTTTAGAGTGAAGGCATGTGCACAGCACAAGGAAAACATCAGGAATGAGTATGTGCGCCTGCTGGCATACATCCTCCAATAGAGGTTTGATGAGAGCCACATATGTGATTTAAAGAAAATTTAAAGAGAGACAGAGCCAGAGCATGAGCAAGGGAGGGGCAGAGAGAGAGGGAGACACAGAATCTGAAGCAGGCTCCATGCTCTGAGCTGTCAGTACAGAGCCTGATGTGGGGCTCAAACTCCTGAACTGTGAGATCATGACCTGAGCTATAGTCAGACCCTTAACCAACTGAGCCACCCAGGCACCCCGATGATTTTAAATTTTCAAGTAGCAACACTAAAAATGTTGGAAAGAAAGGTTTTTTGAAAACTGAATCTATGATCAGTTGAGTAAATCTAAACTCCAATTAATTAAAATGAAATAAACTAGAAACTCAGTTCCTCAGTCTTATTTGCTATGTGTCATCTACTCAATAGTTGTATGTGGCTATTAAGTGACCACTCTATTGATTGGTTGAGGGCTAGAATGCCCTGCAGGCTTAAGCATACATAGCACATTTTTCATATTCACATATTTTAAGTCGTAAGTTCTTAAAATTGTGTTTCTTTGTTTGTCTGTCTGTTTACACCCAGAAGGGAAGGGATATGATAGAAAGCTTGCCCAGGACCCAGATCGGAAACTCAGATTTTCCAACTCTGGGTCCAGTAGTATATTCTGTAATATCACACTGGGGTAAGGAAAATGTGGGGAAGGAGGAAAAAATAAGAGCTAACATTGATTGTTCACTTAATTCATGTCAAGCACAATGCCAAGATCTTTATTTGTATTGCTTTTATTTGTCCTTTATAAATAACCTAGCATATATTATACATTCCTCATTTTATAGATGAGGAAACTGGGAATCAGCTAAATGTAATAACCTCACCAAGGTCGTTGAACTAGCAAATGGCAAGCCAAGGATTTCAGAAAATTCAGACTGATACCAGATTTAATGGCTGAAACCTCACTGTGGGAACAGAATCTAAAGGGGACTCCCATGTTAATACTTCTTCTGATGCTTCAAATCTGTGTTCTGGAGTGAGTTTGCAGGTTGTCTCTGGAGCTCTTGACACATCTGTTGGATATACTTTAGCAAAAAATGTGTGGTTCTCTCAAATTTCCATCATCACTTAGAATATTATTACTTCAATGCTTACAGAGCTTGATAAGAGACAGACATTAGCAATAAAGAGACATGTCAGGAGTGGATTCCTGTTGGGGCCAGAATAAGGAGATATTCTATTTTTCTTTTAAATATCCTAGCTTAGAAATTTATTATCTGCATAATAAAGCTAGTTATAAGAAATTAAGAGAATTGGAGGGGACTGTTTTTTGGGTCCATTTTCCTTAGTCCCTGAAATGAACTTGCATCCATTCCACAACCATTTACTAAGTACCTACTCTTTGCCAGTTTTGTTGGTAGGTGTTGAGGCTATAAATGCATATGAATTATATTTTAATAAGCACAGTATATTCAAAGGAAAACTTGTCTTCCTAATTTTTGCTTTGAGAGACTTACTCTCTTCCCATGAGTGCCATTGTTTTGACCAAGCATACTGCTCTAAACTCAGAGGTTCTTGGCTCATTCTGGGTTAATACTCAGCTTAGCATTATTGTGGTTCCTGATTGATTAATGAGTAATGAGTTAATTCGTGGACTCTTCACCTGTGCAGTCTTCCAAGCTGTGTTTTTGACCATCCCCTGCATATTTGCATCTCTTATCAGAAGATATGTGACAGAATAAAAGCAACCAGAAAACACAGTCATCAGTTGCCCTGAGAATTTTGGTTGGAAAGACATAATCTTGATTTAAAACACAAATGATATTATGTGAAGATTCCAACAATTCATTCCATATAATCCTCATCTCCCATTAGTGAATTTGCTCAGATTAGTTTTATTCATTCCATTTTCTAGAAAAAAAGAAAAATAATTACACCAAAAGGCCACCGAAACAAGACAAATTTTCTGCCAGGAAATTTATTTCGTACTGTCATTCTGAGACCAAAATACATGAAAAATACCTTATGGCATTGAATAATACAGATGTGGATTTGGAATAAACAGATGCTAGTTTGCTTCTTTACCTAAAGAGGCAAAAGGTATGGAACAAAAGGAAGAAAGAATTGTTTTGAAAATGGTATTTCAAAACAGATAGAGTGATGGTGAGCTAATATGATACTGTAGAAAGTTTCAGAATAGGAATAGAGTATAAGCAAGGTTGGATACTATAGAACAAACCTGAAGGAAAATACATACCATTGGAAAAAGATTGGTTTTTATAGGGAAAATTAGTAGAGACTTTAGAAGTAGAATATTTGATAGATCCTTCAACCCATTATATTTTGACTCCTATTTCCAGGAGGATGACAGTTACTCATTGCATAGATTTATAGGAAAGATGACTGAAAGTGACTTCAATATTATTAAGAACTTGGAAAAGTCCATAAAATGCCCATACTGTATGACAAATATTTTATTATGAGTACTACATGATATTATGTACTTGAAATAGAAGAATCTCTTAAAACACATTCATGAAAGGCACAGGTTTCATGACCCAGTGGATGGAATGAGTCTGAAACTCAGAAATAGTACCAGTGAGAAGGAGAATAGAAATCTTATAAGAACATTTAACCGGAGTGGGAGTCAGATTCTTCTTGCAGAACATCAAGGAACATGGAGGAAGAGATTTTTCAGCTAAAGATATAAAAGTTCCATTTCTGGCTTGGCCACTGAATGAATGACTCATTATTTGCCTTTATCAACTGACTTAACTTATGGATGCCTTTAGATTTTTCACTTGAATGATCAGGATTAGTATGATACATTTTAGTATAAAAATTCACAAAGTTGGATTAAAGGAATTTTATATAGAATAATAGAGCTGGAAGGGGTCATCTCCCCTGGCCTTATACCTCTATTTTAAGTTGACACAGTATTCAAATTTTGATTGTGCAAGTATTTTGGGTTTTGTTGTTGTTGTTTTGCTTTTGTTTTTGTTTTTTTCTGAACGACCCATTTAAATTCTGTAGCAGTTTGGGCCCATGTATTCTTTTAATGCTCATGGTAACACCAGCAGTTAAGCCAATGTCCCTTTAATAAAAGCTCATTGCAAAATCATAGACAGATGTCACTTCACAAGTTTCTTTTCCAATGATTTATGATCCTTCTCACTTTAACAAATTTGCTTGGTAGTTCTGTGTCCGGTTTAATTGCTCCAGTCTTTTGAAAAATGTGAAGGCTTGAGCCAGACAAAAGCACTTTAGTAAGAATATAACTAATCTCTAAGACACAGAGCATGGCTGATAATGTATGCCAGTGACTGTCAGTTAAGAAATAATGATTCTAAATTGCTGACTCATGGTCAGCTAATGGTCACCCTCAACCCCCAATTAGATTTCAATACACTTTCCACATATTGAGCTTATGTGCTGGTTTTGGTCCTGTAGACCTTCACACACTAGTTAATTTACATAATTCAGTATTAATCAGACAGACAAGACAGACATTGTGGAATAAGAAAAGTCTATCTCTGCTCTCCTCCCTTAAATCTGCCCTCACTTCTATCCCTAATACTTGTTGAGGAAGAATAGCTCCAAAGTACTGAGTTACTATGGGCCATACCTTGTGTGTGTGTGTCTGTGTTGTAATCATTCTTGCATTTAATACTTAATAGATGATTTGACTATTATCATGTCTGTTTTATAGAAGAAGAAACTGAGACTTAGGTAAAATGATTTATCTAGGAAGAATTGCTGGGATTTTTTATTCTAAAATCCATAGATTTTACCACCATGGCTCACTGCCAGCTTGGAACAACCCCTCAACTTCCAAGCGACTCTCAAGGGAATCCTGTCCTCACAAATCAAAGATATGTTCCCAGAGAATGACTTACTTCATTTACAGTTAGGTATAGGTTACCTAATAAAACAGCTAACTTTTATTAAGAGCCTATTGTTCTAAGCCCTATGTCAAATAATTTACATGCATTATGTTTCATCCTTGTACCAGTCCTGCAAAGTAGGTGTTCCTCTGTTTCATAGACCAAACCCCTAGATTCTAAGAGCTTAAAATAACTTTCCCAAAGATATAGTTTCAGCTAATGAGGCTTCCTATTATTTTTCTCATATAATTTGGGAAAAATATGCCAACATTAAATAAATGTTTTTCTAATTGTTCCAGATTATTACCAAGCAGTCGGAGAAAAAATCAGGTGGGCTCCACTATCAGTTCTGGAAACCCACAGCTGGTAGCTTCATACTCCATTCCCTCATGGAGCTTTCATTGGCCACATTGTTTTCTATTCTTCAGTCTTATTTGGATTTGTAAGGAATAAATTACTTCAATACAAAATGCCATTTAAAAAGATAGAGTGAAAGTATTTAACCATATGTGATCTGGTAGGAAACCCATTCACACAGGTTCTATCAGGTTTGACATTTAATAGATCAAAGTAATGAAACAGACCTTCTCACTTCACAAGCACCATGAATTCTCTCAGGGTAGTATAAGATCTGTCAATGTTCAGCATGGGCCATTGGATAGCAGTGAAACTATTCATTTTATGGGGAAAAGTGTTATGTGCCATCATTGTAATGATATTGCCCGTTCATTTTGGGGAAAACACATATACACAGATACACATACGCACACATGCATATACACATACCATCCTTACCTTCATCACAGATATGTGTTTGATTTCACTTAACATAGACAAGACACAATATTTATAAGTGGAGCTCTTTAGAATAAAATTAATGAATATAGGTCAATTAAAGTAACGGGGCCTTTAGAGTCAGTCTGCTAAATACCTTTTAAACTTTTTATTTTATTCTTTTGCAGAGCAATTAATATGCTAATATACATGACCATTTTAGTAGTGCTTCCAATGCATGTATAATCCGCACATGTACATTTAATTAAACCTACATATATATGTATAACTAAGACCCACACAGAGAGAGAATATAAGCATCAAAATTCTAAAGACAAAAAGTGGAACCGTTGGAGACTAAAAGCATACTATATTGGAGGGGGAATTTTTACATTTAGAAATCAGATTCTGATTCAAGGGTTCTCAAAGATTGATTAGAATTAAAAATTTTGGTGTATAACATCTTTATTCTTACAGTTTTCCTCTCAGCAGCTTATCTTTCTCTCTAATACATTTCCTCGCTATTCCTTCTTTTCTCTCTGATAGAATTAAACTAATTTCCAAGGTCAGATTCTATATTGCAAGAGCATTTCCCAAAGGAGATGCATGCGTCTTATTAATTTATTATATCTCATAATAATCCCTCATAGGAAAACTGAAAGCAAATTAAAACCACACAGAGATGTGCTTAAATAGGCTTTAGACCATTTTCTACCACTGGCTCTTTGTAAAAAGAATGGATATACCCATCTTCTGATTGTCCGTTTTATTGATCTACCATGTGAGATTTCTAGTTCTGTGTTTTCCTGTGCTTTTTATTAGTCAAGGGTGCACTTGGATGTGTGGGTGATTTTAATATTAGCTTAAATAAAACGTTATTAAGAGGATTAATATTCTGAAATATCCATTTTCTTCTTCAATTTTCCTTCAAAGAAACTACACTTATAATTCATTTCAAACAAAACATGGACTGCTTTTTACTATTTACTATTATTTTGTATCATGAATGTTACTGCTCCTTACTGACTGATAGAATTGAGCATTAACTATCACCTAATTCTGGGAACAATTCTTTTTTCATGGTATCTATTAAGATACTGCCCCTGAGAAATATAAGAACAGACTTTGAGTTTCCTCTGGTTTCACAGAGTAAACCGATTTCCTTTCCTAATTCTATGAATCTGACACTTCTCATCAACACCCCAAATTGCTCTCAGCAAATCACAAACCATCTGTTGATGAATGAGATGCTGTCATTGAATTCTGACTAGGCATGCTCATTCTCATACAGGGAAATACCTAGACTCTCCTAAACATAGTTATGATTGCTGGGACTGCGCCTTCTAAGCAAAGACACACATTCACATAACTCAAGAAATACCAGTGAAGTGTATATTATTGCCCTCATTACACAGAATGCTCATAGAAAACACTCTATCAATTCCAATTATGTTCCAGAAAAAAAAAAAAAAAGAAAGAAAGAAAGAAAGAAAAAGGAAACCGAATAGAAAGTAATCCTAGAATATTTGACTGAGCTGGTTATAGCTACTGAACAATATGTAATTGTAAAAAGTGTGACAAAATGATAAAAAATAAGCTGAGTATTGGTGAAAGAAGTGAAAACATGGCAGTAAAAGATGCCAGAAAGCAATTTGGCTTCCTACATTACTTCTTCATCACTTGATTATTTTAGCGTTTCATTTCTATTTACATACCAAGTTGATTCTTTTGCATCTGGATTTTGCACAATTCTTTCAATAATGTGCGGCTCAGTGGCTATAATTACAGGATTGTTAAAGTTCACATTTTACTATTCATCTTGTTATCTCTAGTAATGGAAGGTTGGAATAAATGCACATAATTACATGGTTGGTCCTAAATTATTTTTATATTGCTCTTGCTAGGATACACTCGAAAAGCAGCATTTATTCTCTAAGATTTATTTTTGGTGGTAGTGGGTTCTAGCAAAATGGAAGTAATAAATACATAAATGGACTAGTCCCATGAGCTTACTATCTATAGTTTTTTTCAAAATTAATTTATCTCTCTGAGCCTGTGGGGATCAGGAGGTGCTTAGAAGCTATGGAAGTAAACACGTCATGTATCAGAACTCTGATAACAGGAAAATTTCCCTCGTGATGTGTTTATCATTTCATCTATCATTCTACCTATCCATAATAGACTAACTCAGCAACCTACAGATCTATGGGCCAGCTTACTCCAAGAGATATTTAAATAAGTTTGATTTCTATCTAAAACAATGAATGCTATAAAAGGAAGGTGAATTTTCATGTTCAAATTATGCTAGAAATCATTTAGTAACACTACATTTATAGTGCTCAAAGCATTTTGCAGAAATCCTAACAGCATCCAAACGATCCAAGTTATTCATTTTTCAATCAATTTATTGAGTGTCTATTATGTGTCGGGCATCGGGCCACATACCAAAAGCAGTGTTATCAGACACTTATGCAGTCCTCCTAAGTGAAAGATTTTACCTTTAAGGGGATAGAGGTACAGAGAATTAAAGCATTTTCCTGTGCTTACTCACTAGTCAAGAGAAAAGGGAATCAAAACCTACATCTTCCAATTATGTCATCATTCAGTGTTTTTACTACTAACCACGTTGAAGTTTGGTCTTTTGCTTCCCTAACCACAGAAATCCTTCCCCCTCCCTTTCTGTTCCATAGGAAAAAAGTGGGGGTGGGAGGGTAGTAAATGGTCTTTAAATGAACTCACTGTTTTGGCTCTCCAGTGAAATGGCATAGAAAAAATGAATAGGGAAATTTTCCTACATACTCTGGTATCCATGTGGAGCTGTCCTCATAATGTCTCATGAGTGCCCCCAGTTTGTAGTCTGAGACCTAAGAGTTAAAAAGAAGAGTGCCTTTGGAGGAATATGTGTCTGTTCCACAGTGGGGCGTGCACTTGTTACACGTCAGTGGGCATGGAATCAGTGCCTCCCAGCTCATCTTTCTCTTTAGGGTGGCTGTGTTGTTCTTCAGATGAATAGCTTGCCCTGGAGAGAAATACTGCCTAAATATTAAGATTAGATTAGTTTTCACACTGCCCCATTTTACCACTAAATTCAAATCCCTCAGCAGTCTGCTTTCCAATCTTCCCCAGGCATAAAATTCAGTTTAATAAATGGTTCGTATGCCATTATTTCTCATCAATATGCAAAAACCAAAAGGAATTTTAAAAATCCATACATATTGGTTAAGATATGAAATGTAACTGAAGAGAAAAGGATATTCTTAGAAGTGCTTCTAATTCCTAACGAAGTCATTGATCATGTATTTGTATATATACATATATATACACATACATATATATATACATATATATACACATATATATATATGCATTCAAAGTGTAGAAGCACAGGTAAAAGAAGTAATTTTAAACATAAATACTGGGGCGCCTGGGTGGCTCAGTTGGTTGAGCGTCCGACTTCGGCTCAGGTCATGATCTCGCTCATGGGTTCAGGCCCCGCATCGGGCTTTGTGCTGACAGCTCAGAGCCTGGAGCCTGCTTCAGATTCTGTGTCTCCCCTCCCTCTGCCCCTTCCCTGCTCATGCTCTGTCTCTCTCTCTCTCAAAATAAATAAATGCCAAAAAAAAATTAAAAATAAATACTTATGTATATGTATATATAAACACATCATATATACGACTCCTAGAACAATTCCTCCACAAGTCACTTGCCCATTACCTCCCCAGCATATATCATGTTGACGTCAAACAGAGATTGTTTTGTTGGAACCATTGAATTCCTTCACATAGAAACATGGAATCGATTCTTCCCTTTAAATCCTCAACCTCCAATTAATTGGCTGTAGAACTGACGGCATCTATGATTCTCTAAGAAGCACAGGAGAGAAAGAAATGAGAAATGAGCTCTCAGCTCATTACTTGAATTCAGACAGCTCCCTTTGAAGAGAAACTTGTTGCTGAGGTAGCGGACGTCACTGGTGAGGTTGCATATTTAGGAATATCTTGCATATTTAGGAATATCAGTGTAAGGGTGGGCTCCTTTCTAATTTTGTTTTCAAAACTCTCAGGCTTAAAATTTAAGAATCTAGTTAATACGACACATGCATTAGATGCATCTTTTTAAAGGACTGGGAACTCTCAAAGGTATGGTGTATTTCATATTTGCTATGCTGTGAATATTATGAATGTAGATAGATGGATCTGAAGGGTTTCATTCTGAGTGCACTGTTGCCAGTACAAATGTACAGCCAAGAAGCAAAGATGTTGATGCCATGCAACCCTATTAATCTAGGATGTTGCTTTTGTAGATTAGAGCTACTCAGACTCTACCTTTTAGTTCTAGTTACTTTAGATCTCCATACTAAGCTCTCAAGTTTCCTTTTATGACATAAAACTGCTAAGTGGAGGATACTTGAACGTTTCATCGGCTGACTGACAAGAGTTTATTAGGCACTTACTCTGTGCCCAACACAATGATAAACATTGTCAGAAGCTTCATACAGCATCCTTGGCTTCCAGAAACAAGCTGTGGGATTTTTTTTTTTTTGAGGATTTATAAGAACACATATGAAAAAATTAAGCTTCATGTATACTTTAAGATTCCCAGCTCAGTACTCTGGGATTGAGGTGCCCCATCAACAGGTTTTTCATAGACTACATTCAGTTTAGCTTTTCATTGTGCAAGCAAATTACATGAGAAAGAAATTTGAGAAAATGTAATCCTGATAATGATTGGAGCCTCTGAAACTTTTGAAATGCCTACATACATACCATGATCATTTTTTTTTTCTTTACAGTTTGAGGGTCCAATGTGGCAAGGGGTATGAAGTAGCTTTGTTTTTGAGATGTGTGTTGTTAGGGGTTATATGTAAGAGAAATGTCTCAGTAGTACAAACATCTCTCGGTCTGGTATTGACATTCTGCATTCCAAGTATCAGCTAAATTAATGAACAGAGGAGAGAATAGATTCTATAAAATGAAGATGAGTCACATAGAAGCGAGGTTTTTTTTTTTTTTAATGTTTATTTATTTTTGAGAGAGAGAAAGAGAGAGAGTGAGTTTGGGAGGGGCAGAGAGAGGGAGACACAGAATCCAAGGCAGGCTCCAGGCTCTGAGCTGTCAGCACAGAGCCACATGTGGGGCACAAACTCATGAACCAGGAGATCATGACCTGAGCTGAAGTCAGACGCTTAACCAACTGAGCCACCTAGACACCCTGAAGTGAGGAGTTTTAAAAGAGTTGGCTTGTCTAGGGTATCAGTCACACAGTTTGAAATTTAACATTGGTACAATGACCTGTTACATTCCCAAAAGTTGTCGTTGACTGGGTGCATGGTAGACGTTATTTTGGGCACTTTTATTTATAAAGCCCAGTGTCAATCAGAAGAGATTAAATACTTGGCGTGGATTCAGGCTAATGACTGCTTCTAATACGCAATTTTGCTTGCCTTGTTCTCAAACCAAACCAGATGCCCGATGGTTTGCCCAATGCCCTTTTGCTAATGCTCATCCTCAGTGTTTTCACTATCAATTTCTTTCATTTGACACGCAGAGATCTTTTTGGTTTTTTCCCCCTTGGCTCATTCCAAAGAGTAAGTGGCAGGACAAAGGTTCTTCTGAGAAAATGTTGATGACTGTGGCACACAGGACACGTGTAATTTGCTGTTCCTCACATTCTCCCTGACGCTGGCTGAGGTGCAGGCGAGAGAAACCCTGAGGTCTGACCACATCCAACCCCAGTCATCAGGGATGACAGCCCTCTGATCCCTCCTGCTGTGTGCCTGATTAGAACTGAGTATCAGCAAGGAGGCTGGCGCATCTGTCATTGGCTTTCTTGTTCAGATGTCAGAGCATCATCACTGAATACACATGGAGGAAAATGGACATCGTGAAAATAAATAGTGCAGACAGAAGGACTGCAAGAACAGAGGAGTGTCCCGATAGCCCTTCATGTGAAGCTCTTTTATTATGCTGCATTGTCATTATATGTTTACATGTCTGGTTTCCCTTCAAACCATGGAATTCAGCAAAGCAGGGGCCCTGCCTGGTTCATCTTCATTCCCAGTACCTAGCACTAGTCACTGTTGTTAGTAAGCATGTGACAGTTTTGTTGAATGAATGGATAATTTGTTTTCTTGAGTGAATAGATGATGATTAAAATTAAAGTTTGCATCTCTTTATAATTGGAGCCTAACTCGTTGTGAGCACACCGACATCATGAAATCCTAGTCAAATGAAAGAATAAGGCACATGGATGAAGAAATAACCCTGAAAGACCAAGTTTAAATCACTTTTTAGGCTTCAGTGTTGCTATATGTGGACTTTTGTTTTGAATTTGATCGCAAGGACAAATGGAGTACTTCACAAAGTGCATTACTTTTTCTGCCTCGTTCTTTGGAGGCTCTAGGTGCTTTTCTTTTCTTTCTTTCTTTCTTTCTTTTTTTTTTTCTCTCTCTCCACCTTCTCTATTTTCAGCCACTGACTACTCAACTGCAGGCCTCCTTAAGAAAATGTACCTGCTTTTTTCAAATTTTTCCTAAAAGCTAGAAGGTTTTTCAAGACAAAAATCTTAACCTATTAGAGAGCAATTTCTTTTCTTAAAAATCATTTCTGAGCTGAGTGTGCTCTCGAATCTAGAATGATTTTGGTGAATCCTTAGTCCTAAAGTGATCATTGCATCGATGGTGTTTTTTGTTGAGTGAAAAGTGGTAGAAAGAGAGGTCCCGCTAGGATGTGCAGAAGTGTGAGCCTCAGGCCTGGGGTTCATTCAGCAACATGTTTGTGGCAGGCGGGTGTCAGGGTTGAATGCTTCCGTGAGGTCTGGGCTCCTGGGGTTCTGCCCATGTTTGTAGGACAGCTGCTCCCTCAGTAATGTGCTAGGTGCACGGCACACATTCTGCCTACTCTCTGTGATTGGACAGCCTTGCACGTATCTAAAAGGCCTCTTCCATGGTGCTAGAATATCTCTGATAGCATTCTAGAGTTGTGGCAGCAAGACTAGAGCTTCACGGTGGAAGGCCGCCATTCTTTAAAATGCCACTGATGTCAGCTCACCATAACCATTTTTATCCCGTTGTCAAGAGGAATAGATTCAGAACTCATAGAAATTACGGTTTAATTGGCTGTCTGGTCACTACCCCTCCCCCACTTCATTTTGTTTCTTCTTTCCATGAAATATGCTTCCTGGTTTCTGTCAATGAAAGCCTTCAATTTTTTATACTAGTCTTCTCTTTGTTTCTACATCCAATTATTATTCCTACTTAAGTAGTAGAAACACTGTATCTATAAAGTGCATTCTCTGGGTACAAGGCTGGTATATATAGGCAGGAGTCCTGCGGAGCTAAAAAGAGTAACAAGATTCCTGTCAGGATTTCTGATTATACTCTGAAGCTGTACCTTTTAAGCATTTCAGAATTTGTTCAACCGTGTTTTTCCAACAAAGAGAAGATTGTGCTCCTTTGGGGGACACTGCAGGGAAACACACTGTATTGGATGTAGGAGTCAGGGGACCTGAATATTGGTTCCAGCATAATATGTGATAATGTGATATTGGTCATGCCAACTTCTTCAGGCTGTTATTTGCTCTTTGAAGTCAAGGGCAGATAATATCATGTTGGGGGCACTCAGGGTGAGGGGGGATATGTGTGTATGGGTTGTGCCAGTACTGGATTCTCAACTACATCAGTGTTTCCAAAGAGAACACTGTATATTATATATTATATAATTATATATTATATATTAGGCTATATTATATATTATATATTAAGCTGTATTTCGAGGAGAGAATGTTTCCTATCAGAATCAGTTGGCTAAAGTTCTAGATAAACAAAAACAAACGATTTTTGTCTATTTTTTTACAATAAGACCCTGGTGAGTTCTTAAGATGATAATATGTTCGGTGTATTTCTTAATACGATAATATTTCTATGTATTTCCAAAGGGGGATATATCATACTGCACAAACTTTTTTGAGCGTGAAATGCCTTGGGGCATATCTCTGAAAGCCAGTGCTCCTCGATAGTCTAAAACAGTGAACTGTATGATCTCCGAAAGTTCTAGAATTCTCTGGTCATCAAAATAGCTGGCACTTCCAAACCTTTGCCTTTCATCTGTAGAGTGTTGGTTTTCCTGCCTCCTAGAATTTGTCTTTTATGCTTCTTTTTCTCTGAAGAAAATGAAGCCTGCTTGCCCTGTCCATACCCCTAAAAAATGGGAAATCGTTTTCGCCCTTCTTTTTCATGCTGGACTCTATGTATAATTCATCATTCTCAGTCAAAAGGAAATTCCTTACTTAAATGCCCCCCAGTTTTTGCCCTGTCAGTTTTTGTAAGGTAATTCACAACATGAAGATCAACAATTACAAAATAACAGCCGTAAAATAATCTTTCATGATTCTTATACCATTCAATACAATTAAAGATAAATCATTACATGAAATATCAGGAAAATCGCAAAGGCATCAGAGAGAAGAACAGCAACCAATCAGTACAACTAATTTGCACAGGATGAGTTTGAGTTTGCATTTTACTTCCACATAGAATACAATTTATAGTCTCTCATTTTAGCCTCCAGAAACACTCTGAATTATCATCTGAATAGGAATTAATAAGCCTTCGTACCTAAAGTCACAGTTACTAGACCTCTAGTATTTATTCAACAGTATTTGACAAGATTAGTGGGTTATCATCTTGCCTTCACTACATTCTAACCTGTGTGATAGCTCTGTGTCTCAGTTTTCCCTTCTGCAAAATAGCGTAACAGATTCCTTCCCATTAAGTTATTTTGAGACTAAATGAAAAAATACAGGTAAAGCGCATAGAGCATCCCTGTTACATAGTAAGTCCTTGTGAAATGTTAACTATTGTTATTATACCTACACTCTCTCTGAAAGGAAATGTAAGATATAGGTGCCATCGCTTCTGTAAAAAGGTGTAACGAAACTGGGGGACTGGAAGACAGAGATAGGGTTAGACTTATTTTTCCCTGCGTATGGTTTTATGCTGCTGGATATTTAAAAATTATATATGTGTTTCCCCTAACCAAAGAAAAAATAAAAATAAAATAAGTGTCCGGAATTCCACTTTATAAATGAGAAATTGAGGTCCTAACTTTATAATCAGCTCCTCCCATTCCATATATATATAAGAAGAGAGTAAAGTCAGGATTTGAATCAGGGGTTCAGACTCCAAAAACAGTTCTCTTCCTAGTCTGTCATCTTTAAAGAGCTAGGGAAGAGGGGTGAAGTTGGAGTTGGGGGAGTGTAGTGAGGATGGGTGGATGGCGGTGGTATTGGATTCATCTGGAATTTATTTTTATAACATTAAATTCTTTTTAAAAAATATTTGTTTTTGAGAGAGAGAGAGAGAGAGAGAGAGCACGGGAGAGGGGCAGAGAGAGAGGGGGACGGAGGATCCAAGCAGGCTCTGAGCTAACAGCAGAGAGCCCGAAGTGGGGCTCAGACTCAAGAACCATGAGATCATGACCTGAACTGAAGTCTGACACTTAACTGACCTCTAGCCACCTAGGCACCCCTTTATAATAGTGAATTCTTAACTGAATTTCTAGAGTTTGGCACTGGTTTCTTATTACTTTTTGTCATCTCTACTGTAAGTAAGCACCCATTCCAATGCTTCCCTTCAAACTTGGACCTAGCAGACTGGCCAATGTGGACATGCTAAGGTGAACCTGCATGGAGGCATAGGGAAATATAAAAAGGTTGGCACCATGGAAGTTAGCATATGTTTGCTTGGCATCCAACCCTCTTATGCCTTTCACTTGCTTTAAACATTAAGCCTCCCATTTTTATCTGTCCTCTTTTTGATGAAATGGACATGCAAATTTTCAAAACCCACTCAGCCTCTTCTCTCTCTTGGACAAAAGAAGTAATTGTACCACGAATCCATCATGTGTCCCAAGGAGGCAAGCTCAATATTTGTCTCTAAAAAGCCTTTCATTCATTTCTTTTCATGTTAGAAACAAAATTGGCAACTTGTTTTTTCACAGCTTGTAAATTCTAAGAAACTCCATATCTTTTCTTTTTCATTTGCTCTGTAGCCAAAAACAGAAGGGTCTGTATTGTTGAGCAGTGCAAATCCACAATACTCACAGCAACTCCATCCTGGCTTCAGCATGATTTCAAAAAGTTTATGCAGACACCATCTGAGTAATAAATCACAGAGGAGAAGGAGTGCTTTAGCCAGTCACCCCTTAGCTACTGCCTGAATGAGCTCCCTGCTTTATCATCTCAGAATGAAGCTGCTTCAAATGCATGCTTCATTTTATTACCCAATGTAACCCATCTAGATAAATTTAACTTCTTATAGATTTGCTTTCTCTTAGTATTCATGTCTTCCCCAGACTTTTCATTAATATTATGATACTTGAATAGGAGTGTTCCCCTCCCTTCCCTTTACAATGTAACAGCTCTAAATTGGCATTTGGTGAATTTATCATCATTGCCACTCAAATTAGGTCAGTGTTTTTATTTCATTATGCTGGAAGTCCTCTGAGCTGCAAAATCAAGCTGCATGTCTTTTACCTGAAGCTATGCTTCTGGGCAAGTGTATCTTAGAGGTTTTTTGTACACCAAGAATCTGCAGACACTTCCCCTCCCCCACCCGTTTTTTATCTTTTTGGTTTGGTTCCTGTAACCATTTAGCATTTTTGTTAAGTGTTGGTTGAAAGGGATTTGAAATAGGAAAAGATTTAACAAATTGCCCTCCGGGGACTTTCAGTTCAGGGTGTGGGTGTTGCCGTAGGGAGAGGCAAGGAGGGAGAGGCTGGCAGATATGCAAATAAAAACCACACTCTGCCGTGGGTTTTGCTATACTGAGTTAAGTCTAAGGTGTAGCGGGATCATGGGAGAAGGAGCTTCTCCAAATTTTCTGAGACTTGAGAATGAGTTTTATTCTTAATTTCTATAAACTGAAGCCCCACTCATTCTAAATTTGCCTTTGGATCACAGATTTAGCACTGTCCTTTTGAATGAGAATGCGCAAAAGAAAAATAAGCTAAATTTGGGTTAAGATGGAGAAACTAGCCATGCCAAATCAGCTATCTTTTGCGGGCAAAGATAATAAGGCATTTGCAAGTTATTAAACTGGAATTTTGGCCTTGCTTCTCGATAAGGGGCTATACCTTTCAGATTACAGGTATTTTGGGGTGGTTGGGATAGGGAGGGGACTGCCTTTATAATTGTGAAGATATTTAGGATCTGAGAGTTTTTCAATAACAAGTTTGAGAGCCTGACACATCCTTGGATTTAAATTCTCTCCTAATGTAATCTTGAGCAAATTATTTACTTTTATTGAGTCCATTTCCCCATCTATAAAATGAAGCTAATAATAATATAACTTCATAGATTGATTGGATATTTAAATAAAATAACACGTGTAAAGCTCTTAGCACAATATCTAGTAATGATGAACCCGCAGTAGATCTTAGCGTCTGTTATCATTCTTGTGGCTCTCACTTTTTTCCAGGAACTTCTCTATCTCCATCTCACAATTCAAGTACCCTAAGACTTTGGTTAGTCTACCCACTGATTATTTAAGTAGTTTCTGAGTCTCTGCCTTGATTGTTTTGTTTGTTTTTAAAAAGTGGCTTTTTTTTAAGTGTGTTTCATGTTTTGCTGCAGCTGTTTGCAGATGATTTGTGATTATGTCTTAACCCTGTTCAGCCTCGGGGAGCTCCAGCCTTTATGAGACTACCCCTGTTTCCCTAGGAAACCAAGACAGTTCTCTTAGATGATTCCATCAGCCCAAGAGCCTGTGGTATTTTGTGATGCAGGATGGCAGAGCTTGGCAGGGAAGATCCCAGCTCTGAGCTCTGGGCTGGACCATGGTTCATTCTCCATTCAGGCTATCAGTTTATCTCTGCCATCAGCATGCAGTAGTGTGATTTGTGATTGTCAGAGTCACTGAGTAAAAGGTTGAGTTACTTCTCGTTACTTCCTCCATTGTGAGGCACTGATGCAAATAAATCCATTAAAGCCTCGCCAGTGAAGGAAGGCGAGGCTATGAAGTGAGACCTGGGTGTGGTCTTGTCTTGGCTGGCTATCCCTCAGCTGTGTCTTCCTTGGCAAATCACCAAGCTTCCTTTCCTCATCTCTTAACTGGGAAAATAATAGCAAAGACTTTCTGCAAGTGTGAGAATCCAGCGGTAAGGACTCAATAATTGTGAGTTATTATAGTACATCATCATCTATGCTCTTTTTAGTTATATAAGCCTGTTGCTTTTATCCAAGACTTGAGGATGAGAGAGTTCACAGACTAAGGCTTTATCCTTGAAGGACCTTCGAAGGATATGGGATTAATAAAAGGAACCAGTGAAAAGTCAGGTTTGAACAGTTCTGTGAAGAGTGGCCTTGGAAGTAAAATGCATTATAGGCATAAAGAAAGAAAAGTTGTTTCTAGGTTGGATTTGATCTGTATTTGTGAATTGGGAAAGGATCATGGAGTAATTAGCCCCTGATATTGAAAGCAGTTTGGAAAATACTATTATCAAAAATCTGCCTGAAACACTCTACTTGGGGCCTGTTCCTCAATCTTCATCTTTTCTTTACCATTCCCGTCTTGCACCCCCAGGCCGTCTTCAGTTACAGCACAGTGTATGGCAGGTTATATTTCCAAAACATATAAATGAAAGTCAGAAATAAGGCAACTCAAAGAGTGTCAGCGACATTGGTTTAAGTCCTTCTAAAGACTGGGAGGGGGATTCTCCTAAATTCTCCCAAATTGTGCCTCCTCCTTAGACTCATAAGTGGCTGTCCCTTCTTCCATATGCTAGAATGTCACTAAGCGAAGCTCCGGACCAGGGTAGTGATTGCATCTGAGACAATGACAGCTCTTTGGGATGTCATATAACATTTATTAAGTCAATATATGTACAGATATTTATTTTTTGGTTACCTTGTATTTACCTAAATAATGTAATGAACCAGAGTGGCTTACATTTAAAAATGTGATGAGAAGATTTTAATATTTCATTCCATAGCAAACTCTCGAACTATTCAGATATTGGAGATTTTCCATCAGGTGCATTCTGCAGATTCAATAGGATTCGTTTGGAGAGACAGCTGTTTGAAGTGGACAGAATTTTATACTCTAGGCCTGTTAATTGAGTTCCCAGTCCCAGCTCTGCCATTTACTAAGGGGAGATTCTGGGCAAGTCATTTATAATTCTTGGGCCTCCATTTTCCTTATCTTTAAAACAAAGTTAATGATTTTTTTTTTTTTTTTTTTTGAGAGACATAGAGACAGAGTGTGAGCAAGGCAAGGGCAGAGAGGAGGGAGACACAGAATCTGAAGCAGGCTCCAGGCTCTGAGCTGTCAGCACAGAGCCCAACGCGGGGCTCAAACTCACAGACCGTGAGATCATGACCTGAGCTGAAGTTGGCCGCTTAACCGACTGAGCCACCCAGGTGCCCCTAAAATAACACTAATGATTTTTTATCCTGCTTCAAATTGGCATAGATGTGAGGCTCAAACAAAATGTTTTTGAAAGCACCTGAACACTATAAAGCATTCTGCAAATATTATTATCTAATAAAGTATAGAAATGTATGTAGAGTTAGTGTCTTCAAGGGATGTCATAAATTTCATAAAACCAAAATACATGCTCTATCACAACTTGGAAGAGATCGGGATGAAAATCAAACTATCTGTAATAGAATGTCCAAATACCAAAATGTAGGTCGTCTCTGGTGTTATTTTATTTTATTGATAGGGGTACATTAGGACTTGGTTCCAGAAAGAATTAATGAGAATTACACAGATTCAAATCTTCTCCATTACCCCATCAGTCATGTCTAATAACTTGCCATGAAATTGCATTGGTTTCTACAAAGTGATTGCATATGCCAGTTTCCCTTTTTCAGCTGAACATGTCATAATACAACCGTCTACCTCAGCATTCCAGTTTTAGGAAAAGGTACATGTAGGCTTCTTTTCAGAGGGAAGGGTTTAAAAACCTATGTCCTATATTATCTCCTAAAGAAGGAGGAATTCTTCAGTACTCAGCAAGTAATCTTTTTTGGTCTAGGTGATAAGAAACCTGACTGATAATTGTTATTCTAGGTAGTGTTAAGAATAGACGCTTGCTCACATGGTGCCAGTGTATGCAGATAGATGTAATTACAGCAAAGCAAATTACCGTACTCTGAAACAGAACAACACAGAGAGAAAGAAACACAGAGAAAGAAGCCTTTGGCCCAGAAATGAAGAGGAGAGCAAGGAATCAAAGTAGAATATTCCAGTTGCCTTTTATGGGAAGAAACAAGGACAGCAAAATAGAAAGACTTCCATTCAAGTGTAGTGTAAAGAGATGGGAGAGACGAAATATACCGCCTCTATATAAAAGTTATTATGTGTGTAATGGATTCAGTGAGATTGACTGTTTTTTAAAAAGTCTGTTACCAAGAAGAACAAATTTAATAGACTATTAAGAAGAAAAGGACATTAAAAAGCACATATTGATTAAAGCAAAAGTTAAAATTTGGAATATTTACTGTCTACAAGTCAGCAAACAAAGTTGACCTAGATACAAGGATATTACTGGAATTTGTTAGAGTATGCATTGACTGAATTTTGCTATTTTTGTGTAATAGTTACAACTAGAATAGAAATCAGAAATTTTGACTTAAATCAGTTGGTTGAATTAGTTACTTCAACTTATCCTGCTATAGCTTGAATACAAATATTTTGTAAAAACTAATAGCAATATTAGGCAAAATATGTATTTGAGGCACATAGAATACTCAAAAAGATACTGTAATGCATTTTCAAATTGCGTTGAAGTGTATCATCATTTACGTTAATACGTTATTCACCTAAGATGTATAAAGAACGCACCTCACTGAGACTAGTTCCGGGGTCAGAGGAAAGTGGAGATAATAATAATGATAATGGCAACAATAGTTGATAATCCAATTTCTTATATTTCATCTGCCACCATGGTGAGTGATTTCATGGAATATCTTTGATTTCTCACAGCATATTAGGTAGGGACACTTATTACCTTGGTTTTCAGATATGAATAGGGAAGCCCTGATAACTGAAAGAACTTGCTCAAAATCACAATTTATTAAACAATAGAGTAGGGTTTTTACCCAGGCATTCGCAAGATAATATTCGTTGAAGGTCTGTTAATAACCAAGTATTCAGATGGTATTTACATTAGTTATCTCAGTGTTCTTAACCTGGGGTGCATATCACACTCACCGAGGAAGCATTTTAAAACTCTAATCCTCAAGACCCACACCAGGCTAATTAAATCAAAACCTCGGGGGACAGGAGGCAGGACTTGGCATCAGTCTCTCTTAAATATAAGCATCAGTATATGTAAATATAATGTAAATATCAGTATTTTAAAAGCTTCCCAGGAGATTTTAACATGCAGTCAGGTTTTTTAATCATTTCGCATTTAATATTCAGTGCAAAATCTATACATTTGTATCATTCCTATTTTATTTATGAGGTCTCTGAGAATCAATGATGATGACTGACTTGATCTATCAAGGTCACTTACCTGGTAAACGGCAGAGCTGAGCTGCAAATGCAGTGTTGTCTGGCTCCGGAGCCCACATGCTTCCAGATGCCTCAATGTCTGGCCATTTTAACTGGGGCAATAAATTTACCTGTTCTTATTATTTAGTGTTTATTTTAGAATTTAGCTCTAGCCTCAGGTCTCATCTTATTAAATCTACTGTTGAATACACAGAAAGAGAGCCAGTTAACAGAATCTTTTAAACAATCCCTCTGAGTGGATCATTGTACTCACTGCTGTGGGAAAGCCCAGGAATAGATATGTAAATATTTCCTCTTCAGAGATCTCCACCTTTCTGTAAGGGTTCGAAACCTGAGCTCCTTGACCTGACTTCTGGTGGTCCATCCAGGCCCATTAATTGTTTGCAAAATATGCATAATTTTCATCAGACTATCCCAGAGGTCTTAAGCAAAAAAACTTAGGAGCCACTACCCTTCTTAGTGTACAAGGGGTATGATTCCAGAAGCACTGACCCTTCCTTGGCTTCCATGGAAGGCAAAACAGTACCCTTCCGTGGTGTTTTAAGCTTGGTAAACTGTCAAAAATCATTTGCAGTTCAGTCTAGGGAAAGCTGTGGCACATGTATGTGTGTGTGTGTGCGCGTGTGTGTGTGTGCACATTTAATAAAATGCAGGCTGTGAATATAAAACAATAAAATGGATTTCATTACTGTCTCAGAAACTAGATCTGAACAAGTATTTTCTTGTTTCTAACAATAAAACGTTATTAAGAAAAGTGGTTGACAGCATGATTTTGAAGAATCGTATTCATTTGCACATATAAATGTGCAAAGAAGTTCACACATATGTACGTGCATCCTACATACAAATATACCATATGTGTATGATATATGGTACATAAGTATGTATATCATATACAGTATATATATATATATATATATATGTACATATATAGATATACTATAGCATGCACATATACACACTGGCTTATTTTAAAGAAAATTGATTTCATTATTCCATATCAATTCCTCCTATATAATCCATTACTTTTAAATGTATTAATGATTGTATATTGCTATAAACTTATATGAGAACAAGTTTTATACATGCAACATGATATGGATGATGTACATCTATAAATATGTCCCACTTTCTGATATATTTGCCTATGCAATTGCCTACACCTATTTACTGATATGAGATATATTGATATTTACAAACATGTGCCTTGTGGACTCTCAATTTTGGGTAGGACAAATGTTCCCATCTCTGAATTATCATTACACTTACAAAGTTTGTTAAAAACCTAAGTCTCACCCACTCTGATTCTGATTCAGTAGGCCCAGGGTGGCTCAGGCATCTGTGGGTTTAGAAAACTCCTTGAATGATTATACTTTGCTTGAGAACCATGCTGTGTCCTGTGAACAGGTAGAATGAGGAAGGAAGGATGCCTAACATCAGGCATCTGACTAAGTAAAGGAGAAGAATCCAGGAGAGCTCCTCCCAGGAAGTGGCAAGCTGGGTGCTCATTTATGTCCAATCTGTTGAGCCCATACCATTTTTATTCCTTTACCTGATTTTACACAAGCGTAATGCCGATAGTAACAATTAATGTCAGAAGAAGGGAAACTTTTTCTAAACTGCTTGTTTTCTCACTACAACGTATCTGACCTACTAGAGGAAGTCTTGGAGAGAAAATAGCCACTTCATACTACTGCTCATTGGTCAATGCACTGTTTATTAAACTTTATTTTCCCAGGAAAGAAAGAAAATCTTACCTTCTGGGAATAAACTAGAAATCCATTTTCTGACCTCCTAGCGTAATGCAAAGGGAAAAGACAGCTGATCTCTTTGGGGAGGGATGTGTTAGGAAGGCCAGAGGCAGCTGTCTCAGAAATAGAATAGAAAGGTGCCCTAGGAACAGAACATAATTTAAAATAGGTGATTTGAAGAGAGGGGTTTTTCCTTCCCTTTTATTTTTTCTTCTCTCAAACATACGTAGTTCTTCAGGTAGTAGTACCTTGTGATTAATTATAAAGCTTGTGAAGTTCCTCCCCAAATTCATCTCAGAACCTAAATGGATCATTTTCTTCTTTATACCCTTATGCTGACTTCTGTCTGTAATTATCTTGCATTTAATCACTTGCCAGTATACCTGCCTTTAAATTGTTAAGAGCGTTGGTAACAGGGCACCTCTCATTTTTTAAAATATTTATTTATTTTTGATAGAGTGCAAGCAGGGGAGGGGAAGAGAGAGGGAAACAGAGGATTCAGAAAAGTTCCATGCTGACATGCTGACAGCAGCAAGCCTGCTGCGGGGCCTGAACCCACAAACCGTGAGATCATGACCTAAGCCGAAGTCTGACACTCCACTTACTGAGCCACTCAAGTGCCCCAACAAGTCCCATATTTTAATCATTTTTGTTGTTGTTGTTGTTGTTGTTGTTGTTCTCAATAAATGTTTTTTGAATGAATGAATGAATGAATGAATGAACGTTTAAATGAACAAATGAACTCTAGTGCTCCATAGGTACTTCCTCAGACTTATACATTTCTTTGAAAACAGGACATTGCCTCTCTCTTCCTCCTGAGCTTTATGATTCAGTATCTACATGATAGATTATCTAGTGTAAGGTTGAATAACAACCCCTAAGACAAAAAGCAAAGATCTTAATGTGTGTGTAGTACCTGGATATAATCGTGAAATACTGGCCATCTATAATTTAGGGAGAGATTAAGTTGTGAAATCCCAGGATCCATGAATTCATGAATTTGGCCTAGATATTAGAGTCTCTTCCCAGTGTGGAAGGTGGGGGTGCACAGAGAGAATGTGGAAAGAGAATATATGGAAAATTTCACAATCCGTGAGTGATTAGGGTCTGGACTTTTCTGTCATCTAGGAAGGCACAGTGACAATAGGAAGAACATCCTTAGCTAGAATTCATCATCTGACAGCTTGGCCAGTGAAATTGTGAATTTACATCGACTCCAAATGAAGTATTAAGACAACATCCCAAGCATCTCTTGTTTAATGAGATTCCGTACCTGGCTACCAGGTCATCAGTCTGATGTACCAGTCAGATTTTAGTTTGCAGATGCAGTCTTGAGTAAGGACCCTGAGCTCACGTATGACACTTTCCTTTCTTCTTTTGCTCTGATGACATCCATCAGCTTCCATGGATCCAAGCAAGAAGTTAAAGTGACAAGAAGCTCCATCTTCAAAGCACTCATGCCGTCACCTCTCCCCTCCCAATTTTACATAAATGGACACAAATATAATTTCTCAAGAACAAAACATGCCTTGAACAAGTATGTGTGTCTTCTGCACAATTGCCTTAGCGTCTTGTGAAATTTCCAAGACTGAGTTACAAACTAGCCAGCTCCTTCTTCTTTTTAAATATCAGCTATGTAGGCCTAGGGTCCTCTTAGCACACTCTGTCAGGAAGTTGTTTTAGGATGTTTAAACTGAGAAATGCATCTATAAGGAAAGATCTGAGTGAATGGTTTCAAAAATGAACCAAAATTGAACTTGAGTCATGCCTTTGATCTAATAATCACCGAGCCCCAGACAAACAAACTCATCTATTCTCTGCACGTCCCAGTGAGGTAAGCAGATGGAAGATACCCACTTGCTTCTACCAATGGAGAAGCAGAAACAAAGAGAATAAGTAAAAGTTCTTCAATATCTGTAGAGGCTTGGCAATGATGTGTCCAACAAAATTCTTGGCTTTCTCCTTGTTCTCAGTCTTTGCTCATTTGAATAATGAAATTATGGTATTAACGTACAAGAGAAGCATCTGCTGGAAGACTTCAAGCTCTTCCAATCTTTAGACATCAAAGCTGGGGTTTCAGCAATATTCCAGAAGGCAGCCCCGTCAGTGTCCCATAGGTCATGGCACTAAAGGGCCTACCGTTCTCAGAATTCCAGAATGCATATGGCTCTTCCAATTCAATAGAGACAGTTATGCATTCACCTGTCTCTACTGTGGCGTTTTCTCCACATTCAAGTGTACTGACAACATAGAGGGTCTTTGTAGCTCCCAGAGTTGATCTCATTAACTGTTCTCCCTTAAGCCCACACAAACCCTTGACTCTTAGTTTAGATGCCAATATGTCACCCTCATAATATTCATTCTCATGGAATTCTGAATTCCTCAGTCCCCTACACAGCTCCCAAAGCCAGTTTATTTTGCTATTGAAAAATACCTCAGTACGCTGGCATTGCTGACACTGGTTTCTCCACACTTCCCCAGAGATAGTCACATTATACATGAATACTACCTCAAGTTAGGCACGCTTTTCCTAACTGGAATTAAAAAAAAAAAAAAGGTCAGAATGTTGTAACATTTTTAATAGAATGTGTATAATGAAGTCAATAATCATTTACTGAGTACTGACTGCATATCCACTGCCGAGCTACACATTGAGAACAGAAGAATAATGAAGTGTGGTCTCTGCCTCCAGGAATCTACAGTGGGCATGTTAGGGAGAAAGGGGCCACCCTAGTGATGGTGGGAAAATAATGTAAATTGGCATAAACTCCAGAACTAAAGTAATGCAATGATTCATAAGACAAATATTTATTGAGGGGCACCTGGGTGGCTCAGTGGGTTAAACGGCCGACTCTTGATTTCAGCTCAAGTCATGATCTCATGGTTTGTGAATTCAAGCCCCACATCAGGCTCTGGACTCACGGCATAGAGCCTGCTTGAGATTCTCTCTCCCTCTTTCTCTCTTTCTGCGCCTCCCCTGCTTTCTCTCTTTCTGTCTCTTTCTCAAAAGAAACATTTTTTTTTAAAAAGACCAATATTTGTTGAGCATCATATTCTTTGAAAAGTGTTCTATTCAGTGCTAGAGAGAATGCAAGTAAGTTTGCACCATGCCCACTTGTTTGCCAGAGCTAGTGTAACTAAGACAAGTGGTGGCTTAAAATAGCAGATGTTTACTTTCTCACAGTTCTGGAGACTAGTTGTTCAAAATCAAAATCAAAGTGTTGGCAGGGCCATGATCTTTCTGAAACCTGTAGGGGAGAATCCTTTCTTGCCTCTTCTAGCTTCCGGTTGCTGGAATTTTTTGGCTTTCCTTGGCTTGCAGCTATATTACTCTAGTCTCTGTCTCTGCCATCGCATGTCCTTCTCTCTCTCTCTCTCTCTCTCTCTCTCTCTCTGTGTGTGTGTGTGTGTGTGTGTGTGTATGTCTTTATATGGCCTTATTATAGGGATACTAGTCATTGTATTTAAGACCCACCTTAATCCATTATGGCCTCTTTTTTAACTAATCACATCTACCAAGATCGTATCTTCACATTCTGAAGTTCCAGGTGGACATGAATTGTAGGGGGATACTATTTAAGCCAGTGCATTCCTTAAAGATCTTATCTTTTTGGAACTTACCTCATGAGATTCATTCATGGTGTGTCCTGGCTGTTCAGAGAAGGAGGGCCAGTGTTCGTGTACAGACTCTAGAAAGGGTACTTGGATACAGGTCTGACCGTTGCCTTATTTTATTTTTTTCAGACCTGCGGTATCCAAAATAACATTTTAGACTGCGGTCTATTATGTGCCAAGTGCTGTGCTAGGCTCTTACTTGCTTAATTTAATCTTATCATCACAACTGCCTTTTCAGTGAGTATTATGCTTTCTACTTCATAGATGGAAACTATCTCAAAAAATTTAAGTCCCTTCCGTGAGTTAAAATAGGAGCTGAGACTCAAACCAGACCAGCTACGAAGTCTGTTCCTCAGGCTGAACTTACACAATTCTGGCAGAGAAAACACACCTCACATCAGTCACCTTCTGATTTAGACCATAGTGGAAACATTTGTCATTATCATATTTGAAGACAGGATGGACCTGTCATTCCGGGCATGCACACTGCATCGCAGTTTGCCAGATCGATTAATTATCTTTTGGCATCCTAGAGAGAGGAGAAAATCAGCGGCATATCAGACTTTATCATCTTCATTGACCCTCTAAACCCTTTAAAGATTGTAGTAGTTATTTTGAACTTACTCATATTTATGTGGTCACCCTCCTATATCCTCCTTGTTTTCCTTCGTGTTTCTAGTGTGCGAGCAGGACAGAGATGGTTACTGAATACATTGCAGGTCCACGTGAAACTCTGCAGTCACCCATAGGACTTTACAGACTGAAGCATTTGCAGTATCGTGCTGGTAATTCTCAAGTGTCAGGAGCAGGAATCCACAGTGGAGTTAGTAGGTATCCAGGGAACACGTGTCCAGTCTGATGTCTTCACAAACTTACTGTATGAGTCGGGAAAGGCCTCTTCCCGGCCAGATCCTACCCATGGGCCTGTCATTTGGTAAAGTGTTTTTCAATAAATTTTTGTTCCGAATGCCTTAAAGGAAGGCAGGCTTCCTCCAGGTTCTCACAAACTCACCCCTCCTCATTTCCCCCTGGCCTGAACTATGGCTTTATGTGAGCACTGGAGCCCCTAGAAGCACTTCTATTTGCCACCCTTAGCTTAGAACAGGGGTCCTCAAAGTATGGACCCCGGGAACCTATTAGAAGTGCAAATTCTCTCCTCTTCTAGACATGCTGATTCAGAAATTCTGGTGGAGGGCCCAGCAATCTGTTTTAATAATATTTCCAGATTATTCTGCCATACACTGCACTTCGAGAACCACTTAGAGAGAAATTTGAGTTTTTCACAGAAACTCGTCCTTTCTCAGAAAAAGAAAAGTACCTGCTGATGAACTTCTCTTACAGCCTCACGGCCTACAGAGGCGCCTTATCATACTGCTTTCTTCCACGACTGCTACAGCAGTGACTGGGGGGAGGGGATGCTCTTTCAACTCTACTCAGAGCTGCACAGCACAGTGCTGCGTTCAAACGGGTACCTGCCAGCCCACGGCATCCCCACCCCAGGCCCCTTTCCTCCACACACCCGTGCTTAACAATGGATCCTTTTGTATACTGGGGAATAAATACAAATAAATGATTTTAGTTTACCTGGTGGGGTTGAGGAAGAAATTATAAAAATTGTCACTCTTGCACTAACACAGCATTTTTTGTTTGTTTCTCATTCATTAATTTTTCTCACTCATTCAACAGTTAAAAATACCAGCGCTACAGCAAGCACTATGCTAGGTGATTTTTAAACTTAAAAATGTGCAAATCACATGCATATTCATGAAAAAGATCCATCTTTTCAACTCCTAAGAGATAAGCAACAACTTATTTTACAGCTGTAAAAATCACATAATTGGGGCCAAAAATCACATATTGTCTACCAGGCTGTACTGACTCTGAGAAAGGCCATATTTAATGGTATGAATTAGCATAAGTAAAGTTAATCATATTTGGGTCTTAAATGTAAATGCAAACGTATACCAGGCCCAGAAAGGAATTCCCTCCACCTTCCTTAATTGGTCAGGTGAAAACGTTTGGCAGAGATACATCAGTCAGCTTTCGAAGACGTATTTAGTGGCTCTTTGCCACTGTTTAAAACTAGGAAGTAAAATTAAAGGGATTGTCAGGATGAGATTAAATAGCCTTTACATCCATCCATCCATCCATCCGTCCCTCCATCCATCCATCTGTCCATCCAGTTATTCACTCATGCTCACAATGGTTATCTATTCATTGCTACTATGTATCATGCGCCATGCTGGGCATTGATGAACAAGACAGACTCAGAACCTCATAAAACTTTCTGTGCAGGGAGAAAAAAAATCCAGCTAATTAATTTCCTAAATTAAATTTAATAATTAATAGTAAATAATATAAATATTAAATAAACATTTAACTATACACCGAAAGAAAAAAATATAGTGTGTACTGGGAGCCACTCTTTTGGGTCCCTCATCTGCTGAGGGGATTGTGGGAGGACTGCCATACTGAAAAAGAGAAAATAATCTGTTAGATGCTTTGATTTGTTTGGGGAATCAAGGCCACATTCCATGGTGGGCATTAGTTGGAAAATCATAAACAGTGAGAGTCAGAAGAAACATTAGACACTATAGTATCTGTCCCATTTTACCCCGGTTTAAAAATGAGGAGCCTAGGGCCCAGAAAAGGTGAAAGGAGATTACTCAAAGTCACAGTCAGTGATTGGAGGATGTGTGAGTAGACACAGGCTCAGGCCTCCTTACTTCTAGGTTAGAGATGAGGACGTGCCTCTCCCAAAGACAGGAGAAATGGCAATATAATAAAAGATATCTCCCATGATTAAGGGTGGGGTGGAGTGCCAAGCTTGGGAACAGTAGAATGAGTCAGCTCAGTGGGTGGAAGGAAAAAAAAAAAGGAGTGAAAGAGAGCAACAGACCCCATGGAACAAGAGTCTATGAACCGTGTCGCCCCGTCACTCCCTCTTAGTCACTCAAATGTTTTGCTTTCTGCCTCTCTTCCAAAAGCGGCTGCTATAACTGGGATGCAGCGCGGTAAAAGCACATCATGATCCACTTTTTCGTTTTTGGATGGGAAGGATGACTAAGAGCCTCCCACTTGGGCAGTCATCTTGCTGTCCATGCGTGGCAATCCAAGTCTGTGGGATTGAAACTTGTTGCTTTACGCCAGTCTCTGTTTTGGTATAACTTTGACCCCTGAATGTGTGGGATGGTGAGGGGCAGCTCTGAGAATCATCCAGAGACAGCATATGTGAACTTCCATGTGGGTACCACATGCTGGAGAGATCTTGCTGGGCCCCAGAGGTGAGACCAGATGCAGAACTGACATGATGTGGCTGGAGGGAAGGAAGGATTGACAGGTAGAAAATGGAATGAAAGATCTTCCTTTGGCTGTTAGATCCTCAAATTTATTCAAATCTTAACTCAGAGAACTAGATTGTACTCCTGGGCTCTTAAATTTTTTGTTGAAAAGGTGACAGTTGAAGAATAACCTTCATAGGTGTATTTAAAATATAATTTAAATGTGTTTCAGAGGATCTGCTTATCAGTATTTTTTCTTAACTCTTGTTGTTGTTTTTAATTGATTTCAGCTATGCAAAGCCTCTTTGGAATGGTATTATGTCTGCTCCATAACTAGGAAAACGAGTCACAGAAAGGCTACATGACTTGCCCGGGGATACTGGTTACTAGTTGTGTGTTTTTCCCCATTACTTCACACTAAAGGAAAGCTGTGTTAATAAGAGGTGGTTAAAAGTAGAAAGAAATCCAGAAGACTCCTGGAAATGAAAGACAGCTGGGTCTCTGAGTTTCTCTAATGAGTGGTAGGGGGCAATGGATTTAAACCAGGAGCACACACTATGATTAAATTTTGAACGAAACACACTGAGATTTTAAAATGTATGAAGGGCTTATGGGAGGGAAGACCTAGAAAGAAAATAGGAAGCAAGAACAAAGGGTGGAGATAGAACAAAGCTGTGAGATGTTTGCCCGGTTTGTTTAGGCTTTAAAACTGTCTAAGTTTACCGACTTTTTAAGCTCACCCTTTCAAGAGGGATGAAAGAAAGGATGCTGCTTTCGTGAAGTTTGTTTGCTTTCTTCTGTCTTGTGTCTTTCCTGCCAAATGTATGTGCATGTGCATGAATATGCGTACACACACACACACACACACACACACACACACAGTGGAAGCTGAGAGAAGTTGGTGGGTGGTGGAAAGAGATGGGGCAGAATTGGTGCATCAGGGGGCCTGAATCCATGTGATGATCAAGTTCATAGCAATTTCCCCAGGAGACTGTATCATATTCCAGTGAACAGAGTACGGCAGAAGGTTGCCATGGCAACAAAAGGCTTGAAATATTGACTCTGACTAGCAACAGGCCAGTGAAACAGCCTAACTAGGATTTATGGCACATTATAGTGTGAAAAGCAGGAGAAAATTACTGTAAAGGCAGGAATTATAGCACAACAGAACATATAAACTCCCAAATCCATCTTCCTAATTAAAACCGAATACTCAGGGGTAGAGCGCATAGTAAGACTGTTAGCTTAAATGGGGATGTGTTATCAGTGCTTCGTTATAAAGTTTATCGTCCTTAAGACTGTGTATGTATCCGGAGAGTGAGAGGGAGGGTGGTATAGAGGAGGGATCGAAGCAAGAACCCTGGTCCGTTGAATCTCTTCGCCTTCATTTTTGGTGACATAAAATTTCTTTAGATACTAGTCTCTGATCCCACAGGAGAGTTCCAGAAGATGCTCAGATTCCTCTATATGTAAATAAGTCATCACTTTCAGGCCCAAAAGTCCAGAAGAGAATATCACACTCAGTTTCATTAGAACTCACCATGGGGCGCTTGGATGGCTCAGTCAGTTAAGTGGCCAACTTCAGCTCAGGTCATGATCTCATGGTCTGTGAGTTCGAGCCCCGTGTCGGGCTCTGTGCTGACGGCTCAGAGCCTGGAGCCTGCTTCATCTTCTGTATCTCCCTCTCTCTCTGTCCTTCCCCTGCTCACGCTCTGTCTCTATGTCTCTCAAAAATAAATAAATGTTAAGAACTCACCATGGGAGGGAAGAGAAAAGGAGGATTATTGATGAGGTTTATTGTTGCAAAAACAGATCTTGGGTTTCCTGATGCCGTACAACAACAAAAATACCTTACTGTTTATTACAGAATTAATCAAAGTAATTTAAGCAATAGTAGATTAACTTCCTAAAGATATTTCATATTCTAAACTCCTGATTAAAAGAAAATAAAGTAATCTTATATATATTCTATATGTATACAAGTATGTCCAGTTGGGCAAATGTCTCTGTTTACTATAGAGAGAAAGAAATCTAGGCAGATTCCACTTTGGTAAGTGACAGATGTACAAATGTAGAAGAACAAGACCAAGACTCAAAGTCATTATTCAATAGACAAATGGCTATTAACACACCACACTATATAAAATAGTCTAGAAAAATGCAAAAATACAAGTTCAGCATAATTCTGATGCATCTTTGTGTAAAATATGATGCAGAACAGGTCCCAGAGGCATGGGGGATACCTCTTATAGGGTGCATATGGCTATTCAATAGATGAGTTTCAAAAACACGGTCCCTAGGGTTCTATGAGTATCCAGATAGGAATTGAGGACAATGGTTATGGAAAAGTAAGCAAGAATAAGTGAGACATTGCTCAGATCTAAAGGGCATCAAACAGGTGAATTCCAAGAAGCTGAAAACAGGTGCTCCTTTTTCAACTTTAACCCACAGATGTATTTTGCTTAACCAGATTTTTTTCTTAATTTTTTTTAATGTTTTATTATTTATTTTGAGAGAGAGAGAGAGAGACAGCAGGGTAGGAGCAAAGAGAGGGAGACACAGAATCCAAAGCAGGCTCCAGGCTCTGAGCTGTCAGCACAGAGCACTACCCTGGGCTTGAAACCAGGAACTATGAGATCATGACCTGAGCTGAAGTCGAACGCTCAATGGACTGAGCCACCTAGGCGCCCTAATGAGGCTCTTCAGATCCTAGAGGGAAGAGTAGCAACTCCCTAGTGTGCCACAGTCTCAACCTTTTTTTTTAAATCTTATTTATTTGTTTTGAGAGAGAGAGCGAGAGAGAGAGAGAGAGAGAGAGAGAGCGAGAGAGAGAGCATGTGCATGAGTAGAGGAGAGGCAGAGAGAGAGGGAGAGAAAGAATGTCAAGCAAGCACCATGCTGTTAGCTTTGATCCCGACGTGGGGCTCAATCCCACAAGCCATGACATCACGACCTGAGCTGAAGTCAAGAGTTGGATGCTTCACCTACTAAGCCACCCAGGCATCCCTCAACCTTTTTATTCAGGTCTTGTCAGCCTGCCCCTAAACATTTCGGTTTGCAATGCCTGCATGTCTTCCCCACAAGTCTTACTTTATGTGAAAATCTTTGCCTTCTTATAATTCCTTTAAGTGCTCCTAATCTCTCAGATTCTTGTTCAGAACCTTAGTTCTCAATCTGGAGATCAGTCAGGGAAAATGGGAGAACCACTATTTTACAGTGGTTAATTATTCATCATTTATTCAATCAGTCATTTAACAAGTGTTTATTGAATACCTACTAAATTTTGGTAAATGCTAAGAATACACCCATGAACATGATCAATGCAATCGTTGCCCATCAGGGGAGGGCAGACATTCCACAGATAATTACTTAATAAATACATTAAATATGCCAAAGAAAGTGCAGAATGTTCTCCAAATTATAATTCTTTGCTTAAGCCCATCTCTATTTCCCTATGACTGTAGTTGCCAAAGGAGCCGTACCTGACATTGTCTAGGTTTATGAGATTATTGAGCCCTACATTCCCATAGCTCAGGGTTATACTCTAGATCATAATAGTCAGCTATTATTGTTTTTTTTTCTATTTTAAATACAGGACCTGGAGGGCATTTAGAAGATTTCTAAATAAATGTCTGTATCTGTGCATTTTCATGTTTTTCACTTCTTTGTCCTAAAGTTACAGTTTAGGAAAGAATTGTTATTGAGGCTTCTTAGCAGTTGTGATGAGTTAATGCAAGGTTTCTCTGCAGCAAAGCAAACATGTGTAGTGAATATGTTTAAGCCATATATGATTAAAGCATTATTTATGCTTTATTTATAAGTATTTGCTATTGATAATAGCTCCCCAAAGCAAGATTCACCAGTATTGCTACAACATATGGGAATTTCGCTGTAGATTAATAATGCCATGATATTTTCTTTAATGAAGGTGGGAATGATTGCTTTATTTTAACAGAGGGACCTCTATGTTCCCCCTGAGTTTGAGCCTTGAATGTAGACGATCGGGGATGCTATATCACAGCTGTCTCCATGCTGATAATGACTCTCCCTGGGATTTCATAATTTCTGCCCGCAATCCATTGTTTCCTCTCAGGAGGTATGGAGCAAATTTGTAGGGAGATTCTTCAATTCAAGCACAAAAGAGGATTTTTAATTTTTTTTTTTGTCCTCCCACATTTGGTTATTTGACTTTCTGTCTCTCATTCTTCACATTTCCTTTATTTTTGTGTTTGTGCCTTTTTCGTACAGTGCCAGACACATAATGAATGCTCAATATTAGGTATTGATAGATATTGTCATATTTTATTTATTTTATTCCCTCCTTTGTTTTAAAGAACCTTTCATTGTACTTCTTATGCCCTCTTGTTCTTATTAGTTGGCAGAACAGGCATAGGAATGCTAGGAGCAATTAAGACAAATGATAAAAAAAAAAAATTAAAGCACAGCGCTAACTGTGGGAGCTCCTGATGCTGCCACTTTCTAGCTGTGCTTTGGGCAAGTTATTCAAGTGTTCTGTGCCTTACAGAGTAGCTGGGAATGTGTGCCCTTCCCTTAGAACAATGCCCCACTCATAAAGAATGGACGCATGTATTAATTATTATTATATTGTTGCAGGTGTACAGAATTTTTCCCACACATCCATGTCATGTATTGGAGGCAAATTATATTTAGAGTTTAGATCTTGTTTTCTTTGAACCAGAAATAGAATTCTGAGTTTGCAGCTGGTAAACTGAAATTAAGCCAGGCCTCAGGCCCTTTGGTTCATCAAGCGTGTATCGCAGTGTTGAATCATCTATCAAGATCCTTCCAGAAACCCAGTGGGGGAGCTCCCGGATTCAGGACTATAATCTTGTGTGCCCAGCAAGGAACACGTGCCCAACACATAAGGAGTGTCCTACAAGCGTTTGTTGAACTGCACTGAACATGGTTCCTCTTTGAATGTGGTGCAATTTAACATACTCAAATGAGTAAGGCTGGTGTCTTACTTACTCGACTTACTGACTGACTTACTTACTTGACCCGTGTCAGAAGAATACTCTGATTCAGTCATGTTGGGTGCTTCAGAGTCCAACCTGAGTCTTTTAGGACATAGTACATGCACTGAATTTTTTTGTAAGTTGGAGGGTAACATCACTATGGTCAGTGTTGATTATAACATGGAATGAATAATTTCTAACTGCTTGCGAGTTTTTTCTGTGCATTTATAGACTTGTGAACACATTTTTTAAAAAAGCAATGTGTAATATTTCCAATTATTATCTTACATTCATCCTGTGGACCTAGCCTAAAGTGCTTACAGATGCCCAATTACATATTTTTAAAGAGAATTTTTACTAATAAGTTCAGCTGGGCTAGGGGAAAACGTTTGCATAAAAGTCACTCTAAATGCAAACATAGAAACCCATTTTACTTCTCACACCACCCTTCCTGACTGCCCCTGGTTTCTTCCTACATCTCCCCAGACTTCAGCTTTTCACCTTCTGTCCTCCCAAGAGCTGGTTTTCTTCCTCTTAGGAGTCCTTCCTGATATCTGCCCCTCCCTCACTTCCTTTTCTCATCATCTGTTCTGTCCCTGGGACTTCTTGTCTTTTCAGGTAGCTACACTTATAACAAAAACGTCTTTGATGCTATATGTGTCTATGCCTTAGAACATCATTAAATTAAGGTAAATTCACCTCTTTTTTTGCCCTTTTATTAAAAAACTATTTTACCCATTAGATTAGTTAACCAAAAATCTTCTGTCTCTGGATAGAAACTTCTGCAGAACTTTCCATCCAAGTGATTAGATTAGATTATGTCTAAATGGGTGCCTCCCTCTCATCTGAATCTGAGTAGGAGTGTCAGAGACTGTTAACACCTTCAACTGAGTAAACTGTTTGCAGCCTTCTCAAAGTTAATTAATATGCAAATACTTGCTAAGGGAAGGTAACACATTTTTCAATTAACATACCAACAGGAGCTCAGGGCAGCAGATTAAACATGCGTGTGTGTGTGTGTGTGTGTGTGTGCGCGCAGGCGTGCACATATGTGTGTGCCTGTGTGTATATACGTTCCTCAGTGTTTTGCCTGGAGTAAATTCGAAGTTAAAAAATACAGTATCTAAATTTTGTAAAGACTCCTATGCCAAAAGTAAATCCAGGAGCTGGGGCATTTCAATCCTCCACCGACCCCACTCCCCATTTCCTATTCTCCAGCTTTTTTCGATTAGCTCACTAGCCCCGGATCTTGTCACTGACTTACTAGAGTAGCCTATTTGTTTGCTGCTTTGAGAGCTCTTGACTGGAATCAGAAGGATCTCATATTAATGTCATGAACATTTTCATCCTCTCTTACAGGTTACAACCACAGGGTTCTCTCCTCCCACCACTTTTTTGTTTTGTCTTTGGGTGAAGAGGAACAGGTTACATATACATTTGTCATAAATTTTAACTTTAGAAAATGCCCATCTTCACACTTTCTTTAGACTTCTCCAGCTCCTTTTCTTTTTCATTTTTTTAATGTTTATTTATTTTTGAGAGAGAGACAGAATGTGAGCAAGGAGGAGCAGAGAGAGGGAGACACAGAATCTGAAGCAGGCTCTGGGCTTCGAGCTGTCAGCACAGAGCCTGATGCGGGGCTCAAACCCACAAACCATGAGATCATGACCTGACCTGAAGTTGGACATCTAACTGGCTGAGCCACCCAGGTGCCCCAAGATTTCTACAGCTTTTATTTAAGGTTTCTTCTGCTTCCCTTGGCTCCGCATTTGGCTGTTAAAATCAGAGTGGTTTAAAGAAAGAGCACTTTCAATATTGAATGTCTAACATAAGTTTCATAAATCTTCCTCTTTGCCATAAAATGCAATGCTTACTTGAGCCTCTCTCTTTTTCTCTCTCCCTCTCTCCCTATTTCAGCCTAAATCAACCACACATCTTCACTTATTTCATCTACTCATTAATTAGAGCCTCCAGGCTCCTAATGTTGCTTTCCTTTCAACACTAATTTGTTAAGTTCTAACACCACAGTTCCCCAAACTGCATGAAAAACTCAATCACTTACATGCTATTTGTAGGGGCTTCTTTAGTGTGTTTGTTTAAAATATAGTCAATTGATTAATCTATTTGATAAACTATTCCCAAATAGTCTGGGGGGTTTGTTTTGTTTTTGTTTTTGTTTTTGTTTCTGTTTTCCAGAACTAGCTGCCTGAGATCTTAAACCTTGATCTTTTCTAGGAATGGCAAAAATACTCAGAGGGATAATATCAGGACCTGCTTAAAGGCACAGGCTCCTGATTTGGATTCTGGCACCACTTGTTATATGACTAGAGCAGAAGAATAATAATTTTCCCACTATCCTTCTAGGTTCTTGGCTGAGACTACCCTATAATAAATTACAGAATAAAAACAGATGAAAATTTAATAGTCTTTATGTCTCCTGTATACATGGGAGATACCCAGGAAAACTGAGTAACTGTTAGAAATGGCTCAAACCATCATCTTAAATGCCATCTCTATCTAAAGACAAAAGGCAGATGGGGGAGCTGGTGGGGTGGGGAGTGGTTGGGCAGAAGGAGCTAGTTATGGGAGATGAGCAGGAAAAGCATAGTAGATACGGATAAGTACATGATGCAGACTTAATTAAATTTTTGACTTCTCCATTGATAAGAGTTTCTAGAGATGTAGTCATCTTCCAGTACAGGTAGGGAGACACCCGTTATAAATGGAGATTTCCCTTGGGAATACAAAAGGCTAACTTCTCAGTTTTCAGAGCTTCTCTGATGTCTACTGCTTTAAAAATAACCAGTTTAACATAATCCTATGCCAAAAGGCCTAATTTGGGGTGGCAAATTTTGTTTCCCTTTATAACCTTGGGCAAAGTTCTTGAATTCTCTGATCTTCACCTTTGTCATTTGTAAAATGGAGGCTAAATAGCTTTTATATCCCAGGTAAGGGCCCAAAGCTGGATTTTTTGCCCAGTAGAATGAATATATTATTCAGATTGTCATTAATTTGTTCATCAATTTACTGTACTTACCCATTTATCACTTCTTTGTTGAGTTCATGCCACTAGTCCTAGGTAATGGTGATACTGTTTTGTGTTTAAAAGCATGTCACAAGTTTAACACATTTTTTTCCATGTATTATCTCTTTGGAGCCTTCAGGAAGTATTTTACAGGGGTATGGAGATATGTCATCAAATATAATAAGTGAATTTACCCACAGCCACCTAGCCAGCAAATGATACGGTCCTCTGACCCCACAGTCCTAGCCTTTTCCACTCCATCCTTTAGGTTTTGCAGAGGATGATTTTTCTCCAAGCAGTTGCTACATGGGTCCTGCTTATAATCTTTATGAATGATTATATTGCCAACATACATGTCAGATGTTGCAAACACATGGCTCACTCCAAGGACAGCCTGTGCAATATTGTGCAGTATTTAATAATTGGGATATTTCATACCACAATCTAGTTTTCTAGCTTCTTTTGGAAAGCTAGAATATTTGACATTACTGGGTTCATAATCATACCAGGTAATGACCAGCTGAAGCTGCCCTGTTTGATTGAAGCATATGCTAATTCTTCATAATTACTCCCTAACACTACAGCATACAAAGAACTTTTAAAATAACCCTGTGCTATACTGCTATCTTGATTTTATAGCAATTTGCCTGAAATGAGTCAACCAGTATATAGTGGAGGTAGAATTATAATCCAGAACAGTTGGTTCTAAGTCTCATGCTCTTTAGTTTATTCTACTGCTATTCATTCATTTGTTCATTTATCCATATATCCAATAATTTAATCATTTGGAGGAAGTACCAAATGTATTTTAAACACAGTACTAGATGCTATAGACACAAACAAATGTGGAAAAGATGTGGCCCCAGGCCTTTTTAGGGACAATAGATAAACAGATTGATCTGAGTGCATTGCGATACATGTATAAAAACTATACGCAATGTGCCATGTTAATATCAAAGAGCATGTGATTAATTTTGTCTGTGGCTTGACCTACCTCTGCCATTATAAGGAGTAGCATGATTAACATGGAGCTCTACCCAGCTTCTCTGCGGTGAGGTGATTAATCTATAAGCCCTTGAGGAGCCTGGTTTTCCCAGAAGCAGGAAAGAATGAAATGCAAAGAGTACTGGATTAGAGATCAGGACACCAAGTGTCTGCTCCTGGCTCTGACACTTTCTAGCTACTTAACCTTAGAAAAGTCATCAAGGTTATATGTGCTTAAATTTCTTCATCAAAAAATAAATAGGCATGAAAGGGAGATACCAGATCCCAGAAAATAAGCAGGTTTCACTCATAAATACTTATGGTGGGGATCCTTTGCTAAGCTGTGAAGGATTTGAAACCATGTCTGTGCTTAGTAGTAAAGAATACTATGATCAAAGAAGCTATGTCTGTCATAGGCAACAGGAGGAGGCCCTGACATCTAAGGGAAAATGTGATTTTTGAGAGTGAAAGTGAATAGAAAAGCTAGGAGCAAATTACTACTGCAATGGCCATCACCATTGGTTAAAGTAAGAAGAGGTGAATACAAATAGAATGCATAGCAAGCTGACTACTCAAACCGAAAGACTTCCAGTTGAAGGTGTGTCTTTAATCGAAGTGACAGTAGGGCTCTGAAAATCACATGCTGGGAGATTCTAAAATAGTCTAGTCACTTTGTGAGTCACCAGATTGATTTGACTGTCCCTGTCCCTCTTATAATGTTCCAATGGACTCTTGACTCCAATTCCTTTAATTTGGCAAAGTAATAATTATATTACATGTTGTTGCTCTTGGCTTGGTTTATTTATCACTTTCACCATGATTACTTGCCCCATGTCTTTCTTTGGTTTCTTTTCCAGTGTGGTCCTCACAATAAAATCTTAGCATCTCTTTAGTTATTGCTTGGAAATCACATCCCTGGAAATCTGGGAGGTGATTTTCCCTGTTGGTTGATGGATACATAACTCAGCAATTGGGGCTGTATAAGGAAATCATATCTCTTAGAAGTACTCCTCCTCCCTCCCATCTGGACCATTTGGTTGTACTTGTTATTGGATCCGGGAAAACATGACTTTTCTCCCAGTCACATTTGCTGCCGTTACACAGTTTTAGGTTCGTTGCTCTCTGACACCTGCGTCAGTGGCTATAAATAAATGTACATGGTACAACTCCAACTTTCACATGGTGAAACTCCAAGATGGCTGGGCACAGAGACCCCGGCAACAAGATCCCTGGCCAATCTATACACTACTGCTCAAGTTTCCTGCAATGTTACAGTCTCCTCCTTCCCCAAGGTAGAGATGTGTCTCTCTAGGAGGTACAGCAGATTCTGGTCCAAATTCTACTCACGACTTCCCCTCCTCTTATATCTTACCAGTAGAGTTATGTCAGTGAGTTATAAGGATAACCAATATGTGCCTTTTGGGATTTATGGGGGTGATCACTTGGGGGTTCTCATCTAGAATTAACATTATGAGATCAGACCCCGTCATGAGATGTACAAGCCGGCTCAGCAGCTGTGTGGGTCTCAAGTAGATGCATCATATTACCTGATAGTGCCTAGTCTTTCTGTCACTGTTTACTTCCTCCATGTTTGCAAAACCCTGAAATATTTGAGGAGGGATGTGACGACAACGGTGAAATGATATTTTTCTCCAGAGTGGTCTTTTACCTCTTCTGCTAGAAGGCCTGTCCTATTTCTGTCTCAACCACTGGCTATGCTTTTGGGGATATCATTCAGATTTTCTAAACTAAAAATTGAAATTCACAGTTAACAAAGAATTTCTTTGCCTTTTCAAGGAGTTAGGGTTGGCATGTGAGACGCCCTTGAGCAGGGATTGACGAACTCACTGTTTTATAAATAAAACTGTTTTGGAATGCAGCGGTGTGGATTCATTTACATGTTATCCATGGCCTATTTTGTGCTATAATGGCAGAGCTGAGTAGCTACCACAGATGCCTTATGGCCTACAAAGCCTAAGATATTGCTGTTTGGTCTTTTACAGAAAAAATTTGCTGCTCCCACCCTTGAAGTTGGAGCGTATATACTATATTGACATATGTGGAACACACAAGAAGTTTACTTCAGGGAAAAAGATAACATATTTGAAATAGCCTGAGCTTTAATTCAGATTTTATGTCCATGATGCTATGAGGATGGGACGTATTGGTCCATGCTATCCTTGGAGATTAGAGCATTGATGTTTGAGGAAGAAATGTAGAATAGGACCATATGCCAGGCAGTGTAGGAGAGGGCAGGGCAGGTCAGCTATTTACCGCTTGATGACTTAATCATCGCAGTGTTATGCCATCTGGGCTCCGATGCTGTTCACTTCGAATTTTTCCTTTAGGAAACATCTTTTTCTTACAATTCTTAAAGTTTGACTCAGGTCAAAGGGGATGCTCTTTTTTGGTTTCTTTATATTTCTTTTTTTCTGGTTTCTTCAGATATTTTAGGTCTTGTGACCCCAAGTTTGAAATACAGTTTACACCTTCAAATTCCATATCTATATATGAAAGTTCAACTTTTCTTTCCCCCCAGTACAGAAACTAAAGCAAATATGTAGCAAAGAAAGACTTGAATATTATTTTTTAATATTTATTTATTTTGAAAGAGAGAGTACATGAGCAGGGGACAGGCAGAGAGAGGGGGAGAGAGAGAGAGAGAGAGAGAGAGAGAGAGAGAGAGAGAGAGAGAGGGAGAGAGAATCCCAAGCAGGCTCCATGCTGTCAGCACAGAGCCCAATGCAGGGCTGGATCCCATGAACTGTGAGATCATGACCTGGGCCGAGATCAAGAGTCAGATGCTTAACCACTTGAGCCACCAAGTACCCCAGAGATTATTTTCTTAATGCACTCATATGTGTACTAGTGTGTGTGTGTCTGTGCATGTGTATATACACCTGTGAGTTTCATTCTGGGACATGTTGTCACGTATATACATTCATATAACCATCATCACACTCAAGATACACAACTTTGGGCTAATGTTTTAATTGGCATGTTCAATTTCTATCTGCTTTGGAGTGGTCACCATCCCATCTCCTAAGGACCACCTGGGTGCATGTTAGAAATGCAGAACCAGAGGACTCACCCCAGACTTATTGAATCAGAATCTACATTTGACAGATCTGGTCATTCATGTGCACGGTAAAGTTTGAGAATGCTGTTCTAGGAAATGTCTTAATTTCTTAGTTGATTAGCTTGATAGAATTAATTGGGTAGTGGAGGGAGTGTATCAAAATCACTGTGAAGCTTAGGATAAAAATATCTCTGCACCTTAGACCTCAAGACTAAATCTTGACTAAAGACTAAATGAGTTTTTAATGATTCTAGAGGCAATTTTGATGTACACAATGTCTGAGAAAGGTGTGTGCTGCAAGAGTTCTCAGAATTATTTTCTTCTCTTTTCTTTAAATGTCCTGCCAGCGACCTCTTGCCAGGCCAACAAAGATTATCTAATATGTTTGATCAGCCCTTCACCATCCTGTCCATTGTTGTGGCAATTTGTCTCAAACATAAGAAATGTTAAAAAGATCCCTTTGTAAAGATAAATAAACATTCTCATGCAATACATCCTTACTATTGACTCAAAATATTTAATATAATGTTTCCTAAAAATGCACAAGGAAAACAAGTACAAAAGCTATAGGCTAATAGTTCTTATTTTTAATGTTTATTTATTTTTTTGGGGAGAGAGAGAGAGCACACGTTGGGGAGGAAAGAGAGAAGTTGAGACAGAATCCCAAGCAGGCTCCATGCTATTAGCACAGAGCCCTATGCAGGGCTCAAACTCACGAACCTTGAGATCATGACCTGAGCCAGGATCAAGGGTTAGATGCTTCAACGACTGTCTATAGGCTCATAGTTCTTATATGGCCAGACAAATCATTGCAAATTTGCAAATGAAATACAAAGAATTGCATTGAAATTAAGAGCATTCATTTAATGGGACAGAAGACATTTTTTTGAGAATAAATCTCTGCTTGCAGTGTGAATACATGATTACTATGGTATAGATTCTTTGGACTTTGGCACATGCGTATGGCTGTAAGCCTTGTGACACCTCAGTCCTCTTAGTATTTTCCTCTGTTTGAACCCCTGAAAAACCTTCTGTGTGGTTCAGAATCCCGTTTGGTCTTCTCTTTCCATAAAAATCTCATGTGTGTCTATATAAAGTTCATCTCTCTTCCATTTAGATTTCATCAACTAAAGTAGTAGTTCTTACTGTCAGCGTGCTTACAGATATAAACCCAAGGGATAACATTACATGACAATCTTCGGTTGGCAATTGTGTGACAGTACTCAGATGGTAGATGATCACCCAGAATATGCTTAATAGTCATTTTTAGAAGAAAACAACAAATTAGAAAAATGGTGAAGGGAATTCTACACACCTAAGCATATTCCCTTGATATCTCCAGCTCAGCATGCAGTGGGGGACAGAATTGAGTGGATCATATAAACATGGCCTTGGAGTGAGCAAGGTACAGAATCAATTTAAACAGTTTCACTTATGAGGTGCATGTCCAGGATGAATTTCATTTCTTAGCATCTCTGTATCTTTGTTTCCTTATGTGTGTAATAGGGATGATAATTACCTTCTTCATAAGCCAAAGAATCGGTACAATATGCAAGGAAAGTCCTTAGCCTAGTCTTAGCATAGCATTAGTGTCATAAGCACCAATTATCAGTAGCTATTTTAACCATAATAATAATAATGATAACAATAATAATTGTTACTATCATATTACAATTGCTGTTTCTTTTTTTTTTTAAGTTTACTTATTTATTTTGCGATAGAGGGAACATGTGTGCAGGGGAAGGGCAGAGAGAGAGGAAAAGAGAGAATCCCAAGAGAGAGAATCTCCACACTGACAGTACAGAGCCCTGAGCCTGACATGGGGCTCCAGCTCATGAACCCTGAGGTCATGACCTAAGCCAAAATCAAGAATGTGATGCTGCACTGACTGAACCTCCCACACACCCCTATTGCTGTTTTTATTATAGATCTGGACATTATGTTTTTTATTAATTAAACCTGCCACCTATTTCTTTCTTTTGTTTGCTTCATCACATTATTAAGATATTTATTTTTTCTCCATTGACCTCTTATTTTAACCTGATTATGGCAGAAGTAAAAAGTGCCCCCATCAAGTTGCTAGAGTATGCCACCTGACTCAAAGCACTATTGTTGTTTCCATTGCTTTTATTTTTCTACTGTTCTTATTGCAGCTCCCTCCTGAACTGTTTTGTTACCACAGCTTCTGCATGCTGCTTAGACAACTTCACCTGTTTTCCAGTGCAGCCAATCTAGTGAGGGAGCACCTCACAATGGTGGTGTCCTGGGGGGGTGGGCACTACTAAGGTAATGCTGATTTCCTTCATTGCCCCTTGTGCTTTTAACTTTTGCTAATGAAGCCTGTAATAAACTTGTAGAAGGTGAAAGAGATAACTAAAAACATAAAGAAGTGCAGTATTTTATTTTGCCATCAGCATATTCCTATGTTTATGTAGTAGGGATTTAAAAAATGAATCCTTATACTTGACAAGGCATACTTCCAGTTCTCTGAGCTATGTCAGGGCTTTTGATTAGAAGCCTTGTTTTTTGCTTATTTCTAGCTCCTGTATGAGTGGAGGCTTCATTAATAGAAGTAGGTTCAGGGTATCCATTAGAGCCATAGAGAATAAATTCAAAAGGAAAGGAGGGAGGGAAGGAGGGAGGGAGGAAGGAAGGAAGGAAGGAAGGAAGGAAGGAAGGAAGGAAGGAAGGAAGGAGGAGTGAGGGAGGGAAGGAAGGAAGGAAGGAAGGGAGGGAAATAAGTTTGTAACTATTTTACTAAGAAGAGAAAAAAGCAGCTTATGAATTAAACCAAGGCTTTTTTAAAAAGCCTAAAAACCTTCATCTGCTCTGCATTTGCACGTCTTTGACATATGCATGAGGCATGAAGGAAACATAATACTTTGGGATGCATGGCCAACATCCTGACCGTTGATAGTCATTAGACAATCTGGTAGTGTCTGGCAGTGTAGGGTGCTTAGTGTTTCCGCCTAATGATAGGGTCGTGATGACCTTTTGCATTTTTTAAGTGTTCTTTGTAATTTCAGGTTACATGTGCAACAGCAGAAACTATTTGACCTGACAAATGGCTCATTTTGTGAGGCGACTGTTAAACAACTGTCAGAGGTGGTCTCATTTTAGTGAAGAGTTAGGTGATTTGAGGGGGTAAAACCATGGGCAATAAATAACCATCCACAGCTCATCGAAGGAAGTGTCTTCTTAGACAAGAGAATAGAGCTGAAACTGATAGGGACATTAGTCTGGGAACAAAGTCACATCGAAGAAGATTTACCTCCAAATGATTTAGGTAGTGGAGAAGTGACTGCACCAACACCTGCTCCTGAGCATAGAAAATAAGGAAACACAAACCAGCTCTCCTGAAAATAGTAATCACAAGCCTGTGCTCTTAACATTATAGGTCAGTAGGGAATAGCCATGACAAAAGTGCCATGGTGCCAGTAGGCAAATGGTTAAGTGTGCTTAACACTGAGCTGCAAGTCACTCTAAATGCAGAGCGTATGAAGTATGAGGGTAAACAGTACATGGCAACAAATCAAGGCACACAGACAGGCAAGACCGAGGCTCTGCGATGGTGAAATCACTTACTCAAGACTCCTCTCTGGCCAGGTTCACAGGCATGTGGGATTCCCTCTCCATATGTATTAACTATGGACGAAAAGAAGCTAGAAGCTTAAAATAATTTCAAAGATTGTCACCAGCAGAGTGAGTGCAGCCAGGGACCTTATTTCTCTATATTTATACAATGTGGGATAGAGTAGCATTGTGCAAAGCTTGGCTTTGAAGTCAAGTGGACCTAGATTTAAAATTCAAATGTACTTTGTGTGTAAATTATTTACCATCCATGGCTACTCGGTAATATCTGTAAAGTGGATGTGAGAAGAGACAAGGTTAATTTGTGAGGATTAAGTGAATGAAATATTGCACAGTGCCAGGTGTTCATAAATCTGTATTAATATCTTGGAAGAAGGTCTCTAGATGTGTATCTTGGGTCTGTGTAAAACTTCTCCGTTTATATTTGCTTGAAAATATACGGTCAGACTAAAGAGCTAGTACAATAGCTCAAATGTTAAATGCAGACTTAAGATTCAAAAGAATCTCAACAGGAAGGATAAATGATACTAAAATGAAATAAGTTGTAATAAGGCTGTATAAAACTCTGCCCTTAAATTAAAAAAAAAAGTCATCACTCTAATGCTGGGTAGAAGAGACCTCATTTAAATAGGTGTTTATATAGTAAAAAAAATGCTAAATCCTAGAAAAAAAGTGTTTTTTTTTAAATTTTAAGTTGCATATGTATGAGTTCTGTGCCCTTTCTGCTGCTATATTTTAAGAGAACATTGACAAACTAGGCACAGCCAACGTGGCACCATATGCTGGTTATCAAATCTAGGCTCCGCTGCCATGAGTCCATGAACAAGTCAGTGACGTCACTGATAAATGTGCATGGAAGTTCTGTCCCTGGTTTGAGCTAAGGGTTGCATTACATAATGCAAGTAAATGGTTCATGCAGCCCTGTAACTGGCTCATAGCTAGGAGCTATTCTTATTCACTGAAGAGAATGATGAGAATGGTGGCAGCTCTAAGATAAGGAGCTGAAGAAATGAAATACTCAGCTTGTAAAAGAGAAGCTTAAGGAGGGATATGACAGCTGTTATCAACTATTTGAATGACTGTTAGGTAGAAAAGAGATTCTCATTAATCAACCTAACTCTAGAAGACAGAAACCAGGACCAATGGATAGAGGTTGTGGGATCTATTTGGGCTCCATAACAGGAATAATTTTCCATTTGAGGGTGTCCTGATCATTAGAATAAACTTCTTTAAGAGGTAGTGAGCTCTGTGTCATTGGAGGAAGAAAGAGAACGAGGAGGAGGAGGAAGAGGAAGAAGAAAGAAAAGGAAACCGAAGCACAGAGATTCAGTAAATTTCCAAGAATACACAATTTAGATATGGCAGAGGTGGGATTAGAGCCCAGACTGCCTGGCTCTTGGATCCATTCTCTCCACCACTACAGGGAATATCATTCAAACACACAGGGAAAGGCCCACTGACCACACATCATGGAGGTTAGAAAAGGAATTCCTGCACTGAAGTTGGGATTTGGCTGGATGATGTCTACAGTCCTTCTTATTAAATGTCTAATTTTCTGAGACCAAAAACAGCAAGGAAAACACACAGACACACACTCTCTCTCTCTCTCTCTCTCTCTCTCTCTCTCTCTCTCACACACACACACACACACACACACACACACACACACACGTGTGCACGCACACACACAATGGCAAAAGATGATACAAAATGTAGACACAAATTGTCACGGATTTTTCTCAACATAAAAAGCTCAAGGTGTTCACCTGGAACCTATCTTCTTCTCCTTTATACTCAGTAATAAAAGAATGGATATCTCATGGTCTTGCTCCAGGCAGAATAGAAGGACATACATTTAAATAACAGAGGGGTAGTAGAACTAACAGCAGCAAAAAGAGATTACTGAACCTCTGTGGGAGAGAAAGGGGATACTAACTTATTGAATAAATATTAACTAAGCACCTACTCTGTGTTAGGGTTAAAATATCTATGTAAAAAAATATTAAGAACACAACAATCGTTGCAGTCCCTATACATTTAGATTCTGGTAGCCTTTAGGTTTTTTCTGAACTTTGGTATGCAATGATATTTTTTTCAAGTCTTTAAGGAAATAATAAATTATATCCAGTTTTAGAATGGAGGCACACATGATATTCTTAATAGGTTTTATTGGAACTGGGTAATTTCACTTTCAGTTTGGGTGCTAAAAGTATACACTCAATTCATCTCAGACCAGCTTACTGGCTAGTAAAGACAGATGTAAGTCTTATTGTATTAAACTATTTTAATATACTGCAGTGGGAAAAGCTCTGGAGTGGACAAAAGTTTTGCTATTGTTAAAATTTATGACAAATGTTTATCTTTGGATCTCAGTTTTAATATCTGTAAGTGAGGAGCTTTGACTAAACTCTCTTTGTTTCTATTAGGCTCTAATGTTTCATATTTGTTTTATTTTTATAATTACACTTATTTCATCATGTAGATGCCAGATGGCAAAATGCCTTGGCAGTGTGTGCAGGACCCAAATTGATTCTGGGAAAATGGGGCACCAGTGACTTCTATGATATGAGGAGCTGAAGTAAACAAAAGCATCTAAGTTCTAGTTCTATTTCTGTTCACTATAAAATGCAGGTATGGCTCAATATTAGGAGACATCTCATAGCTTTTAATATTAGATTTTTAAGTTGCCTAACAAAACCATTGAGGCTGTTTAGTGCTTAGAGTACTTTAATACTATGAGGATGAAGTAGGTGTAGTGTCACATATAAGGCTAATTATCTCCTCTCATCTTTAGTTTCTCTCAAGCTTTCAAAGCATTAAAGAGAAAAATGTTATCCCTTGGTCTATTGCTATGAATACAGTTTATTGTTTTTATATGTTTACATGGCTTACGTGAGTGGGAAGATAGTCGTTGTATTCAGTAAAATTTCTAGAACAGACCTGCACTGGTATTAAGTTTTCTGGGCGTTACTGCTTTGCCATCACACTTTATCACGTAGACCTCACAGCCGTCTCCATGTTGATCTTGCTGTTACTATTTCCAAGTTACATATTCAGTAAGGCTGCAGGTTTCATGGTGTTTTAACAGAACCATCGTGTCTGCTTTTCTTTAGTTAATTAGTGAATGCCATTTTGAGGCTTACTGCCTTAACTTGTTTTAGTTTCATCTGCCTCCTTTAAGAAACTTCCTTTAGTAACTATAAGACTAAAGCTAATTTAAAGGGGACCAAGGGAGATATTCCCCTCATATAAGTCCTATAGAACCAAATAAGGAGTTGATCTGTGGTAGGAATAGGTTAATGAAGTCTCAGAGTCAGTTTTGGTTCTAAAGATCAAACCTGAAAAACTGAAAATGTTATCCAGATCTGAGTAAGAAAGCCAGAAAAATGATTTTATAGACTGAGTATTAACTTTGTTATGGACTCAATGTTTTTACCCCCCCAACACTTATATATTAAAACCTCACTCCCAAGGTGTTGGTATTAGGAGGTAGGACCTTTGAGAAGTAATTAGGTCATAAAGGTGGAGCCCTCAGGGATGGGATTAATGCCCTTATAAAAGAGGCCCTGGAGAGCTCCTTCCCACCTTTTGCCTTGTGAGGCCATAGCTTGAGGACAGCCATCTACGAACCAGAAAGCCAGCTCTCACTAGACACCAAATCTGCTGGCACCTTAGTCTTAGACTTCCTAGCCTGCAGAACTGTGAGAAATAAGTTGTTTGCTATTCAAACCCCCAGTGGTATTATAGCAGCCCAAATGGACTAAAACAAAATTATAACCCTTCAGCTACACATTCTTCTTCTTAAAGATTATTTTAGTGTTTCTTTTTTCAAGCAGCATGGCATGGAGAAAGACTTTCTCATGAGTTCTTTCTGTCAGTTTCTTCTAACTCTTAATAAATACTAAGGATGTCTTGGTTTTCCTAAAGACCTGTGTTGCAGATTCTTCATCATGGCCAGGGATAAAATGTCTTTCATCCAATTTAATGCTCTGCCATGTGTAGCAAACATGGCAACTCTCCTGGGCTGGTACACGGAAGTTGTCAGTGCAACAGTGTGTGAGGAATTTGCCGTTTGTCATAGAAATAGAAATAGTCTTTCATTTTCCTTTTTCGACATCTGGATCTTCTCTAATTATATACCTCTTTTTCATTTTTCTTTCTGATCTCCATCCTTATCCCAATCTATTGGGAGTAACTGTGAGAATTGCTTTGCTAACATCATGATACCTGGGACTGATTAACAATTTCATAATGAGATTGTGCCCTCAAAAAGGAAAACTTCAAATGACGAGAAGACTAGTGATGTCTAGGGCCAGCTCTACCTAGGGTGGTTAAGTTACTGGTTGTGAGTCGTAAGTGGGCTTCTATTCTTTATGTGGGTTGCATTAGAAAACTCCATTCACTTTTGCTGCAGTGCTTCTCTACTGAATGGCGGAGCAGGAACGTCCGTTGTTTTCATTGCCTCGCAGTCATGCCAATTGCTCATAACCGCTTTCCTGGTAAATCTGTCTCACGGTGAATTGCATTCATGGAGGTGGCTAGCGTGTGGTAAACATGGTATAGACAGACCAATACTAGAGAGAGATAGAATATTTGCTGAGAGGAGACACAAACAAATTGCTTTGCTGGCTCTGAAATATTTTCTTTCAGCATACTTAAATACGAAGTTGGAATGAAGCTGACTGAAACTTTACCCAAACAGCCTCTTCATTGCTTGGCTTCTGATGGGAAGGCTGTAGGTAGCAGCTTGCTTTAGTGATTGATTTCACTGATCCTGACTCACAGTGGACTCCTCTTGAAGTTGATATATGATCTTCATGCACAGAAGATGAATTCACTGGAATTAAAGTGATCGTTTAAGAAACTCAATTGGAATTATCTAGATGTTAATATACAAATGTTTTTTTTCTTTCCAGAAAATGGAATCGTATTTTAAATATACACGTATGTAAAACACATCTGCATATGCATGCACATACAGAGACTGTCATATCGGTTTATGGAAGGGCTCTAATTAAGCCAAATTGATTTATATTCAAATTAAAGTAAATACTCATTGACATAAACATTAACTCCTCAAAGTTGTGGCAAAAAAGCTATGTGTAGGTGGATACTGCTTTAAGAATCTTCCTAATCTGTATAGTAATAGACTATAAGAATTAGAGAAAGAAGTAGAAGTTGTGAAGACAATTATAATAATAGAAAACATGGACTAAGCATCTGCTCTGTGTCAGGCACACTTAGTGTTTCACATATATTAAATAGTTTAAGACTCATATTAACTGTCCGACTTACATTCTATTATTTTATCCCTCAGAAAAATTTACATAACTTGCATGAAAGATCCAACACCATTAAAAGGAAAATTGGAAATCAAACCCAGGGGTCTCTAATTTCTGAACCAAAAACCTTAATTGCTAGGTTGTTACCACATTCTTAGGGCCTTTTATTTGAGGTAACACCACTTTATTCAGGGTTTGTATTATTCTAGTGGTATCTTTCTCTGCAAATGAGTATATCACAATACAAGCCCCTCTACCCCCAATATTTTTGGATTACTTCAGTGATAGTTTGTTTTTGGAAAGAGAGAAATATAAGCAGTTGCCAGAAGCAAAGCGCCTGGCTTTAGATTATTTTTCTTTTCCCATTTTTTCCTTGATGAGAATAATCATGTGAATAATTAAGCCTCAAGAGCTGAATGACTGATTGGCAGCAAGTGACTAACTGTTGTTTATTTATAAGGATATACTTTCATGGAAAATACAAGATGTTTTTTGAAGCATTAGAAGTCTTGTATGAGACTATAAATAACAGAGGTGGCATAACGCAGGAGATGAACTCACAGGCATTTAAGTTACGCTGGCTTGAGTTCAAGTCTAAGTCGCTGACCCTTTGGGACTTTTTTAACCTCTCTGTGATTGACTTCTGTAAAGTGGAACCAACAGTAGTACCTATTTTTTAGGGTATCGGAGAACATTCAAACAACTTAAGTTATACAGAGTGCTAGCTCAGTGACTATTATGTGATAAACATTCAATAGATCTTTGTACTATTTTATTTTATAAAAGTGACAAAGAATTATTTATGTACCTTTTAGCTCTTAGGAGAGACAGGCATATTCTTGGAAAACCTATAGTTTCTGTGTCAGAGGCTTACAAAGACTGCTCAGGATGTGTGTATGTTGATAATTTCCCCCACATTTATCTCTCCATCAGACTTAGACTCATTATAAGAATCAGCTATTCTGTCTAAAAAGCTTTAGTACTTTTACATTACCTCCTTTAATTGCCTTAATAATCCTATGAACTAGAGATTATCATGCTCATTTTTACAAGTGAGGAAACTAAATGAGAGAAAAATAAATAGAAAGCCACCCAGTTTGTAAACTGATGAGCTATGACACTAATAATCCATGTCTTCTATACTAACGCTCCAGTTTCATTTTAAAACAGGAAGTTGTTGAGACCATATGGATCACTCCTCAGTCCATTTTACAGAGTGGAATATTGAGGCTCAAAGATAGAAAAATGTTCTATCTAGAATCACACAGCAAGTTAGAGGCAAAGCTGACGCTGGACACTAAGGCCTCTCTTCCAAGCCTACGGCTCTTTCATCCTCCCCAGGCTACTTCTTGTGTCTTTGCAGTAACGTGTATGCTCTGTAGAGGAAGAATGAAAAGATAAGGCAGAAATGGGAGAACGAGGGGGAGGGGGAGAAGGAGAGAGGGAGAGAAAAGAATAGACTCACATAGAAAGGTTAGATCTAGAGCAGGCATCAAGGGGTGATCCGCATCCAACACCAGAGCTTTCCAAAGATTAAAAGTAATCTCTACCTGGCAGGAGAGGCAGAAATAACCAGAAAGAGACCAACTCTGTAATGTATTTGTCCCGATTTTCTTTCCATCGCTAATATGACCTCACTAATAGAGTAGACATAGGTGTCAGTAGTAAGGACATTCCCCCGTGACATGACACCCCCATAGTCATACGGCACTGCTCTCACCATCTACAACAGCCCTTTTGCTCAAGATTTGGCTTTTCCTGCACTGGTCTGCATTACCGGATGTCAGAACCTGGCTGATGTGGTTTCTCAGGAGACTGTGGTGGAATTCACTCCCACAGAGGCATTTTCTTGACATTTTGACATTCTCTCAGAGAAAGGCAAAAGGCTGGCCAGGGGCCCAATCATCAGACCCATCAGAATCAAACTATATTTTCTGAGCAGCTGTCGATAGAGTGTGCATGAGATTATTATTGTTTGCCAACACTCTATTGATCTTGGCTTTGTGAAGCTCAAAGTCTGTTTACAGCCACCTATAAAAACGAACGGCCACTTCTTTTACTGAAGGTTAACATGGTGTGTTTATTTAATTGAATGGAAATGGCTTTGTGTTTTTCAAATGTCATTGTTAATAAATTTTCAGAGGAATCTGAGTGACTAGTGTGTAGGGGTTGGGGATAGGAGAATGGCTGGTGGGGGTGGGAGTGGGCGGTCCGATGGGTTTGAGAACTGCTGGAGGCAAGGGATAGAAGACAGAAGCACAGGAAGGATATTGGAATAGCTTCCCTACTCTGAGAAGTGCTATAAAAAATCCTTACGCTATATTGGTGTTGTTTTTTACAGTTGTCAGCTGATAGTAAGAATTCTCTCCTGGGTGTTTTATTCTTTTGCCTGCATCTATTTTTGTTTGTTCTTTTGGATTTCCCCAAAAATGTTTAAAGGTGACACTGAATCTTTTAGTTTATTGTGAATTTTAGAGTTGGAAGTTTTCTGTCATCTGATCTTTTTTTTTTTCCCGTTTCATGAAAGATTTGACAGAAATGGCTAGAATTAGGAGTTCTGTCAGATAGAAGCAGGTACTGGCAATCCCAGTGACCTCCTTTTTGAGAAGCGTGTTTCAGCTGGCTGGAGGGAGATGCACGCAGCTCCTACCAAAGCAACTGGAAGAGCTGTAAACAGTCTCGGCGACTGTGAAAGTCTGTCGGAGCCTCCAGGATGCTAGATGAAAAGCAGAAACCAGCCAGCCAGTGAAATGTTTCAAATGGAAGTATCAGAATAATTCACTGGCATCTTTTTTTTTTTTTTTTTTGTAAACTGTCCTCAGGAGGTTTGTTCTTTTATGAGGTCAGCATTAGCAATTTCCATTTTAAGTTTTACTTTACCCATTCTGTCTCAGTCTCCTCAGCAGGAAAACAAACAAAGAAAACCTGTTATTATTACACACATGTGTATCATTGATGATTTAAAAAAAACAACAACAAAAAACAGTTGCAGTCTCAAAGCAGCCAGTCTTTGTTCCTCTCTTAAAGGAATTACTGAGCCCCTCCGAGGGGTTGACCACTGCATTAGGTGCTAGGACTAGACAGAAAGGTGAGATAAGACTGTGTACTCAAAGATCCCATGACTCTGTGCGTGTGTGTGTGTGTGTGTATTGTTAGGGTGGATGTCTATGAAAATACTAAATAACTTAAGAAGTTTTAGGACAGATGTGCTGGAGGATTGGAAATGCCTGAGTCCGACTGGGGGTACAGCTTTAATCTGGTAATGGGGATATAGTCTGCGTCCCCTGTCTCCTTCACCTCTATATTTTATCCTGACTAAAGTCTGATTTCAAATACTCAGCCCATCTTTTGAATATTTGTTTCTGTTCCTTCAGGATCCCAACAGAGAATATGAAGTTGTCAAACATTTTGGGGAACACGACTTCTGAAATTTATTTGAGTATCTCAGGTTTTTCTTTCTTTTAAATACATATGCAAAATCAACTTGGGCACAAGGGTTAAAAATGTGTCTTTTTTTCTAAGTGGTACAAAATACGGGAAATGAGAAGTAAGCAGGACGATGTTAGAATCTCAAGATGTGTTTCTTACCTTACAAGATGTGAATTCAATACGTGCCAATCCCCTTCATTCTGAATTTGAAACAGATCTATAAAATCCTGTGTTAAAAGGAATACTGTGGGGATTAACAAGGATGGGGGACCGGGAGTAGGCAGATGTGTTCTTGAAGAGAACACTGTAAATGCAGAACATTCTCTTTTGTCAATTAATTTTACTTTTTATAGATGGTTAGACTATTAAAGTCTTATGAGAAAAGAGGGTTTGAGCGATCTCTAGGAAGACATTCCTGATATTAAATTAAATTAGACTGTGCATTGCGGAACCCCCACCACTTTTACTTCCTCTGGTGAGCATCGTTAATACCTGATGCAGCCTAGTTAGAGGTGACATGAAATCACAGAATTTCATTTTTGTTCCTTCAGAGTTAGGCAAATAGAAATGAATTCTTTTGGTATATCCAAGATGCCAAGTGCTGTTTTTTAAGAATTCGATTTTGGAAATATGCATGTCCAAGGAAATGGGTTGATCCCTCTTTGGATGAGGGGACTTCCTTTTCCTCTTTAACAATAGGGCTCCTTAGTCTTTTCCATAATGTCTGACAAAGCAAAAGTGTGGAGTCATGACTTTGAGTTTTGCCTCTAGAGTAAGGTTTTCTGGGTTTGAGTCATTTGATTTTGGCAAAATTATTTAACCCGTTTAAGGATTAATTTTCTCATCTATAAAATATGAGTCACAAGGGTTCCTTATAAGAACCACATCAATATAAAATAGAAATCACTTGCCATAGTGCCTGGTACATAATGCCGTTTCATAAAAATGAACTACTGCTACTAAAATGAATATTTTAATAGGTGTTATCCCAGAAATTCCCAAGCACGAGGTTGTTGTTATGGTGGCTAAGTTTTAAGGGCCACACACTAACACCCTAAGCTGTTTGCAGATGCGAGAACCTCTTCACAAGGGCTTTTGGTCATTGACTTACAGATTGGTGAGTGAAGATCCATCATCCCCTCTTGAAGAAATAACTAGAAAACACTTACCCCTATTTATAGTGCAGGAATTGAGTGTTTTTCTTTAGAAAGACAATTACTTCTTCATCCAGGAGTTCAATGCCAGATAAGAAAAGTTGTCTCATGCACAGTATCCTTGGAGAGAAATATTTTTACAAATCTTGATATTAGAAGTAAGGCTATAATGCATTTAAGTCATCTATGTGTTCTTCATTTCTGTATCACTTGTGTTGTCAGAAATAAGAGTAGTTACTTCAGTATTAAATTTTTCCTACTCAGGGGGCTCCTGGGTGACTCAGCCAGTTAAGCGTCTGACTCTTGATTTTGACTCAGGTCATGATCAGGTCTGTGAGTTCGAGTTCCGCTTCGGGCTCTGTGCTGACATTGCAGAGCCTGCTCAGGATTCTTTCTCTCTTCCTCTCTCTCTCTTTCTCCCCCACTTGTGTTCTCTCTCCCTCTCTCTCAAAATAAATAAATAAACTTAAAAAAATTTCCCCCACTCAGGACGTAGACCTTGTTGTTGTTGTTGTTGTATAACTTCCATTATTTAACTGGATTTAAAAGATCAATCCGTCTGCACCAGAAATTTGTTTTCAAAATTCTTCACATAATACCTAAAAAAAATAAGCTAACCCTAATCAGTTTTTCTGTGAAGTTGACCTCAGAAGTATAAATAGTACAGAGTAAGAAAAATTCCACATTTCTTGATCTGTGCTGACACTTAAGACTGCATTTATAAAGCCTCCCTACATGGTGAAGGCAGGGAGTGTCTTGTTGGTGAGAATTTCACTGTTCTGAAGTCGTGTTGAAATTCCTGAGGTGTGTTGGGTGGTAGAGGTGATGTTTTCATTGTGTCACAGTTGATTTCCCACTCCTTGAGGAGAGATTCGCTTGCCTGAAAAATTAGCAGGTTCATTTGTATAAACTCTAGTTGCACACTAGATTATTCCTTCTGGGTTTTCCCATGTGACCAACCTATATTAAAGAGATTATTTTTATTATTAATTAGCCTACCTCTGCCCTGCTGTCCCTTTATTCATGGTAATTTACATGTAAGCAATACTCGATCTTTCCAGGAATCCACAGGATTACTACTATTAATTTTGAGAATAGTGTTAATCTACCAACACAAATTATTTTCTCCACGGGGTGACAAAATTGCTCCATAACTCCTCCTCTGTAAGTTTGGGGCAGCTCAGAAGTCTCTGACTTCACTGTGGGATTTAGAGTTATTATAGATCCTCTGGCTTTCACCCCCTTTATTAGGACCAGGGCTGAATACATAGTAGAGAAGATTACTTTAGTCTTTATTTGCATTTGTAAGCTAAAAAAAAGTGCATTTAAAAAAATCTTTCTGTCTTGAAAATGAAGGAACTGAGGTACTAGATGGTAAATATCTACCTAAGAGTAATAAATTTGTGAAGAGAAAGCCTGGTTTTTGTTTTTGCCATTAATTTGCCAATTTGTGTAGTCTTTTGTCTGAGAGTCGGTTAAGTATAAAGCTATTCTTCAGTAGAGACTTGACCTAGATGATATCCCATTGTTCTTTCTTATGATTCTGTAGTCAATGTTTGTTAAAATAAAAATTTTAGAGCATAGTATAGAGAGAATGTTGATTGTTGGCTCTATGTTGACCCAAATTGAAGCTTTCTAAAAGATTATCTCTGTGTTAATATAATTGTTTTATCTATAACCAGTGTCAGATAAAAATTAATCAAGGTTTTCACATGGAGAATTTACAAATAACAATAGATGATAGAGTCTAAAACTGATATCAATAACCTTGCTAAAAACATTTAAAAAAACCCTTCATATAAACTTTAATTTTTTTTAATTTTTTTTTTTTTTTGAGAGAGAGACACAGCATGAGCAGGGGAGGGGCAGAGAGAGAGGGAGACACAGATTCTGAAGCAGGCTCCAAGCTGTTAGCACAGAGCTCGAGACGCAGGGCTCGAACTCATGGACTGTGAGATCATGACCTGAGCCGAAGTTGGACACTCAAGCTCTAAAAGAAATGTAAAATCATATATTTGAGTTAAATAAATCAACTTTGCAAGTACTGGATGTAGGAAGTCTGGCTTGACAGAACTTTATGGAAAATAAGATCTGAAAGTTTTAATTGGTCATAAGCTTAATATGAACCAGCTACAGTAAAGGGAGAAAAAAACTATGCAGCCTTAGGTTCTGTTAATAGATTTCTAATCTATTACTAAATTATGTTGACTCTTCATCTGAAATGTCTTTCTTATTCCTCCACTCAGTTGCTCAACTAAGACTATGTCAACCTTTAGCTGACGGTGGCTACTTAATCATATCTTTGCTTTCTTTTCTCCCCACTGTGATCTGTCTTTGCAGGAAGCCAGCCATTCCCAAGTAAATAAGCCACAAGTGGTTCACAAAAATTACAAGATTGATTATTTCCTGAGGAATAACTATATTTAGTATAATTTTCTAATCTCTATAACTTTTCCTTATTTTTGCAAATAGCACCTGACATTTCTAAAGATGTGTCTTTAACTTGTCTTAAGCATTTTGGACCATGGTACCCTGAAATTACATTTTTATAAATTATATTTTTATATTTCCAGACTTTTGTTCAATATTTTATTTTCCTTCTTCTTCTGTTTTCCGCTCCTCCTCCTCCTCCTCCTCCTCCTGCTCCTCTTCCTCTTCCTCCTCCTCCTATTTCCCATTTCACCTTTGACCAGCCATATCCACTGATCCATGAAGTTCAAATGTCTTCTCCTCTATGAAGACTTTCTGAGAGCCCTGCACTCCCATTCCAGGAGAAACCAATCTCTCAATTTGTGCTGCTTCCATGCTCCCATGCCTTTAACACAAATTGTAAGATGCTGTTATTCTCCTCAGTTGACTAGAATTGTGTATTTATTCCCATCTTCTGTTATTAATTAGAGTTCATAAATTATGTTAGAGTACTAGCCCTAAGAAGATCCTCAATCTGAAGGGAGAATAATGTAGAGGATATTTCTTCTCTCCCATCCCACTTTTCAACTATACACATTATTTAATAGGTTGTGTTAATATCTTTGATATTATAAAGTGTGTTGAAATATTTGCTTTTCTATTCTCAGAAGCAAGGCCTTCCTGATAAGATTGAAAGTTCTATACTGTGAGCCTTTGACCCAAGGATATAAATTTAAAGATCATGAAGTCTTTCTGTCATGGTTTTGAATGTCAGTCAGCTTCGTTCAGTGCATTTCTGAGTCCTTTGTGTTTGGCACATTTTACTGAGATGCAAAGACATGCAGTCCTGGTGACTGGTTTTCAAACTTCAGTGTATCAAAAAAAATGTGTGGATGAAAGTTGAGGGGATTGTCAAAATATCTGTTTCATAGATGTTTGAATAATTCTCCTTTAGCCATTCACTTTCATCTTAATTTAGAGTCTTGGATTTCTTGTTACCTTTTTGTTTTCCCCTGACACCTAATAATGCAATCTCCACAATATTGTGCTCTGTTCCAAATTTATAGCGCAGTAAATGAAAGACATTGGATCTATTGTCCTTCATAATTCAAAGCAAAGAAAGTCAAAGGGAAGGTATGCTGATATCCTTTGGAATGCCAGCTATTCTGTAATTGAAATATTTTGAAGAATTTCCAGTTTTCCTTCTAAGGAAAATTCAGCTTTTTGTTCTTTATGTAATGGAATTGACCATTACAAAGTTGGGAAATCCTAAAAGGAAAGAGGAAGGTGGCTGGGGCAGTCTGTTTGTTTGGAACTTGGGCTCAAACCACAAGGACACAACTTTCCTTTTCTCAGATCACAGCACTGAAGATGCTGAAGGTATAAGTAGCTCTTTAGAGAATTTACTGTGAAAGGCTGTATCCCTTTTATCCCTCCATCTACTGTCATTCTCTCCACCAAGTGTGTGGATATGTCTTTATAATCACTCCAAGATCACATCAGTTTATAAAACTATTACAGAAGCACCTGGGTGGCTCAGCTGGTTAAGCATCCAACTCTTGATTTTGGCTCAGGTCATGATCTCGTTGTTCTCGAGTTCGAGCCCTGTGTCAAACCCTGCGTCAGGCTCTGCGTCCCAGACAGAGCAGACCCTGCTTGGGATTCTCTTTCTTCCCTTTCTCTCTGCCCCTCCCCACCTCTCAAAATAAATAGATAAACTAAAAAAAAGAAAAAGAAAAAAAAACCAAACTAATACAGACATAAGTAGCAATGGACACAAAATCTCTATCTGTTGCCCTCCATATTTAAAATAATAACAACAACAACAAAACACCAATCTCTTTGAAGTGCCCATTTTCTCATTTTATCTAATATGTGTTAAATTATGGCACCATGAATTGAGGTAGGGGTATGAATAACTGGTGTGATGACCTTTTTAATACATGGCAACATTTCATACTGATGACTCTGGTCCATTTGGATGCTTACTATTTTTTACTCATTATGTCTGGTCTACATGGATCTCACTGAAACTTTGTTCAATGCAACATAGACCCTGCTTATTTGGAAGCCTTCAAACTAACCGGCAGTATACTTACCACATATGAGATGGTCCTTTGTAGAGAAAGCGAAGAACATAGAGTCCAGTTTTTCAGAAGGCATGGGTCGAGGTCACCAGGAGCTTCTGGAGTACTTGAGGAAATTTAAGATGCCTTTTCTTCACCCCAGACCTACTGAAATATGATCCCTGAGGAATGGCTCCCAGGAATCTGCATTTTACAACTTCGCCAATCAATCTGTATGCATACTGGTGGTTAACTATCATCGTTGGCTCACTTGTAACATGTAGTACTAACCAACCGTGACTCAATTCCTGGCCAGATTTGTAGACAGCCGTACCTAGGAGCAATAACATTTTCTGAAACAGAACAAGTGGCACATGAGATACTATGACATCTCTGGCACTGGCTATCTAGTATCCACGTGTGCCCCACTTAGCTCTAGATTAGAAAATAAAGAATGGGATTCAGCCCAGTGGCAGCCATGAGCACAGGTGCACAATTTGGAAAAATGAGATCAATTCTATAAAAAAAATCAAGGTAAAGTCAAAAAAGTTTAATAAAAATGTAAATCCCCTTACAACTGGCCCCATGTTTTCCATCTCTTAATGAGCACCTGTCATCTGGTGAATAATGACCAGGCCTCTGAGAGTAAGTCAGGCAAGCAAAAAGGCCTGTGGCCGGAGACCCTGTTAGGCATTTTAAAATGAACAATCCATCTAACAAATAAAAACTTGTGTCAGTGATGCAGGTATAATAGCATAATCTCTTCAAGAGAAACAATATGCAAATGAATCATAAAGCAAGAAGAGACAGAACTTTTCACTGCTGCCTTGGGCAGTGTTTCCTGGAAACAGTCTCTTGAGATGGAGATTCTGTGCAGGAGGCTTCTTGGGGAGTGGACCGTGAAGCAATTCCTGAATGGGAGTGAGGGAAGCAAGCTTAAGGAGAGGAAAAATCGGGACAGATGCCGGTGCAACGAAAGCCTCAGTCAGGCTCAGGGCTAATGCTAGAGTTAGGTTAGTCCTTCTGAGAAGTCACAAATTGAGCAAAGGGAGCTGAGTCTCTATACTGCACCCCCATCCCTCACTTCACTGTCCAGTCACTCCAAGAGGCAACCTCTTTGCCTGAGGACATTTCCAGAGAGGGACTGAACTGTGAGCTGTCAGTGGCCGGCACTGCCAGCAGCTGGGGGAATGAGCACTCCAGTCTTGAAGGAAGAATCCAGAAGCACATCCACTACAACTCTGTCTGGTTCAGGGCCAAAAATTATGGAACTGAGAGCCACAACAGGCTTCTGATCTTCCACAGTCTGCTGAATGCCCCTGACAGTCCACTGAAGTCATAATGTTAAGGAAGGAAATGATTAGAAGTAATTTGCTGAGGGACCTGGTTTGCATTTTGAGCTGTCAGCAAGTAATGAAGCAAGAATGTCAATCGACAGGTGAATCAAAGTCGGGGCAGAGGAAAGGAGTAGGAAATTTGCTCCGAAAAGAGCAATTGCTTTAATTGAAGCTTGTGATGAGGTAAGTAGACAAAGTTTGCAGCAGCCAGGGATTTCTAAGAAGGAAGAAACTTTGTGGCTGGTGGATTGGGACATGAGAGATTTTGTGGGGCAGAATCTCACTTGAAAAGCCAAGTCAGGATCAAGGCTACTTTCAAATAAACTCTTAAATCCTTTAAATAAAGGATTCCCTCTTTTTATATTAGTCCTAGCAATGAATACTTCTTTCTTCTCCTTTAATTATTGATTGTCAAATGTGTAGGCTGCTAAGAGATAAATATATTTAATTCTCTCATTAAAAAAGAAGAGTGGTTATCCTTGATAGAAGCAATCCGGCCATGGATTTTTCTGCCCTGTGCAGTGGTCTCTGCTCAAGATGACCTCCAACCACTGCCTCTTTGTGTCTAAAGTAACCTATGACATCACTCAGAGAGGGGCTGCTTTTCTTTTGGGGGGCTGCTGCTCCAAAAGATGTCTGTAACCAGGTCAAATAATTGAGATTATAGGTACATAGGGAATGAAAGTTCTTTTATAATAAAAGGCAATTTCTGTGACTATGTTCAAAACTGATAAAAAATACTTCTGTATTTTGTGTGTGTGTGTGTGTGTGTGTGTGTGTGTGTGTGTGTGTGTGTGTGTAAAAAACCCTTTTCTTCTCTTCCTTTCTGGTCTTTGAATGCATACCAGTCTCACTTCAGCAGTCCACAGTGACATGCTGAAAGGTGTCACAGAACTAAGCCATTACTCTGTGGAGCTCCAAGGATGTATTTTCTAATTATAATCACTCCTGAGCTGTTTGTAAATATGTCAGGCTGTCCACCTAGCTGCACACCACCGGCTTGTTTCTATTTCAGGAATGATCATCTCTCTTCTTTCTCCTCTCCTTCCCCTCCCCCACCCCATATTGAAAACCTCCACCTCCTGAGTGGCCAACAGCTTTTCTAATACACTGCATATGTAGAAGTGACGTTGCTCTCCCAGGAAAAGGCACACATACCGTTTGTTTTATTGGACAAAGCAGAATCTTAGAGAACGGGAAAATTGAAAGACAGTTTGGTTAGAAAGCATGCTTTTTCACAATAGTGAGGATGACAGTTACCACTGTGATCCTTGCCACTAATCACTAATCTGATTAAAGTTCCTCCATTCCACCCCCTAAATACCTTAAATTTTATTCTCTTCTTTCTGTGCGGAAACTGTCTTTCCTGATCTGTGATATCTATTGAATAGATAGATATGCTCTTTTGAAATACCTTTTAACTACTCCTGTGGCTTTTTCCTTGGACCCTTTTTTTTCTTTCTACACACCGTTGCCAAATCAAACTTCCTAAATTATCACCCTCATTGCATCTTTTCCTGTGAAACTCTTTCAGTGTTTCTCATCTTCATTAAAAAATAATCTGTTATTCAGTAAAATATAAAAATCCCTTCAGAAATCTGTCTCTAGCCCACCCACACTGGTCTCATCACTCGCCTGTCCATCCCATCTCTCTTGCCTTTCTTGCTCCAAGAACTTTGAGTAGCTTATGTGTTCTTCCCATTCACCACAGTATTTTACACCTCAGTGATTTTGTGCATGTGGTTCCCACTGTCTGGAACAATCTGTGGATGAATTGTAACGCTTCAAGAAATGTCTTTGTCCCAACTTCAGAAACTAAATTTTCATTCCGATGAATAACATGAATAGCTCCCACAGTATTTCCCCAGGCTGTTTTACAAGTACAGAGGATTCATTTGTTAATCCTGAAATGTGCTTTCTAAAACAAAGCTTCATCTGGAAACCCATTAAACCTCTAGTTTAAATACCCAGACATTTTCAAAAATTGAATTTGCATTGTCTTCACTGCAGTGTCTTCTCAGGTAACCGATGTGGTCATGTCAGATTAATGCAACATCATGTTGTTATGACCCCAACAGTCTCTAGGACAATAGGAAAGGTACAATTAATAAAGGAAGCATGGCAGGAGACTCACTTCAGAAATTCAGCTATGCTCCTGAACTTGGAGTGGCTGCCAAACCGCACAGATAATCCTGAAGTATGGAATACGTACCCTTTAGGATTGATTTGAACATGTGGGGCTTTTGCCAGTACCAAAGAGAAATGGGAGGTCCCCTGAACTGGAAGTTTGGAGAACAGTGTCCTCACCTAGGTCTGCTGCATGCAATCTATGGGATCCTTGGGGAAGTCATTTGACCTTGTTGGATCATGTCCTCGGATGTAAAATAAAGTTTTAGATTTCGGTGTTCTCAAATTTCTTTCTAATGTTTTTGATTAAATATCTACCTATCTGAAAAAAAAAAAAAAAGGCGGGGAGCACCCGGGTGGTTCTGTCAGTTAAGCAGCCAACTTCAGCTCAGGTCATGATCTCATGGTTTGTGAGTTCGAGCTCCACATCGGGCTCTGTGCTGATAGGTCAGAGCCTGGAGCCTACTTCAGATTTTGTGTTTCCCTCTCTCTCTCTGTCCCGCCCCCACTTGAGCGCTCTCTCTGGCTCTCACTCTCTCTCAAAAATAAATAAAAACATTAAAAAGTATCTACCTATCTGTATCAGATAATGTTGGTGCCCTGCCCCCATCCCTTTGGTTCTCTTCTATATCATTTTTGTGGATCCCCAGCCTCTACTTACTTTCTCTTGCAATAACCAGTATATTTTTCACTGTTAGGAATATCGTCCTTACTCTATTACATTTTTGCCTCTGGTTGGAAAAACTATCAGGTGTTTGCCAGATTTCTTGCAGTATCAGGCTACAGCTATCTCTGTGGAAGCTCACCTGAGGCTGTGCTCTTGTTTGGCTTCCACTTTCCCTGTCTTACCTCTTGTCTTGCCTTATTGGTTCCCCTGGGAATGCTTCCTTATTAAATCATTTGCACATGGATCATTGTCTCATAGTCTCCTTATTCTTTGCACTCAATCTAAGGTATGATCTATATATCTGTCTTTTTGAGTCCCATTAATGAACATTTGATTGGAGTTTGTGAGAGCCATTCTGGTTAGGGTAAAAAGAGGAAGAATGTGCTTTGCCAATGAATTGTGTATGATAAGGTATTTGATAAAGATGGCTTCTTAAGTGGTTCCAGTTAAAGAATTAACTACTAAAAAGGTTCTCTTTATTAATGTATGGATTTTCTATCACTGATGTTTCTCTCACTATGAATAGTTGAGACTAGATTTTTCAAGTAAGCATTTAATAACATCTGTTACCATTTCTAGGAGTTTCGTAAACAACTAGCTGTGTAGAGAAATAACAAGGGAGAGCTATGAATTTTCCGTCAGTATCTTCTAGTTTTTACCTCAAAAGCTACTTTAAAAAATTATTTCTAATTAAATCTCAATGGAATGTGAAATGCGAACTGGAATTTGATCCAAAAATACCTGAAAGAGCATTTCTGGGAAAGACTTTGCTGGTGCCATCTGCGTATGTGTAGAGAGAAGCAAAATGTATAAGATAATGATGATGGGTGTAATTGAACCTCAAAGTGGAAGCCTGATGCTTTACTTCACTAGTGCCCCCCCTCTCCAGCTGATCACCCAAAGTGCAGTTTGTTGCAGTTTGATACCTGTTGTAGATTAAGCCTTATGCACACAGTTTCTACCCTGATGTTTGGCATGAGTCACGTACAATACATTGAAACAAGGCATTGAAATAAATAGAATAGCATTTCCCACTCACTTTCATGCTGTTATTTTCTCTGCAAGATGCATTCTGGTTCCTTTTGTGAATCTTCAGATTTGATTCTACAAGATATTGAGAAATGCAGCACCTTTATGCCACCCACGAAAGAGTTTTTATACAGTCTGTTGTATATAGAAAGTATGTGGGTGTGTGTGTGTGTGTGTATGTGTGATGGAATAGTTCATTTGACATTGCACTTGTGACAGAAACCATGCTTATCACCAATTATGTGACCACCCTATTCACAAGGAATTACGAGTTATAAGTAGAAATTAAATATCAACAATTTAATATAGAGTTAATAAAATTTATATATATGAACATAGTTGCCCTGGGCATTAAAGATGGAAAATAGCAGTATGCCCTTCCAAATGGCCAACTCCAGTGCCACACAGTTACCTTATCTGATTAGTTGCATCCCAGTGACATTGCTCCAGGACTAGAGATGAAACCTTTTTTGTTGTTGTTTCCATTGAGCTAAGTATTATTTTCAGAAAATCAAAACCAAAACCTATGTTTAGCTCTCTAGCTTATAGTCTCTAGAGAACCTACAGCCAGGTATCATTTGTCTGTTTTATTTAAAGAAAAAGTTATCAGAGAATTATTTTCTCATTCTGTCCACTCATGTGAAAATTTTAAAGGTAACTTCATTTCTGTGTGGTTTTCTAGTTTGTTTTACTTCTCTTGAAATGAGTTTAAATTTTGTAAACCACTTAACATATATGCAAATAGATATAACTCAGTAATCAATGTATCATCATAATAATCAGTAATCAATATAAAAATCACCAAAAGATTAGCTTTCCATGTTGATTTAGTTCTTTGCAAGCTCTCATGCTGGCTTAGCAATGATATATGCCATTTTTATAAGGTATGAAAGTAGAGCAGTGTAAACTGTACAAAGCAAGTATTGAGTACTGGAAAGTTCACCGTTCCTTAGAGAAATGGACTCTGCATTTACTGTTTAAAACAGAACTTTCAGAAAATATTGTTTGGACACCAGCCTAGCAAAGGAGTAACGGGTCATTGAGAAAAAAGTGGATGGTTTTAGCTTTGTCCTTTTTGAAGCTTACAGTCCAAATGGTGAAAAAAAATTAACACAAGGAAGCCATTTGGCTTAATGAATAAGAGCCTGAGATTTAGATTTAGGCAGAAATTTATTTGAATTCTTCTTTGGCCTCTTTTTACCTGTATAATTTTGTGAAAGCCACTTACCTTTTATGGCTCATTTTCTTCTTATTTAAAATAGAGATGCTGGGGCGCCTGGGTGGCCCAGACAGTTAAGCATCAGGCTTTGGCTTGGGTCATGATCTCACAGTTCTTAAGTTCGAGCCCTGGAGCCCTGCATCCGGTATGGAGCCTGCTTCTGATCCTCTGTCTACCTCTGTCTCTGCCCCTCCCCAGCTTGTAGTCTCTCTCTCCAAAGTGAATAAACATTAAAAGAAAAAAAATAAACAAAATAAAATAGAGATGCTAATATCTACATCATGGTGAGTTGAGTAGCTCCCAGGTGTTTTTAGAGCAGTGGCATCCAAGCTTTATAAATCTCTATAACCCTAGAATTTAACTCAATGGCCAATGCATAAAAGAGTCTTAATACATGTTTGTTATAATTTCAATTATAACAAAATAAAAATATCCTCCAAAACAAAGATCCAGATTTTTTAAGTGACTGCTTTCAAAGATTTTTTTTTGTCTAGAAACCAGTATGGTTACTAGGAATATTAATTATGAGTATTTGCAGTCATAGATTTATTAGGTAAATTCGGCACCATATGGTGTGCTGGCTTAGATGGTCTAATTCTTTACTAATAGGTATATAGGGCTCTGGGGTAATGGGTTGCTGGATCCATATGCTATTAGGAGACAAATTTAGTATATGGTGACCTTGCCACAGGATCAAGTAGTATAAAAAAATGAACTGAAGTGAAAGAAATGCTTAGGTTAACACAACAAATCTGATAGTTGACCAATGTGGCAAGGACCGTTCTGTTCCAAAAATAATCAACAATATGATCAGCACTGAATTAATGTTGTTATGGGTTATAGGTTTCAAAATTTTCCTTGTTAGGAAAATCACCTTTTAAATGATATCATGGGGTTTTGAACAAACAGCAAAGCTCATTTATAGAAACCCCACACTTTAGAAGCCAGAAAAGAGAAATGGATCTTTTTGTAATAGTTTCTTGGTCTGCCTTCCATTTTCAGTTCCAAAAATCCTGAGGGAAATAAACAGTTGTCCAAATGAAATGCCGAAAGGATATCCCTGGTCTAATAGGTAATCTTAGAAGGGCATCACAGCAAAGCATAGGGATGGTGGCTGTGAATATTGAAGAAAGGGGTAGAGACATCTTTAGCCCAGGCAATGCTTAGAATGATCCATTAAATAGTACTTGAGTGGTGCAACATTGAAGGCAAACTGACTTCCTCCTCCTCTAAATCCAGTATACATGTCTTACCAGCCCATGAGCTCTTAGTTTATTTATTATTCTTCTATCTCATTTTCCCTCCCATCCTTTTCTCATCCCCTCTTCATTCTGGGTGAGTAGAATCAGCATCAGGGGGCCATAGATGGCATGTAGTCAAGAGCATGGCAACGAGGAAGACAGGAAATTGTAAGTTCCCCATTAATTATGTTTTCCACCAATTTAAGGATTCCCTGTCTAACAGCTAAGAACAAGGAAAAGATAGCAACAGTAATGCTAATGATAATACAATAACCGACACAGAGCACTCATGAGGATCTAATCATTGTGCTGCTTGCTTAGATTATCCCCTCCAGTCTTCTTAACAGCCTGGCTTTAATTTGGAGACACAAAACTAAACTAAGATCCTTTAAGTAACGTTCATGAGGAGTTTGTAGATATGATTTATCAGAAAGAAATTCCTTCACCAGGGCTCATATTGATAACAAATGCACTGAACTAGCTGCTGAATCTATCAAGTGGCTGTTTTGGGCTCCTCTAGGAGCCATGAAGCCAATGGGGTAGAGTTGGGGGGACAGTTTTGCTGTAACCTTGATTATTCAAAGAAAATAGTGTTTGCTGCTACACACTAGGAAGAGGACGTGTGTGGCAACTGGGGAGGATACTCACCAAATATTGAGGGTACTGGAAGAAATATGGATAAAATTAGGATTTTTTTTTTCATTTTTACTCACAAAAACCAGACACTTGAGATTTTATATCCAACTTTAGCTTTAAAAAAAGACACAAATGTTAGAGTCTATGTACAAAGCCTAATTTGTTAGTTTTTTTTTGTCAAGTTATTTTATTTTTTTAATGTTTGTTTATTTTTTAGAGAGAGTGCAAGTGGGGGAGGGGCAGAGAGTGAGGGAGACAAAGGATCAGAAGCAGGCTCTGTGCTAAGAGCAGTGAGCCAGCTGTGAGGCTCAAACTTAAGAACCAGGAGATCATGACCTAAGCCAAAGTCAGATGCTCAACCAACTGAGCCACCCAGGTGCCTCGTCTAGTTATTCTAGTGTCTTATATATACAGACTTGCCTTTTGCCGTCATCATTTTATCTTCCGGCAGGTCACTGTAAGTGAGCAGGGCTGTCCTAGACCGTCAGCTGATTCAAGTATTTGGTGTCTGCAAGCTTGCTCTGAAAGGTCTGAATCCCTGCACTGCACTTCCCAGTAAAGTTTAGTGCTTATGGCAGTTCTCCCACTGGGGAGAGAAATGAGCAGGTGAGGCCAAAAGCAGCATCTGTGACTTGCTGGGATCTTCTGGCATTGTGTGCATAATTTCCACTTCAAAGAGCTCAGAGACAGCTTGGTGATAGTTCACTGCAGCCTGCACTTGTCAAATAGTCAGAGTTGTCTTTGGTACAATTACAGTTGGTAAAAAATTATTTACAAGCTTATGATGTCAGAGCAATAAAGATCCTCAGAGTCCATGTAGCTTCATTTCCTCCTCATGCAGATGAAGAAATTATGAAACTCACGTCTGCGTTCAGTGTCTTCACTTGACAGTATTCGTTGAGCTCCTCTAATATGGCAGAAGAAGGATAAAAAGATACAAAATCATTCAAGGTTGGTGGTTGGAAAGGCTAACTTTTTTTTCCATCTTTTTTTCTCCTGTGTTCCCAGCACCTCTTTAAAATCTATAGTAGGTGTAAGTAAGTATTTGTTAAAGGAATACAAGGTTTTTAACTATGTGTGATTACAGTCAATACATTTTAGTTAAATGAGATGAGTGGCAGTTGGCAAATGAGTAGCCTCCAAAAAAGATAAGAAAATCAACCAATGCTATGATCCAGCCAATAGCAAAGAAGAACTAAAATAATTATCTAGACCAGAAACCTTTCTGTTTGAACCAATAAGCTTGATTTCCAAATGAAAATGTTCTGAGGCATTTAAAATTGCTTAATAAGAAGAATTTCCTCATGGTGTACTGAACGAGAAATCTATCAGAACAAGAAAAATCTTGAACTATTATTCTTTAAAAAATACCTGTTATTTTCAGTTCTAACATTAACTACTTCTCATTATGAGGTAAATAATTGGATTAACTACCTCCATTTACTTTAGTTCATCCTATCAGCTGCCAGCACATTTATTCCTTAGAATTTTTCCCGCTTTGGCCTTGGAGAAGTGAAAAAGATTAACATAAATGGAAATGGAGTGTTTTATGTAATAGTCATCTTATTAATCCCAGTATCCAACCATCAGGGTCCTGAGTATAGAAGAAAGAGGAGGAGAAGAATAGGAGTTTTTCACTTAGGGGGTTAAGAGCCGCCTCAGCTCCTTGAGATGAAGAGATGGAAATAAATCCTCTGTATTACCGAAGCATGCAAATGCCATGAAATAGTTGGACCTGAATCAATATATTGCATTTATAACAGAGAAAACAAAAGAGAAGTGTTTTCATAGTTTACTTATCTAGCTCCTCTGAAAAACATCTGTATGAACCACTCACTGGACTGAGAAGGTTGAGTCCATTGAATTTGACTCTTTCAAGACCATACCTTTGGAGAGAGTGTTACCCCAAATAGTCATATCCAAAAAGCAATGTGTCTTCCTTGCCTTCTGAGTGGCCCACTTTTGGGACTCCATTGGATGGATAAATACTAATAAAATCTTGTGTTACAGAAGCCACAAAGTAATAACGGCCTACTACAGCTTTGGATTTGTGGTGTCCCTCCCCTTGGATAAGTTCAGTCTGATTTTGTGTATATTAATGAATTCTTCCAATAAAGAGTAAAAGTTCACAGAAATCCGTATTATTCTTTCCATTTTAGAAATGAATCAAATAAAGATTTATATATGACAGAGGATGATAGAGGTTGTGAAAATAAGCATTGTGTTATGTGTTCTAGGCTTAACAGAAATCTAACTAGCATGACTATATGGTAGTGATTGCTATAAGTGATAGCTTAAAAGGACTTTTGGAATATTACCACCTTATTTTTGAGAACAGGTGTTCTTACTGATGTGTTCATTTGTCCTCAAAATATTACTGAGTGCCCACTCTGGGCCAGGTGATGTTTGAGTCATTGAGGCTTTGGTCATAAGCAGGACAGATGGCCATCTATTTCTCCTGTATTTGCATTCTAGTCAGAGGAGAAAGAAAGAATGTTATAAGTGACATGGAGAGAATAATATTGGTTATGGGTTAGATAGAGAATCACCACTGAGGATGGTCGGGGGAGATAATTACCTTTGATTGTGTAGCCAAGAAAGACTTTTCAAGAGATTAACCTTGACTTGAGACTTGATTGTTGAGAAGGTGTCACCCATGTAATGATTTGGAGGAAGAGGAAAGAGCAAATGCAAAGGTTCAAAAAGCCATTATGGCATTTACTTGTTGGAAGAATAGAAGACACCCCAGTGTCTGGAGCATAATGAGCAAAGGGGAGTATGATGCCGGCTGAAGTAGAAGAGGATGGCAAGAGCCAGATCATGGAGGGTCTGTGGGATAATTTTAAGGAGTTTAATTTATTCTAAGGCAATTGGAATTCATTTGAGAATTTTATGCAGTAGACTAATAGGGATTGCTGGCCACTGTGTAATGGTAGATAATCTGACCTATGCCCTATTTTTAGGAACAAGCCTCTTAAAAAAATCATTTATTGATTCAACACTATTAAAGGAAGTTTACTATATACTTTGCTATGTTCTAGGGTTTTAGAAATGAGAAAAATATTTTACTGGGGTTGGTGGGGGAAGACAAAAACTAATAAAAACCATGAACAAAATACAAAGGATTCAAATGATGAAGAGTGATGGAGTGAGATGGTGGAAATTTCTTTGTGTTTGAGACCTCTAGGTCTAATTTTAGTTTTGTTTTTTAGTTATTTTTTAAATGTCTATTCATTTTGAGAGAGAGAGAGAGAGAGTGGGAGAGGGACAGAGAGAGAGGGAGAGAGAGAATCCCAAGCAGGCCCCACACTGTCGCACAGAGCCTGATGCAGGACTCAATCTCACAAACCGTGAGATCATGACCTGAGCTGAAATCTAGTCAGAACCTTACTGGACTGAGCCACCCAGGTGTTCCAAGTTTTATGTTTTACTTTTGGGCTGACTTTTTTTAACCCTGATGGTCAAGAAAGTCTTTTTTGTTTTGCCTGCTTTTATTTCTATTTGTTGCTTTTTTTTCTGTTGTCCCCAGTATAACCTTTTGCTGAAAGCCTTGTTTCAAGAAACACACTTTTTCTTCCCAAATAGAAATTAATTTATTCTTTTGCTTTCTTTTCTAGGGACTCCTTTCCCTAAACTTTTCTACATTTATTCTATTTATTCATCCCTTTCATTATTTTTATTGTTGTTCCTTAGCCACGTGAAAGTCCAGAAAATGTATCCTGGGAAAAAAGTATTAACTCATTTATATTTTAGGCAGAATATAGCAGAGGAGTTACTTTGTGATTCTTAGAAGAGACCCACTAATCTTCCCTTTTTCCTCCTTCTCTCTCTTTTCCTTCCTTCTTTATTTCCTTCCCTCCCTTCTTCCCTCCTTCCCTCCTGCCTTTCTTTCTTCCTTCTTTCCTTATCCTAAAATACTTTTTCTCATCTTTAAAATATTTTAAAGGCAGCTTCTTCATAATTAATTTTGGTGTATAAGTTTTCTTTTCCTGTTAAGAAGCAGTGGGGCATTAAAAATAAGACCTTTTGAAGATCCCTTTAAAGAAAGGTTTCATAGACACAGCAGTCCCTTACTTGAGAATCCTAACTTTTGATATCATTACTGCTTTAGGATTAAGTCCCATTAAGAAAGAAAATCTTAGATCTAGTGCAAATAATAGTGAGGGAGTACTTTTGCTTGTCCACTAAGACTTGGAAAAACCATTTTTAGTCTGATGCCTCCCCACCACTTTTTTTTTTTTTTTCTGGAATTTTCATGATAAGAAGAAAGGAACTGCATTTGGCTGCTATTTCAGTGACAGAAAAAAATATTTTTAAGTAGTTGATTTTATTAGTAGGATTTTCCTAGAAGCTGACTCTACACCAAAAATATCCTTGAAGATATAGCCCTCAAGGATATTTATGCCAAATGTGTTAAAGTATTTGTAGGGAAAATATGGCTTTATAGAATTTTCATGTTATTCAAAATGGCTACGGATTTTCTCAATGAAGATGTAGCAGCAATTTTCTGAAAAGAAAATGACTTTTTTAATTGAAGAAAACTAAGATCATTAATTTAGATAAGTGTGTTTGCTCTACCAGAGTCCAACATTTCTGTTTTCATATAGTCTTCCTTTTTTAGAAAGGTTCCTTTGGGAACCGTCTAGATATGACCTATAGACGTCCCTGAAAAGTGACTATTCAGGGTCTGCTGGAACACATCTGGAGATGAATTTTTTTTTATCTTATTTTTGTAGGTCTCATTCTTTTTCTGGATAGCTCTAGAAAATACTTCCACACATTATGGCCTCTTACTTTGAGTCCAGGTATTTTTAGTCATCATTCTTCATCCCACCTTCCCAAGTAGCATAGTCTTTCCATATCCATATGACATCCTTTGTATTTGAAGATGGCTGCGCAGCCTTCAAGGGCTACTAGTTAAATATCCTGAGCTCATTCAATTGTTCCTCATATGACAGCACTTTGAGGTCTCTTTCCATACTGGTGACTTTCCTGTTGAGTCTGATTTTTAGAATTCTACTTAAAATGGTATGAACAGAGCTACTTAAGAAATCTGTGCAATCATCTCAGAGTAGAATCAGACCAGGACCTCCCTCATGAGGTGTACTTCCTCTGAGACCCTCTGTAATCTGGTTTCTTTTCACTTCTCCACTACTTTTTCTCTCCCTCTCTCCTCTGTGCCTCCAATCCAACCATACTGGTACTGTGCTTCCTAAGCACATTTCTGACTTCAGTCCTTATCCTTGTCCCTCCTGCCTTCAACCTTATTTCTTCAGAAGGCACCTGATGTCCTTCTTTCTGCTCTCATATCAGTCCATCACCTCAGAGGGGTCTGCCCTGCCTGTCTCATTTAAAATAGCCCACCTTCCCCCAACATAACTATCCCCTTATCATCCTTTATTAGCATTAAAACTCCCAGACGTTATATTATACACCCGTTTGTTGGGGTTTTGTTTGCTGTCATTATAATAATAGCATCTTTATTAAGCAGGGACTTCATTATGTTCACTGATGTCTTTCCAGCACCCAGAAGAGTACCTAGCATACAGGAGCTTAATAAATATTTGTGAATGTATCAACCAATTTATTTACCCACACACAGATTATCTTTGGGCAGAGGACACAGAATAAGATTTTCATTACATGTTTAACAGTACACATAGCCATACACTAAAGAATTATCTGACTTATAGTAAACCCTAACAACATTTGGGCTTTCAGATATTAATGAGTAACGTGTGTGTGTGTGTGTGTGAGAGAGAGAGAGAGAGAGAGAGAGCGAGAGAGAGAGAGAGAGAGAGATCACATGTGATTTCAAGACCTGTGTCAAAACCCTCTCGATTACAGAACCTGGAAAATGACAAAAGTGCATGAAGTGAAAGAAAGTAAGCCAGCAAGACTGCTCACTGCACATGAATTTCCAAGGATACAGTTGCTCTTGAACAATCACACACAGTATATCAAAATAAGCGCTTTATTGAGTTGGGTAAAAGGAGTTACTAGCGAGACTGTAAATTCTCTTTCAGAACAAATGATAACTGAGCCCAGGAGCCCTTTTGTCCTGGGGGGAGGGGGCATAAATTCCCTGGAAGTATCTGTCACAGGGAATTGCTCTGCATTCATCATGTCCGCCTCCTGCATCATTCATGAATGTCATAAGAGTCTAAAGAATTGGCACTTCATGGCGAAGATGATTAAATAGCCATTATACTTGTCTCTCCTGCTGCACATTGCTTTTAAAGAGATCCCGTTCAGATTGTGGCATTCCCTTTCCAACCCCCTCTTGTTTCTTACTTCCTGAGGTCTCAGTGTTGGATCGCGGAAGCATTTTGCATAGTCAGCCTTGCTTACATTGAGACTGAACAGATTTGTGGACTAGCACCGTTCCCCTATAATAAAAAGCTTAGGATTTGGAAAAAAATGCCATAAAGCTCAAAGTAGATCCTTTTCCAGGGAGTACAGAAATTCTAGCTTTAGCTTAGATGTTGTAGTGATTAAACTGTAACTTTTTCAGATATTTTCACTCCTCTTTGCTCTTACTTCCTTGTGGACTAAGAATAATGAATCAGAACAGAACTCCTCTATATATGATTTTTTATTTTATGTACTCAAATACAAGGCTTCAGATCATTATGTACTCAATAAAGCGTATATATGAAGAGTAAATACTGATGTAACAGAGCATAAGATGTCTGATCTTACTTCTGTCCTCTTTTCTCTACCCATTTTTTGTCATATATACACATATTTCCATATTCTCTCTCTTTCTTTCTCTCTTTCTCTGTCTCTTCTGTCTCTCTCTCTCTCACACACACACATACACATACACATACAGTTAAACCTGCTCTGTTGTGGTTCTCACTACACAAACAGTATCCTTAAGTGATGGAGTCTTAATGGATGAATTAAAATTGATAAATAAACAATTTTTAAAGCACTTACTTTTTTTTAATGTTTATTTATTTTTGAGAGACATATAGACAGAGTATGAGCAGGGGAAGGGCACAGAGAGAGGGAGATACAGAATCTGAAGCAGGCTCCAGGCTCTGAGCTGTCAGCACAGAGTCCGATGCGGGGCTCGAACTCACAGACGGTGAGATCATGACCTGAGCCGAAGTCGGCCGCTTAACCAACTGAGCCACCCAGGCGCCCCTAAAGCACTTACTTTAGAGGCAGCAGGAGAATTTAGGAAGGGTACCGGACTGGAGTCAGGAGAGAGTTCTAATGTGGCTCTGCCACTCATCAAATGTCATCTTGGACAAATTCTGTAACCTCTTTGGGCCTCAGTATTTACATCTATTGATGAGGACACCGAATGGTGGCTCTTAAATTCTCCTTTCAGTTCTTATACTACATGATTTTATGTGTCCAGCAAGAGACTCAGCCATCATGGGGACACAGAGAAGAGCATGACACCCCCATCACCTGAAAAGAATTTATAATATGATGATGTCCATGTCCGTGTTACCCCTAACGCCTTCTGGGCAATGAGCTTTAGCATTATGCAGGTGCTAGGTCCATATTGTCATCTTTGTGAAATATAGATTATTAAAAAAAAGTTGTGTGATTTATGACCATAGTTTTCACATAGTTAACACGAGGTATCTTTATACCCTTGTTGTTTGTGGGCTTCTCCCCAGAGATTATGACATTAGGAAGAATGTTCACTCTAAATGAAAACTTTGGACACGTGTTAAGAGGTCAAGTTGAATGGGGAAATTGGGGAAAGTGTATCACCACTGTAGATCAGTAAGAGGAGCCCCTTCAGAGAACATGTGCTCGTCTCTTGCTAAGAAGTCTTACCAGCTGTGCCTCTAGTTCACCAGTTGCTTCAATGCAGCTAGACACTCTGAGCTTTAATTTGTCCCCTGGAAGGAACCCCTTTACTCCTTGTTAGCCAGGCTTTCTCGGGAAGGGGGAGGACCAGATTGAAATGCCAGCCTGGGCACTTTGAATTCTGCTGCTCCAGCCACGTGAGTCTGATTCGTTCTCGTGGCTGGTTTAAGAGAGATTAAAAGGAGTAAAGCTGTTCTCTGAATTTCTTGATCTGCACCGTGGCAGCTAGAGTCAGAGCAATGGGGACAATGGGAAAGGGAATAAATCCTTGAGAGTGATGTGTATGTGATCTCTGGGAAGCAGACCCTGTGTTCACACAGAGGCTTCAAATACTAGGTCATTGCTTTGGAGAATCTTCCAGCACCCTATAAAACCTACCACCTATGTGACACAATGTGAGGCAAAAGCTGAGCCTGAGAGATAAGGACAAACAGGATATATGGCTGAATAAAGAACTTTCAATTTCCTTTACTTAGTAGATGGACAAGTATCACATCATTAAAAAAAAAAAAAACTAGCCACATCAAAAAACAGCTTTCAATCTGTGCACACATGAGCAATGCCTGAATCTTTTCACATGATTGAGTTAATCAGAAGCCCTCATCTAACAGGGAGAAGCACTGTATTAATTTAAATATGGCAGGTGCTATCTAAGTTTATTGCAAGAGCTAAAGACCAATTATCTTGTATTTTTCCATAAAATTGCATTTTCTAAAAAGAGACTGGTGTGTCTGAATATATCCATCATAACAAATCTTTAAGCTTTGATGGAAGTGACTGCTGTTTATTTGCAGAATGTCATATCTGTACTGTTGAATCAATGCTAAAGATTCATATTAGAACTAAGAAGAGGGCCTGAGAAATTAGTTTTTATGGACTTGCAGCATGGCTTCGTGAATAGAAGTATAAGTCCAGGACCAGGTGTACAGAAAGTGCCTTGCTCCAGGGCTTGGTGACTAGAGAGCAGTTTTTAAAGTAAAGATAATGCACTCACCTCCCACAAGGCACACGGTGAAGAACAAGTAAGAAAATTGTTTTCCTCATCTGTTCCTAGAGCATAGGCACACTTTCAGGGGACGTGGGGAGGTGCTGAGGGGAGACAGAGAGACTGAGATGGAGGATGTGTTTGAAAAAATATTTAATTAGGCAGGAGAGATGAAAATCACCAAGTATTAGCAAAGGGCAACTGTCTTGCTAAATGTAATAAAGGAAGAAAAATAGAAGCTATAAGCCAAAGCTTTGAAGGGGATAAAATATTAAGAAAATGAGTAGCTAATGTATTCAGAAGAAATCAGTTTAAAAAGTAAACTGTAAACTAATTACTTAAACATTATGTAATAATGCAATGATGTGTTTGTCCATTGGTAAAGGGGTATGGGTTAAATTTTGTTGAGTGGATAATGAAAAATAGCTTTGGCAGCTAGGAGTTGACTTTGATCCATTTTATTCTCTTCTGTGACTCTTGACTATAGACTATCTTTGTTTTAAGAAGAACAAAACTATCTACACTAATATTCCCAGAGATTTATTTTATTTTCTTCAGAAGAACAGAAATGTTATGTATATTAAGCAGAGTTAAGAATTTTATTAAATTGCTTTGCTGCACCATGTTATACCCCCAGACAAAACAAACAACATAGGAGCTCAGCAAGAAAGTAGTGCTAAGTTAGAACCCATTGCATCGTGGAATATTATGCAACCATCTAAAATGGCAACTATGATAATACAGAGAGGTTCAGAAACTATAATAGACAAGCAATGCAAAATGACACAAGCACTATGAATATAACGGCATGCAAGCTATTCTTTTCTATAGCTGAAGACTGAAGAAAAAGGCAAGTAGCTGTATGTTCAATGAGTATTATTTGGGCACATCAATTTTACATAATCTTTCAGGTTTTCCAAATGGTTTTCCAAATGCCCAATACTATGTTGCTGGGAAATTGGTGTGTAGGTTATGGGTACATTCTATCATGACACAGGAGCAGAGCCTCGCTCGGGCGTTAAAACCATGGCACTGGTCCTTTATAAGCCTGGAGCTCTGACTGAACCCTGGACCATTATCGTACAGGCACACAAAACTCAGTAACCCCAAAATTACTTTGTCATTTTTATGCCCTAAACGTGCTTCCATTTCTACCTACAGTTTTAGTTAGTTGCTCAAAACTTGAAAACTCTGAATCAACCCGAATGCCTCTCTTTTCTCTTCCCCACATATCAAATGGATCACCAAATCCATTCACTCTTCACATCTTTGTTATCCATTCCTTCCTCTCATTTCTCTCTCTCACTGACCAGGCTCAGCTGACGTCTCTTATGTCCTGGCTTTGACATTCCATCTAGAGCGACATGGGCACACTTTTCTCCTTCTCTTCTCCACACCACAGCCAAAATTCTTTTCCTGAAACACAGATAAGGTCATGCCTTCACATTGACTCATGTAGTCATCTTCAAACAGTTTAAACATTAAAATCATTCTTTAAAACATTTTATATTGGGGTGACTTTAATATATTTGCTAAACAAAAGTTATGTGTTTCAGAAAGCTAAACAATGATTTGATGGAAAATGCTTCATTGTAGAGATAATCCTTGAAATAGTTCTGTTACTAAAAAGCAAAACCAAAATCACTATGAGGAAAACACGGGCTTGCCTATTAAGATACTGGCTTGTCTGCTAAGGGACAAATAACTTCATATGGCCTTCAGTGCTCTGCAAAGCTCTTAGCAGCCTATTTTTCAGGCCTGTCTTTGCTCTCCTCAGCCCTTCAGCCTATACGCCACCCAAAAGTTATGCACCTTTACTCATGACTCCCAGGGGAATGTCCTTCCTCTCCTACTCCAAAACTCAGTACAAGTCTTTTTTTTTTTAATTTGACATATGTCTTTGACATATTTTCATTTTATTTTTACTTTTTCCAGTTTTATTGAGATATAATTGACATATGACATTATATTAGTTTAAGGTATACAACATAGTGATTTCACTAATATGTGGAATCTAAATAAAATGAATTCAGGATTGGTGGTTGTCAGAAGCAGGGAGAGGGGGATGGGGGAAATGGGTGAAGGTAGTCAAAAGGTTCAAACTTCCAGTTAGAGGGAGCATCTGGGTGACTCAGTTGGTTAAGCATCCAACTCTTGATTTTGTCTCAGGTCATGATCTCATAGTTCGTGGGTTCAAGCCCCATATATTGTATACTCTCTCTTCTCCTACCCCATGCATGCATGCCCGCTTTCTCTCTCTCTCTCAAAATAAATAAACTTTAAAAAAGGCATCTAAAACTTCGAGTTATAAGATAAATACATTCTGGGGATGTCATGGACAGCACGATTACTATAGTTACCAATACTGTGTTACATACTTGAAAGTTGCTAAGAGAGTAAATCTTGAAAGTTCTCAAGACAAGAAAACGTCTCTAACTATGTAAGATAATCAATGTTAATTTATTATGATAATCATTTCTCTCTCTGGGAGAGAAAGATATACATATATACACACAATTTTATATATATATACACACACATAATATACACAATAACTATATATACACGTATTATATATTATGTATATAATAATTATGCATATATGCATATTATGTATATATATAATTATTATGTAGTATAAGTCTTTATTTAAAACTTCTTACCTTTCCCTGTGGGTTCCTATCTCATTTTGAACATATCTCTACTATACAACTTGTATTATATATTCAGTGTTCTTCTTACTACATAGAAAGGACTCAACAAACCTTTTTTTTTGTCTTATCATTTAATTTTAACTGATCGAGTGCTCTCTTTTTCTTCTAAGAATAGATTACTTTGACTATACTCACTTTTAGTTAGTTTCAAAGTCTACTATAGTTAGTCTCCATTCTTTATTATTCCTTTTAAAATTTTCTTGGGATATCTTACATACTTCTTTTTCTTTATGAATTTGGAAAGGAATTGAGATTCTGTTTAGATGTAACTTAAAGATTAACATGCTTATTGATGTATTCACATTTTCCTTCAGTAACATCATACATATCTTCATATACATGGACATGATTTATGTCCTTCCAAAAGTTATAGTTTTCTTTATATAGCTTTTCTTTATATAGATTTCATGTTGCATTATTTTAAGAAATATTTTATAGATTTTTTGTCACTGTGGTTGGGATTCCTCTTTTTCAATGCAATCTGTTAGTTACTATTATTTTTTAATGTTTATGTATTTATTTTGAGAGAGAGAGAGAGAGAGAGAGAGAGAGAGGGTTTATGCATGTGAGCAGGAGGAGGGCAGAGGGAGAGAATCCCAAGTAGTCTCCATACTGTCCATGTAGAGCCTGACATGTGGCTCAATCCTATGAATCATGAAATTATAACCTAAGCCAAAATCAAGAGTTGGACACTTAACTGACTGGGCCACCCAGGCATCCCCATAGTTACTATTATTAAAACAAGCTCTCGATTTTTTTTGTGGTAAAATATACAGAATGAAAAAAATTACAGTTTTAACCATTTTCACAATTACAGTTCAGTAGCATTAAGTACATTCACATTGTGGTACGATCATCACCATCATCTCCAAAACTTTTTAATCACCACAAGCTCAAACAGTTGCCTCTGTTTGATAGAAAGGACTATCCTTTGATAATAGCTGCCTGTTTAACAGTTGCTTCCTCTCCCAACTCTGTTCTAATAACCACCATTCTACTTACCTCTCCATGAACTTGATTACTCTAGGTACCTCATATAGGTGCAATCTACAATATTTGTCCTTTTGTATCTGGCTTATTTCACTTAGCATAATGTCTTCAAGTTTCATCATATAGTAGATATCGGGATTTCATTCCTTTTTAAAGCTGACTAATATTCCATTGCGTATATAGACCCATATTTTATTTTATCCATTTATCTAATCAGTGGACGTTTGGGTTGTTACCACTTTGAGATGCTGTGAATATTACGGTTTTGAACATTGGTATACAATTGTACAATGTCCAATTGAGTCCTTGCTTTCGTTTTTTTTTTATTGTCATGCACTTAGAAGTAGAATTGTTGGATCATATGGTAGTTCTATCTTTAAGTGTTTGAGGAACTACTTCTTTTTCATAGTAGCTGTACCATTTTACATTCCTACCAGTGGCACAAAAGGGTTTCAGTTTTTCCACATCCTTGTCAACATTTATTTTCTGTCAGTTTGACAATAGCCATTGAATATGAAGTGATAACTCATTACGATTTTGATTTGTAGTTCCCTCATGATTATTGATGTTGAATATCTTTTCATGAGTTTAGTGGCTCATGAATACCTTTGGGGAAATATACCTTTGTATATATTTGGAGGTATACCTTTGTATACTTTTGGGGAAAGGTTTTGTTGTTTGAATTATAGGACTGCTTTATATATTCAGGATATTAATCCCATGTCAGATATATGATTTTCAAATATTTTCTCCCATTTTGTTAGTTATTTTTTTCTGTTGATAGTGACCTTTAATACACAAATTTTTAATTTTCAAAGTTTAATTTATCTATTGTATTCTTTTGTTGCCTGTTCCTTTGGTGTCATATCCAAAAAACAAACTAACTAAAACAGGACAAAAATCATTTCCAAATTCAGTGGTAATGAAGCTTTTCTCCTATGTTCTCTTCTAAGAATTTTATAGTTTTAGCTCAGCTAGGTCTTTGAACCATTTTGAATTAATTTTTGTATATGCTCTAAGCATCCAACTTCACTTTTATGCATAGGGGTATATAGTTTTTCTAGCATGGTTTGTTCAAAAGATTGTCATTTCTCCATTGAATGCTCTTGGCACCCTTGTCAAAAATCATTTAGCCTTCTATGCAAAGGTGAAAAGCTATTGATTTTTATGTATTTATTTTGTATGAGACCAACTTACCAACTGATCTCATTAATTTTAAAGTTTTAGATGAGTTATTAGAGAGATGTATTTATCCAGTCATATCTTTAAAACTTATATTATTTCCCAATATTTTACAGCTTATTTCATTTTATTGCTTGTTTTAATAAGAACTTATAAAACAGTGTGACTAATGTTGCAATAATGAACATCTCTATCTTCTTGATTTTAATGGCAAAGGCTATATAATTTTACTATTTAGTATGATGTTACAGTGTGTTTTTGATAGTCTCTGTCATATTTAGAATGCTTTTTTCAATTCCTGTTATAACTAGAGAATTTGAAGGAATGACTGCTGAATTTTTTCAAGTACTTTTTAAAACCTTAAATAGAATTACATTCTAATTCTACCTTAATTAGGTGATAGAATGAACTTTGCTAGTAGATACCTTTATGCTGAGATACAAAATTTCTCATATTCCTGGAATGATATATTATTCTTTAATGTACCATTGAGGTTTATTCAGAAGAAATCTTTAGTCAGTCTTCATAAGTAAAATTAGTCTAGTGTTTCGTTCTGTTTCTATGCTATATATTTATTAGGTGTCATTATTACAAATATGTTGAATTTGTAAATGAATTGAGGGAGATTTCTGACATTGCCTGTGGTCTAGTATGATTTGAATAACTTAAGAATAATCTTTTCTTTGAAAGTTAGGTGAAACTTATTTGTAAAATCATCTAGTATCTTTTGTATCACCTCTATTTTTTAAATAGTAGAATATGAATCACCTTTCCAATGGTTTCTGAAGTCATTCGTCTGTGGAGTGTATCTACTTTTTCCTAGAAACCTTTGGCAAATCATATTTTCTTAGAAGTGATCGTATTTTCCTAGAAGTGATCAGTTTCTTCTGGTTTTAAGTATATTTATCTAAGGTTGTATAAAATATTCTTTATTCTTTGTACATCTGTTGTTATACCCCTTTATAATTTCTATTATATTTTTTTCTTTTTAAATTTTTCTTATTTCTGATTTTTCAGGGATTTATATACTTCCTGTGACATTTTAAAGTATAGGCTTTGTTTTTTTAACTCTTCTGTTAGTTTTTCAATATGTTGGTTAAATTTCAGTTTTTATTAATCATTACATACTGGATTATTAATTTTATTTATTTTCATAATAGTGCCTTAAGTTGAAAGCTCAGTTCATTTATGTTTATTTCCTTTATTGTTATTTAGGGTACTTTCTTCTGAGTAAAACTGCAGTCTCTTCATTAATATTCTGATTATTGGGGAGGTATATATGCGTGCGTGCATGTGTGTGCGTGTGTGTCTGTGTGTGTGTGTGTTGTTCTATAACAATCATTAAGAATTTCTTTATCAACAAGAGTATGATCAGTTTTCTAAGTGCTTCAATCTGGAATCACTGAATGCTTTCCTTTTCTTGGTTAGATTTCTTGGGTAACTTATTACTTAATCATCTTGGTCATTTTTTGCCAGTTTATTTAACAGTCACTTCTTGTGCCCTTTTGTGTTCCAGGCACTGTGATAGTTGCTATGTTTTCTTTACGATTAAGTACTCTTCTAGGAGTGAAAGAAAGAAAGTTTGAACTTGCTTAGACTAAACAAGTTAGCTATTGAGAATTTTATATGAGATGGACAAAGTTGCAACTTCATAACACAGACCATTAAAACCAAGTATTCAAAAGGTGCCCAACGCATGATTCAACAGTTTGACTTTACTCTTTGGGTCAGTGTTTATTTTCTTCCAAGTTTTTTCTCATGGTAGGAGCCATGACCACAGCAGCTGTGTGCCTCTTATGGCAAAATCCTGTAATCAGAGAAACTGATGAAGTGTTCTGTTGTTCTAGGTTACAAAAAGAAAAAAAATAACCAGTGAAGTTCTCTGATTGGTCCAACTTGGGTTTATTTGTCACACGTTAGCTAATAAGCTGTATGTAAGGGGCAATATCTGTTAAATGCTTGACAATTTCCTTTCAAATCACATGATCGATATGAGAGAAAATAGTCATTTCCATATGAAAGGGCTTAATGTTGCAAGGCAAAAAGGGAAGATTTCCTAGGTATATGGAATAATTAAGTTGTCCTACCAATACAAAACAAGCAAGAGTCAATGCCCTTAAAAATACTAGCTAACTTTCCCAGGAAAATCTTGTTTTATGAATTAGAGCCTCAAATACACCAAGGTCATCTGTTTATAGTCCTTGGTTCCTTGAAAGTGCAAAGTCCATATAAATCCAGCATTTAAATCAAACCACTATAAATAAGCAACCACTCTTCATCTGTATTTCTTTTTCAGAGAATATTAAATACTTTGAAAATCCCTTGCTTGCTCTTATTGCAGAAGGTGTTTCAAAGCTATGGAATAAAAAGAGGAAAAGGAGGTAGACAAATATACTCTGAACCTCTTTTATTTTGTGTCCCATGAGATGTCATCAGAAGAAATGAGTGTCTTTTGTTTTTTAATATAATTTCTTGTCAAATTGACTAACATACAGTGTGTACAATGTATTCTTGGTTTTGGGAGTAGATACCCATGATTCATCACTTATATTCAACACCTAGTGGCCATCCCAACAAGTGCCTTCCTCAATGCCCATCACCCATTTTCCCCTCTCCCCCACCCCCTAATCAACCCTCAGTTTGTTCTCTGTTATTTAAGAGTCTCTTAGGATTTGCCTCCCTCCCTCTTTGTTTGTAACTATTTTTCTCCTTCCTTTCCACCATGGTCTTCTGTTAAGTTTTCAATTCCACATATGAGTCAAAACATATGATATCTGTCTTTCTCTGAATGACTTATTTCACTTAGCAACATACCCTCCGTTCCATCCATGTTGCTGCAAATGGCAGGATTTCATTCTTTCTCATGCCAAGTAGGATTCCATTGTATATATAATTCACATCTTCTTTATCCATTCATCATTGATGGACATTTAGGCTCTTTCCATAATTTGGCTGTTGTTGAAAGCACTGCTATAAACATTGGAGTACATGTGCCCTATGAATCAGCATTCCTGTATCCTTTGGGTAAATTCCTAGTATTGCTATTGCTGGGCCATAGGGTAGTTCTATTTTTAATTTTTTGAGGAACCTCCACACTGTTTTCCAGGGTGGCTGCACCAGTTTGCATTCCCACCAACAGTATAAGAGCATAGAAGGAATGAGTTTCTTAAAAAAAATGCTACAGAAAAGTCTAATGAGTAATTATAAAATGTTGTAATTTCTTTCATTCATTTATATTTTGCCTAAGGACAAATGTATACATGGTCTTTACACAACATAATTTAAAATAGAATAAGGGCATTGCTCTTCTTAAATATGTTGCATTGCTTTTCTATTGTATATTCTCATGAGGCTAAATCTAAGATGTATTCATATCTATATATATTTCATTAAAAACAGTTTGCATTGTGATTTAGGAACTGAGGGGTATCATAAAACAATTTGACTAAAGATGGGTGTGATTTTCTTCTCTGAAACTGCCAAAAATTCACCAAAGAAAAATTATTCAAACGTTTTTGTGGTTAGCTTTCTTTTATAATTTGGAAGCTCTGTTCCACTCCACCCAGGAGATGTTATGAACCCTAATTGATGAGTATTTATAAAATATTTCCACATGGTGATGAAATGACAAAAAGCTGAGAAGGATTAATGGGCAGATACCCGAATGACAGTGTGGAGATATGAAAGTATAGGTGAGCCAAGTTTTATTGATTAATTCAACAGCATTTATTTCCTGAGCATTCAGTGTTGATAGAGAGATAAATTAAACAGCCCTGTCCTCAGGAGCTCACAGTACAGAAGGGTTCTGGATTTTCATTTTGTTTGACAATAAAACTTAATATTTATTCCCTTAAACCTGAATACCGTGCAATTTCCTAGGACTTACTTTGTTTTGCTATATAAGAAACAAGCTTGGTTATGAAAGTTAAATTAAATCGGCTGGAAGATAATCTCTGAAATAAACTTTATATAGAATCCACCCCTTCAGAATTTAGATTTTTATGAGTGTCATGTAATTAATGAAGAGCAGCCTGTTGTCTGACCTTGCTTTATACACTTTGCAGGAACAAGCTCATATTAAACCAATGTCATTTAAATAAAATAAAATGATCACCCCTAAACTGCCATTTCCATTGTGAGGGAATTGAGTTTCCATCTTGTTTGTGGTTTTGTTATGTTTAGTTTTGCTTTACTTTTTTGGCCACATGTTAGAAAACCATTGTTCTTCCCTTCATCATCATTGCCATCTCTACACTCAATAAACACGTAAAGGTAAAAGATAAACATATTAGGGATACAGCGTGGCATAATGAAAAGGATGTAGATCGTTGAGTTATATAGATCTGAATTAAATTCCTGATGCCATTAGATCTTAAATAAGTTATTTTACTCCCTTCTACAGTTTCCCTCACCTTTAAAACTGGGATGGTTACTGTCATGGGCTGAATTGTGCATCCCAAAGTTCATATGTTGAAGTCGTAACCCCCAGTATCTCCGAATAGCACTGTAATTGGAGATAAGGTTACCTCAAGTAACTGGGTTAAAATGAGATCATTAGGGTGGGCCCTAATCCAGTATGACTGGTGTCCTTTTACAAAGAAGAAATTAGAACACCTAGGGGTAAAGAGAGTAGACCATGTGGTGACACATGGAGAAAATAGCCATTTTAGAAGAATCTAACCTCCCTCATATCAGAAATCTAGCCTCCAGAATTGTAGGAAACAAATTTCTATTGTTTAAGCAACCCAGCCTGTGTTACCTTTTTATGGTAGCCCTAACAAAGTAATTAATATAGCAAAAATATCTAAAGTAGGGGCACCTGGGTGCCTATGTCAGTTAAGTGTGTCACTTCAGCCTTGGTCATGATCTCACAGTTCATGAGTTCGAGCTCGGCATCCATCTCTGTGCTGACACTTCAGAGCCTGGAGCCTACTTCAGTTTCTGTATCTCCCTCTCTTTCTCTACCCCCTCCCTCTGCCACTCTGCTTGTGCTCTATCTGTCTCTCAAAAAATGAATAAATGTTTAAACAATTTTTTAAAGTATCTAGGGGCTTCTGGGTGACTCAGTTGGTTAACTGCCCAGCTTCAGCTCAGATCATGACCTCATGATCTGTGAGTTTGAGCCCAGACTTGGGCTCTGTGCTGACAGCTTAGAGCCTGGAGTCTACTTCAGATTCTGTGTCTCTCTCTACCTCTTACCCGCTCACACTCTCTCTCTCTCTCTCAAAAATAAATAAATGTTTAAAAAAATAAAAATAAAAATAAATAAAATAAAAGGTACAGGAATTTGAAATATGTATTATAGTGTATTGTAACATAATAAATGATTCATACATATATTTAGCATAGTATTAATATTAGTATTAACATTACTATTATAATTAGTATTATTAAGCACTACCAAAGGTTTGTGAAATAAATAATTGCCCTAAACAAACAAAAAAATCATGAGTTTATGAAAATTATTTTAAGCAAGGGGAATTTAAACATATCCTTGGAAGCTTTATTTTTAGGTTATTCCTTTTTTTTAAAAAAAAGTTTATTTATTTATTTTGAGAGAGAGAGGGAGAGAGACCACAAGTGGGGAAGGGGCAGAGAGAGGGAGGGAAAGAGAGAATCCCAAACAGACCCCACGCTGTCAGTGCAAAGCCTATGTTTATGCCAATTTCAATGTGGAAAGCATTTGTATACTCTATCACTAATCCATTTTTTCCTAGTGGAACAGTTCTGAAATCTGATGAGTAAAAATAACTTTGTAAAAAATGTTTCAGTGTAATGTGTTTCTAAAAATATCATTATCTCTAAGACTCAGAAAGGGTCATAATTTATTTTTCAGTACTCATGAATGTGTCCAGAAACTCTCTGTGATTTTATTTTACTCAGAATTTGAGGGAGTACAGGTGTGTATAAGAAATCGTAGCCATAGGTCATCTCAGTTGTTGGCATAAGTTTTAGAAATAGCATAACTATTTGGTTTCTCTTAAGATTCCCTGGAAAATTCATGAAAATGTTCCCATAAAAAGATCCAACCAAGCATTTTGCCAAAATAGGGTTTGCACACAACTTGAGCCTTGAAGAATGGTTCTTTCTGATAATACTTACGACCAGAATTAAATAGTAGTGGACTTTTTAATTTATAAAAACATAGGTTAATAGGTTTAATTTTAATTGGTTTCATATTTTTCTCCCACCAGCTTCTATGGAAGCTTTGGCATTAGATACAATATATATACTTCACCATATGCACAAGTTTGAGTTCCAGTGTTACCAAGAGCATGTTATACTCCACTGAACCAGTATTGGTTCTGCTGGGAAGTCTTTGAGATGCAGTTTTTTTTTTGTTTGTTTGTTTTCTGTTTATTTTTTCCAGAATACTGGAACATGCTCTGAAATGTTGCTTCTGTGTTTCCTGGCTTAATGCCCTTTGGTTTTAGTCGTGCTTCCTTCAAGAAGGAGGAAGAAATTGCCTCATACAGAGGGAGCCCTCACCTTGTCTGAGCATTGTTTAAGAAATGGAACTTGGCTCTCCCTGATTATATATTTGACTCTTAGCTCTCAGCTGAGCAGTAAAAATCTGATCATTTCTTTGGCAAAGATAAAGGATGTTCTTTAAAATAGATGAAATTTCTCTCTTAACATTCAGTCTCTTCACTTTAGCTTTATTTAAGGCTTCTTTATCATCAGTTTCAGTGTTTATTTCAAAAAATTCAGAGTCGACAAAACAGATCATAATAAGCCATGCATTCAATAAATACATTGCAGGACTGTTTGTAAAATCTTTATCACTTACTTTGTACTCCCTAGAGGTTCCCTCTGTAGTGCAGAGGTTGTGTTCATAGTTTTTCCATCTGCTATTTCTTCCTGTGGAGTTCTTGGTCCCCAGGGATTCCTTTAGGGAAACTTCATTCTATTGGCCAGCAGGACAGCTGGATGAGGGGAGCTGAGGGCAGAGTCAAGGAAAGGAAGATCTGATTCTGCTCTCCATCTCTACCACTCAACATCAGGTCAAGTGATTTAAGCTCTTTGAGTCTCCATTTTCTTTTTTATACAAACAGCCATGGAAATATTTGCCATTAACACTTCAGTGGGTATGGGGGAAAGAGGTATCAAATGAGATGCTCTCAAAGAAAACAATTTGAAAACCATTCAGTGCTATGAACATATAAGGTCCTGCTGTGATGACCATTCCCAAAACAGCCAGGGTGTGTGTGTAAGGGGAACCATGGAACGAACTGAGTACAAGAAATTGAGAAACTCTTTTTTTCAGGCCACCAGTCATTATGAGATCTTTGAGCTTTGTGTTCTCCATTTGCTAGGAAAGATGTTTGTCATTTCCAAGTCTTTCCATTTTGGTTTTATTAGCTATAGCTCATTGATATGAATCAAATATAGTTTTAAGTTAATAGCAATAACTTCATCTACAGACATAATATATTTTATGTCATTGATGGTCCATTTATTTCCCGAAAGGTTTACCAATTTACAATAAAGAACACAGATGTGGATAAAGTTGATGAAAGAGTAATAACAAGAGAAATAAGGACTAGGGAGCCTAAAGTAGTAGAGGAAGACAGCTATATACCTTGGTGTCATGAGATTTTATACTAAGCTCTCAGGCAATGTCCAATGAGCCCTGGAGTAGGAGTTTGACCTCATGTTTATTACCCTAGTTTGCCTACCAGTTGGTTTCCACAGGAAGAATTATACTTACTTTATTACTTAATTTGTTATTCTATATTCTAGACTTGTCCGTGAGTAGATTACCTACTTCTCTTTAATTTTCTCAGATTTCTCCTGAGAGATGCTTGCAAACTTGTTCCATTTTAACACCGACCAGAAATTATTTCAGGGAAACCTAATTTTCTTTATTTTCTTTCCTTTTTTAATATACACAAAAAAAAAAGCCACATAGATACACAACCAACATTATATCCGGATGCATTTCTAAAGCCTTACATCTGTCATTATTTTATAGACAAAATAATAAATTAATTCCAAGTAGTCCATTATATTTCTAACTAAACTTTCTTACACATACATACACATATGTATAAGCATACACATACATATGTATATATTATTTTTACATTGAGTATAAATCCTAAGAAAGAGGTCCATGATTCAATTTGTATTGATAATCCCCACAAAAAGTAATATGCTATTTGGATATGGGAATAGAAATAAAAACAATGTCATAATGGCAGGACCATGAGGTTAAGAAGTCAAAGCAACAATTGTTAATAATTAACCAAGCGGTCTAAATAAAGACAATGTAAGTTGCCATCAATAATTAAATTAAAGTTTAATAATAAGCAGTAATATGCACCAAGATTTAAGAGCTATTTCTTGGAGAAATGTATGACCTAGCAAAAACTGTATCCTGTATTCTTTTTGAGAAATCATAGATCATCTACTTGTTCACATTACTGTATAAGCACATGAAGCTGCTCCCCAGGACTCCTTCATGATCTCAGGGGAGGCGCTTCTACCCTTTTCTTCCCCCCACCAATCCCGCACACAGAGTATACACCCAAACACACGTATTTATGCCTTCACATATCCGGCTCTTCCAAAATCACCATCAGCCCCATCCCAGTAAATAGCTTGCCAGTTAGGGAAACAATAAGCCAAACCTATTTGATGGCATCTTTGAGATGAAAGAAGTTGTGTGTGAAATAACATGTCAGGCTTGTTGACTGTATAAAAATAGTGTGCATCCACTTAATCCTTGTTAATGGTAACAGTATGGAGATTTCATTCCTGAAATACTCTATTGGTGGGACTCAGCAAGCTCAGCTGCTTGCAGACTTGCAAATCCTGCAATGTGAGATGGCCGGAATGCCACCATAGCAGTTTTTCTTCAGTTGATTTGATCACTCTTTGCTAGCACGCAGGAAATTTGCATGGTTCTGATTGTTAATGAAAGAAGGATGATCTTAGCTCCAGCATACTTAGCATCCTGAGAACCCAACAGAGCTGCTAGGTTCGGGGGAGAAAGCCTGTGATGTCGTATTGCGTGGCTTGGAAATAAAAATCTTTAACGGATTAAGGAGGGTTTTTATAGTTCTTAGGATGCTCCCAAAATGTTGATTTGTAATCCACATTTTAAAATAACAAAATTAACTTTTTAATTTGAAAATGTAAAGCAAAGTAAGTCCATGTTCCCCCAGGACTCTAGGCATTTTATATTAAAATTAGCAGAAAATGAGTATTTATCTTTAAAAACCATGCAAGATAGCAAAGCTAACTAAAGAGGAGGAAAAAATAACAGGTTTTCAGAGTAGAAAGTTGTAAGTACTCACTTCCTTTAAAGCCAACATTGAACTATGGGAGCATTCAGCATCTTTATTTACCCTTACTAGGAAATTTAGTACCAAGAATGCATATTTTAATATTTATTTCCATATAACAGAATAAGCCATATGCTAAAGACTTTGTACTTTTTTGCCTTTTTCACCAGTATGTTAGGATTAGTGTCATTCCAAATTCAGAACAACAAAAGCAATAGAAATACTTTTTAAGACAGATTTTGTACCTCCCCTGATATTGTCATAGTGAGGTTTTGTTCTTTGTTTAAAACTTAAAGCCATGGTGGCCTACTAACCACTATATAGAAGTCATATATTTGTCATTTAAAATGCACTTTCTCTTTATATTGAGGATTACTGAACAATCAGTGGATAAAAATGTATAAGCAGAAAGGAAGTTTTGTAAATGTATTTATGAGGTTCGAAGAGCAGACTAGCTTTTGAAAATATACCAGGTTTGAGGGATATGGCTTTGTTTTCAGTCCACTTTTGTCTTATAAGAAGATGTGAAAAGGATAAAGCATAGCACCTTTGTATCACTGATATAAGTGATTGGATAATTTTATTAAGCTAGTATTGGTATTTGGTAAAGACCGGCTTTTGGGGTCAGGGTGGTAAAGCTGGAGACCTAAAGAAGTACCACCTGTTTAAGTCAGATGCTTGGATCTCTGTTTCTAAACATTGTTAACAAATGAAATATCCTAGAGAATTGTTGTATAGATTCGGCTAAGGAATTTCAAAAGTTTTTTTCAAGGGCGCCTGAGTGGCCCAGTGGGTTAAGTGTCTGACTTCAGCTCAGGTCATGGTCTCATAGTTTGTGAATTCGAGCCCCACATCGGGCTCTGTATTGACAGCTCAGAGCCTGGAGCCTGCTTCGGATTCTGTGTCTCCCTCTCTCTCTGCCCCTCCTCTGCTCGTGCTCTGTCTCTATCCCTCTCTCTCTCATAAATAAACATTTAAAAAAAAGAAGTTTTTTTCAAAGCGCCAGGCATGTGTGTTGCTATTATCAACTTTCGAGTTGTTCTTTTTGTAGTGGTAAAATTATTTCCTGATAGAGTATGGGAGTATGGATTTATCTCTGTAGAAGAACCCACTACGTTTTTAGGATAGAATAGGGTATGATTTTATAAGTTGCCACAAAATGTCACAGGCTGATTTGCATTCTTGGTGATTCTATACATTGATCACCGAGTAACCTTCACTTTTCCAAATAAAGAATAGAGAGAGTGGTGATGACATTTATAATCATCTCCGAAATGGGAATTATTTAAATTCTTCACAGATGGAGAGATATCAAGGGTAAATTATTATATCCACATTTCTAATTTTAACAAGTGTTGAGGGTACCTGTGGATAGTGAGGAGAAAACAGTTTTGCATGTAGAATTAATTTTAACCTTTCCATACCACAATCCCAAATTCTCCAGCTTGACTGTAGAGGTCTTTTCAGACACCATCCCCTAAGGATTGGGAAATTCATAAAAGGAAGATAATGTCATACTATATGTAATATACAAACTGAGCATATTGGTCACTAGAAGAGTGACCTTTCGAAACGACAAATTAGATTCTATATGCTTCAGAATATAATATGGCTTAGTGCTTAAAATAAGGATGACATATGACATATACTCTTAATTCTAGCCTCATAGTGGTTGACTTTGTTATTTCTAAATAAGCTGTAGCACTCATTTTTTTTCTTCAGACAACATAATTCAATCCAATATTCACTGTAAACTAAATGTGGACCAGTGCTTGAGATTTTTAGTAAAGCTGAAGAAATCCGAATGCTTTTCCAATGCTGCTTTAAAATAGTTTCAGGGGCACCTGGGTGGCTCAGTCAGTTGAGCATCTGACTTCGGCTCAGGTTACGATCTCAACGTCTGTGAGTCTGAGCCCTGCATCAGGCTTTGTGATGACAGCTCAGAGCCTGGAGTCTGCTTCCAATTCTGTCTCCTTGTCTCTCTGCCCCTCCCCCACTCATGCTCTGTCTCTTAAAAATGAATAAACGTTAAAAAATTTTTTTTAATAGTTTTAAAGATTGAACCATATTCAGTGGGAACACACAAGAAGATCTGCTGCCAAATATTCTTTGAACTTTGAGATAAGTAACATATGCAAGTACTCACTATGGTTAACATACATATAGCCATAGAAACTACAGTGAAGTAGTAGTCTGTTCTGGCTACCAAATCTAAATGCTTTTCTCCAAATTTACATTTAAAACCTTGTTTTTAGAAATAAACTTTTAAAATTTATGAGATACAAATACAAATATTTTTTTTTCTTCCTGTTTGTTTTCTATGTGTGTGTGTGTGTGTGTGTGTGTGTGTTTGGTTTTGCGTTTTGTTCCCTTTGGGTTTGTTTGTTTGTTTGTTTGTTTGTTTGTTTTGAGAAAGTGTGCACAAGCAGGGAAGGAGCGGAGGGAGAGAAACAGAGAATCTTAAACAGGTACCACACTCAGCGCGAGCCCCATGCACGATGCGGGGCCCTGGGATCATGACCTGAGCGGAAATAGAGAGTCAGTCAACCAGCTGAACCACCCAAGCACCCCTCTATGTATTTTTAAATTAATATATTCTTTCTGATTCCTGGCTTTGTAAATAATAAGAGCGAAAACATAGTAAATACTAAAAACACTAATAAACCCACCATTCATAAGTGACAATACCACTTATGTTCCAAATTCCTCATCCTGAGATTTTTTTTCTATGTATTCTATATTTCCTTTTTGAAATTTAGTTTGGAAAAGAGGTGGAAGCTGTTATATAATACCAGATAAACACCACCACTAAGGGAAAAATTAAGTTAATTTTTAAAACGCCTCTGGATTTAATGTTTATCACATTTCTATAACCACATAATAGTGAAATAGGCAAATGCTTTTAGTCACAGAACTTGGTTTCCTCAGGCTACAGCTACCTTTTTGAGGGTGGTAGAAGATCCAGGCCTGAAAGGGATGGCGGCTTTGGACTTGCCCGCTACCTTCAGTCTCATTAGGCATTTCTGGGTCTGTCCACGCTCCACTCACCGGTGTGTTCTGATAGCTAAGAGATGGGGGAACTAGTTTCCTCTCCATGCTTGTCCTAGCCGAGATGGAAAATTAATTCTGCTGTTCAGGAAAATGGGAAGGTTGTTGGTCACAACAGACCAAAACTCTCAGACATGGTGTGTTATTTGCCCTCTGTCATTATATGGCAGAAACTGAAGATGCTAGGGCTGTCTCTCGCTAACATCTGCTTTGTTATTAACTCATTTTGCCTGCATCTTTAATTTATGGTGACAGCCGCCTTCCCAGGCTTTGGATTCCATCCCTCTCAGGAACCCCGCTAGCATGCGGGGGCCCGTTTCTTCTCCGCAGCTGTCTGTGCAGAGTCTCAACGGTGTGCCTACAGCTGGCAACATGCAAGACAGTGCGCTGATGGCTCCCTCTCTCTCCTTGTCTTCGCAGCTGGCGCTACGTACATCTTTGGAAAAAGCGGAGGCCTCATCCTCTACACCTGGCCAGCCAATGATAGGCCCAGCACTCGCTCTGACCGCCTTGCCGTGGGCTTCAGCACCACTGTGAAGGACGGCATCTTGGTGCGCATAGACAGTGCTCCAGGCCTCGGCGACTTCCTCCAGCTTCACATAGTGAGTACCAGGCCTTGGCCTGGATTTCTTTGTCTTCCTGGCGGTGTGAGTTGGTTCACTAGATGAATGCAGCAGAACGTTCTAGATAGACTTGGCAAAGAGACACAATTATAAAAATTGCCTACATGTATTGGAGCCATATCCAAGGGTTAGTCCATGTGTCAAGTCTCATTATTCCCTTTAGAGGTGAACTTTGGGTACCTCGGGGATAAAAAAATGAAAAACTCTTTCAGTCCAGACTCTCTTGCCAGCTGTGTGGTTTGGTCTGTCATGAAACATTTAGCAGGCTGCTTCGGTGTACCTAAGAGTTTTACCTGGTACTTTACCTTAACCTGATGCAAGTAGCAGAGCCCGCTCGGATGTTTGCTGGGAGGTCAGGAAAGTTTTTCTGTAAAAGGCTAGATAGCAAGTATTTTGGGATTTGCAGGTGATATGGTTTCTGTCAGAGCTCCTCGGCTTTGCCGTCGTAATGTGAAAACAGCCATAGATAGCATGTTTTTTTGTTTTTTTTTTAAATGTGTGTGAGCATATTCCAATAAAAATTTATTTTGTAAAAGTAGGCTACAGGCTATACTTTAGTGACCTCTGCCCTAGGCTGAAAACTTCCTTGGAGAGACTCAAAGAGCATGTGATAAAAGCTGAGGGCAGAGTGGATGGGGCAAAAGGAAACAGTGCGATAACCAAGAATTGTTATATTCATGCGTATTGTATATTCAACATTTTGCTTGTCTATATAGGCCCAATAGGACTTGCAGCCTCAGTCACTGCACATCGTTAAGAACACAGTGCAATTCTAAGAAATTAAAATGATTTGGAGGAAAAAATTACTTCGTTATGAGGATAGAAAATATTTTTATAGCAACAATTAACCCATTTTATCACCTGTGCAGTCTGCAGTTAAGAAAGTAGGCTAAAGAAGGATATGATTCTCGTCCATAAGTACCCGAAGTGCAGCTACCAGGAGCAAAGAGAGGAATTGTTCTCATTAGTTAGCAATGACAAGGCCAGAAAGAATGGATTTAATTTGGGGCAATAAGAATTCAGTTTAAATAGCAGGGTGGGGGAAGCAGTTAAGAGGAGAGATCAACTGAGGATTACCACCAACCTCCAAAAAGGAGGAAAAGGAACATTTACTGGGAATCTTTGAATCTGAGTTTTGCTAATGTCTACTGAGGAAGGCGCAGAGTGGGATTTTATGGCCAGTCTCCGGAGTGGAGGTGGCTGGCGGGAACCACCAGCAGCCAGTCAGCCCTGCAAGCACTGCCCATCTCCAGCACCTGCTCTTCCAACATGCCTTGGAAACAGGAGCAACTTGAGTGGAAGGCTTGCGCTGGAAACTTGTCTGGCCTCGGTGTGAGCCAGAGCCAGACAACACTCTGCGTAGGAGCACAGGGAAGGACGGTGAGGAATGATCACCTTCCAAATGTGGAAGAGGGGTCTTAACGGAGCTGTGAACCTTTGTGCTTTCTCAGATGCTCTAAGAACCGTATGGCGCTGTGAGCGTGAGCTTAAGCATTTTAAAAAGTCATGCCAAGGACCACAGAGAAAAGCAGCCACAGTTTGTACAGTTTATTTCTATTTGGCCTCTAAAAACCAGCATAATTTACAAAATTCTGCGAGATTTATGCCGCATATAACTTAATGACTATTTCATGGCAGCTATAACTAGGCTATTATTACCAGCTCACTTGCATTTTCATGGTGATTTATCTTCTTTTTTTGTTCGGTGTGACTTACTAAGAAAAATATGGTTTGGCACAGCCACGAGCGTCTCTGTTGAGTCAGACAATGTCCTCTCAGTTTATCCATTTCTCCCCATTTGTGTTTTGTAGAGCATCTCGACGTTGAAGAGAAATGTCTCTTATTTTTCCGAAAGTTTGCTTAAAATTTTTGTTTTTACAAAAGGGCTATGAGGATCCTGGGAACTTCTAGGAGGAATCATAGCATTCTGTTTTTAACATTTTTAATGGTAAAAATACAAGAAATTTTACATTAAAATGCATAGGTCCCCTTGGGTACTATGGACCTTTTCCGGTGATGCTATCATTGCTTAAACATTCTAGAAAACCCCAAAAGATTGCCCTTCATCAGACTGACATCATCTGACCTTCTTAGAGAAAAGACAGACAGACAGACCCTACAGTGTAGAAAAGCCACATCTTTCTGGAATGGACCTGACATGGTCATGGCCCACTTGAAAATGGAATCACTTCATTGGTCTGATAATTGGAAACTATTTTTGTTTAATTCTCTGGTGTTTACCAGATATAAAAACTGTGTGTATTGCAATAAAAATTCATTTATAAAGGCAGGCTGCAGGCCGTACTTTGGTGACCCCTGCTTTAGGCCTCAGACTTCTTCATAGAGATGTCCAGAACCTCTGACAAAACCTGAGGTCAGAGTGGAGAGAACAAAGGGAAGGTTCCTCACCACAGTCAGCAATAAAGAATCCAAATGGAAGATCAGAAGACTTGATTACAAACCCTGCTTCTTGTTTCGGACATTTACATAGATGCATCAGGAAAACGATGCCATAAATACTTTTATTGGACTTTTACAATCTGTAAAGTGTGTATTTATTTAATGGACGTAGCTTGTTTCCTTGTACTATAGAAAATAATTTAAGGACCATTAAGGAAAGTGGGAAGAGTTGGGGAAGAGGTCAAAGATTCCATTCCTGCTTGCCGTTTGCCTGGGAGAAGAGAGATCCACTGGGGGAAAAAAAGTGATGGCAGACACAAAGAAGAGGGGGAATCAGGGCAGATCCCAGGGGCAGGAGGCGTAGGAGGCACCAGGCTGGGGAAAAGGACCCATCTGCCTAGAGGTGTGTTCCTAGCAGGGGGTTACATGTGGGCAAAGCCTCGTTCTTCCACTGTGGATGTTCATTGTGGAAGCAACCAAGAGTACTTTGGTCCTGTTTCTGATGGGTTGTCAAGCTCCTAAGTTGTTAAAAAACAAGTACAAACTCAGAAATTAGCAAGTCAGGGAGGGGACTTTGGTAAATGGTGGAGAAAGAAAGGGTCAGGAAAGAGAGAGAGAGGGAGAGAGATTGAGAATTCGTGTTTTATAAACTGGTACTGAAGGCAAGTTAGAGTTTCCTAAAGTGTTTTGAGCAGTAGTAACTCTGTCATTGGAACAAGCCCTTTGCACCCCCGACTTAGCCTATTTGAAGGAAGAGAAAATGCTTTTCCGAGAACACCAAAGAGTCTGACCCTGAGGTGAGCACCCCCTCTAGAACAGACCTGCTTGGTGTGGAGTCCCCAGAGCAGGAATGGGCAGGTAGACTCCATGTTGTCTACCAGCTCCCAGGGCCTCTCACTTCCTCGCTTCAGGCTTTCCAGTGGAAGGATTTGTGAGAGCAGCAGGGTAAATCCAGCAGGTAGGAGTTCGGCTTCTGCGCGTCTGCCACCTGCACTGAAATGAGACTTGGGGATGGATGGATGCATGCTGCCTGTACTACACTTGCTCTAGGCTACGTGCTCTCCTATCCCTGAGCCTTCCCATTTCTCTTCCTTTGGCATCCTGAAAGGCCCGCACATTAAAAACTCTTTAGGAAAATTGGAATCTTAAACTCCTTTTCCACAAGAGTCTCTTGAATCATTTCCTAATTCAAGTCATTAGTCTTATTATGATCTTTCTCATACCCGGCCATGGTCAGCCGCTCTAATAGAATTGAGTTTTGTTTCGAGGGCTGGGAAGAAAGGCAGAGAAAGTAACATGACTAATTTGGAGACATACAACATTTGAGCAGATGGCAGGAGAAACCCTGGGCAGAATGAAGGCATTGGTGCCCTAGGGTAAAAAACTGACATAAAGAAAGAGACACCAAGACGGAGGTGGGTAGGTGCTATAGGTGCAATTTTTCCTATTTCACAGTTTGCTCAGATTATCTGTTCATCTGGCCAAAGGAGCAGAGGCTCTTCTTTCTTTTGCTGGTTTCTTTTAAACTTGAAGTCTTCCCACTCACCTGGGGTGCTCATGATGGTTAAATAGGCTTTGATGCTAAGTGTTGAATAAGACAAGAGTTACTTCATTAAAAAAAAAATCGGAGAAGTCCAAGAGATCAAAATAATTTAGAGATGGTTTGCTTCAAATTAGCTTCCATTTCTTCATTTTTGGTTCACGCTTCTGGGATGCACTGTTTTCTGTATCAACTGTTAATCATAATATTAATGAAATCACAGATGAAGTGTGTTTGACAAGGCAAAAAGATCTTTGCTGAAGTGTGTATGCATGAAATGAAATTCTGTGGAGGAAGAGTGTCTTAGGATAGAGGGGTTTGTGAGGAAATGTTACTTTGGATATGTTTCCTCCATTGAAATCTATTGTTGAGGAATTAATCTGCTCGATACTTGGAGAGAAGCTGCTGCCACTCGCAAGTGACATCTGCCTATTGACCTCACATGTAGGTTCAATGAAGCTGTGTCATATTACACTCACCTTCATTTATCCAACAGGGAAAAATTGAATAGGACCAGGGAAAGGATTACCATGAAGTGCTTGCTATTCTCTTACGAAATTCTTGACAACCTCCCTTCACCACCTACAAATTGAAGGTCGGGCAAAACTGGGCAACAATTAGCTTCTCTTTATGTGGTTAATACAGGGTGTAAAAAAGATGTGCTATTAATTTCTTTCTCCCTGCGTGTAATTTACAGTAAATCCTCTTGGATTCATTTTTTAATTATGAGCCTTTCAGTAATAGTGAAAATTTATGTGTCGGGGCATCTGTTTTGTTTGACGAGAATTTATAACCTTTTCCAACTGTTTCCCTCCTGACTTCTAATGTAGATACCTAGATAAAACAAAGTAGGAGAAGAGAATGGGCTGCTGTCCTGACTTACCCCCTTCTCATGTTGGCAAAGTGTTCTCCTTACAAAACCCACTCCCCTCGCCCCGCAAATAAAAGTCTCATAGTATTCTCTCAGCATCGTGTTTGGGGAAATCGAATATTAAGTTCGATATGTATAGTATTGTTTTTCTATAATTTATAGCATTTGGAGAGACTTCTGGAGAATAAATGGAAGCAGAGCTGAATTATGATAAACGATCTGCTCCTCACATCTATTGCATCTATAAATTGCTGGCCTGGATGGTTCATTTGGCTGTCTCTGTGTGAGATATTTACAGTAAACCATCAACATCTGTTGAGTTAGTCTTCAGAGATGTTAGGTGGCTGTTACCTTAGATTCGTGTCTGGATTTGACCAGTAGCAGAACCGGATTTGACTTAGGAACTGTATTTGGGGGAATCTTCAGAGGAGCAGAGAGGAGCATTGGCATTTTTTGAGACTGGTAAGGCAAGTAGAGAGGGAAAGAACAAGAAAACAACAAAGGTGTCCAACAGATGCAATTTTGTTTCCCACAGAGTGCTATGCACGGCAGGTTGGCTCTGTATTTCCTTTCATTGCTATTTGTTCTTAGTGAAAAAGGCCTCTTTGGGTTTTCCGGGCTTAGGAGCTTTTCCAGATCATTAGCCACTTCTGTGAAGAGGGCCTGCTGGGGATCCTCTCTGCAGCCTCCAGCTTGGCTGTTCCATCCCGGCTGAGTTGGAGAAGAAGGTGGGAGAATGCAGTAGAAGTAGGGATTTGATGAAGTGAGCACTTACCCAAGCTGGACCAGACACAGCTCCCTGCGTGGGAGCTGGGGTGTGTTTTCTCCAATCTCCCTTATTTCCGAGGTAATTCCATCTAAATCTGTTTACTTTGACTGCACACTTGGTTTTGAAGGGCAGCATGCCATAGTGGAAAAAAATGTACTTAATCTGAAATCAAAAGACATGGATTTGAGTTTCATTTCCGTCAGCATCCAAGGAGCTCTTTAGCTTTGAACAAGTCATCATTGCCCTGGGCTTCCCCTTCCCCTTCTTTTAATGAACACACACAAAAAATACTATACTACAGAGTTTTTCCAAGGTTCAAATGGAATCCAGTATTTAGAAGTTGTTTGTTACCGGCCAAAAACTACACAAACGTAGGATGATGGTTTTCTTCATGAAAACCCAGAATATCCAGAAGGTAATAACTTAAATAGAGGGAAAAAATTAGTAAAAGGAAGACTTTTTTTAAGTTTACTTATTTATTTGGAGAGAGATAGAGACAGCATCAGTGGGGCAGGAGCAGAGAGAGAAGGAGAAAGAGAATCCCTAGAAGGCTCCATGGTGCCAGCATGGAGCCTGACACAGGGCTCGAACTCACAAACCATGAGATTATGACCTGAGCTGAAACCAAGAGTCAGACACTCCCCCAACTGAGTCACCCAAGTGCCCCAAGGAAGAATATTTCAAAATTAAAAGTAGAGTCTCATTTTAAGAATTTCTAAAAGTCTGCCAAGACTGTTTCTGCAAACAAATTCCTATTTTATCTGATCAAAAGTGATTTTTTTAAATTAATCAGATTCCTGATTGAGACTTTTGGAGTGTCCTCTTAGCACCGGCTGAAGAACCCAGTTCAGTCTGAGAGAGGCCTGGTTAAATGAATAGAATATGACCTGGAGCTTCCTTGACATGTCATCGTAAGGCATATCTCTATACCACAACACAAGGTGATGCATCGTGCTTCCCCTGCCCTTCAGTATAATGTTCCAAAAGGCCCCACCCTCACCAGTAAACCCATAATTCACCCAGCCCGGAAGGTCCTTCTTCAACTGTATGAGCCAAAGGGGAGGAGGAGGAGGAGGAGGACGCAGCAGTAATAAGCAGCAACATCAGGAGAGCAAAACCTTTCAGGCAGAGGTAGCATGCAAGAGGTTTGAGACCCACCATGGTCACCAGATAATCACATAAATAGCCTGGTCCGATACTTGAGAATCCACAGAGCTCAGAGAGAGTCCCTGCTGGAACCAGGGTTCTCATGTGGGTACAGCCAGATTGAGTAGGGGGTGAGTAGCTGCTACTACCAAGTAAACTAGAAACCTAAAAGCACAGGTGCAAATAAGAGCATTTCATAGACTTCGATTCCCCCAAATAGTGAGAAAAGTGAATGATAAAGTTAGTGTACAGATAAAATGTATAATAATGCAGTCATACAAATCGAGTTGACAAAATATATAGAAAATATTTTATGCTTCCCCAGCACATACCCCAGTATTTATAGCAGCACTTTCAACAACAGCCAAATCATGGAAAGAGCCTAAATGTCCACCGACTGACGAATGGATAGAGAAGTTGTGGTTTATATATATGATGGACTACTACTTGGCAGTGAGAAAAAATGAATCTGGCCATTTGTAGCAACATGGATGGAACTGGAGGGTATTATGCTAAGTTAAATAAGTCAGGTAGAGAAAGACAGATACCATATGTTTTCAATAATAGGTGGATTTTTGAGAAACTTAACAGAAAACCAAGGGGGGAAAAAAGTCACAGAGAAGGAGGGAAGCAAACCATAAGAGACTCCTAAATACCAAGAACAAACAGGGTTGATGGGAGCTGGGGGAGAGGGGCAAGTGCGTGATGGGCATTGGGGAGGGCACTTGTTGGGATGAGCACTGGGACTTTATGGAAACCAACTTGACAATAAATTATTAAAAAAAAGCAGAATGTGAAATAACTAAAAATGAACTCGATATAGTTAATATATTATGTATGCTCTATAAAGCGTATTTATGAAAAAAAATTATGGCTGGTAAACAATTATGAGAAAGCAGAGCCCAAATAGCCGTATCTTTCTCATTTATCACTTACATCAGCAACTCTTTTGACTGTTAAATGGTAACAGTTGTGTTTCCGAATCTTCAATACTTATATAATATGAATTTAGAAAAATTAGGACTCAGAGAGATTAGCTCATAAACTTCAACTAGTGTATTTAAATTGAGTGTTTTTTATGTGCCAGGCAAATTGCTACACTTTAGGGATACTGTAATAAACATCAGGTCACACAGAACTAACAGACTTGAAAGACCCCAGTAATTAAAATATGAGAAATTAGATTTCCTATACTTTTTTCAGCAATTAAGTTTTTCTTAAGTCAAAGAAAACAATACTTTTTTTAAAAAAGTTTCCTAAATAACGAAAAGACTTTAATCAGGTTTTTGAGATTGCAACTTAAATAATATAAAATTCTAAGGAGAAGTCAGGATGCTACTGATTTAAAGCCAGCCTTGTGGCATATATCCTAGATTGCTGCAGGTATCAAATAGCCAAACAGGTTCTGAATAGCAGAGGCTTTTTAGACATGTGGATTTGAAGTGCAGCAAGCAAGGCAAACACTAGTTACCGTCAAGCGAGCACTGGGTCTCATATGACTTAATGGCAGGCCTACCTTAACACTGTCGGCTGGATGAGTTATCTCATTGCCCCACCACTTACACGGTTACTAGTCATTACTCCTGGGGTATTGTTCACTGCAACAGGGCAAGAAATAACTCATTGACTCCCTGAAGCTATAGATGATGGATTTTTACCTCCCTGGCCACATTCAGAAGGCAGGGAAGCTCAGTGTATTAATGGGGGAATTCGTTAGCCACCCACTCCATAGCATCATATGCTTAGATCCTGACGCTGTCACTGCTGCTGTTTCAACTTGTTAGTGTGTCCCTGATAGATGGCAGAGGGAACTGTATAACTGTATTAGCCTCAAAGATAGTTCTGACAGCCAGGCTGGAGTAGTTTCCCAGCCTGAGATGACACCTTTGGAGCCTGGACTCACTTAAAGACATTTAGATAAGCCCTGTGGATCGATCAAGCTAACCTTCACCCTGAAGTCATTTCATACTCAGAATGACAGGAGATGATTGGCAATTAAGTCTCTTATACTATTCTTGACTCCTTAGTTAACCTCTTTTTAATTTGGTTTATTTTTCCTCTCCATTTTCTATAAAATGTCAGGTAATTTAATGACACAGATGATTGCTTCCGACATTGACTTAGGACCATACGTAAATCATCGTACGTTACTACCATTATTATCACATACACCACTAATATCGATTGACACAATACCAGGTACCAGCCACTGTGTAAGAATTCTGTTTACATCTTCTTATTATGAACTCACAACAATTCAATGAGGTAGTCACTATTAATATCCTCACTTTATGAATGAGGCAACTGATGCTTAATGAAGCTAAAGAAATTTCCCAAGATAGCAGTGAGCAGGCATTTAAATCCAGTTTTGATTCTTAATTACTATGACACTCCTAATGAAAGTTTCAGAGTGGAAAGTATAGTGAATTTTAATTCAACACATATTCATGGAATAGCAATTTATGTGGGGTTGTTGGATATTTAAAGAAATTTAATATCAAGGAGGGAAATAAGAAGTGTACATGTGACGGTTTTTAGATGGCATCGGGGAGATTCCAAGGAAGGTAAGACTCTTACAGTTTGTAGAGATTAAGAAATGAACACAGACAAGCTGGGTCAGATTTTGAATGATGGAATCTGAAGAAGGAACATGCTAAATGAAGATACCAGTATGAGTATTATCTCAAGGGAATATGGCTATGTTCCCAAGTTTGTGATGTGTTAACTTTGGCCAGAATAAATGTTTTGAATGAAAAGGCAGACGGTATGGGTTAGCAGAAAGAGCACATGTCTCAGAGGCCAGTGGTGTGTAATTCAAGATCGTCTCTGCTTCCAGACACCTCTCTGTCTTTAGAGGAATTATTTGACTGCTCTGTAAAATGGAGGTAGAAATAATAGTGATGTCACCTTGCAAGTCTGTGTGAAAACTTATAATAACGTATATGCAAATGCTTAATGAGTACCCGGTTCACAGTAGATGCCAAGTTAATGATGGTCATATTTTTAGGTTGTTGTTTATTTTTTTGTGTTTTTTTCCCTTTCCAGGTATTTAGATCTGTAGTGAGGAGGACCTGAATGCCATACTGATAGATTGGTTTTTAAAGTAATGAGAGGACATCGAATGTCTTTCAGCAGAAGATGAAATGCCCAAAGCTTAATTTTCAGAAAGATTATTTTGGCTCTGTTGAAAGAATGGTTTTCAGTGGGTTCAAGGAACGTAGGTAGCAGATTATTGTTTAAGTGGTCAGGGACTTATTCTATGATGTGATCATAGGAAGGTAATGAAGATGAAACTAAAGGACATTCCTTCCAGAGATAGAATCAACAGGTGTTGCCGGCTGGTTGGATGGAAAGGGAAAGAAGTAAGGAACGTCTAGAATGGAAAGGTCAAATTTCGTTAACAATAACAGTAAAACAAGGCACATATTAGAAAAACTTATTTTAGGATAAGGTGGCCAGAGTTTGGCGTTAGTGATGCAACACATAAGGCATCCAAGAGTCAATCTAGAGCTTTCCAACTGGAAATATGTGATGAACTCTGAAGAGAAATACAGACAGAGGTAGGGACTTGAAAAATTGCAGCCTGAAATGGCAATGGAAACTGAGGATTGTTAAGATCTACAGGGACATAAATGGGTGTGGGCTTGGGAAATACATACATAACTTTACAAAACAAAGGAGGAAAAGAAAGAAATGTAAAGAAAAGGCCAGAGGGTCAGGCAAAACCTGAATAGTGAAGCATTACAGAGGATTAAGAGGTTTTTCAAACACAAGTAGGTCTAGAGCTATTTTTTCCATACCTTTCAGTCAAACCTCTTTTGTTTGCTATCTGTTTATAGGAGTGTCTTCCTTGTCTTTATTGGCATTTATTACGCCATCCAGTTTGTGTCATTCCAGTCTCCTCCTTAGTCATTCTGCACTTCTTCTTTTAGTAGTCGTTGTGGGCATTGCTTACTCAGAGTCAGAAGATTCCCCGTCTAAACCCAGATCTTCCACCAGCCAGCAGTTATCATATGTAAATGGTGGAGATATAGCTACTGTTCTGCCAACCTCCTAGTACTGTGGGGAAGATCAAATGAGAGAATGCATGTGAATGTGCCCTGATACCGCCGAAAGATCTCCAAAGGAAATAAGATCATTTTCATAATAATATGTGTATGCCTACTGTCCTGCAAAGCTGTTGGTGCCTAAGAGACTGGAAATGAGGACGTAAGAGATGTTAAGGTGGTTGTCATTTTCAGCAGTGTGGATTAGCAATCCTGCAAATAGCAGATCAGAGCCAAAATGTGAATGACCCATCTGTGGGATCTCATGAACTGCTTTGGTCTTCAAATGATGTTTTTATTTGGTACACATCTTCAGACCTTGTACTTCACTTTAGGGGGGGCTGTCTGGATTGAAGGTCATGCTACAGTTCCCCAAGGAACAAACCCCCTGACCCCATTGATCACCTTGTGGGGTGAGGCAGAGAATCTGACTCCCCTTATCATTATCTTAGCTTGGAAACCTACAAATGCTACTAATGGTCCTAAAATTATCCAGCCCTTTCTTAAATGCAAACTGCAGTACTTAGGTTACTAAGCGCTTTTGGAAATAAACTCTACTGGTTGACTTTTCATTGCTGCAAACTCACGTTCTTACCTGGTGGCAAGCATATTTTTGGAATCACTCCTGTATTTGCTGTTTTACTTACTGTGCAGTCACAGTACTACCCACCTTATATATGTCAGCTCATTCAATTCTCACACCACTGTCCAATTGGGGAGATAGCCACCATTTTAGAGTTTAAGAACTAAGGCTCAGAGGATTAACTAATCATTTGTTCCTCATGTTAAGGGAAGGAAAAAAATGAAATTAGTGGTATGCTTGATTCTAATGTCATACACACTGCTTTTGATACATACCTATACAATATTGAAGTCAGATGTGGCTATTGAATAGCGCCTGCGATTTTCTTTTTTAAATCCACACTGTTAAGAATGGCAAACATAAATAAAGGAACGGAGCACAGCATTTTGGCTAAAGCAGAATACGTAATTGGAATCAGGTCACTTTCTTTTTTGGATTCAGAGAAACTCTCCATTTTACATTACATTTTATTGTTTTGCAGTATTTGTTTTTGTCTCAACAGCTTTAAGGCACCCAGTTACTCCCAAAACACTTTCTTAAACATCCCTGTACAAAATGGGCTTGGAAATGAATCTAAGGTTTTGAATGCAATATGGTGCAACCAGAGGCTTGCAGTAACTTTTACCCCCAAATTTTAACACAAATCCTTTCAAATGTAATATATCTGAGCAGAAATTCCTAGATAAACGCATTCTCATATTTTAGTGTGATAAATACCATATCAGAAGTTTTCAAATATCCTTGCTCGAAAACCGTAAATGATCTCAAACTATATGGAAACACACTTACTCTTCCTGTAGCCAGTATTTAATTTCTATATTTATAATTTAAACCTAGTATGAGTATCTTCACGGCAGCACGAGGCTGTCATCCACTGGTCTGTTAGCTTCTAACATTGAGTGGCAGAATAGAGTAAAAACTTGAAAGGGAGACCTTTACCCTGGAAATCACAGTTTTTTGGAGTGGGAGCAGATTCTATTCAGCTTGCCCCTGATGGTGATGCCTAATTCCTAAGGTTCAGAGGCTTTCATGTTTGCTACATAGATCAGCAATACTACAGCTGGTTTTATTGCGCGGCTAAACAGTCAGGCTTAAATACAGTACTAAAGTGTGAAAGAGTTTGGTGTGATCCGTTGCCCTGAACACTGTGAATGTGCAAGGGGTGAGAGTCTCTGAATCCCCACAAGGGACAGCTACCTTTAAAAATAAGGCGAAAGTCTCCCTGAGGTTCAGCTGAGAATAGATATAGGGGTTTATAGAAGTATAATATGACAAACTTGGTATTAGAAAAGAGGCAGGTGGGAGGGAGGAATAGAATTGCCAAGCTAAAATTAGCCAAGCAGGCAAAGATTAGCAGCCTGCTTTAGTGAAAAACAATTCATTCATAGATTTATTCAACCAGCTGCTACTATATGTCAGGTAAGTTCTAGGATCTGGGGATACAAGAGTAAACAAGATACAAACGGCTGTTTTCATGGAGTTTACATGGTATAAGCAGTCAGAACATGGGTGCTGCAGAATGTTGAAAATGCAACGTCATATATATTTAGTTAATTGGCATATTAACGGACTGGTGAATCTCCACCAAACTTTTATTTACACCTTTGTACTCTTCTCTGTTTCCCGAATCTGCATGTGAACCTCTTTTACTCTTATAATCAAAAAAGAGCAACGAGCTTCTCACTAGCTGGTTCTACTGTGACTACCATTAATGACCCCTCTAGTCTGTTTTCAGTACCAAAATGAAACAGAAAGGAACATCTTTACCCTCAATTTCTGTTCCTTTTTCTTTGAAATGACTGCGGCCATCCCTGTTTTTTTGTTTTGCCATTGTACAGGATTCCTTCAGAATAGCCATCTATATTTCACAGGCAGAAAATTGCTAGAGGCATCCAAACAATACTAACAGAGAAAAAAAAAAAAGACAAAAGCCAAAATCAAATGAAAACCCATCCTTCCTGGGAGAGAGACCACGCTGTTTCCAGTATACTCTCCAAGCCTGCTTATACTGTCATGTCTGCACACTGACCTAGAGCTTCCAGCCTCCCAAACCCAGTCAATTACAAGATCACCCCCTATGGTGACAGTATCGGTACAAATTAGGTCTTTCCCTTCGCTTAACTGAATGCCTCAGGAAACAGAATGGAGCCACATGTTTCCCTTTGATTCACACCCAAACACTGCAAAACACAGAGTGTGCGCTTCCTCCTTCAAGCTGTGTGTGTGCGTTAAACACAGGCAAACATTGGACTGAAATGCAGACACAGTAAGTCAGCTCTAGGGAAAGCCATTCAATTCTTTTTCTTTCCTAAATCTTGATCTTTTATTCGAACTAAGTCTCTGCGGAGATTCTGAGAATGATATTTAACAACGATTCTCCAAAGAACAGTTAAATGTGTTTTATCCAAAATTGGGTATTCACCAAATCTTAACAGACTCCCGTCTGGAACTGGGAACTTGCCATCAGCTCTCTCCTTATAAATAATTCTCAATTTTTAATAAAGAAAACCAGAAACACCCACTGTATACAATGGATGTGAAGGAACATAGAAGGCACTATGCAAAAGTTTTCTGTATATTTCCACAAAGAGCTTTTTGGCTAAAACCGAGTATTTGATGAAGTATATTAGCAAAGAAGTATCCTGGGTATGAACCTCAACCCCAGCAGGAAAACCAGACTCCTCAATGAGGCATGCAGCTTGAGTTTTCATATCTGTCTCCAAGAAAACAACCCATGTTGCAAACTAGTGAGACTTGACGGCAGATTCTCCAGGCAGGAGCTGGTCACATGGCTTTGTGAACGCAGTGACGTCTCTATGCTGCACAGGCCAAGATCACTGGATTGACAAAGAACAGTTCATTTCACACAGAAGTAAAAATGTGTATGTGTTTAAAAGCCTAAACAGAACCGCACTGTTTAGCAAACTCTTACTCTACTGTTAACCACCAAGAGCCACCTTATAAACTCGGACCCAGGCTTGCTAGATTTTAGAAACCTAACCACAGCTTTCATACACCAAGTTGCCGTGTGTGCCCATAAAAAGTCACAGTTCTGTTCTCTTTGTCTTGAGAATAGTTGCAGATTTGACTCCCTCTCAGGTCCTGATGACTGACAGCGAGGCCAGAGCCAGCTCTGACCTCCTTACTGGCCACGAACCAGGTCAGCACACGTAGACTCACGAGCCTATGCAGGGTAGCTGCTTGGGGCCATCTAAAATGGAGCTATTGTCTTTGCTTCAGCACCTCCTCCCTTCCTGGATCCATGAATGGCAGGAATGAAATATTTTCTTCCTTCTCTCTTCTCGGTATTTGGCAGTACAGCACAAACGAGCTCACTCCTTCCACTTAGCTCCAACATGCTATTCCTGGTTCCTCATCTCAGAGAACAAGGGGTCCTTTTTCTTCAGTTTGAGGAGTGTAGAGAATGTACTCCTTCAGTTTGCGGAGTTTAGAAAATGTATCTGTGTATTGGATGAATACATCCAAAAATTCAGGTATTTCATATACAACTTGAGATTTCCAGTTTCTCTTAAAAAAAAAAAAAAAAAAACTAGAAGGTTTAGGGACATTGGGCCAATGTTCCTATGTGGCATCAGGCAACTGGAGACAAGGAACAGTTGCCATTTTTATGGACATACCATTTCCAGCCATTGCTGTCTCTGCCCTCTCTCTGCCGTACAAATCATTCGGCGTATCCATTCCTCTCCACACCTCCCCATGCCTGCTTGTAGACCTTCGACTCTATGACTTCTCTCACACAGAAGTAGTGTTAACAGTTTGGAGTCATACTCTTGCATTTTATACATAAACTGACCTCTTGAACATTTTCATAGACACAGCTATTATAATGCTAAGTTTAGAAGAGCCTAGAAGTTGCTGCCCCAAGGCACATATTTGCCTGCTCAGAAATATTTGAGACTCACATATCTGTTTCATACATAAAATGTGTTATTTCGAATAGCACATTAAATGATTTTACTTCAGTGGTTCAACTTATTTGTGCGTTTTGAACACAGAATGATAAATGAAGATTGTATCGATTTCTCTGAGAAAAGATGAGTGTCCTTCCTAAAATATGTCATTACATATACTTTGCATAGAATAACACATTTTCTACACTTTAAGCATCATTTTATAATATTGCTGTGTCAGAATGCTCTTAATTATTCTTCTCTAAGAGTCTTCACACAAAGCTCTGATTACTTAGCCTTCTCCGAAGGGGACCACCTTTTAGGGGTGAGTCTGAGAGCTCTGACTTACTACAAGAGTGAAAGGTGGCACACGACTGAGGAACACATTCTTCATCCCTGTTTCTTACTCAAGGGCTTTAAGCCATCTGTATCAAAACACTTCAAATGCTAGCTCCGCATTGCTTTTCCTGTTTCATTCCTCAGATAGTCAAGAATCACACCGCACCCCCCCCCCCAACCCTGCCCCACTCCTGACAGTTTTACCTAAACCTTTTCTTCCATTGCTTCAGGCCATTTTGCTTCCAGTCATATCATCTTCTGAGACTATGAATAATTCTTTCCCTTCAATTATATTGTTACCTTGAAGGTATTTATAGGCTGTGATCTAGTCCCCTGGAGTCATTGCCTTGCCAGACTTTATAAATTTAGCTCTTCCCACCTTTCCTCCTATGTTTTATCTTCCAGCCTTTGTAACACTGCCTTTTTTTTTTTTTTTTGAGCCTATCTTTGTAGCTTCTCTGATATTTCAGTATTCTTCCCAAACTAAAGAGGTCAGAAGAGCACATCACATCCTAGGTATTACTGTGAGTATCTGAATGTAGAGAGAGAAATCAAGTGAGAGGATTACTTCAAAATTGAACTTAATCTATTTGTGACTCAGAAAAATAGACAGAATGGTAGAGAAAGCTAACAGGGCACTGTCAACATGTTTCCATATATTTTAACATACTGTGAGGATAATCACAGGAGCTTAACAGAAAATGATGATTTTTTTTTTTTTTCTGAGAGGGAATGTCTTGATTCTATTGGGGACTTGTTCCTGTCCTTTAGAATAATATTTTTGTTAAAACTCCAGGCTTCAAACATAGTTGTGTAAGAAGATGGATTTTCTCCCCTAGTACATGTGCTTTTAAACCAATATCATCATTAATATTGTTGTTATTATTAATATTATTCCTGCTCCTGTGGCTTAAAATTAAGAAACAGCAATAACATTGGATTTTAGGAAACAAAACTAAATTGCAGCGTGAACCACCTAGGCTCTAGCTTTAAGTTCTGGTCCATGTCGACAGGCATTGGTAGCATTCCATCAATATGACAAATTGGGTATAGCCTTGGTGGGCACTGCGAAGAGCCAGGCCCAGCTTAGCTGTCTAGTGCATGACTTCCAAACATTTTTGATTGTTCACACATAGGACAGAAAAATTAATCATGTACCACTTATGAATATGCATATGTTTTATATAGTGTGCACCTGTGCTAATACGTTGTTCATATTATGAAACATACAAAAACATCAGACTTTTTTAAAGTTAAGATTTCATAAAGAGGCATTTCAGTATTTTTCCCCATAACCGCAGTGACCAATCTTGACATCTTTGGGGGATTTCTTAGCCCACTTTGGAGATTGCTGCTCTGGTGACAGAGTAAGCAGCCAATCTTAGCACTTCGCAGTAGGAAGCCCAGAATGAACAGTAAAAGGCTGGAGGACACTGAGAGCTATGTCATCCAGACACTCATTTTAGAGATAAGGGTGCAGAGGCCCACAGAGTTATCTACCTAAGGTCACGTCTATTGACAAGAAAGGTAGGGGTAAAACAAAAGTCTCCTGATTGTCAGATTGCAGCGTGTAAGGAAATCACCAGTTGGTCTGCTTCAGCTAGAGTTTGAGGAAGGTGGAGACCGAGCTCCTGACGGATGGAGGAGAGGGTTAGTTAAAGGGATGTTTTGATGGTCAAGTTTATCTGCCTATGTGATTTCTGCTCTCTCATGCCCCTTCCTATTAAGCTGTCTTTACAAGTTTTCTTTCTGTCTCGGTCTCTCTTTCTGTTTCTCTCTCCAACTTAAAATTCGAAGTTCCTATTTAATAACAGACGTCTTAAAAATTAATGTTTATTTATTTTAGAAAGACAGAGAGAGACGGAGTGCAACTGGGGGAGGGCCAGAAAGAGAGGGAGACATGGAGTCTGAAGCAGGATCCAGTCTCTGAGGTGTCAGCACAGAACCCCACTCAGGGCTCGAACTCACGAACTGCAAGATCAGGACGTGAGCCAAAGTCAGATGCTTAACCGACTGAGCCACCCAGGCACCTCAGTAACAGACCTCTTTATTAAGAACATGCTCTGGAGCTAGACTTGCCAGGTTCAAATCCTGACTTTGTTACTTAACAGTGTTATTCAATAGCTCTATGACTTTAGGCAAGTTACATCTCTTCTCCATGCCTCAGTTTCCCCATCTCCATGTCTTCTCCACGCCTCATTATTCCCATCGAGGATAATAAAGTTCCATGTGGATTGATGTGAGTGTTAAATGAGATGATACCTTGAAAGCCCTCATACACTGCCTGATCCCATCCTAAGGGTTCTTTAACTGTCAGCTGTCATTATTGTTATCATTTTATTAGTAATTTCTCCCAAAAGCTTAGAGCACTTTGCCTTAAACTATTGCATTTCATTTTGCAGTATGTCCCACGCTAAGCAGAGGAAAGTATTTTCCTTCCCACTGTATAAACATGTACACTGAGGCCCATGTGTATGCTGATGACCCAAATCAGTTCTGAATCCCAGGACAAATTTTCAGCTGGGTGTTCCATGTCAAACTGTATTTCTCTTCAAGGTGAAAACAATGACACAAAACCCTGTTCGGCAGAGCGTAAACACAGACTCTATATTTTTGTTTTTCTTCTCATTTCTCTGAACCATCTCCTCTCTGTGCATGTGGACCCCATTCTGCCAGAAGTCTGTCCAGCCTGAGGATGATGGCAGCAGTAAGGTTAAAGTAGGATCTGTTCATCTGTCTGAACTCTCTACTGCATGAGAGCCTGTGTTACAACCTTAATAACTTCCTCACATAACTAGCTTTCTCCCCTCCTTTGGAGTATTTCCATTTTCTCCAGGGTTCAGTAGCAGGGAGTGTTATTAACTGATAAGGGGGTTTGCTTCCTGGTGTATATTGTGAGAGGCCAAGAGACAATGAGTGTTGTGACACTTTGGAGGGCATGTTAGCACTGATTATGGGAACTCTGTATCAGAGAGCAGATCATGTGACAGGACCGCATCTGGTACGCTGCCTCCCTTCCCCGGAGAGTTATTAATGGGCCTTCATACCTGGGAGGATGGATTACGATGTCTGGGCAATGCGATAATTAGAGATGTGTCACTTATCATAAGCAGGGCCCCAGAACCCAGGGCTGGCAGCTCTGTTCTGTGTGTGAGGCAGTCTCCAGAGACAAAAGTGGAACTAGTTGTGGTGACCTGAAAGAGGCCATCTTAAATTATCCTGATGGGCATTAAGTAGTCATTGGCACTGAATATAGAAAAAGAATGGGAGAACTGAGTTTTATCCCTACTTCTGCCACCACAGAAGTCTTGACCATTAGGGTTCAAGACCATGCGGTCTTGAGTAACAGTTGCTTAACTTGTGACATTCAGTTTTTTAATATGAGAAAAATGGAACTATATATGCCCTATTTATCTCACAGAGTTGCAGATCAAAGGTCATCTCCATCAAAGACAGAGACAAGAGTGTGCATGAGTGCAAAAAGGAAACATGACGTTTTCAGGAAGAAGAGAGGGCATCAGTACAAAGGCAGAAATTGACAGTGCATGGGTGAAGAGGTGGACAAAATTGGCCAACTTAGAGCTGGAGAAGGCAGGGAAGGGGAAGGAAAACCAAGGTAGAAGGTTTAATTTTGGTCACCTCTCCTGTGGAGCAAAGACGAGAGCAGGGATTAGGGAACTGTACCAAAATTATGAATAGGAGGAGTCAAGGAAGTTCATGTCCGATATTCTTAAACTTACCAGTGAAAAAACTTTTAAGGTCATCTATTGCAAGCAACAGGAGCAAGTAGATTTGGAGACTTGGAGAAAGTTAGAATCCTTGCCAATGACCACTTCGGGGAATCCCAGAGGAAGTCACCAAGGCATCTTTTCAACAATGTCTCGACCTCTGTCAGAACAACTTGGGTTTTGAGCCTAGTTCTATCTTTTTCTCCTAGGATGGTTGTAAGCAGTTGTTGGTCACTTCTCCCATCTGTACTACAGGGTTATAATATATACCTTCCACCCTATTAAGAAAACGAACTCTGATCACATATGTAATGTGCACAGCACTGTACTTGACACCCAAAATTTCCTCATTATTTAATTTTTAAACTTTTTTTTAATGTCTATTTTGAGAGAGAGAGAGAGAGAGAGAGAGAAAGAGATAGAGACAGAGCATGAGTAGGGGAGGAGCATAGAGAGAGGAAGACACAGAATCTGAAACAGGCTCCAGGCTCTGAGCTGTCAGCACAGAGCCCATCCCAGGGCTGGAACTCGAGAATGGTGAGATCATGACCTGAGCCAAAGTTAGATGCCTAACCGACTGAGCCACCCAGGCACCCTAGCTCCTCATTATTTTAAAAACGTAGGTGCAATGGCAGAGAATGCATAAAACATCCAGGGTTGCTAAGAAGAGTGTCCAATTTAGCAGTTGGGTTGCATTGGCCTATCTTCTTGTGTCAGAATTATGTAATGTTCTTCACGGGTGTGAAGCCTCGCAGAGGCTGGTCTTCAGCCCCAGTGCTGTTCATGCTTTTTGTTTCCCTTCTCATGCATTTCTCCCTGCATGTGGCCTTGTGTGCACGCAGTGTACAGTGTAGAGGAAGTACACTGTAACATGTTCCCCTGCTCCTGAATTAGTGCCAGTGGCACTTAATCCAGTCAGGTAGACCCCAAGCCATACCCGGCTCCCACCTGAGAAGGAAAAATCATTGGATTTTGCACAAACAGGTCAGGTAATTTAGTATCTACATTGGTATTAAACCACCTATCATAGATACATAGTTCGTTGTACTCAAAGGATAGCCCAAGAATAAATGTGAAGGACTTCCTTCTGGAGTTCCCTCTTGCTAGAGCCCTTTCAGGAATTCCTCTTTCTTATATTTTGCATGATTAATGCAGATAATCACAAATGTGAACATTCACTGTAGTTGGAGTAGAGAAGGGAGTTCATGTGGGAGGAAAGAAGACCCTTCTTAAGAAGTAATTAAACACCCCTTCAAATATCTAATAATTTACCTTTCATGAGAAATCCCCAATTCAAATACAGCAAAACATTGGATTGCGAGTACTTGTTCTGTGAGCGTTCCACAAGTTGAGCAAACGTTTCTAATACATTTTAAGTTCATAACTGAATGATGTCTTGCAGGAGGAGTAGTGCGTGACGTCAAATGGCACATGGTCACAACCGAGCCAATGCTTCTTGAAATTCACTTTGATATACCAGTGCTTTGGATTACAAGCACGTTTCTGGAATGAATTCACAAACCAAGGTTTACTGTACTCCTTTAGACCAAAAACACCTTTTAAATGCAGTGACTGTTGTCTTATAAAAATGCCCACTATTCAGAAAGCATTGACTGAGTGTAGGACTGTGTTTGTCTAGGGAGGGTGTGTCTGCTTTTGTTTTGTTTTGTTTTTCCCTGTAATCCCCTCAATGATTTCAAAGATAGAAACTATTATCCTCCTTTAACAATCGGGGACCCAAAAGTCAGAGGTTAAATGACTTGCCAAGGTTCCTGCCACTAGCAAACAACTGAGACGAGATTTAAGTCCAGGCGTACCTGCAGCCACAGTCCAGGTTCTATCTTCTTCCTGGGATTTCCTAATGCCTGCACAATCTGTTCTTTGAATCATTCTGCCTCCACGCTGTTCTACTCCATGGTGCACTCGTGTCATATTGGCCCTTAGAGTGGAAGGTGATAAGATGAAACTAAGAGATTGTTTTATCAGCTCTTCCGCTCATGTGCCTGCATGGTTCCAACCTTTACTAACAAGAGAGAAAGCTAGTCATAAGGCTTTGGGGAAACCACTGCTGCTTACCTGGGAAAATCTTGAGAATTATTTATTGCTATCAGAACCCTCAGAATCTTACCAAGGAGGCTTTATACTGATAAGATATGACTTTACATAGTTTTGGGGAGGAATGCAAGTCTATCTACAAATGCCAGTTAGCATGACAGACAAGTGGCAAAAGTTTCCGCAGAATAATTGATTTAGGAAGGGTAATCTATTTTTTCCTAAGTAAGGAGTAAGTTCACTAAGAAGTATCATGCTCAGTTTAAATGTTATTTCTCTCAAAATCTTCACCATTTTTATAACCTCTTACGATTACAAATTCTCTATTTTAGGAGACAGTCAATTGTCTGGTACACGTAACCAACTGGCAATTATAGACCATAATAACTGTGACCCAGACCAGTAATAAGTGAGCATCTCTCAATCTTCTCATAGATTGATTCCTGAACTTGTTAGTATACCTACTGAACTAGAGATACCACATCAGAAAGCTGCCAATTTTTTTTGCTGAACCAGCTTGGCCAACTCAGAAAGAATATTCAAAAGTCTGAGCTCTTAAGTCCCAGTGTATTGTACCCAGGTTTCAAAAGAAACATTAAAATGCAGCTTAATGTTAATATTTAGTTAATATTAATATTGAGAAAACTAATTCATCAGCTAGAAAAATCACCCTAAACTTAATTTTATGTATCAGTAAGTCAAGAAAAAAAAAAAAAAACGTTTGAATTTGTCAAAATAGGTCCCTATTCTCCAGTGCTGTCTCTCTTTTCAAAATGCTTTTGCAACATGCTTAGTGTTAAAGCTAATGTATCATTTTCTAGAATATATTTACTAATGAAACCTTCAGAGAATTTAGTGGTATCCTGAATTACATGAAGTCTCAGAAGATTATGTCTGGATTTTGTGGCCACATACTCCTGCACACAATTTTATCAATCATATATGGAAAGTACTATGACATAGTAAGTTCTACCAGGCTTCAATCAACAATCCACTGTGTTTCCTCCCAAAGAGCATGCTTTCAATTTTGGAGATTTATTGATTAATCAGAGTTTAGAGTCTTACATGTTTATTTGTTTTGAGACACAGGAAGAGCACAAGCAGGGGAGGGGCAGAGAGAGAGAGGGAGAGAAAGCATCCTAAGCAGGCTCCACACTATCAGTGCAGAGCTGGATGTGGGGCTCGATCTCACAAACTGTAAGATCATGACCTGAGACAACATCAAGAGTTGGATGCTTAACCAACTGAGCCACCAAGGAACCACCAAGGTTTAGAGTCTTAAATGGTGCTAAGTGAAGAAATGCCAAACACATGCATAATGTGAACACCAGAGTTGTTTCCTATCTGAGTGAAATTCCAGTGTGAAACAGCCTAATGCAGTGAACTTGACCAATGATGGGGCCTGCAGGTGAGAAATGGACATTAATTCAGGTGGTAACACAGAGGTTGGCATTGTGAGGATTTTTAAATTCTAGAACTGAATGGATGATCCACTGAGAGGCAATGTCCAGACAGATCGATACTGCACAAAAAGATAATTGCTTTTCTTGGTGAATCCTAAGAAAGGTCTGAGGCTTTAGGGAAATTGAGAGAGATTTCTTTTTTTTTTTCTTTTTTCTTTTACAAAAAGGTAATTAATGAGTACAACAGACAATTCAAGGAAAGAGAATAGAATCTGAAAGCTTGAAAGCTGTACATTCAGAATGGATTTAGAGATTTACGGAAGGGATTTAGCCCAGAGCAGTGCCTACAGAAGTGGACAGAGCTATGTTAGTGACAATGTCTTCTTGAGAGACGCATGCTAAAATCTTCGATTGGGCAAGTATCCAAAAACATTTGAGCCAATGAGGTATTCCTTCCAGCATAGCTGTGTAAATGGGGAAAAAAAAGCAAATATTTAGGGAAAAAAAAAAGAAAAAAAAAGTTTAAAGTTATCCTAAAGGTAGTGTATAAATGAGGCCTGAAATTCAATCTACCATGGGATGAATGTGTTTGGATTTTACTCCAGCTCTGATCTGTCATGCTTTCTTAGGCTGTAAAAGGTGCCTGTTTTATCCATCAATAATAATATATTGAAAGATGGCTTTAATGTAAACTCAGAGCCTCTTCAATTCTTAAAATCTCCAAAGGAGTTTGGTTTGACAGAAAATATTATTATCAAGTTTGAAATTATAAGGCGAGCATTAGCATTATGTTTCAACAAAAATTTCTACAAAATCTGTATTAGTTAATGAAAATGTATTGAATTGAATGACAAAAACTTGTCATAAGTGTCATAATTTGCTTTTTTATTCATTTCCTTCTGCCAGATTACATGTTCCTTAAAGACAGGGTCCTAGTTCCATCCATCCTTGCATACATAGTATGTGCTCAATAAATGCTTCTTCAATGAATGCACCAAAAGTGTAATCTAATTACAAAGCTAACAAGTATGTATTAAATGTATACTTGATGTCTGGGACAAATTCTCTTACTAGATTTTTATTTTTGAAATTTGGCTATATTTGAGCCTGAAATTGTTTACTAAAAAATATAGATCATTAAAGGGGCATCTGGATGTACGAGTTGGTTAAGTGGCTGACTTCAGCTCAGGTCATGATCTCACAGTTCGTGGGTTCAAGCCCTGTTTCAGACTGTGTGCTGACAGTTCAGAGCCTGAAACCTGCTTCAGATTCTGTGTCTCCCTCCCTCTCTCTCTCTCTCTCTCTCTCTCTCTCCTCACCTCCCTCCACCCTCCTCTTGCTCCATTTCCCTCTCTCAAAATAATAAACTTAAAAAATTTAAAATTATATATAGAGATCATTAAAACAAAACAAACAGAATCCTTTCTTTATATCAAAATATTGTTTCCTGACACACACGCAAAAATTAGTAATGCATTCTGCCTCTTCATTAACCTCCTGTTTCATCTAAGAAATGGCTGCATTGAGGGGGACTGAAGAGACTGTTTCTATTCTGTAAAAATTTCAACTAATCCCCCAGACACTTCAAAACTGGTTACATACGCGAGAGCAGTAGAAGGGAAACGTGAGTTTCAGTTTCATTAACCATGATCATCCTCCAAAGCCATCTTTCTTGGAGGCCTTGCATGAAGGAGGTAAAGAGAACATTATTAAGATGAATCTTTTCTGCAAGGGACCAAGGAGGATAATCTTTAAAATATGTAGATAGGAAAGAGTCAATTATTTAGAAAAAATAGGGATCGAAGTTGTCACTTTGGGGAAAGACAGTTGACAAGTGTAGTCTGAAATACACTCCACCTACAAAAAAATTTCTTAAAACTTGTTATTTTGAAATCATTTTGGATTTACAGAAAAATTTGCAAAGATAATACAGAGTTTCTTTACACCCTTCACCTAGCATCCTCAAATGGCAACATATTCTATAACCGTGGTACATTTATTGAAACCAAGAAATTCATTTTTATACAGGGCTATTAACTATAGACTCTTTTCCTGGCTTTTTGACTAATGTTCTTGTTATGCTCTAGGGGTTCGTCCAAAATACCACATTTCACTTACTCTTTATGTCTCCTTAGTTTCCTCCAATCTGTGACAGTCCACAAATACTTTTAATTAAAAGAATTATCTAAAAGTGTATTTGTTAAATCAGTAGCATACTTTCTACCTTTGCTTTCTCCACTGAACTTGAGCATCAGCCACTTCCTTAGCTGTTGATTCTAATTTATACATTGAGCTTTTTTCCATAGCACATTGTCTGTGTATCAATGTGGTCACATGCTAGGGATGCATATCACACTTAAATCTAGAGAGTATACAAAAATACTCTTCTGTCTTCATCAAATGGTCCTCTCGTTAATCATTAGGACAAAGTATAGAATGGGGGGTTGGAAACACAGACTCTGCAGCCCGACTGGCTGGATTCGCATCTGCACTCTAAGTGTATGGCATTAGGCAAGTCACTTAATCTCTCTGCCTCTCGGTTTCTGCATTTATAAAATGCATAGAGAATTAAAATGATTAAATGTGAAAAACACATAGACTATTTCATTGCCACATGGCAAGTGCTTTACAGTAGCTCTTGTTATAGTTAGTATTGTCCATAGAAAAATGAATGAAGGAAATCAGTGTCAGGTAGCAGAACAATTCCTGCATCCTGCATCAGAATGCCTGAGGTAACATCTTGATTTATTTTGTGATAGAGATTATAACACCTGCTCTGTTTTTCAAGGAGTTACTTTAAGGATCACATAAGGCACGAAAAAGAGATTGTAAAATATAAAATGCAAACCTGAGCAATACTGACACATAGTATGAGGAGGGGTGGCTAGAACAGGAAGAGCTGGGGCCTGGTCCTGACAGTGGCAGAAGTGTGGGTTTATGGGAGTAGTTTCTGTTGGCCACAGGTGTTGGTTGGATGGTTCATGTATGTATGTCCCTTTTCTTGACCAAATATGATGGGTATGGTAGGTCAAGCTACCTGGAAAAGAGAATAACACAGGTGTTATCCCCTCATAGCCTCACCGAAAAATGTTCCAGACATTTCTGTTAATGTTCATAGGGGACAGGGATAAGGGGACTAGATGGGGTTAGGGACTTGGTGAGTTAGCTGTTAATCTGAATTCCTCATCTCATGTTGCTGTTGCTAATTTTAGTCATTACTGCAAAGAACTTTTAGAGGAAGCTATGCCTTGCTTTCTTTCTAAGTGGCATCTGGCCACCTGGGGTCTAGCGCTTTGAGAATCTGCAAACTGACACAGTGGCCAAGGAGTGTTCTTCAGGACAGAAGGCCAAGGTGTGGAGTGTGCTGGGGCTGCCAAGGCCATGCTTGCCATTGATTTTCTGCTTTGTTACCAAGCAACTGAGATTTCTTCCACTAAAGAAAAAGACATGCCACCTCCACTTCAAAGGGAGGTATGTTAAGAAGGAATAAATGGGCACTTTAGCTGTCCCTTAGGGACAAAGATAGCATGCTGAGTTAGAGTTCTGAATTCAGGATCTCAATACAGCAGCAGGTAGATGGGACAGCTGCAGCTGGAACAATTACTTCTCTTCCTCCTCCCCCTCCTTCTCCTTCTTCCTCTTCCCCTCTTTTCCCACCTCCTCCCCTCCTCCTCTAGCAATCTGAAATGATAACTATATAATAAATACAAAGGATCCTCAAAAGACCCAGCACTCTTATAAGGTATATAAATTAAGGGGCAAATTATATGATTAATAGCTAACACTGATTGACTGGTTACTATATACCAGGTGCTGTTCTAAGCATATTACAAATAATCCTTACAATTCTGTGAAATAGGACTGATTATTAACACCATTTTACAGATGAGAAAACTGAAGCACCTAGTCAATAATAAAATTCTCCCAAGTTGCACAGATTGTAATTGAGTACTTTTCCAAAAGAGTTCCCATTCAGATAATAGTATTTTTAATAATTAAGATAATCCATAAAGATCTTTAAAATGATAGTGTTATTCTACCCCTACTCACATTAAATTGATATGTGCCAAAAAATCAAAAAGCCACAAACACAGTGATTATGGTTGAAAGTAGTCATTTTACGTTTAAAAGGTATCGTCTCCATCAATTAATCAAATACTAAAGTGAAAGGGATTAACTATAAACTGAAATTTAAAATGCCGGAGGGAAAGCATTGGGTAGCAAGTATTAGGATTATTTTTTTCCCCCTTGAAACAGTACCCATGACCCAGCAATCTGGGAGGAGTGCTTTTTTGACAGACAAACTTACAGAGTTTTCTACTAAAAAGGAAAGGAAAGGAAAAGACCAGGTTATGACCTAATTATGTATCACACACACATGTGATCATGGGCCAGCTAGGTCATCCGGTTTTGAGTACAATAAACAGTTACCTGAGCCGATCAAAGGACTGTGTTCTCTAAAAAATCTGATCTTTGGTGAAAAGAGATTCCCCTGGATAACAACCAGGGATTACATATTTTCAAAGACCAAGAAAACAGTGAAATGCCCTTAGCTAGACAGAACATGGTGTAATCGTTCATTCTTGGTTATCCGAGAGGCTTCTGTGCTGCCTCGGGGCTGTCATTATGAACATCAGTGATTATTGTGGGAATTTGGGAAAGTGCTAGTGAGTAGGAAGCTCCAATTACAGAACACTGGATAAAACAGCCTTTGCTATAATTATACTCTGTTTAGGTGGATGGGCCTAATGAGCAGTGTTCCTTAACCCAAATGTTGATTTTGGAATGAGTTAAAATTAGGGCTAAAACTGTTAGTAAGTGTGTTTACTGGATTGACTATGGGGCTCCGAATAGAATTCAAATAATTCAACTAACAGCCCTTAAGTACCAAACCAATATCAGGCCCTGGGCTAGGTCCTAAAGATCCAAGAATAGATGAAACCCCCAAGGAGTTACAACCCAGTGAGGGAGGGGGAATAATAATATTATTATTAACTGAGCCCTTGCCAGGTGCCAGACACTGTTCCAAGCACTCTGCCTCTACTAATTCATTACGTGCTCACCATTATAACCCCATAAAGGAGGGACTATATTGCAGTGGGAAAGAGGGCACAGGAGGGCTAAGTAATGGATCCGAGGTCATGCATGTGGTAAGTGGCAGGCCAGGGCTTAAACTCAGGTGGTCTGATTTCACTAAATCACTGCTCTGATGTCGGCACCTAAAATAGTGCCTGGCTTATAGTAGATGCTTAACAAATAGAGTCACTAAATAAAGGGATGTAGAATGGAAAGGGTGAATGGTTTTGTGACATGTGTGTAGAGCCTGGAGACGGTGACCAGTGCAATTCCGACAACCTATCTTCCGTTATATCTGCGTTCCTCACCTAGGGCATGAATGCCAAAAGGAAACTTTGCCTCTAGGAGCAAAGTCATGGCATTGATTCATCGATTCATTGGTTCATTCATTCACTCATTCTTTCATTCTTTCTTCTCTCCTTAGGCAATTCTTGAGGCCTCCTGTGTTTGGTTTTCTGGCAGGTATCTTAGCCAGCTGCATGTGTATGTGTTGTGTTGTGTGTATCAGAGATGGATTTTTCTTATGATGAGTTTTCAAAAATTCCAAGTTTTAGCAGACATCAGATCTGGAGAAAAAGAAGAGAAAACAAAACAAAAACAAAACAAACACAACACAAGAATCAATACAGAGACTAATGGCCATTCATCCAAATAAAACAGGTGTCATTCAAAACTGGACAGGAGCCTCTGGTCATCAATGGTCTTCTTCATCTTGAGTGAGGTGTATTGAAACAGACTGATCTAATGCTGTTTAATGGGGGAGTGATTAATACTTTTCACTAGCCCAAGGGATGAAAAGCAAAATTAGTTTTCATTCTAGAAAAAAAATTTTTAAAGGCCAGTTAAAATTATTGACTTCATGCATCACTCAGCAATTATAGGAAGCATTACTGTACCCTCTCCGTAGATGATTAGAATAATTGCTGACCTTTCATCTCCCTCATCTAACGACACTCTCCCAGTGCCTTCCACTTCCCTTTGTGTCTTAGCATGCTGTCTGTATCTGATTTGCTAAGAGAACATCAAGTCTCAGCATAATTGGACCATTTCCCTGTCATACTGGTTCGCTTCTAAATCTCCCTCCTCTGTAGGTCGCAGTGAGGTCAATTATATGCAGTCAAATGGCAGAAAAATATTAACAATATACATATGCTAGAACTGAATATCTACCACATGTGTGCTTCCTTTACAGAGGGGACTTCTCTTAAGATGTCTTAGATGAAGCCATTGGCAGTTTTCTTGCACATCTTGCCAATGATTGCTGGCAATCACTAAAGCTTTGATTAGCAGCATAACCAATACATGATTTATATTGGTCTTGCTTTTTTTTTCCATGAGTGGTAAAAGGTAGAGAGGGTTTGTACTAACACAGTATTCCCCATACTTGCCTGACTATCGGAATCCACCGTGGCAGATAAAAATATGCCCCAGACCTATGAATCAAAGGTTTTCACAGGCCTAGGGATCTGTACATATAACAAGGTCTCTAGGTGATGTGATCGTTAGGTAGAGACTGGGAAGATCATCAGTAAGAGACTTGTGCTAATAACATTCAGTAAGTTTTATAAGTCTCATGCTTTCCTGATGGGGCTAATGCCTCCGTGTCTTTCTTTGATGAAACTTAGGTGAAAATATTCAGAATATCTCCCACATTGAACTTTCCCATTGCCCATTGCCTGGACTTTGAGAGAGTGAAATCCATGCAGGGATATTCTATGATGAAGCTGTCTTTCTGTTTTTATTAAGATGAATGAATAAGGGCACTAGTCCATCCCCTCCTTTGTCAATGCTGTGACAACATACATTGACCTCGTGATATTTGTCAATAAAGCTGTCTCACCAGCTAAGCTCAACCAACCTTATTTCTAAAGCATTTGAATGTTTCACATTGTGAAGTCCACTTTGACAGAAGCTTAAGGATAGAAAAAGCAACAGACTTATAAAATATTACAGATAGAAGGGCCATTGGAAAGCACCCCTTACAAACTAAGAGCTGTAAAAATAAAGAAACAGAGGCCATTAAGGGAGTTACCAAAGTCAAATGGTTTATTAGAGGGACAGGTTGGACTAAATCTCCTGATTCCAGGCCCGATATTCTCTCTAGTTCACCATTGCCTGATTCATACAAGACTCCTCTCCAAGGGAGGAAAAATTTGACTAAATCGGTGACTTTAATGTTTATTTATTTTTGAGAGACATAGAGACAGAGTATGAGCAGGGGAAGGGCAGAGAGAGAGGGAGATACAGAATCTGAAGCAGGCTCCAGTCTCTGAGCCGTCAGCACAGAGCCCGACGTGGGGCTCGAACTCACAGACTGTGAGATCATGACCTGAGCTGAAGTCAGCCGCTTAACCAACTGAGGCACCCAGGTGCCCCTAAATTGGTGACTTTAAAACTGTGTTATCTGAGTCTCTACTGAGATTCTGGGTTCAGCATAAGAGCCAGAGAGGCCACTGGAGATGGGAGTAGGGGTAGGAGAGTGTGGGCAGGTCAGAAGGTGGTGTTCCGACTTCCCTTCATTCTATTTTTTCTGGTTGGTATTTTAAAATTATATTAAGAGTTTGTTTGGAAAAAACAAACTGATACATCTTTTTTTTTTTTTTTTAAGTTGTAAAAATAAAGGACTAGATGGTATCTTCAAAAATATATTGATCTAATATCTGGGAATTCTGAGAAAAGAGGCCTGTGAAAGCAAGGACATTATCTTTCTTTGCCTTTCCTTGTAGGATTTGATTATTGTGTATTTAATGAATGATACTTATTGACCATTTCCAAGTGTGGCTTGGTCAACTCAAAGAATTGATACTTAGAAAGTGAGAACAGAGGGAAGAGAAGCTATTTGGAAGAAAGCTGTCTTTGAAAATCCTCTTTGAAAAGCCACACTGAAATGTCCACTATTTTCCCCTAAAATGGAAAGGTAACTTCACTCTATAGGTAGTAGTATCATGCATGCTGGCCTCTACTTCCCTAACAAGTAGAGAGAGAGGGCATCTGTTCAGAGTATGAAGTGCCCTTTCTCTTATCTGAGCCTATTCTGCATTTAGGGAGATTTTGACACTCCTCTTTAGAGTTCTAAGAGTAGTTAAAAGTCTAAGAAAGTTATCCTTTGTCCTTATGTAAGAAAACACAAGAGAAACTAGAAGCAGTTGTCCATCTCCCTGTCTCTCTTTTGCAACCATTAATTTTCAACATTGACCAAGGCTGTCTCTGTGTTCTGTGCAGTTGGCCTGAGCCCTCTTCTATTTTGGTCAAGACTCAAGAAAGCTGAGTGTGTGTCTACCTCCTTTTACTTAATTTTGGTCTCCAATGTCTTATCCAAAAGGGGACTAGCTCTTTGTTTCCCTATCCCGTTAAGATAACTATATTGGTTTTCACACCTTCTATGTACACTGCCATCGCTGTTCTTACCTTTTCTCACTCAGCTTCCTTCACTGCAAACTCTCATATCCTCACACCTCATTTATCAGCAGACTTTAGAATGACTGGCTTATGGTATAAAAGAATGAATCAAGCAAGCTGAATGGAACTACTTCCTTCTTCTTTCCTTCTTTTAAATGATCAAAGAGTATGCCCAGACAAATGACATGACATTTGGGGGTTCTAGTAGCTGGACCATTTGTATAAGTTTTCTTATTTGTAGTCCTACCTCTTTAGAGTTTAAGAAATTGGGTTATCACTTGACAGTGCATAAATTTCTTCTACAATATTCGATGATTAGTTATCTCTTTCTGATTTTTTTCCTGTGTTTTATTACATCTAGTTTAATTTTTTCCCTTAACTGACTTCTGTTTTATATGCTTTGTTTCTGGATGTATGTGGTAGGTATATAGTCTTCCAAAGGTGATAAATCTCAGTTTTTCCATGAAATAATTGATAACACTATTTGGAAACAAATCCCAAAACCTACTTGACATAGCATAAATATGATTTTGGGGGCTTCTTGAAGCAAATCCAACTCTCTCACTTCTTTGACCCATCCTAATCTCCATGTACAGTAACCTTATTACCAGGAGAATCAACTAACAGAAGTTCACAGTGTTTTTTGCTCTGCATTTGCTGTTCCTTAGCCAGAAATGCCTATCCCTTTATCCCTCATCTAGACAATTTAGGCTAGTCTTTTACAGCCTAATAGAAATGTCATCTGCTCTGATACACCTTCCCAGATGCCCATGAGCAAAATCAGATGTTCTCCCTTCTGTTTTCCCATGATACTTTACTGGTATCCCTGTGACAGCTTCCTGCCACTCTAGCCCCTTCAATTGGGAAATCCTCAGGGGATAAAAACAGTCTTATTCTTCTTTGAATTCCCCATGCTTCACAGAGTGCCTCGAACATAGGACATACTCAGCCATTGTGGCTGAGAGATATGATGAATTAATCAACCTACCTGCTCCCCAACACCTGGAACTTCTCGAGAGACCTAGCTTCTCCTTTGCTCTCATTTTCTCTACTTCTCATTCAATCTACTGATTAAAAATAATTTTTTTCCTCCTAGGCAATCTTCTCTACTAGCCTGTTTTTCTCTAACTCCATTCTTTTCGTAAATATGAAACTACTATTTCCGTAGATACCAGTCTAACCTCGAATCTCTTAATCTCACTTTTGGAATTCTACAACAGCCTCCGAGTGGATCTATCTTCTGTATGTTTCTACTATAATACACTCTTCTAGCAGGTACCCAGTCAATTATTTCAAGACACATTTCTATTCCATTACCTCTCTGGAAAGATTCTGAATTAGCTTCCCTATTAGATGAAGACCAAGCCCACACTCTAAGTACTTAAGGCAACTGGTCCCTTTCATCTCTAGACACCTTACTCATCAATGTGATCTAATGCATCATTCAAGCCAGACTGTTTGTTATTCTCTCAATGATCTGTGCTCATTCATTCACAGTCCAAAAGAAGTCTTTGGTTTGCTTATCTTGGATTGTGTAAGTTTATCTATTCCAAACCAAGTTATAAACTTGTATCTCCTAAGAAGTCCACCAGGATTAATCATGAATCATCACTTTATTCCTCCTTGCTACTATAGGTAGGATTTGAGACACTAGACCTTCTCAACCTTAATTTTGCCCTTTTCTTGGTGTCCACTGATCATTTAACCTTTTTGATTCTAAAATGGAGTTTTTTGGTTTTTTTTAAACAAGACTTTGACCTTTGGGATGTTTCAGGATGAAATATAAAGTATTTCAAATTGAAAATGATGGTTTATTTGGTTTACAAATGAAGAATTCACAAGAGGGTATATAACCTGTTTTCCTCCCTCTTTCCCTATAGGGTATATCTGTAGCTTTGGAATTTGAAAAGCAAAAAGTAAAATTATCATCTCTTTGATTTGTTTGTGTTCATAATATTTAATTCACTTTAAAATATCAAATTATATTAAAAGGAAGGTGTGAAAATAGGTAAGACTATTGCTACAATAACAAATAGCCCCCCTCAAAGTATTAATTGCTCAAACATAAAAGAGCTTTATCTCATTCATATATACAGTCCAGTGTGGTTCCAGAAGTCAATGAGTGGGGGGCCTCTCCTCTACACTGTCATTCTGAGACTTGGCCAACAAAGATGCTATTATCTTCAGCATGACTTCCAGGAGCTTTTGGAGTCAAAATCCAGTTTTTAGAATGGAAGAGAATATGCATACTTTCATCTAGGAGGATTTTATGAGCTAGACCTGAAAGTAGCCCACATTAATTCCATTCACATTCTACTAGATAAACTCAGCCACATGGTCACCCACAATTTCACTGGATGCTAGGAAATGTTGTCTAGGAAGTCCCCAGGAAGAAGGGAAATTGGCTATAATGAAGAACTAACCATATATATATATATTTATATATTATATATTTTTATATATTACCTGATACAGTTTTCAGAGTCTTTCTGGTTTGTACTTTGTCTTTCCTAATAAGTTGTAAGTGCTCTCTGAGCAGATGTTTCATGTTACTTTCTTATGCCCCACAGCATGTAGTATAGAAGTCTGGGCACTTTGTATGTGTATTTATTTCCTATTACTGTGTAACAAATTTCCACAAGTTTAGTGACTTAAAACAATTCATGTCTGTTATCTCACAGTTTCTGAAAGTCAGGAGGGTGGGCACAGTTGAACTTTGTCCTCTACAAGGCTACACTCAAGATATCACGGCTGACTTATCTGGAGGCTCAACTGGGGAAGAGTCTGTTTCCAAGCTCATCCAGGTTATTTTATTTTATTTCCTTGTGGCAGCTTGGTTCTTCAAAGAACCAAGCATTCATGGCAATTTGCTTCTTCAAAGCCAGCAAGAGCCTCCTAGCAAGATAGAGTCTTATATAATGTAAGATAATAACAAGAGCGACATCTAAACACCTTTGCAGTATTGACTATAAGCAAATTACAGGTTCTGTCCATACTCAAGGGAAAATATACAAGGATGAATACCAGAAAGCCTGCCCACCACGGTAACCATCAGGGCCTGTCTACCATAGTAGGTGACTGAAAAAATAGAGGTCTTTTTTCCCTAGCCAGTGAATCACCACTTTTTCTATACATACTTCATCATACAAAACTGTGAAGAGTTATCAAGAGAAAAGTGTTTCTTGTTGGCCAAGAGCAGTAACAATGCTGTCAAAACAAGCACTCAGGAACTGTATTTGCTAGGCCTCACAAATATCAACCTTAATTCACGTGATCATCATAAGAACTGGATCAAGATGAAACCATCTTGAATCTGTTACAAACAAATCTCATTCCTGTAATACCCCAAGGCCCTCATTATATGGCATTTGAAACCTTGCTGTCATTTTGAATTGTTGTCCTTTTTGGTCCCCTTTTCTCTACTTCTCCATCAAACTTAGGTGGTATTGAATTTTTTTTTCTTCTTAGTCTTCTTGTTTGACATTCTTCTTTATGGTTCCACTTATCCTTTAAGACCCCCCTTAACGTGTCTTCTGGGGGAAAGTCTGAGGTGAGGCTGTGGTATGAAACTTTAGTCTGCGTGTTTAATTTGCTTTGGAGAGTTCATCATTCACTCTTCCATTTCTAGACTTCTGCCAGCAAGAGAGGAGAAAGCCTGAGAGAATCTGGGTTGCTTATTTATGCCAGCTATGGAAAAAGATACTTTCCTACTTCTCTCACCCAGTCTTTGGAACTCCAATAGTGACTTTCTGTGGTTAATTCATCCAGGATGTCTATGATATAGTCCCATGGTCATAAAGGTTCAGGGCATCAAACTGAAACATATAAAGGCTCTAATAGAGTGACATTTCTAAAAAGGAAAACCAAATTCTGAAGGTATCTTCTGGCTCTGTGAACAGCTAAAAATATGAGGATAGTCATTCCTACAGTCCTGGACTTTTAAAACCAAAGGTAACCTGGAAGTGAAAATGACACTGAGCTATAGGGAGAGAAGAATAGAACAGACTTCATAAGAACCAGCCTCTTCTCTTTTCAAGGCATTCATTCCTAGATTAGCCCATCTATCTTTAAGTTTCCTGTGATTCTTATCTCTTTGGCATGACTTGCAACTGGCAAATTGATGAAAGGTACACAGACGCTCTCTATACTATTTTGCAACATCCATGCGTCTAAAATTATTTAAAAATAAAAGGCAGAACCAAAATAATCAAAAGAAATTAGTAAGTTAGGCAATAGTTCCACTTGCAAAAGTCTTGCAAATGAAAGCAAACTGTTTCTCTGAACACAAATACCGGTTCTGTATTTAATAATATATCAGGAAGAGGAAGAGTAGAAGAAAAGGAGAGGAAGAAATAGAGAGATACGGATTTCCACCTGCTTATAGGGATCTAACCATGTCATATCTAATTGTATAAGGCCTGTCATGCTTCAATTATCTTCACTGACTTCCTCAGTCAGAGCCCAAAAACACAACCCAGGCATACCTTGCATCACTGGATTTGTAAATTAAGTCTTTGTTTGGGGGTAAGGAGCTGCTCCTAGGGTGGCTGTTACACCCTCATCTCTAAAGAACAAGGCAGGCCCACTTGCCTACAGAACTACAGAATGGAAAATTAACCTAACCTCTTTGTCTCTGGCAAGATATGTGAGGTTTCGTTGACATGCCTGGGCCCATGCACATTCACTTCATGACTCAGAGACTTCTTTTTTTGTATTTTTTAATCACAGTAGTAGAGTAAGCAAACACCTTGTCATTAGCATGTCTTAGGGAGTAATTAAGAACCCTGGCTTTGAATTCACCCAGCTTTGGACTCTGCCACTTATGAACTGATTGATCTTGAACAAATTCCTGAACCTCTTCCTTGACAGTCCAGTTTCTTCATCTGTTAAATGGGACTAATAATACCTAATCCAAATGACTTCATATTTCCCAGCATCCTGTCACTTTCAGTGACTATAGCTCTGTGGCCTTTGGGAATATCTTTTTTAGAGCTAAATCCTATCAGATTCTTTATGCAATAATAGCTCCCCTCTTTTTTTTATGAAACATACAATTTCTTTCTAGCCAAAGAGATTTTTTTAAGGGTGCAGATTCATTATCAGCTTAGTCTGACCATGAGATCCATTGTGGGCTTGATGAGATTTTCAGACAACCGAATTTCTTCTCTGAAGAGATGGTCCAAAATCGAAATTAGAGCAAAACTGAGTGTTGGTGCAACTCAGTCAGTAAACTGAAGGTTTTAGAAAACAAGACAGAGAACCCTCCACAAAGAGGAAAGAAGACATCCATGGTGAATAAACCCAGAGTTTTCTGTAGCTCTGCGTCAGCCTTCACCTGTGGTTGAAAATGCAGTGCTCGGACATATTGGCTGCATGTCACCTACAACAGTCCTCAGGGAGCTGAAGATCCAGTTGTACCAACCAAACAAAAACACACACCAATAGAAAACACATGAGGGTAAATCAGAGCTTCCTTTCCATTTGCCAAAGATGTTTTCAGGGGCTTAACCCTAAGGGAATCGAAGTTAAATGATACTACTGTCAAAATGGTCTCGAGAAAAGGGATCTAGTTCAGGATAGCCAGGATTAGTTGTATTTGAGGCAAGGGCTGAAAGATGAGTGGAGACACACTGCCTGCTGTTGAAACGGGTAGTTAGGCAAGATATGGAGAGGCATAAATATACACATTTAGGAATCCAGTATAGCTAAAAGCAGGGATGTTGACAGGATCATGAGAAGCATAGGTAGAGGACATCCTAAGTAATCAGCACAGCCACGTAAGGTGTGTTATAAGAAGGGAAAACCTCTCCCTTTCCCAATACCTTGCATCTTTCCTGTGTGATAGTTATAAACATGTGTGCCCTTCACACTAATTGAGAAACTGAAGGCCAGAAAGGAATGCAGACCTGGCCAGAAGTGGCCAGCATTAGGACTGAGAGATAAACCAAACCAATTTTTTGACCCGCGGTGACTATCTAGAACTAATCAAGAAGATGGAATTGAGAGACACTTACATTTTTGAAATACCCCAAATTCTGACAGATGCATTGACTCTGCTTAAAGCATTCTACCATTGGTCTCCGAAGGACGCCTCTGAACAATTTCCTGACAATATATCCCCGAGGCCTATTGGGAAATAAGACTTGTTCCAGCTTAGTTATGTCTCAGGGCTGCCTGGAATGGGAGAGAAGGCTGAGAGTAATTAAAAATAACTCTCAGCTCAAGCAGGGAGAGCCCCGTCTCTGCCTCATCAGTGTTCCTGACACATGCTCTGCTCCATAGCGAAACCCCAGCTGTTGAGCAAGAGACTCATTGTAGTGGCTGATTTGCCCAATCTTGAGTTGATCACAGAAGACTATTAACAAACAGAGTATTTGGTTCTAGATTCTGGAAGGATTCTTAATTACTTTTTTAAAAAAGAAAGAAGTAAGAAAAGAACAAAAAGACAGAGGCAAAGAGAAAAGTCCAGCCCAGTTCTATTTGCAGAGAGGGTGGTCCCATAGCTTTACCTTTCTTGGCAGGTTGATTGATTCCATTTGAAAAACAGCAAGTGGAAAAAAAAGTGCAATGGTGTGAAATTTGTATTGAAGCTTTAGCTCCCAACACATCTCCAAGGGAAATATTACTGAAACAGCTGCTGGGGATGTAAACAGAGGCCCAAGAACATTCCTCCCACAAAGGTCAGGATCTGACACTAATACTAGTGCACACAGGAGACTGAGGAAAGAACATAAAAGGGACATGGGTTTCCAGGCCCTCTTGAGTCTCTGGGCTGTTTCTCCTTCTATTCTGTGTGCTTGAAAGGTGCCAGAGCCTGGGAACTCCTAGTGATTCCCTTACCACCAACCATCTCAGGTTACCAAAGCAGGTGATTTGCTGTTAAGTGTAGTGCTGATTTGAAACTGATTAGCCTCAGTTTCTTTCCCATTAAGTAACTGTTGGCGCATGGGTGGTTCAGTGGTAGAATTCTCGCCTGCCCATTAAGTAACTGTTTTACTAATTAACTCCAAACTGTACCTCCCTTCTCTCTTAATCTGAACATTGAGCTCCCTTAACCCACATTCAGTGGTTCAACCTGCTCCATCAATGCAATAATGAAGCATTAATGAATTGACCTGTACTTAAGGTCTGGGGCTTGTGGCTTGCCCCAAATCCTACTTTCCCTCTGATTTCACAATTCTTGCCTCAACTGGATGACCTTTCCAAGCTCAGAGTAAATACCATTATTACGCCAATGTTTTTACTTTATGAAAGTTTTTTAAATGGTACCCAAAGAAGTGCTCTGTAATAGTTTTATCGATATGAAACCAATAGTTGATAAGAATATGGGTTTTAGAGTCTGCGTGGAGGAATTATGTCCTACCTTGGGACAATCTTCCCAGTATGTCCAATCTTGTTTCCTTATAAAATAGAGATAATTGTAGGATGTACCCCACATGACTGTTATGAGGTGATACGTATAAAATTCACAGCACTATGTCAATAAATTAATATTAAATTAATAGACCCTCTATAATATGTTATTTATCTACCATTATTGTTATAAAAGTATGGAAATAGAATATAATAGTTTAAGCCTCAGTTCAAAAACAAAAATGTCTCTTTATAATTCTTACAATGGACACTTATTTCAGATATAAGCAATGCTATTTATGGTGTAGTTTATTTCAAGATTAGCAAATTGGCCAGACTAGTCTTGTTCACAATAGTGGGATTGTGGCAGAACCTATACTATGCATACTATATTGTTTAACATTTATTCTGGTGCTCATAAATATTTTTTTTTAAAGTTTATTTATTTTTGAGAGACATAGAGGCACAGCGTGAACAGGGGAAGGGGCAGAGAGAGAGGGAGACACAGAATTGGAAGCAGGTTCCAGGCTCTGAGCCGTCAGCACAGAGCCCGACGCGGGGCTCGAACTCACATACCGCGAGATCATGACCTGAGCTGAAGTCGGCCGCCCAACCGACTGAGCCACCCAGGCGCCCCTATTCTGGTGCTCATATATATTGTTTAACGTTTATTCTGGTGCTCATATATATTGTTTAACGTTTATTCTGGTGCTCATATATATTGTTTAACATTTATTCTGGTGCTCATATATATTGTCTAACGTTTATTCTGGTGCTCATATATATTGTCCAAAATTCTTCTGTTCTTTGTCACCACTGCTACACCTCCATCTGATCCACATCTGTCTCCTTTAGAATGGACTCTCCCACCGATTAGAAATTACATTTGTATAATCTGTTCTGTATGGCATGGCACCTGTGTACTTTTCCAAACTCGATGGGCAAATATATTTTGACATGTCAGTCTGTGGTGATCGGATGAAATGCCACAGAACACTTAAAATATTAGCAAAAGGAAAATAATTGGTAATATATAACAATTTGCGGATAAATTATTAACATAGAATAAAGCCAAAATAATGAAGGAAAAAAAGTAAAATGATTTAAAAAGGCCTGGACTTGTTGGGTAATATGGGGTATAATCCCCTAATAATGGAGTATGAAAATGAAAAGTCAATGAATTATTAGTAATTTATATACTATATTTTCTCTAAGATGTTCAAAACATAAGTTATCTATTGTAATGATACTTTCCTTGGAATCTATGTGTTTCTCAATTCTCGTGGTAATAGGTGTTTGATTCATGTATCTAAGTGTGAGAAGTCCTGTCTTGTTTTACCAAAAGAGTCTGTGATGCTTTGAGGACAGGACAGCAGATATTCTGAGTCCAAGGACATTTCACTACCCACTAAACCACCCTATGCCATGAGCTCCAAGGGAGAGCAATTGTTCAGTCTGGTACATTGAGGGAATAATCTGTCCTTAGCACTGGAGGCTGAGCGCAGCAGTGAATAAAAGACAAAACCAGTTCTGCAATATAAATGACACTTTCCATTAATGCAAGTGGATCCAAATGAACTAATTTCATTCAATAGTACTTTTATATTCTGTAGCTATATGGGCTTGGGTACAAATTGTAATGTCAGTCTGTCAGGAGAGTGGACTGCAGTGCATAATTACAAGTTCTTGTTCAGCACTTCAGGAGCTAATCAGAGCAAGGATGTGAATCTGTAATTTGCAAATGTGCAAAGACAGGGGTTACTGTGGCACTAATGGCTCTGCTGATAACATTCTTGCCACCAAATCATAGGACTATGGGTGCAAGTTCTACAAAATAATTTGGCCTCCTATTTAGCCATTTTATTATGAGAAACCTATCCTGCTGGCAGCACCTAGGGATATTTTTAATTTAATGTTGCTTAATAATATAAAATATCATTCAGTCAATAAATTAATATTTGCATTCCAAGATACTGTATATAATCATAAAATGATAAATAGAGCAAATGAAATATAAAAATACAACACAAACATACAGTGTATTTCCTCATGAAACCTGGTTCTAAACAACCATTTATTTCATAGGACTAAATCAGGAGAGATTAAACAAGGGATTGATAGAAAGAAAAAAATGTATATGTAATTATGTATAGGATGTGTGTGTATATGTGTATGTGTGTATATATATATTTTTTTTTTCTTCTTTATTTTTCTTTCTTCTAACATTCCTCCTTCAAATCTTCAAATACTTGTTTTCTCTCTCCAGCAATTCCATCCAGTCTCATTCTTGGGTAAATATAGAAACCAAACAGCATGTTGGAGTGCAGTAGTGGCTTAAAATTTAAGACTTTTTCTAAAAGATTCTAGAAGTTCACTGTCCTATCAGTTAATTCCAGTGAAAGTCAAATGATTTCTGCTCATTGCTTTGCTCAGTTTAGGACTGCAAAAATAACATCATTGCCCTCTGCCTGCCTCCTCCCATTATTATCTGACCGTGAGCTAAGGCAGTTGTCCCTTAGAAAAATGAATACCTAGAACCTCTCCATCATTTGCTTTGGCGATAAGAACCCTTGAAACCTAAACTTATTTCTTATGCACAGAGAAATACCCTATGTTGGAAACTCTGTTGATATTACATTTTGGTCAATCCCAACTGTAAAAAAAAATAGGAATCGCCACCTGTATCACTGCTTTCAAGTTGGATGGTTTTTTTTTTTTTAATTTAAAATAGTTTATTTTCAAATTGGTTTACATAAAACACCCAGTGTTCATCCCAACATGTGCCCTTTTTTAATGCCCATCACCCCCTCTCCCCCCCCATCTCCCTCACCCTCAGTTTGTTCTTAGTCTTTGAGAGTCTCTTATGTTTTATCTCCCTCCCTCTCTGTGTCTTTTTTTTCTTTCCCCTCTTCCCCTCCCCCTGGTTTTTGCTTAGTCTCACCAAGTCCACCTATTCGTGGAAACATATGGTATCTGTCTTTTTCTGACTGACTTATTTCACTTAACATAATACCCTCCAGTTCCATCCATGTTGCTACACATGGCCAGATTTCATTTTTTCTCATTGCCACATAGTAGTCCATTGTATATATGTACCACATCTTCTTTATCCACTCGTCAGTTGATGGGCACTTGGTTTCTTTCCATGATTTGGCTGTTGTCGAAAGTGCTGCTATGAACATTGGGGTACACGTGCTCCTATGCATCAGCAATCCTGTGTCTCTTGGGTAGATTCCTAGCAGGGCTATTGCTGGGTCATAGGGTAGCTCTATTTTCATTTTTTTGAGGAACCTCCACACCGTTTTCCAGAGTGGCTGCACCAGTTTGCATTCCCACCAACAATGTAGGAGGGTGCCTACTTCTCCACATCCTCGCCAGCATGTATAGTTTCCTGATTTGTTCATTTTAGCTACTCTGACTGGTGTGAGGTGGTATCGCAGTGAAGAAATGGGCGGAAGATATGAATAGACACTTCTCCAAAGAGGACATTCAGATGGCAAATAGACACTTGAAACGATGTTCAATGTCACTCATCATCAGGGAAATACAAATCAAAACCAAGTTGGATGGTTTTACCTTGAGTGCTGAATCAAGGAAGAACCATGACTTACAATTACCTTACCAGGTAGTTGCAGGAGACTCAGACTAACAGAGTTTTCAGGTGATATGGGTCCTGCTGCTTTCTGCTGAAGAACGGGAGACAGGTCTTGTTTTGCAGTGAAATGACTCTCTGTCTTCAGAAAGGTTGGAATGATGCCTTTTATCTCACTGGTTCTCTGTAGGGGGCGGTGTGCTGGAGTGCGAAGAATAGATGCTTTTCATATTTGCATATTTGCAGGTTTAGATCTTAGTTCTGCAGTGGACTCCTTGTGGACCTGAGGGAAAATTATTCAAACCCTCAGCCTTGTTTCCTCATTTACAAAGGAAGAGAGACGATAATGCCTGGGGCAGAGCACTCTAAGACTGAGGGAGATAGATGAAAACACCCAGCACATGTCGTTCTCCTATACGACATGGGTTCCCGGAGCAACAGGCTCTTAGACTGAGCTTAGTATGCAGGATGTTTATCAAGGAGTGTCCAGAGATGAATGCATGCGGGAGAGGAAGACAGCTGGAAGGGGCAGAGGGGGAAAGTGAACTGCCCCAGGCACAAGGGCAGCCTCGGCCAACCTCACAAGGAGCTCTGGAGCTAGAAGAGCCCTTGGGAATTCTCCTAAGTTGGGCTGAGAAGGCCAGGCTCTGGGGCTCCTGCAATGATCAGTCCCTGTATGTGGACTGTTCCAGGAAAGGGGGCAGTGATCTTGGGCAAGAAGGGCCACCGAAACTGAGGCTGACCTTGAAGAGGCAGACCACTGCAAGCCATCTGCTGACAGCATTCCCAGGAGGTGGGGCGACAAGGCTTTCATTGAAGGAAGGTGGCACCTCACGGTATCTACACGGTCTCCAATAATAAGGGCTAGTTTCTTATATGTGCTTACTATCCATACTCTGTTTCCCCTCCTCCTCCTCCTCCTCTTCCTGTCCATTGTCTTTTTCATCTCCCTGTTCTTCTCGTATGTCTTCCTTCTTCTCTTCCTCTTCTTCTTTGGGTTTGTTTGTTGTACTTTACAGAATGAAACTTCTATATAAAAAGAGTCTTTTCCCCTTACAGAGCACCTTGAGGTGTTCCAAGTATGAAAAACAAGGGCTCTTTTCCCATTAATGGATAATGACACTTTGACAGGTACGTGAGCAATTCTGCATTGATTCGCCGGGAAAACTATGGCAGAGTACAGTTCGCATTGTTTAGCGCGGCATAAAATGCATATGTTATCTAAAGAGGTTTCTTCCGTCCCTTCTGGAAATTTGTGTGTTTAAACCAAGGGAGACTAACTCAAAACACATTTATGCACAGGGAAGTCTGGCTAAGAGTAAAAGGTGGACTAACAGGGAAAGTGCCGAGTAGGCTATGACCTTTCAAGCTAAACTGTCCCTAGAGAAAGGGAAACCTATTTGAATTTACAGAACACTTTAGAACTCTGGTGAGCCGGGACTCTGGCTCTTTGCCTCCAGGGCACTACAAAACTTAGGTCTTTGCAGATCAGTTAAGTTCTTAGCACTCCCTCTACTGAAGGTTGGTTTCAGCGAGGAGGCTGAACTAGCTGGCCTGCCCCAAATGGCCTAAGAACAGCCAGAGTACTACAGGTAAAGCAAATGGCAATAATCCTTTGGGGTCAGAGGGCCTCCAGTTTGTAGTAGAGTTAATGCTACCTGTTCTCCTGGTGACCTCAATCACTGCCCTGGGCAGATTGAAGGAGATAGTGGACAGGTGCCCTCTAGTCATACAAGAGTTTGTAAATATGTTTTTAAAATCCAATTGACACCTTCTGCTCAGCTACCAGGAGTGTTCAGAGAGCAACAAGGTGTGAGAGACTGGATGGACAGACGTGTTTGCATCTTGGGGAATGTTGCATTCATATAATTCTCTCTAGTTTGTTTCTTAAATTTGTTGCTAAAATTTTCGAATACATAGTAAGTTGGTTGCAAAGCCAAAACAAAACAAAACAAACAAACAAACAAAAAACAGTTAATACTTTTTCCCATTTCTGTCTTCTGCTCAAGAAACCAACCAGTTATTGGTTTTGCACGCTTCCAGAGTATTCTTACACATATGCAAACAAATACAAGCCTCTATGTTCATCAGGTCCCTTTTAAACAAATAGCATACTGTATATATAATTCTGCATACTGTTTTTCTCAATACGTCTCAGATGTCTTTTTGTATCGGGACATTGAGAATTTCCTCATCTTTTCTTTCTTTATAGCTATGTTGTATTTCATTGTATGACCGTACCATATTTATTTAACCATTCCTCTGTTGTTTACTATTACAAATAATATTGCAGTTAATCTTCTTTGTGCCTTATTTTTATGCATGCTTAGGTATCCATAGGATACATTCTCAAAAGTGGAATTATTACGTTAGGGAGTATACGCATTTGTAACTTCAATAGATATTGCCAAAATGCCCTTGATACCAGCAAACTACAAACCCACAGCTTATCCTTAATAAACGAAAGTGTTCTCTCATACCTTGCTAACAGAGTGTGTTGTCAAACTGTTAGAAATTTCCCAAGGTAGTATGTGAAAAATGTCATTTTAATGCAGTGTAATTTTCTTTCTCTTATTTTTGGTGAGATTGTATGTCTTTTTATATGTTTGAGTCTTTTCCATGAATTGCGCATTGATATATGTTTGTCCACTTTTGTATTTGGTTTGCTGGTTTTGTTTTTTAATTGATTTCTACTGAAAATACTAACTCTCTATGGTGTGGGCTGCCAATCTCCCGTCTCTCTCAGTTTTTTTGTTTGTCTTTTGATTTTGCTTATAGCCTTGAGTTTTTGGTTTTCATGAAGTGGGATTATCAAATTTGTTGTTTATAGTGTCTGTGTTTTGAGACTTAGTTAGAAAAGAGGCTTTTCATATTCTACGGTTTTAAAGTAATTCTCGTCTTTTCTTTTGGCACTAATATGTTTTTGGTGTTTTTGTAATAGTTTTTTACATATGTGGCCTTTATCCCTGTGTAGGACGTGAAATGTTAATCCAAATTTATATATTTTTCCACATGGCTTCCCAGTTATCCCCATATCAATGTTTATATAGGTTCTCATTTCCCATTTACGCTGCTATTATGACATTCTAAGTTCTCAAATGTCCGGGGTCTATTTCCAGATTTTTATTCTGCTATGTTGGTTTGTCTGTCCATGTGCATTTTTAATTTGTTAAATCTATGTAATAAATTTCAAAATCAAGGAGGACTAGTTCTTTCTTATTACTCTTTCTTTCAAAGGTTTTTTACTTTTCCCATTTTTTTAAATATATAAACTTTAGAATCAGTTTCTTCAGTTTAACAGAGAGTAGGTGTGTGTAAGTGTGTGTGTATATGTATACATATGTATATATGTCATATAAAACATGTAAAACAAAACATGTATGTTTTTATATTGAGATGAGATTAATTTATAAATTAAAGAGAATTATAGTTTTTATGGCCTTTATTAGTCTTTTTATTCAAGACACGATATGTCAATTCTTTTGCTTAAATTTTAGTTTGTGCCCTTTATATAAATATCACGTTTGTCGTTAGCTTTATTCCTAAAAGTTTTTTCTTCTTCTTTATGCATAATTATAAATGAGTCTTTTCTCTCATTACCTGTACTAATGAGCTGTTTGTATATATGAAGTGCATGGATTAAGGCATACTAATTTTGTTCTCTGCCACGTTACAAAATTTGGTCGATAATAGTTGTTTTTCCAGTTGTTCCTTTTGAGAACTCCATGTATCCAATCTTATCATCGGCAAATAATTTAAATGCTCTCTTTCTAGTTTTTATATATCCAGTATCTCTTATTTACTTGAATTGTCTGATAATCCAGTACAGTAGTATAATAATGACATTGCAATTTCCTCATCTTTACTACTGACCTTTGTAAGAGTGATTCTGGTGTTTCTCCAATAATCACGAGGCCAACTTTTGGAAATATAAACCGATCGTTTCCTAACATTGAATGGTCTAGTCCTTGAATTCTCAAATGAAATCCCATTACTCTTTAGTTTTATTTATAATAAATTTATAATGCGGGGCTGGATTCTTCTTGCTAACTATTATTATTTGTTCTTTTTATACTCTCTTTTACAATTTATTTAGCATTGGAATTCTCTATCCTTTAAAGGCACAGAATGATTTTTCTGTGAAATTTTTGGGTCCAATGCTTTCTTTTTCTGAACGGGGCTCAAATCAGACTTTTCTATTTAATCTATGAAAATGGATAAGTTTTTATTTTGTCTCTTTTTAAAACTTGTTTTAGTCAGTTGCCTCTTCCTAGAGTATTCTCTTTTCTTCCCTTTTCAAATGTATTTGTACAGAGTTAAGACTATAACCTCCTACTCAATGTTTACTTCCTAATTATCATTTTTAACTGTAGTTATCTATAATTTTCTTTTTTTAATGATATGATAATCTAATGTTTTATCCCTAATTTTTTTTTGCGAAACAAACTTTTAGCTATATTGGTTCTATCACTTATATATATCCTAACTTAGTCAATACACCCTTTACCGTTGTAAATTATTCCTTTATGGTTTCCTTAAATATATTTTGTTGTTTTAAAAAATAGTGTCAAATATTTGTTTTAGTTTAATTATTTCCTCCTATTGATATAAATATTTAAGGCTGTAGATTTTTCTCTAAGCACTGCTTTTACTATTTCCCATAGGTTATGATATGTAGTGCTTTTATAGTATTGTTTTTCTAGGCAACCTGTAAATTTGGTTTGTATTTCATTTAACACATGAGTTAAGAGAGTATAAAGATTCCCAGTTGAATTGGCTTATTTTTTTGATTTTGTTGTTAATACCTGGTTATTACAGTGTGATCAGAAAATGTGGACTATGCTAAGTTACAGTTTCCTTTTTGGACAATGTATGGTTACATTTGTGATTGTCATGTGGATTCTTGCAAAGAAAGTATAGTCTTTCTTTTCAATGCATAAAGTTTGAAATGCATTCTTTGATTGACCTTATTAATTATATTATTTGTATGAATTATATAATTTTTTAGTACTTCATCTGTCATTGAATATGCAAGGTGGCTAAAAGTGCCCTACTGCTGGTTGTTTGCAGGGTATTTCTCCTGCTAACTTTTGAATTTTCAGAATATTATATTATTATGTTGTTTGGTTCATAAATGGTTGTAATTCTGATGTCCTTATTGTGAATTGCAGCTTTTAGCATTTTAAAACATACTGTCTTTTCTCAATTAATGAGTATTTTAAATGTGATTACCACTTTTTCTGACTTTAAGATCCCTATCACTGAATTTTGTTTTCCTTCTCCTGACATGCCTTGTTCTATCCTTTTATCTTCAATGTCTATAAATCAGTTATTTTTAAAAAGTCTCTTGCTCCCGGAATACAGCAAATTTTGTGATCTAATGTGAAAGTCTTTATCTTTTAATAGGTAAATTAAGTCATAATATATCTAATGATGTGACAGTTATATTTGGCCCAGGCCCTCTCATGTTATTTTCTCATGTATTTTCTCTTTTTCTTCACATTTTGTCTGCTTGTGTGCTTGTTTAACTATGTGCTCTGACGTGTGTGTGTTTGCTATATAAAGGAGTTTGGGCACACTAGCTGGCTCAATTCGTAGGGCATCTGACTCTTGATCTCAAGATCATGAATTTAAGCCCCATGTTGGGCATGGAGCCTATTTAATAATAAGTAAGTAAGTTAGTAAGTAAGTAAGGATTTTGTATTTTCTTCCAGGTGGTCAGTTTTACAACTACAGAATTATATAATATTTTTAGTGTTCTGTATCTTTAAACTAGAGCTTCTAGTTGTGTACCACAACTCTTAGTGCAGTTGGACAAGCCTCTGGCCATGAATAGTCTTGTCTGCTTTCCTTAGTCTTTGCAAAAATATAATTTTCTCTTAGAGTTATCATTTGAAAAGTATCAGGAAACATTGCTTTCATAAATATGCATTACTTCCCTACTATGAGCAGTGAATCATAATCTTTCTTAGTGTTAATATAGAAAAAAATGTGCATTTATTTCCATTAATTGAGATGAAGCCTTTATATGTTATCCTTTGACTCCTGTCAATAAGAGAATTTAACTCTACTTCCTACCTTTTCTCCTCTCTCAATTATTTTTAGTAATATGTTTTTCTGTATTGTCAGGGCATATGTGACTCTCATTCTGGCCTGTCATGTGTCCCCATTATATTAGATATAGCTCTTCTTCAGGGACTCTAGTCTGTGTTTACCTCATCTGTTTGTCATAGTTTCCCCGGTCATGTTTTATTGACTAAATTTGTCTCCTTGTAGTTTTCTCAGTATCCCCAGTGTTCCTGTATGTTAAGTACGTTTGTCAGTAGACTTTATACTTAAGCATAGTTTGGCTGGGTATAAAATGTGGAGTGGAAGTCATATTGAAGATATTTCTGAAAACTGATTAATACAGTCTTAGTGAGCCAGATAAGCCTTCCTTGAAGAGGCAAAGTCTGTGTGTAAGTTTTAATAGATGGTTGTCAGGAAAATATAGACAGAGAACATGGTTCCAGGCATGGTTCTTTCTCATGGAGATGAAAAAGAATATGAAGCTTTTATGAAAGATTGTAGATAACCACAACATAGCAGGAAAGTGGTAGATCTGTCCAAGTTGACCCTGGATAGGTAGGAGAAGATAGATCCTGAAGGATTTACTACATCAAGGGTCTAGACTATTTTAGGAGGACAGAGGAAAGCCATTGAATGGTATGAGGCAAAAACAAAACAAAACACATAAGGTTAGAATTGCTCAGTTTAAGGGAGAGATAGAGAGGAGTCTGTGAGCTTTGCCTTCCTTGCAGCCTGTGGGTTCTAACTTGTGCTCTTGCAGTGCAGACTCAGAAATCCCATCTTTCACAAACCAGTCTACTGGTAGCTTCCCTCATAATTCCTGCCAACCTCTCTAGCAATCTGGTGATTTTTGTACAGGAAAGTGAATAAATGTATACAGTAAGCTTCTTTTGTCCTATAGCTGTATTTCTGACTACCTTCCTATGTAGCCATAAATAGCAAGAATTAAGGGTATTTTAGTCATGGTTTTTAAAGATAAAAAGATACTGGCTCTCCTGAAAAAAGGGAAAATGACATTATAGTTCTTGGATATATATTCCTACACCTTTGTAATCTGTGAGCTCTTTTTCTTCCAAGGGTGTCACGTGAAAACCTTCACAAATCTAGCTGATATTCACTATAGTTCTAAAACATTTTCTTTACCAGTGCTCTATTGGGAGCTCTTTGCTATCTCACTAGTTTCTAGCTAGTTTTGGAGATCAACCATACTTCACCCATGCTAAAGCTGCCAGAGTTAGCTAGCTTCAGCTAAAGCATGTTTCTTTAACATTATTTTAAAACTATCTTGTCAAATTCCACTCGTTGCTCTTTTATCTTCAGTCAGCTATATGCAAAACATGCTGTCTTTATAGGAAAATTTACATTGTGTCATAGAAATGGTGACCATCAGACAACCAACTGGAGTCTCAGCTCTTTCTTCTTGCTTGCTTGCTTTCCTTTTTAGCTGAATAGCATTATTGGCCACTTCTAAAGGAAACTGCATTGTGAGCTTCCCATTGGAGACTGGGGATGGAAACAAAATCATGTTCACAGTGTGAGAACTTGTTAGACCCACATTAGTTAAACTCTGCAATTAATTATTTTTTCTGATGTCTTCCATTTCTGTAATGCAATTTTCAGATATGCACATGGATTTTAATCCCCTCAATATACTGCTTCTCAGTGAGTACAAAATAAAAATACATTGCAGACTAATAGTCAAGAATTTCTTCATTCTCATGTTGAGAGCTGTTACCTAAAGGAGCAAGGCTTTAATAGAGTCTCAGCTTGACTCTTGCCATGTTTGCATACAAAATAGATAAGGCAGGTTTTGTTTTGGAAGATGTTAATTGATTTTGTCCACCATGCTGTCTAACGAGCCAATTCCCTGAAAATGTAGTGACGGGAAGAAAAAAATCTGGTCCAATTACTGTTTAACTAAAATGCCTCCCTTCTACCTCTATTAAAGAAAAAATGACATTCACTTCTCAGGACCCTTGTGATTGACAGCTGATGCTACACATGGACAGCCCCGCTGTCCACTGGCATTTGAAGAATTGGTTTATTGTTGCCAAAATGGAAAAAATGGAGGGAGAGAGAGAGGGAGATTATAGAGCCATTATAATTCAAAGCCCTAGCATTTAGTATCCTTTTAACCTGACTTAGGTAATGAAGGGTAGAGGAAGAGTTGGTATTTCAGGGCCTAAGAGGGGCTGGGTAAATGTTCAGATCACAGGAATCTATTTTGACTGGAATAGGTTAATAGCCAAACTATGTCCCTTCAAGTTTTAAGAGGGCTGGTTGCTCTGGGAGCTTCGTCTGTTTCTACTGCCATTGCCAACATTAAGACTGGATGGGCACCTGCACTGGCTAGCTGCACATCTAAATTATTGGTAATGAGAATGTCCTTGACAAAACTGTCCTGCAGATGAGAGTTTGGGTCTTGCCTGTGTTCCCTAAGGCCCTCATCAAACAAAGGCAAAGATCTAAGAAGGATAACAGGGCATGATGTTTACGGTAGAACTTGGCAGTGGACACCCTTTTGAGTTTACAACTGAAGAAGGAAAAGGCAGGTGGGAGCATGGACAAGAAGTCAACCTCATTTCGGTTGTCTTTTCCTTTAAATTTCTAAGAAAAGTAGTAAAGCACAAGGCCTTCTCTCCTGTACCACATAATCTGCATCCAGTGAATGTGCCTTATACTAAGAACCAGAAGTCAAAGTAGAAAACTTCCTGAGTGAGCCTTATTTCTCTAGGTAGGGGGAAAAACGTTGAGGCATGAAAACTCCATTTTACATTTTCCTGGTTTATTTCCCAGCACCTAAAACAGTTCTGGACCAAAAATGTTGATTGATGATAAAGGAATGAAAGATTTATACTCATGATTAAGTCAACAAAAATTATTCTAATGAGAAAATTATAAAAATAGGTCTCAAATAGGACTCTGGGATATCATTTTGAGGGGTTCCAGGCAATATTTTTGAAGGCCATATAACAAGTATTCTCTTTCTTTATATGTTAATTCAGTTATTGGTGTTGGGTATAGTATAAGGCTTATAAAATGTCACTTCTTATTCCCTACTTGCATGGGGCGGTCCAAATCTCCAACTAATGAACAGAGATTCCTAGGATTGGAATGTTGTTTAATGAGTCCTACTTCATCCTACCTGAAACTGAATACTCTAGAAACTTATTTTTCCCCTTAGCTGCAAGTCTATTAATGTTGGCAGCCATAAAATAAATGCAGCCACAAGCAACACCCACAAATGAATCCATCAGCTCAGACTAAAATATACCCTTTCCATATTACTACAGGGCTCTTCCAGGTCAGCTTTTAAGTGTTCTGGTTAGAGTGTGTGATGCTTATTTTCCTTTGAACATTGCGCTTGATTCGTGAAGTGAGAAGGCGAAGTAGTAGTGTTGTCTGCTAGATTCCCATCAGTAACATTAAGTTTTATTGCCTTATATCTCCCTCTTATGCACATTATAAATGTTTTAAGTCAACTCTATGCTAGGAAAAGGTTCTGGGTTGACAGATGTATAGTAGTATCATCTTGGGCAGGGAAGAGTACAAGCTTATTAGGAGCTTTCTACCTTTCTTACTGATAAGGTTTCTCAAAAGGAAGTTCTGGATTATGCAAAATCAGAAAATGAGTTGAACATATTATGAGTGGGTTGGAAAGAGGCAAAGGGTCTGGATATTGTGAGAAAGGAAATGATAACAAAGGAAGTAAGCTTGCAGAAGCTTCACTGACCTAATCTTAGGTCATATCCCTGAAGTAGCAAGTTATTTTTGCTCCATACAAAAAAGACAAAGGGTCTTTGCTGAAAAAATACATATTAAACGTGTTGGTTCATGAGATCTATTAATCAAGTTCATGACTAAAAAAAACAATTCAGTTTCTTCAAACTGTTCATTTTTTGTCCTATTATCACTAATCTCCTCTAGCCCTAAGAAATTTGCTCCTGATCACATACTCATCAGAACTGAAGAAGGGGTTATCATCCCCACGGTAAACTTACTTATTCCTCCAATTCAACCAGCATCAAATATTTATTAGGGACCTGCAATGTGCCAGATACTGAGCTAGGCACTTGATTTGCACAGATATAAATCCTGCTATCCTAGAGTTTAGACACTAATGAGGAAGAGAGGTAATAAACAAGGCAGTAAATGCATGTAACAATGTACAACTAAGAATGCTAGGAAAGAAACAAACATAGTAGATATTTATTGAATTCTAAATGCAAGCATTCTACATCTACTGGTGTGGGGGGCACAAAATGCAAAAGAAAAACCTACACCAGGGAAAGTTAAACCATTCAAAATTAAGCAACAGTTTAAAACAATGGAACAAAAACTAGGGATGCCACAAGGAAGTACCTGGTTAATCATCCAGTAAATAGTAATAAGATAACTGCTTTAGAATTTCAGGAATGTAAAGTGTTTCTGGTTAGGGATGGTGGTTAGAGAAGGATTTGAAGAGGATCTCAAGAAATGAAGAGATTGTGTATGGAAAGTGGTCTTTCAAGCAGAAGGAATGGCATGGGAAAACCACTGGGAGGAGGAAAGCTTGAAAATATTAGGCTGTTGTGAACAATTATACAATTAGGGGAAGTAAAAGATAATGTCATAAAAGTAGGTTAAAAGGGGATTTCAATTCTTTTTAGCTTATCATATCACAAGGAATTACAAGTCGTAGTAGTCATGGTGGTGGTGATAGTTACAGCAGTAGTTCTAATGGTAAAAGAGAAAACCCATCATTAGCAACAATAGATCCCATATATTGCTGTTGGGCATAGAAATTGGAAATTTGGGAAAACGTATCAAAAGCTTTTAAACTTTTTGTGACGTTAATGAAACAATTCCACTTTAAGGTATCTATCCAATGGAAATAATCATGAAAGTAAACAAAGATTTAGTTATAGGGATTCTTATTATAGTTTTTCATGGAGCATACATTTTTAAATAGAATTGACTAGCATAGATATTCCTCATAGTTGGACTGGATAATGGTTTTGTGAGAGGTGTAGAGTGGTAAACTTAAACATCCAGGTATTATAAATATACATCATGCACTTCGCATAATATTTTATAAAAAATAGTTAATTTAATATTTTAAGCTAACATTTGACTACATTGGCAGATGTTTATAAAATATGGAGCAAAGTAGAGCAATTTATAAGAATCTATTTAGTCACATCTATGAATATAACCGCATCAGAAAAATACTGGGAGGATATATATTCAGATGAAGACTGATGATGGGATCACAGGTGATTTTGATTCCTTAGTATTTCCTAAAATTTGTACAGCAAAAATGTAGTACTTACAACTTTTAGTAAATCTAGAAACAAAAACAAAAGGACCAAAAGACATTACAGATAGACTTTCTTAAACATGATGTGCCTTTGTGTGTTGGAGAAAAAATGGATGATTTTTTTTCCTTTTTCAGCTAAATATGTGACATAATAAACTCTTTTAGCAAAAACTGAGTATGGCATAACGAAAAAAGTATGATTTGGTGTTACACAGATTTTGGTTTTATTTCCCAAATTCAATTCCCTTTAACTGTCACATTCAGAACAAGTCGTTGAATGTATGTGACCTTCAGTCTTCTCTTCAGAAAGCTGAGAATGGGGATTTGTGTATTAAGTGGCTAGCACAGCACCTACATCAGAGGATTATCCTCCATGTTAGTGGGAAAGGAGAAAATATGGCTGAGTCAGGTAGTTAATGCAGTATTAAAATACCTGGCCCTGGGGCGCCTGGGTGGCTCAGTCCGTTGTGTGTCTGACTTTAGCTCAGGTTATGATCTCATGGTTTGTGAGTTCGAGCCCCACATCGGGCTCTGCGCTGACAGCTGGGAGCCTGAAGCCTGCTTTGGATCCTGTGTCTCCCTCTCTCTCTCTCTCTGCCCCTCCCACACTCATGCTCTTTTTCCCAAAAATAAATAAAAATATTTTAAAAATAAATAAAATAAAATAAATAAAATAAAATACCTGGTCCTATCAGAAATAGCAATTTTCCAATTATCCAATTACAAATGAACTCTAAATCTCAGAAAAGATGTGGTGTAAATATATATACTGGAATACTACTTGGTAATGAAAAAGAATGAAATCTTGCCATTTGCAACAATGTGGATGGAACTAGAGTGATTATTATGCTGAGAAAAATAAATCAGTCAGAGAAAGACAGATACAGGATTTTACTCCTATGTGGAATTTGAGAAACACAACAGATGAACATAGGGGAAAGGAAGGAAAAATAAGATAAAAACAGAGAGGGAGGCAAACCATAAGAGACTCTTAAATACACAGAACAAACTGAGGGCTGCTGGAGGGGGGAAGGGGTTAAATGGATGATGGGCATTAAGGAGGGCATGTTCTGGCATGAGCACTGGGTGTCATATGTAAGAGATGAATCACTGGATTGTACTCCTGAGGCCAAGACTACACTGTATGTTAACTAACTTGAATTAAAATAAAATAAAATAAAATAAATATAAAATATAAAAAATATAAATTCAATTAGATTTTACTAAAAAAATTAAGTTTTCCCTCTAAAATGTTTTTGGTAAATATTTGTGAGAAAACATGCAAAGTGGAATGAGGTCTAAAGAGAGAATTTTGACAGGAACCTGTGTGTAAGAGCTTTCATCCTCTGATTCATTAGTCAAATCAAATAAAAATAAAGGGAACTTGTCAGTTTGCAGAACAACACTGAATGAAGTTGTAAACTGACAACCTGTGTTCATTCTCATGGTTTGAACATACAGAACTCCACGTAATTGTTTGTTGGGTTTCAAATTACTTCTACTCAATCCATAGAATTTCATTTTGCTTTGAAAGTAAATTTTCATGGTTTGTTACATGGAGTCTGGGCTGAGGGCGGGAGGAGGAAATACCTTAACATACCTTTAATACACCTTAAAAAGTCGTGTGTTTAGGAGGTTCCTCAGTTTTCATTAGCATCTCTAACTATAAATAGTAGAAATAATTGCACATCCCAAAGCCCACAAACATTTGCCCCAATTTCCACCACCCCCTGTAATCCTTTGCTCAGAGAACTTATGTTCCTAGGAGACTGGTATGGGAGAAGCTACAGAATTCATATCAAATTAAAAATGCAGGTTTAGGGGTGCCTGTGTGGCTCAGTTTGTTGAGCATTCAGCTGTTGATTTTGGCTCCAGTCATGACCCTGGGATTGAGCCCTGTTTTGGACTCCACACTGAGTATGGAGCCTACTTAAGAGTCCCTCTCTGTCTCTCTCCCTCTGCCCCTCTCCCCAACCCCTCTCTCTCTCAAGAAAAAAAAAAATAAGGTTTAGATCTAAAACCAAAACCAAAGCCAACCCTGTATGAAAAATTACACAGGATTATTTTATTTGTTTCCATTAAAACATGTTTTTTTATATATTCTTGGAGTGTGTACATGTGGTGAGGGCAGGTGTACAGGCATGAATAGCATAAAGGAACTGGAGGAATAACATCAAGGAAAGGAGGTTTCACTGTTCCCTTCAGGTGGCTCTTGGACAAAGAATGGGAAGGAAATGCTTTTTTCTTCATACTTTCTTCATATGGGCAATGTAGCCTCCTCTCTCTGCTTCTTTTCTTGGGTCTCCATATTTGGATTTAAAGAAAAAAAATATGTGCCTGCCTTTCTTTCCTCTTCTCTTTCTCCTTGAGTGTACTGTCCAAATTTTAACTGTGATTAAAGGAAAGAAATAAGGGAGGCAGGGGGCACCTGGGTGGCTTGGTTGGGTGTCTGACTTCAGCTCAGGTCATGATCTCACAGTTCACAGGTTCAAGTCCCGCGTTGGGCTCTATGCTGACAGCTTAGAACCTGGAGCCTGCTTTGGATTCTGTGCCTCCCTCTATCTTTGCCCCTCCTCTGCTTGTGCTCTGTCTCTGTCTCTGTCTCTCTCTCTTTCAAAAATAAATAAATAAATAAATACATACATACATACACACACATATACATTAAAAAAAAAAAAAAAAGAAAGGCAACTAGTATGAAACCAAGGAAAGGAAAGAAATAGGATTGTCACTTCTTGTACAGTCAGCTGCTTTCTACCAGTTAACAAAGTAATTTTGTGTTAGGATTCTCTTTAGAAGGGAAAATGGGACTTAAAGATATAGCACTATCACCAAACTACCTACCCTGCTCATTTTTTTTTCTCAAAATTGATGGAAAATATAGAAACAACATAAAGATGGCCCTCTAAAATGAGTGTCCCTTAAATTTGCTCTGTTTATCTCACAGAAACTTGAAGGAATCGTTTCATTAAAGTTTTCTATCTCTGGGCCCCACTTCCTCTTATCTTCCATAAAAATGTTGCAGTGTCCTAACATATGCATTGAGAACATAGATAAGAATTCAACCCTCCAATTCCATTTATTGTAATTGTATTTAAATGCACAGCTTAATTAGCTGTACTCAGCCTCCCTCCCAATCCTCTTTGAAGTGGCAAAGTCCCATTGCATCAGTTCAGCTAATTTTATGCTCATAGACTGATTTTTGAGCTTTGTAGAAACCAAGGGTATGACTGCTCCATATATGATCTCTAAGTCCAGATACTTGGTCCAAAGATACTTTGTTCAATGGAAGACGTGGAATTAGATGCCTTGGATTTAAACTTCAATTAAAACACCAAATTTACCTTGCAAAATTAATTCAAGTCAGCTTAAGGAAGGATAGGACATTGAGATATACCTCTGAATAACAGACGGCAGTATATGTCATAATGTCTAGGTAGGGAAAGGGTAAGTAGGCATAGTGTTATGAGAATTTTAGAGTATGCTAATTTTATAAAACATGCTTATGGGAAAAGTAAAATATTGATGACATTTTGCAGAAAATGCTACCTTGAGGTTTAATACATACCAATAAGGTCAGAGAAAAAGCAATGTGAATGCAGGATTATGAAAATGATAGGGTTGTGTATATCTAGGGCATGATCTTTATAGATCAGTAAAACCACCAAGGATGTCTCGCTCTAACTGTGAGATGGGTTCAGACTATGGTATCTAGTCTAATACCATTCCTCAGCATCAGTAACTAGATTTATTTATCCTATGAAATTTTGTTCTTAGTGTGCCCCTGTTGAGTCTCTGTTGGCTTGAGATACGATTTGCTAAAAACAAAGCATCCGAAGTTACTAAGATATCAGACAGGAAGATATGTTCTAAAACTTGAGAGTACTTTGATCAAGAAATTGTGCATATCAGTTTTCCATGTGTTTCTGTATTCTTTGGCCTATAGAGTTGGAGCAAATGATCAGGGTGATCATTGATCAATGACCTATGATCAGGGTGAAATGTGTCTCTTCTAGGCCGAAGTTTAGAGTCATTTACATCTATCATCTATCTCTCTTTCTTGTCATCTCTTCATGCTTTAGAGATTGTGTGTTCTAGAGAGTCCTGAATAAGGTACAAGCATGGCACAATCCATATTAGCATTTACATGAGCAAGAAATAATGTGCATGTGTGTGGGGGGGTGCTAAACTACAGATTAGTTTGTTACTGCAGCACAGCATCACGTATCCTAACTATTCCAAGAAGGTTTCTACTGATATTGAAATTTGATCATATGGGGCGCTTGGGTGGCTCAGTTGGTTAAGCGGCCAACTTCAACTTAGGTCATGATCTCACAGTCTGTGAGTTTGAGCCCCGCGTTGGGCTCTGTGTTGATGACTCAGAGCCTGGAGCCTGCTTCAGATTCTGTGTCTCCCTCTCTCTCTCTGCCCTTCCCTTGCTCACACTCTGTCTCTGTGTCTCTCAAAAATAAATAAAAACATTAAAGAAATTAAAAAAAAGAAATTTGATCATATAAATAGACCATTAATTGTAATGTTTAGAAACTGTAAGTTATAAAACAACTACTCTACTCTGAAAGGAAAATGAGAATTATTACAATTCTCATTCTTGGGCTCCTAGGCTTCATGACTTGGACTTTTGTGAAAGCCTCTAAAGCCAGAACTTCCTCAATGGTACACGTCAGCATGAGTCACAGTGTGTTGTGATATCAGTCCCCTCAGCCTATGATGGGTTGCTGAGGTAGGAAACTAGATTCCGTAAACAAGTAATCATCATTTATGAGCAGCCTTGTCTGCTTACCCCAGTGTGTTATGTGAGTATTATCATTTTTTCTATATGCTGTGATGTGAGAAAAATAGAGAAACACCATGAATCTAGGTCCAGATGTAACAATGTGACTATCCCTACATTTCAGGTCTTATTTTCTTTTTTCCTTTTTTCCTTTCTTTCTTTCTTCCTCTCTCTCTCTCTCTCTCTCTCTCTCTCTCTTTTTTGTTTTTTTGTTTATTTATTTCTGAGAGAGAGAGAGGCCATGTGAGTTGGGAGGGGCAGAGAGACAGAGAGATAGCATTCCAAACAGGCTCAGTGTTATCAGCATGGTCCCAACATGGAGATAGAACTCAGGAACCATAAGATCATGACCTGAATCAAAATCAAGAGTCAGATGCTTAACTGACTGAGCCACCCAGGAGCCCCCCAGTTTTATTTTCTTATACCCATTATACCCATTTCTTTACCCTCCCCCATGTCCTCTCCCAAGTGTGCTATTAATTTCACAGAAATTTGAGAAGGGACTGTGAAATGTTGGGCACTCTTAACAAATAAATATTTGTTGAATTAATAAATGAGTAACTGAGGCACTTCTGTATAGCTCCATATGTCTTCTTTTGGGGTACTACATCTATTAATAGGGAGAGAGTTTCCTAACGACCCTCAAAATCTTTCCAGTTAGGAACCACCATTCTATTCCTGAATTTTTATCATAAAAAAAGAGAAAACCTACAACTGAACCAAACTGAATTTGGTTTGCCCAGTCTTTTTCTATTTATCACAAGAAACTAGATTATAATTTTCCTTATAATTAGCAAGTGTTCACTATATTCTATGCATGATGTTATATATTTTACATAAATTAGCTTATTTTTTTCTCAAACCCTTATGAGGTAGATATTGTCCCCATTAACTTTTTTCTGGTCTTATTAAGAAATAATAATATACATCACCATGTAATATTAAAGTATACAGCATGATGGTTTGATTTACATAACTGTGAAATGATTACTACAATAGATTTAGTTAACATCCATCATCTCATAAAGATATAACAGAAAGAAAAAAATTCTCCTTGTGATAAGAACTCTCAGGATCTACTCTCAGAAATGTCCATATATATCATAGAGCAATGTTAATGACAGTCATCATATTGTATATTACACCCCTAGTACTTATCTTATAATTTGGATATTGTATCTTTTCACCATCTTCCTCCAGTTTTCCCTCTGGTAACCACAAATCTACGAGTTTGGTATTTTGTTTTGTTTTGTTTTAATTAGATTCCACACAAAAATGAGATTGTACAGTATTCTCTTTGTCTAACTTGTTTCACTTAACATAATGCCTTCAAGGTCCATCCATGTTGTTGCAAATGGCGGGATTTTCTCATTATTTATGACTGAAAAATATTCTATTATATATATGTATATATATATGTGTGTGCGTGTGCTGTGTATGTATAATATATATGTATATGTGTATATATATATATATATATATATATATCTCCAACCATGCATGCATATATGCAAACACACACACACTACAACTTCTTTATCCATCAATGTACATTTAGGTTGTTTCCATATCTTGGCTATTGGCCATTAATAAATAATGCTGTTACGAACATTGGAGTACAGATACCTTTTTAAATTAGTGGGAAATTTAAAATATTCCCCCCCGCACCAGCTTTGGGAATATTTCCAGAAGTGCAGTTGGTGAATCATACAGTAATTCTATGTTTAATTTTTTCAGAAACCGCCATGCTGTTCTCCTCAGTGGCTGTACCAATTTACAATCCCACCAGCAGTGCACAGGGGTCCCCTCTTCTCTACATCTGTGCCCATATTTGTTAACTCTTGGCCTTTTAATGATGGCCATTTCTAACACATGAGGTGATATCGCATCCTGGTTTTAATTTGCATTTCTCTCATGGCTAGCAATGGTTACTATCTCCAACTTACATTTGAGAAGACAGAAACTTAAGGAGTTCGCTCATGATTGCATACCTTGGAAGCAGTAGAGCTCATATTAAAAGCAAGAAGTCCAACCTCTAGACCAGTATGCTTACCAGTATGCTGTGTTTCCTCCTCATAATGGTAAAGTTCCCAGCCCAATATCTCTGTTTCATTCAGTGCAAACTGTCATTGCGCACCCTATTGCTGAAAGTCACTTCAAAGGGAGGTAGCTTTATGGCTACAATTATTTAGAAGAGTGTGATTTTGAATTTTAAGAACTCATGTTAGTTCAGCTCAAATCTCCTATTTTATAGTGAACATTATGCTGTTATCCACTAAAAGAACATCTATTGTGTCACTACCTCTTTAATTTGAGAAGTGATTTCACATTCATGTAAGAGTATTTTGGCATTTGAAAGACAGTAAAAATCCTCCCAGCAGATCTAGTGTTCTGTCAAAAAAAAAAATTGGCATATTTGTTATCTTTGGTGAGGTTCAAAATATGTAAACTTCCTCAACCCTCAAATCAGTTTGTCGTACACCAGTAATAATTGCAATTATTAATAGTTAAACAATGTGTCCATTCTATGAACAACTAATAATGACCACACATGTTAAAAGCAGCTGAAGAGTGAGTAAATAATTAGTCTGTTCTAATTAGCCAGAGCTGGAGAAACAACCAAAGTAAAATCCTCAACTTACTTAATGCTTTCTAGTAATTAATAGTCATTGATAACAACTTATAGCAATTAAGATCTAATACCTGTATTTAATTTGCAAATGTGCCTCTTACTTTGTACATATTTTTTTCTCTAAGAGAAAATCCCGGAATTGGGTACTCTTGGGTTCTTCTTCTCATCCTTTTCTACCTTCTACTGAGAAAATTTTAAAGGATCTCACAGTGTTATGTTGTTCCTGGAAGAGAGCTTAGAGATCCTTCTAGTACATTTGTATCATATTACAGATGAAAACTTTGAAGCTTAGAGAAGCCCACTGACTTTTTCAAGTCCCCTTTCAGGCCACGTCATGAATTTCTATTGGCATAGTTGGGTCAGCTACCCAATTTGTGGCCAAGACTGGGACATGATATGGTACAGAATGTAGAACTTTTGCATAAATAACTACTCTTGACTGGTTCATTATAAGGGAGCCTGGGGCTCAAGGGCTCTAAGATTTATAATCATATAAAAGCTATGAATTAAAAGGTTTTATGTTTAAAATGCCCAACACTTCATTTATTGTTTGTTCTATGGATTCAGTGTCTGCTCTATACTAGACACTATATCTATAGAATAAATAAATGAATGTTCAAACTCAGCCCCTCTAAACTCTGTTTGAACTCTTTGAATGACACAGAGCTCAGAACTTTGCATGGCTTTTTATGTTCGCTCTGTAAAATGAAACTCTCCTAGGGGAACCTGTGTGAATTCAATTCAGAGTTTAAAAACACAGATTTATGGGAGAGCCCCAAATCAATCAAAAACATGGCAATGTTTAAAAAAAAAAACCAGCAGCAACAAGAAAAGAAAACCATGAAAAGACCCTGCCTGCCAAGAATAGCTTGTTAGCATTTGAAAACACCGAGATATAAGTGTATAATGGAAATGTGGCAATGATCATTTGGGCAAAAACACAATTTGCATAAGAATGAATCAGGAAATGTCCCGAACACCAGAAAGATGAAAAATCTGGGATCCTGTTGGGCATGTTCACATTGCTGAACACACACCACACCATGAATCTTCCTGTGGTCAGACACCCCTAGAAGAAACATTGATCCCTTTCTAGACATTGATATTAGAGATGTATTATGACAGGTAATCTTACATTTAAGGGAAGAATATAATATATAGCTATGAAAACTGTCACAACTATTTCCTAGAGCTATTTTGGAGATCTGTTTTATTCTTTCATCCCCCAATCTGAAATTCATTAAAGTGAAGAATGCCCCTTAAATTATACTCTGCTATACCCTGGAGGAACACCTGAAAAAAGTTAATAATAAACCCTTGAGATTAGGCAAGTGGAGAGGAAAGAATTATGAAATAAAACAAAGCAAAGAAATCGTGTAAACAAATTAATTAATTGTCTGGAAGTGAAAAGCACGTTTGTAATTTTGCCCTTGTCGAAGGAAAATTGGAGTTCATTGCGCTCACTGACTGATTTAAAAGCTTCCTGCACAGCATCGCTGAGAGAGTGAGTGTGCTGGAGTGCGAAGCATGGATCGTTTGCAGCGTCAATTAAAATAGAAATTCATTATTGAAACCTCCAGAGTAAAGGTGGGGGCTTTATGCTTTGAGGATGGGAAGAAACATTTTTTTGCCTATTTTTAGTTTTTCCCTCCCTCTTCTGAATTGATTTTTGGAAACACTTATTTTGGCTTTCCAGTACTAGGTATTACACCATTTTTGTAATAAATTGTGTTATTATCTGTCACACATTGAACAGATTATATATGCCAGTGACTTTATATATTTTATCATCTTTAATCCTCAGAGCAATCAGGTGGTAAAAGGTATCAGTCTCACTGGAGATAATTGAAGTTCAAGAAAGTAGATTTGAATAGCTGCTAAGTGGTAATACCAAGGGTTTAGGAATAGGTCTGCTGACTCAGAAGCTCCTGGTCTCTCCAGGACATCATAAAGACTTCTTCTAAGGCAACTCTACTGTGCTGAGTTAGGTGCATCAGTATAATAAGGTCATAAAAAGTATGTCATATGCATCCAGAATGGGTATTACATATTCAGTTTTGTGTTGGTGTGCTATCAATGGCCCAGTGGGATTGCATGTGGAATAGGATATATGTAACACAGCCAACCACTGCATATGGTGACCCTTGAACTCCCTCATTGGGCAGAAGCTCAACTAGCTTATGCTTAAATATGCTTTATGAGAGGATTATGTGTTTTAGTGTTGTGACAATTACTATTACAATGAATTCAAATAGTTTCTCCAGTCTTGTGGTAATATTTTATGTTCTCTTGTTTAGTTCACATACCCTGAAATGGGTATAACATGCTTTAAAAGGATCACTTTCAAAGGTGAAGAAACCAGCAACAATGTTCTGAACAAAAGAAATCATGATCCATTCTTTGGTACAGCCCACATTACAAGCTGAGCACTATACATATAAATCTTAAAGAGATAAATGGCATAGTCTCTACCCTAAAGATGTTACAGCCTAGGTAGGTTGACAAACATAAATCAGGGCTGCAATACAGCATAAAAATAGCCAGGATAAAGGAAAGTACAGGTTCTTATGGAAACACAAGGGAGGTCATGTAAATTAAATTGGGGGAAGTCCAAGGCTTTTCAGAAGAGATGACATTTGGATTGAGTTATAAAGACAAATAGAAGTTAAAAAGACAAGCAAGGCTTGTCCAGGCTGAGTGATACGCATGGGCAAAAAGAGTGGTTCTGCGTAGCTGGGGAAGGGATATATTGGTTTTCTATGGCTCTTGTAACAAATGACCACAAACTTGGTAGCTTAAAACAAAGAAACTTACTTTCTCAGGGTTCCAGAGTTTGTACATATGAAATTGAACTATCAACAAGTTGGTTCCTACTAGAGATTCTGAGAGAGAGAATCCTTTCCTATGTCTCTCTTCCAGTTTCTTGTGATTGGTAAACACATCCTTCTAATCTCTGCATCTCTCTACACATCATTTTCTCCTATGTTTCTCCTTTCTGTGTCTTCTCTTCTTCTTATAAGGACACTTTTTCTTGGAATTAGGGCCCAACTACATAATCCATATAGTCTCATCTCAAGATCCTTAATTACATCCTCAAAGATCCTTTCCAAATAAAGTCACATTCCTATGTTTCAGGTGGGCATATCTTTTTGGGGCCCACCCTTCAACACACTATAAGTGATAAATTAGTAATCTGATGAAGAAAGAAGGATGGCCAAGTCCTGCAGCCTTTCATATATGTGCAAAGGAACATGGGCTTTATCATGAAAGACATAGGAAGCCATTGGCATTTCAATGATGGAATCGACATCTCTCTGGAAAATAATTATACTCTTAATGCCTCCAACCAAAGACCATCAGGAACCCACCCGTAGTTGATTAAGTTGTGTTTATTATTGGTTACAGAAAGGGAGAACACATATCATGGGGAACCGTAGTGTCTCAGCTATAGTATATTAGAAAAAACCTAATGTAGGATTTGGACTTTGGTTGGGTGATTTGGGGGAGAATCTAAGGAAGCCTGGTTTGCTCTAGACTGGATGCTGTCAGAAAGCAAGGACGATTCCAAAAGTGGGTGTCTTGATAAATCTGTTCTTAGGGAGAACAGACTAGAGTAGGGATAAAATTGTAATTGGTAAAGTGGTAGCAGTCACTAGCCAGTAGGGAAATGTTTGGTGTTTTGTGAGTGAAGTAGTAACTTTGTTTTCGTCTGTGAGTTAGACAAAATTAGGACGTAGCCTTGTTTTGCCTCACTTTATCATGGTCTCAGAGTGACCCTGTATGAGACTGGTGTTTGGTGGCATTGTTCGTGTGTAATAGGAGAATGACACCATCTAGCTATGGGTGCCAGGTCAAGTTCCAGATGTCAGGAGCTGCTCTTTGTTTTTTGCTTCTCAATCCCAAACTATAAAAAAACATAAGAGACTCTCAAAGACTAAGAAAAAACTGAGGGTGAGGGGGATGAGGGAGGGGGGAGAGGGGGTGATGGGCATTAAAAAGGGCACATGTTGGGATGAACACTGGGTGTTATATGTAAACCAATTTGAAAATAAACTATTAAAAAAATAAAAAGAAAATAAAAAAAAACCAACCTTGCCCCAAATTCCAGCAATAGTAATGAAGTACATCAACCCAAGCATTCATACTATCCCTTAAAAGCTGTAATAAAAGTCAGAAAGTTTTTTGAAAAGAGCACTCTGCCTTTGCTTATGTAAGTGTCCTTCAGACTTAATTTACTTCCAGTCCACCAGTTGGACAGCATCTATTTTAAAGACAAGAGGAGCTAACTTAAAGGCTCCTTGACTGGTGTACTGTTTTATCTAATAATTGTGATAGCATTTCCTTCAATGTCTCTGTGCAGACCAACCCAACAGTGTCCCTGTGAGAAAGGCCCTAAAGTCCTCTTTATAAGCCCTCTCTTTTTCTTTCCCTGGGGTGCTTCATCTATTTGGGTATAAGAAATAAGTCAAACGTAGTTTTCTTTAATGAAAAACAAACAAGGAAAAGAACCCCAAACACTCTTTTGACAAAGGTCCCTTCAGAACATACAACCTTCACTGTTAGATACGTGTCTTTTTAAAAGAAGACAGAAATAGGAAAGAGCCACAGAAGGGCAGAGGTGACCAACAAAACCATACAGCAGGCTTCTCTGTGAGGGAAGATGAAAAAGGCAAGTATCTTTTTTAATCCAGCAAGTAAAAGTCTATGATATGATGTATACAACTGATGCTCCTAGAAATGACAAAGAAGAGGCTTTCCCTTTTCTCCTTGAGAGTGTGTGGGGGAGGGGGCTCTCTGAAATTAAGACAGAGACGATCAGTTGAAAGGATGTATTTTTTTCCCTCTGACTTATAATTAGCCTGTAATACCGGCTTCTGTATATTCGTATCAAGGAAAATTGTTCAGCACAGTTTGGCAGATATCGTTCACACATGTAAACACTGGGATATCCATCATAAACACAAGCCAGTTAGCATCTTCTTAGGCATCACCTGATTGCCAGTTCAGTACAAGAAGAAATTATTTCTCTATCTTCATTTGTAATATTACTCATCAGATGCAACATGGGAATTTGACATCTTCGGTGACATAGTCTACCATACTGTTAAACTGATCAGAAGTCCAGTTACATGCAAAATCTTCTAACCTTGAGATCCAAGGCCTATTTCCTTTCTAACGTTCTATTGAGGGAATCAAAGCCAAGGGTAGAGGTGGTTAGTGAGGCTTCCCTATATCCCCAAGCTCCAGGTAGGCTTGTTAATCCTTGGCACTCCCTGACAGAGAGATGGATGTGTTAACAGTTTCTGGGTACTGTAGTTTTCCCTTCTGGAGATTCCAGCGGGCCATATGTGCTCCTTGGGTATCAGGGTGATGGGGTTTGCATTGACTATGACTGATGGCACGAGCTAGAGAGTTCCCTGCATTTGGCAGGACATGTTGGCACAGGCCACCTTAGACCTTGAAAACTTGGAGCTGATGCAGAGGTGGATAAACACATTGAAAACAGATGTTGTAAACTCAAATTTTTTAGGGGCAAGATAGGTAATATGCCTGAGTGAAACTGGCAAGGTGGAAAATTGAAGAGAACAGGCCCCAAATTAAAGGAGACAGTGGCAACTCAGCTCCCACTGATTATGGTCATTCAGAGATGTGGGTCTAGAGTTGTCATTTTTTCAAGAGAAGCTAACAAACTATGTGGTGTATATGTTAGATTCCTTGTAAGTCAATTTGCCTTGTAAACTACCATTTTACAACCCCTTAAGGCCACTGAGGCCTGGTTTCTTTGCTTAAGACCTGTACAGAACCTCTGCAGACTCAAGTTTTAAGGCATCATTAATTTCATCCCAATAAATGAAAACAAGTGAAAACGATAGTCAAGAAAAATGAAAATACCTCTCAAAAGTCACAGCGTCCCCATGCGGTTACGGTGATTGAATTAAGGGGCCAGCTGTACTTCCAGTTCTGTTTCTGTCCCTAAACACTTAGTAATGGTGCCCTGAGGCAGGATTAAGTCACTAAAGAAGTACTAGATGAAAACCACAATGATTGGTACACAAAGAAGGCAGAGCACAAGCTGCTTGCCTTTGAAAAAAAAAAAAAGGGAATTTATGAGAATATTACATTAATATACATGAAATAATTACAAAAAAATGCAAAGATAACATAAGCAAGTATGGGTTGGGCCCCCAAAAACTATGATGATTCACTTTTCTTCTTTAAAAGTGTCTCTTCTTATGATGGCCGAAAGTAGAGAAACTAGAAAAAAGGCCCCTATCGTCATTAATTACTAGACGATTATCATTTCTGACATTTCTGTTGGATGAGATTGGATGTCAGCAGGCAAAACCAATAAAAAGTTGGCCCTTCCAGGAGTGCCTCAGTGTCTCAGTTGGTTAAGCATTTGATTCTTGATTTTGGCTCAGGTCATTATCTCGCGGTCTGTGAGTTCAAGCCCTGCTTGACAGTGTGGGGTCAGTGCTCAGTGCTGACAGTGTGGAGCCTGCTTGGGATTCTGTCTCCCTCTCTCCGTACCCCTTCCCCACTTGCTCTCTATCTCTCTCTCAAAAATAAATAAAAATAAACTTAAAAAAAGTTGGCCCTCTCGGACCTTGAAATTCTAGAAGTTATAGAATTTTGGACAGATGGTTCTTCTAAGTCAGTGGTTCTAAAGATGGCTGTGAATTTTAACAGATCTATGAATTGAAGTCAACAGTAGTAAGAGGCAAATAGCCTAGATCACCCTTCCAAGAATCGCTCCTTAGAGCAGTTATTCTCAAAATACAGTCTGTGGAGTGTAGTTCTCCAGATGATCTCATAAAAAATACGTTTGAGTGTCTCTCTTATCTCTGCAAGATGGTTAAACCTCAGATAACCCATGTTCGAGGTCTAGAGATGATCACAGTCTCCTCTGTCCCAGGAAGACTCACCAGTGAGCTACGTAGTGGACCACCAAGTTAGCATACACTTGGAAAGCAACACTTACTTTGTTGGTTGGGTTTTGGTCTGTTTTTTCTTGTTTGTGTGTCTGTCTCTGTTTATAATTAGTATTTAAGTTCCATTGATTCCTGTGTTAGTTTTCTATTGCTGGTGTAATAGATTAGCACAAATTTTATGGCTTAAAACAGAATAAATCTATTACTTTAGAGTTCAGTTAGTTAGAAGTCCAACATGGGCCTTTCTGAGTAAAATCAATGTGTCGGTAGGAAAAGTTCCCTTATGGAAACTCTAGGAGAGAATCTATTTTCTTTTCTTTTCTTTCTTTTTTTTTCAGCTTTACAGGCCACCCCATTCCTTAGCTTGTAACTTCACTCCCTATGTTCAAAAGCAGCAACATCAGGGGCACCTGGGTGGCTCAGTCCGTTAAGCACCCAATTCTTGATTTCAGTTCAGGTCATGATCTCACAGTCCTGGTATTGAGCCCTGCATAGACTCTAACATAACAGCATGAAGCACAGGGATTCTCTCTCTCCTTCTCCACCCCCCCCCCCCGACTGGTGCACACATACTCTCCCTCCCTTTCTTTCTCTCCAAATAAATGAATAAACTTAAAAAATAAATAGCAACATCAGGCTGAGGGCTTCTTGTGCTGTTACCTGTTTGGTTCTCTCTCTCTCTGTTCTGGCTCCCTTTCCCATTTTAAAAGACTCTGTAATAATATGGCCCACCTGGATAAACCAGGCTACTTGTTCTATATTCAAGTCAGTTGATAGCAATCTTAATTTCTCTGTGTCACGGGAGGTAACATAATCATAGGTTTCAGGGATCAGGACTTGGACTTCTTTGGGGCCGTTATTACTCTACCACAATTCCCAATATCTCTGGAGAGATTGTATATATATATTTTTTTTACATTAAGAAATGGAGTTTGATAATTTGACAAATATATGTTCAGATGTAATATATGACCCCTTCATCCATACTCTAAACTACTTTTCTGTGTCCTGGATAGGCAGCGTAATATTCGATGGAAAAGACATGGGCTTTGTTAAAACACAAACCTGAGTTCAGGTTCCTACTTTGGCATTTACTGCCTGTATAACTTCTGTCAAGCTATAAACATATTTGAGACACAGATTTCTTTCTTCTGAAATGGGGAAAATACTTCCCTCATATGATTGTTTTGCTTGAGTAGAAATAATGTGCCAGAATCATTTTAGAAATATAATCAACAGTATTATTTCCTGAAATCCTAGTTCCATTTTTGTACTGCTGAGTAAAACCAATTAACTCTGTGTTTCAGTTTAATGAATTACATTTAATGAAAAACATTTCCCTGGGGTGTTTGTCTGATTTGCATGTTAGCATATGTAAGATATTTGAGTTTCAAAGATGAAAAAGTGATTTGTAAGTGCAAAATGGTGTGAATGTCCTTATCAGCAAACAGGTAATACCACCTTGGGGGAAGAGGTATCTGGAAAATAAAAAGATGGATACAAAGAAAGAAGACTCAGAGTTACTCAGAATTAAGAAAATGAATCTTTACTGTCAATATAAGTCTCTCAACTGCTAGTGCAAGTGGTGGATAGATTTTCTTTTCCACTAGATTTACTTTCTGGTATACAAGTTTATCACTCAGGCAAGGACTATTCATCAAGCCATTTTCCATCGATAACCCCAGCTGAAGCCCAAGCTGAGTGTTTATTATTCACTCTTAAAAGGCTGGCGCTCATTTGCTTCTGCCGTGGGGAGAGGAGCAGACTCAGACCAGGAGAGGAATGAGGGCACTCAACGAAATGGCCATTCACTGCAGTCAAGCTTGAATAACACAGAGGTGTAAAACAACCAGGAAAAGCTCCAGTTACGTCTGGAAATCAAATATTGATCAAGTAATCCTCTAATTTACTAACTTCTCATTTAATGATTGGATTCCTATTTATTCATTCAACAAACACTTGTTGAGCCCTTCCTGGAGTCCAGGCCCCTGTACAAGTTACAGAAGGCCTTGTGCCAGTGCCTACCTCCACCCCCAATATGCACACACACTCAACCTAGAGCCATAAGATACTAAATAACCTTTTGTTTCTACAAATTGGGTGATCTTGTAAAACATCAATGCTTAAAATTACATCCCGTAGTATAAATTCTTGCAGTACTCTTTTTCTGAAGGCATCTCCGTGAACAGTAATGAGTTTTTTACATCAATCTTCCTTTAACACTGTGGAAAATGGAGGGACATGTGCATGGTCGCCAGAAACGTACCTTCAAATAGCAGCAATGCTACTAAAGCCACACACACTGAACACACTGAAAACTGAATATCGAAGAATCTAAATTCAGTTAATTAGCAAGATAAATCTTGCTCCAAGTTTTATTAACATTTTCTGTTCCCTTATTGGTTCTACCATGTGCCTCTAAAGCTGAAAGAGAGGACTTCAAATCCCTCAAGAGGTCCTTTCTCTCCAGGGAATTTGGGAACCAGCAAGCAAGAGCTGGAGCCATTTCTACAGTACACTTGTGTTCTAAAGTGATAGCGTCCATGGAGTGGAAGACAGGAGAGAACCAGTAAGGAGATAGGGGAGCCGGATGGCATTTTGGCAATCACAGCATGAGTTCATTGATTTATTAGAAGGTTTATTCATTCTCCAAACACTTGAAGCACCTATGTTCAAATAGAGATTATGTATGCAACACATATAGTCCAGAGCTAATTGGAAAGAGTTTTTGATGACCTGTATTTTGGATTTGCATTGCTGCGACTCTTCACTTCATGTGCACACAGTGGAATTGTCGCCCGTGTTTTTGACTTATGCAAGCTTAATGACGCAGAGAATAAGGGGTGAGAAGAGGCTGGAGATGGTGTGCCAGTGAGAGAAAACTCAAGAATAATTGAAATAATGTGGTATTTCTAACCACACATCCCTTCAATGAGTGTATGCCTGGGAGTCAGAGTGAATGGAAGGCTTGAATCTGTCAAGCCCCCAATTTCTACATTCTCACTGGCTTCTCAAGGCTGCACTTCTTCCTTCCTTGAGTGGAATATAATTCTAGTCCTTAAAGGCACAGTACATATTTTTCATGCAATGTGATCCCTAAACACAAGCAAATAACTCCAGCTGGTGTCCAGCCAAAGAAACAGAGGCAAAATGCCAAAATTATGTTTCCTGAGCAATGGCGCTTCACTGCATTCAATGGACCAGCTAGGAGATTTTTAAAGACAGTTTGGACTCAGTGATCTTAAGTGCTGACTTTATCACCTAACCCTGCCCTAACATTAGATACCACTGAGACCCAGAATATCTGGCATCTTCGAAGTGACTTTTTTGTGAGGGGAGGAATGGGGAGATCTCTAGGAGTCAATGCTTTCCCTCCCCTAATCACAGATCATACAGCTGTGAGCTAGCATATTGTTTCCACTCCCATTGCTCACCAACAAGGAGTTGTTATATCTTAGAAATAAGAGGAGGAACCTCTTAACTTAAAACTAAGTTAGGGGCTCCTGGGTGGCTCAGTGGGTTAGGCATCTGATATTGGCTCAGGTCATGATCTCACGGCTCCTGAGTTGGAGCCTCAGGTGTGGCTCTATGCTGACAGCTCAGAGCCTAGAGCTTGCTTCGAATTCTGTGTGTGTGTCTCTCTCTCTGCTTGCACTCTTTCTCTCTCTTTCTCAAAAATAAATTAAAAATAAAACTAAGTTAGATATGACTTAGAGCCCCAGCTCAGGCATTTACTGGCTCGGTGAATTTGAAAAAGTTGCTCGCATTCCTAGTCTTGCTTTCTGCAACTGTAAAATGGGCCGAATAATAGCTATCTCCTAAATTGTTAAGACGTCTCTTTTAAACCTCTCAGTGCATGGAACCTCTTAGGTGCTTAATAGATTTCAGTTCATCTGCTGCCTACACACACACACACTCCTCGTTCCTAACCTTCTGCTCAGAATTTGAAACATCTTTGAGGGAGAGAGAGAGGGTGTGAGAATTAGGAGATTGTTTAGAAACTATTATTATTAGCGTTGTTATTATTATTAATTTAAAAATAGCATGGAAACAGTAAAAAAAAAAAAAAGCAAATCCAAATAGTCCGATCTGGGAGGAGTTAGCCTCCCACTGCGACCAAGACACACAGCAGTGTTTTAAGTTAATGGGATTTGGTGGAAAATGCAGCTTTAATGAAACATTGGCTATGATTACTCTATCATCATTTCTCCAAAGGCTTCTTCCCATTTTCCTCCTCTCTTAAAAGAAAAAAAATCTGGATGGTTATTTCTTTACACATCAGGATTATGTTTCTTTCCGTAAGAGTACTGAATAACCCAGAGTGCAGCTTGAGCTAGTGCGAGCTGCCAGTCCTCGTTTAGACAGGCATGCAGGCCAGCATTTAGCACAGGCCCCAGGGACTTGGTGGGAGACTAGCTTTGGAACAGAAGCTGTTCTCAGTGAAACTGAAGCTCCAAAAGGAGGAGGGGCTACTAAACCCTGGGAGGCTCAGGGAGGGGTAAGTCTTTTGCTAATATAACCCTGGGGAAACTTCTAGTGTTTCTGGGCATGGCTGAGTGCACAGCTCATGAAAAATGCACCAGAGCATTGTTGGCATTTGATTTCAGGAGAGCTACAGTACCAGGAGACAACAACTGTCTGCTCTCCTGCATCGCCCAGGTGACACACCTGCTTTCCCCTGCTCTCTGTTCATCTGTCCAGATGTTCTCAGTTACTTGCACAGAGAGCCTAATGGGTCCTTGTGTACAAAGTGTTACATGTCTTTCTTACAGTCACACATTAGAAATGACAAAGTCCAACTATCAATATTCTTTCTACTTTGTGCCCAAGAATGCCTCAGTGTCTTTGTTTCCAAATTTTTTTATCCAGTGAATCAAAATAGCAAAATGTACTGACTATAAGGTGAGAGGAAGGGAGAGCAGTTAACATCTGTTGGGTGCCCGCTATATACTAGGTACTGATATAGCTACTTTGCATATAATATTTAAGGTCCTTCTGTTTGAAAGCCCATATGGTGTGCAGGTTTGATTATGGCATGTTACAGTGGAAAGCAGCCCAGCATTCTGGAAAGAGTGTAGGGTTGCTTCTTACCAGCTGTGTGAATTTAGGTAATTGCTTAACACCTCTGAGCCTCATTTTTCTCTGTATAATGCAGTTAGCGATAGTGCTTAATAGGGTTGTCATGAAGGTTGAATATGATTGTAATATAAAGGGCTAAAACCTTTCCTTGACCTTGAGTTGGTCAGTATCGAGAGCTCCTCTTACAGGACAAAACAAAACAAAAAACTGAGACCCAGGGAGACTGGATCACTTAATTTGCCTAAAGACTCACAGCTGGTAGGGGTTTCAGTCAAAACTCACATCCAGGTCTGTCTGATTTCACACTCTACACTGTTGTTTAGTAGTCAATTTAGTGTACCCATCCCACTTCACCCTACCCCACCCCACTGGTACTTCCAGCTTGTGATCACCACATGCACAAACCCTAGCAAATCTGTTTAAGAGACACTAGAGTTGGAAAGATCACAAGGAAAGTTATCACAGATGTAGGAGAGAAGTGCTAACCACTCTGAATCTTCTGCTTTAGTTTAGAAGACAGCCTGTCACTAAAGGCACAGGGCAGTGGCAGAGCATTTGGATACACCTTTAATAGCTCAACGAGTATCCTTTCATTGAGTCCCACCTTGCACCTTGGCTAACCACCTGGACAGAACTGTCAAAGGTGCTTTCAGTCTCACTGTGTTCTCTTTATTGTTTTTATTAGCCCTCAGTACACTATATGGAAGATACCTGGTAAGGAATGAGTAGGAACTTCTCCATGGAGATGTAAACACATTATTGTGGGAGTTATGACTAGGTTAGCCTGAGCTAATGTGATCATCCGTATCATAGCTGAACACAAGGCTTTGAGGAAAGGAAACCCAGGAAAGTTCAGTTTGATGCAAATTACCTATATTTTGACGTCAGTAACAATGGTTTGTTTTTTGTTTATTTGCTTGTTTGTCTCGGGTATCTGTTTTGTTTTCATAGAAGGTTTGATCCCGAAGGTAGGAATTGGGAAAATCATTCAGAAAAGAAATTCCAAATAAATAAGAGAGGGCTGCTGCTCAGTGAGCCAGAGCCCACCTGAGCGGCCTTGATGGGATGCAGGTGATAGAGGAAGACTTGGAGAGGGGAGGGCAGAAAACAGGCTGGAGAGAAGGTACTGGGATTGGCATGGAAGACTCATAAAGTGGAAACCAGGGTTGCCGAAATGTTTCCTGCTATGTTAATTCTCTACTAAAGGATTCAGGGTGCTTTTAGTTTTGTACTGAACATGTTGAACATGTCATAACCCAACTACTCAGATCTCTTTCCTGCTTATCAGACCAGAGAGGCATTTTCTTCAGCAAATCAAGGTAAGACTGAGAAAAAGCATAATTTCTGCTTTTACTTGCCTCTTTTGGTCCTCACTATAGAGATGGGTTAAAATTCATTTGGGGGAATTATCCAGCAGTGAATGTTTATTAATGTGCCATTGGCTTGGGGGAGATATGGGAATTGTCAAATGGTAATCATCCTAAATGAGAAAGTAGAGAAAATCATTAGTACCAGTCTTATCTTTGGAAGGTATACAGAGGAGAATTCTGGAGGTTAGGCTAGGCTTGAGATATTGCAGAGAAAAAGACTTACAGCTTTCCTATTTAGACTTTACTGACAACAGCACAAGTAGAGTGGATTCCTAGCCTCCCAGTCGTTGTAGTAAGACCTATTTTAAGTGATTAATTTTTATGAGCAGTACGATAATGTGTCTAGCACTCTCTCCTTCAAGGAGTTTATTCTGTGTGTTTTGGTCTGCTTGGTTCACATGGAAGAATTATGACATCATCTAATTAAGTATAAAACTATATACTATAAAAAACTGAGGGGGCACGTGGGTGGCTCAGTCGGTTAAGCATTCGACTTTTGATTTCGGCTCAGGTCATGATCTCAGTTCATGGGATCAAGCCCTGTGTCAGACTCTGTGTTGGCAGCATGGAGCCTACTTGGGATTCTCTCTTTTTTTCTCTGACTCACTCTTTCCATCTCTCCTTCACTCTCTCCTTCTCTCTCTCTCCCCACCCCCAGCTCCCTCTCCCTCTCTCTGCTCCTCTCCTGCTCATGCTCTCTCTCTCTCAAAATAAGTAAACATATAAAATAATAAAATAAAATAAAATAAAATACTGAGGTACAGAAGTATAAAATCCAGGTCCCCTAACAGTTATAACAGGTAAATTTCATCACAGTGTTTTATGAGTTCAATGAGAAAAAACCCTCAGTGAGCTCTGGAGTAGCCAGGAAAGTCATCACAGAGAGGATGCTTTCTCTCCCATCCAGCTTGACTAAGATATAATTGTCATATAACACTGTGTGAGTTTATAATGTGTAGTGTGTTGACTTGATATATATTGCAAAATGATTAGCATTATTGCTAACACCTCCATAATGTTCCATATTTACCATTTCTTTTTTGTGGCCAAAACATTTAAGAACTATTTTCTTAATTCTTAATAACTTTTAAGTGTATGGTACATTTAGTCACAATATTGATCCCCAGAACTTCTAATTGGAAGTTTGTACCCTTTCACCTGTATCTCCTCATTTTCCACCCACTCTTTCCCTGCCCTCCCAGTCCCTGGTACCCATCATTCTATTTCTGTTTCATTGAGTTTGGCTTTTTAAGATTCTGTGTATGTATGAGATCATGCAGTATTTGTCTTCCTGTTTGACTTATTTCACTTAGCCTAATGCCCTCAAGTTCTATCCATGCTATTGAAAATGGCAAGATATCCTTCTTCCCATAGCTGAATAATATTCCCTGGTATGTATATATACCATGTCTTTTTCACCCATTCATCCTTTATTAAGCACTTAGGTTGTTTCCATATATTGGGTATTCTGAATAATGTTGCAATAAACATGAGCATACAGATATCTCTTTAATATTCTGTTTTCATTTCCTTCGAAGGTATAGCCCTAAGTGGAATTGGTGGATCATGGGGTAGTTCTGTTTTTAATTTCTTGAGGAACCTCCATGCTGTGTCCCTATAGTGGCCGTGCCAATTTACATTCCCACCAAAAGCGCACAAGGGTTTCCTTTTCTCAAGTGTTTTTGTCAACACTTCTTATTGCTTGTCTTCTTAACGATAGTCATTCTAACAGGTGTGGGGTCATATCTTATGGTGGCTTCAATTTACATTTCCCTGATGATTAGTGATGGCAAGCATCTCTTAATGAACCCATTGGCTAATTGTATATCTTCTTTGGAAAAATGTCTATTCAGTTCCTCTGTCCATATTTTAATTGAACTGTCTGGGTTTTTTCTATTAAGTTGTAGAAGTTCTTTATATATTTTAGATATTATATGTATTATTTATATATTTGGATATAGTTTGCAAATATTCACTTCTATTCCATAGGTTCCCTCAAAGGTAGTGATTTCTGAGCTTGACTTTGACCTTTGCTGAGATTTGAATGAGTAGAAAAGAGAGAGATGGCATTTTAGTCAAAAGCATGATGTGTTTATTTTTTTAATGTTTTAATTATTTTTGAGGGGGGGAAACATGAGCGGGGGAGGGGCAGAGAGAGAGTTGAGGGCGGGGGTGGACAGAGGATCCAAACCAGGCTCTGTGCTGACAGGAGACAGCCAGATGTGGGGCTCAAACTTGGGAACTGTGAGATCATGACCTGGGCTGAAGCCAGATGCTTAACCAACTGAGTCACCCAGGCACCCCAAAAGCATGATGTGTTTAAAACAAAAACAAAACAGCAAGGATAATTAAGTTATATGAAGGAGATGGCATTTGAGGGTACGGTAAGACCATAGTAAGATTGGATTTGTTGAATAGATACAATGTCAGGAACGCAGCTAGTTCCTTTATCTACTTTATGTTTTCCTTGTAAAGTAATAATAATAATAATGGGTACCATTTACTGAGTTTATATCCGTGGTAGGCAATGCATCAGGTACTGAGGATCTGGAGAAGGGTGAAGTCTGGTGTTTGACCTTAAGTCCTCAGAATCTTCATCTTTGATAAAGTCACAAGGCAAATTTGTTCTATAATGAGAGGGATATAAAAACCTTATTAAGAGATCCTGCAGGAAGTATCACTTTCTCTGCCTGTGGGATGCTTTACACAGATAAGCAAAGTCTGAACGCAGTGATGAAGGATGTCTAGGAATTTGCCAGGTTGAGAAAATGAAGGAGTCATTCTAGAGAGAAAGAACAGCATGTTCAAAGGCATAGTATAGTTCTAAGTTATGGTTTTCTTTATTTCAGCTTAAAAAAAAAAAGAGCCTATTTCACTATTTCAGTGATACTGGGGACAATACACATTTGCATTCTACCATACATATTTTCACCCTGCCAACTTGCTTTGTTCACAGACCATAATTTCTCAGCTTATTCCTTCAGTGGTTTTTCCAGCCAAATTACCCCATTAAAATAATGCTATAAATGTATCACCTCTCTCTTCTGCTGCTGCTATCACTAGCTGTAGCCTTACCTTTCAGACAACCTCCGTAGAGACTGGAAAGCGAAATACAGATTACTCCAGAACTGAACACAGGCCCCTCTCTTCAGCAGAGTGTGGGTAGACTGAAACATTATCACATTATCTCCCACAAACACTGTCTTAATCCACAGTGGTGAGTAGGAGAGAAAAATGCTTGGCCTTTACAGAGAACATCATTGGGAGAGTGGGCTATGGTGTAGCACCAGTTGTTGAAGTCAGTATCTATGAGCATGACCAGAATCTTCCATTCTTAGTACGTTTATTTTTAAAGTGGTTTTTATATGTATCATTCTCTGTGAGGCAAGTGTGGACAAACATAAGCATGGACCATTTTGTGAGGGGGGAAACTGAGTGAAGGAAATGCTTACTGAATGGAGAAATAGAAAGATAAAATTGCTTCATTTCAGTAAATATTTTTGAGTGCCTATTATGTTTTAGTCATTATGTGAGGGGCATGGTATATGGATATAAATAAGACATATAATCTTAGACTTCTGTTCACATTCTTCTCTGTCCTTGAGATCCCTTTACCCCTAACTCACCCTTAGCTAACTTAACTGCCCTTATTTTATTTTTAAGGTCTAATCCAAATGTTGCCTACTCTCTGTGGCTTGGCTTGACTCTCCTTGACTCTCTCTGCACATACAGTGATTATTTTACCATACTGATTTTCAAAGAATTCTTTCCCACATTTTGTCCTACTTAATACCTTTTTTCACTTGACTGTAATAGATTGGGCCACCTTTCTGTCCCTAATAGCTGATATTACAAAACAGCAGATATATACTTAGTGAAATGAAGCCATGGCCCTTGTCCGTGATGGGCTCAAGATCCAAAGGAGCTAGATCCATGTAATTTTATTATAGTGCGTTAAATCCTTCACTAATGTATCTGAGGTCTTGAGATTGGAAGTAAAACTAATATCAATTTGTTATAAACTTGAAAAACTGATTTCCAGTTTTCCATTCTCTTTCCAGTAGGATGGTCCATCAAAAATAAAAAAAATTAAAAAAAAAATAAAAATCGTGGTCAAAAAATTGGGGGAATACTGAGTACCATATCCTTTCTCTTAGAAATCCACAAGGCCAATTAACATATTAAAGACTGGAAATTTCTATAGTTAAAAACATCTTCTTCATTTCACCCTAGAAAAAACTCGTGATTTTTCAAACCCATTGTGTCATAAAACTCATAATATATGAAAAACCTACCAGAATCCCACATTATTCGCAAGCTTGAACACACTTAGGTAATTGCTACCTTTCAAATCAGGTATCCATATTTTGAAAAGTTTGTAAAGCTTAATATGAAATATTAGCTGTACAGATTTTTTACTGTACAGATTTTTTACACCTGTTTTGTGCTTTGTGGGCGATTGTGTAAATTAGGTAAAAAACGTTCATGCTGGAGGCTTTAGGCCAGTTGGCATTCCTGAAGAGGAGAGAGAAAAATAATGCCTAAAGGATAATAAAGATTTCCCTGAGGATGGTGCTAAAGATAAAGATCAGATCAAGGATTCCCTGGGAAAGGTTGCCATTTTGTAGTACCCAAAACTTATTTGTGTGTGTCCGTGTGCTGTAACTTCTTTAAGAGAAAGGATTCAAAATTAGATATAAAAATGACTATCAAGTTAGCATGAGAAAAGAATGAAACATCACAAATTTTAAAAAGCTAATGCTTATCATAAACATCACAGAAAGGTATAAAATAACATACTTTTCAAAAATTAACTTTTTGACATACTCCTATGACAGTTTTCCCCTGTAATATTCTTTATATTCTCTTTGAATGTCTTTTCATGTGAACAATTTTATAACATCATTTTTTTACAGAGAGAATAGAAAGGTAATTCTTTAGCCTAGTTGATCAGACTTTGTATTTTTTATTAATCATAGTTTAACCAGGTTTATACTGGTGAATTCAAGTGAATTTTAAGGATTATTTAAACACTGGGCAAGCTTCTATCAAGATAAAAGCTCTGATTCTGGATGACCAGAGCAGACCATTGCGTAAGACAGTACTAGAGGTATTGGAACACTCCTAGAAGCCATTTCTATACCTGCACCCTGAACAATAACTTAATTCTACAAGAACATGATTGTGAACTAGATAAAGTCATCCCACCAAAAAACTAATGTATCCCAATTTAACTTCCCATTAGTTACATCCCAGGTATGTTGACTGTACTTCATTACCATGGTACATGAAGGCTCGTGTGATGGAGGGTTGGTTGAGAGGGAAAGGCACTGGAGTCTTCACCTACTGCAGTTAAAGAAGCTTTCTGAACAAAGTTTACAGAATAATATATAGCCTAATGAACACATTGCTAAGGCCACTCTCAGGGCTTTGGAAGCCCAAATGAACACTCTAATGATTCAGCTTCATTGGTGTCTCTTCATGGGAGTGGATGGGAGGAATAGGCTCAAATTACAGAGTAATGAGAAAGGTGTTGTGCAGCAGGAAAACTTGTATGGAAAGCAACATAAAAATCTATTCAGAGGTCACAGATCCACTATAATTTAGATATTATCACCTTGGAACAACCAGCCTCTCCATGATCCACTGGGCTCTTAGAGGTACCATTTCCTCCTGGGCCCCTTGCTATCCAGCTGCTCACCTGCTCCATCACACTAGGCACCACATGGTGCCTCTTTATGACCAGAGGCTGCTTGTACAACAGAGGCTAGTCCCACTGCAAAAAGTGTATTTGTCTTTCCTTTATTTTACTGGAAGTCTTTGCTGCCATCCGGGCTGGTAATTGCACCACACCGTTTCAGAATCGATTGCTTTTAGAGCTGTTGAGCTTTTATTACAGCTACTCATTGGAGAGAGAGGAGGGAAAGAAGCAGGCCAGCCTGGGCGCCGCAATAGATGAGTGTCGTCAAATTGTCTTTCTCCAGCTGTTAAATAAAATTAGCAATGCTGTTCCATAAAACCAAAAAGAAAAAGAAAATAAGAGTGTGAGAGAAGGGAGAGATGTCACAGAGTGAAAGAGAGAACAAGAGAACATATGGATCTGACTTTTCTTGGAATAGACAGCAAAGCCATATTGCGATGTTGAGTACATAGTGCAATAATGTTGTAGGAATGTAACAAGAAGTAAAAGACAAATTTAAAAATATCTGTTGGCAGTTGCACAAATCTGCCATCTTGGCAGGTTTACTGATGTTTCCTCATTCTTAGAGCAGTGGAGAAAGGTATATGTTTTGTTTTATTTTTTCTCACTCAGATTGATAGACTCTGTAATTTAATTCAGATATGATGGAATCCGTCCTTAGTTGTACATATTACTATTATTTCACTGGCAGATGCCTCTGTTCCCACAATCAGGCCAGTTTTTATCAACTGTTGGTTTCTAATATTGATTTATCCAGTAGCATTTTTCTATGGTTTTATTCTAAGATACCAAGTGGGAGGGCCACTCACTGCAGAATGAAGAATTCACATAATTAGATTTAGTGAGGGGGATTCTCATTCTGACTGCAATCCATCTTCAAGAAGAAGCTAGCTAACCTAGTTTCTGGTTAAGGAGCTTGGAAAACAGAACTGAATACTCTGCATCTTTTGTTCATGCTTTTGTTCACAATCCCAAACAATGCCTCATTTAACAATTTTGTCCCATATGATATCCCCCTATGCATGAATTGATTTCTTATCATCACCTTTTCATCTTACCAATCTTTCAGAAAATGCTTAACGACGGTTCATGTTAACCTGTTTTCTAAAAATAGTCTAAGTCATTACACATTGGACTTTTAAGTTAAAATGGTCTGAAATGTATTTAACATCCTATAAATGTCAGATCTTTCATAAGATTCTTCTCTGCTGAGCGGGTGGCAATACGCCCATTTCAGAATGCCAGTTGAAAGTGCAGGGAACTGAAATGACTTGCCAGGAGTCATATACCATATCAGAGCTGGGCATAAAACCCAGGTGTCCTTATTCCCATTCTCCTACTCTAATAACCAGAATCGGTGCTATAATATTGCAAATTATAGGCACTACCTTTGCAGTGGGATGCATGTGAATGTCATTTGTCACCTAAATGTATGAATAATGTCTTCCCTTGTGGTCGTTCTAGTGCTTTCAGCCTGTCATGTCAAGTGGCATTGCCTTTATTTTTGAAATGAAGGGGATACTCGGACCATTGATCTCGGTGGCAGTTGGCACTGTGCAAACTACCAGTTTGTTGTGTCGTATAGAAAGATACTGCCTGGGATACAGATCAGCCAGTAATATCAACACAAATGATGGTATCAGATAGCCCTGCCAAATTGTCATCTCTTTGCCAGCTCCCTTCCTACACCCTCACTGGTTCCTGCCCAATAACCAGAGATAATGGTACTTTGAAGTCCCACTGATTTCCATGTAAATGTCACGCAATTTTCGATTTGGTTTAATATCCCAGTCTCTTCAGATTAGACGTTAGAGTTTAGGAGAGCCTTTGTGTTTAGGAGAGTTTGTGTTAAAGTCAGTTAAAAACTTACCATGCTTGTCCCTCAGATAGAAATCCTACTCTGTATTTCTAAGACTATACAAATCTAAAAAAGAAAAAAAAATACAGCATTTATTTATGGGCAATTTCTTTTTCCTACTCAGTGTTTTGACTGACAGTCAGAATCTATTCTCAGTTCCAGCATGGAAGAAAGTTTGATCCATAGTAATTCAGAATACGTAAGGCCCTGCATATAAGGAAAATGTTTAGCCTCCTAGAATTTCTACTCACTGTAAACTCAAGGGGTCATTAGGGACTTCAGCAGAGTCATCCTAAAAAAGGCTAGCTCATTGCAGAGCCCTTTTAATTGTTACAGGAATGTAACTTATTTTGAAGTGCACAACAGACTTTCTTTAATCCTAAGTTCTTATCTATAGCGAATAATGTTATGGTGTGGGTCTAGCGTGCTATCATTCCCATTTTATGAGTAGGACACTGAGGACAAGAGAAAAACTCGTGAATATAAAAGTTACCCAAGTGCCATGTGTCAAGAGTAAGACTTGACTCAGGCCCTCCCAGTGGGTTATCAGCTTTCTCTTTGTGCCCCAATGTCTGTTTAGCCACTTATTTCACAAAAGACACCCCTTGATGAAGTAGGGAGCAATATCTTCTGTAGGTATTACTTTCAAAGGGCTTATGAGAGTGATAAAGAAAGTAATGAACATGTTTAACTTCCTGAAAATCCCACCTAAACTTTGAGGATGTGGCCATAAAACTGATAGGGATTAACCTTAATATTTGACTAGTTAACTGTAAGACTTTTTTTTCTATTACAGTGCACTCTTGTCAAAATTGGGTCTCATTAAATAAATCTCCATCTTATCAGAGAAGAGCTTCCCACAAGTAATGTGAAGGCTAACAAGTTCAATTAATGACACTTTTTCTTAAATAAAAGGAAAGGAGAAGGAAAGATAAACCCTTATGCCATTTCCCTTTTCCTAACCTCAGGGTGCACTTTGGCCAGTTGCAGGCCCGGGTAATTGAATTCAGTGGTGCAGGCTGACTGCATTTTGACTGTAAGTGCATCTTTCTCTTCTATCAGTGAAAGAAAATGGCCTCAAATGATTCCAACTGGGACACAGCAGCCATCTCTCTTGTAAATAGCTGGGCATTATTGACTTTTCTGAGTAGGGAGCCCAAATTGCTGCCCAGATGAGTCCAAGCAGCAGCAAGGATAGACCAGCTATTTAGTGGATCTCTATCCTTATGGAATAAATGATCAAGAGGGTCTATCAGAGGGGAGAGAAGAAATGCATGGTCAGGGGCTTAGGTAGCAGTGGTGAGATATGCTAGAGGAACTGTGTCTGAGGATTATAGTTTTCAATAATACGTCAAGTTAATACAGTAGTATATTTATAAGTTTCATAATGTAACAAATGTCAAGGATCAAAAAAAGGTGTTCCTGGGTTCTTGGGTTCTTTTTTTTTTTAATGTTTATTTTTTGAGATAGAGAGAGAGAGACAGAGCACAAATGGGGGAGGGGCAGAGAGGGAGGAAGACACAGAATCCAAAGCAGGCTCCAGGCTCTGAGCTGTCAGCACACAGCCCCAAGAGGGGCTCCAACTCACAAACCACAAGATTATGACCTGAGCTGAAGTCAGAGACTTAACCAACTGAGCCACCCAGGTGCCCCCTGGGTTCTTGGTTTCTAATTGTTTTTCTTGGCATAGTGGCTTGAGGTATGCTGACTTGATGGGTGTGCTAACGAGGGTGAGAATAAAAGAGGGCATTTAGAAGAAGCAAGGATGGTTTGGGTCTCAGTAACCATCCTATCAAATAGCCGACAGTAAGGTTTGTAATATAATTGGAATTATCTAAATTTACCATGCATCTTTAGTAGAACTCGCTTTGTCTAATCCCAAAATGGAGTTTTATAAATATTGGGGCTCCATTTCTAAAAAGACCAAATTGTGAATTCTAGCTGTAATCTCATCTAAGTGCTAAATATAGTAAGTAGTATCATAACCACCATGCTTGCCAACCTTCATATGTTCCCCTACACTTCAGCTGGACTTCAGGATGGGTAAACATTTGGGGATATGGCTCACAGAGACAAATTGCTCGTACCAGAAAGGAGTTACCAAGGATACATTTTCAGGGGTCTGAGTTCCTGGCAAGTGGCAGACGAACATGACAGTCCAAAAAAATTGTAATGCAAGCCTATTTTGAATGATCTAGCCATGACTACTTAATAACATTGCACAGTCACAGGATTTTAATGCCTGTGTTGCATTGTGTTCATGACCGCGTGGCAACCCAACCTCTCTTTCTTTAGTGGTCAAGGACTAATGAGAAAAGAACAGAAGCAGGTTGAGAATGTGAGAGATGCATTTGTGCCATGCAAAACATGAAACAATGTCATAGTGTGCTTTCAAAATGAAAGTCTTCCCAATATTTCAAATGGAGAAAAATGGGGGCAGAATTGCTTGACATGAGCCTGAAGAGTTCTGAAGAACCTAGGCATTAGAGGTGAGGAGTAGAGTGTTTACTATGCAACTGGTAATCTCCTTTAAACTAAGCAACATCAGCTGTCATGGTAACTTCATATTCTTGATTGAAATTTTACAACTTTTCTAGATTTTTTGGTATTTAGTTAATACATCTGTTCTGGTGGTATGAGAACTTTGAGTGTAAGTGGATTGTAGCTACTTTTATGCTTGCATATATTTATATAATGCTAAAATAAAAATAATTTGTATAGTTAGTGGGGTCCTCAAGAGTGGCTTTTTTTAAAAAAAAGGGCCTCAACTTTATTAAGCTTGAGAAGTCCTGCCACTGGTAAAAGAAATGTTCAGAGCTTATTGACTCAGAATTGAGTATTAACAGCAGCAGGCAGTCTTCTTACCATGTTCAGTTTCCCCTGGGTTACACTTATTTGCTGACTTCCATAGGGCCATAGGAATTACCAGTAGCCAGAAAAAGGCAACTTCGCTGTCAATTTGGTAGACTCCAAGAGAAAGAGAGGTATCCCTATGCAGGGAATAAAGCTAAGCCCCTACACTGTACTTAGAGATAATAATGGAGGGGGGCGTATGGGGAGGATAATTCAGGGAGCTGGCCAATTATGCTTTTTCCAAAGAGTCTTATTAAAATTCAGTATGGACTACTTGGTAAAGGCAAATATGATCTTTAATATCTTTTTAAGAAAAATAGTTTAGTGCAAGAATGGAAGGAATCCAGGCACCAAAGCATAAGCGTATATCTTAATCACTTTAACCAAAGCATGGCATGAATTCTTTCCCCCTACTTTAGTTTCAAATTTAATCTAAACATTAATAGTTGGGAGTTATTTAGGAGGAATCTGTATGTTCTAGCCATGTGGCCTCTGGCCCTGACATTTTTCTGCTCTAATAAGATCCTGGAAACAAGTCTTTAGCAAACTTATCAGAACAAAGGAATATAGTTGCCACCTTAACTCTAGTAATTAACTCCATGGGACAAATTTCCTTTATTTCACTTGAGGTATGAGCAGAAAGCCTGTCCTTGCTTCACTTTTACCTTGGAGTTAAAGCCAAACAGGGAAGGAGATCAGAGATTAGGAGTTTCATTGCTTTTAATGTCCCTTTGAGGAGCCTCCCTTCCCCTTCCTTTCTTTCTTCCCCTGATCCCTCACCTCTTCTCAGTTAACACCAAATTCTCTTCCTTTCCAAACCCTGCATCTTCCTCCAGAATTTTTCTGACATAAACTGTTAAAGCCAAATCTTGCCTCGAGCTTTGCCCCCATGGAGAAATATGTATTATAGAAACAACTAACCCTTATATAACTTGGGAAACCCTGGGGGGTTGATTGCATTACAGAGTCATACAACCATAAATGCACAGACATATATCACCAGGGTTGAATCATTTTCAATATAAAATGATGTAATCCACTTTAGACATAGCCTCAAGTTCAGTGCCCTTCAGGTGGTGAGTGTTCAATAAATACTTGACATTTCAAAGTATTAATTTAAAGAAAATATAAAGAAAAATGTTATATAGATTACCCTTGGTTATCCATAAAATCACTTATTTACAACACTTCATTAATTCTTTAGCAATGTCCAGTGAGATAGATATTTGTACCATAGTGATATTCTTAATATTGTACATGGGCAGTAAAGACAGTAACTTAGTTTAATTGAGGAGAAATGCATGTTTACATTGGTAATAATTGTATATCATCTTTAAAGAAACAGGATGTGAGGGTGATCTGGCTGTGACATCTGTCACCCATTGATTGCCAGGGTTGATTTGGCTGATCTGGCTGGAGAGGTGGGTGTCCCCTTCCTCCCTCCGCTCCATGTGCATGCTCGGTAGAAGAGGACAACCTTCCCCGATCGAGGAGGACCATTTTTCGGTCAAGAGTATACGAGTAGCTGCGCTCCCCTGCTAGAACCCCCAAACAAGCTCTCAAGGTCCATTTGTAGGAGAACGTAGGGTAGTCAAGTTTCCAAGTCTCCAGACACATCCAAATGAGGTGCTGCACATGGCAGTCTGCCTTTAAAAAAAATAAAAAAAGAAATAAAAGGTTATTATTTTCAAATTCTGTAAGCTCATAACAAAACGTTGCTTGTAGAGGTCCTACTTTAAGGGTCTCACAACGTTTTGCACGTAATGAGCATGCCAGATGCCCACCCCTGAACCTGGCTGATTCCTGCTCCCTTTGTGAGCATAAGGTTACGTACAGCAAAGTACTGCAGGAAGTTGTTCTCTGATGGTTTTGTTTAAGCTATTAATTCAACAGTGATCTTTTTTGACCCTTGAATCATATAATGTCCTTAAATATGATTCAGACTAGCCTGTGTTCAAATCGACATGGATTTTTAAATTAGTGACTTTGGAGTCAGTGCTTGACATAAATTAAAAATAACATACTTTATATTTGTGCAAAAAGTTCTCTATACTGATCTCTGGATATAAGACAGGAATGGACTTCCATATGTTAGTGGGAAATAAAGCAGGGAGGGGGCTCTTACTTACTTTAGTTTATCAAGAATTAAAAAGAATCCCAGGGTACCTCTTAGAATGGTAGAGGTGATGTTAGCCCTTATGTCCTGGACATGATCCAGTTTAGGTAATTGCTAATTACAATCTGTCTACCTAATTCCCCTGGCTCTTGCTTCTGAATGTTATTTTTCTTCACTTAGCAATATTTAACTATTATTTGTTCTTGGTGTATGACTGTTAGAACATCTGCTGGTTTCTACTTCTATGTTCAGCATGGTTTGCTTTTTCTTTGTTTTTGATAATTATTATTATCAGATTATTCTATTTCTGTAGACAGAAAACAAAAACCTTGTAAACATTTTTAGCTACTTTTAACTATTTAGGCTGGAATAGCTTTGTTAATCTATTACGTGAATTTTCCAGATCCATGTTTGAGAATTTGGAGCCACTGACACACTAGTGGCCTATGGCATACTCGTTATAATATTGAGACAATTCGGAGACGGATTCCAGATAGATCAGGATTTTCAGTGTCCTAATTTTAGGATAGAAAATCAGGACATGGAGCACAGGTAGGTGAAAGTTAGCTCACAACGAGGCCCATTTAAGGATCCATCATGTTCTGGAGACTTCCCCAAATAAGATTATCTCTATTATGGAGACTGGATCATCTCTTGATTCTTTTGACCACAATTAAAGGGGTAGGAGAACACAGACAGAAAGAGAGGAGTCAAAAAGATTTTATTCTCCTCAAAATACAGGGCCAAATAATATCTATGTGTTCCACACTACTTCCATCCCTCTGAAGGAAACAAGATTATTCCTGAGTCTATTAAGATATGAGCACTTGATTTGGGGTATATTACTTGGAGTTCAGGTGGTAGGACATCAAGTTTTATCCATAATAGACCTTCAGTGTTAAAAATCACAGTTAGATAGAACTTTATTCATTTCCTAGAAATTTCAGATGAATCAAGCATCTTTCTCACTAGTCGGTGTGTATTGAGCCTTCTTAATGAGCAAAATGCTTAGCTCTTTCAAGAATTTTGAAATCATGGAATTGTAGGGGTGCCTGGGTGACTCAGTCGGTTAAGCGGCCGACTTCAGCTCAGGTTATGATCTCGCAGTCTGTGAGTTCGAGCCCCGAGTTGGGCTCTGTGCTGATGGCTCAGAGCCTGGCCCCTGCTTCAGATTCTGTGTCTCCCACTCTCTCTGCCCTTCCCCTGCTTATGCTCTGTCTCTATGTCTCTCAAAAATAAAGAAATGTTTAAAAAAAAATCATGGATTGTATATCCCAAACCTAACAAATGTATAGATTTTGACCTCAATTTTACTTACTTTGAAAAGGTTCACCAAAATACTGCCCCCCAAAAATGTTCTGACTCAACTCACCAGAGCTGACCAGAATGTCTAAAAGACTCAAACATGGGCTCCTGGGTGGCTCAGTCGCTTGGGCATCCGACTTCACTCAGGTCATGATCTCGCAGTTTGTGAGTTCCAGCCCTGTGTCGGGCTCTGTGCTGACAGCTCAGAGCCTGGAGCCTACTTAGGATTCTGTGTCTCCCTCGCTCTCTGCCTCTCTCCCACTCATGCTCTGTCTCTCTGTCTCTCAAATATAAATAAAAATTAAAAAAAATTTTGTTTAAATAAAAGACTCAAACACAATGTTCTCATTTTCTATTTGCTTGTGTTCTAGTCAGAGATGGTAGGACTCTTCCTATGGATTTTCTTAAGGAAGCAAATGGTGTTTGCTGTGATATTGCAACCCCGTGACTCACATGTCCTACCCATGATTCAGCTAGTGAGGGCAGTAACTCAGGTGTGCTGCCTTCTACTCTTGTTCTTCATATTTCAATTTCATCAGAAGGAACAGATCACTTCTATTGTGTCTAAGAACACCATTTATTTACTCACTAGCAGCATTTGAAATGGCAGTGAGGAGTAATAGTAACAGGAGAACACTGGCTAATAATTATACTCAAAATGACCATTTGGCTAGGTGGGCAGGGTAAGGTAATTGTGTCATAGGTTAGTACGTCTCGTGAAGATTTCTTGAAACTAAAATTGCTATGTTAATGAATAAATTTTTAAGCCTGTTATTATGGCTCTTAGACTTTAAAAAAAAAGGAGGGGGTGATTTTCAGAATGTTCTGACTTTGAGATATCAGGCAAGATTTTAATCTCAGAATGACCAAAACAGAGAACAAACAAACAAAAAATCCACTAAAATTAACTACCAGAGGTCTTAAAAACTGCTGATTTCTGTGTGACTCTTTGTCTAACTGAATATTAAATCCTTTTTTTTTTTTTCATTCTGGAGACACTCTGATACATACCTCCTGCCTACTGCACTATACTAGAGAATACCTCTTGCCAGTATACTAGAAATATATTCTTATCTTCTATAAGCAGAAGGCTAGGTAGCTTTATGGTTTAGGAGAGAAAAAAAATCCATTTGTTCATTGCCTTTTTTACTTGCACTAATGGAGAAAATCATTTAAAAAACACTTCCTTTTTTATGAGTGAAAGAAAGAATAAGTATTGCATCCCTAGATTTTCTGTGTTCATTCTAGTCAGGAGAGATGATACTGATTTTGCATTAAAGTTTACTATGCAAGGTTTGGGGGTTTTGACTCACATTTAGAAGTGTACAGCTTCTCCACAAGCCTCTCTGGTATGTTTATCTCCAAAACTGTAAGAAGAGGATTAAGGAAGAAAAAACTGAAGGGCTTCGGGATGGGCCAAGTGTGAGTGTGTGGGGTGGTGGTGGTGGTGGTGGTAGTGGTGGTGTGTGTGTGTGTGTGTATTTGTGTGTGTGTGTGATAGTGAGAGAGAGAGAAGAGAGAAAATCCTGAGGACGTAGTTTAATATACTAAAAGAAGAACAATCTTCTGTAAGCATCACCAAAGTGGAGGTATTCCTCAGTGCCCCAAAGCCCCTTTGGAAATAAAGCATTAATCATTAACATTTTCTGGCTGATGGGACACCTGGGTGGCTCATTTGGTTGAGCGGCCGACTTCAGCTCAGGTCATGATCTCACGGTCTGTGAGTTCCAGCCCTGCGTTGGGCTCTGTGCTGATGACTCAGAGCCTGGAGCCTGCTTCGGATTCTCTGTCTCCCTCTCTCTCTGCCCTTCCCCTGCTCACACTCTGTCTCTATGTCTCTCAAAAATAAATAAAAATGTTAAAAAAATTAAAAAAAAAAAAAACATTGTCTGGCTAAGTACTCCTACGTCAAAACTCCTAAATTCTCGGCCTCCGATTCAAGCTCCCTTGAAACTTTCTCCCTACCCAATGACCGTGACTTCCAGGTGGCCTTTGAGTTTTCTACATTTGTTCACAGTTGGTCCTCCCATAGGTTGTGTTTTTTTGTTTTTGTTTGTTTTGTTTTCCCTTCTTGGTTTCTTTCTTGATGTTTGCTTCCTATCAATCCTTTTGAATTTAAAATTGTCACTGAAATAATCCCTGACTTGAGAATGCTGCTTTCTGTGTCCTCCCAAACTAAATGACCTTCAGGGATTAAAGCAAAACTTAGTCTCCCAGAGCCAAACATAGTTCTCCACAGAAATGTGGTGAAAATCCTTCTTCTTAGGACTCTAGCTTAGCATGTGGTTTTGGCTGAGGAAAACACAGTCCTCTTTCACCTCTACATTTCAATCACCCACTCCAGAGTTCTCTGACAGACTTTTCTCTTCAACAGGTCCCTCATCTCTTCCTGCCATACAACCTATTCAGAGCAGACCCTCTGATGCTGGCAGGGTAGGTCTTAAGACCCAGTCAGGCTCTGAATCTTTGTCTTAGTTGCCTTGTGCTGCCATGACAGAACACCACGGATTGGGTGGCTTAAATAACAGATTTTTATTTCTCATAGTTCTATAGAGGTAAAGTCCAAGATAAAGGTTCTGGCCAATTCGCTTTCTGGTGAGAGCTCTCCTAGTGTACAGAAGGCTCCTTTCTCTCTATGTCCTCACATAGCCTTCCCTTGGTGTTTGCATGTAGAGAGTTGGAAGGGGAGTGAAGAGTGGACTTTCTGGTATTTCTTCTTATAAGGACACTAATCTTCAATCCTGTCAGATCAGGGTCTTGGTCTCATGACTTCATTTTACCTTATTGACCTCCTTAATGTCCCCATCTCACTAAATACAGCCACACTACAGTTTAGGGCTTCTACAGATAATTTTACAGGTACAGAAACATTTAGTACACACCAGTCTACATTTAAAGTCATGCATCGTTGATACAATTCTGTCCATTCGCCCCTAAATTAGTATCCAAATGCTGCCATGGAAAGTTGCCATCCAATGGATCACTGAAATATATGTCTGATACCTTAGATAAATTATGGCATGGTTTAGTGACAGTATAAAGACCAATATATGAGCTTGGGCTAGCTTTTAGAAATCAAATGGACTATTTTACAACCTTAGAAAATAAACAAAATTCCATTTTCACTTGTGTAAAGTCAAAGAATATTGATATTACAAGATATACCTTTATTTTTTTACTGTTTATTTATTTTTGGGAGAGAGAAAGAAACAGTCAGAGAGAGGGGGAGACAGAGAATCCCAAGCAGGCTCCTCACTGTCAGTGCAGAGCCCAATGTGAGGCTTGAACTCACTAACCATAACATCATGACCTGAGCCAAAATCAAGAGTCACATGCTTAACCAACTGAGCCACCCACAAACCCCAAGATATACCCTTACTTGTAGATAGGGTCATTTCAAATATTCCATTTAACACAAAAAAATATAGTAAGACAAATTAAAGAAAATGATAACTTTTCTCACATATGGCTAAAATATAAAATGGCATCCAGGATTGATGAAAGAAACAAAGACAGGGACAAGTGGGCTCTTGCAAGGCTTCCTCTGGGCCTTGGCTTTATTTCCAGTCTCTTGAGTTAGTGGTCCATAAGATCATTTTCCCAATAGGGAGGAGCTTTGGAGAAGCAACTGATATTATTAATTTATACCGTCAATCCTGAAAATTTAGTTACAAAGAATAATTTTAGTGAGTATATTCTCAGGGGTGTGGGTGTGTCTGTGTGTGTGTGGGGGGGATGGGTATGGATAGACGAACAAAATACAGTAGAAGCTTCCTAATTATTGAGTTGAGAGCCCAGAGGGTATTAGCAGGACATCGTGTTTATCTTACACAAGGTTTTAGAAAACCGCTGTGGCTCTTTAACATATCAACTTTATAGGCTGCCTTTTAGCTGGTTACCAATGAAAGTAAGTCAATGGGCTATTTCCCAACAGATTTTCCTCCACAGAATAAATGAGGAATCTTTGTGTGTATGCATAAGGCTTGAATTGGTGACCATTAAAGCAATGAGGATGGTTATATTATCATGACAACTCTTGCTTACTGTTTTTAGTCATGTGAATCTCTCAAATAAGAACTGTAGATCATTACATGTCCCTGTAATAGTGTGTTCTCTGGATCCTGTTCTTCTTTATTATTTATATCAACTCTTTAGTTGATACAGACGCATTTTATGTACTTCATGTAAATCCCTTGAAACTATTCTGTTTAACATTGACAGGGTGAATAGCACAGTCAGTAAAACCTAAGAGACAACTGTAGTATCCCCAAAGAATCAATAAAGTAAATTGGAAATATTTGAAATATTGTTTTATTTTTCTTATTTGCTTCAGAATATTAATTACAGTATAGTCAGTTATCTTGGGTTTATCTGTAATTGTTGTTAAGTGATCCTGTTAACCTGCTGATTCTCCCCATTTGCACAAAGTTTATTGATTTTGAGAAAGAGAGAGCATAAGTGGGGTGGGGCAGAGAGAAAGGGAAAGAGAATTCCACTGAGGCTCCACACTGTCAGCACAGAACCTGACATGGAGCTCAAACTCACAAACCATGAGATCATGATCTGAGCTGAAATCAAGAGTCAGATATTGACAACCTGAGCCACCCAGGTGCCCCAGACACATTTTGAAGTCCATGAGTCTTTAGCTCAAATGCATAGGGGCAGAATAAGTAAGGGAAGGGAGAGAGAGATTTTGTCATTTAGCAATTATTATTTAAGCTGAATAGGTATAGTCTTTGTCAGTGTAACATTTTCAGTCCTGTTTGGAAATCACAAATCCAAATGCCTAAGAGTTGCAACAGATGATAGAAAAGAGGGTACCAGGGCAGGTATGACACAACAGGGAGTGATACAGATGGAGAAGATACAGGGAGCAGGTAGCTCTTCTAAAGTGGGCAATTACTTTCGGCTTCAACAACAACAAAACTAGAAATATAAACTTTTATGTGGAATTCTCCATTTCTAAAAGTTATAAACTAATTCAAGCCTTTAAAAACTACTTATGGGACAGCACTTGGAAGGCAATATTTAGCCTTAGGGGCTCCAACTTACATACTGTCCACCTCCATTGGGTGCTTGAAATGGTCTAGGAAGGATGTCATCACTTCGTATGTGTGTGGGTTTTGTGAATTGTTTTCTTAAGAGGACCATAAGGAAACTCTAGTGTTCTCAGCTGATTCTGTGGTTACTTGGCCATTCATAAGGTTTATAGATGATAATGAAGTTGTCTTGGAGGGCTGCCATGTCCATGATGTAGTTGCTTATCCGATTTTGTAATCCTTTATCAAATCCCTCAACAGCTTGGAGGCCAGGCTGAGGATATGGAACAGAATATTAAGTGGTATCATATCAAGTCCAATATCTGTTAGAATCTTCTTTATGATAATAAGAGATATTGTTAATAACAAAAACAGACAACAGTAATAATGCATCATTATATTGTAAGTTCACTGTGAAGTTTATAGCCAACACAGGACCTTATCTTATCAGAGCCACATATTTTACATGGTATAAAAGAAAAAAAAATTAAAAGCAAACCATGTCAACTACAGTTAGGGAGGGATATGAAAGAACATATAAGAATAAGCAAAATGTAGAAAAAGTAGTCCAGAATATGAGTATATTCTACTAACAATGTGATATTTGTTCAGAAATCACTTATACTTATCCTCCAAAGTGGATATTTGTTTTGTTGGCATTTCCTAGGGAGAATGGGGTAGCATAAAGTTTCAGAGTACAGACTTGAGTTTGTCCCATCTGAGTTTCAACACTTACATCCATGTAACCTTACAAAAATTCTCTGTCTCTCGGAGGTGCAGTTTTCCTCCTCTGTAAATAGGGCATAAGAATAGCACTTAGCTTATGTACTATTAGTATGACGAAATAAGATACTCCATGTAAATCATCTGCATATATAGATACATTTTATAGTCATTGCTAATACATTTTAATACTTTTAGTATAATTATTATTGGAATTTTGACTCTTGGTTTATTTTCCTTCTTCGTTTTAATTTTTTTTTGACAGACATGAAACAATTAGTTAAACCCCAACCTTAGCCTTTCAGTGCTATTTTCTTCTATATGTTGCTTTTCTTTTTTTTAACCAGGTGTCATCTTCTTTCTACCTACAATTTAAATTGTTTTTATGTTTGTTTATTTTTGAGAGAGAGTGTGTGAGTGGGAGAGGGGCAGAGAGAGAGGGAGACACAGTATCCGAAGTAGACTCCAGGCTCTGAACTGTCAGCACAGAGCCCCAAATGTGGTTCAAACTCATGAGCTGTGAGATCATGATCTGAGCCGAAGTCAGATGCTCAACTGACCGAGTCACTCAGGCATCCCTACCTACAATTTTAAAAGTCATTAGGATGAACGTCACAACTTAGTGAAGTATCTAGATGGAATGAAGAGAGAGGCTTTAGTGTAAACTGACATAGGCTTGTTCCTCCTCTACCTTTGGCAGGATTTTACTTATACTTTAAGAACTTTCTAGATTAAGGGGCACCTGGGTGACTCAGTCAGTTAAGTGTCTGATTTTGGCTCAGGGTCATGATCTCGCAGTCTGTGAGTTCGAGCCCTACATGGGGCACTGTGCTGATAGCTCAGAGCCCGGAGCCTGCTTCTGATTCTGTGTCTTCCTCTCTCTGCCCCTCCCTAGCTCACACTCTGTCTCTTTCTCAAAAATAAATAAGCATTAATGTTTTTAAAATAAGAACTTTCTGGATTAAGATATACCTATGAAATTAGTGTAGTCATAATCACATTTGATCACTACCAAATAGGAATACAGAACTAGGATTTATTGATTACCATCATATGCTAACTGCTTTACATGTTATTACATGTCATTTGATCCTTGGAATGTCATTATGAGAAAAGGATTGAATTATCTAGTTTTGTATGAAAAATTGCCCAGAATGTAGTGACTTAAAACAATAATTAAATCTTATCTCTTACTGTATGTATGGGTCAGGAATTCAGTAGTGACTAAGCTGAGTTGTTCTAGTTCAGACTCTCTCACAAGGTTGCAGTGAATGTCCGAGGGCTGCAGTTGTCTGAAGGCTTGACCAGAACTGGAGATTCTAACATGGCGCCCTCACTTGACTGCACATCAGTGCTGGCTGCCTGCAAGAGGCCTCTGTTCCTGTACTCATGGGCCTCCACACAGGGCTGCTTGAGTATCTTCATACATGGTGACTGTCTTCTCTCAGGATGAGTTAACTGAGAGAGAGAGAGAGAGAGAGAGAGAACAAGAAAGAAAGAGAGGTATAGGGAGAAAAAGAGAACCAGGAGAAAGTGTTCACTTTTGCCATCGCTGCTTCTTAGAAGTAAGTCACTACATCTGGCCCACAATAAAGGAAAGTGAAAATAGATTCTATATTTTGAAGGAAGGAACATTAAAAAAATTTACAGACCTATTTTAAAATCACCACAAAGTAAAAGGTTAATATCTTCAATTTACAGATGAAATCATTGAGACAGTATGTCCAAGAAAATGAAATAAGTTGTATAATTTATTCACTGATGTTCTTCCCCAACCCCCAATCTATGTGACATTCTTGCTTTAAGAAAGTAGATTATAAAGGAGTGTCACCATTCATTTCTATTCGTGTGTGTGTGTGTGTGTAAGTGAAATGGGCCTTTTAGTAAAAATTTGAAGACTTTATTTTCTAGAATTATATGTTGCAGTCATGTTTTTGGAGTAGTCATTTGTATGCAATCCATCGGATGGGGAAAGCAAATTTCTCTCCGGAATTTGTATATGTGGAAAACATCATCAATCATAGTCATCACAAAGCAATTAAGTACCTAATTGTGCATAGCGCTGAGTTTGCTACTGAAACAGAAAACTTAGTAGGTAGGCCTGCTGCCTACCCTCTTGGGGCTTGGAATCCAAGAACTCAGTATATGAATGAAGAATGGTAAAGAGAGCAATAACCCAAGGCATAAGCAAATTCTTTTGAACTCTGCTTGCAATAGTTGAAGGAGGGTAGATTCAGAGGAAAGAAAGTGAAATAAGCTGAGATAGTTAAGAAAGGACAAAACGTAAAATGTTGAATTAAAAAATGACCTGCACTTTTAAAGTTATTTTTTTTATTATTTTAATGTTTTAGAGAGACTGAATTTTTTAGAGAGAGTGTGCATATGCGGCGTGTATGAGTAGGGGAGGGGCAGAGAGAAAGGAGAGAGAATCTTAAGCAGACTCTACACTTAGCATGGAGCCTAATACGGGGCTCAATCCCATGACCTGAGATGAAATGAAGAGTCAGACACTAAGGCAACGGAGTCACCCAGGCACCCCTTGTTTTGGTATGTGTGTGTGTGTGTGTGTGTGTATGTGTGTGTCTGTGTTTAAGTATAAAAATAATTGGAAAAAGGCACATATTATTCTTGGGACTCAACTCTCACTGAGCTTATACCTTTTATTTTTAGCTTTTTTTTTTTTTCCTCTGAAGTAGAATTTACTGTCATTTTAGACAGCTTTCCATGTCAATGATGGTTTATAATCCCTAGTTTTCATTCCTACCCCTCAGTGAGATTATTACCCAAGCATATGGATAGATGTATCTGAGGTTTATGTCTGTTATTCCATGCAGAAAGGGAGGAGGAGGATGCTTCTGCTTTTCATACTCATTTGTAAGTATTTTCAGTCAATCATGCATTTATAATCCAACTGGGAAGATATGATTCAGACACTATAGCCAGTCGGCTGCAAGAGTCTGCTGAAAAATTGATCAGCTGGCCAAGTTGTGCTTTTTTTTTTTTAATTTAGATTTTGCTTTCTTTCTGGGAAGAAGAAAGACAAAAAAAAGTCCCCAAACCAGCAGCAGCAGGTGCTGCCAAAATGGTATTTTTCTTATCTGTGCTGATTTCAAGGGGAGAGCAAAAGAATGTGTAATTGCTTCTCTCTCAGGCTGCTGGGATGGCGCCCGTCTCTCTGGCATTATCCACTTATTTGATCTAGGTAAGGAAAGAAGCAGAAATAAATTAAAAATGCATTTTCCCAAGGGCTCCAAGGACGTTATTCACACATGCTTCCTTCCACCAATCTCTGCCAACTGTGTGTAAATATATATTTAGGGGAAAGCAGCGAAGGTCAAAAGCTCTCCTGGATATTCTCCCTCTTCCATTTATTTACCTTCTTAAGCACACATAGAAAGACAGATATCAGAATAGCAAAGAAATTAAGTAAAACCCATCATCGCACAACAGTTTCTTTTGAACGTGATAATTTGAGGAGATTCATCTATTTAGACCACAGATGTCAAAATCCAATTTTCCGAAAAGCAAAACAAAAAACAAAAAAAGGTAAATGATAAGTGATATGTCTGTTTCAAGGGTTGTATTATAGAACAATTGGATAGGAGAGAAGAATTCTTAACCCAGGAGAGAGACAAATGGGAAGATGGTTCTGTTCTCATTTTGGCATTGGACAGAAGGCAGCCTTATGGCCCCGCTGTCACCTCCTATCTGTTCAGGCTTCGTTTCGCTGGCCTCCCATGGATTAGGTTCTGACTCATATCACAGGCTCCCTCTCTTGATCCTACTTTTATCTCCGGCCTTTATCTTTTATTCTAACTTTCCATAGAGTCCCAGAATTCAGAGGAAGCCCAGTGTCATCTCTCCTATTGTCCCAAACTTTTGCGGATGTGACCCCTGGCCATATTTTAAGATTCTCAGTAGTCATCAATGTCTCTTAACTCTAGCAGCGAGAATGCTCCAAATACTGCATCTGAATTCTTCCTAGTATAATAAAATCCAATGCTTTTCGTTGTATTCTCAATAGCATGAAGCAATTGTTTCCCATCGCTGCTAGCATTCTCCAGTATAATTAATAAAATCTACTTGGGGTTTTGTCATAGCCTCTATTTTTCAGTCTTTTGAATGCATTCTTACTGCTAATTTTAGACTACTATTAGTTTGGATACATTGTTGGTGAATTTACCTTTTTCTCTCCTTTTGCCTGTTCATTATTCAAAACCCAGGTAAACATGCCTTCTTCTATGAAGTCAATGACTCACTCCTAGAGAAACTTAGATCCTTTGAGCATGGCATATGCCATCACACTTTGTATCTACTTTTTGAGTGTGTACATGTGTGTGTGTGTGTGTGTGTGTGTGTGTGTGTGTGTGTACATGATTTTCTGAGTCACTCGACAATTCCTCAACTGTAGAGATCCTGTGTTGTTTATCTTTGTGTCTTCAGATGTTCTATACATGCATATTGAACGACCACATTGCTGGTACCAGATAAATGCCTAATGTATACTTAGAGGTCATGATCCATATAGGACCAGGATAATACTCTCCTTCTCAGACCAGAGCTATGTAATATCCTACACTAATTTAATGTCCAATATGAGGACTGTCATCTTGCCTAGAAGTGTGTTTCCCTATGTGGAGTCTTTTAGCTTTAAAAAGCTGAACATTTTCAGAATATCCTCTTTATTATCACATCAATTCTGGGTGAAGGATAAATGATCCACGTGTAAAAAGTTTGAGGGAGCAGTCTGTTAAGACTGCCCTCACTTATGACACCAGGTCCAAGTTCAAGAGTTTTGCAAAGCCACTGTCAGATTTGACAATTTGATAGAACTCAGAGAACTCACAAAAAGCTCTTATGCTCATTACAAAGGACAGGATACAGAATAAAATCAGCTAAGAAGAGACACATGGGACAGACTCTAGGTATCCAAATGTAGAGTTTTCAGTTGTCCTCTCCCCACGGAGTCATAGACAACATTAACTCCTCTGGCAAAGATATGTGACAGTATGTACAGAATAGTGCGGAACGAACTATGGAAGCTCACCCAAGCCTTGGTGTCCAGAGTTGTTGCTGTTTGTTCTTGTTTTGGGGGGAGCACTCCGTCAAATAAACAGGATTTACTGCCCATATGGCTGACATCAGTCTTAAGCTCCTCAGGAGGTAGAGCTAATAGGTGTCACCCAAGTCCCTGCCTTGAATCATAGTATTGGTCTAGCTCATAGCCCCACTGTAAATCACAGTGTTGAACTTTCTGGCATGCCAGACCCACCCTTACGAAAGACAGTCCTCCTACCAGGTATGACATTCCAAGGGTTTACAGATTAGTTCAAAAGGCCAGGCTTCTTCTTGGAAAAGTTACATTCTTCACTGTGCAATATGCTTCACATTTTGGGCTGTTCTCCAAAGGTCTCACCAAACCCATCATTTCCAAATGAGAGAAACAGGAAATCTAGTGCTGCTTCCACAGCTTGAGACCAGGCAAAAGGAAAGGCTTTTTGGACATTTTAGTCAGGATAAGTATGTTTGCAAGGATCAAAATCTCCTTAAATCAGTTTCAAGCAGGTGTGTGTGTGTGTATACGTACAGTGGAACTGAATCCCTAGAGTATGGAAATATCTTATTAACATCCTCACTCTACTTTCTGCCAATGACAAAATTATTGTCAGTAATAATCATTTAATAATTTGGTAACATATTTCATTTGTTCTTTTGTTTTAAAACAACTTACAATTAATGTAGAATAATGCATTTCATTTTTGAGGCTATTATTCAAATTCAATGGAAATATTTCAGACCTAAAATTGGAATGTACCAAACAAGCACATTAGACAGGTGCCTGGGGGGGGCTGTCAGTTAAACATCCAATTCTTGGTTACCGATCCGGGTCCTGGGATGGAGCCCCGCCTCAGGCTCTGTGCTGAGTGTGGAGCCTGCTTAAGATTCCTCCCTACTCTCTCTGCCTCTATCCCTCCCTTCCTCTGCCCCTCCCCTACTTGTGTGCTACCACACAGTCTCTATCTCTAAAATAATATAAGAATTAAATTAAAGTTAAAAAAAAGAACATTTCACAATACAGCCCTCTCCCATTCACTGAATGGACACAGATAAAACAGTTGAAAATTCTGAGTGGCCACAGAAAATGACAGACTTAAATAACTGTCCTCTTTCTTTTGTTGCAACCACTACACTATTACTCTTTATTTTAAATATCTTGTTTAAATAGAGACATATACTATCACAAGGTTGAAGATGCGCACTACACATTCATTAAGTGCTAATGATTCTGAAACATGACAAATGAACCCTCTAAATAAGTGCATATAGCTAAGTCCATGGGTTTTGGGGATTGACTATATAATTGAGAGTTTTCTGAATTTCTTCTGTGTAGACTACAATGGCTATTAAATAAGAAGTAATAAAATGTGTTAATTTGAAAGTTACATACCTAATATTAAACTCAACAATGTCTGCAGCAATTGTTTAGAGTTTTGGCCAACACAAAATTCTGTACGTATATGTGTGTGTGGAGTATCTTATCACTAACATGTTTAGAATTGTGGAGGGGAAGCAGAATTTTCTGTCTCTTTAAACTTTCAGTCATTTCTTCTATGTAGCACAAAAAAACGATGGCTTTTTTCCTTCGTTGTCATTGAGCTGTGGAATCCACTCTGATATACTTTCCTTGCCTGGGGTGGGATGGCTTCTGAGGAGGGGCTGGGGTTGCTCATGTGCTGCTGCATAGCCTTCACTGTTGCTATTTACAGTCCTAATTAAATGGAGGATTATTAGAAATGGGAAGGGGGCTATAAATAGCTTGGTCCATTTTATCTGTTTCTTCAGTATGTGGGAAGAGCATCTCTGAGCTCCTCCCTTGAAGTTCAGTTAACTCAGAATGTGTTCTGCCTTTGTCATTTTGCTTTGGCTTTTTAAAAAATCTGATGCTGATCAAAGTGGAAAAAAAAACAAAGAGGAATCACTCTTCAACATTGTAGAATATGAACAGAAGGAAAGTGAAATGAAATGGGGTGGGGAGGGGTGTGCGTGGCATAAGGAAAAAAAATGTGGGCCTAATCCTTTCTGACAACTTTTTTTTTTCCCTCAAAACAGCTAAAAATAAATCTTATGTTCAGGTCTGTGAAAAATTGGTTCACTTCACCCAGCCATAATGGGATCAACCAATCTGTTCAGAGAGCAGGGCATTCAGGTTGGAAGCTTTCTCTCTCTGCTGTCAGGTTAGGACACCTTTTCCAGGGACTGGGAATCTCTGGTGGCTTCTTTTCATCCACTGTGTAGAGTATAGGAATCAGCTCTGCTCTAGGGCCAGGGCTGTGACCAGAACTGAACTTAATATTGATCCAATCACCTGGCCTTTGCAAATCGCTGATTACCCAAGTTAGGAAGCCCCTTTAGACATGGTGCCCCCAAACTTGGCTCTTGTGCTGAGCTTCCCCACTGAATCTCTGCTCTCCTCTCCCCCTTCCCTCCAACCTCCTCTGGACAAGATGCCAGACTCATCTGCTAAAGTTCAGCTTTGATGTCATCTCTTCAAAAGTTTCCAGCATGTCTTGGTTACCTGTTTAAAATTTCACAGTTCCCTTAACATGCATTTAAGGCAACCCATGATCCTTTTGTAATCCATGTGTCAACCCTAACTCCTCCACTTCTCCTCGATTCAGGGGGTTCTAGTCACAGAGGTTTTATAGACACTGCCCAGACTCGGGATGTTTGTTCTTGCCTTACTGTTTTTGTTCATATCTTTGTTTCTTCAGTGTATCATCCTTGTTCTTCTTATCTTAATTGTATCTCAAAGCCAAAGTCATCATATGTCTCCCACCGCAAATTACTTTTTCCCTTATTCTAAATTCCTTAAATCTTAATGCTTCAGCGTTTCATTTAGCATGTACCAACTGGCTGGTTAGTTATCTTTATTTGTATGGTGTTTTTCCTCACCAACTAAGTTTAGGGTCCTTTAGAATTGTCATGTCATGCTAATAACTAAGCTGTGCATGTATTCTACTTTGTAACTTACGTAAGATTTTTCTTAAATAGTTTTATTTGATCTCTAAAGCACCCTTTTAAGGAGGCATAATATCACCCATAGTTTCATAAGTAAAATAATAAAATCTCAAGGACAGTTTAAATAATTTCCCCCAAGTCACTAGGCTGATAATCGTTAGATCCTAATTTGAAAATGCTGGCATTCTAGGGGCATCTGGGTGGCTCATTTGGCTGAGCGTCTGTTTGTTGATTTAGGCTCAGGTCATGATCCCAGGGTCATGGGATCAAGTCCTGCATCTCAGCGCAGAGCCTGCTTGAGATTCTCTCTCTCTCCCTCTGCCCTTCTCCCCCACTTACTTTCTCTCTCTCTCTCTCTCTCTCTAAAAAATAAAATAAAAATAAAATGAAACAAAATAAAATAAATGCTGGAGTTCTGACTGTATCCTATGTTCTTTTCATAGCTCATGGCTGCTTTATAATTCTTGTGCCCATTATAATGCCTGACACTGGTTACAAATTAATGATACTGGCTTCCTGAATGAGTGAATGAATGAATGGCAACATCACTGTGCACAACATTGATGAATTTAATAATTCAGCAGAACTTCACTATGAAATTTTCAGATCAGCTGCCAGGGACCTGATAAATGAAGTCAGGACAAGATAGCCTTAAGTATATTTCCTTTAATAACAAATATTGCTTAAAAGCAAGTTCCACAGTATTCCAAAAGTGTCTTGCTTTTTCATTGTACTTCAAGTTACTTGGAAATCAAGTAAAATAGCAAGACATACAGTCTAAGAATGATCTCAACACTACAAACCTAAAGAAGATAATTTCCCTCTAAATTCCCAAGTGGCTAATATAGATATATGTTGAAAGGATAACACAGGTACTTTTCTGAGCCTCAGACTTCTCATCTGAAAATAGAGAAAATAAGAGTACCTGTCTCCCAAAGTAGTGAGGATTGGTTGAGAAAATCTAAGTAGAGCCATTAGTATAGTGCCTAGACATAGACCTGCTAAGTAGCTACTATTATCCCAACTTTACCAAGGACAGAAAGGCACTTTGCCCCATTCTTGCAGGGGCAGTCAGAAGTAAGCTTCTATAGTGAATGTTACCTAACTTTTTCCTGTATTTTGTTTGACATTTGTCCTGAGCACATTTATTCTAATACATTTGTATTTGCCCATGATTTTTATTATTAAGTCAAGAAAGGTATGTTTTGGTCGATAGAGGAAAAAGGCAGCCCTAGATATACAGCATTGTCTGTTAGAATAAATCTCCTCTTTCTGGGTCCACTCTTTCCCTTCCTTCCTCCTTTAATGTGAACTTAAGGTTATATTTAAGCCACTCCAGAAAATGACTGTGCAGTCACTGTAGACAATTCCTCCCAAATCATTACAGACTGTTCATGTTTGGAGAGAGGCAGCCCCTCTTTCAGTGATAATGACTGTTAGATGAAAGGATTAAGCTGATTACATCTTTGGAGTACTGTGTACTATAAGCAATGTCTGCCCCAACTCCATGAAGTCATCATGGACTTGCAGTGCATTACTTGAGAAAATAGATTTTGAAGTAGTAGAGTTTCTGGCCGTGACTAAGTTATTTTTTTTTTCCTGGACATTTTAATTATTTTTTTGGCCAGAGTGACAGTCAATAAATTCTATAGAGAGTCTAACTGAGCCATTTTTCCAGGCATAAACTGTTTTGTCATCAGTTAGTGGGTTCAGCCAAGTGGAAATGTATGATGAATAAAAACCACGGTCAGGGGGTGACTGGGAAAAATGCATTTGAAGAGAGGGGATATTGGGTCAAACCTAAAGTCAGATGAAATGATCTAAGAGTATATCAGAAATTGGGTTAGAGGGTCTAGTAAACTAAACAAACAAAACCCTAGTTTCTACCACTTGCATGAGTCTGCATGTGGACCTCTAATCTGGAGGACCAGAGGGAAGCAAACACAGAGGTGATTAGAGTTGTGAAACACACTGTGGAGATTAAGGAATAGAGAGTGCAAGCAGGAGCCTCTGACTACAGTTTGACTCTAACCCTTGTGGGACTTGGGACGTAAACACTGGAACTCTGAGGCCTAGGGGACAGCGTTTTATACAGATTTGGAGAAGGGACTATTTCCTCCCACCCCAGGAATGACAGTAACTTCAACATCCTAGGTGTTCCCCTGATCACCTGAGGATACCTGCCTTGCTTGAGTGACAGCACAAGAACCCACAGCAGCTGTAAGGTCATGATCCTTGAGGTTGTGCACAGCAAGAGTAGGGAATTCTATGCATGAGCAAAGAGATGCATGAAAGGAGAGATAGACTAGGAACCTCTATGCTGCAAGTGAACATTTAAAACTACCTCCTGCAGCCTTTAAGACCGAAGTGGAAATTTTGAGTAATAGCTGAAGTTAGATAGCTGGGGATGCTCTGTTTACCTTTGAGAATAAACCAGGCAAACCAACTAAAAGTCTGTTCTTTTCTAAGTTAAGAATATTTTCTGGGGTGCCTGGGTGGCTCAGTCAGTTAAGTATCCAACTATTGATTTAGGCTGAGGTCCTGATCTCACAGTTTGTGAGTTTGAGCCCTTCATCCGGCTCTGTGCTGACAGTCTGGAGCCTGCCTGGGATTCTCTCTCACCCTCTCTCTGCCCCTCCCCCATTCACATGTGTGTCCTCTCGGTCTCTCTCCCTCAAAATAAATAAATACCTTAAAAAAAAAGAGTAACTTTTTTTTTAATTTTTTTAATGTTTATGTTTGAGAGAGTGCTCATGTGAGTGGGGGAAGGGCAGAAAGGAGACAGAGGATCCAAAGCAAGCTCCACACTGACAGCAGAGAGTTCATGGGGCTCAAACTCATGTACCATGAAATCAGGACCTGGGCCAGAGTTGGACACTTAACCAACTGGACCACGCAGGTGCACCAAAAAAGACTAACTTCTAATGGCTAAACGCTAGAGGACAGACCTAACCCTTTAAGGGAATGGGCTGTTCATGTCTTAATAAATCTGTTGCATTTCTTCTATCAGTGTAGTATGACAAGTGATCTCTTTTGTGTTACAAACTGCCCCCAAAAATGAGTTCATTTTAGTCAAGTAATTTCATGTCCACTTTGCTGGAATGAGTTTGGTCCATGGAAGGAAATTGGTAGACCTGGAACCAAAGACTCTCATCTTTATAGTCTGCCAGATCTCTGGAGGAATCATGGCCAAGACAGTAACTGGAAGGGCATGCCACTATTTGGAAGGATATGGAACAGCTTAAAAAGATCTCGGTGAAATCTACGTGTGAACTTTGATAAAGACCGAATAACTCACCAGTCAAGTTGATAGGGACTGAATGGGAGTATAATATTCTTTTTTAGTTTTAATAAGACACTTGATAACACAATCTGGGTACAGTGAAGAACCTCGACATTCCTTTTCAGAAGTAGTCTCTCATAGACAAGTAATGAGTGGACAGCAAACTGCTACTGACTTATTAATTGGCGTACACACACCACTGATTTTCCTGTGTCTTAGCCATGCATGCACATTGGTTTTACAAGCTATGAAGGCCAAGCTTGTGGCTTAGCATATGGTCCTCCTTCAAATAAGCACCACTGCCTGCCTCTCTGCTTATCTAATCATAGCAACAGAGAAATTGACTTTTCATTTTTCTTTTCCCCAGGCCCTGGGAGATGTATGTGCCAAACACTTGGCATTCTTAGTAACAGAGTCAATCATAATTAGGATTTCAAATTAAAGTGCTTTGCCAGTGAGGGCATGTAGTGTTTTATATTATTTGTTTGAACAAATGTAATATAACTTGAAAACAGCAAAAGAATAAAAATAAGTAAAGCTCACATTTTTTATGTGTACTCTTGTGGAGTTTCCTTTTATCAGGATGTTAGATAAACTGAATAAGCAAAAGCTATGAAATATAAAGATGGATTGAAACTAGTCTTCTAAATAATAGTTTTGTTTTCTTTTGAAATGTCTATTGTTTAATGTTGGATGTGGTCAGATAGTGGATGGGAGGTTTACTGAAAATCAGCTGTGGAAAAAGAATATGATATATTCAGTCATTCTATTGACTTTGTCCTTGGAGACTGATTTGACTTGGTTTCCAGTAGTAGTTTCACAGATAAATGTAAAAAATAATTTCTACTTGAATTTATTCAAAATCTCCATTGATATACTTTAAAGAGAAGAGAAATATTCTTGATAAAGAAACCACACTCTCATTTTTGATATGGCACCCTATTGCCCTTATAAGCCACAGTGAATAAAAGCCATTATCCACTCACATATTAGACCTTAGGCTAAAAGAATTTTCTGGAACCCCACTTCCTCATTTTTAAAGTGAGAGGGCTTATTTGGATAATCTCCCTGAAGTTAAGTAATTTGCTGAAGATCGGAGTAGTTGATGGTAGATGCTGAATTAGAACTCAACTCACTTATTTAAAAGCAAACAAACAAAAAACCCAAACTGACTTAATTTGCAGTACCTAATATTTGAAAGAGGAGTGGAATAGGAAAGGGCCCATAGACAAATCATTTACCTACATGGGATTCTCTTTTTAATTGTAGATCTCCAACCCATATCTCCAACCCAGCCTTCCTCCCCTTCCTTTTCATATTGCTCTTTCTCATGTCTTCTTGGCCTGTGGTTATGGTAGAGATAGCTCTAGAACATACCTTGATTATAAATCGAGAGCAGAATGCCAACAAATTCTATTTCATGGCACTTGAAATTCTGTGAACATTAAAATCAGGTCTAACATTTAGCCCTTTTGTGTTTTTTTGAGAGAAAGTATGGTTGAAATCCTTTTTCAGCCAAGATTTTTTGACAATTTTATTCATCCCTATTTTCTTTTTATAGCAACACTAGCTATTCATATACATTTTCATATTTTAGTTTGATGAATTAATTTAATTAGTTCCATATTTTAGTTTAATTAATTGTCATAAACAAATTATTGGCCTAACAATAGTAGTTGTAGGCTGCATTAAGCCACTACTTCATTATTATCACTAGACCCAAGTTACCTGCCAGTAACTAAATCCTAATAATTCCTACTCTTGTCAGTAACTCAGTCACACTGATTCTCATTTCAGTGCTATTCGCTCCTCACCATTGTTGTGTCTGTTCTGCATTTTCCTCTCAAACAGGTTGTCCAAACGTATTCATGGAGAGTCATTTATAAAGCCTTTGCTATCCTCGTATGACAGAATATGGCAGCATTTCACTTGCAGTTGTCACAGTTTCATAACTTAAAATCAGCTTAACTACTCATAGAATGCATTCTTCTGAATGAAAGGTGTTATGCAAACTTAAGTCATTGCTCTTTTTCTTAAAAAAAAGAGCAGGATAAATTGTTCTGTAAGATAACTTTGCCACTCTAAGTATTTCTTCCCTTGACTTCTTCTTGGAAAGCTCTTATTTCAGCTTTCGCTGTGAGATCTTTGTCATTTTCACCACACGCTTCTGTCAAAGAAGCCCTTGGATCACCGCCATGATACATCTTTGCTGGACACTTCCTTCAAGTGCTGTCAACACCTCTCTTAATTGCATGGTTTTAAAATCAGTCTAGCAATGTGTTAAAGTTAGATGGCAAATGTATTTAAGGCAAATGTGTAAATTTGTATTCTCCCAAATATACATTCAACCATGCATGTATAGAGTTCAGAAAGAGAGCAAAAGAGAGTAAAAGAAGGGGGGAGAGAAATCTGTATACGTAAATGAAAGAGCTAAATTGTAGATACTCTGTGTATGAGTATCAAGTTTCTAGACTAATATGCATCACACAGTTTTATGTGCAGTACTTCCTTACATATATACATACTGTCTTTCCAAACACCAGCCGGTCTTGGTGAATGTGTAAATTTGTATTCTCCCAAATATACATTCAACCATGCATGTATAGAGTTCAGAAAGAGAGCAAAAGAGAGTAAAAGAAGGGGGGAGAGAAATCTGTATACGTAAATGAAAGAGCTAAATTGTAGATACTCTGTGTATGAGTATCAAGTTTCTAGACTAATATGCATCACACAGTTTTATGTGCAGTACTTCCTTACATATATACATACTGTCTTTCCAAACACCAGCCGGTCTTGGTGAGCAGGATTTAGTAGGCTGTTGATGGTAAGACCTAGAACTTAAAGTAGGAAAAAGTATTTAATTTTAAATGATTATCTCTTTTCGTTTGTGGCACTTTAAAAGGTGATCTGAATTTGAATTCCTGAAATAGTATTTGTGTTTGACTTTTCATGTGTATTGTTGGTTTGCCCAATTAGATTCCAGTTTCAATTTGAGCGATCCACTTTTTAGGTGATACATTTAGCTGGGTGACTTACCTCATAGTCATGGTCAAATATGTTATAGGCCATTTCAGATTCATGGCAGGAAAATGCTACCTGTAAAGATGTCAATTCTGAGTAATTTCTACATTTTGTCCATTCTATTTTGGAAGTGTCTTTCACAAGTAGCTTGTTTCTGAGTTTCTGGTCTATATGACTACTGTAACATCGTAAATCAAATGTTGTTATGGCCATACAAATAGCTACAATACAGATGTTTTAGAATTATATATTTGGTTTTGCTCAATCGGTCCCAATGCAAATCTACTTATTTTTTTTTAATCAAAGGATAAATTTGCATGTCACTTGCACTTTAGACTCCACCTGTGAACTTTAAACCCGGCTCTACCCTTTTGGTTTCTTACTAGAGGAGAATGTCTTCTATTTGAATTAAACTGACAGTTTTTGTTAATGAGCCCTAAGAAAGATTAAATACTGTATTGCTCTTCCATTGTTCCTGAGACTCTGTGGTTCTATTGTAGTACTAGAATTTTGTTTGTGTCAGTAATGTTGACAGTCTTGACTGAGGCCACAGAGAGCTGAGATGTTGATTAAGAAGCATGATATTGATCGTGGTTTAAGTACCTAACAAATTAACCAAGAGGCTCCCTATTTGTCTACCCATGAACCCATTGTTAGCAAATGTCTTTAGATTTCAGTGTCTTTACTTAATTAGTAATATATTTTAAATATGTGGAGTTATCACAGGGAGATTTTCATTTTTGTCCAAGACTTATTCAGTGCTATATTCCAGTTGTGTAGACCCCAACATTATTGCCTTCAGAAATAGAATTGAAAATATTCATAGTAATGAATATTTAAGAAAGAATGGGCAACAGGATAACTAAGAAAAAGAAATAAGGAAGAGATGGATAGTGAGTGAGAAGTAAGTATAAGTGATTCAGAATATATTTTATCAAAAATTGCTTTTTAAGTGGCACTTTCTCTTGCTGCAGAAGACATTATTGAACAAAAAAACAAGCCCCATGCAATTCAATTTGAATTTATCACTCTATTATTTTAATATATTTACTCAGGGTTAACAACTCATTAAGCACCAAATTGCTCACTCTTAATGAGTCTCTGATGCTAAAATCAAGCTGACTTAAACTTTACTGTAAAATAACAACAGTACTATTGCATAAGGATGTAATAAAAATTTGGTAAATGCTACTGAGTGCCTGTGGAGTAGAAACCAGATCTGTGACATGAAATAGAAAATAAATCATATACGTGTGGCTTGTAGAAACATGAGTAATAGATTTTATCCACAAAGACATAAGCCTAATTTTGTTTCACTATAATACATTCTATAAAACATGAAGTCATATGTATTTTACTTGCACATTACCTTGTTTCTATAATAAAATAGTTCTGGAATCTGCTAAACAGAATATCAACATTTAGGCCAAATGCCCTAGACCCTACCAGCCTGTAACTACTGTCAGGATTATGATGACACTAATGAATACTGTGTTCATTGTTAGAGTTAGCACTCTTAGATTGTTAGCTGGTTATTCTTCCATCCTTCAGGGTGTTCACATGTACCCTCAAATGAGACAATCATCTAAAGACATCATGTTATCTAAATTAGCCTTTGTTTGTCTCTGCATCACCTCATTGTTTGTGAAACATTAGCCTCAGATCTCACTGCATATGCCCCACTATGAAAACCATCCATCATGAGAACCACCTATGCCCCTGGTACAGGAGCTTCTCTCTCCCCAAACTTGCAATCCCCTGGCTGTCAGAGTGATGATGAGTTTTCCATGGAAATATGATTGATGGCCTCTTCCCCAATTCTATGCCAAGGAGGCTTGTGCCTTGCATTTTAATGGTTTCTCTTGAATTTTATAATTGTTCTCTCCACTTTTGCCTACAACCCATCTCTCAAGCCCTACTATCTCCTCCATCTTCTTTAAGGCCAAGGGCTTTCTCTACAACAAAAACTCCTTCTTCCTCTCTAATTATAAAATAAATTCCCTGTGAATATCAGTTGAACAAACACAGTGATACCTCGTGGATGACAAAGAACATTGAGATAATACCTTTTTGCAAATAATATTGGGGCCTCGCACTGCCAACCAAGAAACTTGCTATAATTTTATTCACTGTGTCTATGGCTTTGAACAATATTTAGATGAAAAATATTTATGAAAAGATATGCTATTTGTGTTTCTGAATGTAAAGCTTACTTTAATGTAACAAGGTATGAAATTTAAAAGGATTGACTTTTTATTATATTTTTTTCTTTTTTTTAATGAAGGTTCACTTTTCTATCACCATGTCTTCAATGAACTCTTCATTTAGAAATCACTATTTTCACTAATTCAATCTGATTTGAGCCATGATTCTATATTTTATTCTTGTCAATAAGCAACTTTGTGTTAGGATTTTTAAATGAAATAAGTCAGTCAGAAAAAGACAGATACCATATGTTTCCACGAATAGGTGGACTTTGTGAGACTAAGCAAAAACCAGGGGGAGGGGAAGAGGGGAAAGGAAAAGAAGACACAGAGAGGGAGGGAGATAAAACATAAGAGACTCTCAAAGACTAAGAAAAACTGAGGGTGAGGGGGATGGGGGAGGAGGAGAGGGGGTGATGAGCATTGAAGGGAGCACATGTTGGGATGAACACTGGGTGTTATATGTAAACCAATTTGAAAATAAACTATTATAAAATTTAAAAAAATTGTTTAAAATAGGGATAAAAAAGGACCACCTGGGTGGCTCAGTCAGTTAAGTGTCTGACTTTGAGTCGGGTCTTGATCTTGCAGTTCATGAGTTTGAGCCCTGCATCAGGCTCTGTGCTCACAGCTAAGAATCTGGGCCCTGCTTCAGATTCTCTGTCTCCCTCTCTCTCTCTACCCCTACCCCACTCGCTCTCTCTCTCTCTCTCACTCCCTCTCAAAAATAAATAAACATTTAAAAAATAGGGATAAAAATAGTTCTTGTTCTACCTTGGTCTACACCTCAATATTTTCATGAGCACACAGTTGACAGACAAAACAAAAACAAAAGAACAGAAACAACAGTAAAGCTTTAATAATAATAAACATTATAGAAGAACCATAAATAGAAACCTCTTCAATAGATTTGAAAGTAGAGTATTTTAGTCCAAATTTGAGTATTAAAAATAGCTATATACTATATCTGAAGAAACTATAGTTTGCATGTTTCTTTCAGTGTAATGTAATTTATGTGTTTAATATGAATGACTTCTTAAATTCTTATTGTCATGGCTTCCTAGATTTCTAACTTAGTATTTTAAGGATTCAGTGACAATATAGTTTCCATTTGTATGTGATAGGCATTCTCTAATTTACTTTTGCCTTTACTTCCATGCAAGTAAAAATCATTTTCATGATAGACCCAATATAGAAACATTGGGTTTATTTTGATGTTTGGATAAAGCAATGGTTTGCTTTGGCTGGTCTTAGTTTTTATTTGTTAAGGTGTAACTTATGTATAGTGAAATGCTTACATCTTACGTGTACTATTAAAGGAGGGAGTTTGGACAAGTACATAAAGTTGTGTGCCCCACAGCCCTAACAACACCCAGAACTTTTCAGTACCCCTAAAAGTTTCCTCATACCCACCCGTAAGCAAGCACTGATCTGATTTCTATCACCATAGTTAGAGTTTTGTTTGTTTTTTTTTTCTTATTCTGGAATCTTATAAAAATGAAATTATATATTCTGTTCTTTTTTTTTTTTGTCTGGCTTTCTTTACTCAGCATACTGCTTTTGAGATTTGGTAGATTGCCTTTTAATAATATACATTCAATTGAGTCTCATCGACCTGAGTAAGTCAGAATTTCTTACAAAATTAGGCATTGTGATTTGCTACCTATTGAATGATGAAGATGAAACTATGTATTTCAGTGATTTAAGACCCTGAGATGTGTTTTCAGCACTGAAATGAAATGTTTTTCTTCTTTAATTTTTTAAAAATGTATATTTATTTTTGAGAGAGAGACAGAGCAGGAGCAGGGGAGGGGCAGAGAAAGAGAGAGACACAGAATTGAAGCAGGCTCCAGGCTCTGGGCTGTCAGCATAGAGCCTGACACGGGACTCAAACCCACAAACCGTGAGATCATGACCTGAGCCGAAGACAGACGCTTAACCGACGGAGCCACCCAGGCGCCCCTGAAATGAAATGTTTTTAATCTTCTCCACTATTGCTTTGAAATTTCAGTTTTCTCTTATAAATTAAATAACTTATTTAACCTAATTGTGACCTGGATCCAAAGACTGAATCACAAAGTCTTTTTCTTTGTAATACGCATTCCTGCTCAGCTTCCTGAATACTTACTATTTCCATCACCTTCTACTAACAATAAGACCAACAAACAAATTTGTTACCTATTTTCATATTCCTTTTATGACTTTTGTAAATAATTTGCTAACATAATTTTCAAGGACCTTCACTTTCTTCAATAAAGAAAAACAATGTGATAAAGATTAGATCACTTAGCTAAAATTGTAGAGCTATTTAAGTATACAAGTAAAACAGAGATTCTATCATCTGTCAACAAAAAATAAGAGTAAGTTTTTCCCTAAATGGAAAAAAACAAGGCAAGGCAAGATGGAGAAGAATGCCAAGAAGAACAGCAGGTAAAGTTCAGAGGTCTCCACCTGTGGGTTTGATGAAAAATAATGACACATATCTGACACCATTTAGAATCTTATTTGAAAAAAAAGTTATCACATATATTAATTTTCTGGTATTTTAAATGTGAAAGTACATAGCAATTACTTGTTTTTATTTCCTTATTTGATACTACACATCTGTCATAGTATCAAGTTCCATTTGTACAGTGAGATTTATTAGGCTAACAGTCCTTATTTTACCCCCTTTTCATATAGAATCCTTGAAAAGAACCTGCGACTTCATTTTGAGATGAAGTGTCCCCTCAGCTTAATTACTTTTAGTATCAATTCAATAAATGAGAAGAAACTATTATAATCATTTATCTTCTTAAGAAAATAAAAGTCTAGATTTTATAAAACAGGAAGATAAATATATTTCAGAAAATATTTGTAGTGTATTTGTGTGTGTGTGTGTGTGTGTGTGTGTGTGTGTGTGTGTGTGTTAACACTAGTTTAAAAATCAACTTTGGGGAAAACAAACAAACCAAAAAAAGCACCAACAAATATATTGGTTTTTATTGATCCAGTGCCACTTCAGACTAAAACGCAAATTTAATTGTGGTAACAGAGATAATAACTTTCAATTTGATGATTCCTTATTTAACAAAGAGGCATTACAGTTTTTAGAAAATATGTTAACAACAGATATGCTTTCCTGAGTCTCTTCAGCACCACAGGCAATTGGGACAGCTCCACTGGCCTGAATAATAAAACGGTAATAACCTCAGTTAGAACAAATAATTATTTTACTGGTACAGATGCACTTAACTTTACAATAGATGCCCTCCTAAGGTGCTGTGTGTAAATCATTTTTTAGAAGTTGAATAATCATTTAAATGTTTCAGGGCAACTCATTGCTTAGAAAAAAACCTTTGAAGTATTCTTTTATAATGCAAAAACCAATACTGACTTACTGTTTTGTAAATTAGGGTATTTCCATTCAAGTTTTATTGAAAAGGACATATTTATCTAAGTGTAAAAGTTTCTTTGGAAATAATGTGTAGGTATATATAATTCAGGTGTTATAGTTCATAAATGCATTGATGCTTAGTGGTCCTCAGAAGTCTATCAGAATCAATTGGGGCTGAGATGGAGGTATTTGAATTATACATCTTTCCCCTGCTCTGATGAAAATCAGTGCCATGAAGAGTTACTGATACTAATCAGAGTGTGTTGGATCCTTGAGATATCTGAGGACTGAGTAAAAGAGATGAAGGAATACAACCTAGAGATACTAAAAATATCATATCTTTTTGGTTCTACATCCTTTTAAGTGGAGATGGTTCCTAGAGTAAGTTATGTTCAAAAGTAGTACAAGTGCCATCTCAAGCCTAAGAAGAAACTCCAACTCTTAGGGGTACAGGTCTGAGTGAAGTTGGCCCAAACAAAAGCTGTGGGAGATAAACTTAGGAAAGGTGGAAAAAATTTCTGAGTCTGTGAGAGTTTACATAAAAAGATAATAAGAGTAGCCTTCGAACTCATCTGAGTACCTTGGGTTTCCATTAGATTTTTGTTTATTAAACAGGTTTGAGTTTCTTCTAGAGATATCTTTCCAAGACATCATGGATTTTTCTTTCTTTTTTTTTTTTTTTTTGTATACATTAGATGATTCCAAGGTTATTTGTGTATAGTTTATTCAACACTAACAATTAACATCATTTACCCATATTTTAATTGAAAATGAGTGCTTGTCCTTTGGTGTTTTATTCTTCTTAAAAAAAGTTTTAGTGTTTATTTGAGACTGAGAGAGAGAGAGAGAGAGTGGGGGAGGAGTAGAGAGAGGGAAGGATATTCAGAATCTGAAGCAGGCTCCGGGCTCTGAGCCATTTAGCACAGAGCCCCAGCCCTACCCAGGGCTGGAACTCAGGAACCTCGACATCATGACCTGAGCCAAAGTTGGATACTTAACCTTACTGAGCCTCCCAGGTGCCCCTGGTGTTTTATTCTATAACATTATAAGAATGCTTTTCAAAAATTAGTTTCAGAAGTCACCATTCATAGTATACAAGTCTTACATTAGCCAGCTTGCTTTTGCCATTGCTTCTCTATCTCTGTTCAACCAGCTCTGCTTCTGTTCTCTGAAAGAATGGAATTGGAAGAACAGACCATCTGCCTGCAGTTTTACCTCGTCTTGTTCATATTGTAGACAATAATCAAGAGACTAAAAATGCATATGGAATAATTATTTATAGTAAATGCCTTCCATGTTGTCTGTGTTGGACACAAGGGATATTACTTTCATTTTCATAGTTACTCACTGTGAAGTCTTAGATATCATATGGGAAAAGCATATACTATCTGCTCATCTAGAACTGTGCTGTTCAATATAGTAGCCACTAGACATGTGACTATTCATTAAAATGGCTAGTGTGAATGAGGAAATGGGTTTTAAATTTTATTTAAGTATAATCAACTTGAATTTAAATTTAAAACCTGAAGCAGTGTAAAATACTTTCCATTAAACTCAACCTTGTTTAAAAAAAAAACAACTTTATTGTTTGATAGGACTATGTTTCACCTAAAGCTTTGAAAATTTAGCATCTGAATTGCAATGGGCAGTGTAAGTATAAAATACATACTAGATTTCCAAGACTTAATATTAAAAACATATATAAACTATCTCAACAATTTTATATTAATTAGATGTTGAAATTATAATATTTTTAATATATTGCGTTACATAAACTGTATTAATTTAACATATTCCTTTGTACTGTTTTTAATATGACTTCTAGGAAATCTATACTTACATAGATGGTTTACGTTATATTTCTATTGTGCAGAGTTGTTATAGATCATTCTGAAATGTGTGGCAATTATTCTTCTATGATTTCATAAAGAGAATATTAGTCCAAGGCTGATGATTAATTGCACGAATCTGAAGAGAGCATGTTTCCTTCATGGTCCGTACCGTAAGAAGAGCCTCTTTCCCAGTATTTAAGGGGACCAAACTTGGCCCTGTAATTTTTTTATTTATTTTTTTATTTATTTATTTATTTATTTATTTATTTATTTATTTATTTTTTAGCCCATGTTTAAAGTTTTCTCCTGTGTTTGCCATTCTGCTCTGTATATAGTACATTCTTTCTGGCAATAGGTTTAAGGGTCTTTTCCCATCTTTACTTTTTAATCCATGAAGTATGCATTATGAGACGAGGTGAGCCGATAGTTCAGAAAGATAGTAAAGATTCAGCATGGTATAGTGGGAAAGATGTGACTTTGAATACTTGTTCTTCCAATTATCTGCTGCATGGCTTGGGAAAATGGTTTTTTTTTTTCTAAATTTCAGTTTACTTTATCTAAAAAAATGATACCTAATAGAGAAATTGGGAGTATCAAAATTCATGATATTTAAAAGATACAAGAAACATTAAAATGCCTCATATATAGCAGGTTCACAAAAGTCTTCTGAACAAAAGCAACCCAAGTTTTCAAATTTCTGTCTTATTGACCACATGGACATACACAGCATTGAGTCTGATGCATATTCCAGCTCCCCAGATTGAGCCCCTACCTAGTGAAGGGAAGATCCTGTTTCTCAACTATATCATCCCTCTTTCTATACTCTTTGCAACCTTTCAGTTCTTCCACTTGCATTAAAATTAAATTACCACTTAGATTAGATCAAAAGATTGTCCTTGGTTATGAAGAGGAGAAAAAATACTTTAAGCTAGCACTAATCCCTTAATACACCATGATATTTGGGTACATTTTTTTCCTCGCAAGGAAATTATTTTTCAGCCTTCTCTGAAGTACTAAAAGTTCTTTACCAACATGAGCCCAGTGCAAGCTAACCTGATAGGAGATTTGTTTTGTGCTTTGGAAATACTTGTCAGACAAGCTTTCAACACAGAGATGTGTGATTTACATTAGTTTGCATAAGAAAATGTCACTCCAGGGACAAATTTCTCTCTTTATTCTTTCTTATACTACAGAACAGACAAAGAGGGTGAAGTGGTTGTTTTTTACTGAGCAGAAAATCATTTGACATTCACACACAAAAAAATAAAGTGCAGTGTTATTAGTCAAACCTTACTTCTCTCCAGCAATATTCCCTAATGTCCCATTTGTCTTCCTTTTGTTATTGTTGTTGCTAATTTACTTCTCAGTTTGGCTAACTGGTCCCAACTACACCTATTATCTCTTTTATCTTCTTATCTGTTAGTATCACTTCATGTTTACAGAGAACTTACTGAAAGTAGTGGTCAGTGTGAAGCTTTCTTAGAAGACTTAGTTCTTCCTGAGAACTCAGATAAATGATTCATAGTTTGAGTCGGCGTCTTGGGCCTGTGGAAAACAAAAAGACTCAGACAAGGCTTTTGGAGTCAGTCTTTTATGAATGTAAAATATATAGGCAGAGTTGGAGATTGCAACAAGCTGATAAATCTCAAGGCATAAAGATTAAAGTTAAGATGCATTCTAATCTCAAAGGGGAACATTCTAAGATACCCATTAGAAGATTCTTTATACAATGCCTCCCCATCCCCAGCTTCAGTATTAATACTAATTCTTTTAAGATTTGAATACTTGAACAAGAAAATACAATGTAGAAGGTAATTTAAGTTTATTTATTTATTTTGAGAGAAATAAAGAGTTTGGGAGGAGCAGAGAGAGAGAATCCCAAATAGGCTCCACACTCAGCATAGAGCCTGACACAGGGCTTGATCTCACAATTTGTGAAATCATGACCTAAGCTGAAATCAAGAATTGGACACTTAACTAACTGAGCCACCCAGGTGCCCCTATGGAAAATAATTTTTTAAACCATATGTAGCAGTTGTGGGAGGATGGAGAGGTGAAAGTTGATAGGAGATTTAAGACAGATATGGTCTGAATAGGAAAAAGCAGATTTTGCAAAGATAGGTAAACTCAGTCTTCTTGGCAGTGTAGTATCACTGGTGCAGAAGAATTGGGAGAGAATTTCAGTTGTGGCCGAGATGTGATCAGGGATTTTGCATGCAACATTGTCTTCTAAAAGTCAGGTTGTGGTAATCTTCGGCTTACCATAGGATCTTAAAGCACACTAGTCTCATTTCCTGTCTAAGGCAGAAATTTTCTCCTGGATATTCCTGACAAAAGATCATCGATCTTGTGCACCATCTAGCTTGTGGGTCTCCTGCTAAAGGTGGGGTTGGTGTTCTATTTGCTAGTAGTTTATAGAGGAACCTGAGAATGCCAGCATATACTTGCTTGTTAGGGTTCCTGAAGGAGCTGCTAATATGGGAGAAGGAGTGTCCAAGAGTCATGTTACTAATAGCTGTGGAAACTCTGTTATCCACAAAGCGGAGCTTTTAAAAGTCTATACTTGGGCTTAAAACCTAAGCATCCTCTTCTCTGCTTCACTCAGAGCCTATTTCTAAGCAACAGCAAGAACAAATGTGTCCAGCAGGATGCGGGTTTGGAGAAGCAGAGGAGAGATCAGTATCATGTACAATGTGGAAGAGAAAGAGCACATATATTTGTGCTTTTTGAGGTATAGTGACTCCATCCATAGTAAAGTGTGGTCAAATGAATGGCTTCAGATTTGACCAGATTGTCAAATCCTCCGTTCATGATGGAAGAGCTAAGAAGTGGATAAGAAGAGGTGGACATGTGATGAAAAGTACGGCCTAACAGTCACCTACTTTCAATCTGGTTTTCAATGCAGTCTGTTCTGTGTTTGGACAGCTCAAATTCTCAAATGTTTTTTTTTCTTAAATTAACTTGCTGTTTGTTTCCTTTATTGTACTCATGTAGACCAACTCTGCAGTTTTGAACTAAGTAGATAACATAGAAGAAGATTAGAATTTAACTTGGGTTGCTCAGGTGGCTCAGTTGATTAAGCGTCTGACTCTTGATTTTGGCTCAGGTCATGATCTCATGGTTTGTGAGTTTGAGCCCCACGTTGGGTTCGGTGCTGACAGAACAGAGCCTGCTTGCCATTCTCTCTCTCCCTCTCTTTGTGCCCCTCCCACTGTTCTGTCTCACTCTTTCTCTCTCTCTTTCAAGATAAGCTTTAAAAAAGTATTTTTACATAAGACAACTACTTACTATCCAGCACCTGCTTTGAAAATTGGGCCACAATTTCCCATCCTCTAATTTCTGAATCTATTTTCATAATTATTTAAAGACTCTAACATTGGTGCCACAATCATATACTATCAGAATGGCATTCATTGGGCCTTATCCTTTAACTCATTGGGTGTACCAATTGCTCCCCTATTCCCTTTTCTCCTACCTTGAGGTTATCTTCCTGAATAACCATGTGTTTTTTTTTAAGGTGAAGAAATTCTTTGGAGAGGAAAATTTTAAAGTACCTGGTCCTCCTTCCGCCATCTTCACACCTCTTTTTTTTAAGCAGTATCCCTAAAAATCCCTTGTTATTGCACCAGACAAATCATAATGCCACAATTTTAACCCACATCAAGGCAAACCAAAACTTTATAAGTTATTATTGCCCTTTTGTGCAAGTCTTGGTTGATCCCAGTCTCCAATTTACCTGATATTATTTATAACAATAACAATAATAAATATTTATATAGAGCTTACTCTGTTCTAAGCACTGTTCTCAGCATTTTATATATATTTACTCAGTGACATTAACAATTGCTTTAGGTGTGTATTATTAATATCTCCATTCTGTTGATAAGGAAACCGAAACTCAGAGAAGTTAAATGGCTCGTGCGTAGACATAATACCAAAAGGTGGTGGAGCTGAGGTTTGAGGTTTGAAGTTAGGCAGTCTGGATTCAGGGTCCATGGTTTGTTTTGTTTTTTGTTTGTTTTGTTTTGTTTTGTTTCATTTTGGTTTTTACCATTACGGCATGCTGCAGTTGCTATGTCTACTTATAGGAGTATGCATCCTTTTATGTTCTTTCCTGTTTTTGTGAGCCTTATTTTATCTTTTATACCTTTTGAACTCTGAGTTCCTTAGAGATCTTCCAAGGTGACCAAATTTCTTTAGTTCCTCTGAATAGTCTCTGAATGGAAGAGAGTGTTGTCTACACACATAGTACCCACATGAGTACTTCAAATGCACAAAGATCAGGGTCAGAGCCTGAAGGAGAAAGTATCACAGCATAATAATGATAATAAAATCCAAAGGAAGATAAAACCCCAAATGTTTTAAGGTCAAATGCTAGAATCCACAAAAACACAGTCCTGGTTAAGCAGCAAGGGAAAGGAAGTAGCATAAGGCAATTCAGCAGGGGAGCAATGAGAAGCCAACAGAGATAAATCAGTGAAGCTGGAAGATAGGCTTCACAAATCCAGTTATGGAGGAAGATACCAGAAGAGGGAAACCGAGTGAGCTAGAGATTCTCAATTCTCCTGGAAATTTTAAAAACCAGGGGACCTAGCACTCAGATCTAGTTGGTTTCCTAGTACCATCTCCGATAAAAGGAACCGGGGTCATTGGATAAGTGGCTGATTCTGGGACTATGCAGAGAATGTACAAGATAAGCCTATAGCAACATGTGGTGATAGTAAAAAAGTACCCGGGGGAAGGGGAATGAGAGAGGAAGGGGAAAAGAAGGAAAGAAAGAAAAGAAAGAAAAACATTCAAACAAAATATAGGGATATGTCATTGGGACATAGGAGTCAATAGAAAGCTCCCAATGGCCAAAGCCAACTTCAGCAACAAAATAAAGTAATATTGGATTATAACCTCAAGTTCAAATTATGCAAGTCTATACTGATCTGAATAAGTTATTGAATAAATAAATAAATGAGAGAGAACAGACACATCACCCATGTAGAAGTACAGTGTAACTCACCATTCCTTAAGAATGGAATGCATGTAGTGACATTTTCCCAAAAAGTACAGGATAGAAAAGAGGAAAAAAGTTACTTTCACTGAATAAAACTTACAAACACTACCTCAGCTAGGTAGTTAATGTCAAAATCAGTAGTTGTAATCATATCGATACTGTGTACCCTTAATATGATATGATGAAAATGGGCACTTAAGCATTATGGTATATCTTCCTTTCTCAAACCCATAACCACAGTCTAATCATAAGAAAAATGTCAGGCAAATCCTGATCGAGGAACATCATGCAAGATATTCGGCTGGTATTCTTTAAAACTGTCAAGGTCATTAAAAACAAGGAAAGTGGGAGAAACTGTCACAGCCAAGAGGAGCTAAGGAGATATAACTAAATTTACTGTGAAATACTAGATCAGACCTTAAAACAAAGATAAAGACATTAGGTAAAAGCTAAGAAAATCAGAATAAAGTATGGGTTTTTATTAATAATAATATATCAATATTGGTTCACCAATAGTGCAAATGTACCGCATTAATGTAAAATGTTAATGATAGGAGAAACTGAATGTAGTAAAATAGGAATTCTTTGTACTTTCCTTTAAATTTTTCTGTAAATCAAACTATTCTAAAATAAAAAGTTTATTCAAATAAGGGCAGAGACTTACTGTTGCCCAGCCAATCTTAGAAAGCTCTGGGATAAGTGGTCCTGGTACTTTATAAACATCATCATTAAAGGGGGTCATCTGAAGGTAAGATAATGGTGGTCCCCTGACATAATAATGTAACAAAATCAATATGAAGCCAGCCTTTGACTATACAATTTCCTATTCCTTCCTTATGGTTCATTCATTATCCTCGAGTTTCTGATTTACTAGAATAGTCTGTAGGTCAGAATTTTAAGATAATAACTTTTCTATGTCATCTTTCATTTTCCAGCAGGTGCATGTGAGTATCTATGTACGTGAGTGTATACAATGATAAAGGGGCAATACTAATTAAGAAATAATAATTACTAAGAGGCCTAAAAAGACCCAAGTTGCTATTCAGATTCTACTGTACACGCTCACATCTTGGTATTCCAGAAACATTGTTACTACTACATCTTTATTAAAAGATAAAATACTAAAATGCTTTAGAAACATGAGTGAAAGAGAGGAAGCCCCTTCAATATCCCTGAGGCATAGCCAGGCTGCCTACCTAGTCCTTCTAGCTTAGTCTCTGGGGCACACAGCATTTCTCAGATACGTACCCTCTCTGGAAGGTGTTGACTCCAAATTTTGCAGGAGTTTTTCTCAATTCCAACAAATGGGATTGTAGTCTATTTTCCTCCATGTCCTTTCCAGCCCTTTCTGTGAGGAATTAGATTCTTTATTTGTTCTTTGTAGGGTTGTTTCTGATGGGGGTCTAAGGGTTTCCAAAGTTTTCATATGACAGGGACATAACTGTGCTTTCTACCCTGTACTCTGATCCCAGCTGATCAATAGATCCTTCATACTCTTTCTCATTTTGAGTAAATAGCCTGAGTTTACCACATTTTCATTTGAACTTTAATCTTCTTCATTTCCAAGGTATAGCACTCTCCAACCTTAGTCCCAATCAAGCCCTCATTTTAAATTTTATTCCGGCCCTTCATTCACCAGAGTATATACAGAGTACATAAAGATGTTTGCTCCATCATATTATGTAAGCTGGGCCCTGAGTTCTTAGGTAGGAACAGATCTAGACACTATATTGTGATAGTTTTCATTCTAAAATAATCTTTGAGGTCACTTTCAATTCATTACATTCAAATAGAGGTTACAAATCCACATGCCTACAGGGAGGACATAGAACAAATGAACCATTGATTCTACTCCCTATGCTATATCTTTCATACCTGTGACTTAACACATTCTATCGCTGGAAGCCTGTATTTGATGGTATTGTAACAGCATTGTGTCATGACAGATAGTAGTTACATTTGTAAATATAGTATGAGGTATAGAGTTTTTGGAAAAAAACTTTTTAACGTTTATTCATTTTTGAGAGAGATAGACCATGAATGGGGGAAGGGCAGAGAGAGAGGGAGACACAGGATCTGTGCAGACTCCACACTCTGAGCTGTCAGCACAGAGCCCGATACAGGGCTCGAACCCACCGTGAGATCATGACCTGAGTGGAACCTGAAGGCTTAATTGACTGAGCCACCCAGAGGCCCCAGGTATAGACTTTTTGAATCATTGTGTCATATACCTGAAACTAATGTAGCATTGTGTGTCAACTATACTTTAATAAATACATAAATAAGAGCCAGCAGGGGCCAAGGTCAAGAAAACAATAGTTCAGGTACTAACTCTTGGTCTCCCTGCCAAATAGACAACAGAGAATAGTGAGGACCGTGGGCATACTAGAGAACCTAGTCTCAAGAAGACAGCCATTGCTCAGCTGCTGGGACAGTTCTCTAAGATTTTCTATTTTTTCAATACAAGCCACAGTCAAGACTGTTATATTTACCCTTTGGATTCATTACCTGCATTTAAAATCTTTTATTTAAAACAGTGGTTAGACTAAATAAAACAAATCTGGGGGAGCTGAGTGGCTTAATCAGTTGGGTAACCAACTATTGATTTTGGCCCAGGTCATAGTCCCAGGGTCATAGGATTGAGCCCCATGTTGAGTTTTGTGCTGAGCATGGAGTCTGCTTGAGATTCCCCCCGCCCTCTCTCTCTCAAATAAATTTTAAAAGTTAAAAGAAAAAAATCTGGAAGCAAGATCCTACTCACCTGGTGCAAGAGTGCCGCCTCGGTGTTTAAAGAAGAGAGAAATGCAGGAGACTGTCTTCATAATCCTCATGCTGTGTGAACAGGATTGATATCCCAGTTATAGGCTAACAATTTCATAGCAACCATGTGGTTATTACGTGTTTGTATATATGAAATTATGTCGTAATGAGCTATCTCATAACAAGATTGTGCAGGCTGTAAAATCATTTTATGGTTCTGAGAGAGAGCGTCTCCTGAGTTAGTTGACAATGCTTATTGTTTCTTTCCATCTCACTTATTTCTGAATATAAGAAAATAAATGCTCACTCAACTTTCTTCTCACTTCCAAGTTTTACAGGGGTGTGCAGTGTTTTCTCATCTTATTTTCTCAAAATAATCTGTCCCTCATCTTCTGTTCATCTATTTCACCCTCCCTCCTTATAGTGTCCTCACTAGAGTCATCAATGGGCTGGAGGTGTGAGGTCAGTTCATCCTGGTGTTTGTAGCTAGTTACTTGCTTACTCTCTTTTTGAGATGGAAATTCAATAAACTTAAGGTTACCCAAAGAAAAATCTTGTATTGTTTATACACATATTTAAAAGATTTAGCCATTTCCTCTAGGAACTAGAAGATAATTTGAAAATTAGAGATAAACTCGTTTCTGTAATTTTTTTAAATACACATTTGCATAGATGATCTTATCCATTTGGCATCCATAATTCTGTGTGACTCTTGAATGATTCCTAAATGTAACTTATAATCATATTTTCAGCTACCTGTCAGGTATCTCTGGTGGAAAGACCTTTTGGCATTTTATGGCAGCTCATGTCCACTCACTATCCTATATTCTATATGCTGCTCACTTCCCCCTGTGTCGAGGCTGTGAGCTTCAGGGATCAACCCAATTCATCTTTCACCTTCCAACTAACTAGTAGCCAAGCCCTACTTCATCAACATCTGAAATACATCTGGGATGCAGCCTTTTTTCAGTCCTTCTATTTCTTATTAGGACTTTTACACAAGCTTCTGAGCCAATATTCTTGCATCTGTACTGCCTCCTTTTCAATCGATTATTCACAAATTCCCAATGTCATTTTCATTAAAATAGAATGATAATTTGTTCCACGAAAAGACTGTCAAAACACTCCGTTGGCTGGGGGAAGTGAGGAACATGTTCAATCTCTTTATTGTGGTATTCAACGCCTAATGCGTCTTTCGCGCCTCATCTCCTTCATTCCCCCGCTGAGCCCCAAGCTGGAACCATACCTGTCATATTGTCCCCTCTTCTCTTCTGCTCTTTTAGACCTCTGTGCCTTTTCTCCATGTTCTTTCTTCTGCCTGAATGGGTTCTCTGGCTTACTTTGGATTAGCTGAAGCCTTATTCATGTTTCCCTTTTCTGTGAATCAGGATATTTGTTCCCTTCTCTGAATTCTTTAATACCTAATTGATACATATCTTATAGCACTTTTTACAGTTAGCCCTTGTTTTAGTCATTTTTTTTCACATTCTTTACTTTTTGAGGGGAGGTTAGGGTCCAAGTGTTCTTCATCTTTTGGCTTAACTAGTACCTTGCACAGAGAAGATAGTCCATAAATATTTGGGAAAAAATAATTTAATAATTAGTTGAAAATTTCTCCTGTTCATGAAAATTCGGTGAAACCAATACAAAATGGTCATTATTTACTAGGTTCTGTCAGATATTTTCTCAGAGGGGTTGGAATGGCCTGCTATAGAGGAATGGGAGAGCAGAGATATAAATAAAATGGAAAATTCTAGAACAATTTTCTTTTTCATTTTTTTTTTCAACTTTTCTTATACCCTCCATAGTTTCATTCTACTAAGATGAAAGTTAGGTTTAAAATTCCACCCTAATCTAATCAAGCAAATACATACCATCTAGAATACAGGGGGGAAAAACAAACACTACTCTTGCTTTTGTGTGTCAGAGCAGAGGTTCTTTGTTCATTTTATTTAAAAAAAAACACAATTCCATTTATAGTCATTGTGAAGGGACAGGAATGATCTTTTCTTATGATCTGAAGAGGACTCAGCCTTTCTTCTGAAGTACCTTAACTAACAAGCCGTCTGGGGGAGAATGACCCACATGTGTGTATGGGGGAGGGCTTCAGGCCATTTTTCTCTTTTTTTGGTCACCTTGACTCCAGCCTTGATAAGCATCCAGGAGCTCTATTTTCAAGGTGGTGCCTGAGCCTATGTCAGAATAAACTATTAGAACATTATCTCAGATAGTATTTTCATCAAAAATATTGATAAGATTATCGTTTTCGGGGATGACATCCTATATATATTACTAAGGAGTCTGAGAGAAGGAGTCTCTAGAGTCTAGATAGTATCTTGCCTTGGGCTTATTTGGCTCTACTTGGTCCTGCAATTCTTGCATGTGGCATCAAGATACTGCACAGTTTTGATGGGCAGCATCATTGATTGGTACCACCCTTGTCTGTGCCCAGGCTTCTGTCCCCTGTTGGCCAAGAATAAAGAGCAGGAGACAAATGGCCATTTGTTACTGAAAGTAATGGATCAAAAGGTGTGTAGGAGGATGCATGCTGTGAAGTTCTTCTTGGTTAATGATGCCGGAATGATGCAGGGACTCCATGTTTTCCATAGGACAAGGGGTCTGATCTTGAGGCTGCGGCTTTGTAGCAGTTGTCGGTTCTGGAATTAGCTAATGAGGCTCTCTTTGTTTGAGCATTGGAAAGCCTCCAAAACCCACTCGGGAGGGAAATTAACAAATGTCTTTTTCTATACCTCCGGATAAATCTTCATGATGAAATGTGCGGCCGTTCCACCTCTTCAATCTTCTCCCTTCTTCTTCCCCAGTGGACACTCAATTACTGCGGAGGCCTAAATAAAGAAATGAATGATGCAGAGATTTCATTTATTCTTTTTCAAGCTTTAGCGTTTGTATTTTTTGTTTGTTTGTTTTTAAATGTGAGGGCTAGTTACAGGTGGTCGTGAGATTCACAGTCTTCAGGTGGTACTTTAAATAGACCACATTCATGCAAACATTGATGATTATTTCAACACCGGTTATTTATATAATATATGATCACCAGCAGCTGCTGGCCTTGTCTGGACATGCAAATGTGGAAACAGTGGCAGTTACCGACTCATTTCAATTAGCATGGGCCATCTCAAAAGGTCAGAGTTAATGTTTTTCTCTAGTAAGTGCCTGCACGAATGTGATTTTATAAAGTAGGATAATTCTCTCTTGGGCTTTTATCATTGATTTTATTGATTTGTGTTCATGTTGGAATTTCCAATGTATGAATTGTCAACAGGTATTTCTTGAGCATCTATTATGTGCCATATAATATTCAGTTTATAGGGAATGCCAAGATGTTTAATCCAGAGTCATGGCTTTTAACGAACTCAGTAGTAGGCAAAATAAACATATAAAGAAATAGTTACAGTCTAACACATATATGTGCCAAAGTTCTAGTGGCACAAAGGAAGTGGTCAGCTTGGACACACTTTTATGGAGTTTCATAGTAGAAAACCATGAGGAAGGGAATTTTAATTTATATGTATGTGTGCACGTGCTCATTTGCATGAGTGTACATGTGTGTATTTGTGTGTTCGTACTCTGTCACTATAAAATATATTTATTTTTGGATTTAGCATTGCAACACATTTGAAATTTATTCATATAAATGGTGGAGATGACATAGTTCAGAAAGCAAGATTTATAGACATTTTGTATATGCAATTTTATTTTCTAAAATCTAGTATAAAGTTTATTATACTTGTTAACCGGGAGTAGTCTTTTCAGATGAAAACCACTGGGGTTGTGACAAAGGCAGCCTTCCTCCTGGCCTACAATTTGCTTTTCTAACTCTGAGGGGAAAAGAATGTTCAACGGTGTGTAAAACTTCATCCCAGAGAGATAGAAGAGACTGTGTAGACTTAGATGCAGTATTCAGCTATGTTGGCAAAGTGTGACTTCAGAAGCTGCCATCTCCCACAGTGGAGAGGAGAGAAAGTCAGGAGTTGGTTGTAACTTAGTTTTGAGTTTTGTTTTATTTTTCTCAGGAGCACATATTTCCTGGGTGGGGAAAATAGATAGAATTTAGATGATTCAAGCAGAGGGAATAAACTTTATTAAGGCTACAGGGAAAATAGCAGTTCGAGCCACATATTTAGATGTTAATCCACGAAGTCTTTTGTATAATAGACTAGGCTCTATAATCCGGTAAACTCTTTTCCCCTCCATGAGATCACTCTGGTTATATTTTAAGGCTTCTGATAATCTGATCTCATGGATAAATATCCCTAGATACTTTCTTAGTTTTTTTTTTTCTTTCAATTCTGGGCTTATGTTTTGCCTTGATATTTGCTCTAAAATTATTGCTAAACATAATTAATAAAGAGGTCTAGATAAAGCAAGGTTTAAAATTTTTGTACAACTAATATACTTATTCTAGAGGCAATAGTGGTGAGAAGAATTTGAGAATCTGGTGACCTTTGGGTAACATTACAGACTGTTTTATCTTTCCTCCTATTAACATGCTGCTATGAAATTTTAGGACTAGGTTTAGACTGGTTACAAATGAGTGGTAGAGCTAGCAGAGGGATAAAGGGTTGGAGAAGTTACAGAAACTGGTATGGATATAGGAGATGGTGAATTAATTTATCTACCATTGATAGATTCAATATTCCCAGTATCTCTTCCTTCTTTGTTTAAACAAAAAGAAAACGCAAGGAGAGTCTGACTCTTTATGCTGGAGCTCTCTATAGCAGCTATATTGTATCCCCATTTTGTAGTAGAGATAAGCAGGGGCTTTCTGTAGATAAGGATTGGAATCTGATGCTCATGGATTTTTGCTGGTACTGGTTCAGCTGCCACCCTGCCCAGGGCACCCCTAGTTTCCTATGTCATTTTATGTTAATGCATAAAAGCGCCAAAAAGAAATGGGAAACAATTCCAAATACCTGAAAATGAAAAATACCTCTTTTTATTTGTTCATCGTGTATTGTTTTCCTTTGTATACTTTTAAAAAGTATTTTATGTAAGAATATCAGGGAGTGCATTGATTAAAAGTATTTATTAATTGACCATTTCCAATTTAGACCTCATATTTCAAGAGCGAGTTCTGGGACCCAGATGCTTGAAAATTTCTCCTATATAATTCAGTTTACAGTGATCTTCCCCTCCTCTGGAGCTATAATTTTTATGGACTCAGTTCCTTAAAGAGAGGCATTACCTTCTGGTAAAGAGAACATTGAACTGTAGATCAGAAGACGCAGGTTCTAGTTCTGATCTTTCCTGTATGTATTTTTCTCACACAATTTGACCCCTAGGTCTCTTTCATTATGACTCAGAGTGGTGAGTTGTGCAGGAAAGTGTCCACTACATGATATTGAACCAAATAGACTTAACCAAAAGAGTAATGATGGATGTCCCAGGGATGTGCAAATGGGGAAAACATTATCAGCTCACATTACGAACTGGAAATGACTCATCCCACCAGAAGAGCTTGAGGTTTTCTCGCCACAATCGCAAGACCAGAATGAAGATCCTTGCAGTGAAAATCTAGATGGGGGGACAGGGGAGGGAACAGGAGATTAAAGCCTTCAAATGAGTCTATTGATTACAAGTTTGGGGAAGAAATCAATTGATAGAGCGATTAGTGTCTACTTACAGACATTATTTTGATCATGTGTAGAGGAGAAGGCTAATTGATAATAAGGTTTTGAAGCAAGAAGAAAAATTCTACCACATGCAACTAGGAAAATAAAAACGTCTGACAATGCTGCCTAGAGATTGTCACTGGATCGTTAATGGGGAGGAAATAGAGACTGATCATTTACTGGTCATCCCTTACTGATCCCTTTATATTACTATGTAGAGTAAATGGTATATGGTTTCCTTCATAGTGTGGATTCAGTTGGTTTTCATTGATTCATATGTTCATCAAATACTGATTGCACATATACTGTATACGGGCTGCTTTGCTAGCAATAGGAATACCAAAGAGAATAACCCAGACATGCTATATAACTTCATGGAGTTTACTTTATAGAGGGATTTTGAAATTAAACTTAGGATGCACAAATAGTGTCACATATAATATGCTGATGATGTGGACATGACCTAATTGTTAGAATCAAGATTCTGATATGCAAAGAACGGAAAAAATCCAAACAAAAAACAAGCTATGTGGCCTCCTTTAACAACATCTGCTTAAAGAAAACATATTGTTATCTGGGTAAATTCCATGTTAGAAAGTACAGTGAAGCCCTTAGCAAACTTGAGGTGTTGGTATTAGGTAACTAATATGTGTAATTATTTGTATAGCTATTTAATTTTTATGGTGATGTTTAACATTTCACATACTTATCACTTTTTTCTGCAATTAATTGTAAAATCCTTAAGGGGAAGGATGAGAAAGGAAAATGAGGGGGAAAGTAACAATTGTTGATCTCCTACTGTGCTCTAGTCAGGGGACTAAGCACTTAACCTATGTTACTTCATTCAGATAGGAAAGTCAGAAGCCACTTCTGATGTTCTAGTCATCCCCTACACCATCTAATGTAATATTTTGCTTTTGTAAGTGCTTCAGAATATTTGTATCAATTGACTTATAATTCAAACTTCTTCTAAAAGAGTAAATGCAATCTTTCCCAACAGAAAATCCAAATCTTTCCTTATTAGGCGTGATAGTTCTTGCCCCTTCACCATCCCAAAGAAGCAGAAAAAAGATGTGGTCATTTTTATACTAAAATCTTTTGTGTTGTTCCTCACTTATTTCTCAGACCTTTTGTGGACCTAAAGACAAGTAGAGTCCCCATTTATTCTTTCTCCTTTGAGTTCTGGGCTGAAAGCTGTCAATGTCTGAAACTTCTCCTTTTAGAGACAGCAACTCACCAATGTGATATGATACAGCCCCTTCTAGAGGGAGGTTTCCTAAAAGGGGCACCTTCAGTTGTTGGTTTGTTGGATTGCTACCTGAAGAAAGATCAGGCCACTTCATAAGGGAATGGGCTCAACTTTTGGAAAATCAAATCTAGGATGTACTTTCAGTGAAAATAACTATATTTTTTTCTTTATTTAAGAAGTGTAGGAAGAGCAGGACCAATTCAAACACATATATGGGTTCTTTGGGATGGAAATAAAATATTATAGAAAATACATATGAGACATGTTAAGTGAGAAAGGCAAAGCAGAAATTATTTATGAGTAATTTGCTCCAAGTCAATAAAGACCTACTCCAGGGATATCTCCCTTCTCTATAATACAATGATTTCTTTTTCTTTTTCTGAGGACTAAAAAGTCTAGAGGAAAGGAGAGCCACACAAAGTGTGGCAAAGTGATTAAAAAGGTAGGCACACTTCATGTAACCACGTGAAGAAACTGCCAATTCCTCCCCACCATATTAATTTCTCTTTTGCTTTTAATAAATCCTCAATATTATTTGTAATCACAGCACACCTAGCTTTGAAACCAAACAAACAAAAAAAAAGATATCCCAACCTCCCTAGCAGCTAAGTGGGCAAGTAACTTCAGGTTTGACAAATGACATGCAAGCATTCCCTGGTACATACAGTTCAACTGCTTAAAAGAATCTGACTTTGGTACAAGGGACACCCCTTGCCTTTCCTGCTCCCTGGATACAATGACTGGAATTTCAGCATCTATATTGGATCATAAAGTAAATTTTTTTTTAAATAGCAAAATGTTATTTTATTTTCTTATTTTTTTTTTAGCATTTACTTATTTTTGAGAGACAGAGAGAGACAGAGCATGAGTAAGGGAGGAGCAGAGAGAGCGGGAGACACAGAATCCAAAGCAGGCTCCAGGCTCCGAGCTGTCAGCATGGAGCTTGAAGTGGGCTCGAACTCACAAACTGTGAGATCATGACCTGGCCCGAAGTCGGACGCTTAACCGACTGAGCCACCCAGGTGCCCCATAAATTAAATTTTTTAAAAAATGTTTACTTATTTTTGAGAGAGAGATAGAGTGTGAGTGGGGGAGGGGCAGAAGAGAGGGAGACACAGGATCTGAAGCAGGCTCCAGGCTCTGAGCTGTCAGCACAGAGTGCCCAATGTGGGGCTTGAACTCATGGGCCCTCAGATTATGACCTGAGCCAAAGTCGGATGTTTAACCGACTAAGCCACCCAGGTGCCCCCGTGAAGTAAATTTAAGGGTGAAAATCATGTGGTGGGTAGAAGTTCTGGGTATCACATGACTTTGTGGAAGACTCCAAACTCCCTAATCCTGGACTTTTTAATGTAAGAGAATAAATCTTTGTAGTGTTTATACCACTGTTTTTTGTATCACTGTTATTCATACTGAACACCATTCCTAATTACTATGTATGTAAACTTTGCTCAGGTTCTAATCAGTGTCTTACCTCCTACAGGAAAGAGCTTAAGTCCAAGCTGCCTCTGGACTCTGGATTTTCTAAGCTTCTGAAAAATACATTTCCAGTTGCTCAGACTCTGTCTTTGTTTAGCCTTGTTTAGCCAAACCACTTCTTAGCTCCAAGTAGCAAAGGAATAACTTACATTTACCTTAGCCTTGGGTTCTCCTTTTACAAGTAATTGACACAGGTTGTACAGGCATTGCTCACTGACACAGTTGAATAGGCATTGCTCAAATATCTTGTAAGTTTTTTTTTAACATTAATTTATTTTTGATAAAGAGAGAGAGAGAGAGGCAAGGAAATGGGGGAGGAGGAGAGAGAGAGAGGGAGCCGCAAAATCTGAAGCAGGCTCCAGGCTCTGAGCTGTCAGCACAGAGCCTGATGCGGGGCTCAAACTCACAAACCATGAGATCATAACCTGATCCGAAGTCAGGTGCTTAACCCACTGAGCCACCCGGGCGCCCCGCTCAAAGATCTTTTAAAACCTCAGGTTCCCAAATCCTAAAAGAGACTAACCAATAGACTGATGGTCACACATACTCACTTATTTGACCAACATGTAGATCATCATTTTCCCACCAAGAACTGGGTAGGTTCACAGCATATAAAGATGACTCAGAAACAGTTCCAAGTCAAACTTTCATTCCAGTCTAACATAAAGTACACTAAACCAGAGCTGAAATATATGGGGGGGGGGGCAGTAGCTAGTGATGCCTCTAACACAGAATTTTCTTTTCTGCCAATGCTGGCCTTTTAAGATTGTCTGATGATTGATAGATGATAGATAGATAGATAGATACATACATACATACATACATACATACAGATACTGAAAGAGCCATTTTCTATTTTCTGTTAGCAATTTGTGCCCAATTATCTATTATCAAAGATATCGACTGCTGTCATTAAAGACTTTAGAAGACCGTAAGTCCTCCAAAAATGCCAGATTTGAAATCTGATAGAGAATAGAGTAAGCAGATAAGAGATGCCTTAAGGCAGTTCACCTGGTGACAGTTCTACTGAGACAGAACACGTATGTACGCATATACACTCACACACAAAGTGCAATAAGAATTTCCTTCAAGGAGAAGCACAAAGGGAACAGAAGCCCAAGGTTTGTTACAAGCTTTAGAAGAGCTTACTATTCACATATTTATAAATGTAAACAAAGCCTAATTAGTCTTTAGTTCAAGGAAGAGAGACACAAGAGAGGAAATGGTCATGGATGGCCTTCATGATTTTTTTTTCTCCACCTGAAACATAGAAACTAATTTTCAGTATTGGATTTTGGCTGAATTGTTTTGTACTCAGAGTCTGACTCTGCAGAAGTCATTATCAAACCTTAGGAAGTAACATTTTTTTCTACCTCTGAATATAGATCCTTTTTTTCCCCTCCTTGTTTTTCCCTCCCTCTTATTACACTGATTGCATGCAAAATTAATTATCAGTCCTGTCACATCTTGCACTGCTAACAGTGGTCAGTATTGAATTATGGGGAACACGAACACAATTTTCAGCAGCCTAATTGCTTCTCCGGTACCCAGCGAAACGTTACATTAAATACCCACAGCAAGCAGATTGTATTCGATTTCCATAACAAACTGGTGGGATTTCATTACCGGAATCCCTAGCATCTATTCACATGACTCTTCCCTAACTGCTCTCTCAGGCTAGTCTTGCATAAAGCACATTCCTTTCCAAAGCTGCAGCTGCCCAGTGAGGTATTGATATATCGTGTCTCAAGCAGTCCATGAGAGTGAAGTGGATGTATTAAAATGAGACTAGTTCTCTTTTGGAAGATGACTGACTGAATCCCACAGTGCCTCACTCTGTTCTAACCAATTAGGAGTACAGTGACAAAGGATCCCCAGGGCTGTCGCTGTGTTGTACCTAAAGATTATCAGAGGTTTGCCCATAGCGACAGATGACTAATGCTTTCCATAGACATTGATTGAAAGCTTCTACCATCCCATTTTCAAATAACTCAGATAAAGTAGAAGGCAACACAAAATTTAAACAAATAATCAATGCACTGTTTAATGTATACTGATAGATGTATCTTCAGGATACCTTGGTAACTTAGAAGATACTCCAGTTGCATAAAAAGACTGAAATATTCACCAAAATCTTGAAAGAGAAATTAACACTTGAGTTGGCTGAGGAAGACTGAGTAGGAGTTCATTAAGCAGACATAGTGAAGTAGGGCATTTTAGAAAAAAATAATACTAATAACTGACACTTATTGAGAGGTTTGTGTCATCCTGGCTTTTGAAGCACATTATATGTATTAAAGCATTTGATCCCCATAACAACCCTATGAGATATTATCCACATCTTTTAAGTGAGGAAAATGAGGCATTGGGAGATTAGGAAACTACCTCAACTATGATGACTAATTTCACATGTCAGCTGGTCCCGGGGTACCCAGGTTAAACCTTGTGTCTGGGTGTTTTTTAAGGGTATTTCTAGATGAGATCAGTATTTAAATTAGTAGATCAATAAAGGAGGTTGCCTTCCCTAATGTGAATGGGCATCATCGAGTGCATTGAGGGCCTGAATAGAACAAAAAGCAGAGGAAGTGAGAATTTTCCCCTTTCTGGTTATCAGGATTTTGGACTTGGACTGAATCACACTACTGGATGTCCTAGATCTCCAGGTATAATGGCAGATATTGGAGTTCTCAGTCTCCATGATCATGTGATCCAATTTCTTATATGTATATGATTCTGTGGAGAACTTTCACTAATAAAGATTTTGGAACCAAGAATGGTTCTAGAGGAACAGATTTTAAGGATGAGGTTTTTGAATTTCTTCTGGGGTTTCTGGAATTAGCCCTCTCCTCTGGTTAAAGATGCTAATGTCTTTGTTTCTAGTAGTAAAGAGACGACTGATTGTCTGTGGTGTGACCTGTTTACAGATATACCCAAAATGTCTGCCTTAGACACTCCTAACCAACCAGTTATAAGCTCCTAGCAAGGAGCTAGGTAACTCTCTATGATGCTTTCCGACATTTTTTTTTTAGAAAACTAAAGAATATAATGGCATTGATTGATTGTTGCACAGCTAATAAGTAACATAGCAACAATTCAGAGCCAGCAGTGTGAAGAAGTCACAGATCATCATGAAAGACAGATCTAAATAATTAAGGATTATATTCATCATGCTGGGGAGGTTGGAGTTAATCTATAGGCAGTGGAGAGCCAAAGAAAAGAAGCAACAAGGTCAGATTTACATTTTAGAAATATTATTGTGTATGTACACAGAAGAATTGGTTAGAAAGAAGCCAAAACTAGAAGTTGAGAGATCCAGACTTTCACATTAGTCTAGGCCAGAGCTGATGGTCGAGAGGCTGAGCCATGGGAGCCTGAAGAGAGGATAAAAATGTGAGAAATATTTAAGGCATGCATTTGACACAACTTGGTAACAGATGAAAGTGATAGATTGAGATCAGAATCAGTTAATCTGCTGTTTTGACCTCCTTTCCTTATCCCCAAACCCACTGGGTATCTTGAAAAAAGAAGCAAGGGGAAAAGGTTGAAGAGAGGGAGAAAGATTACAAGAGAACAGGCTTGAGAGGGAGAATTAAGAAATTGGAGTGTCCTGAGGAACTTGGTAAGCCTGAGAAAAGGCTGCAAATTGTTCATATATTCTATGGAATCAGTGTAGATCAGCCACTGAAATTCATAAACCAGTTTAGAGAGCACAGTTTAGAGCATTTACCTTTTGAATAGTCGAACTCCCTTGTTTCGTGGATGAGGAATGAGGTCTCTAGAGAGAGTGAAGTCACTTGTCTCAGATCACTTATCTAGGGTGTTACAGAGCCAAATGTATGCCTCCCTTTTCCATTTTTTTTGGATCATGACACTCTCAAGTAGTAGCCTATTCCCTCCTCCCTGGGAGACTGTCCCTAACACTAAGTCTTGGCCTAATATGCCAAGACACATCTTGTAGGGAACACTGTAGTGCACTCCTCAGATTCCTCTTCATCTCAGCCCAAGGATCTACATACGCAGTTTCTGGGAGTGTTGGTTGCTGACTGCTCTCACCTCAGTACCTCTTTGCTGAGGGACATTACCTGTCTCACAGTTGGTTGTACTAAAATGATTAACAAAAAAAAACTGTACAGAACTGTCAGAAACCCTGTCAGAAACCCATATTCAAATCTCATATTTTTTCTCTTGAAATATGCCTCATTAAAGGCAATAATTTTCCCCTTCACTCACTGATGAGTCTTTTTCTAATTAGACTATGACTAAAGCCAAGTGCGATTGAGGAAGGGATGCAGGAAGAAGCCTATTAGGTAAAAGTAAACTATGGGATGGTCAGGGGCACTTTAGTCAGCCTACCCTTTACCAAGTGCAGAATCCAAAAGTAACGTCAACAAAGTTGTCTGAAACCTGAGGGCTGAGTATTATAAAACACTAAGACGTGAGCATGATCATTTTAAATTTTGAATTCAGAGATTGTAGCTGAATATTAGCAACACAAGAGAGACTTAAGATGTGCATGGTGAAATTACACTCTCTCGGTTCAGGGAGAGAAAGAAAAAGAAATCCTTGTTGCTTTGTTTTGCTAATCAAAGCTTTCAATTTCTACTGTTTACTTCAGTTTTTAATATTGGAGATTTTTTTGTAGTCTCTGGTAAAATTTTTGAAGATTAATTTTGTGGAGAATAAGATAATGTTTCTGCTTACCTATAATACTTATCATAAGATTCTTTGTGATGTTGATGTCCAAAAATGCCTAAAGAAATTAACTATGAATAATAACTGCACCTGTATGGAACACTTTCCTTACTGTACATCCCCTTTTGGGGCCATCTTGAAGTAGTAATAGAATTTGTGTCTTGCTACGTGTTGTTTTCCTCAGTATTACACAATACGGTAATCATAAAAATGAATCAAATCAAAAAATATTTATTCTTCTCTTGTATTTCAGTCACTTTTACAGGTTTTTAAGAGATACCAAATACAGTCATAACTGTTGTTCTCAGAGAGCTTCCAATCTGCTGCGGAAGCAAGTATCATGTATGTACTGACATAGGACCTACTCGTTTGTATTTTCAAAAAGCTCTACAAGTGATTTAGATGTGAACCTCCAAAAAAGGAATTATTGTCTTACAAATTCATGGGAGGCAAGGCCTGCTTCTACCTGGAGTTGACCCTGAAGGTATTTACAAAGTTAGCATTGTGTGATCTTGGTTTTGAAGAAGGGGTAGAATTTGGATAAGCCAAGTGAAATTGGGGGTATTTATGGTTCAGAATTAAATGATTTCAAGAAAGAAATTAAAAAAGCATAAAGAGTGACTAGAGAATGATATGTTTGCCTGGCACATAGGGTTATAGGATGGTGGTTAGGAATAAAGCTTTAATATAGCAAGAACTGGGAATTTCTCAAGAATTTTTAGTTTAAAAACTTGAATGCAATAAAGTGACTTGGATTTTTGGAGAATTTTGAATGTTAGAGATTAATATTTTTGGCAATGTGATACCATAAAGTTATTTTGAGCAGAGAAGTGACTTCATGGGAAAAGAGTTAAGGGACATGAGAAAGGAGAGATGAAGACAGAAGCTAATTAGGATACTACTGTGGCATTGTAAAGACTTGTACTAAGGTGGTGTCATTGGAGTGCATAAAAGATTACAGCATTTTAAATGTTTATTTATTTTTGAGAGAGAGAGAGAGAGAGAGAATTCCAAGTAGAGCCCAGTGCAGGGCTCGATCCTACAAACCATTAGATTATGACCTGAACTGAAATCAAGAGTCATATGCTTAATCAACTAAGGCACCTAAGTGCCCCAAAGATTACAGCATTTTAAAGGAAGGATCTCCCCACCAGGGCAGCTGACTGACCTTTGGAAGAAAGAGAGAATTCATTCCTCAATAAATAAAGACTGAAACTGAGCTAGCATTTCCAAAGCTAGATCATTGATTTAGTGGGAACTAGGTTGCAGTGGATGGGGAAGAGATAATCAGTGTTTTTCTGATACTTGGATGATAGAGAAGCAGTCAAGCAGACATACCTGGAGACAGTTGGACACGTAGGACTGGAGTCCAAGACCATGAAAAGAGAAAGGAAGAGATTTTTGAGGATTTTTTGTATGGAGGATATAGGAGGTCTTGAAAATGTATGGGATTTGAAGGGAATGGGATATAGGTAGAGACAAGAATCAATTTAGGAGGTGGTAGGAGGAAGGAAGAGAAAGAAGTGACTAAAGAAAGAAGCAGAAAAATAGAATCTGCAGGAAAGGGATCATTTCAGAAGCCAAAGAATGATCAGTTCTATCAAATACTACAGAGAAATCAATAGAACATGGAATGTCAGGACTAGGTTCCTTCACCATGTAACAAGAATGATATTACTATGAGGTAGTTCTGAGGATTAAATAAAATTATATTAAGCATTTAGCATGAGAAAAGAATTTAGCCAACAAGCTCTGCTGTTGTAAATATTACCATTACGAATCATCTCCCAACTATGAGTGCTTTCCTAGTTACTCATTTGAATAAGATGCAACTATCACTTTCTAAAAGATCAATGTCAATATGAAGAGAAAGGTGTAAGCAGGTAAATACTATTTTATGGTATTGGGCCTATGAGGAAATTGCATATACAGTAGAAAGAAGTTCTAAAAGGGAGAAGTGAACACCTTAAGAGTTCTTTGCCAGATACAAATGATAAGATTAGCCTTATATATTAAATTTCACTTTTGGACTTGAAAAAATTGCTGAGCCAGTTCATGGAGCCTTGAATCTGTGTAATTGTTATGTTCCTTCGTTCAAACCTGGAGTAACAAACTCTTGAGAGAGAACAGCCAACGTTCAGAATCTTCTCTCTCTCCTCTGTGCACAAACTTCTTGTTTACTTTCTCTACCAGAAATAAATCAGAATGGCTTTGGACAATGGACGTTTTTGGTAGGCTGAACAATGGTTGATCGTTAGACCCAATTTACAAATCAGGAAAACAGATAAATTATTTATAGTATGTCAAAAATAGGATTTGACTGAAGCCAACAGCTTTCTTAGTGCTACTCTTTGCTCTACAAGGAATAGATCGTTCTACCCTTGGCAGAAACAGGTGTTTTCAAACATTTCTACTCAGGAAATGGTACTCTAATCAGTGGCATGGACATCACTTGGATACTTGTTTCAAATGCAGAATCTCAACCCTACTCCAGATCTACTGGATCAGAATATCCATTTTGGCAAGAACTTTAGGGGAACTGTGTAGAGGTTTAGAGGAACTGGGCTAGAATACTATCCGGGGGTGAGGAATTTGACCACATTCTTCATATTGCTCCAGTGTACTATTGGATGACGTCAGAGCATCATGAAGGAATCTTGGGTTATGGTTTAGCTCACAGTCCATGCAGTGGAGACCACAATTAGAACAAAGTAACACTGTTTTTCTTATCTGAGTTGTGTTACGCTGGTTAACGCAAATGAATATTTCTGATTGCAATAGACCAGGTGTTTATGCCCCCCTCCCCCAATTCACACGTTGAGCTCTTAACCCCCAACAAAATGGTATTAGGAGGTGGGGCTTGGAGGAGGTAATTAGGTTATGAGAGCAGAACCCTTGAGAATGTGTTTAGTGCTTTATAAAAGACACCTAAGAGAGCTCTCTTGCCCCTTCTGCCATGTGAGATTGTAGCAAAAAGATGATGATATAAGAAGCAGGATCTCACCAAACATGGATTCCCCCTCTGTCTTGATTTTGGACTTCCCAGCCTTCAGAACTGCGTAAAATAAATTGCTATTGTTTATAAGCTACCTAGTCTATGGTATTTCTGTTATAGAAGCCCTAACAGACTAAGACACTGACCCATTCATATTAAGGGTAAAACTAATTACTTTGCCACTGGAAAGTGCTTCTAGACTCATAACCAAGTAAAACCTGGACAGTCTTTCCAGAAATCAGAAGTATTGGCAAAGGGCTTCATAGCTGGTTTACATAAAATTTGCTGTCACTTGAGAACTGAATGACTTTAGGCATTTTTTTTAACATTTATTTATTTTTTTGAGAGACATAGAGACAGAGTATGAGCAGGGGAAGGGCACAGAGAGAGGGAGATACAGAATCTGAAGCAGGCTCCAGACTCTGAGCCATCAGCGCAGAGCCCGGCGCGGGGCTCGAACTCACAGACCGTAAGATCATGACCTGAGTCAAAGTTGGCCGCGTAACCAACTGAGCCACCCAGGCGCCCCTTTAGGCATTTTTTTAACCTCTTGAACTTTTAAGTTTTCTCATGCATAGAGTGTAGATAATTATCATACCTGTATCTTAAGGTTGAGAGGAAATTAAATGAGCAAGGATATATAAAGTAGTTATCACAGTGTCTGAAACTTATTTAGGGCTCAATAAATACTTGCATATTATTTAGTTTATTATTATTTCATTGTAATTAAGTATCTATTATTGAGTATCTTACATAAGAATATTGAAATAATAGATTTCTAAATACTTTGGGTGGAATTCAATAATTTTATGTCAAGTGGTATCAACAAATACCATGATACTAGAAATCTAGGTGGCACTTAGGGATCTGTTTCTTTATTTTCTATTCTGTGGCCAGTAAAACTATTAATTCTTTTTGTCACTGCTAAATTTGAGACACAATTCTCCCCTCTTTCTCCAGGAAATGCTGTCAGTTCACTGCTCCCGTTCTGTGCCAATGCCTGTTACAGCTGTAGGAGCAGGTTGGAGCAGATGAACACAGCAGTATGTGAACACATGTTTACTCTCCTTTGCCACAATTCATCTTACTTTACATTTCCTGGGAACACATTTTAGGATGGAAATGCCCTTATTCCATTTTTATTTATTCAGTTATTGGGCTTATTTTCTGTTTTTACAGTTTAATTAAACCCAGCACATCAACTTGGTGGAAGGCATGGCAGCTGTAGAAACTTAGTTCATCAGCTTTCAGAGAAAGAGGACAAGCTGGCAGAGTGTCTTCCCATTTTGTGACTACATACAATTGAGGATAAGCATGAATGGTATTCTGGCCCTAATATTAAATTCTGCTACTGAGCTACCATCATCGAAATGATATAAATAACTGTAACCTTACATATTTTCCAGGAAGATACAAGTGATTGCTTCTAATGGAATGCCAATTCATTTTCTCCTTCAGAATATTTAATTCTGAACTATTGGCCTATTACCTCGTAGCTGTCATTTCTGACATTTTTTGACTCCCTCAATGAGATTGGAAGAAACTCTTAATTTGCTTAATTTAAAATGCTGGTTTTTTTTTTAATATTCTAGAAACCATGAAAGAAATCCTTGAGTCTGTAGCTCATATGTCTTCCTTACATTATAGAACATGAGAGTATTGTTTATTTCATTGACTATATTTATTTTTTATTCTCCATCCACCCCTCTTGTATGCCTATTCTCCATATTCTTGGAAGGCTCTGAGAGGAGACTCTACCTCATCAGCAGATGCTCTCACATACATGCCTCGCTGCCATCATGACCTCTGTTCACTTAATAAAGATAAGGATTGCCTTTGGTTAACTCGCTCCCCCACGAGCAGTGATTTCATTCCTACCAGGCGCAAAGCAGGGGTATTGCAGATATTTCTTTCCCCACATGGCTGAGCCACTGGTAATGACTGAAAATTCAGAAGACTATCAAAGACCTACATTATTGTTCCCTTACATGAAACTTTAAAAATATATTGTCTAAATTATTTCTTCTAGGGCTTATAGAAGTTCCATTTTGAAGTTATCAATGTGATATCTTTTCGTAGGTTCATAGAAAAAGGTGACAGAAGAAAATGCTTCACTATTGACTCATTGTATATACCAGTTTGGAATTTGACTCTATATTCCATTTCCAAAATGGAATAAAAATACATGGGATAATGGGGCGTCTGGGTGGCTCAGTCAGTTAGGTATCTGACTTTAAGCAAGTCACAATCTCACGGTTCAAGAGTTCAAGCCCTGCATTGGGCTCTCTGCTGTCAGCAAGGATCCAAGCTTCTGATACTGTCTCCCTTTCTCTGCCCTTCCCCCACTTACATGTGCTTGTGCTGTCTTTCCCTCTCTCTCTCTTTCTCTCAAAAATAAACATTAAAAAAATTTTTTTAAATACATGGGATGAACTACTAAGTCAGGTAAGCCTTCACATCCTAAGTTGCTCCTCTCTTAAGCCTCTCCAGATTCCATCTGCTTTCTAGGTGGGTGTGAACATACTTCTTTATTCTCAAGGTGCTCTGTATCCATCCGGTTTTACAGGCACAGCATCCATCAACAACACAGCTGTTTTACACTAAAGTACTGCTTGTAACAGCTCAGGCTTTCGAGTGACTGTCCTGCATTCAAAATCCAGCTTTGCCATTTTCCAGCTCTGTAGACTTGCACTGGTAACTGAGCCTGATGATCCCGAGTTTCTTTATCTATAGAATAAGGAGAATAATAATTCATGTCTCATTGGCTCTTTGTGAAAATTAAATGAAAGGTAGTTAGCAAGTTGGTATGAAGTACCAAGTATAATACTAACCCCACATAGGTATGGAGTAGCTTACATATCTTATTCAGTTCATTGTAGACTTTTAGAGAACAAGACTTAGATTGCATTTCATTTTCATGTCTCTGAAACATAGTACAGTGCTCTGCATTTAGTAGTTTAATGAATAGAGTGAATAAATGTACGAACGAGTAAATAATAGTTTCCAGTCTATAATTTGTCAAAGAAACAATTTCCAGATAGATTTTTTTTCCACCTTAGGGAGTTTTCTTTAAAATGGTTTCAGTCAGTGCTGGGGTACCTGGGTGGCTCAGTAAGTTAAGTGCCCCACTCTTGAATTAGGGTCGGGTCATGATCTCATGGTTTGTGAGTGTGAGTCCTGAGTCAAGCTCTGCACTGACAGTACAGAACCTGCTTGGCACTCTCTCTCTCCCTCAGTCCCTGCCTGCCTGTTTGTCAAAATCAATTAATATACATAAAATAAAATAGTCTTAGTGCTACTGTTGTAGAAGCCAAAACAAGATCCACAAGGCAGCTGGGACCTGAACCTCCCTGGCAGTATCTCTGGAGGGTGACACGGATCTCAGTCATATTCTTTCATTCATCAGTTTATGCCTTACTTGTCATTTCTTTCACCATGAAGTAGCCCACGTGCTTCATTTTCTAATGCTCATTATAATTTAAGATTTCTTCTTTTTCATAAGAAAAGCAAAAAAATATATATGGCAAACCTCTAAGAAAACCCACATTCTTTCACATCTTTAGCTCAGAAGAGTCATTACTCTGCATGGAAACAGGCTGTGAATGTTGCAGGGTTCAACAGAACTAAAATACGGCATTTAGTCTCATCGATCCATTACTTATGTGTAGCAGAAGTTGCCCTTCACCCAGTTTCATCTCTTTATGTCTCACTGTTTGTGAACTGGCCACTGGCCTGGACTGTTTATACCTCCAAGCTCTCTCAGCATCATCAGCCCTGATAATACCTCTTCCTTCCATGGTTTCCAGATTACTGAGATAGAGTAATATCTCTGAACCAATCATGTTTAATAAATAATGAAAGGAAACGTATGCAAAGTGATAGTAAGATTAATAGGTTGGCCTGGCCAATTATCAGACCATCAAGATCTTACAGGTAGCTTGCCAATCAGAGAGGCTAGAAGAAGAAAAGGAAGAATGACAGCTTTGGCTGAATCCTGTACACACATGAAAGATGAAATTATGCCACATGGATTAGTTGTCAAGCACCTATTCTTTGGTAGCCATAACCATGTAGCTGTAAAAGGTAAGTGTTTAGTTTCCAAAATGGCAGTTTATGACTTTTTATTCCCTCTTCCTGAGGTGGGTTTCTGGCAAGTTGAATAGTGACAGAAAAACAGGTCTCACTAAAAGTTACAAAATGCCTGTGGCAGTTCCGGGAAGAGATTCTTTAGACCATGAGACTATGCCACCTCAGGAGTATCATCAGTTACCATCTACCTAGAGCAGGGCGTGAGGGTGAGGTAGACATTTTTATTATCTGGACTGTTGATTTCTTTCCTGGTGCACAACGATTCATGTTCCCTTTGGTTTAATTGGGATCCTTAGCTGTAGAGTTCTACCCTGGTTCATTCCAGGCCCACTGCAAACAAAACAAAACAAAACAAAAAAATAGGAATCAACATCTAAGGCATCTGTCTTAGAATAGGTTGAAAAATGATAACTTAATTGCTTCCTCATTTATAGATTTCATAATTTATCAGTAAATAGCACAGCCTTTATTCATTCAGCCTGGTATGAATTCAATCAGAGAGAATAAGTGAATATCAGATAGAACTGGGTCACATGCTGATTTTACCAAGTATTGGCTTCGCGACACTGGGTATGGTTATTAACCTCCCTGAATGTCAGTTCCTTCATTTTTTAAAGATTGTTCAATAGTAACTAACATCAGTTTCTTAGAGAAAATGAGGTACCATATATTAAGCTTCCAGAATGGGGGCAGGCATGTAAGAGATAGTGGCTGAAAAGAATGTTTCTTACATTTTTTTGACAGTATATGGGGACAGTTTTCAATACAGGAAGTGACTGTACTTATAGAATCTTAATAGTAGCATTTTGAAATTCTATTGTAGAATTTTAAAAAATTGAGGAGTTGGATTTTGTTCTCCTTCTTATCATATTAGAAAAAAATGATTAAAAAGAAAAAAAAAGTAGGTTGGTTTCCTCTTAATAGATCTATTAATAGAGAAGAAAGCAAGGGCTGAGCTTTCTTTGGAATGGAAAATAATAGGAAGCTCATAAGCTCAAATAGGATGGAAGGTTTTCCCCCATAAGGGGACAGTTTAGAGGTTTTAAAAAGTAGTCGAGGGGCACCTGGGTGGCTCATTTGGTTAAGCGGCCGACTTCAGCTCAGGTCATGATCTCACGGTCTGTGAGTTGGAGCCCCACATCAGGCTCTGTACTGCTGGCTCATTACAGCCTGGAGCCTGCTTCAGTTTCTGTATCTCCCTCTCCCTCTGCCCATCCCCTGCTCACGCTCTGTCTCTCAAAAATAAATAAATATTAAAAAAAAAAAGTAGTCGAGTCTTAACTTTGGGGAAGATTGGAAATACTATCTTATTCTTATAAAATCAGTCAGGAATGGTGGACTGAATTTCCACAATTCTCTGTTTAAATCTTGCACTTGTGTGACAGAGAGAATTTTGTGCTTCAAAGTCTGACTCTGAGGGTTTTAGCTAGGTACAAGTGAAAATCTGTGTTTTTCTTATATAGCTGCTGTGATATTTTTGGAAGTATCCACTTCCTTTCTAATATGTCAATTCTGTGAGTCTTAGAAGTATCTATATCTTTAGATATATCTGTATTCAATCAATTTCAAGATTCTTCTCATTGAGTTTTGCTGGGGGGTTTAGAGAGTGAGGGCTTTGATTTGGTGCAGGTCCTTTGCAGGCCAGGCCTGATGTGTCCAGAAGACAGGTACTGGAAGTGAGGAAGAGAACTGTGTACTGCAGCCTTTGAGACAGGCTGCAATAACACCTTGGGAGGGGCAAACCCTCTGCTTAGAGAATGCCAGTAGTAACAAGGCAGGTTCCTGAGATTCAGGGCACACAGGCAAGAGTAATTCAAAAATCTGGAGTAGTTACCTGAAGAAGGGAGATTTCCCAGGAAAAAAGCTATTAGTCATGTCCTACGAGACCCCAAAACAACTAACTGGCGGAAGCCGTAACATTTCCAAGAATCAATTAGATACTGAATGATCTCTTCTAGGAGAGTGAGTCTCCCCGCCCCCATTCAGGTATTGAAGGAAAAGGAAGGAATTGAAGGAATTCATCCATCAGATACATTTTGATCTTGATAACTACTAAGTCTCTTCTGTCTTAGTGATTTAACGACTGTTCAAATTAGATCCATTTTTTTGAAAACATAATTCCATTGGTTAGTTCTTCTCTAATGTACCAATACAGTCTTTCCTCTTTGGAATTTATAAGAAATGATAGAAATCCAGAGCATTCAGAGGTGATGGCTAATTAACATATTACTCTCAGAGAAATATCCCCAGATGACTTTTTTAAACGATCAAAACTGTATTTGGGGTTTTATTTATTTTAGCATCATTCTGATTTCTTCTACTTTGTTATAGAAGGAGAGAGAGGGGAAAAGCAGGAGAGAAAGGGAGATCATATTCAATTTCCTTAAGAAAGGAAAAAAAAACAGTAAATTGAATTTTTAAAAATAAATGTAACACTATGCGTTGGTTGTTATGGTCACTTATAATGCTCCTCTTCCCTTACCTGACTTCCCGCTGATTCTGAAACATCTCCCTCAAGAGTATCATCACACAATTGCTAGAAATCCTAGTAGGTCGCAATTTTAGCACCCTTCCTTCCTAGTATTCCAGCTTGGAGAGTATGCAGAGCTCTGGTTAATTAATGTTGTACCTTTTAGGGTATCTATGAATCTTGGCAGGGGCAGTAGGGGACTAGAATTTAATTAAAGGCACAAGCTATGTGGGGGATTGTGGAGTCTCAGATTCCAGGAGGGAGACTGGCATTATATGGAGGCTGCCGGTGGGAGGTAAGCAGGGTGGCAGTGTGCAGGGACTAAAAGAAGATGATATCAAAAGCCCTAAACAAGGAAGAAGAAACACAGACACTGGCACGATCCAGCTGAGTTTTGTCAAAAGCATGGTATAGAGAAGGTGTGTGTGTGTGCATGCACACTGGCATGAAGGTAGCAACCCTTTCCCCTGATAGAAATTTGATGATGGCAGCAACAAAACCTAAACAGAGAATAATTAAAGAGCAATGGAGTAGCTAATGAAATGAAAATAACTTTAAAAGGATGAAAAGAAATTGTTGTTAACACACCATGTGGTTAACCTATGAACCTAGCTGCTGTGGAAACATAATAACACAGAGTCAGCTCCTGCAATGCAAATAAGCCCCTTCCTGGGCGGAAATGGGGCTCTTTGGAAAAAGATTAACTTTTCTGTCCATGGGGGCATGATTTAACTCACTGGAAGGATAATTTGACAAATGGTGCTATTGTGGTGCAAGTGAACGCTGCTGGTTTCTATTAGAAGGGCATGTGCTACAAAACCATGAAGAAAAACATTCTTGCAATTTTCCCCCCTCAGCATAAGGACAACTTTGAGCCTGCTCATTTTTGAGAGTTCCGTAAGTGGAAAGAAAGCTCCAAGGTTTAGTAACATGTGACTTACACTGCCAAGTGAACCTGGTTCAGAAAACACTTCTCCAAGAGGGACTGCCTTTTGGCTTAGCCCACACTGGGTTTGGGATCTTGACTGTTCTTGTCATTTTAGTCCAGCTGGTTCAAGTTAAAAATAAAAAGAGTTTCTTCTACTTGGAAATGGAGTATGGTATTGAGTATGATATTGAGGTTTGATGGGCAGTTTCATACCAAATTACACTTAACATAGTGTGTTACTGATACAAATTCATTTCTCTTCACCAAAGAACTTGTAAGTGTCTTAGATCAGGTTGAGCTGAGGGAATTTTTCAAAGTTCTGTGTTAGGTTCCTGTTCGCTTATCCCCTTATTTTTGGTGTCATCCGCTGATTCTCTTCTAAGCCCCAGGCCATTTTTCAGGAAAATATTCCTTCCATAAATAAAATGAGACCAGAATCTCCATCTTTCCACTCAGTATTCAAGCCTTATGTTCCAAGTTCTTAATACTTCTATCTTTTGCTATTGTGATTCTTAATATACCCTTGCATAGATGTGTTTAGATCTTGAGATACTTTGGTTTAAAGAGGGTAACTCTTTTTTGGTACATGCTTTACACAGTTATGCTGCTCGAGTTGCCTGCGTCCCCTAGACAGCAGACACAGGAGAGGATTTTTATACCACCCTGGCTTTTGCCAAGGAAAGAAGAACCTTTGTATAATGTTCTCACTACAAGGTACCCTATAGTGTTGAAGTCTTCCATTCACTCAGGCATTTATTTACTGAGTGCCTCCTATGCTTCAGGAAGCACTCTACAGGGAGACAAGGTCCTTGTTTTGTTGTATACCATTTGCTAATGAGAAGAGACAAGTAACTCTCATATAGATAAATCATAAATCAGTTGCCAATAGCATTGAGTGCCAGAGTGCCAAGGAACTGAACAAGGGCGCAGGTACTTTGGAGATAGTATGGTTGGAGAAGGGCCCTGGAAGGAGGAGACATCCATTCCATCTGACATCTGACAGATGAGAAGGAGCCAGTGATAACAGACCTGGAAGAAGATAATTCTGCACAGAAGGAGCAGAAGGCTCCAAAGATGGAAACAAGGCCAGAGTGGCCCAAGCAGAGTGAGAAGGGGAACACCAGGAGCAAAGCAGATGGTGGCTCTGAAGTAGGTGCCCATTCACCGACAAATATTGTTGACAGTTCCATCCACTTTTTACAAAACTCCGCTTCATAATATAAAAAATAAAATTACATCTCTATTTCTCTTATTTTGTCTAGAACCATTACTCACTAATAATAACAAAAGTAGATTTATTTAGTCCATTGCCTGTTCTAGTCACATTAAGTGTATTTTACGTATATTATCTCATTTCATCCTCACAGGAGTGCTAAGAAGTAGTGATGGAACCAAGATTTAGAGAAATTAACCAATTTCCCAAAATTTACCTAGTAGGTTGCAAACCCTGGATCAGTCCCCCGTTGGGTTGTTTCTAAAGGGAGAAATTTACTTCTAAACTTTATAGCTTTTCCGGCATTACCATGTCCTTTTACTATGTACAGGCACTGTGTTTATACATATTACCTCAATATAGAAACTAATCCTGTGGAGTAGATATTATTCCTATTCGAAGTCGGAGAACTGAGAAATGGAACATCCAAAGGATTTGCTTGAGGCCAAACTCCAGTAATTGGCCGTGTTGGGATTCAGAGTTAGGTCCTTCTCAGTCTTATTATGGTTCTGTTAAACATTCTGTTGAACACTACAGCCTGCCTCCTGATGTCATCAGTGCCTCTAATCTGGAAATGTAGGTCCAGGTTATAGGGGAGCTCACTTGATAAGGATGGGTTGTTGGGACAGAATTTAAAAACGTGTTTAGTTTTTCCAGTATAATTTCATGCTCCCAGATGGGCAAAATTTTACCCATTTCTTGGAGCTATCTCTTGATCAGTCCAAATTTAATACAGTTTTACCATCGGGTGAGCCCCATGGCACTTGTAACTCCATCTTGGTTCTGGTTATTTTTGTAAGTGCTTCATGCTTTCTATCCAGGTCCTGTATAGATATTCACTCTCTGAGAAATAGGGCTGTACCTCCCTTATTTGTGCATCCTGCGTAACATCTAGCTGCCTAATGTGTCACATGGAATAGGTGCTCTGTAAATATTTGTCCAAGTAGCGGATATTTCAGGAAGTGTGGGAAATACCCTATTGCTGTTATTCTGTTTCTTGGACTCAAGCATTTGAGAGGATTGGTTTGGAAAGCCACAAAGGAATATTTTTAATGAGACAGACAATGAGAGTGTCTTCTGAGATGGGCGAAAACAACATCAGTACAAGATGGATGGCCACAGAACTGTACTGTTTTCTGCCAACCGATGTCTCTTCTTCTTGTCTGTGTGGAAAGATAGAACCAAAAGTTTTCTCCCACTCTTGGGGGAACTTGGCTGTGTTTTTAACCTCTGTTCATTGAGTTTGGGCCATACAGCTCTAGGATTTACCTGAGCCAGACTGGGTCACTCCAGGATGGGATACGTCCCCAGAAACCTCAACCATCTCAACCTCTCAGCACCTTGTACTCCATCCAGTGTCACTTGATGTGTCACTTGGCCACACACACAAAACCAAACCAAATTAGGAAGGAAGGAAGGAAGGAAGGAAGGAAGGAAGGAAGGAAGGAAGGAAGGAAGCAAAGGAAGGAAGGAAGCAAGGAGGAAGCAAAGGAAGGAAAGGAAGGAAAGGAAGGAAAGGAAGGAAGGAAGGAAGGAAGGAAGGAAGGAAGGAAGAGGGGAGAGAGACAAAGAAGAAAAAGATCTTAGGCTGCCCCTGCCACTTGTTATGACCAAAGAACATTATTCCATGGGGTATGTGCCCTTGATTGGTTTTTCTACAGAAACAGCTGTGGCTGGGGAAGACACAAGGTAAAACATGTTCTACTTCAATCTAGAGAATAAACAGAAAACAGAGTGGTTAGCCATAGCAATCTTACTGGCTAACTCACTTTTACATATTGTATCATTTTATCTATTGCACATTGTCTATGACTGAATAATAGGGAAAGACAGATGTTAGCATGGGTTAGACAGAGTTTATACCTGTAACCTCTCCTGGTTTGCACTTGACAGGCAGGTTACATATTTAAAAAGCCTCATACAGATTCTAGGATTGGCTTAGACCCAAGTGAATATAATAGCCTTTGAATTCATTACTGCTTTTCATACTATGTTGTGGAAACACATGCCTGATAGGGAAGTAGGCCAGTTTCTGTCAAGCAAGTAATTTGAAACTCACAAAAATGTTGTGAAGTTGATTTGATTGTGTCCATTTTACAAATAAAGGAATGGAGGCTCCAGTTGGTAAAGGAAGATGTCCATGGCCGTTCTGCTAGTGAGCTGGGGTCTATCTGCCTCCAAGACCCAGGCTCTTTCCTATTTCCTTTATCGTTTCTACATATCTCAAACCTAGCCCACCTTAACGAACTCCGGTCTCACATTAAACAAGAGAAAACAAGTTTATAAAGAAAACAAATAAATAAAGGCACTAGTTGAGTCAGAAGATCCTTTTGTGCTTCTTGATTGAGATTTGATGGTAGCAATATCAAAGTTCAATTCTTGTCTGAATCCTCAGACATAGAGGGCAAGAGAAATTGATCTAAGATTAAGTAATCATCCAGGAACCAAGAGTAGCCATGGCATTCACCAAATGTATCCGTTTCCTTGGAATGACATAACGAAAATATCACAAACCAGATGGCTTAAAATAACAGAAATTTATTGTCTCAGTTCTAGTTCAGAAGTCCAAGATCAAGGCAGGACTGTGTTTCTTCTGAAGGCTCTAGGTAGAATCCTTCCTTTCCTCTTCCTAACTTCTGATGATGGTTGTCAGTCATTGGTGTTCTTTTGCGTGCAGCCAGGTAAATCTAATCTCTGCATATCATCACATGGCGCTCTCCTTGTGTGTCTTTCTCTTTGCACAGCATTTCCCTCTTTCTATAAGGACACCGGTCATATTGGATTAGGGTGTACCTTAATGACCTCATCTTAATTTGATGACATCTCAAAGACCCTATTTCCAAGTAAGGTATATTGACAGATATCAGGGATGAAGGCTTCAACATATTTTTGAGGGGATACAATTCATCTTATAACACCAATTTGTAAATGTGTGTCTTCAGAATTTCTGTGCACTGCTGCCCGTGGTCACCAAATGTATCATTGCTAATATGCTGAGGTGTGGGAGGAAATCCGTTGATTTAATCTCTTTGACAGGCAGCCCTAGGATTCTCTTTTCCTGTCGCATCATGCTCTGCTGTCATTGCCAGTTCCCTATCAGTTGCGATAATTTTTGTGTCATGCAGAGCGTGTGGGTTGGCCTCTGATGAAGTGAATCCTAAATCCTTGGGCCCCTAACCCAGGGCAGAAGGGCAGAAACCCAGATGCCTTCTCTGGGATTATCCTTCGGTTGTATATCCGGACAGCAGGCACATCATGGATATGGTACTTTATCTAGAAATCAAAGTGAGTATTCCCTAAGGGAAACATTAATTCCATTCAGTTATCACTAAGTGTAAACACCAGGGAGCATTGCATCCACAGTGTCCTGTGGCCATCAAAGCAGAAGTTGCTCATGGAGCAGATACAGCAACACCCCAGGGACCTGGACTCCTCTACCAAAGGGGCATAGATGGCTGATTTAGCAAAGGCATTCGAGAACCTCTCATTTGTCCTCTTCATTTCACTGCTCTGAAAGGATAAATGACTCAACTAAACTACTTATTGTCAGGTGGATGACCAGGAAACAATGTGTAAGTAAGACCATCTAGTCAGCTGATCCCCCTTTAAGTGACAAAGCAATGAATTTTTTTGTTTTAAGACAGGCAATGGATGGTGTACAACTCACAAGAGTGAGGTATTAGAGTGTAGCCAGACAGCCTGGATTTTGATCCTGGTTCCTTCACTTAGAAGCTGTGTGATTTGGGACAAGTTCCATCATGTGTAAAACGGCAATAATAATAATAATAATAATAATAATAATAATACCGTCTACTTCATAGAGTTGAGTAAGGGTCAAATTCAGATGCATTGAAAGCACTTAGATCAATATTGTCTCATACACATCAAATGTTAAGGAAGGGTTGATATTGTGATTATTATTATTGTTATTCTTTACTTCATAATCAAAGCGTCCTGAACATTGTACCTTCGGAGAAGGGAGCCCCCGCTGCTTTATGAAGCCTGAGTATAATCAGGGCTGTGGGAACGACTGTGGAGGCAGGGCATTGAGGATGGACATATGCCAGGTGTATTGTCCCCAAACAGTGGATCGGAAAGGGAATCTTACTGAATATACCCCCCACCATGGAGGGGGTGTCCATAACTCCAGAGAAAGGGAGAAAACTGCTGGGGCTGGCAGCAAGCACATGGGAGACCAAAAGCGGCTCCAGTCTGGTTGGAATCTCAGACCTCAGAGCCAAATTATGAGAGTTTTATTTTGTCATTATAATGCTCTGAGGGACTGAAGGGAATATAGGAAATTTACTTCTAAGTCATACGTACCATACCTCTGTATGTATTTTCCATTCTTATATCTGTGTCAAGTGCTTTCTCTTGTACTATGAATGCATTTGCCTCTGGACACATGCCTCTCACCCTTCTCCCCTCTAGGCCGTGGCTTCTCCCATGCCATCAGCCTGGACAACAGATTGCTTATTAGACTTTGTGTAAATCACGCCCCATGCTATATCACCTTCCTTTTTGTTTACCTCAGCAAGACAGTGTTTAAGTAGAGGAAAAATTTGAACAGGATTTATGAAACTCAAATTCAAGTTCTGGTTCTTTTCCTAGTTGTTTCACGGTCTCATTCAAGTCTCCTGATATCTTCAGATAGAACAAAAACCCACTTTACAGTTGTAGAAACTGATACTCAGAAAGATGTCTAGCTAGCAAAGAGAATAGGAATTCAAAATCCAAGTCTGTCCAACTCAATACTTATGTCCTCTCTGCTTAATGGCACTCTTGTTGAGTATTGAAAATAATTGAAGATATAAATATGTGCAATACAGGGACATTTATATTTATTAATTGGTCTTGGAATAGAAACATATTGGTACACCTAACTATTTTTTGTGCATAAGTCACCATCACCATCTAGGTTTCCTCAAGACCACGTATTGATGACTCATAAAATTACCGTTGTGCAAGGTGAGTGGGAAAATGGACAAGAAGGGAGAGTTTGGGTTGTAGAATAGACTTTGAGCACTGAACAGCAGGCAACATTGCTGTTGGCAGAGTAACAGAGAAGGCGCTGTGGCTTACCCATGCCATCGTGGCAAAAAATAGCATGGAACAGCTGGTGAGCTGTCAGAATGATCTTAAGGAGGAAATGTGAAATGTCTCTGCCTGGTGCATTAATCGAGAGTTATTTGGACAGAACTGAATTGCCAGGGGAGGAACAAACAAGGTGGTAACTCACCCTTGCCTGGCCTTTCATCTCTCTAAGGTGCTTGGTGTCACTGGCCTCCTTTCCTTATACACTCCCTCCTTTGCATACTCTCTCTCCTCCCTCACCTGACCCACACCCAGAGCTATATATGCACACACCCAAAGAGATAACAGAAGAAAAAACACATTTAAATACTTACAGATATTTCACCAAGATAAAATTTAGAGAGGCTTCAGACATGTTAGCGATTATGATTTTTTTTTTGGAAGTGAGACCTTTTTGAATGGTTGCGTTTGATTCCTAATGTGACTTTGGCTATCTCGTGGAGTAGTTTAAATACGTATCTAAATTAAAAATGTTTAACTCTCCTTAAGACTTTGTCATGATTGGCAAATTCTGAGAAGGGCTAAAGGGAAATTCAGACGAGGATAGGACACATAGATGGGAATGACAGTCATGACCAGGGTATGAACTTATTTCTGCTGTGGGAGGAGAAACAAACTGAGGACCAACCTCTTGCATCAACTTGCAGAGGGGCTTTCTACTGGGAACAGTTTGGGTAACCTAAAGTAGCTGAAGTCATGATTTCTTTTTTTTTTTTTTTTTTACAGGTAGCTCAGAAAGAGCAGTTGTAGCAGAGAATCAGGTGTTGTGCTTTGGCTGTGACCTTGAATAGAGACTGGTACCTTTTGGTTTCTATTTCAGATAATAAATCCTTCTCGCTCCCACTTCCTTTCAGGGAAAGATGAATGAATCAGGTGCTTCAGAGACTTCCGAAGGAATGGTTTCAGTGTATGCAGCAATTGGATACTTAGAGTGGCACAGTTATCTGTGTAGGGATATTATTGATGTTATTCGTCTTGTTCTCCCTGTGGTGCAATTCTTTGGAGTAGAAAGCAAAGAACAGTAATTTGTCCAATAGGTAGAACAGGAAGAAATGGAGAATTTACATAAGCCAGTGAGTCCAAATTAATTTTATAAAGTAGTGAATTGATTTTTTTCTTGGGTTTTGAAATAACTGACAATATTTCCAGTTGTGGGATGGAATTCTTTGCTTTTAATGATATCATGGGAACATTTTTCAAGCTATGGTGGAGGACTGCTTGTATGTGGTTTTAAGTGAATGAGGATACTTCTATATGACTATTTTTGGCAATTCTATGATAATGAATTTTTGATGTTTTCTTTTGGATCTGGACAAAGAACATGCATATCCGTATTGGGAGGTAACAGTTTTTCCAAAAGTAGGAATGAGTATTCTTCCCATTCCTGATGTCCGCACTAACTTGACTGTTATGAAGAGACATGCATGGAGCCCGTGGAAAGAGCAAACCACATGCTGCTCATCATCATTTTGGTGCTACTGCTCCTTTTGCTTAAGTTTTAAAAATGTGGCCTTTCTCTTTTTATGTTTATTGCGAGTAAGGTCTTTGAAAAGTCCTAACAATCATACCCAAAGTATCTCCATGTATTTTAACTTTCTTGAAGAAAACAAAGTTTGGACCTTGCTGGAAAGTTGAATTTCCTGAAAATAAATATACAGTCTTCAAAAGCTCAAGCTTGGCTTAACTTCCAACATGGGAAGCTTCTTGATGATATATATTCTACCTGATACGACCCATCCATTCTTAAGAGAGGCAGAGTACAAATTACATTATCATAATGTAGAGGAAACAGTAGCAATCTGACCTCTGATTTACTAACTACGAAATAGACTAAAGGTCTCAAATAGAAAGAAATCTTCCAAGCTAATAACAATATCCAGAAGTCACTACCGTTGACTTTAAGGTAAGAGAAGTGGTTCTCCTAGTGGCTAAGAGAAGCTGAATTTCTGTTTTATCAGTGGCTGTTTACAATGGATTGTAATGCCAAAATTTTGCAAGCTTAAATTAGGTAGCAAAGAAGGAATATAACTTGGCATTTCTTCTTCAATAGATATGGAGTAAAAAAGCTGTATGGCCATTTCCTTGTATTTGCATCTCAACTTCAACTTCTTCACACCAATTGGAAAGAGTATGAGTCTTTTGTTTCATGAAGTTCAGAATATTAGTCAGTCATTGCTTAATAATGCTGCATAACAAACCACACTAAAATGTAATGGCTTATAGTATTAAGTATTCACACATTCACAAGCCAGGAGGTTGAAGTTTGGCTTATCTCTGCCAGGCTCAGCATGGTGGCTCTACTCTGGGCTGCAGGTGAGCTAGGATTGGCTCCATGCTGGAATTAGTTTCAGCTCTGCTCATCGTGCATTTATTATAGAACTCAGGCTGGGAGGTCAGTGGCTACCTGAGGCAAATTATTTGCATGGTACATTTTCTAGAGCACAAAAGGCCAACCCACACTACAGAAAGTCCTGTGACTATTCTTAGGGAAGCTGTGCTAGCTTACTGCATCTCCTCTTCATCTCTAAAGCCTATAGGTCACAAAGCCAAATGGTCATAAAGGCCAAGAAGGTAGCAAATGTTTAGATCAGAAGCTGGCTATAAGTTTGAGGTCGTGATGGTGGTAATGAACAGAAATATGCATACTTTGCCTGGACGACTCTTTGCCAGCTGAACAAAATCACTCTCTCAGCTAATTTCACCTATCATTTCTTTTATTCCTCTTCTAAATAAGTGTACTTGTCTCATATTTGTGAGAACTCCTATCTTTTTCTCCATTTTGAAAATGAGGACCATATTGGTACATCTGCCTTAGCTTTGAAAAGGACCTTAAAGGTCTGAGATTAGTCTCCACTCAACTTAAAAATGCCTTCTATGATGTCTCTAACAAATGACTGTGTAGAGTTTTGTTTGTTTGTTTGTTGTTTGTTTTGCATCTATCAAATTAGGGTGATCTCAGTACACCACAGTACAGCTGCAACTATTTCTCTTTCCTTTCTGTCTCAGTGGAAAAATTGGCTTGCACCTTCCCCACAGTTGAGTCTACCTGTGCCCTTGGCCTCCTGCCCTTTTGCCTCTTCTGGGATCTCGTGCCATCTGTTACCTCATCTCATTTTATCTGTTATATTTCCCCTCCTCTACCTCTTCCCCATCTGCTCACAACATGCTCAAATATTCTAACATATATTTTTTTGTGATTTCACTCAATTGTGTCCTAATATTGACTAAGGACAATTTATATTCGTTAATACACCATTCGAAGCCTAAAATGATTTAGGTTCAACCTACCTTTTTATTCCAGCAAAATCCATTTCTCTCTGGTATATATTGTGCTCTACCAAAGTCATCTGCTGATCAGACTTTGTTTCTCTTAATCTTTCCCTTTGCTTATATTAGTCTCTTTGCATAGAATGCTGTTTCATCAATCTCGTTTTCACTCCTTCCATTTGTTGAAATCGTAGGTGTCTTTCGTGACCTAGCCTATGAGTCACCTCTGTCTTGACGTTTTCCATGCTCTCCCTTGGGGAATAACCATTTACACTGAAATCCTGTTGAATTTTGTTTGTGTATGTCACTGCCTTTACCACTTTCTATTCGTGAACAGCTTTTTTTTTTTAATCTGTCTTATCTCATCTACTCAATTATAAACTTGTCAAAACCTACACTGTCTCCTATCCATCTTTGTATCTTTAGTATCTAGAACAACTGTTTGAATATAATGTGGGCTCAATAAATGTTTGTTGATTAATGGAATAATTAATTCTGAGACTTATTAATAATGATTGTTTTTCAGAATCACACTCAACTCACTGTATGTTGGGACAACTACCCTTGAGATTTATGAAAACCAAATGCTTCCCCAATAAAAGAAACAAACAAACAATAAAGATAGCCTTTACTTTTCATTTGGTGGATGATAAATACTAGGCTAGGTTTCCTTCATAAATATTACAAATGCCTTATTATTATTTTTTTTATCTCCACAAAACTCCTGTTTGCCAGCTTTTCTTATCGTTGTTTAGATGAAGAAACAGAGGCTTTAAAAGTTAAATAAAGCATTACTTGTTTTGGAGCTGGAAAGCCACATCTTTACTTGGAAGTCTACTGGGAGAATAAGGTTTTGGGATGCATGTAATGAGGAGAGTAGATAATGAGATAAAGAAATGCCTGGGTCATTTTGGGGCTACTCTACTCACTGTGTGGCTTAGGAAAGTTTATGTTAGGCTTTTGTGTTTGTAAAATTGATATTCATATACAACTGTGCAAAATATGTGTCTGCTTACTTACCTCCCTCCAAGAGATTAATGAGATGATTTCCAAGGAACACTTTGATATTCTGTGATAAAAGAAATAAGTTAGTATGAAGCAAAGCATTTCCTGCTTCTATTGAAGTTTTTAAAGAGGCTGAAAACAGCCTTTTAAAAATTATCAAAGTAAAAACTAGAAGAAGAAACAGCCATGTGTATTCAAAATCAAATCAACAATTAATGTACAGTACCTAATGATCTTCTGATATGTGTATGGTGCATTTCAATATACCAGGCATTTTTACATATGTTATCTCAGTTGGTTCTCAGAACTATCGTATGCAGTGTATAGACTAAGTATTTTTAATATTTTTAAGATAAGAAAGCTAATACTCAGAGGGGCTAGTTGGCTTGTTCAGCGTTACCTGACTCATATGAAACAGTCCAGGGTTAAACCCTGGTTTCCTGGATTCCAAATCCAAGTTCAGAGATCTTGCATCTTCTAGTTCTGTTGACACAATAGCATCCAAGTTGGGCCATCCACCTTCTGTCCACCTTCAGAGTTGAATGCAAATTCTACTTCCATTATAAAGCTTTCCCGTATCACTCTAGCCTAAAGCCAGTTTTTGTTTTTCCATATTTTTTGCTGTTCTTAAATAGATCATAAATGATCTGCTCAAGTTCTTGTGAAAATCCACAGATCCATCAGATCAGGTGGTTCCCTTGGAAGCCTTTAAACTGAGGTAGGTTCCCTATATTTTCTTCTTCTTTAAAGTAGGCTCTTGAAATTCAGTCCATTTTCCATCTTCCTTGATAGTTACCCCCATCCATTCCATCTTTGAGACTGACTATCAGCACAAGGAATATTTGAAAGTATTTGAATGGTTCTGTTCATTTTGGAACCAGTGCCTAGCACAGCATCTTGTGCAGAGTAGATACTTAACACATACTTGCTGAATGAATGGTTGGAGGAATCAATGATTAGAGATGGGGCAGAAGATTCAGAAAGTTTAGTGAGAATGAATACTGGCAGTAAAGGTTGGAACCTGATAATGGAAGATCTGGCATACCAGGCTTTCCAGTTTGGAATTTGCCCAGCTGGTAACAATAGAATCACTGGAGCCAAGAGATGTTTTTTTCTGGATTTTCTGCTTCTAGAGAAGATTCCACTTTAGAATTTAGCAAACTCCTTGCTTTTTATTTATTTATTTATTTATTTTGGTTATTTTTTTCTCCCCCCTTGTCTTTTCAACTCCACTGGGACCTCCTCCCACCAGTGCCACTTTGCTAGAGACTTGCAATGTGTAAGACAGGCGGAAAAACCCAAGTGAATCAAGGAAGCCTGTTATAAGCACTGATTTCTATGATGTCTCAGTTTGTTAACTAAATTGCAGGTTGTATCGCTTGGCCAGAGACAGCTGACAGGCAACTCTGCCTGAACAAATAGCATCTCCAAAATGACACGTGCACTTTAGTTTCATTAGAGTCGGTGGGTATCATTATTGCCTGGGCCATCACAGTAAATATGGTGATTATATGCATCCCTTGAGATTTGGGGTTGACAGCATAGTTGGGCTGTGCTAAAGAGTCTTGGCTGATGCATTGACATAAATGACAGCAAAGCAGATCTTTGGGCCCCTTAGGAAGGAGGCAGAAAAGTTCATGATGTAAAGAAAGTTCCATGGGCCTGCTGAAATCTTACCAATTAGGACTGTAATTTCTTGGCTTAAAAGTCCTATTTAACATTCCTCTCTCTAATATTTTTTTTTCTGACACAATTTTTAAAAATCCAAGGTATCAGCTGTATGTTGCTACAATTTTCAGCAATCAGCAGAAACAGTGGTGTTATTAACTGGTGAGTGAAAGGAAGTGTCGCTATGACCATGAAATAACATTTCAAGATTCCCATACATATATAAACCTTATATTAACAAGTCCTCTATAGATGCCTGAGAATTACTTCTGTAGCTCCTCTTAAGAGTCAATCTGCATCAGTAGGGTTGCCTGGAAAGGCTTTATTTGAGCTTCTAGTATGTTAGAAAATGGATGGTTTCTGCATCCATGCTATACTATTAAGCAACCACTTTTCCCTGGAAAGTAAATATTTGGGGTAACACTTCTTATGCTTTCTCTCCAATCCCTCATCTAGTTGGTGGGATTGAATAAACGGTATGCACATGTCTGATGGGACCCCTTCCATTTCTTCTTCCTTTTCTGAGGTCTCTTCTCCCTGTGCTGGGAGTATCCAGCCCCAGGCCAGTTTCCTCTTTGCAGGGAGCAGTGGAGAAAGGAACAGGACTTGAACTATGAGCAGGAAGCCTAATGTGTGGCCAGGTCGGGGTGTTGTCCCGGACCCATTCCCGCATTCAGCTCCACAAGCAATAAAGTTTGCCGATCCTTTCACTTGTGTCTATTTCTCAATTGGCTTGGAATTCAGAATGGAGAGGGCGATGATTTATTGCCCACTTAAATCTCAACATGGTCGAGTAGCGATTCTGGTTTTTTTAGCTGTTATATTGCAATGGATATTTTTGATTTATTTGGCAAGTGTGTCATATAACTAAAATAATTTTTTTCAATATCACGGTCTGCTCAAAATTAAATGGTAGTTCTAGAGCAGTGGCCTACATTAAATTTTTCTTGATGGTTATAGCCATGCAGATATATGAACTTACAGAACTAAAAGTGTGTTTGCATAAAATTTATATGCACCTTTCTATACTGAATGGTCTCCTCTTATGCAACTTTCAATAATGCATTCTATTATCATTATCTTTGCCATCATTTATTAATCCTATTGTTTATTGGCTAAGTGTATGTACATTTCCTGTTGATGTGTTTCTGAGTCAAGGTTAAGGTAGCTACCACACTTTGGACTTCAAAAGGAAGTCTATTTTGTTTAAATCAGACCTTCTTATGAGGCTGCCTAACAGTGATAGATTTTGTTGTTGAGCTTCAGTCCATGAAAAGTACATTAAAACATTGAGCTGAGCCATCTCTCTATAGCAGCAGTTGGGTCATTACAATTTGGCAGGCACTTTAGATGCGTATGTGTGATTTTATGATCATGACTGCTTGATTCATCCCATCCCTTCAAAGGGGAAGGAAACTACAGTTCCTTGGGCATCTTCTATTATGTGCTAGTCGCCTGCATATATTGTTTTATCCTCATAACAAGCCTGAGTGGTGGGTAATATTTTTCCAACATTACAGATGAGAGAATTGAGGCTCAGGGAGTCTATACGACTTGGTCAAGAAAATACAGTAAGTGGTGGAATTAAAATTCAAACCCAGACCTGTCTTGCTCAAAAGCCTATGATTATTATAGTACTTTAGGGGTTAAAAACCAGAAAAGTCTACAAGGGACAGGCTAATAATAAAAATGATTAAAATGGAATGGAATCTTTCCAAAAAAGGGCTTTCTTTTATTTTTTCTTGAATCCCATGGGTCTCAGTTTTGTTTGCTGAGGGTCAGAGAAGTTTCCCTTTCTTCTTTACCCTATTAGACCAGAGGAGAGAGAGAGAGAAAGAGAGAGAGAGAGCAGGGAAAACTTGATGATAAATGGCCACCAGCACTCAAAACTTTGTATTTGATAAGCAATGGAGAAGGGTGGAGACTGCGGTGAATTTAGGTATTTGTACATTTCTTCCCCCCAATCAACTCTGGCCTTTAATTGTGTTTTAGAAATGTTATCCCAGTGTGTATAAATCTTACTCTTTTCAAAAAAAAAAAAACTTTTAAATGTAAACTATTCCCAAGAGATGGATTTTTAAATGTTGAAAACTGATTCACATTTAAAGATATATGAGTACCCCTTCCTTTAAAAAAATAAAATAGTATACATCTGAGGGCACGATCCCACCTGTAGGTTCTGAATTGGTAACTTCTATATTACATAATGCAGTTGATAAGCATCTACTTGGTAAAAATAATCAATAGACATAACTCAAACCAAAAACAGTTTTCAGTACCCTTTCAAAAAGTATGCCCCTAGATTCAGTACAGTTTGTTTACTGTGCTGCTCTGGGGTAATTCATGATTCCTGGCCCTCTTTCTGTGCTTCGCCAGAGTGGAGATAAGACCTGGATGTCATGGACACTTGGGTTTTAGATGCCCTGAGTGCCTGCTTCTATGCATTCGTTACACAGACCTTGTCGTCTGGTGTGGCTCATCAGCAGGCATCCTTTGGCAATTGAATCAGAAGTGCATCCTGCTGTTTACTAAAGAAGGTGTCTCTGCTTGTAGCTGGCTTTCTAAGGTGTTTGCCTCTATGTTTGCCTGCAGAACGTTTCTAGAAGTCGGTACAAAGTAGAATGGCAAGAAATACATCTATGTTTGAGGGTTTGGGGGGTGTTTTTCTGTATTCTTTCAGATGTGGCATGGTGAATAGGGTTACTTACACTCATCTAATTCCTCGTTTGTTTCCCCATTACTTCTTTCCCTCTTCTTTAAAGTTTTACCTCCTTCCAACCTTAATCAGTACCTTAAATGACTCAAAGGTATCACTGATACCATGGTTTTAACTAGTTAGGGACACTAAAATTACTACTAAGTGCTGAAATGGGAGTGTTCTAGCACCATTTGAGTGATGTCTTCCCTGATGGCCTTGAACCTCTGGGCCAGCATCAGGCGTGAGCACAGCATAAAACCATTGCCCTTCCAAACTCCTAAAGCTCTTCCTTTGCTAGAAGTAGATGCCTTATAGCAGAAACCAAGAGAATTAAGAGCAGGGCATATTTGGAGGAGAAAAGGAATTTTATTTATCTTTATTTTGAGCCAAGTTCTCTAAACCCCATAACTGTAATTGTGCCATCATCAGAGAAATATTTGCCAAGGAGTGTGGGGAGGGACCTTTGGGCAAGAGAGAAAATATTCCCTAAGACGTAGCATGCTTATGAACCTTAAAAAATGCTTTCTTTTTGTTTGTATAAGTGTTAAGCCCTGAGAGTCTACCTTAACATTCAAAGGTTTCTGTCTCTGCAAAATTACTGAAATTTTAGAAAGCAGACCAGCTGGTTGATATTCTAAAATGTTTATATGCCAAGTACTTTTTTTTTTCCCCTTTCGCAGACTGCATCTCATTTTCATTACAATAGCTTCAACCTTCTAACCTTCCCTTATTCCTCCTTAATTCCTCCTCAGCTGCTACCTACATATGACTTTTCTAACCCCACTTTTTCCCAGCCTTGGCCTGACCCCTCCCAGATAAGGTAGCATTTTCTGTCTTGAAGGGCACATAATGAATCCTGTGCCTCCGGTCACTTGGGAAATTTGTCAACGACTAACTGTGGATGTTTACTTAGATATATGGAATGTCCTTCAATCCTTCTGTTTTAATTTAGGAAACTGTGTGCTTGTTTCTGTTTGTCTTTTGTCCTCATCTATTCTGTAATGACGTATTTTTTTTCAGTCCCCCATATTTTTCACACCACAGCCACAAACATCTCTTTTTCATCTACATCATCATCCAAAAAGCTCAGGGATGCCATCTCTATCTTTTCCATGAGGAGACTATGCCCAGAGTACTTGTGAATGTTCCAAGACCTGCATTAAGTGAACAATTAAAGTTTAGATCCGTGTATTCTGACTCCAAAGCTATTTCCCTTTTCCACAATACTGGAGTGGAGTTTACACTCTTGAGGGCTAAATAATTCCAAATACATTTGTGTAGTGTCTGATGGCCTACGAAAGTGCCCTATGTAGAGTGTATGATTAGCAGGTAGTTAACTGCAGAACTTCTATCACTGGATTTTGATGTCTGCCACATTGATTTGGAGAAATAAAGGCATTGTTTAAAAAATATAACTATGCGTAAACATCCTCAAGTTATTAGCAAGTCTAGTGCAAACTGAAAATAGTTGTAGTAAAGCCTACTCAGAGGTGGCCCTACAAGACTATCATGAGGGGATGGGCTCCCAATGGACAGAGCTTAAACATTACACTGACCAGCAATCAGACACTGAGGCGTATAGAAGAAGGCCAGAAAGGGGCACCTGGGTAGCTTAGTTGGTTGAGCGGCCGACTTCAACTCAGGTCATGATCTCATGGTCTGTGAGTTTGAGCCCCGCGTCGGGCTCTGTGCTGATGGGTCAGAGCCTGGAGCCTTCTTCAGATTCTGTGTCTCCCTCTCTCTCTCTGCCCTTCCCGTGCTCACACTCTGTCTCTTTGTCTCTCAAAAATAAATAAAAATGTTAAAAAAATTTTAAAGAAAAATGGAAGAAGTCCAGAAAATGAAAATAAGTTTCTCTGGAAGTCTGGCATGTTAGATAGTTCAAGTGGTAGAAAGATGTTGAATGGGAACTAAATGGCTAAAGGAACTGATAATGGGATGGTAGCATTCACCTTTAGGACTTGAGTTTGAATCTCTCCAAATAAAGAAGCTGGGTGGATTGAATGCCTTGGAAATGGATCACTGAACCTCTCACCTCCAGGTCGATGGAGCTGCATAGGTGTGTTGGCAATTATCCTGAAGACTATTCATGTAGGCTACATGAAGTACATTAATGGCCATAGTCTTCTGAGACATGATCATGGTCCACATTTTCGAAAGCACTCTCCCAAAGCAAAGTCATAGCAAAAATTTAAAAGCAACAAGTAAACCACAGATGGAGATACTGTGCTCTGCATAAAGTATTGCATGCTAAAAAATGCAAAGATGCTTTTCCCATTGTGTCAGGCACTCAGCTAAACATTTGTTGGGTGTCCTGTATTGAGGAAGACAGAAAATAAAGATGCATTTTCTGCTTTGACAGTGCACATGATCTGTTTGAGGGAGAGAATCATTCTATTAAATCTTAAAAAGAATCAATGCAAACAATGTATCTTAATTTTGAATAGATGCTAGAGAAGTTGTGGGATAATTGGAAGATAGACCTCGTTAATCAAAGATAGCTCTGGGAGGGCATACGTATAGAATTTCATTCAGCTCTCTACATCTATACACACTGGTTATGAAAGCTGGACTCTTGGGCAGAGGTAAGTCCCTTCTCTATATTGGAAAGGGTACGTCATTCAACTTTGGGCTAAGCCAGGCCTAGAAGAGCTGTTCTGTCTTTGAATTATTTCTGGATTAATGATCCCTAATGACCAACCAGTTCCATCGCCTGGAGTTCATGTCGACTCTAAAATCTTCCTCATGTTTAATTTACTCTGAGAAATACAGTTTGCTCTGAGTCAGGTCTACAATAGGCTGGATTAGAACTTGTCTACAGACGCTTTTTAATGGATACAAAGGGACCTGGATTCTCCTGAGCCATCACCACTTAATAAGCAAAAGAGAAACCAGATTTTGCTCTTTTCTTTTTTTTTAATGTTTATTTATTTTTGAGAGAGAGCGTGCACAGAGGAGAGGCAGAGAGAGAGGGAAACAGAGGATCCAGAGCAGGCTCTGCACTGACAGCAGTGAGCCCAGTATAAGGCTCAAACTCACAAACTATGAGATCACGACCTGAGCTGAAGTTGGATGCTCAACCAACTGAACAACCCAGGTGCTCCAAGAAACCAGCTTTTGGATATGTTAAGTTTTAAGGTCTTATTCAAAGACATCCACAAACTTACACAGGCATAAGTGCACACACAATTCTTATTTCTCTACTACTGTGTTACTTAGCCATTTGGATAAAATCATGTAGCATCTTTATGTCAATGAATAAAATTGTAGTGCATCCATAAAGAAGAGAGAGAAGAAAGAATGTTTAGGCCCTTTAAATGCCATAATATAAACACTTCTTCATATTGTGTATTGATTGATTATGAACTCAGTGGGTAATTTGTGTATCTAAAGCTGTGGCTGCTGGCTCCCAGATGGCTCCCAATGCCTGCCATACCATAGGGGAGTGATGACTCCCTAGTTTCTTAGGGGTATATTCCCCATTTGGCTGTAACTTACTCAATTTACAGTTTGGTAGGAATGCTCAATTCAAGTCAATTAAAATAAAGAGATGTGTTTCCTAATTTTTCTATCAAAAAGAAACATGCAGCTTTGAAATAACTCTCAATGTTGGTATGTTGGACACTTTTCCAAAGCCATGAGTCAGCTCCCTGTGGCATGCTTTCAAGTCTCCTGTTTGGGGTCACCTTTACTAATCTCTCCCAGGGCCCAGGGAAGTGTCTTCTTTATATACTTCTGCTCCCTTGTCCCGATTATTTCCCCTGCAGTGGCTTTGACACCGGCATGGAAGCCAGCAGGCCCGCTTTCTCCTGATGTGTTGTAGCTGTTTAAATCTCATTTTTTATTCTTCCCTCTGTGGCTTTCATTAAGCTGGTTGGGGGTAGGTCAGAATCAACATTTTGAATTAGAAATGCTGATATGATCCCAGAGGGAATGTTACAGTGGTGATAGTTGACAAAGAGAAGGACCATAAAATATCACTTGGATGAAATACCTAGCTGCAACACTATCTCCAGGACACACACACACCAGCGTCCCTGTGTGCAGACAGGCGCTGCTGATATATTAGAGTCTGCTGGCCATTTTGTTTACGATAACCAGGAAAGGAAAAATGAGGCCCTATTTCAGTGTGTTCATCCCAAGATGATGACACAGTAGATTCTCCTTGCAGGTAAACCAAGAGGGTTCAGTTAATCACCATTTATCATTCAAGGGACTCAAGTCTCTTGCAGATGCATTGGAGCCCTGGAGACGGAGATACTCATTGGATAGCAATGCTATTCTCTTCTCTCATTCCAACTAATGTAATAAACTGAAGTCCCGGCATCCGAGTGGTGTGTGCTGACTTTTAGAATCCCAAGACTTTAACATGTAAAGATCACTCCACAGAACTAGATAAATTTTCAGAAAGAAATGTCATATCATTATAATTTTAATAACTTTACAACTTCGCTCCATCTCTTCCATTACCAGACTATTTCTAGCTACCATCATCTTTTGCCAGAAGCCTCTAATTTATTTCTCTGTATCCTTGGCTGCCTACCTTCAAACAGTGCTCTGTTGAATTGATTTTAGTATCTAAACCATCCTTAATGGATCTGAGATAGATTAGTTCATACCTACATTGGGTGAATTTTTATATATGTTATCTTCTTATTAGAAATGTGCTGAATATTCCAGGTAAAAGTTGAACGAGCAGGTACAGGTCCCCATTTGACCCTCCCACTGATATTTACGTTATTCTGACCATGTAAATATAAACTATAGATAAAAAACTGAAAACAAAACAAAAAACATGGCTACCCTTAAATTGTGCAAGCTTTGATAATAGGGGTCAAGAAACTTTTCCTGCAAAGGGCCAGGGACTAAATATTTTAGGCTTCTGGGCCACAAGATCTCTGTTGCAACTACTCAGCTCTGCTTTGGAGTGCAAAAACAGCCACAGACAATATGTAAGTGAATGAGCACAGCTATCTGCCAATGAAACTTTATTTACATAAAAAGGCAACAGCTAGATCTGGCCCACCATTTGTTGATCTCTATTTCAGGCCAATCTGTCTCCTATAACTTTTGCATGCCCATTCTCCAAAGGCATCATTAAAACATGCAATAATCTGCATTGTGTTTTCTGATTATCCCAAATACTAAACCTCTCTGTTCTGAAACATGCATACAACCTTTTTTTTTTTCCCAGCTAGAAAATGGTGTAGAATTTAGACTAGGAACTCATCAATGCAAGTGACCGAGGATGCCTTACTTATTGAACCAGAAATTTTTGTTGATGTTTATTATTCACATAGGTCCATTCACCTTGAAGCTGTAATGTTAACTCAGTCTGTCACTTAAAAGACAAATAGGTAATAAAACACTTTGGAGAATCAAAAAAGGTTTCCTTACATCCACAGAGTAGGTCTTGAAAGGTTACTGGCTGTTTATTGATCTCTCTTCTCTAGAGGAGCTGCTGCTCATCCTTGGGCTGGAATATCTAGTTTTGGGAGAGGAGTTTCTCCTTGGTAGTCCACTCAAAACTGATCATCCATCTTTGTGGAAACTGACTAAAATTACCTCGTCTGAAATGAAGAGTCAAGGGATGAAATTGGAGTTGGGACTTTCAGCTAATATCATTTTACTGGGAGATATGCCAGGGCACTTTCTTAGGGACTAGTAGCAATGAGTTAAAAGGGAAGGGGGTTACCAATACCAGAAAGGGAAAATAACACAGGGCATCTATTACAAACCTGCCATTCTCTGGTCATGTGAGCTTGCAGTTTCAAGTTTACATCTGTAAAATGGGCATTTGAGTATAACAAAAGAGTAGGGGGAGAGTCCAATTATCCATAGATGTTCGTAGCTCACCCTGTGCTCTGAGGGCGAAATCACAACTTTGGACCAAATATGTGAAAATTCTCATGTGTATACACACAAGCATGCACTTACATACATGTGCATAGTGTGTGTGTGTGTGTGAGTGAGAGAGAGAGAGAGAGAGAGAGAAAGAGAGAGACTCCAAATTACCTGGAGAGCTTGTGATAATACACATTACTAGGCCCCACTCTGATTCAGAGGGTCTGGTGTTAGATCTAAGAATTTGCATTTCTAACAAGTTCCCAGGTGATGCTGATGCTGCTGGTCATCAATGCCCATTTTGTAAGTGTATAGGTAAGATGTAAGATATTCTAGGTGATTTGAAATGTGGGTTTTTTTCTTTATTTTGAGGATATAGTGTTGTTACTGTGAGCACAGGACCTAAGAACTCTTTATTAAAGCCATCGAGTAGTTCCTCACAGCTGCGGTAGAGATTTGGGAGGTAAAGCAAGGCACTTATAGGAGATGTTCAGCCTGTACGTGGTTCCAGTCACTACTGCCCTGCCACCTGTCACCTGAATCCTGCCAGGAGACCGCTCCTGGTCCAGATACAGCACTAGGGCTTCTACTGACATGAACTTCCATTTTTAGTTTGTGGTCAGACTTAAATACCAAACTAGGTAGGGTGACATTAGGTCTGTGGGTTAGAAGTGAGGATTCAGAGTAGATTTGAAGGACATGGTGACTCAGGATGCCATTTGTGACGAGTGACGTTAGAGCCATGGCTCTGACTTGCATCTTATTTACTTGCACCGGCTGTCTTGTCCTTTCTTGACTCCCCCCATTCAGGTCAGAGTTCCTGTTGTCCTGAGCTGTCATCCTTGCTTGCTCTTATTTATTTATTTTTTCTCTTTGCTTGGAGTTAGAGATGGAGCTGTCTTGAGCTATTTATCAGTCTTATCTCTCTTGGCCCTCTGTTAGTAATTCAGTCCGTGGATCTAATCCGCTTTAATTGATTGACCTAGCACAACCAGACATCAGCGCAACAACAGTAGAAGCACAGCTGCAGGTGGAGAGGTGGATGCAGCTTTACTGGGTGGGTGCAAAGGTCATTGAGACCTGTGCAGATTTAGGAAAATATAATTCATTTCCAAGCCATTTAACATGAATTTTCTAGGAACAATCTGTACAGATTCTGGAGCTGACGATCTTAAATGGGAAACAAGCTTTTTCCATAGAGTGGTATCCTGTAGGGTGTGTGCAAGAGCCTCTAACTCACTCATCATCTGTCATACTATTTCTCTGTCACCCAGTTATCCCTACCATCTTCACCCCCCACTGTTGACATCATTATTAGAAGAACACTTCAGAAGTTGCCAATATTTTATTCATTTCTCTTAAATTCCATTTAACACAGGTGTTATTATTGTGTCTTGTATTATTCTCATTTTTTTGTACAGATAGTTGAATGACCCACTCAAGATGACCTGGGCAAGATGTGGAACTTGATTGGACTCAGGTCTTCTGATTCTAAATCACAAAGGCTTCTGGAACCCAGAGCGGACTTTTTCCTTCTCCTCTCCCCTTACTGTCACAGCCACCCCCACCCACGCTCCTCAAGAGAAGAGGACTGGGATGATAGTGAAAGTCCAAACCATCTCCAACCTCCACAGCTGGAGTCCTGTCAGTATGGGTAATTCCTGATGGGCTTAGACATCTTGAGGGAGAGACCCGGTCTCTTACATCTCTTGAATCCTTCAATAATACATGGCTCTGCACACAGGAAGTACACACTCCCTACTTATTAGCTAACAATTATCTTGGGTCTAGAACATGGACACTGTAACATTGAAAGAATAGCCTGATGATCTTCACTAGTGACTAGCCATAGAAAGAGTCTATACTATGTTCTACTAAACACAAGGGTGTTTTATACTAGAGAACTTCAGTAAAATTCTCCCTCAGCCCAAATTCTCTGATGAATCAAAATCGTACCTCATCTTTTTGTTTTTTATTGATTTCTTATATAAAGCACAGTGAGACTATATGTTTTGAGTAAGGTCTATTGCAAAAAAAAAGGTGATGACCCATTCTCTTCATTATCATATTCTACTTCACTATTCATTCATTCACTTATCCATTACCTAACATTTACTGAACACCTGCTAGCATCCCTATATTTGAGATACCCACAGTCAGGTTAGGTATACAGGTTAAATAGGTTAGACAAATATAAAGTGTATGATATGTAATGTATACACTGTCTTATTATATAAATAACTCAATTGCAACATGTAATACATGTGACTGAAGCATAACATAGTAGAAAATCCGTAGGTTTTAAAATCAGACCTGAATTCTAATCTTAAATGCATCTCCTATTGGTCGTGTGAATTCCCAATTCTCTGAATCTTCATCTTTTTCACCTATAAAATCTGGAAGGTAATTGTGAGATCAAAAATTGTTCTATTAAAAACTACTTGAAGGGCGTCTGGGTGGCTCAGTCATTTGAGCGTCCGACTTTGGCTCAGGTCATGGTCTCATGGTTCATGAGTTTGAGCCCTGCATCAGGCTCTGTGCTGACAGCTCAGAGCCTGGAGCCTGCTTCTGATTCTGTGTCTCCCTTTCTCTCTGCTCCTCCCTGCTCATGTTCTGTATCTCTCTCTCTAAAAAATAAATGTTAAAAAAAAAAAAATACTTACAAGCACCTACTCTGTTCTTTGAAGTAGTCTGGATGATCCCGCTATACCAAGCAGATTCAATATTTGGTGACATAAAGCAGTCAAGCTTTGTTTCTCATTTCCCATGTCCATTGCAAGTTGGCTTGTTGCCATCCTCACTCAATAACCCAGGCTGACAAAGAGGCCACTGCCAGCAATTTGCTGAATGCAATGGTTGAGAGCCTTGGGAGAACTCTAATGGGTCTCACACCAGCAGTTTAATGGGTGGCTTAGAAGTGACAACTAATTTATTGGTCAACACTGGTCTCTTAGCCCATATCACAGGGGGACTGAGAAATTCTTACCATGAGCCCATAATGGGGTAAACTGGGAAAATGTAGTAAACACTGCCACTGATTGACTTACTGTGACCCAGACTTTGGAATGGGTGTGCCAGACCTGACCTGGCAGTGCCTGACCCCAAGAAGGATCACATACCTGTTGTTCTTCCTGTATTAATTGCCTAGCACTGAACTCACAGATTCTGTAGGAAGCCTAGAAGTCAAGATATTGAGAACCACTTCCTTTGCACATCTGTCGGGCATACATTTGAGATTCCCAGTTCTGTTTCTGTCAGCTGCAATTTTCTAAAATAGTGGATGGTGCCTTCTGCCTTCCCTGAGGGCACTCTGGAATGAATGAAGAGATTGCCTTCAGGGAGGTCTTTATTCCTGAGGATTTGTCTTGCCCCTCTACACCTCTGCTCCTAAAATCTGACCCTGGTGTTGGTAGTATCTCATGGATCACCTTCACAGCACTAACTATAATGTGGCTGATGGAAGATCAGAAAGCTGGGGCCGGACTAATTTGAGGAACCAGGTGGGCTCGTAAACCGTCCTTATTGATGAAGAATGACTTACCGGCTATTTAAAGACAGCTGTTTTCTTGTGCTGTTCAATCTTGGTTTTGTGTTTTTTCTTTAATAGACTTTTTTTTATTGCACATGAGGATTCTTTGGTAATGTCTTCTGATTTACCACTTGTCTGTGTTTTTAATATCAAGGAAGAACATAGATTGAGGTGATTGCCTTTGGTTGCAACTTTAGTGGTGATGGGTGTGGAGTTATTAGAATTTATAGTCATGCTGTTTTTGCAGATACACTTTGCTTGTCTTGGAAGGGCTTATAAAACGCACCAAGGAATGTGAAGAGAAAGCAACTACCAAATTGTGACAGAAAAACTCTGGTACAAATGTTGTGTTTTGATGTTCTGTTTGCTAAAATTTATGTTTATTTTTACAGCATTTCTTGATGACACTGTTGCCAAATTAGCCAGTCCTTAGCCCGTACCACCACTTTCAGCTATACTAATTAGGGGAAAGAAAGGGAAAAGATGACTGACATTTATTGAAGTCTCAGAGTATGCACAGCCACGTGCCAGGCATTTCCCACATATGTGTTCTCTTAAAATCCTTGCAAAAAGCTTCAAAGGTAGCAATTTGCCATTCCCTTCCTCCACACATCCCTTTATAGCAGGGAAATCAGAAGTTAAATAAACTGCCCAAGGTCATAGAACTTTCAGAGCCAGAGAGAAGTATTATTTGAACCATGCTATGCTAAAACCATGCTTATCCTATTGAACCAATTAACTTCTCCAGTGCTTGCAGGGTGTTGCACATGGTTGAATGTTTGGATTGTTCCTTTTCGTGATCTCATATATCCCTTAAATTTGAATAATATTTTACTATCATAAACTGTTATATTAATGATTATAATCATACCATTTTTTAGCCTTATAACAGTCCTAGGAAGCCTGGAAAGCTGGTATCCTGTCCCTGTGATATATTATTAAGAAATGGGTTCTTAATTAAGAAAAATTAAGTAACTTGCCCAAAGGTCAGTCAGGGCTGTTTCCGAAGACAATGCTTTTTATCCCTCAAATCTTCTCTGGATACAGGAGCCAGCAGAGTTTATCTTTATGGCAGCTGAGCGTTATGGATTCAAGCATCGGCAACTCTATGCGTACTTGCCACAAGACTTATAATGAACTGAGACAAAGCAGTTAGCCACAGATTATAATGCCACTGTGGTCCCATGACAAATGACAAGGAGTTTGCAGTAATGAAATCTTATTACTGCAAGTAAAGAGACCACATCTGAGGTCTAGCCCAGCCACATTTACCACCGTGGGGAAACACAAGGAAACATCTGGGTATAAGGGTCTCCGCTGACACTGGCGGCAGAGCTAGCAGGATTAAGAAGATCTCTCCGAAGCACTGATTGCAGTGGCAAATGTGTGGCGCCTCAGATAAGGACCAAATATTTATTCTGGCAGAGATTAAATCTTTTCTTCCCCTGAATCTATTATGGATCTTGCAGAAAATCTGCCCAAGAATATATCTCGCTCATCAGCCAACTCACTCAGCCAGAACTGTACTTTGCCACTGCTGTTGCTGAAAAGCGGCAGAATGCTGGTTTAAAGGCCTCCTCTCTCTGCCTAAAACTGTTCTCCATCCATGATTAATTAGTGACTCAGAGGTGAATTGAATCACCAGCAGTCCTTTCCATGCATCCGGGATTTATATAGTGATTTCTCATTGAAGAACCGTAGTGCAATACACAGCCCACATTTGCGGTGTGGGCAGAGGAGTGATGGTGTCTGCAGTCATGGTTTAACTCCTCCAGTTCTCTTATTCTGCTTAACAGGTTATGGCCCAGGTTACTATAAACCGGCTTACTTAGGCATAAGGATGAGTAGGTTCTAACACACACAAACCCCCTTAGAAATGAATGCCCATGCTTTTAAGTAGGGGAACGCAGAAAAATCATATTATCTTTTTGGAATTCCTAGAGAATTAAGGAGAAAGAATAAAGTGGATCATAACATTATTAATTATGGGCATGAGAGATGCAAAAAGAAAACCTTATCATCAGTTTCATTTATCCATTGTAATGCTAGGGACTTCGTTTAGTGCTGGAGATGTAGAAGGGGGAAAAAAAAAACCCGAAGAACATGGTGTCACAATAAACAGGGATTTATAAAAGCATAAGTACATTTAGTCCCCATTTGAGGAGGCGCCTGCATTCCTTTTCTCAGAGTGCAGAACGTGGGAATTGCAGGCATCATTTTACATCGCGTGCTGTGTGATCAGGGCACAAAGAAATAGTAATGTCCGCCCTGTATCACAGCGTCCCTGCATGCTGAAAGCAGCCTTTCTTAGCTTAGGTTCCTACTTTCTAAAATCAAGACTCCTGGGGGCCACCTGGGGGGTTCAGTCAGTTAAGCATCTGACTTCAACTCAGGTCATGATCTCACAGTTGGTGAGTTTGAAACCTGCTCTGTACTGACACTGCAGAGCATGGAGCCTGCTTTGGATTCTGTGTCTTCCTCTCTCTCGGTCTCTGTCCCTGCCCCACTCATGCTCTGTCTCTTTCTCTCAAAACTAAACATTAAAAAATTTTAAAAAAGTGCTCCTGGGTACTTGTCCATTCTTTTATCAGGAATAAGATGTATTCACATATTAAAGGAAAATCAGTAAGATGAAGAATGCCCAACTTCTGAAAAAATAAGTGAAATGTACCAAACAATATGGAAACCAGTGCTTAAAATCTCAGAAATCTTAATTCATTGACTTTAAGCATACCAAATGTTTAATAAATATTGTATTTATGTATTGAATGAATTAATGAATGAACCCAGTTATTAAATCTGAGATTCTATGAAATCTTTCCTACATCTTAATTTACATGAATTCTGGACTTTTTTCCCCTCCATATCTTTCTTTCTCTCATCCTTTTTCCCCTCTTCTGGATCCTCCTCCTCCTTTTTATTCTCCTTTTACTTCTTAAATAAGGAAATAGAAAATAATGGAGACTAGGTGGACAAATACAATGGCAGGGTTACCACTAAATTTCATTGTCCTTGAATGTCCAACCTGTTGCTTAGCTAATAGGTCAGAGAACTAGAGAAGTGGAAAAAGTGTCTCCGTCTCTCCTTGTCCATCCGTCCTCACATCCCACGTGCTTTGATACCCTTCCACAAAGTTGAAATAGACGGATTATATCTGATCAGTCAGGTTACTTCCATTTTGTGTCTCATTGTGAATACCAATCCCAACTGTTAGTCATAATAAATTACTAGAGGAGAAGAGTAAGAGTTTTAATAGCTTTATTTATGTTTGCTTCCTCCATCTTCACTGTAATCATCATGTTCATTGCCATAGGGTCACTCTTCTGAAATTCATTGTGTTCCCCGCCCAGAAGTCTTTTTTGGGAGGCCATTGAGGTTCTCTTCTATGTAGCATAAAGCTATAGCACTGAAGATGATGCCCTTCTTTGGATGAATCTTAGGAATAGGGCTGCAAGTGTGGGAAGAGTGGCAGGCATCTGACCCTGAAAAATCAAGCTCAGTTTCACTGGCTTCTACTGAGGGTGCATGTTCTATGTGTTTTAGACCTACAAGACGTATCATCAGGTGCTGACCTATAATGCTAATCCTTTGGCCATTGCTTCCTAATCATTCATTGTACCCTTTCTCTTGGCCTTGATCCCTTCCCACAATGTGCAAGCATGCTTTTATTTCCTCCCTAATCCTGAATCTAAACTGTGAGGTGATCTAGAGTCCAGTGTCTAATTACCTGTCTTAGAATATAGGCTTAATTCATCTCACAGAAATCAACACTGCAGTGTCACTACACGGGCCTTGGGTAGTTCTCCGGCTCCAGCTTTGATATCTGTTGAGAGCAATCAAGTGATGTAACCCATACAGTGCAGCCTGTGAGAGCAATTTGGGTGGCTTTATGCCATTGGTTTTTATGTCCAGGATGAAAGCCCATGGAGAAATGTAGGATACTATTGTTAACTTCATGCTGACCGCTCCCTCTGCGTACCTACGGATTTATTGTTAGTTGGAGGATCAACTTTAAAGGGAGAAAATCTTGTGGTTGGTGATAACTGTGCCCTTTGTGTTTCTTTATCACAGGAACAGGGAAAAATTGGAGTTGTCTTCAATATTGGCACCGTTGACATCTCCATCAAAGAGGAGAGGACCCCTGTAAATGATGGTAAATACCACGTGGTGCGCTTCACCAGGAACGGCGGCAATGCCACACTTCAGGTGGACAACTGGCCAGTGAACGAGCACTATCCCACAGGTACATGCTTTACTCTCAATGACCATATACTGTCTTTTGCTCTCCCATTCTTACTTCTAAGTGGTGATTTTCTCATAACTGTCACCAACTCATGAAACACTGAATATAAACTACACATTCATGTGTGAGAGTGTGTGTGTGTGTGTGTGTGTGTGTGTGTGTGTGTGTGTGTATGAGAAGATAGGGTACTCCTTTAGGGCTTGGTTCAGTGTAGGGAGCTCCTGGAGACTTACTAACTATGCACTGCACACTTTATGTCAACCTGAGGAGTACTGCCTGACTGGCTCATACTAAAGATGATTACTGTAGGTTTTCCAGGGCATTGCAAATGAGGACGAATGGAGGGAGGGGGAGCCATCTCCGTCCTGAGCTATTGTTGATAATCAAAGAATAATCAATTGGAGATCTGGACTCTGTGGTGTCATTTAGTCAGGTGAAGTTGAAGATACAGGTGGCCGGAGATTTCAGAAACACTGTAAAAGGAAGTTTACTAAACTTTGAATGGTGAACATCAAGTCAGGGTAACAGTGAGAGAAAAACTAAGGGTGGAGTTTCGTTCGTCTGGTTGACTTTGCCAATTTTTTTCTTTCATTTACACTACACCTGCCTTGATAATTCAGAGAGTGGTCCTAGTAGGCATTTTAACAGCAAGCATGCTGGCGTGGGAGGGAGAGGGGTTAATCATCTGTTTAAATTTTATGGTTCAAGGAGCATTTGCCAGCAAACTCCCAGAGCCAGATGGCCAAATCAAGGGCAATGGGAGGAAAGGTTGCTTTCTTTTAAAGAGATCATTCAAATGATCCATCAGCTTTCCCTCTCATCTCTCACTTCTCCCAGGAAAAGGGCCCTCAACTCTGATTGTAAAGGTTTCAGGAGTAGAAGAGAAAATACTTTGGCATAGGGCCTTTGATCCACAGTTGTACTACCACCTAGATGCAAGAGAATAGCTCAGAATACTGAATTTTTTACTAGTGCGGGCATGATGCTATGTTTTACTGTGTCTCCTACCTTTCAGACTCTACCCCATAATTCTCTCACTGCCATCCCCTCAATGGAGGAGTGAGCGCAGAGATCAAGAAGCCCAAAGCACACTTTCAGAAGTTGAAGAGCTGTTTAGCTAATAATTATCACACTTTGGAGATATACATAAAGTAAATCTGCCTATTTGTGGCCCAAGAATTTTCAATGACTTGAATGCTGTGATTGTTTTCATGCCTGATTCAGGATTAATTTTATTTAAAAGCCAATCAGAAGTAATTGTGCTACCATTCCCCATCCCATAGCCAGAGTCTTCCTTTGTCTTGCCTAAGAATTAAGAGAGCATCTACAAACAGCATACAGGACTCCCAAGATATTGAAATAAAAAAACCTACCCATTTATCTACCATCTCAGTCTCCATACAACAGCCAGCTCAGCCTTTGCCGGGAGTCTCTTGTCATACACTTAACACTTGTTAGATTAAGGCACAGAAATGACCTTACACATTTATCTTTGAGCCTTTGAAAAGAGCCGGAAGTATTACCAGCTACTATGAATTCTTATCATCATCCAATTTGCTAGACACTAATAGACCTGATGTTTAAATGTTTTGTGCTTAAACTCTGGGGACAGGTAGTCGGGGGAATCAAAATAGCCTAAGATCTTAAAAGCTGTTCATTTGCTCCATGGAAAAAATCACTCTTTCTCAATGTGTGTTATCACTGGCCCTGCTGGTGGTAGTGCTGTAGGATTTGTTGTGTTTCTATTAGGAATTTCAAAGATTTCTAAATTGATGTTAACCACTTGCCCTGAGCCAGTATAGAACCCACAAGTTTGCTGAAGACTCTTTAATGGCCGTTTAAAAGCCACAGAAATGTAAGAAAACCAGTGACCCTTGCTGTGTGCCTATCTCATTGTATCTTCAGTTTCAAATTATGGGTTGCTTCGTATGTTTTCAAAACAGAGTAAACTTTTCTTTAATGGCATTGCTTACCACTGAAAACGATTATTACTAGTAAAGCTTGGAAACTGTTGTTTAGTAATAATAAGTATTATTATTACAGAGCATGCTACAGTGTAGCAGTTATAAGTATGGGCTTTGGAGTCAAGTGGCTGGAGTTGGTCAGCTGTGAGTCTAAGGCAGGCTAGCTTAAGATTTTGAAAGGTCCTAAGCACTGAAATATTTGGTGCCGCTACCCACATGTAATACAAAATACAACACCACCATCCCATAAAATAAGTGTGTAAGAATTCCTAGCACATCTGATTTTTCCTCTCTATCACGTTATGCTTTAAAAATATATTCTTTCTTCCCATATCCTCGTTTTTTACTGCTTTCTTGGTTCTGTAAATGTGTATTCTTCCTATTTGTGGATCCAGTTTCTCGTCAGTAACCTTGGGCAATTTATTTAACCTCCAACCTCTGTTTACCAGTCTGTAAAATGGAGTTATGGTAATACTTTCCAGGGCTAACATGAAGATTGAGTTGAATGCATGTAAAATGTTCTACCTAATACACTGTTACTTAAGTCAGTACTCTGTAAGTGTTAGCTATGAGAATGATCAAATATGTGGGTAGCATTTTTTTTCACTGTTATGTAGTCACTCATACGGCTTACTTCACTGTGACCATTAAATAGCCCATAAATTGTGTAGAGTGGACCCTCTTATTCTCCATTTTAAACATTAAAAGAGATCCAGGGATATGCTGTGTCTTTCCTAAGGTCACATAGTAAATGCGGAAAAAAATTAGAACCATATTCTCCCATTCTTAACTGGGCACAATTTCCACTATTGCCCCTACATCAATTAGGGGAAATTTTGAAAAATGCATGGATAGAAATGAGCATCTCTCTCCTTCTGTCATCTTAAATTTATTCTTTTTTTTTTTTAAGTGTCCTGTTACATAGGTCACTACCAATCACCACACAAAGGTGGTTATTGTAAGATGTGGAGTCAAAAGTCCCTTTGAAAAGAAAAGATTTTTTGAGCTGTGCTGAAAAACTCATTTGTAACGAGTCTGAGGTGTCCTTCTGACAACAGTGGCAATATGAATCCACAAAGCAATTGAAGGAATACTGAGTATTTGAAGGAGTTATCATCATTCTTCATTGCCTACACTGGAAAATGGTATTAGAAAGTCCAAAGTTATTTTTAATTTTTAATTTTTAAGGGGTAAATGTGTATGGGTTAATGTTGAAACATTCTAGTTTTATATCCCACTCTTGTAAGATTCCGTAGGAGTGGTCACCTTTTGATCTTTAGATACCTTATTTCTCTCCCTATGCTACTGAAAGGATCCACTTAACTAAATTTAAAGCATCGTTAGAGCAATCTGGCAAGGTTTAATTTATATTAAACTGTGAGATTAAAATACCCCGTGTATCTGGGCATCCAGGAACAAAAGACATCTGGTCAGGCAGGCTTGACACAATTTCTACCAAAGTGATGTATTCTTTTCCCAAACTATCCTATTCCATTCATAGTGATAAGTATAGAAACCATCAGAAGGGGTTGAGGTGTGCTACTTGTCTCTCGCTAATGTCCTAACGGTAAAGAAATATGGAAGAGCCCCTACAACATATCCATGTAAGTTATCTCATTTCGACAGCATGCTCTCAGGCAGTTGTTCCTGCTCAACAGGTCCCTGGGTACCAGGATGAATGGGTCAACTCCAAAATCTTCTCATGGACATTCATAGGGTTTTATGTGCCTCTATGAAAACATCCCGCTGTGAAATATTTAGGAACCACCTGGGCCCAGGGCATGCGGCGTTGGCTCTTTGTGAATCAGGAAGATCCAGAATGAAAGTAGTTCTATAGCCATCGTGATCTTATATCACTTAATTCTGAGGATAGAACTCAAAAGCAGCTTCTTTCTTTGAACCTGAAAATAGACAGGCTAAGGAACAGGAGAGGGAAATAAAAGAAGAATCCGCTCAGAGCCGGCATCCAGGCACTGACAAATGTTCCTTATAAAGCCTCTGATTACTGTCTTGACACAATGCAGTAGTGGGGACAGGGAGGGGAGGTGCAAGGTGAGTTAAGCATGAGAGACTAATTTTAGCCCCAGCTCCAGGCCACCTGGGAGGCTGAGCTGACTGGGATTGTTAAAGATCCTCTCTGCCATCCCCGGGTGGCTGGTTATGTCACCGGGGCTACTAGAACTCTGAGCAGGGAGCAGTAAGAGGCGTTTTAGGTCAGAGACAGGCTTCCTGGAAACCGAAGGCTGAGAAGCAGCAGCTCTGATGTTTAGGACTTTCCCTTTTCCCACTGCATATGGTGCTGAGGAGAGCAGAGTCTCCATTGTGTTCCTTTTTTTCTTGATATTGCGTGCCAACTCGTTTGAAGGGCCCTTGACTGGATTCCCCTTTTCCAGTCAGTAAGATGCCCCTGATGCCCTGAGCTTAAATGTCTGACCACTCAGCTCAGAACATGAAAAGGATGTAGAAGTGGTTCTTCTTCTAGGACAGTAGATTAGAAAACTCTTTATATTTGAATATGTCAAGTTCCATAGAATCTTGTGTTTGTAAGTATTGAAAGCAAAAACATTGCTATAGTGCTTAGTGATGCTCAAAGCGCCTTCATATGCATTATTACATTTGAGCGTCACTCCATCCTGAGAGGGACCAGGTTTGGTATTACTACCAGCATAGCCATATTAAGATTACATTACTGAGGCTCTGAGGGGCTAGATAACTTATGCAGTATTCACACAGCTGAAGGAGGAAAGGCAAAATTCCCATCCGGATCTTCACATGGCGCAAATTCAGATTTCCTGCCCATTTTCCCATTTCTCAGAGTCATGATTTTATTGATACCAACATTAGGTTATTAGGGTTTGGTTTGGTTTTTTTCGTTTTTCATTTTTTCACCAGAAATATTCTCAGATAGAATTCCCTGCCTTGGACCAGTTCGGTTAGTTAAGGTTTCTCAACTTTGGCACTCTCGACACTTGGGGCTAGATAACTCTTTGCTGCAGGGGGCTGTCCCGTGTATTGCCGAATGTTTAGCAGCCTCCCTAACTTCTGCCTACTAGACGCCAATAGCATGTGTCTAATGCCAGGAGTCCTCTGGGGGACACAGCTACCCCTGGCTGAGCAGCACCGAGTTATAGAAAGTCTCCAACATATTTTATTTCAAATGTGTATTGTCCTTTTATAGTTTACACAGTACACATGAAATAAGAGAGGTTTCTTTGTCCACATCTCATATTTAATTATTGAGATTTCGAAGGGTTAAAAACAAGTCTATGTACTTGACGTGATGCTAAAATTTCTGAGGTCTTGGGTTTTCATTAATTCCTACCCAGGAGGTTTTCATTCCTTTTCTTTTTCTTTGCCTACAAACATTTGAGGCCTTGCCAGATTCGAAGCACACATTAAAACAAGCCCCATCTACTTGCTCATTCAGCCGTTCAGGACTAGTGTTACTTTCAGTTCAACTGGAGGAAAAATAAAAACCAATAGTGAAGTCCTGCAAGGGGAATAACCAGTGTAAATACCATCAAGAGGGAAAGCCCTGTTTGAACATGTTTTCAAGACTAGAGATATAATGGCAACTAGAGGGAGGCTCACTTAATGAATGTATTTGAACATTGCTAGGTACATTTTAAAAACCATCTTATAAATAAGTTCTTCGAACATGTGGTCACAAAATGTTTCAATTAATCAATCAAACCAGTACTTCCTGAATACTTGGACTGCTAAATAATTCAACTTCTCAGGAATGAATTAGAACACAAGCAGGTGAGTTTCTACTTAGAAGGGACTTTAAATTTGTTGGGGATAGTCTTTGGTGAAAAAATTTGGGACACCTGGATGCCTCAGTTGGTTAAGTGTCTGACTTCAGCTCAGGTCATGATCTCGTGGTTCATGCGTTCAAGCCCCACATTGGGCTCTGTGCTGACAGCTCAGAGCCTAGAGCCTGCTTCAGATTCTTTGTCTCCCTCTCTCTCGGCCCCTCTCCCGCTCACACTCTTTCTCTCAAAAATAAACATTAATTTTTTCATAAAAATAATTTTAAAATGTTAAAAAAAATCTTTTCAGTAAATATATATATATATATATTTATATATATATATATATATATATTTTATGAAGCACTGTTCTTTAACTTGGCTACAAATGAGATTCTCCAGGAAACTTTTTTTTTTGTAACATTTATTTATTTTTGAGACAGAGCATGAGTGGGGGAGGGGCAGAGAGAGAGGGAGACACAGAATCTGAAGCAGGCTCCAGGCTCTGAGCTGACAGCACAGAGCCCAACGTGGGACTCGAACTCACAGACTGCGAGATCATGACCTGAGCTGAAGTCGGACGCTTAACCGACTGAGCCACCCAGGCGCCCCTCTCCAGGCAACTTTTCATAAACTACCAGTTCTCAGGCCCCGGTCCCAGGTAATCTAATTGATCTGGGGTGTGGTCCTTAGATCAGCCGCATCAGCATCACCTAGAAGCTTGGTAAAAATGGAGCATCTTGGGCCTCACCGCAGAGCCACTGAATCAGAATCTGCATTATAATAAGAATCTCAGGCAATCCGTGTGGAGTGTAAAATTTGAAAAACACTAGTCCAGGCATCAGTTTTAAAAAGCTCCCATGGTCATTCTGTATGCAGCTAGGTTGCAGAATCATTGTTACTGAGAAAGCTAAAAATGTATCTTTTTTCTCCTTTCAGACTGACTACAGGGTTGTTCAACATGGTAGCCACTAACTAACCGCATTTAGCCACACTTACAATGCAGCTGAGATGACTGAGGCCCTGAAAATTTATTTTTATTGAGCAATTATTATGTCCTAAGCACTGAGGATTTAAATACATTTTTTTCATTCAGTCTTCAGGCCAGCACTATGAGACTGGTGGCTGATGGCTTATATTGGACAGTGTAGGACTAGAATATACTCTCTCTTATTCCTTTTACTTGTTATATAAATGTAAATATTTACAACATCAATAAACTCATGGGCATTTATCTTCTTTTACCTTCTGAACTCACCCAATGTATTTTGTCATCATACAATCACTGGTTAATCACTCCATTTGAATCATGGGATTGTTATCCCAGAGAGAGATAGAAATGGCAGGTGTTACTGTCTCAACTAAATTTATCCAGAGGGGGATGGCTACCCTTTTTGAGCATTTCCTACATATGTCCCACTGCAGGTGTAACATATTATTTACCCTTGATACAACCCTTGAGTTTGATGTTAACTTTATACCCATTTCCTAGATTAGGAGTAGTTCTGAGACTTTAAGTACTTAACTAGCTCACAGAATTTTTCCCTCAGGTTAAGTCTCTAGTTTCTGCCAAGTTACAAGTTAGCATTTCCCTGGGCATTGATAACATTTGCTTTGTTCCACACATTGCTTAGGTCTTTCGGGACTGTGGCAGTCTCTTTCTTTTCACAATTCTCCTTTACATTCTAGCACCATCTCTACTTGGATGGGAAGGGCTTTATTAGGTGAAAGTCTGTTTTATTGTTTAACGGTCTTGCTTGGGGGATGGGAGATTTTCGAGAGGGTGAATAGTATTTTTTTCCTTTAATTTTTGTTTTATCAGGAAACCTTCCTTTCTCTTCTGTGAATTCCCAGCCACAAGATAAATCGCCTCGTCTCTTACAAGTTAAATACAATTACTGCTATCAAACCTAGAGCCTTCCTGTCCCTGTAAATGTCTCTTAGAAGCTGATAAGAGTTTCAAGGCAAACTGTGGGCTTCTGGCTAATGCTAAAATTAAACATCACCACCACAAAAAGACAAGAATACACACACAAGCACACACACATTTGTATACACATATATGTTTACACACACACACACACCCTATGGAAGGGAACATTTAGGATAGAGGGAAAAAGAATTCATAAACACATGGCACATGGACACGAAACACATGTCCCTGAGACATTAAACTAACACATGACTCAAGGTTATTTATGATATAATTAAATAACACACAAAGGAGTTTGTAACCATTATGAAGATTTACACCAGATAATATGACAGCAATTATAGTAACTAAAGACATTATTTATCCAGAATTCACTTGTAAATAGGGCAGTGCTTTTGATATAGAGTTGTTCATCAGAAGAAGAATGTTTCTGGAAACTTCTCTAGGACTTTATGAGATACACATCTCAGTCTCAGGTCTTGGCTAATGCTTTTCTCATCTTTCATAGACTGCCTTGAGATTTAGAGGGGAAGATGGAATCTAACAAATTAAAAGCCATTTGATAATTATTTATTTCATCATACATTAAATGGTATACATGTTATAGTCTAGGGACTCGGTGAGAGAAGTAAAGAGAAATTTGAGGGTCACTTCTAGCCATTGAGGGTCATTTAACTAGAAATGTAAAGAAAAAGATTTCTTAATTTCTGTGAATAATGAGTATATGTATATATTAAACCTAATCTGTGGAATAACTCTTTCAAGATTAGAAATACTGTGTGATGACCTTTTAATGTGGTTTTTAAATTATACTCAGTTGAGATCAAATGTGACATAAAAATCCTAATGATATCTCATTCTATGCAAGGCATCTATAATTAACACAGATTCTTCCAAATTAAAACAGTCATCAAATATTGCATAATATCAAAACCAGGCTAAGTGAATTGTGTTTGATTTTTCCTATCGTCGCTGAGAAGCTCCAGTTTAGATAGTAAATAGAAATTTTGGTCTATAAAATTTCTCCTAATTATTAAAATTCAGAATCATTATCCCAATCATAAAATGCAGTTACCCTGCACTGTTTTCACTCTGCCCCAGAGTTACATGGACATCAAATGCCCTAAGACCCGTCCAAGACTATAGCTTTATGTATAGGAAAAGTTTGCAAGTTCAATGTCTTCAGTTTAAGTCTTCTACAAGGTTGCAGGGTCCCTGTAGTTATTTAAAGTCTAAAAAGAACATTGAGCTTCTTATAGAAAGGTGCATAAATATCCAATAATAATAATAATATATATTCACATACAGTATGTCGTTTATAATTCTATAAAGCACGGAGGGTAATGAAAGGCACTCTAAACTGTAAATCACTCAATCGATTGTAATCATATTGCAGCTCATCTCAAAGAGATAAAGACTTCCCACTGCTCTAAAATCCCTGTCAATACCCCAGCAGGCTGAAGAAAGGGGAAAGGAGGGTCAGAGGAGGGAAGAGAGAATGAGTCAAGGACAAAGGGACACTTTTAATCTTCAGTTCATGGAGTGAATGTGGACTGAATTTGATTCCCACTGATATTTAGTTTGGTTTATGAGATGCTTTCTTTTTTACATGGTACTTTTATAGCCTTTCAGTAAGTTCCTGATGCTCTGTGTTGGCCTCGATGGAGGGGTTTGCCACATACCAGTGACTGATATACGGTGCTGCATAAGAACACTTGGGGACTTAGGTGTGTAACTGGAAAATGATAATTCAAGCCAAAAGCTAAAGATTGTATTAAACCATATGTTGGAAATGAGTTGATAATGGGCCAGATGAAAATTTATATTGCATTTTCAAGCAGCAGAAACACGTTGGAAGTCTCTTTACTAACTGATGTTGCTTTTTTTTAAAGAGTTGCTGCTAATCCGCCATCCTCATCAATGGGGTGAGTTTGAGTGGAGTGATCTCCTTATGCGTTTATTCATTCCACCATTCAACAAATATTAATTCAAAATCTACTTTGCATATGAATCCATGCTAAATGATGGGTAGATGATGGGAAATAAAACAAAGCCTCTGCCCTCAAGGATCTTACAGCCTAGCGAAAAAGAAGTGCATATACACAAGCAAGATAATTTTCATACTTAAATTTTATTGTGTAGTTATAAAGTGCCAGGCATTGCACTAAGTTCTTATATTAAATCTTTAAAATAGCCCTAAGAGGAAGAGACTATTTTTTATCATCATTTTCTAAATGGAAACATGGAGGCCTGTAAGATTAGCTCTCTCAGGGTTTTGAGCTAGTACACGAATACCTGGAATTCAAGTCTGTATCTCTTGGAAGGCAAATGTAATACTCCCGTGCATTAGACGATATTGTACCTATAGTTCCAGGTGCCATTAGAAGGCACTACAGATGACATCTGGGTTCAGTGGCACACACAAGTACCTGATGGAGCCTGAGGACCAGATAGGAGTGGCATGGGATGGGATTTGGGCTGTGACCTAGGGTTCTCTAGGACAATGCTAACCAACTCTGCTCCCCTACCTACCTGGACATACAGAAGCATAAACTGTGACATGACAACCTGCGTCGTTCACACCGTGGGAACGAATGGGCAGGCATTGTTCATACCTTATTTCACTTAGTGTAATCTGCCCAACAGTTGAAGGAGAGAGGTATTAATCTCTTCCTTTTATAGAAGAATAAACCAAGGTTCAGGGGGATTGAGCACATTCGTTTCAGTCACAGGTCCAGAAAGTGTAAACAGTGGGATTCTACATAGATTTTTGTTTATTCCTACACCCCTCTCTCTTTCTGTTACCTATTTTTCTGTCTGTTTCCCAGGAGTACTTCAGTTTGTATTGTATATAGAGCTCAAAATCTTTTGGTTGACAGAGGTAAATTCACATGCAAATTTACTATTGTTTCCCACATCCCAGTGCATGCAGTACACTCTGTAATCACATTATTAAACATTTACTAGAAATGTATTTCTGCCTGATGCACAATTGCCAGTCTCAATGTTTAATTAAACTGAATTTGTTTTCATTTTAATCACTTATTGAAATGTGGTTTTCCCAGAGTTCAATGGGGAAATCTTCATTCCAAATGCCTACAAGTATGTGAGCTGTTTATCCTGGACAAGGGTCTAAGGCTATTATAACGTATCCTCGAATAAGGGATTTTAGGGGAATAATGTTAATTAACAATTTGTGACACTGGTATAGTACTTATTTTGTGTCAGGCTCATGGATTGTCACATTGAATCCTCACAGCATCCTAGAAAGTGATTCTGTTATTATTCTCATTTTGGAGATGAGGAAACAGTCTCAAAGAATTCGAGTAACATAGTCTCCAGTATCCTACAACTAGTAGGTGATGGGGCCAACTTGGATTTGAACATAGGCATGGAAACCCTGATTTATTTATTTATGTATTTATTTATTCTAATTTAAGTAATCTCTACACCCAACATGAGGCTCAAATTCATAACCCCCAGATCAAGAGTCACATGCCCTTCTGACTGAACCAGCCAGGTGCTCCCCTGATATCTTCATTTAGAGAAACTTATTCTCTAAAAAGCCAAATAATAAGAATTATAGGCTCTGCAAATTATGAGGTCTTTGTTGCTATTATTTAACACTGCTACTGTGCAAAAACAACCATAGACAATACACAAATGAATGAGCACTGCTGTGTTCTAAGAAAAGAATTTACAGAAAGAAACTACAATGAGCCAGGTTTACCCATCGGTTTTAGTTAAGGGGGCCCTCAATGTAGATCATGCATGTTTTGAAGCCTATAGCTCTGTTGTTACTGATCCATGAGCTTTATTTTGTGGATTGTTGTATCTCTGTTAAGAATAAAGGGAGCGAGATAATTGCTAAGTGGATTAGTTAAATCTGAGAGACCTGAGAATAGTATTGTTAAGTAGGATACCGTAGACCCACTGGTGAGGTTAATTCAGGATAAAGAAATACACAGGTGGGACCCACAATCCACGTACTTGTACTTAAACAAAAACCCAACCATACACTGCTTTCTTAACTGAATACCAAAGACACAGATTCAGTTCTACCTTCATTTATGTTATGCTGCACATTGCTTAAACAGGATCTGAAAAATAACAAACCGAAAGCTTTAATATTTCTCTAGTTCCGTTACTTCTACTTGTAACCGTGAATGGCGGTGATCCAAATATACTCTTTCTCACACACTTCTTAGGGGAGTTGCATACTTTCATTTTGAATTTATTGTTTTTTGTTTTTATTAGCTGGCTCAGCTTCCCTAACCTATTCTCCATAGCCCTTCTGCATAAAGGCTTCACCTGGCCTCTTAGCATTTATCTTTTCTTCTACTCACTTACTGTTATGTCCATCTTCTGAGTCCCAGACAACCTTCTCTTCATTTTCTTGGCATTGGCTGTCCCTAACTGGTTGTTGAAAGCTTCCTACTTGTGCTTCTCTTCTGTTTTTGGCCACTGATCTGCCGATTTCGAGGGTGGACTCTTCTTAGATGTGATCGGATTATTTCTTTCTGTTGAGTTTTAGAGAGTTCAGAATCTGCTTCTATTTATTAAAGGAACAAGTACCAGGTTATAGTTTATATAGATATGTATATGTGTATGTGTATACAGATGTATATGTACATGCATAAGCATGCACAAGTTTAAAATAAATTTTTAAAAATCAAACTAAGGGGGGCGCCTGGGTGGCTCAGTCGGTTAAGCATCCAACTTCGGCTCAGGTCATGATCTCGCGGTTTGTGGGTTTGAGCCCCGCGTAGGGCTCTGGCCTGGAGCCTGCTTCAGATTCTGTGTCTCCCCCTCTCTCTGCCCATCCCATGCTCATGCTCTCTCTCTCTCTGTCTCTCAATAATAAGTAAACATTAAAAAAAAAAAAATCAAACTAAGGAAGACCAGATCTTACTAATACAAAATAGCAACCCACTTCACATTTTGCTGACCTCAGTATTGACTGTAATAAAAGTCAAAGTTTCCACTATCAGAGTAGAAAGCATATAACACCAGACTTTGTTCTCTATAGCTCAAGCAAAGTGGTCACAGTGGGGGGAATCTATTAATTCCCCCCCCACCTCTTTTTTTTTTTGAGTCAAAGCAGCAATGCAGCAGGTGTTTAATGTATGTTAAACTGGACAACTGTGCTGAAATTATTGGAGACTTTTGATTCCATTGTGTATACATTACAACAGTGTACACCAAGGTAAAGAGTATCCTTTACAAGCATTACATATTCTTAATTTGGGGGCACCTGGGTGGGTCAGTTGGTTAAGCCACCTCTCTCTCTGTTCCTTCCCTACTCATGCTGTCTCTGTCTCTCTCAAAATAATTAAATAAACTTAAAAAATAATTTTAATATACTTTATTTCATTTTAAAGGTAATCAACAAATAACTGATTTTTATTATGAATAGCTTTTGAGATTTTACTGGGAAATTTTCTTGGTTGAAACAATCAAATCTTATTTGAGATGATTCTCTCTAGGTCTTAAAGAGTGAATTTCCCAGTGTATTTAGACAAAATGGTAGAAGAGAAAAAGAACATTCAGGCATCCATGAAAGTTAAAAAAAAACAACTAAATATAAATGTGACATAGATATATATGTAGAGTAAAAATAAATCTAAAAGCTTCTCAGACAGCCAAGGTTTAGAAATACTTAGTAGGTCATTTTCAAACCTATATAAAACTGTTGTGAGCTGTTGACTGTTTCAAATAAAATAGGAATTTATGTAAGCGAAGTACAAACTTAAATAGAACCAAAATGCTTTTAGACTTTCAAAATGAATACCCGGAATTTTACTGAATTTTCTCTGTGGTAAAGGTGGAGCTGGACCTTCAGAGAGGCAAAAACTGAAGCTAATACGTGGAAAAGAAGATATTGCTCCCAGGGGGCAATTGAGATCTCCTAGGAGAGAAAAACCAAGTGAAATCTAACAGTCTTGCTTCATTTTGTGAGTTTCTTCTACTAAGACCTCAGAGAATTTTGAGTTCCAAGGAGGTCCATAAAGGGAATTTTGAAATACTCTTAACAGATCTGTTCTTGAAATAAGGCCACTGAACTGAGCAAGGTGCTTTGCCAACACATTGACTCAGAGTCCTGAGCAACCGTGATCTCAGACCTTTACGAAGATTCTCTGGCCTTATTTCCATCCTCAGTATCTGTACACAATTCATCCACAACATTTGTTCCAAGCCCACCTTCTAGTGATCTGGTTGAAATGCACTAGTAGTTGTAGAGGTCACCAATAAACACTTAGGCCAAAACATTAATGAACTTTTCAGTCAGTAAATCCAGCTCATTCTGTGGCTACATAATTGCATAGCTGCATCATTCTGTCAGGTTACAGTTGCTTTAATTTTTTCTAGTCAATGAGAATAATCAATATAAGTGTACTTTGTTCATCTCGCTTGTGGCTTTGATTCCTTGATTTGTGCCACTCCCCCCCACGGCAGCTACTTTGAACGAGCCAACTGTTGACTGCTCAAACTCTTGAGCAGGTATAATTGTATACCTTCAAACCTCACTGCCTTTTAAATGTGTACTGACGCCTGAAATCTGAATTGTCACAGCCAACCTCTAGGGACAGAAGCAACCCTAGTATCTACATTCCTTTGTTAATAGAAACCATTAAGATCCTTCTATGTAAATATTTATTAAACATCCATCTCTATAAATCCCTGTACTAGGAACTAAATAATAAATAGTAATTGGATCATTATTCTATCAGAATATATATACGTGTATATATATACACATTTTTTATATCTAAGTTTATTTACTTATTTATTTATTTTGGGAGAGAGAGAGAGAGAAAGAGAGAGGTTGTGAGCTTGAACACAGGAGGGTCAGAGAGAGAACTAGAGAGAGAGAGAGAGAGAGAGAATCCCAAGCAGGCTCTGTGCTGTCAGCTCAGAACCTGACTCTGGGCTTGAACTCAAAAATCGTGAGCTCCAGACCTGAGCCAAAATCAAGAGTTGATCACTTCACTGACTGAGCCACCCTAGCATCCCTCAATCAGAACATATTTAAATCAAACAGCATAATTAAGGAAGAAATCTATTTCTTTTCTACTCCCTGTGTCTAGGTTCCCTTTCTGAGTCACACCCAGAAATAAATCTTTGAAAGAAAAAATTAGGATACATCTTTGGACAGCATCCCTGAATTTTGTTAGTTGAGAAATTATAGTCCCTGTTCAGAAATCTAAACACTTGTAAGAATTCCAGTGTGATTTAAATAAGCCACCATCCCTGATAATCAGAAATGAAAACATCAAAACAAGAAAACTACATGTTCTTCTCTCACCTGTTTCATCTCTGGTCCTAATTGTGCCTTAAACTTAGTAATGTTCTCAGCACTTTTTGACAAGATAGCAATGAGGCATCAGCAGATACTGCATCATCTTAAGTAGGCATATCGAGTCACTCAAAGGCCTTCTTTTAATCTCTTGGATCATACTGCAAAGATAAAAGTGGGGTTTCTGAAAGAGTAAGATTCAAAGGAACTTAGCAATTAGAATGATGATAATACCAGATTATCTGGTACATTTCCTTGGTTGGTTCAGAAATTTCTACACAAACAGACTACTCTAATTTGACTAGTATAATTTGCAACGTTACAGATGATACAGTTTGCCTTTCTTCTACCAAGAAAATAGTTCTGTCTGATTTCTCCTCTTTGGCTTGAAAAGCATTTTTGTTCAACTCCGTTATCATTAGGAGTGTCATTTGAAATTATTCTCAATCATTTCTTTAAATCCTAGATATTTATTTCTTACAGATATCTAGATGCTGTTTCTCATGGAAAGGTGCAAGGTTCTATGGAGAAATATATGAAGACATTCTTTCCTTCGAGACATTTATAAATTCTTTCTATACAGGATACACACACACATACATCAATGGGTAACTACTAAAATCCTTGCATTTGCCCCAGCACAAATAAATATATTTAAACATAAAATAGCCTAAAGATCTTTAGATAGTCCTCAGATAGCCAAGATTTAATATCATGTTATTTAATATTTTATATTAAATAGTTAAAAGAAGGGAGAGTTATTAATATTTTATTAATATATTTTAAATTTGTAGGTTTTTAAGAGGTTATAAGAACCTTGGTAATCATTTAAACTTTCAAAGATAATAATAATCTATTGATGTCAGAGCACCTGCCTCTGTTTGAGGGAGCAGTAGTCTAGTCATCAATTTCATGAATATTCTTAAGCGCTTAAGATGTATCAGTATTTCATCTTACTGTGTGTTAGAAAAGGGATTGTGGAAGTAGGATGGTGTTAAAGAATATTTTTTTTAATCTTGCTTCTTAAGTGATTATAATTTCATACCAAAACAACAGCAACGGCAACAAAACGTGCCCTCAAGAACTGATACTCAGTTGCAGGGTAGGGGAATCAGGTTCTAGGTAAATATTTTAAATGTATGGATACTGTTCCATAATTATTGGCCACTTTCTTCAAAGTATTTAAAAAACTAATTTTCTTTTTAAAAAATTGCTATTCTGGCCAATACATTTACAATATGAATTCATATTTGAGTTGTGACTTAAAGCATGACATACTTCTCATTATTGACAACTGTGTGTCATTGGTGTTGTCAGTGAAAACATCGAGATGCTAGCTGCCCTTACTCTTTATTTAACCCCTTAGATTTTGATTGTTTTGATGCTTCTCTCTACAATCCAACTGCCATCCTAATGTAATACAATGATGATGTCAGCTATTAAGTCTTGGAAAAATAACTTCTAACCTCTTCTCCATGAATTTATAAAGGTCACATTTTGCTGATTCATAAGCTTTAAAAGGAGTTGGAGAGGCAGGGCCTGCTTTTTAAAAGTCAAAGTTGCAAGGTAGGAATGTTGTTTCGTCTGGTTTTGGTCTTCAATTCAGTGTTTTGCTTTGTTTTTATTGTTTTGTATTAGTAGGGAGTGTGGGAAAGCATATCTTTCTATTCTAAGCCTCAGGAAGGCTATTCGTAATCAGTGATTATTCATATCCTGCAGGAACAGGAATGGTTTGATTAGAGGGTTGGAGTAAGGAATGGGAATAAAGGCAATGTTAGCTCAGAAAAAAAGGCAATCCTTCTATGTTCCCCACAGAATCCTTTATGGAGTAAAAAAAAAAAAAATGCATTGGTAGGTAGGAGCTACAGTCCCAGAACATCTTGCCATTAAGTCTTACAAGCTTCTGTCTACCCCTCATGTGAATAGTGATGACAGGAGGCCACATAAGTAGCTGAGTGGCCCTTTATTAGCCCTACTTCTTATTACCTCTAGAGTCAACCCCCCACTCTCCCACTTTTAACCTAGGCCAAGCCTAGAAATGGGGCCAAAGAAGTATCAGCCCTTCTCTGGTTATCCTGCCCTATCCCAACTTCCTCAGCTTCCTGACCTGTCCCTTTCCTCTGAGGAGCTGTATTATTTCATCCCTTTCCTTGAATTTGATAATTCTCTTTTTAAGAATGAAGGAGAGGGCTAAAGATAGGTGGCAGGTGCCTGTGCCTCCGTGTCTCCATTCTAGGACCGCTAAGACTTTCACCACACAAGCTCCTCTAACTCCACATATAGCAGCTGAGCACCTCCTCCGCCTCTTCCTCATGGTCCTTGATGGAAACCCTCTCACAGGAAACTGCTTCCTTTACCCAATCTGCACTTCCCAGCCCTTGTTGGATTTCCCAACTCCCGGCCTGTATCATTACCTGTTTGCTGAAATGACAAAATCATTCCAAACCTTTGTTACCAATTGGCTCATGTTTCTGTGGGTTCTGTGGGTTTTTTTTTTTTCTGTTTCAGGGCTGGCTTGGATGGAGCTAGATGGTCTTGACGGCCTCACTCACACGTTTGGGGCCTCAGCTAAACTATCAGAGTGGCTTGGACAGCTGGGGTCTCTCTTCTCGTGATCTCTCATCTTCCAGGAGCCGAGGCTCGTTTTGGCTTTCTTGATATGGCAGTCTCGGGCTTCAGCAGCACGAGAGGGCAGCACTAACACGTGAGGGTTTTTCAAAACTCTGCTTACATCATGTTGCTAATGTGCCCTGTGCCAAACAAAGCAAGTGTCAGAGCCAACCCAGAAGCAAAGGGTGGAAAAGTAGAACTCAAGCTCTGATGGGCGGAGTGACAAAGTCTCATTGCAAAGGGACGTGGATATCAGAATGGAACTGTAGCTATTGTGCAGAGAGCCTTAGTAGGAAGTTTGGGAAAGGTTGTCACAGCTCTAATTGTATTTCCCTCTTACACATTCTTTCTGTCAACCCTAGATTCAGGACTCAATGTGAAAGTTGTAAGCCAGTGGCCTTCTCTGAGGAATTGTCCCTTCGCCCCTTTTTTTCTTCAAAGTATGACACTTGGGAATTAATCTTGGCTCCAACTGCCATATCACATGACTTTCTTCTTCTTCTTCTTTTTTTTCCTCAGCATGTCTTATCACTTTGCCTGAATTGAGTTAATTGCTTTTTTAAAAATTAAGTGTCCATTTTTTAAATTTTAATCTTGTTTTTATATTCCCTTTGGATGCTTTCAAAAACTTTATCTGCTTTTGTGAGTATTTTCGATATATCGGTGTTATTTATGAAAAGAGTTTTATTTGTATAGTCTGTGTTCTTCATTTCATTTGTTTCCTTTGCTTTTCTTCTTCCTTTCTTTTTTTCTTTAGCAAAGACAGTTATGCTTTGAAAACAGTCCCCTTGCTGATCTATACTTTTCTCTAGACATTTTCTCTTAGCTCCATACTGTTTATCATTACCCTTTGTTTGTAGCCAGATTTGAGGCCATGCTGCAATTCTCATAAACAAATCAATTTGAATTAATTTGCCAAGTAGAGTTAACGAGGCATTGTATGAATTCAAGATATACTACAACTACTGCATTCCCTGAGGTCATTTCTTCACTGGGAAAATTTTGATTCTTGTACCACATTGCAGTAGTGTATATTTGACCTTTGAATCTTGCACTAAATGATGCGTGGCTGCCAACTGGTTCATTTTTTGAAAAGCCTTGGAAATGCCATATAACCAAACAAATAGGAGTACAGACAATTCTTTAATTAATACCTTTGACTGGGGGAGGGTTATCTTCAAAATCTATACCGTCTGATGCTTGCCTATGCTAGGAGTCCTATTTCTAATGAGGTTTTAAGTTGGAAGGTTGAGAAACATTCAAATAGGAAAAATATATTTCTTAGATAATCTTCTAAATCCCTTCAACCTTAAAAATTGCACACTCCTTCTCCCAAAATATAAACTGTAAGTTCCAAAGAACTCTACTTCCAGAAAAAAAGCTTTTTGAATTATGAAACAAAAACATTTGCTTAAGCAGGATCTCAGCGGTTATATAGACTTCCCTTCATCCCCACTCCTTCACCCTTACACATCATCTGTCACCATCATGTCCTTTAGAAAGGAAAATTTCCCTCAGAATGTAAAAGCTGGGGGGGGGGGGGAAGAATGTAAAGGCCAGTACATACAAGTGAATAGGAAAATCCAGTTCTTTTTCTGAGAAAATGGTAACAGAGTTTCTCAAGGGAGCTCAAATCTCTGGGTCTTAGATGTGTAATTTCCCTGATACTTAAGGAATTGAACCCAAGCCCCCATTGTTTGTTCAGTCAGAAAAGAAACCTAGTTTGGGAAAAGTGTCCCAAATTTTACATTGTAAGGAAGGATGAATCTCTTAAATTTGAGACTGATACATAAAAATTCTCAAGTGTTTTGTGTAACAGAAAAATTGTTACGCATTTAACATATTTAACAAAGAATCTGATAATGGCTAAGGACTAACATGGGCTCATCAAAACAAGTCTTACCAAACTAATCTAATTCCCTTTGGATGGCATTAGCAAATTGGCAGATGAGAGAAGGTTATAGACGCAGTGTATCTTCATTTCATTTCCCTGGAAGAGTGTAATATCAAGAGAGCTATGACAGTATCTTGAGGAGATCTGCCTCTAGTAGAACTGAAACAGATGAAGCTTTTTAGTTCCCCTATATCTATTGCTGCATAACAAATCACCCCAAAGCCTAGTGGCTTAAAACAATGCAAACTTACCATCTCAAAGTTTCTGTGGGTCAGGATTTAGGAGCAACTTAGTTGAGTGGATCTGGATCAAGGTGGCTGATGAGTTGACATCAAGATAGCACCTGGGGCTGCAGTCATCTCAGGACTTACATAGGCATGGAGGGTCTGGTAGCCTCAGGTCCTTGACATGTAGGTCTCTCCAAAGGGCTTAAGCGTCCTTATGATATAACACTAGCTTCCCCAGAGTAGGTATTGAGAGGCAGAAGGAGAAGGAGGGAGGGAGGAAGAGAAAATGAGAGAAGTCACAGTGCTTTTTTTGATCTATTCTCTCAAGTCACATACTGTGACTTCCAACATACCCTGTTGTTTAGAATTGAGTCAGTAATAAGTAGAGTCCACGTGCAGGGGTGGAGAATCAAGCCCCATATCTTACAGAAAGGAGTTTTAAAGAATTTGTAGACATTTTAAAGCCATCACAAAATCCTATTCTGTAGATTTTTCAGGGTCTTGAATAAAGGCACAAAGATATGCTTATCAAATTTGCAGATGGCATAAGGCTGGGAAATGTGTCTCCTACAAGAGACAAAAGGCCTAGAGTTAAGCATTTTCTTATCAGGTCAGAATGCCGTTATGAAACAAGAAAGAATAAATTTAATGGGGTGTAGTTAAAGTCCTGCTTTGAAGTTCATAAAGTGTCTTGCATGACTGTAAGATGGCCAAAACTTTGCGGAAAGCAATTCAGTTAGAAACCGTGCTGGGTTTTAGTTGGGAATAATCCTCATATGTGATGGTCCCGTGATGTGGTTGTTTAGACAAGTGTTGCAGTCCAGTATATTAACCAGGTCAAGGGTGGGTAGTACATGATACAGTGATTGTGGTCTTTAGATTTCTTGGGAATAATATATTCATTTGTAGGTATGAGGTTTAAGGTTGGTCTAAAGACCTATAACTTATAAATACCAGCAGTTCCATATGATCTAAGCAGAATTCCTACAGGATCAGTTTATTATGGCATCAGATGTGTTGATATTGGTGTTACTTTCCTATTAATGAGGATGAAATGTTTTTATTTGTTGCCCATTGAAATTGTCCTTCCAAACTTCCTACCTACCCTCTAAGCTGTACAGGAGCACCACATATGAATTTTTTTTCTTTTTACCAGATATTCTAGCATTCTGCCTTTAAAAACATTGAGTTTGATTTCCTCTGCATGACAGGAATGAAAGGGGATAGGGAGTGGAGAGAGGAAAGTTGCTAGAAAGAAATGAAAGAAACAAGATTAAAGAGACACAAGGAGACACAGAGGGTGGACATGCAGGAATGCATGAATCACAGGGAAGAGTGACCCCAAAATAACACTGTGGCTTTTGCAACAAGGAAGAAATAAGTGATAAGAAGAAAGACACCTGGGGCAGGGGGGATCTGGAAAGGGTCATATGTCAAATGGTTGAAGACTGGACATTAGCACTTCATGTCAAAAGGAAATTTGAAAAGACTTGACACTTAAAATTGTGTATTGAGGTAATTCCTGTGAGTTTACCTTCATTTGAGTTTAACCCTCTTGAATCAGGTACTGTTTTAACACTAGCAACAATAGTGACAAGTCCTATATTGAGCACGTAAGTTGTGCCACACGTTGTTCTAAGGACTATGTATACCATTAGGTCTCACTGCAACCCCATGTTACAGTTATTATTATAATCCTCATTTTATATATGAAAAAATTACAGCTTAAAGACACAAGACATAGACATTTTAAACATGTTTACTAGAAAGGAACTAGACAAATTTCAGACATTGCAATTGACTGGTCTAGCTTTAGATCATATTTTGGAATAATTATGAAAGAAAGCAAATTTTGTAGCCAATTTATATTTTAATTTATAGCATGTCATTTTTGAAAGTGGCTCTTAAATAAAGAATAGATGCTACAAAGGCCTATTGTCCTGAAGCAGATTCCATTAGAAACTGCTTGAAAATATTCCCTTAAATTGTGTAAACAAATAAAGATATTGCAGTCACCTGGGCCCTGTTTTAGTAATATTTCTGGGATTGAAAGTATCCTTGATGGGTGAGGAGAAATGAGAAGTTCCAGGGGAAATGGGCTTCAGGAATAGAGTTGAGAATGACCTCAACATTCAGGGAAAGGGTAGGGACTGGTAATATATGTTCTCATTGTTGCATCAGGGTTAATGGTCTTTAATATAATTATACAGAAATAGCACTTTCATTTAGATTTGATATATGAAAGAGAAGTTCAGTGTTGACATATTTGCACAAAAACTCACCTCAGCCAGGAACAAAGGTCAAGGAATTAAGACGTGGTCACTTGGATACATAGAGCACCAGGGGTTCATCTCTAACATGGTCCTCATCTCCCAACATGTGTTAGGGAAGGATCCTGAGAATTAAAATAAATCATAAAGTCTCCCCATTCTCATTCTCTTTGAACACCTCATAAACTAAGCTCTTGCCTGGATTATTGCATTTAATTTGTTGTGTAAAACCATGCAATAAAGGTTATTATATTCCTTTTTTTTTTTTTTTTTAGTGAAGAAACTAATCATCTGGAGTAAGTAAATTCTTCAAGTTCACAGAAATGGTAAACGTCTGAGATAGGATTTCACGCAGAGTCTCTCTGACTCCACAGCCAGTGCTCGTTCCCCTCATGTTTGAGCCATCCAAGAGCCCAGATAGGGTGAATTAATACAATTACATTGATAGAGGAAGGAAATTATATGGTTTTCCACATATGTCTTCCATTTCTGAACATATCTGAAACACATGAGACAGTGAGATTCCTGGGCTAGGTTAGGGAATGCCTGGGTGACAATACTGCTTTCCAGAAGCAAACATCACTTCGGAAAGGTGGATCCTTGCGCTCACAGAACCACCCAAGTGAGTCTAGAGAATCTCGCTTACTTAATAATACCCTTGTGCTCTTAGTCTATTAATTCACTTCCCCGAGTCGTTCAGTTTTCTCCTCCAGAGATTAATTTCTTTCCTTGGCACATGGTAGGATCAAGGCTCATAGTATATAAATAGTTCTTTTTTCTTTAGCCCCAAAAGTATGTTAAGTAGATGATGCTTATAATTGCATTTTGAACTCTTTGGTTGAAAGGCAGTTTATAAATACCAGATATTTGGTTTTTTGTTGAGGTCCAATCCATCACGTACAAGGGCGCAAACATTGAAGATGCCCTCTGGGTAGCACAACAGTCCAGTTTTTGACGCCGAGGGAGTTCATCCGAGTCAACATCAGGAAGGAGACCAGAGCCAAACTTAGAGAATTTCCCCAGTTCCTTTTCTTTAGTGTCTTATATTTGCTTTGAAACTCACAAAGTGTTCTTTAGGGAGAGAGACATTGTAAGAACCTCTGAAAGCCCTACTACTTGAGCCTACTCACATCGATTTTCTTTTGCCTCTGGCTCTAATACATAGTATTCATTCTTTGACTGTTTATTAGACCCGTGGTCTCATTTTTTAGTGTCAACACAACAATAAAGAAAACTTTTTTTTTGCTTTTATTCCAGGACTCAAAACAAAATGCAAAAAATACCTCCGGCATTAATTTTGCACAGATGAATGCTGTTACAATATTCCTATTAGCATGTCCACGTGCTTGAAAACATTTCAGATGGTATTTATAAGCTACCTGCAAGAAAGCATTTTCTGCCAGCCTGGTGCGAATTGCCAGAACCTTTAAGACACTCTTCCTCAACATAGCAGCAGTATATCATCATTACCTGTGGCTGGACCAAGAAATCACATTTGTCAATGCCTGAATTGCTCCTTTACTTTCAGTGGTTTTAGAAACCCACTTTGTTTTGGAAATGGGGTTAGCTAAGTATATTTTAGAAGACTCAAATCTAAAAAGAGCAACAGCTAGCAGATTTAGGGGATATTTAGGATGTTTTCTTTTCCTATGTTTCATTAATCTTTGGAAGATAACCTTTGTCGGACCAAATGGAATATGGCCAAGTTTTGTATGGAGGCCTGGTAAAGCCCTGAGGCCATGGAAGTACCCTCTTTAGATCATTAGGGAACAACAGAATTGTATTAATAATTGTTTTTAAAACTTGAATGTTTTTCATCTCCCAGGTTCTGAATTTGCTCTACCTCTTATTATCCTATACTAGGTCCAACGGTGAATTGGAAAATGGGGAAACTGAGGCCAAGTCACTTGCATGAGGTCACACAGCTATTAAATGCTAAAGTTAGAACTCAAAACCAAACTGGTCTCCAAAGCCCACCGTCTTAACTCCTATGCTGTATTAATTATGGCTTAAAGACACTAGGTATGATAGCTAAGGAATAGGATCTGTGTTTGGACCAATAGAGCATAATAAAGATGTTGTAAAATTTATTTTCCATGCTATAGAAAAGTTCTCTGTATCATTTCAGTTCTTCTATTTAAAGAATATTTATTCCTTTGGAACTGACAACAAATTTCACATTTACTCCTTAGGGACCACAAAAAGGGTCTGATGTATTGGGGAACTGTTGAAGGGTCAACTTGCTTTCTTTGTCTTACTTACTCTGTTCTCTTTTTTTATTTTAAATGGATTCATTTAAATGTAGGAAACATGAGGTATTTCTGAATAAAGGTTGGAGCTATGTATGAACCAGTTGGGCCTTAATAATCTCACCTCAGAGTATTCTGCTCTTCACAATATTATAATTCAACAGTGCATGTTGTATGTGTCTCCAGGAGTTGAAATACTTGCTAATAGAAGCAGTGATACAAATGCAAATGAATGTAGGAGGCCAGTGGCATAAAAATCTCAATATCTGTTAAAAAAAATATATGGACACACTCACAAACACACTCGCCTCTACACCTTTATTTTAAATAGAATAAAATGTGACTACTTTTTTTTTTCTAAAGCTCGGTTCTATGTAGGTGGGTGTCAGGTCCATATAGTAATTTAAGAGCTGTCTGTTTGAAGATATCATGATACAATTTATAGATTTCTCAGTGCGTTTGAGAAGTGTGGCCATTACATTTTGTTGGTCTAGTTAGTAATGCACATACACCTCTTTTTAGTGACATTATGACATTACTATTCATAAGGCCATTCTTTCTTGAGGATATCATCACTTTCTGTTGAAGAATTGATTTCACTCTATGTTTAAATTTTCATACTGGTTGATATGAAATGTACAACTGAATGTCATTAAGGGTTTCATATGAATGCATATGAATTTTGCAAAGTTTGCTCAGCTTTCAGGGTAGTCCCTCTATATGAATTCTTATGTTTAGAAGGTTGTTTATTCTTTAGTCAGTCTAACAAATGGGGCTTGGGTCAAATGAACTCATTCTCATGCACATGTTTCTAAAACAGTTATTACTAATGTTTGAGATAAATTAAAATAAAAACAAGAACATGAAAAGAGACTAAGAACAACGTTAATGTGGCAATTTAAACTGATTTGGTTTTCCAAATGACCTTCCATCTTTCACAACTTTTAACAGTATGCAAGATCACTATCATTAGTGCCAGACACTATCAGTCTGGTGTGGAAAACTTAAAACTTTTTTCTAAATGTCTTTAAAGCTGAGATGGAGAAGAATGACTCTCTCTCTTTCACTTTCCGATGGGTCTAAGGTTGAATCATGGCTATGCTGTCCTCCCAACATATCACTTATTGATTATCCAACATAGTTTTCTCTTTTTCTAGCGTGTACCATGCCTCAAAATGATTTTCTATGGAGCTTTAGGTTTGAAAGAGACTGTACAGGGAGGGAATACTTAGGAGGACCAAGAGCTCCTATGTATTTAGAGAAAGTAAATCACTGCACCTTTAATTTACTTCATTTAGTGCATATAGAACTCTGGCAGTTTGGAATTTTGGATACTTCTGATTTTGCCCTGCATGTTTCTAAGAATATTTCGCTTTATATTTGCTATCGACTTCACGAATCCATTCCACAGTGAGTGGAGAGAAGGTTTTCACTATATTTAATGTTGCAGCCAACAAGTTACAGAAAACCCAAAGTAATAGAATATATTTAAGGCGAATCTGACACAACCCATTTGCCATTTTTCAGTATAATACTTTGTTGTAACTAAAACTTGAGAGGGGCCAAAGCTTATGAAGATGGATGGTATCGTCATGTTATCTGTCTTCTTTAGGACAAGATTAAGAGTTAGAGATATAGGTTCTTTTCAGAAAAGTGCATGCTCCTTTTCTATGAAGACATGTAAGAATCCACCCAACTTTATTTTGATTAATAGAATTCTGAATACCCAGATCTACCAAGGAGGATTGTTATGATAATCTCTCATTGGTAACTATATTAGCAGATAAAACTAACTTCTTTTACCATGGGCTTATTGAAACACCAAGAAGTTGCCTTTCTGTTTTTCCCCCTTGCCTGCACCCTTTAATCTTCCTTTGTCTTTCCATAAGAAATAATACTGCATTCATTGTAATTTATCCTTTGATATGTTAGTATATTATGTTTTATCCCAACCAGAGGAGATCCCATGATATAGGCTGGAAACAGATCCATAGTTGCCTCTTTCATGAGCTTTATATTTGTTGTTGTTGTTTTTGTTATTAGTTTTTAATCCTTAGGAATGAGAATGAATCAGCTCTTAAATCATTTGTTCATAGCAGAGATGAATGGGAAATCTTGGAAACATATCCCAACATGGCCATCCCTTTCCCATTGTAAACCTCGTGAAAGGCAGGTACCAGTTTAGTCACATGTGGAATCTTTTCTATCAATAACTCCTATTGGAAGGTGGCCCTGAGATTGAAATTCCATGGTAACATTCTATTCATTTGGCCTGATGCTATATTTAATCCTAACATTCTTTATGGCTTTTAGACTTCTTTGTAAATGGTTTCTAAAAGCACCTGTTTTGAGATTTTTATTTCATTTTTAATGTTGGTAATTTGGAATGGGATTCCCTAAGTTCCAGTATAGGGCTATGAGTGAAAATTCATGAATTAGAATTCACTAGTTTCTGCTTGATCACTGTGAGGTTGGTTGATGAGATACAACAGTTCCCAAAACATGGCTTCATTATTTTGTGATTTGAAGCATATTCATTAGGGGTATATCTCTACAATACTACTTTCCAAGTCTGTCCTAATTAGACAAACCATCCAGGGGTGGTAACAAAAGTTACAAAATAAATAAGGGGGCATAGTAGCAGTTAAAAACACTATGTTTGAGGCTTGAAATTAATTAGATATTTCATGCTTGGAGGGGGTATCCCTAAGAGGCTTTGCGAATAGATGCTTGTTCAGAAAGGACCTTTCATAGAAAGGTAAGGGAGAGAGAGAGAGAGACTAGATAAACATATAAAGCTTGCATCTATTAGTAGTAGTAAAATTTAGGTACTGAAAAGTCTGCTAATACTCTATCACTATATTTATAGCTGCTTTGATTTACAAATATTTACTTTGGGTTTTCTTCTTTTTCAAAATGTAGAACAAGTATGGACTGAGGAATAGGGATGTAAAGAATCATCTATAATACTCTATTTAATATAGTTGATGAGATGCCAAGGCCTCCTTTGTGGAATAAGAAGTCACCCTTGGCCATCAAGACTTAAACTGTCTTCTTCCCTCCACCAGAAGGTAGAGCAGTTACAAACCCTTGAGAGTAAGGAAGTACATGACCCCATGTTTCTGATATGGTTCAGTACTGTGAGAGTAGATCATGTGTTACTGAGACACTGAAGGTCCTCTACCATAAAGCTGATCTGGTAGACGAATTATTCACAGACCAAGAAAATCCTGTGCCTCCATTGGCCCAATTAAGGTGTGATTGCAGTGAGATGGAGAGGGGTGAAGGTAAACCCATTTCTATCAACGGCCAAACCTCTTACTGATTGCCATCGCGCGCTCCATTTCCAAAATGTGATGGAGCACTGCATAGCTAAGACTAGCCTGACCTCAAACCTGTCAACCAAGGGCAGAGTGACTTCGACTCCACCTCTACTAAAGATAAATTGATATCTCTCTCTAAAAACTTCATAAACAAACCAAAAACCTAGGATGTTTTTAATGACATATTGACTTTTCAGATTGTTTTTTAAGCTGTTTTTTAAACTTTAAAGGCAACACTGATAATGAACGCTTCCAAATGGTAAAACAGAAAATCCCCTTCAAATATAACCGGCCCGTAGAGGAGTGGCTGCAGGAAAAAGGTAACCGTCGTTAAAACTTTCATTTTAAAATCATTTGATTCTAAACCCTCATTTTTAAAGCCTGCAAATAAATGTTCCTTAAATGATAATCGCCTGCTGCATAAATGACTGTTTTAATTTTCATTATAATTTGTGTCAGCTTCCACCTGCCATATGTTGATAAATCATGCTATAATACATTGCCATTAAAATACAGTTAAAGGGACTAACATCTAGCTTGCTATCAGCGTGATAACCACAAACAAGAAATTCCAGGATCCTCTAAAAAAGAAATGTATTATGGCAATTTAACCACTGCATGACATTATTTGTTAATTTGTTTTAAATTACCTCTTCTACCAAAGCTTTCTAAAGAAATTGCAAAAGTACTCTTTAAACTTACATCTTGAGGCTGTTTTGGCTTTACTCTCTAGCATGGATAACAAAACAATCATTAGATCGACTCTTGTAACATAAACTGCTTAAGACAAATGTTAAGGGGAGCAGTGTTTTTTTAACATTTGCTTTTAAACAAAGAAAGAACGAGAAAGATGAATTTTGCCTTTAGATTCAAACTTACAGAGGCAAAAGTGTTTCATAAGAGGTTAATTGTGTCCTAGTTGCTGGCTGAAACTAAAAAAAAAAAAAAAAGCTTATTTTACACTTTGGTTGTATAATACCCTTATGTGTTTGATATTTATGCAACAAAAGTGGAAGTGCTTAAGACAATGTGTTGGAAAAGAAAGGCTCATGAAAGGCAAAACAGCAGTTCTGATTTGCTGAAGAAAACAACCACTTTGTTAATAAAAGAGGGCAGCGGTTATACCTGATGTTAGAATTTTCTGTGTGGATTCTATTTGTTATGACATAAACTATTATCTTCCAATGAAGAAAGTTCTCTATTTTCAGAAGCTATTTATTCCCTTCTTTCCTTAGCCAGTACAAGCTACTCTTGTCTCAAGACCTTTAGTGAGTTCATAAAATCCATAGAGATTTGATGGAGTTACACATAAAAAGTAATTGAATATATTAATATGCAACCTAAGCAAGCTTAATTACATTTTTAAGTTGGGTGACAACATTCGGACCCTTAAACACGGAAAATCCTCACTGAGACTTAACTGTTTGCCCTGTTTTTAACGTATGTGGTCTAATTAAAAATAAATTAAGAATAACTCTAAAAAGCAAATAATTGTTTAGTAATCACCAGCTCATAAAGTCCCTTTAACATTAAAGACTATGATTGCCTCACTTTTTAAAAAAGGAGAAGACAACTAGATGCATGTCTGAGTCTCATGTGCCTGAGAGAACTTTTTTTTCTTTCAATTTTATGTTAATAATATTTTCTTTTACTCCATTGCCTTTTGAAGTCTAAGTTGAAGAGCATGCCAGGCGTTTTCATTTGTATAAACCATTATAAAGTTATGAGTAGGCTTTTAGTTTTTCTGCTGATAGCATTGTTATCAGTTGGCTCTCATATAGAAAGATGCTTTGAAATATACAACAAATCGAGGGGGAAGGGTGGTTCAAGTGGGATGGAGGGTGGCTTTCTAGTTTCTTAACCAAATATGTGTATGTTTCTATATGTACATAATATGGAAAATGGTTATTTGCAAACTTGGAGGTTTTCTCTTCTACGTTATTTTAATGGAAATTACTTTTTTTTTTATACTTTGGGTGAGTAACATCTATTCATTCTATTGCTTTAGCCCTTCCTCTGTCTAGCTAACCTTCTCTTCAAAAGGAGTAGAAAATATATACCAAAAGCCCTTATAAAGACAATGAGTGAAAAAGGGTAAAGATGGAAGGATGAATAGGCAAATGTATCAGGAAGTACTTGGAATGCCTCTTTGAAGTTATTTCTGTCATTGGAGAAGAGATGTGGGTCACAGCATCCCCAAGTCTTTTCTCTGGCTCTGTCTACTATTGACTGATTCTTTCTGACCTTAGACAATCCACTTAACCTCTTTATATCTCAGATTTCCCATCTGAGGAGAGGAGAAATAATACTGTCTATTCCCCAAGGGTGTTCTGAGGTTTAATTAATTAGTCTTTGTGCGACACTGACTGGAGACGTGCAAAGATTTCATTTAAGCAGTGTGAACTTGATATCCCAATGAGGTAGCAATGATGACTTCCAAGAAGATGGGCACCCAGAACAAAACAGAAAGTAACCTGCTACAAACCCTGTAGCAAATTTATTATTTGGATAATAGAACAATTCTCAGATTGGGTTATATATACAGGTATCATGGCTGCTTATTATGAAAAACATGATTGATCATAATGAATGACAATAATGAAATCTGGTATTGCTTTTGAGAAATCACAGGCAAATGATAAAACTTTCTCCAGTCATTCCCTTATAATACCCCTTTGTAGAGAGAGGGTAGTGATGACTGAATCTCAGTTATTCACTTACTCCTGCTTAGGTTGGAGAGGTAAAATAATCAGGGGAAGAGATGGCAGGAAACTGAGTTTCCCATTATTACTTTAGCGATTGCCAGTTTTACACTTAACTTCCTAATCCAAGGTACAGAGAGCTAGGAAAGGGTCTTTAACCAAAAGAAAAACAGAGATAGCCAGAAATATACCATGAAACAGACAAGCAAACAGAAATCCATACACTTCCTATAGCATGATGGAAAATTGAAGCGTCAACAACCTGCTTCCCAATTTCACCCCACCAGTGTCTTGTTCTCAAGAAATAATTAGATCTCTCCGAGAACACAGCAATAGCCAGAAGTAGAGAAGTGGATTAACCCTGTATCCCAGAAAACATGTCTTGCCCTTCTCCATGCTTGGGTTAGTCTTGAACACGCAAGACTACTTTACGGAGTGTATTGTGGCAACTGAAATGAAAGATACTCATCATTTCCAGCCAGTGTAATTCAACTTTGCATCTCAATTTTCTCCGACTCTCTATTTATTTGTAATAATTGTCAGAATAATATCACCAGCAAAATATGGTGAGGACTATTATAGATGTGAAGTACTTTCAGAAATACTAAAAAATAAAATCTCTTACCTATAACTAGCTGTATCTAGTAACTGATCATCAATGCTAGAGCATAAACCAAAAAGGAGATGAGTAAATATTATGGTTGGCCAACATTTGTGTGAATGGAAGGGATAGCTTGACATTGGGGCTGTCTGGTGTAAGCTACTGTATTGAGTCCTAGAGATCTCCTTTTAGGCAGCTTCTTTATTATGTTAAGCTGCCTCCAATGCCTATGCCTATGCCTATGCCTATGCCTATGAGGGTGTATTTATTCTCCCCTTCCAACATGACATTTCTTTTGCAGTAAGCTTAGGGCTCCTAGATAAAGCTGTTGTCAAAAAAAAAATAACAGTAAAGAGACTTGAGCTTCAGGCCATTATTCAGTGTTATTGTGCATTGAACATTTTGCTGCATCTTGTCTGAGAAATGAGAAACCAAAGGACAAGTGATGATGCATGTGCACAGGGCACTGATGAAATGGGTACAAAAATAATGGAAATCCATTAGATCTATTTTGATTGCTCCCTTAGTATCTGGACAATTCTGTTATCAAGTCCAACAGATTCCATTTCCATGCTCCAAATATTTTTATAGAGTGTAGATCATTTTCACCATAACAAAATTCTTTGGTCAGTTCTCCATACTGCAGTGTTTGAAGCTTCCAAAAAGGTGTTATTTATAAATTGTACTTGACTAATATGCCTTTAAGAGTTGCCCCATGAGCAGAATTGACTCTTGTATGAAAAGTCCCCTCAGAGCAGATACATTTTCCCTTCTTTGCCTCTTCCATTTCATCCATTATTATACATTCAGAAGGCATTCCACATTATATACCAGAAATTCAAGGATAGATAATTATTCTATAGATTTAAAGACCATGTAATAGTGGTAGAGATTAAGAGCCCAAACATCACAGTATTCATATTAGATATTGTGGAGCAGAAACCTTGGTCTTTTAAAAATAAACTCCCTTTTAATAAGCAGGCAAAAATAACAGAACATTCCATTTTTGTAGCTAAAAATGGTCCAATTAGATTAAGAATGAGTGGAGCATTGTTTTATTACTGACTTAAGTGGAGAAAAATTCAAAAAGGGTATCTTTAATTCCATTAATAAGCTTCCCCCACTTTTCCATATGGAAAAGCAGAAGGAAATTATCTGGAGAAATAATAGCATAGAATGCCTTAGCCTTAAAAAGCTGTTTGGGTTTTTCTGGGAAAGATCTAGCACTAGAGAGATTTTTTTTTTAAGTAGAGGTAGTTGGGAGGAAGATAAATTGAGTTGCACTATTCTAGACCATGTTCTGTCATGATTTCATTCTGATAATTTTCTATTCAGAGAAGCACAAATGGTTTCCCAAATGGGAACTCCAAATAAGTTTAGCTACTGATAGTCTTTAACACAATAACATGCCTTTATCATTTTAAAGAGTTTTATGTGTCTCTTTTTTTCAATAATACCCATCCTTTCTTTTATAATTCATTGATTTGGGGTGACATTTTCCCCCCACCCCAGAAACATTATCAATACCTACTTATTTCCCATATTTTGGGAAAGATATAGTTGTGTGACCATAATTCACACTCCTCAAAGTTAAAAGAGATAGGAAATTATCTGCCATGATGTTTATTATACATGAAATACAGATAGATTATGAAAAATTCTAGGAAATGAGGTGTTTGGTGAGTAAACTGCTCATATCTGTAAGTATGCAATAAATCCAAGTCTTAATTGAAATTTAATTTCAGTTGATTTAATTATAGGACCTATTTTTTTAAATTCAATATCCTAAGTTACCTCACTGAATTTTTGTTTGCCATATATAATTCTCTTTGGTTGTCATTTTGTGACATTGTAGGTTAACAATGAGTACAACAGGTATTTATTGCTATCATCACCTGATTTGGGGGTTACTTTCCATCATCCACAACCTTATACCCACCAAGAACACTGCAATATTTTGTATCATTGAACCAAGATTTCTCTTTCCTCACAATAATGAAATAGAGAATCAATTATTCAATTTATCTAGGATATTCAGCTGGACAGTGGAAGAGATAAACAGAATGAAATGTTACTTGCTAATATCTATTGAGTTTTTGTTATCCAGTTTTCTCCCCTTCAATTGCTCAAAGAAGGCTGTTTTAATGCCTGGTCCATTCAGACCAGGTAAGGGAAAGAAGATAACATATGGGAATAATAATGTTTCCTCCACCCAACCCACTAGGACGGCAGTTAACCATCTTCAACACCCAGGCGCAAATAGCCATCGGCGGAAAAGACAAAGGACGTCTCTTCCAAGGCCAACTCTCTGGGCTCTATTATGATGGTTTGAAAGTACTGAACATGGCAGCTGAGAACAATCCCAATATTAAAATCAATGGAAGTGTCCGGCTGGTGGGAGAAGTCCCGTCAATCTTGGGAACAACACAGACGACCTCCATGCCACCAGAAATGTCTACCACTGTCATGGAAACCACCACTACAATGGCTACCACTACAACCCGCAAAAATCGCTCTACAGCAAGCATTCAGGTAAGCCTTTCTCCAAATGTTAATTGATTCTGCTTGTTTGTCTTTGAGACATTACCATAATGTTGCTATATTGCTAAAACCTCTGAATTACCATGTTTGTAGGAAGGATGCCTATAGATGCTTCTTGTAATAAGATCCAGGAGTAGAGAAAGACAAAGTCATTGCTAAAGAAGTTATAAAAGTTTTACGTGCACTCATGGGTTATTATCCCTATCATATTTATTGCTGAAATGCCAAAGCTGTTATTCAAAATGAGCAATGGCTGATGCTTTCCATATGAAATATTTCCTCCTTCCATTTCATTTCATTTCTTTCCAATAGCAAAAAGGGAAAGGGGGGAAAGGAAAATTTGTTATCCTAGGAGAGACTATATGCTACTTCAGTTCTATTCACATCCTCTTGATGGCTTTGCTGAAACATGAGCCATTCAGTTGAGGCCAATGAGTAGCATTAAGTCAAGGACGATTGAAGCTAGAGGTTCAACTAATCTTTATAAAATGCAGTCTTTATTTTCATCATTAAGTGTTGATCAATCACTTATTTTTTATCCATTTTGTTTCATTTATATTTGACCAAGATCCTAATCACATTAGAAATTGTGAAGGTCTGAGTTTAGCTATGTAGGAAGTCCTTAGCTTTGTAGAAACACTTTTGTTTTTTCACTTAAAAGTAATTATACCCAAGCTAAAGCTTAATGCTTTGCTGACTCCCTTGGCATTTCATAAATCTAGTTAGTAGGGGATAGGAGGTTAATCGAGTTATTAGCCTTAAATGCTGTGGCATAAAATAAGACATTCCAATTGCTTGTGGGGAAATTACCCCTAGCCTAGTTAGTGTTTATAGACGATTCTGTAGATCAGTACTTGTCCTTTCTGTTTCTTAGTTTTAAGACATTATCCAGGGGCTCAATTGAGTCTTTGACATCACCCTTCCATTGACTTCAGTGGGCATTGTAAACATAAAGTCAATAATCAATTAAGCTCCCTATGTGTTCTCATTCTTCTGAATTAAGTTTATGTGAGTTAAGTAGAGGTAAAAGTGTTCTCTTCCTTTTCCCTTTTCTTCAAACAGAAGTATCCAGATAGCTCCTTGCAGCATTCCACAGGAACAATTTGAAGCCGTATGCACTGATGATGTTATCAGGCCAATTTTATGTGTTTTAGAAAGGCTAACTAAGAAGCTGGTTAGCATAGCAGTCATATATTGTGTGTGCTGTTGCATGTATACCTACGTACATGCTCAAAAAAGAAATAGCTTTTTCTCTACTGATATTAAAGCAATAACTCCTGACACTTCACTCTACTCACTGAAAAGAAGATAAAAGGCAATATATATTTCTATTATGACTCTCTATAGCTCAAGAGCAGATCTGTTTATGGTTAGTGAAAGGATAGTTCTGTCTGCACAGGTCCTGGCAGACTTGTTCTGTTTCTGTCGTAATACATTCTGGTAACTCTGTGGGAAGCAGAGGAACAAATGGCTTTTTCTTCATAGGAATGACTGGTCCTACAGTCTTGTTCAAGACCAAATTCTTACTGACCTCAGGAGAATTTAATGATATATAGGGATATAGGGACTAAGCATGGTAATTATCGGTTTCTGGCATTTCCTTTTGCAGCAAATATACAAATAGGAGCAGGTTGAGTGAGTCTTTCTAAAAACTAAGGAAGCCAGAATTCCAGAGAAGAGAGTACAAGGTACAAAAGTCTTGCAAGTTATTATGACTCTGAGCATCATAGAACTTGTTGTCATTTTGGAGGATGTGGACAGCTGGAGCATGCTCTCTCTAATAGCCTCATGTCTGGTGTGTTTCTTTTCCTTTGAGTCCAGTGACTCAACTGGAGTCTGGTGATGAACTGGATTTTCATCTATATGACTTGCTTTTTGCTTCTACAATGTCTGTAAAAATGACTTGTAAATCTGTTGACATTCTTTGTCTTGAAGGGTGTGTAAATACAAACTCTTAGAGGAAAGAGAGTGGACTAGCAGAATTGGATTACACTGGAATGAGGGATCAAAAAACTCCATATTCTTTGTAAAGATTAGCCTGAGGAAATAATGTTATGCCAAGGATTTCGGACTTTTATATTCTTTCCAACTAGCCATAAGAACTTTGCCCCGACACTTGTTGTAATGAGCCCTGGGTGTTACATGTAAGCGATGAATCACTAAATTACACTGTACTATTATTATTACACTGTCTGTTAGCTAACTGGAATTTAAATGAAAACTTGAAACTACCAAAAAAAATTAAAACAAATAAGAACTTTTTCCTGGGTTACCGAAAAATGCAATAGTCTGCCTTATGTCCAACCCTTTTCTGATCTCAAGTACAGATTGCATAAAACCTGTGTTTGGACTGGGGATCCAAGATTTAGGACAATTCCCAGACTCTGAAGATTTTGGGTGAGGAAGGTCAGTCTCAGAAGCTCTAATATGCCCTTTGTGATGCAGCTAATTTTCTTGGGTGAAGTAGACTCATAAAATTTTTATCCTTAGGAGAAAAAAGAAGTGGGGAAGACTGGATTTCATGTTTACCAGGCCAATCATGTGTGAAATCTTACAGTCTTTTCTAGATACTCTATTCTGTCTTTCTTTGCTTTGATAGCCTTGCTGGACCAGGGTTGTCCTTAAATTAGACTGTGACAGGAAAAGCAAAATAAGCATTAAAACCTGGTGTAAAACCATCTGGTTATACAAAAATTCATTGGTTCCTTCTTTTTTTTAAGTTTATTTTGAGAGAAAAAAAGAGCATGCACATATGCGGGCAACAAGTGGGAGAGGGGCAGAGAGAAAGAGAGAGAGAGAGAGAGAGAATCCCAAGGAGGCTTCATGTTGTCAGTACAGTGTCAGACATGGGGCTCAATCCCATGAACCATAAGATTATGACTTGAGCCAAAATCAAGAGTCAGACACTTAACCGACTGAGCCACCCAGGTTGCCCCTCTACTGGTTCCTTCTTTAAACATAAGCTAAGAAAATATCATTTGAATAGTTTGTTTCTGATTGACTTTCATTTGTGTTGATTTCAGATCAAAGGAAAACTGCAAAGTGCTTTCAGTGCTGCTCTTACCTATGTATGAACATAAACAAACAGCTTTTGAGTTGACATGGCCCTCCACTGCCCCAGCCTACCTGAAATAATCACTAGTTTGATATTTCTGATACTCTTCTTTGTTACAGAACTGCTTGTGGATCATATGGACTGTGTAGGTTACTCACAGCTATGGTGCTCAAGCATCAGGTCTTCAATCTGTATTAAGGAGAGTATCTCTAGGTCTTCCCCTTAAAAATAAAAAAAAAGAAGAAAAGAAGGAAGGAAGGAAGGAAGGAAGGAAGGAAGGAAGGAAGGAAGGAAGGAAGGAAGGAGTTAAGATTGAGAAAGCAGGTGGGTGCATTGAGAAGGCATGTGAGCACATTGAGAAAGCGAATGGTTGGGTGATAGTACTTAAGTAGAGGTAGGTGCTTCAATAAATATTTATTGAATAAATTGGAACACAAAACAGGCTTTATTACATACCTATCATTTAGCAACTGTGGCATGGCTTATAGACAGTTTTCCCTCCAGAATGATCAACGTGCTTTGGATTTTTTTTTTCTTCAGTGTTAAGGCTTTAGCAATGATTAAATGCATGGACTTGGAGTCAGGCTGCCTGGGTTTGTTTTTTGTGTTTTTTTTTTGTTTTTTTTAAATAATAGTTTATTTTCAAATTGGTTTACATATAACACCCAGTGTTCATCCCAACACGTGCCCTCTTTAATGTCCGTCACCCCCTCTCCCCTCTCCCTCACCTCCCTCACCTCTCTCACCCTCAGATTGTTCTTAGTCTTTGAGAGTCTCTTATGTTTTATCTCCCTCCCTCTCTGTGTCTTTTTTTCCTTTCCCCTCTTCCCCTCCCCCTGGTTTTTGCTTAGTCTCACAAAGTCTACCTATTCGTGGAAACATATGGTATCTGTCTTTTTCTGACTGACTTATTTCACTTAACATAATACCCTCCAGTTCCATCCATGTTGCTACACATGGCCAGATTTCATTTTTTCTCATTGCCATGTAGTAGTCCATTGTATATATGTGCCACAACTCTTTATCCATTCGTCAGTTGATGGGCACTTGGTCTGCTTCCATGATTTGGCTATTGTCGAAAGTGCTGCTATGAACATTGGGGTACACATGCCCCTATGCATCAGCATTCCTGTGTCTCTTGGGTAGATTCCTAGCAGTGCTATTGCTGGGTCATAGGGTAGCTCTATTTTCATTTTTTTGAGGAACCTCCACACCGTTTTCCAGAGTGGCTGCACTAGTTTGCATTCCCACCAACAGTGTAGGAGGGTCCCTGCTTCTCCACATCCCCGCCAGCATCTATAGTTTCCTGATTTATTCATTTTAGCCACTCTAACCGGTGTAAGGTGGTATCTCAGTGTGGTTTTGATTTGTCTTTCCCTGATGATGAGTGACTTTGAGCATCGTTTCATGTGTCTGTTGGCCATCTGAATGTCCTCTTTGGAGAAGTGTCTATTCATATCTTCCGCCCACTTTTTCACTGGATTATTTGTTTTTCGGCTGTGGAGTTTGGTAAGTTCTTTATAGATTTTAGATACTAGTCCTTTATCTGATATGTCATTCGCGATTATCCTTTCCCGTTCCGTCGGTTGTCTATTAGTTTTGTTGGTTGTTTCCTTTGCCGTGCAGAAGCTTTTTATCTTGATGAGGTCCCAATAGTTCATTTTTGTTTTAAATTCCCTCGCCTTCGGAGATGTGTCGCATAGAAAATTGCTGCAGCTCAGGTCAAAGAGGTTTGTTCCTGCTTTCTCCTCTGGGATTTTGATGGTTTCCTGTCTCACATTCAGATCCTTCATCCATTTAGAGTTTATTTTTGTGAGTGGTGTAAGCAAATGGTCTAGTTTCATTCTTCTGCATGTTGCTGTCCAGTTCTCCCAGCACCATTTGTTAAAGAGGCTGTCTTTTTTCCATTGGATGGTCTTTCCTGCTTTGTCAAAGATTAGATGGCCATATACTTGTGGGTCCATCTCTGGGTTCTCTATTCTATTCCATTGGTCTATGTGTCTGTTCTTGTGCCAATACCATGCTGTCTTGATGACTACGCTTTGTAGTAGAGGTTAAAATCTGGGATTGTGATGCCTCCCGCTTTGGTTTTATTTTTCAGAATTACTTTGGCTGTTCGGGGTCTTTTGTGGTTCCATACAAATTTTAGGATTGTTTGCTCTAACTTTGAGAAGTATGCTGCTGCAATTTTGATTGGGATTGCATTGAATGTGTAGATTGCTTTAGGTAGTATTGCCATTTTAACGATATTTATTCTTCCGATCCATGAGCATGGAATGTTTTTCCATTTCCTTGTGTCTTCCTCAATTTGCTTCATAAGTTTTTTATAGTTTTCCACGTAAAGGTCTTTTATATCTTTGGTTAGGTTTATTCCTAGGTATTTGACGGTTTTTGGTGCAATTGTGAATGGGATTCGCTTCTTTATTTCTCTTTCTATTGCTTCATTGTTGGTGTAAAGGAAAGCAACCGATTTCTGTATGTTGATTTTGTATCCTGCAACTTTGCCAAATTCATGGATCAGTTCTAGTAGGCTTTCGGTGGATTCTTTTGGGTTTTCCATGTAAAGTATCATGTCGTCTGCAAAAAGTGAAAGTTTGACTTCATCCTTGCCTATCCTGATGCCTTTTATTTTGCTTTCTTGTCTGATTGCTGATGCTAGGACCTCCAACACAATGTTAAATAGCAGTGGTGAGAGTGGACATCCCTGTCGTGTTCCTGAGCTCAGGGGGAAAGCTCTCAGTTTTTCCCCATTGAGGATGATATTAGCTGTGGGCTTTTCATAAATGAGGCTGCCTGGGTTTAAAATCTAGATCTTCATATCAGGTAAGTGACTCTGAGCAAGTCACTTTGTAGCAGGATTCTTGCATGGAGTCATGACACCGAGGCTTTTCTTTCCAGGAAGCAACTTTATTCGTGTCAGCTCAGTTGGGTTCATACTCAAAGAACTGAGCCCTGAATGCCACGTGGCATAGTTTTTTTAATATATTTTCTACTTCTTTGTCTCCTATATATGGTAACACACAAACATGCTGTCTGATGAAGTGGTCTCAAGTTACAAGGATCTTGAGGGATGTTGTCACGTACGCACATAGCCAGATTACCTTGAGATTTTTGGGGTTTTTTTTGTTTTTTCTTTCCTTAGGGAGGGGATCCTACCACAACGTATGTTCTAGTTAACAATTGTTACAAAACAAATTTTCCCATAACTTAGTGGCCTAAAACAACAACTGTGTCATTGGATTTCACAATTATGTGCATCGGAAATTTGGGCAGGGCTCAACTAGGCAATTCGTCTGCTCTACATGGAACTGACTTAGTTCGCTCAGTGGCTGCTCTGGTCTGGAGAGTCTGTCTCCACTCACACACCTTGTTCCTTGGTGGATTAACTAGAAACACTGGACTCTGCTAGATCCGTGTCCCTCTATGTGTAGTTTCTAGGTCTTTTTTCACAGAGGTTCAAGGCTCCTAGAGAAAGTTTTTCCAAGTTTCAGGAAAGGGAAACATTAACCTCACTTCTCAATGAGAGGACAACAAGAATTTGTAACTAATGTAAGTCTACCAAGTTGTAAAATTAGAAGGAGGGAACAATTAGAGGGAGCAGTTCCAGGGTACTGCTTACACCATGGGATTGTTGTGAAGGTTAACTGACTTAATATAAGTAAAATTCTTAAAACAGGTACATCTTGAAGAGTAAGATTAAATATGTTTAAACTATTATACTCGTCCCCAATATTTGGTATGTAAGTCAGTACCCTCTCAAGCAAGCATGTACCTCAGAAAATGGGGCTGCTTCCACTGACAGCAGCATCTGTAGGTCACAGTAGGGGCTAGGAGGGTTTGGGGGAATAGGGATTTGAAGGAGGATCCAGGTAGAATTTGGAGGCTGGAATGAGTCCTGGCAAATGAAGTTTTTAAGATCTAAGGAATGGACTTCTCTGATAGCTCACTCCCCATCTTTAATTTTCTCTTCCATTTTAAACCAACATGGAGCTCTATGGGCCTCAAAGAATATGTTCTGTTATGAACTATACCCACACATGTTTTTAAGGTTACAAAGAAGAAGAACCAGAAACATTGCCATCATGGAGTTTGACATTAGCAATCAGTATGAGGTAGTGACCTACAAATGGTAGTGGTGTGGGGAGAAGAAGGGGATTGTATGGGATGGCTTGACTGGATCTCACAAATGAGGGGGGAATGGAGCTGGACCTTGTAGAATGAATATAATTGGATACATGGTGATGAGAAACAAATCTCAGGTTGACTAAATATCAGAAGCTACATTGTCAAAGTCAGGGATAATTCCTGAGAGTGAGAGCCAAGTCCAACTGGAACAAAGAATGGATAGGGGAAATATGTGAGAGGCAAGAGATCCAGATTCTGAGGGTCATGGCCCCAAACTCCCCCAAATGAGAGAGGACCAAGAGGAGAGAACTGCACTGGCAGGTTCCCTGTTGGTCTTACTACCAGGGATGCCCCAGCAATTAAGCAGGCATTTCTATTACAACTGACCTCTGTGTCAGGGTTACTATCATGACACTAACAGGTCAGCTTCTGAAATGGAAAAGTTCAACCCAGTCTGTGTTCACATTCCTTGAGACCCATTCAAGAGAGAAGGCAAAAATGAGAAATAAGTCTTTGGTAACTTGTCACCAGGACCAAAATGTTCCTATGAGGCAGGAAAGGGCCAAGAAGAAAATAGTTCCAAAAATAATGTCTATTCTCTTACCTTAAGCCTACACACCGAGTTCGTTATCAGTAAAGAAAGAACTCAGTGTGTTCTGTGCAAATCACCATTTGGAATCCTTTTTAAGCTATTAGAAGGAAACTGATCGTGACCCACTTTTTCTGTCCTGGGCATTGGTAAAGTCACCTTGACATTGGTCAGTGCTGCCTGGCACCAGAAAATTACCAGGAAATCACAATGTTCAGCCAGATTGGAGTTATCTTGATAAACAGTAGAAATGAAAGACTTGAGAGTTTTGTGAGATTTCATTCCTACCTCAAACTCATAAATTTGGCAGTTGAAGAGGAACCACTTTCAAAAATTCCAGAAGGAAGCCAGTTTTTTTTAGGTTTTATAACAACACCTATATGGAAATTCCTCCTTGTGGTCTGCTTTCAGTTTTAGACTGGGGCTAGTAAAAAACACATTTTGGCTTTGATATTGACTATTCCAAAACAAAACAAAGAAAAAACTTAGGATTAAAAACTCGATCCTTCGGGGCACCTGGGTGGCTCTGTTGATTAAGCGTCTGACTTCGGCTCAGGTCATGACTTCATGGTTTGTGGGTTCAAGCCCTGCATCGGAATCTGTGCAGCTCAAAGCCTGGGGCCTGCTTCAGATTCTATGTCTCTCTCTCTCTCTGCCCCTCCCCTGCTTGTGCTTTGTCTCTCTCTGTCTCTCAAAAATAAATAAATGTCAAAAACTTGATCCTTCAACTGAATATTCCAGGTAGAGTTCCAATATATTGGAGGGAAGTGGGTGTACTCTAGAGTAAGAATTTATCAGCTGGATTCCACTTCTTCCAGTTACTTAGCTGTGTATCTCTGGGCAGGTTGATTCGCCTTTTTAAGCCTTGGTTTCGTTATCTGTAAAATGGGTGTAATAATAACAGTATTTCCCCATTGTTGTGAGTAATAAATATGACAATGCATGAAAAGAACTTAGGCCATGACCAACCTGTAAGTTTTCACTAAATCCTAGACTAAGGAAACCACTTCAAACCAAGAGGCTCTCCCAGAACTCACAGATACTCATAAGGCTTAGACGTCCTGTATGATTGATTATATAAGCATGTTAACTTTAAAAATAAAACTCAGTTATTTTACCAGCAAAAATGGGTTAATTTGGGACCAGCAGAGAATTACAATTTGGCACAAGCAAGCTATAGGAAAACCATAGGCAAGTCTGGAGAACATAGGAGAGGACAGCTCTTTTATAGAGAAAAGAAGGGAGTTGGGAAGGGTGTTATAAACAGTAGTGTGTTAGAGTACACTGGGAGTTCAAAGTTTCGTGGCTTTTCATTGGCTGAATTGTGGAGGTATCTCATTGGCTGGACTGTGGCCAGAGGAGGAGAAAGACTTTCTTAACTCCTGCTGCGAGAGGAAAGTAGTAGCTAATGTAGTATCAATTTACAAGGTCTCTATCTTCCTCTTGGGTCTGAAATTGACCCAGAGTGGTAGGGCTTGCCCTCCTGGTTCCATTTTAAACAAAGTTTCCCTTTTTAATTTTCCCAAGCACAGGGAGAACAATTTTGTCTAGACTCATACAACCCCGTGGTCATCCAGGATTTCCTCTGAGAGTCCCAGATTGAACCAGAGCCCTGAACTCCTCAGTTAGAAGAGATTTCTGTGGAAAAGTCTTTCATTTTCTGATGCAGGAATTGACTTTGCTGAATGGTTATTACATACGAAGCATTCTATTAGGGTAAATTGTATGAAATTGCCATTTTTGTAGCTCAAAATGGTCAAATATCAAGAATTTTATATGATGCAACAAAACACATGACCTACACATTTACAGAATATTGTTATCAATGGCATTTTGAAACTCTGACTAGAACACCAGATTTTCTCGAGGTTCTTTGACTATCCAAAACTGTCTTAGATTGGGATACAAGATAAATCTATTTACCTCGTCCTAAATATCATGCTCTAACAGAAGGTAGATTGTGTGGTATCAAAAATGATTGTACTTGCCTAAGGAATTATCCCCTCTGCGCCCCTCCACCTTTTTCTCGCTGCCACCAGCTTGACAGAAGTGAGACAGGACTCCACACAGTTTCCAAGCCCTCACTTTTACCACTAGAAAACAGAGCCTCAAGGGGAAGTTTATTTTTAGGATCAGGGCTCAACTCATATTGATTAACAGCCTTCCATAATGTGCGGCTCCAGGGCTCGTTCCTTTCCTGCCAAGCCTCATAACTGGGGAAGGCACTGAAGATTTGTCAGTCTAATTAGACTTAAGCTGCCAGCCAAGAAATCTCTTCTGTCTCCTCCTTACCCTCATACAGGTACTTTCTTTTCCCCTCTCAAAGAATAATTTGGGGGAAGGAAATTGGACTCTAATTTTCTCATTAGCTGGTAAGACTCCAGTGATAATTTCTGTCAGGAATTACATCATTCTCATGAGAGAGAGAGAGAGAGAGAGAGAGAGAGAGAGAGAACCTGATGGCTTTACCAACCTCTTAAAGACCTATATGTTGATAGTACAAATAGGCCAGGGAAGAGAATACAGTGTCATTTCTTTTGGTCCCCTAGTTAATACTTTAATTTTAGTAGATGGAGTCAGCACTTCCCAAAGCTGAGGTTAGTCCCTCAAAGGGCCCTCTGAGAAGGTCCTCATCACAGACAGGCAGGAAACCTGCAAATTTTGAAAAGTTGTAGAGATGCCCTTCTAATTAGGATGTAATATTTATAGGATAGAACGTTCACCAGACCTGCTGATAAAGTGCTGGATCTTGTTTTGAACAACTGGGAGAGAAGTGGGGTTAGCTCTTGACTACTCACCGTGGAGGCCCCCTCATGTTTCTAAAGCGCCAGGTGCTTTAACCAATCACCCGACATACTATGTGGCCAAGTCTAAAGCCGAAAATCCTTACTGTGTGATGTATGGATTTCTTCCTTGCTCTTTGGCCTTCTTTTCTGATACACTGCTTCAGGTACATAGGTCTTCTTAATCTTCCTTGAACAGCGGCCCAGATAAAGGAGAGGCAAGAAGACTTGGAGTTAGATCTTGTCTGTATTTAAAATGTTGATATTTTTCTTATCATGAAATTTTTTTTGCATTGATATTAACCCTAAAATATTGCAATAAAATACTGTGTGTCTTGAATAAGTGATTTGGGGTGGCATCCCCCCCTTAAATATTACACTGTAGATGAGTTCCTCATTAGTGCCGGTCCAGCTTGAACATGGCAACCACATCTGTGTCTTTTCACTGGCTATTTTCTCTGCCCGACACAGCTCTTCCCAGCTATTTGCATGACTCACTCCTTTCCTTCGTCCAAGTTTCTACCATATGGTACTTTAACAGAGAGGACCTCCCTGACCCTCTTCTGTAAAATAACACTCTCTACCACCTTGTAATTTTTGTCTGCCATAGCAGTTATTTCTACCTGATATTATGTCACATATTTATTTGTTTATTGTCTCTACTTCATGGTATGCGAGTTCCTAGAAGGCAGGATCTTTGTCTCAGACACTGTTGGAGCTCTGCAGCATAGAGTAAACCCTCAGTCGGTATTGATCAAAACATACAAATCTACCAGCGCCTTCTCAGGGAATACACACATCTTTTAATGCTTACAGGCTGGATCACACTTCCAAGCACCTTGCCCCCTACAGGCCCCCTCCCTGATGAGGCTCACCAGTGGCAGTGGTCATCAACAATGGTTTTGCTGCTCTTGAATTTTTGTCTTAATAATAAAGAGTCCCAGAGAGGTGCCCTTTTATCTAGTGCACATATTATTCACTTCCGGTCATAAATTCTCTTTCCTTAGGACTTATTTAAATGTTGTCATAATAACAAGGGCTGCTTCTAATGCTTAGAGCTTTCAGAACACTTTTGGAAATATAATATTACCCACTTTTCCTCTCCAATTTCTTCTCATTATTTTTCCAAATAACTTAATTCTTAATTCTCCTAAAGCATACCTTTAAATATAGGTAAATAACAATTACTTCTAGTGACTCACTACTTCTGTTCATTGGTATGGAGAAAAAATTCACTTGAGGTTCATTTACTTGGTTGTGTGTGTGGGGGTAGGTTGGTGGGAATCTTCCACCTGCTTTTGTTAGCTCTTTCGTTTTTGTCTCATGGGTGAGTATAGTATATGAACCACTTATCCCTGGTGGTAACCCTGTGATACAGCTGGCTCCACAGTTACCTGTCTTCATAATCTTTTGAAATAACATTGATGGAAGATACTATGAGAAACCACTACACTAAGAGCAAGAACATTATGCGGCTCATCACTCAACACTGAGGGCCTGGCGTGGCACCTGCCACGAAGAGGGGCTCAGTAATGTTGATCAAAGGAAAGAAAAATGTGTTAAATTAATGAATGCTTATCTGTAGAGGAAAGAGGCAGAAAAGGGGGCCAATGTAATTCATGTTCAAGGTAGACAAAGAGAGCTGTGAAGAAGCTGACTAGTAGGAAAGAAAGAGTACATTGAAGCAAGCCATAGGAGACTTCATTTATAGATAAAGAAGGTGGTTAAAACAATGACTCTAGGCAGACCTTCATTTACTAGCTGTGGGGTTTTGACTGTGTTGCTTTATGGAGCTTAATTTCATCCTTTAAAATATGAAGTTTGTAACACCAGCTTCATGGACACATTAAGATAATATAAGTCAAGGGATTAAATTGCTGTGACGATTAAAAGTGGTTGTTGTTGTTTTAATTCAGATTCTAATCCAGGTATCCTTGGAATCTACATTTTATTTTTTCTTCTGTTACCAATTAAATATTTGGCCTATGACACAGCAATAAACATACTTAGGTCTCCACTCTGTCCTTATCAAACAAGCATTAAGGGTAGAGTCACACTTTTTTTCCGATGTCCTCAACAGTATCTAATATGGTGCCTTGTACATACAGTAACAGTTAATGGCTAGATAAATGAACCACAGGAAGGACAAGGAAAGTTGAAGAAAGGAAAGGAGAGAACAAGCAGAAATATCCTGGAATTATGTTGCTGTAAGAACTATCTGCCCATTTCATGGATTGGAGGGCTAAGTTTGAGAGAAATTAATAGAATGTCTTTGATACAGTTAAAACCACGATACAAATAATGATGCTTTTCATTTACCCCTTCTTTTCTGAAAGCTTTCAGGAGGAATTCCACAATGACCACCCCTATGTAGAAGATAAACTACTTAAGGTCTCTTGAGTCACCAGAAAGAATCATGATTCTTGTTTAAACTGAGGTCCATGAATCGGTTCTTTTTTTTTTTTTCTTGAAATACATCCCTTTATTTCTATTTATATATGGTAAGGAAATGACTTCAAATAGCAATCATTGCTAGCCAGCTTTCAAGGTGGATATTTCCATTCTGTCTTTGACAAGGCAGTAGGAGGGGTGGGATGTGCTTTCGTACCTTTCTGGTGCATGTTTGAATGATTGTAAAAATTAGAAACACACTGAAGCTGTTATGACAGCCCTGCCTTTTGAAACCATCTAATTAATGCCTTGGGTTGTCTAGAGAGCTAGTTCTGTTAGCTAAATGGAGAATGCGAGGTTCTCTTTGGTTTTCTCATCACGCAGGGATGAGATGGCTGGGGAAATACATGCATACCATATCTGCGGTGGCTAGCAGTCACTGACAGAATTACTTGATGGAAATTTGATTGACTTGTGTACATAATGCAGCCTCTTCTATCTCTCATCCCATCTGCGTGTGCATGTGTGTGTGTGTGTGTGTGTGTCTATGTCTATGTGTCTGTGTCAGAAAGAAAGTGGGCGGCGCCTGGGTAGCTCAGTCGGTTAAGCATCTGAATCTTGATTTTGGCTCAGGTCCTGCTCTCACATTTTGTGAGTTCAAGCCCTGCATTGGGCTCTTACAGGACAGAGCCTGCTTGGGATTCTCCCTCTCTCTCTCTCCCTCTCTCCCTCTCTCTCTGCCCTTCCTCTGCATTCTCTTGAAAGGAAGAAAGAACGAAAGGAAGGAAGGAAGGAAGGAAGGAAGGAAGGAAGGAAGGAAGGAAGGAAGGAAGGAAGGAAGGAAGGAAGGAAGGTGGAAAAGAGAGAGGGGGGAGGGAGAGAGGGAGGGAGGGAGGGAGAGAGGATGCTCCTGTGTTTGCATGTATTGTCTAGAATAGTGCTTCATAAACTGTTTTGTGTACACAATCACCTGGGTGACCTTCTTAAAGCACAGATTGTGACTCCATTCTGGGGCGGGGCCAGAGATAATGCATTTGTAGCTAGCTCCCAGGTGCTGTCCTGTTGCAGTATGTAGACCTCACTTTGTGGAGTAGGGATCTAGTAGATATTCACAGTTCCTTATTGAGCAGTTGTAGCATCTGTTTAGCTACCTCTCCCAGACAGTCTCCCCTCACTTCATTCAGGGATCTTCAAAACAGGAACCGCTAACCCAAAGCATTATGTAAGTGAGGGAACGGATACCCAATTGAGGAATAACAAAGAAAAACGCATCCCGTCAGACAGTCCTGCTCCTGGCTCTACAGTCCCCTCTTCCTGTCCCTTACTCTGCTACATGCCCCCAAGGCAGATGGGAAGAAAAGAGTAGGTAGAATTGAACTTGTCATAATATTTATCCCCCTTTCTGAGAGGTGACCTCTGATGAAAGCAGAAGGACGTGAATGATTTTAATCCGCAGTAACAATGGGGAACCAGTCCTGACCATCTTGAGCAATATAAATATATAAAATGACAGATTTTTCTCCTTTGCCTCTCCACTTTCTCCTTCCTGATACTGAGAGAGACACATATCCATGCACCCACAATTCACACTGTAATGCACAATGAAATTTCACCCAGGCTTTATCTCGGAGCTGCTGTTCTGATGATTAATGCCCCATTGGCTGGGAAGCTATTCCTCTGAAGAAACACAAGGAGAAAGAAAGAAACATGAAATATATCTCTGAGGCCATTTCTCATTATTATTATTATCATTATTAGTTCCTTACTGCCCTATCTGTTCTGCTTGGCAAGGGGGAGGGGATGACATTTCAAAGCAGATTTCATGTGGGAGAAATGAGCAAGGACAAGGTAGAAATAGACACTTTACACTAAAGAGAATTGACCTGGATGGGGTTTTGTCATTGTTGCTGTTTACTTTGGTTTTGTTTGTTTTATTATTTTTGTTGTTTTATTTTAAAGCCTAATATAATGAATGCCTCTGTCTTTGTCTTCTGTATTTTTCCCCCAGGCATTTATTTTTGCTTGTGTGCTTTTGTCTTTATTGAGTCTCTGTCTACAAGAATCAATATGATATAACGTATGCAAATGTTATTCCTGTCCACTTATGCAAAAGACTGGACAGAATAATTTCATCGCTCTGTAACTCCCATAATATAATTGCCTCCATATCCTAGTTGATTTCAAGTTTTTGAAAGGATTCCTTTTTAAAAAATAATTCTCTCCATGTAGGTATTGTGTTTTTGATTCTCTCTTGTTTCTCATTCAAAGAAAGTTTCTCTCCTGATTTTCTGAGTCTCTCCTGTTTCTCATTCAAAGAAAAGGTGATTGCTAAGTAATTTCCAGCTCTGCTATTTGCGAGGACTACAGAACAGTGGTCCCTTGAAGAGATAGGACCATAGTAAAAGCATTATCACCACACATGTGTCTCCTGATAAAGTGGCAGATTCATTAACCTAAACAGAAATTGCTATAATCTGATTTAGAAAATGCTATATTTCCAGAGTTGGCTTTAGGAGAATATGGAATTCGTAGCTGTAGTGCCACATGTAACTTCAATTTTAGTTGGGTTTTGTATTCAATTAACGAATGTTTGAGTAAATTATGTACCTAGTATGGGCTAGGTACTATTCTAGGCACTTGGGCTGCAGAAATACAAACACAGACAAAACCTCTCTTTTCTCATGAGGCAAATATTCTATTACACAAACACTGAGCACCTGAAGAGTCCAGGCTTTGGAGAAACAAAAAATGAATATATTTCTGCCTTAACACACAATCTGGTAAGGCTCTTAAATATTTTCTAAATATGAGCTCATTTTAGTTCAGTTTTTCTACAGAAGCTTAGCACACTGATCTGCTATTACAGGTACAGACGCAGGAGACCGCAGCCACCTATATTTATACAGGTCAGTTCTAAGAATAAGGTCTTTAATGTCTACTCAACACAGACAAGTTTCAAATTTAGACAGTGTCTCTTTTTTGGCTAGCAAAGTGGCAATAGTAAACCACATTATAATAAAATGGTTGTGTCTGAAACATATTTTCTCTCAAGGACTAAGTTTACAATAATTATTGCAAAGATTTTGCGTATTGGCTTGAGATTTTAGTTTCATGGAATGTTTATGTTGGAAGAATCTCAGAGTTTGTCCAGTTATTCAGCCCCACACAACTAGTTGAGATTTAGAGATGGGCCAACCTGGTTTGAAGTTCTGATTTCATCCTTAAAAGCTGTGTGTCTAGGGGCAAATTGCATGCCCACCTTTTTAAGTATAAACAATAAGCATGCATTAATTCGGAGTTTTAATTTAACTTTTATCTAAATAATACATCTGCATAGCTCAAAACCTTACTCAGCACCCAGATTTCCATTACTTTAGTGCAGAGACACCATTACTCTGGGGCAGAGGCCTCATTGCTTTGACTGCTAGGAGTGCCAGTTAATGGCTCTCAGCTGATTCCTTACTGGTAGTCGCCCTTGACTACAGAAGATACTTTGCCCAAAATCAAGCCCCTTCCAGTGGATGTACCCATATGCAGTGAGTAGTGGATGGGACTATGGGGATATATAAATATCCAGCTGTTTGCTCAAAGTCCACACTACTGGGAAGGGGCTCCCAGCTAGAGAGCCCCATGTGAGTGTTGAGGTCAGCTAAGGTCTTTGTTGTGACTAACTACATTAAAGTTCACCTCCTCCCTCTCTCTAGAATCGGAGAGCATTCCTTCCAGAACTTCCCCCACATAGAACTAGCCCTCAGAGTCTGTTTCCTGAGAAACCCAAGTTAAGACAGTATCTAGACAGATGGTAGCTCCATTTATAATGCTGATCACTTTGTGGTGTATATACATGTTGAAATACTGTGTTGTATACCTGAAACTAATACTGTATGTCAACTATACTTCAAGGGTGGGGGGAGGAAGACAGTATCTAGAAACCTAAAAGAAAACAAGCGAACAACAGGAGAAGCACAGAAGTCTCTTTCCACATTTCCCTGTGCCTCGTAGTCCTACTCCACACTGGAAACCCTCTTAGATGCTATTTCGGTCATTTCCCTCCATGTGTCTAATGATATGCTTCTCTTTCTTGACTTTTTCAGTTTTACATATTAGCTAATATCTTCTGACTCTGGAAGAAAAGCATTGCATTTTCTCACCCCCTCCACCTTCCAACTCATACACACTTCCTCACCTTCAATTTGCCAATAAAATTCTGTCACATTTTGATTGAATCAGTGTTCTGAGTTTACATTTTTATGACTTTCGTTTTTTGAGAAAAATGTAAAATCATACATGCTCTCATTTATTCCACAAATATTCACTGGGTACTTAGAATGTGCCAGGCACTACTCTAGGAACTGAGGGTACAAGTAGTGAAAAAAATGGAATAAATGCCTGCTCCTGACAGAACATTCTACTGTTATGATGATATTTCCTTTCTCCTGCAACTCTGTTAATAAATACCCTCATTATCTCATAACTTATTTTTCTAACCACTTATCAGTGTTGTAGCCAACGCAGCTCTGAAACTTGTCTCAACATAAACACACGAGTACTGTTTTCATTTTCTTCAGATAAATACCTAGAAGTGGAATTTCTGGCCCGTACAATAGTTCTATTTTTAATTCGTTGAGGAAGCTCCGTTCTGTCTCATAGTGGCTGCACTGACTTACATCCCTACCAGCAGCACCCAGGATTCCCTGGTCTCCACATCCTCGCCAACACTTCTTCTTTCTTTCTTGTTGGGATTAGCCATTCGGACAGGTGTGAAGCCACACTGGATTGTGATTTTGATTTACATTTCCCTGATCCTTAGTGATGTTAAACCTCTTTTTGTGTGCCTGTTGGCCACCTGTCTATCTTCTTTTTAAAAATGTCTGCTTGGGTCCTCTGCTCATTTTTTAACGTGATTGTTTATGAGATTGTTTTATATTGAATTTTATGAGTCCTTTGTATATTTTAGATGTCACGCCTCTATTGGATATATCATCTGTAAATATCTCCTGCCATTCAGTAGGTTGCCTTTTCATGGTGTCGATGTTTTCCTTCACTGTGCAAAAGCCTTTTAGTATGATGTAGTCTAGTTTGTTTATTTTTGCTTTTATTGTCCTTGCCTGAGAATGCAGATCCAGAAAAAAATCACTAAGACCCATGTCTTACTGCCCATTTTCATCTAGGAGTTTTATGATTTTTAAGTCTTAATTATTAAGTCTTTAATTCATTGAGTTTAGTTTTGGGTATAGTATAAAAACAGCGGTCTAGTTAGTATCCACGTCTAGGTATGTATTTCAAGAAAACAAAAATTTGAAAAGACAAATGCACTCCTGTGTTCATCACAATGTTGTTTATAGTGTCCAAGATATAGAAGCAACCCAAGTGTGCGCTGATAGATATATATTTAATTTTCTTTATGTGCATACGTACATGTATACATACAATAGACTATTACTTAACCATAAAAAGGAATGAAGGTTTGACATTTTCAACAACATGGGTAGTGATAGAGGGCATTATGCAAAAGTCAAGTAAGTCAGAGAAAGACAAATACTATATGCCTTTACTTATATATGGAATCTAAAACAAGTTTCATAGAATCAGAGAAAAATATGATGGTTTCCTGAGGGGAGGGATGGAAGGGTGGGCGAAATAGGTAAAGGGGGGGATTAAGGGGCACAGTCTCCAAGTCATAAAGTAAATAAGGCACAAGGATGTAATGTAAACTAGGGAATATAGTCAGTAATATTGTAACAACTGTATGGTGACAAATGGTAACTACAAATGGTGGTGATCATTTTGTGATGGATATAAATGTTGAATCACTATGTTGTGCATTGTGAACTAATACAATATTGTATGTCAATTATTCTTCAATAATAACACAACAAACAAATACCATACAGATAATCTATCATTAATACTTTTTGGCAATCTCCTCGACAGTCTTCTTTCTGTCTCCAGTCTGATATGTCTTGAGCCTTACAGCTGTCATCTTGGCTCTTCCTTGCTTCTCATTCTGGGAAATCCCTGGGCTTTACTTTTATGTTCAATCTCAAGTTTTACGTTCTTTGCTCACTCATTCTAAAGACGTGCATCTTCGATAGCCTTCTGAGAAAGGATGGGTGAAAAGTACAACCATCGAGATTTTGTCTATATGAAGAATGTCTTATCCATTCTTAACCCTGCTTAATAGTCTCTGTGGGAGAAACTTATAGGTTGGAAATCATCTTCACTAATAAATTTGAAGACATGTGTCCAATGTATTCAGGCATCCAGTGTTGCGATTGTTGAGATAGCAGTTTGATGTCTGATTCCTAGAATGCACTGTTTTTTTTGTTTTGGTTTTGTTTTGTTTTGTTTTGTTTTGTTTTGGTTCTCTCTCTGAATCTCAACTCGTTATCAACAGACCTCAAGCTGGCCCTTACAGCTGGGATCTCCAGAACTGCACGCTGCTTCCCCCTAAGCTGTGTGCTCTTATAGCGTTGTCATTACTCACCCGTTAGCTGCTCTCCATTGGCACCCTGATTTTGGTATAATTTTTTCAGTTCAGCTATTACTAAACATATATAAGATACACACAGTGAACAAGTATGAATTCAGGAAAGCATGGAGTTTGGAAGCCTTGAGTATTATAATACTGTAAGAGCCTTGAGTAATATAATATTTCATAATTGTATTTTATATTTTATATATTTAGAAAATGTTAATATATAATAAATATATATTACATATTTTATATATAATAAATGGTATAGTGGAGCCTTGAGTATTATAATATTTGGTAAATGTATTTTATATTTGTATATTTAGAAAATATTATATATAAATATATAATAAATATTTTATATATAATATTTTATATTTCTTATTAGTATTAGTAATATATACTAAAACTTACTGTCAATGCAAAATTCTGGTAAGAATTATTGTACTACCAACTCCTTCCGTATACTGAGGCAAAACTTTGAATTTTTTCTGTGTTCCCTTAGGTGCCTCTATTTTTGTGTATTTTGTTTTTTCTTTCATGCTAATACTCATTCCCTAGCCACCTCAGAATATGAATTAAATAATATATAAATGCTTTAAATATTTTGCACCCAGAAATGAGCACAGCTAAGTCTTCTGCCAGATGCTTCTATTTTTGAGAGGACAATGATTAGAATTGTCACTTCAGAATCGTTATGCTATGAAACATAAGTCAGTGTGTTTGCATGCCATTGAGTTCCATCGTACAGTGTTTGGCAATAAAGTCTATTCCTTGGGCTCTCAGTTTCCATCAGTATTAGTTAGCACTGTGATATATTGATTAGCATCACTTCACGCGTGCTAGTTACTAGGTGCTACAGAATTACTCCCCATCTGCCCCTCATGAGGAGTAACGAATTCTAAGAACACAGATAGGGCTCCACCACATAAAAATCAGTGAATTAATGTCATGGCTATTATGGGATGTCATATATATATATGACTTTTGATTAAGTAATTATACCAAGTATGAGCCAAAGGTTTACATTCATCAGAGGAGAGATGATTGAAGGCCAGAATGAAAAAATCGCGAATAGGAGGTTTCAGGGGAAATTTGAGTGTAGATGGTGAGGATGCTCCCAAGGCCATTTCTGTAGAGAATCATTTCCATCAATATTTCCAACCAGAAAACAAAGATTGCTTGAGGCTCTGAAGTAGATCAAAATATTTGAAGAAGAAAGAGGATAGATAGCAAAATTCACTTCGAGTGCCATAATGAAAGTACCATACAGCCACACAGAAAAGTCCTATAAAATGTTCTTTTGACTCCAATAGCTACAGAGAGATTCATGGATTTTTATTGTATTATTTTATATTATTTGTATTTTTTTTTATATGTGTTTTTTAATTGCGGGGATTTGCAGTGAATGTCTTAGACAACTCATTTTTGTTATGTTGTGATTAACGATGTGCATAGTAATTACAGGGAAATATAAATCACATAAAACAGTACCAACCATGTCATTGATCAGAGGGAGATTAAGGTGTGTTTCTCTCCGTCCCCCACCCTCATTTTCAGTGAGCTACATTCTTCTGTTTTCCTCTTCACCATGTTAGGTATTTGTGTAAGAGAGCTTTCCTCTTTCTTCTGTTATAAACACTTTCCTATCTCAGCATCCTTTTTAAATCAAGAGACATTTTCTTCGCAATGTACACTGAAAGGTGATTATATTAGAAAATATCAGAGCTGGCTTTGTCATGTCTGGCGCTATTAAATCATGTAGTGTCCTAAAGAGCTCAATAAATGAGGCTGAGGGAATGATTGAACAATTGAACAAGGCCAGGTCTCCCAGCCTTCTCCAAAACTCTCTGAGGAAGAGTGAGACCCAGGTGGTGGGTGGAAGTTTTTTTCCCTAACGGACTGTGGAGATTCTGGCAAACCTCTTGCAGAGCGGAGGTGGCATTTGCAAAGAGGGTCTTTGTAGTCCTTTGTGTTTCTTTTTTCTAGTATTTAATTTGAATTCAAGATGGTGGTAGGGAATTGAAAAAGAAAGATTAATTGCTTAATAAATATTTACTGGCTACTGCCTACTGTGTAGAAGAATCTAGATTGAGATGAGAGAGTGAATAAGACAGATGTATGCTGCCTATCTTCATAGAATTACGTCATGGGAAGAATCCATAAAACAAACCAGTTTCACAATTATTTCATCACAATCTTGACAAGTATGATGGAGGACAGGATGCTAAAAAGCAGAAAGGTACCCGAGCTTATTTTCTGATCTGGGAAGATTTTCTTGAGAATGCAGTGTAGGAGCTATCCTATTTAGGATGACAAGTTGGTGAGACCAAAGAGGAGGACAGGGGAAAGTATTCCAAGCAAAAAGAAGAGCCAGTGCTAAGGGCCTGCACTAGGGATCATACTGCATCATGTTTCTCAGTCTTTGGTCTACAGTTTGGCTCTAAAGTCTGGAAATATACCAGATCTGACCATGTTAGGTGACCCAGTTAATGCGCATACTTGAAGGGCTAACAGAAGGCTACTCAAAAGGTTTCCAACAGGATGAAGCACCATCCCATTATTGTAACAAAGCGGTATGGGACTGACCAAATAGAATTGTCTAAAATTGGATTGAATGGCATGACTGTGTGGAATAGGCTTCATGTCCTCCAGTTCTGAATACTCTTGATTACTGCCTCTGTAGCATGCCCAAAGCACATCTTTCCTAAATGAAAATCAGAGGCACAAGTAATTTAGGGAAAAGCCTCAAACACACATATGTAAGGATTGTTGGAAAGACATCAATATACTGTGTTTATATCACAATTCTACACAGTACATGGAACTATGTTTGCTAACGGGCTTTGAAACACCTTGGCTTTTACCATTCATACTGAACAGATCACATACTCTAATTGTCATGGATGTCATGTCACCAGTGTCATGAAAACTGTCACGTATTGTAATATCAGGAAAACATTTAGTATGTGTCTGTGTCTGGGTTTCCAGACTTGACAGCTATCCTGTTTTTCAGTTACTTGTTTCCTCAGTGGAACACTAGTAATCAGAATCAGTAATTTGAAAACTTCTGATTCTTCTTTCTATTTTCTCATTCCTTGCTTTGGCATTTCTTCTTGCTGATGGAAACTGTGGAGTTCAGTGGAAGTTTTCCTGCAGTATAATTAGCCTCTCTATTTAATTTTATAATACAAACTCTGAACCCGAAGCTGGAGATAATGTGCCCAATTCAATTCATATATGTCAATTTCTTTTTAATGGTAATTCCTTTCTCTAGTTCTTCCCACTCTCATTGCCCAGGCACAGCTGAGACTTAGGTAATTATAAGACTTGCATGCCTACACTGTCAATTATACCTCTTGCTTTAGGATTAAATTAATTTATTATCATTGTTCTGATTATTGGTAATAATAATAGTCACCTCTCCCCAAACGTAGATGAATACTAGTTTTCACAGTCTTTGCTTCCAAACTTAGGTTCCTGTAATTTTTCACCCAGATGATTCCTTCCTTCTTAAATGGCATGGAGAATTCAATTTCCTGTGTTGCATTTAAATGTTATCTTAGATCATTTAGAAGATTCCTCTCGATATGGGAAAATGGCATATTTCCTTTGAGGAGGATTCACCAGCTAGTGGATATCAATGGAATCTTCTCTTGGTAACAAGGCTACTGCTTGGAAGAAGTATTTGAGCTAGCAAAGGGCGCCTGTCAGCTATCCAGTCTCTTTCTTAGAAAGACCCCAGGTTCTAGTCCTCAAAAGCACATATGGCTTTGACTCGCATGCTGATTCCAAAAGGAACTCTTATTTTTCTGCCTTTTTGGTTGGAAATGTCCCCATCACCATCACTAACAGAACAGACTCATGGTCCATACAACTTAAAATGGCATTGGTCCCTCAGCAACACGTTGATTCTTTCAAATTCCCCTCCCAGGCTCAGATCTCAATACACCTTCTGTGTTTAAAACTACATTCATAGTAAGATCTTAACCCAGAAAGCTTAAGAAATAAAGATCAGAGAGAGACTTGGTGGGAAGTCCAGACTTTTATTTTATTACCTTATACTTTATCTTTTTAGAAAATCAGAAGAAAGCGATGCAATTTAATTCTGAGTGTGTAAAATGTTTGTATTTTAAATTATAAATGTCTCTCAATAATACATCTTTTGCAAATAATGTTCCCTGGACTTTTCTGGAATATTGTAATGCTTCCTCACCATATTTAAGGTGCCCAAGCTACTATAGTACCCTTTCTTATGTTGGTTTTGTTTTCTCACCAGAGCTCAGTGATACAATTTCATAATTGTCTCTATCTTGAATCATAGCCTCTTAGACCATTAAACCTTTGCCTATAAAATGAAGACTTTGGCTCAGAATCTAAAACAGTAGAATGTGCTTCACAGGCCCAGCCTCTCAGCTTACCCACTCAACCAATGTGAGTGGAGAGGGTAAGGTGATTCTTGCCATGGATCAAACACTCTTCTAGACTCTGAGGTTGCAACAATTATAACTGTGATTCTAGTTCTTATGAAACATACATTTTAGGAGTACAAGTGGAGACTGCTAATAAATAAACAAGAGAGTATAGTATTCACTGACAAATGCTGTCAAGAAAATAAAGCAGGAGACATCACAGAGGGTTGGTGGTGGGTAGGTAGCTACTTTAGGGACAGTCTCTCCAAAGAGGAGACATATAAGCTGAAACATAAATTACTAGAAGACTCAGACATGTAAAGTCTGCAGGAAGAAAGATATAAGGAATGGTTAGTGTGAAGGCTCTTGGTTGAAGCATGTTGGGTGAGTTAGAAAGAAGATAAGTAATGGAGATCCAGTATGAGGTAAGGTCAGAGAGGTGGACAGGGGCTTAATGATAAAGAGCCTGTTACACCATGAAAAGGAGTTGAGACTTTATTAAAGTTCATTGACAAACTATTAAAACGTCTTAAATAGTAGAGTGGCATGCTGTGATTTATGCTTTTTAAATATCACTCTGGCCACCATGTTGGAAAAGATTATACAGGAACAAGAGACAAGGCATAAATACCTGTTATGCAATAGTTCAAATAAGAGACGATAGTGGCTTGAACTAGGATGGCAATAAGACCCCCTGCTCTGCAATAACCCAGCTCGATGGTCTTGCCCTACATTGCCCTGAACTGCTAAGTCTCTGAAACTTTAAACACTAATATCTCAATTCTCATACTTAAATCCAGTTGCTTTCCTGCTTCACCAAGTTTCCATTAGTCTATAAATTGCCTCTCTTATTGCCCTCAACTTCATTCTCCGTCTGATTGTATTTATTCTAGATCATTCTAGATGGTTTCTATCCTTGCCCAACTGAAATAGTGCCTCTAGTCTCACCTTAGGAGACTTGCCTTTCCTTGATCAGCAAACTCCCCATTTCTAATTTGGTCATCATCCTTTCAGCCTCCCAGTTCAGCACTCTTCTCCACATCTGTGCCATTGGGTTTCAAATACGGTTTTTGTTTTGTTTTGTTTTGTTTTTTTCTGAAGAAAATATTCAGCAATCATGCATTTGTTTGAAATCCTCTACCTCTCTAAGTCTGCCTAGATCAGTGCTCACTTTGGGAGAACCCCTTCATCCACTTGTTCAGAATCTTGTGCTCATCATCCTTCTACCCTGGCCTCTTCCTAAGCTTTTTGACCTCGTTTATTACCTTCATTTTCCAATAGTGTCATTAATATCATTCCTTTGGCCTGTAAATATATCCAGGACTTTCCCATCTTAAAAACAAAATCTGAATAATGAAAGTTGCCTTCTATGAATCTGCTTCCTACCCCTTTCATCAGCTACCTACTGTCTTCATATGAGGTCACTCTGTTTTTATCCCCCATGCTCAAATTCCCTAAGTTGTTTATACTTTCACTGATTTTCCTTTCTAAATAAGTAATACATATGTATTGCAGAGAAAATCACAGTTACATAAATTCCAGCCTCATCTTCCAAGCAGAACCATACTTATAAGGCTTTATAGATTCCCACCTCTGCCTCCTTTTCCTTTCTCATCTACTAATATTTCTCACTTGTACCCAGCAGTCTAGTCATACTGTGCTGTATAACTTTACAAACGTTGTTCTTTCTACTCAGGATCATGTAACGTGCACAAAAACATGTTTATTCATCTGTGAAATGAAGATAATAAAGATACCAACATTTCCATAGGGTTATTGAAGAGAAGAATGAGTTCATGTATTTCAAACTTACAGTGCCTGGTACATAGTAAGCACTCAGTAAATGTTAGCTATTATTATCATTATTGTTCTCTCTTACCCACTTTCTTTCTTGTAAAAGTAGTAAGTCCTCAAGGCTCAGTTCAAATACTGCCTCTTTGGTGAGTTACCCACCTTCTCTGTCACTTTCTTTCACTCAGCTAACCCAAGGTTGGTGCCCTTATCTCAGGGCCTCTATAACTGGCTTACTTGTAATGATGAACATCTATGCATACCTTATATTGACACCTCTTCATATTTCTTAGACAGGTGGATTGGGGTAAGGAGTTTAAAGACCTTCACCATGTTTTAAACAAGCAGTGGTTGTGCTTGCTGTTTAACCCCAGAGCCCCTGGAGAACCCATCTGTGCTGCTGTGAGAGTCCATATTGACTCATCGGTTAGATTCCTAGTCTATTTCCAAGTCTTGCTTCCCTTTGAGATACTTCGAGCTGATATAAATGAGCCATAAATAAGTTACATAAAATAAAGAGGATTAAACCCATTATATTCTTCTCATTATTATTCCAGTACTTCAACCAAGTAGAAAGAAAGAATTCTTCAGAAATGTTTCAGTCCGTGTGTGTGTGCGCGCGCGTGCGCGCGTGCGCGCGCGTGCGTGTCCATACTGTGGGACATTTCTATCTTAATAGAACAAGAATTAAGATAAATAAATGGTGAAAGGAAGGAGCTTTTTAAGCATGTTTGAAACCCCATTTTGGAAAATATGTGTAGACACAGAAAACTCAAGAGTTAAAATATTGAGTGAGTTTCACTCTGTATGTTTCCATATCTATGATAGTGGAGGCCGTAAAAAACAGTATTTATCTGTATATGTGTTCTATATCGATGTGATCTATCTCTCTAATTAGATAGTCAATTATTTTTAAAGAGCTGCAAATAAGCCCTATAAGAATGTCATAAATGCATTCCATTTAGAAACATCTTGCAGATAAATTTTATTTTTATTCTCCCTACATCCTCCAGCAGCCTTAAAAGAACAAAAAAAAAATCTCACTACCCAACTAATTCCAGAAACAGATCATTACTGCCTCGTAGTATGTTAATCATACTTACCATTTCTTCTCCTTCGACATCATTATGCTTTGGGATAGAAAAGGTGGGTGTTGTGTGAGTCTCCTTGGAGAAATGAACAGTTGGAGTAGACAGGTTTCTCAAGAAATATAATGTTATTTTCATGCGGAAATTCCCAAGTAATAAAAAGGGGCTTGAATATGGTGAAAATACATGATATATAAGCAGAATTATTAATAAGAGCCCTCCATCTTTTGCTTCCATAGAATTTTTTAAGATGTAGACAAATTGGAGGTAGGCCAGGCAGAGCAACAGAATTGAATAGGGTAACTGAAGGAAATACCTATGAAGAAAGATTAAAGGGGCCAAATATGTAAAGTGAGAAGTGAGAAGAAAATGGTCTTTGGAGGTAGACGCAGGAGATTTTTGACATCTCTGCTAGTTTATTATCATATGACCCTGAGCAAGTTACTTAACCTTGCTAAGACCCATCTGTAAAGTGGGTATTAATATATTACTTTATAGGATTGATGTGAAGTTTACATGAGTCAACTTGACATCTCTTTTTACCTATTTAACAGCTACGCAGTCCACCCCAAAGGCATTGTCACTGCCATTGTGTCATTACCTTAGTAGACTCGTAGATGTTATCCTAGACTCCTGTCCTGTCCATCCTCAGTAGTCCCCACACTGTGAGCAGGTAACCCTTTGCAGAGCATATCTGAGGAAGCTATCTCCTAGCTTAGAACCTCCAAAGGATCCCACTGCCTCCAGGGTAAAAAGTGATCTCCTTAGAATGGCCTACTCATGCTAGCATCTGCCTTCTTTCTAGTTCCAATTACTATTACCCCACCCCTCCAATGTAATGCTTTAGTCATGCTGACTTTCTTATCAGCATGAATTTCCAAATGAATTTTCCTCTTTTAAGACATAGACATGCTGGTCTCTCTGCTGACAACCCAATCTCTTACTCTTTCTTTTTTCCCCAACAAAACCAACTCAGATTTGGATCCAGGTGCCTCTTCATGTGTTTCCATAGTAATGGAACTTATCATTGTCCTACTATTAATTCTGTATTATAATTGTCTCTTTGCATCTGCCCCTCCTAAGAGACTTTAGGCTTCTTTGGGGCAGATACTTAGATTAGTGCCTTCCTTGGAACATATCCAACATATTTTATTTTAAATAAAAGAATAATGGATAGGTCAGTGGAAGGATGGGTGGAGTGTAACAAAATAGCTGGAACATCAATTTATGTCAATTCTCTTTCTTTGAAGTGTTCAAATAAGGAATTCACTGGTTGTCTCTAATAGCCATGATCTTGAATGAACTTAATTCAAAGTTATTTGTATGCATTGATATCTATAGCATCCACCCCTGTCTGCCACATTGGGAAGATACTGGGATCTAAGGGAAACAGTAGGAGTCTAGGAGACCTGGGATATATGTCCACACATATCAGAGAAAAATATGTCAGTAGAGTAGCCTTGAGGTAATAGTTGAAAATATCCTAGGTAAATAGGTAGGTGCAGATAGATATTTATAAATAATAACAGATCTTTACAATTAAGTGCTTTGTGAATTCTGGGAGCCTGACTGGAGAGAGATGGAAGTGGGGACTAAGGGGTCTGAAATGAAGGTACAGGGAGGAATGGGGGAGAGAAACAAAAACCAAACCTTTCCTTTTACGCTTTCCTTCCCCCGCTCTGGAGTTTGCCCATTGCCCAGCTGTTTGACCTTAAGACACATGGCCATCCACCCTTGTCTAGAGTTTGCCCTAATTGTTGGGTGCATTGTAGCATTTCAGATGATCGATTGCTCATGCCAAGAGCAGAGTGTTAAGATTCATGAAATTCGAATCCACGCCATTAATAACCTGAGCAGAGTTCTCATTCGTCCTTCCCTTTTGTTCTCTCTGTTGCCAAGTCTCCATCCTCACTCCTTTGTGTATGTGTGTGCAAGGGAGACAAATGAACTTCAGGCGCAGCAATGAATTGCCACCAAAAAGTACACCCCAGGGTCTTCTGTGTCCCTTTGCAGCAGTGTGATAAATTGCCATCTTTAGAATTAATTGTTACCTTCCCAGGAAGTGTTTATACTCATTTTTGTCTCTTTACTGGTTCACCAATGATCCTCTAAGAGGAGCCAGCCTTTCTTTTCCCCCCCATCTCAGGAGCTGCTATGAAGCAAGAACACTAGTTAATGGAGCCGACAGAGAGTGGTGCCTCCGTGTTGGTCTTCAGCACACGAATGTAGTATAGACCTAGGCTGTGTCATCTCGGATGCCTTTTAATAGAATAACTCATTTCTCTTTTCTTTGGGCTCCGAGTTCAAATTTCTATGACATTTTACTCCAAGCTAGATCTCTCAGGCTCAGGGAAGGAGGAATATTCTTTCAGCAAAGCAATCTCCTTTGTCAGATTGCTGCTATGTTCAAGAGCTAAAAGAAAAAGAACTTTTTATCCCGCATCTCTTTACAAACATTACTAAAACTTGTCGGATTTACACAGGAAGTACTAACACACAAAAGTGGCTTAGTCCTTACCCTATCCTCAGAAAAAAGTTGCCTAAAACAGTCTGCATAAAAGATGGCCCTTGATAGGCCCATGGGTGAAAATGAGCTTGAGCTGCGTTTGTGCTATACTTTTATCGACATCCTATCTCCCTAAGTCACAAAGATCCAGAGAGGTTACAATAGAGTCTTTGTAACTGGTACCTCTAGTATGGCTACAAGTGTAATATATTCAGTAGTTCTCAGTCAGGGATGGTTTTCACTCCCCCACCCTACGAGAGAATTTTTGGCAATGTCTGGAAGCATTTTTGGTTGTCACAGTTGGGGTAGGAAGAGCATATGGATGTGCTATCTAGTTAGTAGCTACCACAGATACTGCTACGCATCCTTTACTGCACATTAATAATAAGTAAATCTACATATCCTGCTTAATATGTTATGGGAGATACTCAAAAAGTATAAATTATGACTTCTATTCTCTAAGCATTAGGGATAAAAACAATCTGTGTTTACTTTTGAGTTCTTATTACATGCAAAGCTGTATGATAACTACAAAACAATGGCATGGCCTTGCCCTTGAGGGACTTAGAGTCTACTGGAGAAACTTCAAATCTAGAAGGAAACCAATACAGATGTACCAACACTGAGTGACATCCAACAGGCTTAAATCCAGTAATGGATTTGATGATGTAGTGAAGGCTGAAGGTTTAATAAGACTTAATGGATAAAGGAATTTGACCAGAGTCTTAAGATAACTAAATCAGAGAGGTGGGATTGACCATGATGATGTGTGCATGGAAGGGGTAAAAGGGTAGAGAGCCTGGACTGAGGAAAGGAAGCCCAGTTGTCTGCACTCGTTGTCAAATCTTCAAACATTGCCTGGCAAGTGCCAGTTGGAGAAGTTGCAGAATTATTTGGGACATCAAAGAGGAAATGTCTATATGGTTTTCAAATCTTTTCAGGACTGTTTCTTAGTATAACTGTCTTTGGTCTTGAAAATGGGTAAACGTAAGGTCAAGAACGTAGGTCAAGAAATTTAAAATTCCTGAAGGATTTTTACATGGACACGTGTCTGAGAATTTCCCTCTCACAAAACAAGACAAGGCAAAAAAGACCAGCTTGGAAGACGGTTGGTCTTTGGCACTCCCTTTGTTTCAGAATAGCACAAGTGAGATTTTAGACACCGGACCTTAACGTGAGTTTCGTAAGGAAACCTGCAATCAGTGTGTGACTTCCTTCTTTCTTAGTCAGGCATATCCCTGGCTATTCTTCTTTACCTCCATCTCCTATTGGATATCAAATGAGAGTGTGGCTTTACAGAAGGACTATAGGGTTGGAAATGGAGACTTGAATTCCGTTTCTTATTCTCCCTTAACTGAGTGAATTTGGTCAAAACTGCCAGTGATGAGATCGGACTGGGCTAGGTCACATTTAGCTCTAACTTTATATATCTCTTCCCTCATTGACTTTCCTGTTCCCTTCAAAGGGATTAAAGAAAATGCATATCCTAGGCACATTTTGTGATCTTTCAGTGAAATGTTGAAATGAGCAATGTCAGCAGCCTTATGTTCTCGCTGAGGGTCTGGTATACCTTATGAATAAACAACACCAGTTTCTGTTACCGGATCTCCTTCACAGTATATTTATAAAGTCATAACTCTACAGTGTTTTTTGACAGAGATTCTGGAAGGGGAAAAATGGCAGTGGAGTTTTTGGCTAACATTTGGGTGTACCTTTTGCTTATGGGTATAGCCCCAAGGAGAATTGTTCCAAGACAAGAAGCCAATCCGATTCATACCTCTATCTAGAGGCCCTTAAAGAAACCGTCAGATGGTTCCCACAGTGACAAATTTGAGTCCCAAAGAGCTTGCAGAAGTGGAGTGAGCTCAGACACATTTGGGGGAGAAATTCCCACTATCTTTTCAAGATAAAGACTCCTGCAAAAATTTTGCCTGTCTCTTCTTTACAACCTCCACTTGTGGATGGAGGCTAGACTTTTCTATTTCTCTTGTTCTCCAATTTGTCTATTTAAAAAGAAAAATTTGGGGAACTGGGGTGGTCAGCTGAGCATCTGATTCTTGATTTTGTCTCAGGTCATGATCCCAGGGTCATGGAATCAGGCCATGCTGTAAGATCAAGCCCTGCATGGGCTCCACACGGAGTGGGAGCTTGCTTGAGATTCTTTCTCCCTCTACCCCTTTCTCGTGCTTGCATTCTCTCTCCTTCTGTGGTCTCTCTCTCTCTGAAATTAAAAGAGCTGGTCTCTCTCTCTCTGTCCCTTTCTCTCTTCTTCCCTCCCTCCCTCTGTCTCTCTCTCTCTCTCTGAAATTAAAGAGAAAAAGGAAAGTCAGTCATGTGACTTAGAGACTAGCTTTAAGGCCTTAGCAAGGATTTGCTTTAAAATGTCTCTCTCTGACTGAGTTTCAAAACCTGAGTGGTAGCTACCTTGGAAGTTTTAGTGTAGTTTTCTCAGAAAACTGGCATGCTCTGTCTACATAAGAATATTTGATTACAGAACTGCTTCCACATAACTTCGTTCCATTGTGATAATTCAGCTAGAAAAAAATAATTGTAGATGCTCTACTTGCAACTCTTGTACATTGACCACAACATATTAATTAAACAAAAAGACTGGTATGTTGAATCCGAAGTGCACAGAGTTGCTCTTTTAATTGACTTGTACCACTTAGTTGCTCAATGCTAAGAGTTTTGTAATTACTTAATCTAAATTATCTTCTGAGTATAACAATCGCCTCCCTGAACAGACTGTTCGCTAGGTGCCGTGCATGAAGCTGAGAGCTTCCCCCATACTGTACTATCACTTCCTCAGTTTACAAGTTGAGGAAGGCAAAGTGTAAGTCAAATTATGTGTTGAAAGTCCAAGGGGATAAATACCTTTTGTTTAATCCCTTGCTGAAAATCTCTTTAGGCTTTGGATTACAAAAAAATTAAATATAGTCATTGTTCTCTGAAGAACAAGCAGTTGGACAACTTCATTATTGTGATTTTCAAGGAATTACACGAGAGGTGGATGACCAGAGGAGAGAGACTACCTTGAGGTCAAGAGACCAATGTTCACTTCTAACATAAGAAGTCATGCAACTGGCAAGATTACCTCGTTTCTCCAGTGTTGCTGGGAAAATGAAACATAATTTACATAAAGTGCCTTGTATAGTGTCTAGCAAATTGGAAATGTTCAATGAATGTTGCTGGTATTATTTTTGGGGCTGATATTACCTAGCCATATAAACACATAGCACTGAAGAAGATACATTGCCCTGATGTTATAGCATTCCTAGATATTTGCTACATCAAATAGATTTCTGGTAAACTAGCATTGGCTGCTTTCTACTTTCAGAATAATAAAAATAGTCTTTGTCCCTCGTTCCTGGCACAGAGCTACTAAAAACCATTGGAATTTCCTGAGTTAAAGGAGTTTCTTTGTTGTTCATAACAAGCCTCTTTGAGTAACATCTAAGTTTAAGCCCCAGCAGGAGTTTTGAAGGGTATCCTAGATAACCTCAGGATGGAACTGGTCTCTGAAAGAGCTGGTGATTAGAGGGTGGGAATTTTGAGTTCCAACCATGAACTTAAAGGTGAAGGGAGTGGGGTGGGGACTGGAGATGGAGCTCTATCCAAACCCAGAAACAATGGGAGAGAGCTTCCAAATTGGTGAACCTATCCATATGCCAGGAGAGCGATGTACCTCCACTCCAGGGGGACACAGCTTTTGCACTTAGGACACTTCTGGACCTTGTCCTATGTCCCTCTTCATCTAGCTGTTCATTTGTATCCTTTATAGTAACCTAGTAAACGTTGTCATTCTGAGTTCTCTGAGCCATAGGAGAAAATTCTCAAACCTTAAGGAGGGTGTGGAAACTTTGTAGCCCTGGGAAGTGTGGGAACTTAGTACTTGGGACTGGTAGCTAAAGTGAGGACAGTCTTGAGGGTCAGAGCCCTTAAGCCTATGGGCTCCAAAGCTAACTCTAGGTAGTTAGTGTCAGAACTGAATTGCATTGTAGGAAACTCCGGTGGTGTGTGAGGAATTGGACAATCGGTTGCTGGTGTTGAAAAATGCCCCTGATGACTAAAATATGAGTGAATCCACAATAATAATATAGTCTATTTATTTAACTTCAATTGGTTGACTCCTGGTTAATTGCAGTTCCACGAAACCGATGGTTATAGGCAGCCAGTTTTAGAGGAACCATGAACATTGCACATACAGAAAATCCTTGCTAGCTACTCAAACTATGGACACAGGAGATGTTATTTTATGAAGTAAATATGTGCTTCTCTGGAGACCTGTCCTGTGGTGTATTACCACTTGGGGTCACTTCAAGTTTTCAGTAAAGAGCAAGGGACAGTAACTGCAACCACAGGGGAGCAGGGGAGCTTGCCTGTTGTCGGTCCCAGAATGACATAAATGTAGAGGGGCACAGCCCCAACAACGTATTTGTTTCAGGTTGCAGCCTCATGTACGCCCGCAGGTGACTAGATGTAAGGGAAACCTTGGGTGGCCTAACCTTTGAGGCTAAGAAATTGCACTGGCTGATGTCTCATTTCTTTTGCCTTTGGCTTTACTTCATCGGCTATGAATGACCGCTATTTTCTCATAACTGTTTTATGGCAATAAAATGTAACTCCCACTGTGCAAATTTTATACTCTTCTTTTTGACTTAAAGGGAAACTGATACAAGAAATATCCTGGATTTTGTTTTATTATTTTATTTTTTATCCAGATCTTAAAGGAAAGGCTAGGTTAGGAACAACTCTTAAATCAGCTCCATATCAGAAGGTAGGATCCTTCTGACAGAGCCCTGGGTGGGGAAGGCAAGGCAATTCTCATGTGTGCATATCAAATACGGACATTCCACTGGGCTCCCCTTTGCAGGAGAAATGGACCATTGCCTCTTCAAACCATTGGCCTTCACTGAGAGGAATCTTCTCCCTGAAGCAACATGGAAGTGTTTCTTTGAAGCTTTACACAACTCAGCTTCTGCTTTAGGGTAAAACAGTTTAGAGTTAGAATAGTCCTGCAGTATGTTAACTGCATAGGTATTTCCACTACACCTTTAATTTAGTAGAGAATTTAAAGCAAAAAAAATGACTGCATACAATTTCATGTTTAAAATGTAGACCAGTTAGTTGAAGGCCTATAAGAGCTCCTGATTCCTTCTTCAAACCTGGTGGGAGCCTGCCATGAGCACGGTGGTAGGTAGCTCCAACATTTTCAGCGTGGGACCAGGCTGGAACTAGGGTTTGACAGAGCCCGTCCTGTTCACATCTGCCCAAATCTCTCCCCTGCCAGGAAGCAGCTTCCCTTCCTCCCCAATTGCTTTCTCATAGGAGGAGAAGGTCATTGAGCCCACCATTTCCAGGGCAGCCCTTTGCACAAGCAGTGGGTGCCTTTGAAAGGCAGGCTGCAACAGGAAGACTTTGAAAGCAAGAAGAAGCCTTTTCATCTTTGCAGGCCCCAGCCGGAACACTGGTTCCTGTGCAGTACAAGCAGTTTCAAAGTTATCTCCCATGCTGATATGAATGTGATAACATGGAGCAGAGAGGTGCCATAATGATTTCCTTTCAAATGGCTGCCTCCCCATTTATCTTTGCACACTGTCAAAGACTGATATGGTCGGGAGTTAGCAGTGGCATGGAATAATTAATCTCACACTGGGGAAGTAAGTTCCTCATTTGTCTCCTGAGAAATTAGCACTGCATTGACAGGAAAAGTAGATGATACAATGAGGAAGGAGAAGGGGTGTGGTATTTTTAACTCCCGGTGACAAATTGTAAAGTTTTGATTGAGCACCTACTGTGTGCCAAGTGCTGGGGATACTGATGATTCCTGCGCTAGAATAGTTCATAGTCTCTACCGGGTCATATATTATTTTTAAATGCTTGTCACTTTTACAAAATGCCCAAGGATACTATCGTGATACTTGTACCATCACCTAAAGAAGAGCTAAATTTCACTGAGTGCACTAGTTTTTGGAAAGGCTTGACCTCTATAACAAAGAACTACCACCGCCACCACCAATGTCAAGTGGCTTAATAAAGTAAAGATCCACAGGTTAGGGGTCTGGGACTAAGACACCATTCTGCTACTCCTAATATGTGGCTCCCATCTCTGGATGCAAGCTCTCCTATTTTCCAGCCAGCAGGGAGAGGAAGAGGGAAAGGACATGCCTTAATGTGTTAAATGGTAAGACCCTAAAATAGCACTCATCGCTTTGCTTTTATTGTGTAAGGCTACACTTGTCTGCAAAGCAAGAAAGGCAAGAAAATACAGTCACTAGCTGGAAAGCCGTGTTTCTTGCTTAAAACTTGTTAGGGTGTTCTCTTTCGAGATAGCCACGGAACCTAGGTATTTGGTACAATAAACAATCTCTGCCACAGAGATATGAGATAAATTCCGTTTTGATTCTCTACATTTTTAGCAACTCACCTCTTAAATGAGAGAATTGAAGGAGGCGAGCTCTGCAATCCACTTCAGTTCTAAAGTCAAGAAAACAGCAGAAGGTTTCTTCTCCAAGCTCTGCCATACAGGAAGCACAGGGACAGACTCTCTACTGGGAATTTTGTTTTGAGCTGGTTTCTTTTATTTGGAAATATCAGGTGCTGACCTTACAGCAGATTCAAATGAGAGCAGGGTATGGTCCTAAGAAGCAGCTTGTGGAAAGAATCAAGCCTGTAATCCTCTTTCTTTGAGGTTTGTAAATGCACTGACCGGGCCGAGCAAAACAATGGTGTGATCCATGGGAGACAGTAGTGGGTAGCCAGGGAAGCCTTCTGTTGTAGAGAGATCAACAGACACGTTTCCTCGAAAAACAAAGAGATGCTGACCTGGGGAGTAAAGCATAGGACCAAAGGAAGCGTATATGGGTTCAATGGCTAAGGTAAACAGCCAGATTACACTATCAGGGGATCTATTGGTGAGTGGCTTCTCCTACTTGAAGAGATTGTATTTTCTATAAAACCTGGGAAATGTAGGCCACAGCTCCCCAGATTGTGCCTTTGGAACATGGGTGAACCAAACCAGGTTGCAGACAATCTCTTTAGTTCTTGAGCTGACTGAGTGGGGCCTGAGGTTACCCAAGTCCTGGGCAACATCCCCCCAACCACGTAAACCTCCTGAACTCCCACACTTACTACTGGTACCGTGATTTGGAAAAGATTGCAAAGCATTTGATAGAGGCTACCAATGAGGGTGCTCCAGTCTAGACACTTGGGAGGTAGCTCAGCTGGTCACTCTGGTGATTTAAATAAATCATCTCATGGAGACACACCGGCAAATCAGGGTTGGCATTTCGATTTCCTCTATAAGGTGAATTGTCGAAAGAGGTCATTATAATGATTAAGATTTATACAGCGAGTACATTATTTTTTTCCTGTGTCCTGTTACCTCCTGGTATTTAATGACCAAAAAATGAGTTCTAGATATTAACTTTTTAATTCCAAAAATATGTGCTCCTAAATGAGTTATTTTTAAGTCAGAATTTAATAAGTGGAAATTTTTTTTAAGGTGCCAGATTTTAAAAACATATTTAAAGGAAACTTACTGCAACTTCTTTAATAAAGTGGACAATCATCCCCCAACAACCTAAATATTGGCTTTGACATAGTCAGTAAATTAACTCTTTGGCTTTAGGCAGATGTCTTCCCTCTCTGTAAAGGAAAGTGGGTTTCCCCCACTGTAAAATGATTCTCAGTAGGGATGGGGCATTAGCAAAGTGGTCCGACCATCTACTCTATCCTTCTGATTTGATGTTCCACGACTCCAAATACATGGAATGAAAATCCTCCACTACAGGAAGAAGGCGTGTGGGTTGCTACAGAGTGTGGTTTCTGTGGTCAGAGTAGAAAAAAACCAGTGTTGTTTTCTGAGCTCTAGACTCGACTGCACAGGCTAGATCAAATGACCAGAGCAAGTGTCAGCCACTTGTTCTGCTTCCGGCCGGTTTGCCCCTCTAGAAATTTTCCCAATTACAACAAGGCCAAAGTAGCTATTAGCTGTGACAGAGACACCTCATAAATTGTTAAACAGAGCTCAAGTTTAAAGAATGGCCTTTTTTTCCTGAGTGGTGATTTTACTTGGGTTTCAGTCATTTATTCTGACTTTTTATTTTAAAAAGATTTCACAGAAGCATCATGAGAAATGGTAAATATTAAAGCATTCTTTAGCCAGCGCGTCTTGCCTAGAACTGATCATTATATTTTCTGATTTCATATCCATTTCTTTCTGATAATGTGTTCTTACTCATGTTTTTAAAAATACCATAAATTGAAAACTGCCATTTAAATACAAAACTCGTAACTGAGAAAATGAACCTAACCTCATTAAATATTTCTACACAGTGAGTTTCTTGGCTCTCCAAATGACCCGTTTTTCCTTTCTTTTTTTTATTTCCCTTCTTTTTATCTCTGATTTTCCTTTTTGTTAAATTGTAATTACCTAGATTATCCTCTCCATTCTTCTATTTATTGTAGCCCCCATTCAAATCTATCTGCTTTTGTGGCTTTTCTATAGGACTTGAAATGTAATTAATTAATTGAATCTAATTAATTGAATATAAACTATTAATTAATATAATTTGAATATGTACCCTACCCTTTTATTCTTAATTGAATATAACCCCCTATTTTTTCCCCTCCTTCACATCCACTAATAAGCTCCACCTATAGGTATAAAAAGAGAAGTGAAATGAATTGGTCATATTTTTTGCATATTCTTGCCCTTTTGCTTCTACTTCTGCCTCTAGTACATAGGCTCATGGCAAACTGGACTTTTTCGGAGCCCATGGTATACATTGTGCACTACTTACTCTTAGATTCTCCATTATTATCATCAGGGTTCTTTCTTGGACACCATGTCCTTGAGATGCCCTTATGTCTGATAAGGTAACTCAGGCTAAGGTCATTACAATCAATAAGGTCTTAATGTTTATCCTAAATTCAATCTAAGATTGAACTTCATTATTTTAATTGAAAATTGTAAGTCCTGTGTATATGGGTGAGGGAGGGGTCTGAGCATAGGGGATGAAAAAAGGGATGTTTCTTGGGAGGTCCTACCTGGTGGGCTTAAATCGTGCCACTCAGGCTACATCTCATCTGCTTATACGTAAGGCCCGCCTTGTCTGTTAGGCAAGAGGAAATTTAATTTGCAGCCTATTTTATTAAAGGATAAATTAAGGTACCAAGTGGGAATTAAAATCATCTAAGGTAATGGAACATTGGAACTTGCCTAGATTTAAAACTGGGTCTTTTGTGAGTTTCATTCATAATGACACCATAATAATAGCTACATGTGTTAAGCACTATGAGCCAGGGACTGTTTAACATACTTTTACCTTTATTAACTCACTTAATTCCCATAACACCCTCATGAATGAGGTTCTCTTGTCTCTGTTTTATGTATAAGAAAACTGAGGGGGTATAAAAGCATAGAAAGCTTCTCTTAGTTCATATAGCTGATAGACTTTAGAGACGGGATTTGAACCCATATACTATTAATCACTATTTATACTGTATTAATGTGGTTTGATGAAGAAGATAAAGACAGCAGTGACTTGGGCTCAAAAGCAACTGCTCGAACCCATACTTTGGTATTATTATTAACACCAGCAGGATCAGCTGTTAAATAAGTGTCATATATAAGGGTCTCGCCCTTGGATAAAGTAAATCTTTCTCATGAATCTACTACTGTGACCAAACTTCAAAATATGCAGTGGATGAATAATTAAATCCAGCTGTCTCCTCCAGCACCAGCAGCAGCAAAAACCAGAGGTGGGGGTGAAGGGAGATAGGAGTAATAGACTCGGCATTCACAAAAACCATGATAATTAATTTCAAAGTAAAAGCGTGTTTCAAATGTCAGCCCTCCACTAATCCTAAGAATTGCAAATAAAAAATAAAACCCACCTGCCATTTAGCAGCCAGCAGTATAAAAACCGTACTGTGTCAAGTGTCATATGCATAACTGAATTCACAATTTGGTTTTCTTAGGGAGCAATAATTTAGTTATCGTTAAACTCTTTGGGAAACTGGTTTTAATAATGTTCTTTGGTTATCAGGGGTATCATGTTTCCTTCAGGCAAAGAAGAGAGAATGTACAGCTAAAACCTTTATTGTATGTGATAATGAAGTTGGTCCATTTCAGTGCAGGTTTGCAACAATTCTTTATCACTCAACATGAGCAGAGGTGCGAAAGCAGGCGGTTTCTCAAACTGTAGGAAATGGCTGAATTCACAGATTTCTATCTACACGGTGAACTGGCTATATATTATATGAAGCTCAAATTTGGTTCGTTGGTTTGTTTTTTATGACTGTGGTTATATTTTGATGGAGGAATAGTTGGAGGCATAAAAACCCATAATAGAAGATGTTTGTACCACATGTGTTTTTTTTTTAATTACAATAGGTGAGAAGATTAAATAAAAAAAAAGTATCTAAGTTTATCTCCATAGTTGTGCCTCTATTTCCCTGTATGACTTATTCCCGTCACTAGAGGCACCAAGGGCATTCCATTGCCTTGCTTGCTCTGGGAATATGCCAGGAGCTGGTCCCTACTGTGATACAATTAATTAAAACTATAAACATGACGCTAGCTAGCTTTAATATAATCCTGCCACCACAACATTTTCTGGATCATTTATTTAATATTCATTGACTCACAGTCACTGAAGGCACCAAATCTTTTATCAAATATCTTTCATTAGGGATGGTAAAAATTTATTTGGGCCAGCTCCTGATCTGCACCTTGCCCTGCCTTGTGCAGCGGACTTATTTCTCCTCTTCATTTCTTTGCCAACCCAGCCACCACTCCAATATTCCTTTGTATTTTATAAACTATCTCTTTTCTGCTGTTGGTAAAAAAGGGGATCCAGTTCTGTATACACTTTGGAATTCTGTTTCAAAGTGCTGGCTTTTGATTTAGGGACCAAGGCAGGATGGAGGGTGTGTCAATTTGGGAATGCCGAATGACTGAAATGTCATGACATTTACAATCCAGATGTCATGGCAAGCTGGGAGACAAGGCAGCTTGGTGGATAATTAGATGGCAGATGTCCAAGTAGTCTCACACGATACACATTCTTTTTTGTGTATTTGAGACTCGGGACCCCAGCCCTGAATGATAAATGAGAAATCACCTCACCCATACCATTAAAAAAAAAAAATCAGTCTCATAGTTTTATTGCCTTTGAAAAGCATATATATTGGAAATAGCATACCTAAAAAAAACATAAATCACTTAAAATTTCTAGTTTTGGTATATCTCTGTGAAAGTAAATATATTGATAATCATTATTTTTTACTTTTTTCAGAATTTAAACTCTTCATTCTACAAATGAGGAAACTGAGGCCCAGGGGAGTTAAGTGATTTCTAAGATCAATTTCTAAATGGTGGTAGAAATGAGGACAAAATCCCTAACTGTCATGCTAGGATTCTTTCTAGAAATACCTTATTCTCTCTTTTGTTTTTTTATAAAAATATTTCCCCCAGCTTTATTGAGATATAACTGACATATAACATTGTGTAAGTTTAAGGTATACAACTTGTTGATCTGATATATACGAAAAAGTGATTAGTGCTGGAATTAGCGAAAACACCTCCATCACACCACATAAATTACTGTTTCTTTTTTGTGGTGAGAACATTTAATGTCTACTCTCTCAACAACTTTCAAGTACATAATACAGTATTATTATCTATAATCACCAGGCTGTTCATTAGATTCCCAGAACTTATTCATCTTGTAACTGGAAATTTGCATTCTTTGATCATTTCCCCATTTCTCCTACCCCCCCCGATTTTCAAATTCAGTTGTAAGTACAAGGAAGCCCACACTTTGATTCCCTTCTGAGTAAATGCTTGGACTAGATCCCCAGTGGCTCCTTGAGAAAGCTGGGTACAAAGCTTTAAAGCCTTGTTTGAAAGCCTGATTAAACCTACATGGTACCAAAGCGATAGCCTAAAGTACGGAAAAATTCTAGTTGGTGGGATCATTTTATTTAATTTAAAGAGTACTTGGGAGAAAATGTAATAGATTCACTGCCTAGCTGTTCTCAATTCCCATCCATTGAACCCCCTATTCCTGATATACCCTCTTATAACTCTAGAATATTAACGTTTGTTGGATGTCCCTAGAATTTTCCATGTATTTAATGCTTCACATCCAAGACCCTGTGGTTTAAAGGCAAATGGCAAATCTATTACCACTTTTCTGGTTTTATATACAAATTTGGAAAAAGAAGTACATTATTTTATAAAGCAAATACATCACTTGCCAATTAATATACAATAATAATCTTCTTTTTCCATAGCTAGAGGAGAGCTAACTATATTTATAACATTTCAGAAGGAACTTCCAGTTGAAGAGAAGGATCCCTTGAAAAATCAGACGTTAAAGCCTCAGAATTCCTGAGCTTGACATTGACTTAAGCTCACTGTTGGTGGAAAGGAAAATTTTAGGAAAGTCTGTTTACCTGTCTTGTGAGTTATGGAACCAGGAGAAAAAAATGGGTTTTCCATACTGCCCAGAGGTATTTTGTGTACATACATACAACTCAAAAGCAACTAAACTTTCAAACTTCAAGCTTCGCACAGAGCTATTATCCTCTGAGGAATAGTTGGATATAAGTCAGAAGGAATTGACTGGAAAAGAACAAGGTTATAAAGTGCCTGAACACTTAATGTGAGGATTCTGAAGAACTTCTGTAGTGCTGAAGTTGCATTCTTTACTCTGATTTAAGAGGGTGTTTGAGGGGAAAGTCTTTCCATTACTCAAGTTATGGCCGGTTGCTGCTGCTATGTCCTGCTCAGTTCCCTGTCCTATTACCATGTAGTCTTTTATGAGGGTCTGATGACTCTCATCAATGAATTCAGCCTTGCCCTTGGCTTGGGCCCATCTTCTTCTGGAGCAGGGAGGAGTTTGGCACGGTCTTGCTTCGGGTTCCTCTTGGACTTCTGGAAGTCAGTACTTCAGTCACTTTCTTTTCTTGAAGAGAACATCTCTGTTTTTCTTATCATCCCAGGATGTCAGTTACTGGAGTCCTACCTTATTCCATTGACTGAGACCTTCACGAATACTCTTCTTCAACTAGCTGAGTCCAGCTTAGCATGATCTTGTATTTCCTAGTAGCCAATTTCAAAAATTAAAAAGAAACAAATTAATTTTAAGAATATAATAAGGTATATTTTATTATGTCTTCTGAACTAAGATACCACCAGTACACTTTCCATGAATGCTTAGGAGGGTGAGTATCCCAACCTAACCTAGATGAGTTGTTAGAATGTTTATTTTTATTTATTTATGTATTTATTTATTTATAGAGTGAAACATCATGTGTGTGCACAGGCAAGCGGGGAAGGGGCAGAGAAAGAGGGAGAGAGAATCCCAAGCAGGCTTCACACTGTCAGCACAAAGCCCAGCACAGCGCTCGATCTTATGAACCACAAGATCATGAACTGAGCCAAAACCAAGAGTCGGATGCTTAATGCACTGAGCCACTCAGGCGTACCTTGAAACATTAGTTTAGAATATTTCTTCATTTTCCTGGCTTGGTCAAATATCTTTAAAAAAATTTGTATTTGACTTGCAGAAATGTACAAGATTTACAATGCTCGGAAAACAAAATAAATGAGAGCTGCCTCTGCTGAATGCTTAGGTCTATCAATAACGTGTATGAAGATGTATGTGTAGATGTATTTGAAGAGGGCTTATAAAATAACAGGGCTGACTCCACAGGTGAGAGAAGAGATGTAGCTTAATAAACCTGAAATGACTAACATATTCCTGCAAAATGAATCATTAGCTGTGTCCACATGGCTCGAAAACTAGCAGATTAAAAACTAAAAAGCTTCCCACTTAATCCTCTCGGCTATTTGGTGTGCATCAAGAATCCAGATGTTGAAAACATCCAAGCTGCAATTTAGAAGTTTTACACTTGCATATATTATTACTTTCCTCAGAGACCATACTTAAATGTAGTAACATCTTTCCAGATTCATGGAGATCTCTCTTATTGGACCATGATCTCTTCACTTCGTGGTTTGGTTGTTGAGAAACATTGTCTCTGTAATGTTTTTTCAGTTACTCGGCAGTTACCCCCCATACCTTAGATTATGTTTAACAAGTGCAACCTAATATTAATATTATTCTAAATTTGCTTCAACTAAATAATGGAAAATTTGACATACCTAATCATTAAAAGTTGAGTTATCTACTGTCAGATCTTCTATGCCACTGACCCCCTTTTTAGTAAAGTGATTAAAAACATTGACTGTAGAAGTATTTTATTACTATAAGCAACTATTATGCCACTGTATATATCTTTATTTCTGCCACATATATTATGTCTCAGCATGGAGTTTATATCATGCATTTCATTTTAACAATTTTCTAATTGCCGTCACATTTTGTCAGGTTGCATATTTGTGGCCTACAACATTGATTTCATCTTAATGTCACCAGTGGGAATTGATGGTCCTAGGCTTGGCATAATATTAATTAAATCCATAAGTCACTTCATTGTGCAGCGTTCTCATGAAAATATTCTAATACTTAAATACAAGTTGAGATTATTTATAAAAATGGTGCACTTCATATGGAGTCCATCATGCAGTAATGGTGTTTTGAAAACTGGGTTGAATGGGTTTAGACCAACATTGATATTAATGACCAGGTCTTTTTCAGATCGAAATTCATATCTAGGGGCACCTGTGTGGCTCAGTCCCTTAAGTGTCTGACTCTTGATTTTAGCTCAGGTCATGATCTCATTGTTCGTGAGTTCGAGCCCCACATGGAGCTCTGTGCTGACAGTGCAGGGGCTTTCTCTCTCTTTCTCTAAAAATAAATAAACAAACATTTAAAAATTCATATCTAAGCTAGCAAATTGACATTCAGAATCCCACAAGGAAGGATAGCTGGACACATGACCCCAGGTGTCTTGAGAAAGTGCATTAGCCTACCTGTATGTCATAGGCTGAATAATGTCTCCCAAAGATACAAGGTCTGAATTCCTGGGACCTGTAAGTTTTACCTTATGTGGAAAATGGGCCTTTGCAAGTGTGACTAATTTATGGATTGTGAGATGAGATAATCCTAGATTATGTGGGGAGGCCTTAAATATCATTGAATAGGAGAGGGAAGCAGAGGAGATTCTCTGCATGCACAGAGGAGAAGGTGGTGTAAAGTCTGAGGCTAATATTAGAGTAATGCAGCCACAGGTCATGGAATGCTGGCATCCAACAGCAGCCCAGACAGTCAAGAAACCAGTTCTCCCTCAGGGCCTCCAGAGAGAGTGCAACTCTGCTGATACCCTTACTTCAGCTAAATGATAGTGATTTGGGACTTCTGGTCCCATGGTCTCATGGTTCCAGAACCATGAGAGAATAAATTTTTGGTTTTAAGCCACCCAGTTAGTATTGTTACAGGAACTGTAGGACACTAATACATCAGACACTTTAAATGATAACAACGGTAGTAATTACCCAGAGAAGACAAAACATATAAAGTGCGAGGGAATGTATTTTTAGAAAATTCTATTACTCTAACGTACAATGTAAATAGAAACAGATCTTAGTATAAAAATTGCAGTTTCAAAATAAGTCTCCTGATCTCCCATTTTAACTACCAGATCATCATAAGCTGTGCTTATTTAGAAATTCTGAAGCTATCACTGCCTGCCTATAGGTTGGGTTGAAATGAAGACACATTGGTGTTTCAAGGGTCTATTCTATGACAGTGAAACAGAATGGAAGAATTCAGAGTCATAGCCTAGAGCTAACAATAACTAAGAAAAGTAAGAATAAACAATTGGATAAGGTCCATAGTGCAAGTGAAGGAGAGTCATTGAGAATTCTGCCCTCAAATGGAAAGACGGGTACCAGGCTCTCTTGCCTGTTGTGGTCAGCATATGCTACGAGGACAGTGCTAGCTACTAGAAAGGGCATTCTGGTAGGGGCAATCCCAACTTCATGTATCATATGTTGTTTACTACTATTCCCCAAATAAAACATGTTTCAAAGAATTCCAACTTTGATGCTCCACACACAAGCACACTCTCAATTCTGCATCCTTACTCATGCTTTCATATCACCCGTTTTTAAAATTCTGTCTTCTCTTGGGGCACCTGGGTGGCTCAGTTAGTTAAGTGTCTGACTCTTGATTTTGGCTAAGGTCATGATCTTAGAGTTCATGGGTTCGAGCCCCATTGGGCTCTGCACTGGCAGCACAGAGCCTGCTTACGATCCTCTCTCTCCCCCTCTTTCTCTGCCCTCCCCCACTTGCTCTCTATCTCTCTGTCTCTCAAAATAAATAAATAAACATAAAAAAATATATGTATTTATCTTCTCTCTTGAGTTTTGGTTCTCAGCTGCCTCCTGAATATGTCCAGAGGATGCTGGCTGCTACTTCATACTCACTGGATAAAACTACCTCATCCCATTGTTTTCTACTACAACCTTGCCTCTTGCTTTTCCTTGTCTGAGTTAGTGGATCACTCTCTTCTCTGCTGAGTTTCAGCCCCTCAGCTGAAACCATGGAATCATCTTTGGCTCTGCTCTTACCCTTCATAGTCAACCAATGGACAATACCAATATTTCCCCTCTTTTCTCAATTATTTCTTTTGCCACTGGCCTACTTTGGGCCCTCATCTCTTTCCTGAAAAATAATAGTAGCCTACCATTTGGCCTCTCTGCTTCTAGCTCCTGGAGACCCAATCTCCCTCATCACCTGAGTTATCTTCCAAAACACTGTCACTACTTGTCAGTTCATCAGAAGCTTTTGGTGACTCCTGGGCTTGCAGAAGTGTCCATTTCTAAGTGTGCATTCACAGCTCTCCGCAACCCTACCTCAGTCCATCTTTCCAACCATCTCTCCCATATGTAGCATCATTTGTCTCAACCAACATACCTGCCACTTTTTACACCTCCTTGGATGTGCTCATTGTTGGGATATCTTCCTCTGCACACACCTTCCTTGACATATCTATCTGTCTTTCAAGGCCCAACCTAGGACTTCCCCGTGAAACCTCTTTTGATTTCTGTCCTTTATTAACAACACTTACTAACTAGTGTATTTTTCACTTAGTGGTATAATAAAACTTCTGCCTTTTAACGTAGGTCATTTTTCCATATCTGTCTACCCCTTCTTTCCAACACTAGATTGTAAATTCCTACAGGCTAAAATGTGTGTCTTCATCCCTTAAAACAAAGCTTAGATGTCACCTTCTCTCTACTGACTAGGGCTTGTTTTCTTTATCTCCAAAATATTATAAATGTATATTGTATAATTTGATGCCACTTTAAAAACTACTTCCTGTTCCAATATCTTATCTCCCAAATTAGATTGCAACCCTCTCAAGGTTAGGGCTCATGTTATTGTATCGAACTCTCATAGAGTCCCCACTATATTATGCAACAAATGCTTGCTGGATGAGTAACTTGACATATCTTCTTAGCAAAATAAAAATACCAGTCTCTTCAAATAATTAGCTTTGTGACCTAAGGCAAGCCATTTCTTCCAGGGGATTCAGTTTAGAATATTGTGAAATAGATGATACCTTTATTTTTTCAATATAAATATTCACTGATGTGTTTCTTTTTTTTTTAATTTTTTTTTAGCGTTTTTATTTTATTTTTTGAGAGACAAAGAGACAGAGTGTGAGCAGGGGGAGGGCAGAGAGAGAGGGGGACACAGAATCCGAAGCAGGCTCCAGGCTCTGAGCCATCAGCACAGAGGCCGATGCGGGGCTCGAACTCACAGACGGTGAGATTGTGACCTGAGCTGAAGTCGACCACTCAACCGACTGAGCCATCCAGGCACCCCGATGTGTTTCTTTAAATCGCAGGATTTGATTTCATGCTAAATCTAAAGACAACAAAACAAACCAGAAATTCAGAATCAACTTCATGCTTTCTGAAAGCACTATGAAAGGCATTATTTAATCATACTCAGTATTATTCTAATATCCTCTCAGAATTTTAGAAATATATCAGACATTTTCCATGTCATTGTAAGTTAAAATATATAGTAAGTATGTATATATGCACATATACGCACATATATTCATATAGTTTTTTCCAACCAATATAAGAGTACTATACTAATGTTTATGTAAAACAGCAGTTCACAGGCTTATGTCTCTTATCAAGACCCTCATATACTTCAGCCATTGTTTTTCTTAAAATCCACAAGAGGGGACCCTAATATATTATTGTGGTCATTATACTTTATTTCATTTTGTTTATTACATTCCAATATACTGTGGCAGATTGAGCAATATATGACATTAATTCTTTTGGTTTAGAATTATAGTCTGTCATCATTAGAACAGGGGTTACATTAACTCTGCTTTCCAAAGTCACATTTTCTGGACATAACAACCATTAGGTAGCAATAACAAGAGCATTCTAAATTTTTGGAGTTTTGCAAGATATTGCACCTCTTGGTAATTGAATTGAGAGATAATTGCCCTATGATTACCTTGATTCATATGCTGTATAATTTACCACAATACTAATTAACTCCTTGTACTGAGTGAGGTAAAATGTATGCATGAGTTAGTCTCTCTCGCCCTTTTTTCTCCCTCTTTGTCTCTCTCTCAATCCTTCCCTCCTCCTATTTATATCGGCGCTGGAAGCAAGCATTTTACATGCCATCTGACAGGATTTGTTATAGCACCTTTCCCCCATATTCCTATGTCACTCAAAATATCTCTAAAAGGTAAAAGGTCAATTTTTTAAAAATTCCTAAGTGAATTGGATGCCACTTACTGATTTGATCTAATCATGCTTTGGTGTATGAAAGAAAGGCCATAACCTCGCCCATTATATGATATGATACATATATATGTATATATAATGATACACATACATATATATATTAAGTTTATTTATTTCTTTATTTTGAGAGAGGGAGAGATGGAATGCTCATGTGTGCATGTGCAAGAGCACATGAGTGGAGGAGAGAGAAGGCCAACGGAGAAGATCCTAAGCAGTCTCTGCACTATGAGTGCAGAGCCTGACTCAGGGCTCAGACTCATAAACCATTAGATCATGAACTGAGCCAAAATCAAGAGTCAGACACTTAATCCACTGAGCCACCCAGGTGCCCCTATGATATTTTTAATTCTAAGTTAATTTGTACCTAAAGTTCCCATAGTGCCTTCATATTTCAGAGACTATATTACCAGTTTCTTCTATACTTAAACAATTATGAAGTTGGTCAGATGATCAAACTAACATATGCTTTATAAATCCTTTTTAATTCTCAGATAAGGGAGAAAGAAGTATAATATAACTCACAAACAAAAATGCCTTCACAAACCTGATATTTGATGGTTCCAATTTATTTAGATGAAAAATACTGAAGCACAAAGAAGATAAGCAATATTAATGGGTTCTTCATTGCAATGCTATAATCAGGCAAGTATTTTAGATGAAATGACATGATCCTGGAGTCATCTCAGAATAATCAGGGGTGGGGTGCCTGGATGGCTCAGTTGGTTTAGGTCCAACTCTTTCTAAGTTTGCATGTGTGGGAGGGTGGGAAAGGGACAGAGAGAGGGAGAGAGAGAGAGAGAGAGAGAGAGAGAGAGAGAGAGAGAATCCCAAGCTGGCTCCACATTGTCAGTACAGAGCCCAACATGGGGCTTAAACTTACGAACCTGAGATCATGACCTGAGCTGAAATAAAGAGTTCGTAGCTTAAACAACTGAGCCACCCAGTCACCCCCATTCATTCAACTCTTGATTTTGGCTCAGGTCATGATCCCAGGGTCATAATATCAAGCCCCATGTCAGGCTCCATTCTGAGCACAGACCCTTCTAGAGATTCTCTCTCTCTCTCTCTCTCTTTCTCTCTGTCTGTCTGCCCCTCTCCCACCCCAGCACACATGCTCTCTCTCTCCCTCTCTCTGAAAAAAGAAAAATAATAATCAGAGACTAGGATAGAGAGGTGGTTTGGATGTAGATGAGACAAAGTCAGCCATGAATCACCGTTGACCTTGGATGAGTACATGAATGTTCATCATACGATTTTGATTACTATTTTATGTTTGACGTTTTTTTTTTTTGTAATAAAAAGGTGTTTAAAAAGAATAAAATCAGTGTGACACATGTAAAAGGGATCAAGTTAGAGTCCTAGCTGTGCCAGTAACACATGCTGCTTGACTTTAGGTGGATCACAACTTCCTACACTTTATTTTGCTGTCAGTAAAATGAAGGCATTAGATGAGATCAGCAGTTCCCAAGGTGGAATTGCCTGGAAGGTTTTTTTTGTTTGTTTGTTTGTTTTTAATTTCACTGCCAACTCAGAATTTTGTTTGGATTTAGGAGATAGAAGGGAATATGTATTTCAAAATAACTTCTTAAGTTACTGTGATACCATCATTCCTTAATATGCACACAAATTTGAGGGCAACAAAGAAGGTGGACTAAGGCCCTGCCCCGCAACACTGTACTCAGTCTCAGAAAGGTTCTAGGAATATGCTTTTTAAAAAAAACTCTCCAGGTGATTCTAATAGGGGTCCATGTACCATACTTAGAGAAACATTTTTTCTAAATCATCTCCATGGTTCCTTTTAACTCATCACCCCATAATGTTACATGAGCATTATATTCTTTCTGCTTTCTATTTTGTACTATTTCATGAAGTACTGGCCATTTAATTATACATATGTAACGCTCAGGAAAATGATGCTAAGTTTCTTGCTTTGAGTCATGAGGCAAGGTAGAAGCAGACTCTGATTTAATTAGGATTCGTGTTTGACACCTCTGGGCTATTACTGAGAAAAATAATCAACATCTATTAAGCAAATATATATAAATATATCCAGACTTCTTCTCGGAGAAACAATTTTCCAAACTAAAATCGGCCTATCAATTTTACACTGTTTAAAACAGATAAATTATTTCAGTACCTTCTTTTCCAGCATTGCTTCCTAATGCTTACATTGCATGGAGTTTTATTCTTTATGCTGCTCCTACTGGATAGATGAACAAATTGAGATTAATGAGATTCTTTCTTTTCTTCCACCTGTTTTTAACCAAACACCTATATGCTACATGAGCAAGGAATTGGGTGACTGCTCATAGCTGATCACCAAGCTTTTTTGCATAGTGAACAGGGGTTAGATATGAATGACAGAAAGAACATTGTGATAAATTTCTGCCTCCAATTAGGAACCATAAACATGGGTCAAAAATGTTCTAACAGCCTCCACTACTTTAAGCCACAAACTTTTGTTGTAATCTCTACCCCCGAACCTAGAAATTATAGTTGTTTAGTGGCACCAAACTACATTTTTGTAGAGAGGACAATATAAATACACCTGAAAGGCAGTCAAAGCCTTGAGGCTTTATTCACTTTGCCTTTCATCCACTCACAAGTTTCCTCCCCTAGAAGAAATGACTTAACAAAACATCATACTGTGTCTTCAGTTGATTCCATATGGTATTGATAAGGAGTAGAATAATGAGATGTCAGTACGTCATTCAGTGAGGACTGAATATATAGAAAAATTAAGACATCTGTGGGTGTAACATTTGCCAGTGATAATGAAGAAGTTTGCACCAGGTGACTTTACCCTCTGTGCTTTGTCTCATTGTCAAAGCTTTCCTGAGCTCAGAAATAGCTATAATGTCCTATGAATGTATTTTATATTTTACTTATTTGAAAACACATTACTGAGTAAAGGACTTAAATAAAATTTTAACTAACTCATAGCCTCACCTTCAAATAGTGTCACATCAGGGATTAGGATTTTAATATGATGTTGGGAGACACAAGTGTCCATCACACTTGACCTGCAGCTATGTAACTCCAGTATCTGACTTCCTTGTCCCATGGCTCTCTCCCTGTGTGTCCTTGTCTTCACAAGGCTGTCTTCTTATAAGGACACCAGTCATACTGGATTGGGGCTCCACTTTACTGCAGTATGGCTTCATCTAACTTAAGTAAGTACATCTGCAGCCTCCCTATTTCCAAGCAAGCCCACAAGCTAAGGTACAGGGGAAGGGGAGGAGGGGGAGGACTTCAGTATATCATTATAGGGTAGACCAAATTCATCCCATAACAGGAGGCTTTTCCGTACCTTTCCAGTTTGATTTGGTCTAGATCCAAATCCATGGGGTTTGGCCAAATGAATCGGAGCACTGTTCCAAAAACTTGCTATACCATATTAATCATTTAAGGCCTCTAGTGAACACATAGGTTCCTGGACCTCACCACAAACTTACTGAATCAAGATCTCTAAGGAAGATGCCTAGAAATCTGTTTTTTGACAAGTACCCCCAGTTTGGTTTCATGATCAAGCAAATTTGGAAAACATGGAGTTAGTGAGTCTAGCACTTACTGAGCTTCTGCCTTGTTGTTCCTGGCTGTGAAAGACATTTTGTAGATATCATCTAATTTGGCCATCCCATCAGTCCTAGGAGGTCGCTCTTATCATCCTCATTGCATACATGGAGAAACCGTATTAGTTAGGTAAGAGTGGAGCTAGAATTGGATTTAGGTCTGATCTCAAAATACACTGTTCTCATCATGCTAACAGTAAATTAAAGAATCTGAGATCATCCAGTCCACTGAGGTCCGCTCCTCTTATTTCAGGGTTAAACCTGCTTTCTTTTGTTTTTGTGCATGTAAGGAACAAGACAGCTGGTAGCTGTCCTCCTCCATTTGGTTTTATGTGTACCGAAGAGCATCCTCTTCCCCTTTCCCTTAGTCCTTTACTTTGGATCATTTGTTTTTTTCACTTCTCTAGAAACGTCTAAAACTACTCTATGTTCCTTTAGGGAAGATACAACTTTGTTGAAGCCGACTTCCTCTGCTATCCTACCTTTAGCAGGGCTGAAACAAAAGCTACCTGCCACTGTGTCAGGTACAAAATAGATCATGTGACTCAGCAATTTATGTCAAGTTCTACCAGGAAAGAAATAAGACTTCAAAACTTTCTATAAGTTCAACTTGAGTGTATAGATACAAATATAGAGATAAAGATATAAAATGATAAATATAGGAGCACCTGGGTGGCTAAATCATTTAAGCATCCGACTCTGATTTTGGCCTAGGTTATGATTTCACAGTTCATGGGTTCAAGCCTCACGCTGGGCTCCGTGCTGATAGTGTGGAGCCTGCTTGGGATTCTCTCTCTCTCTCATTCTCTCTCTGCCCCTCCTCTGTTCTCTCTCTCAAAATAAATAAACTTTTAAAAGATATACATCATATTTATTTAAAATAAATATATTAATTTAAATAAAAATCTAAAATTGTTCAGGGGCACCTAGGTGGCTCAGGCAGTTAAGCATCTGCCTTGATTATGGCTCAGGTCATGATCTCATTGTTTGTGAGTTTGAGCTCCAGGTCGGGTTCTGTGCAGACAGCCTGGAGCCTGCTTAGGATTCTCTGTCTCCTTCTCTCTCTGCCCCTTCCCTTGCTTGCTTGCTCGCTCTCAAAATAAATAAACCTTAAATAAATTAATTAACTAATTAATTAAAAAAAAACTGCTCAAAAGGCAAATAGTTTACAGAAACTGTAGCATAGAGGAACCAAGCCATTGTTTTCCTAAGAACTTTGCCACAAGTATTTTATTTTCAGTACGATGAAAGCCTTTAGACCAAGTGGTGACATGATAAAATTTCATACTGAAAAATTATGATGGCTATTAGGAAAAGTGAATTGGAAGAGGCAAGAAAAAGCTAGTAGGTATATTTCACAACTTCTCCAGGAAAATAATGCAGCAGAGAGCCACAGGCACTGAAAACGAGACCCATTTCCTGCAATATTTTCCCAATCCTAAATATTCTGTTGTAGATTTCTATAGGTTCATATTAGTCAGCCCTTTAGTTCAGCAGTGCACAAGGCCTGAGCTACTAAATCGTGGAGTAAATTTAGAAATTTGTATAGCTCAGCCAATTTGATGTATCAAAATCCAACCAACTATCAGATATCGCTAATGACTTCTGGTTGTTAAGAACTGGTTTCTTCAAAACAAAAACACAGTGAAAGCTCTCTCACAGAAGTAACTGTGTGTTTGGTGTTGAATCACTGATATTTATCATCAGTTTAGCACAAAGTGGGGAAGAATTTGGGCCCTGGCGTCAAACTTAGGTAGCTCTGCTGTGCCTTTGCTATGGGTCTGCTTGGGTTCTTAAAACTAATCTGTCCCAGATTCCTCATCTATAAAATGGAAATAATAGTATTTACCTAGTAGGATTTTTGTGAACTCTAAGCGAGGTAATAAATGAAAAGGTCTGGGATGGAGCACACAAGAGGCGCTTAGTAAGTCAGTATTATGGTGGCAATTTTATTAATAAACCTGGATAATTTTATCCAAATTATTAAATAAAAAATTGGACTGGAAAAAGTATGTGGATTATTCCTGTTGCTAATAGAAGAACAAAGAGTTAGAGATGTTCCACATAGGTCCTTGCCAAGCCACCCAGTTGTTCCCTCTCCATCCTTTTGGTCATTTTCTCCCAGTAAAACAGTGTATTTTTTTACCCACTTCCGACAACCCCATAAAGAACTGCTTGCCTTCTGTGCTGTGCTGAGTTATGGACAACGCATTAGCCATATATTCACTCTGTCTTCCCCACACGTACCTGAGAACCACACCAGAGCTCGGTCAAGAAGAGGGCACTGGCAGGTTTACTCATCTTTTTATTTCCTTGTTGTTCTCTCTGCTGTGATCTCCACGCCTGGAAGTGGTGCCCCTGCCCTTTCACCCCCTCTTCTTGCCTGAGAGCTATTGTCAGATGTATAAATACACAGTGAATTGGAAAGGCTTCCGGGGCCGACTGAGCACACAGGAGTCTGATCTCCCCATAAATATGCCATTGACTGAGGCGTTTGCAGACGTTGTGATGCAGCTGATTAAAATAGAAAGCAGGCTAAACTGAAGGGAGACACACTGCAAAAGACTGAAGCAACCTTTCAACTCCAGGTCGCAAGGAAGCCGAGGATTTTGTTTTGTTGTTTTATTTTTTTTTTTTAATACTGTGAAGAGAAGGAAAATGTTGTACAATAAATCTATTGAGCTGCTTCAGGAAGCCTTTCTCTTGATCTAATTGAGCTGTTTGAAGTGTGCTTGAAAGTTCTCATCCAGCCCGTGTCAGCAACCTGCCTGCTCGGAGCCTTGAGAAGTTAATCGTCTCTGGCATCCTTAGGAAAGATAGTCAGGTATCTGATGGCTGACCATTCTCAACTATAGGTCGGGTATGCAAAGTGTGTGTGTCCACATTTGTCTTTGGGGCACGGGGCTGCTTGACCAGGCATGAGTACTAAGAACTATAGCGGAGGAAAAAATATCTTTTCGCATCCCATGGTAGGCTCTCTGGCTGGGTACTGTTAATTAGACTGGCAAGAGACAGAGTAACAAGAGAAAGCCAGAATTTCATTATGCACGTACAGATGGGAACACCCAGGCATGGTGGTTAGAAATTGGGGTTGTATACTGTCTTAGGCTAAATGAAGGAAAAATGGATTTGGGCTTCTGAGGGAGGGAGGCAAGGTATGGCAAACAAGAGTTGTTTAGTAGATTTGTTAAGGAGATTTAAGTGATTGGTAAACAGTTGTTAACAGTCTTCTACTTTCTGGTAAGGGAGAAGGCTGGAATGCCTTTACAAATATAAAATTCCTTTATAAATGTACATTACCTTTATAGCAGAAAAATGCAGCCCCATTTGTTAGAGCTTTTCCTATATCTGCTGGTTCTCAGTGGCCTTTAGCTCAAAATAATCCATAGACCAAAGAGGCATATTTGGGGGTGGCATGTTCTGATATCCTTCAGAACCAAGCACATCAACACTTCCATCTAGATGGTACCTGCCAGTAGCATCAGTGCTACATATTTCATATCCAGTGGGCCGATAAATCCAAGACAACTGTGATTATCTATTTTACTGTACAAGCCTTTGAACATGCAATTCCTCTTCCGAAACTATCTTGAACCAATACTACTGGCTTCAGCTCCCATCCCCCTTTTCTGTGGTCTCAAATCAGCTGTCACCAGTCTGGAAAGCCTTTCTTTACCCCTCCTGACAATGAGATGAGGAGCACCCTCTATACTCTTGTAGGACCTTGACTTGCCATCATTCAAAGCACTTGATGCACAAACCTGACATCTTACTTCTACATCTGACTACAGTCTTTAGTAATTCATACATGCGGTGAGGTTATATCATATTTATCCCAGAATTGAAAGCCCCCATGTGTAGCAGGTTGACAATAAATTATCTACTCAAATAATTGAATAACTGTAGTTTGGAGGGAGAGAGGTTGCCCAAGGGCCCAGGATGCTAGCTCATTATTTGTGGATTGTCAAGAGCCACTCACTCTCCAATAATTTTGATGACTCTTATTTCATGCTTTTCACTTTATACATTATCTGCATAATCATGTGCTTAATAGTCTGTGAAATTTCTAGCACTTGTGGTTGACCAGCACCTGGTAGTTGAGGGTGGGTGCACCCATAGTACCTAGAATAGGACAAATTCAAATTCCCCTTTTCTGATTAGTACTTAGAATTGGGAGGGCCTGAGGTCTCTGCCCAGGTGAAGAAGGACTGTACTAGACATGTGTAGGGTGAGTCTGGATGATGAACCAGGGAGGAGTGCCAAGGCAACTAATTTCAGATTTTTTATCTTACACATTAAACTCTTAATGATTATGTTTTTTAATTGGTAAACTTGACTATGTCCATGTATTTGCACTTTCACTAATAGATTATCCTATGGATATAGCCCTTTCCATGCTGACTTTGGACTTGAATTTCTTTTTATCCTTGTTCTGTTTGAGTTGAGACTTTCCAGCAAATTGTCTCTTGATTCTCTATTCTACCTCTGGCATACCTTGCAAATTCACCTGTAACCAAATCTGTTTAATGAAGGTCACAAAAACTAAGTCTAAGTCACCATGAGACCTGGATGTGGAATCCAGCGGTCCTGATTTTTCTGTTTGCTATGGAGCAGCCACCACCCCTTCTCCCCCTGCCTCTCCCACCTGCGTCCACCCCTGTTGGGGCAGCTTATAGAATTTCATGCCATTTTGTCTTATTGATTGAGTCATCCATCTCTCATTCTGCAAAGTCAGGGCCTTAAGTACTTCTGTGGAGCCATAAGGGCTCTTCCTCAGCTATCTTTGACTTTGTCATGGATATAATTTACTACTTCTGATGATTTTTTTTTTCAAAAAGTAAGAAGTCAGGGTGACCAGGAAGGTCATAAATGGAACATGAAATCTCTCTCTCCTGGAGAAAGGTATAAGAATGCTATCCTCATATGAGGCTGATGTTATCCCTCTGAACATAACCTTAACTTCTTTCCTTAGAAATTCTTATTCAGCTTCCTAAGACTGCCATTCTTATATACATAAACTATATGCTTTCTTTTGGTCTTCAGTGATTGATAAAAGGATTTTATTTCTGCCTTGGTCTAGAAATACCTCATTAAATATTTTTATGAAAAAATAAAAGATCCGGGGGGGAATATATATATATATATATATATATATATACCTCCTTAAATTTTTTTATGAAAAAAAAAAGATTTGGGGGGGGAATATATATATATACATATATATATATATATATATATATATATATATATACCTCGTTAAATTTTTTTATGAAAAAAAAAAAAGATCTGGGGAGGGAATATATATATGTATTCCCTCCCCGGATATATATATACATATATATATACACAAACTATACAAATATATATACACACACCCACACACACACACCCATATATATATATATAATACCGTATTAATCATAATATATACATGTATATATCATATATGTGTGTATATATATATATATATTTGCCAGAATGAGTTTACAATTTTTTTCTACCACTAATTTGTAATTCTTTTTTTTTTTAATCTCTCTACCATTTCTAATATATTCCAGCATTTTCTCTGTGACTGTATAGAGAAACCTGCAAGTACATTTAGCCCCCATCTTTTACATTTATCTGTGTTTATTTTAAATAGTCAAACGAAAAACTTGTCGATTATTTTATCAGCAGAAATGGGTTTATTTGGAAATGGCAGAATATTACAATACAGGACATGAAAACTAAGGCAAAACCATAGGCTGTTCCAGAGGACAAAGGAGAGGAATGTTCTTTTATAAGCAGAAAGGAGGAGTTGGGAGGGGCTCTTATAAATAAAAAGTGCCTTGGAGTAAACTGGGAATTAAAAGTGTAGGGACTTTTTATGGGCTGAATTGTGAGTGTCTCACTGGCTGGACTGTTTTTTGTCCGTGGAGGAGAAGATCTTTCTTCTTCCTCCTGGGGTGGTAAGGTATAGGCTTCTTCCTGTTGGGAATCCAACCCTCATTCCCTGTGGGGTCTGCAATTAACAAGAGGGGTAGGGTCGGAGAGCGCCCCCTTCTGGCCTCCCAACTCCATTTTAAATGAGGTTTCCTTTATTCAGTTTCACGCCTCTGGCTTTGGAGCAGAGTTGAGCAAGAATTGAATTCTTGGAAATCAAGTAGTTGCTTAAGGATATGGAAGATCTTGCTATTTGAATGAACCCTGTAAGGGACCTTTTTTTTTTTTTTTAGAGCAAATAATCACTCTTTATCTTATCTTGTATGCAAATCCTGATTTCCACATTTAAGTCTTACGTAAAGCAGTGCCTATTTGTATAGTTATCTTTACATAATGGTCATTCTCCAGTCTTGTAATTGAAAATTAGGTAATTTTCATTTACTCTTTGGTTTTTATGCCTGAAAATCTCTTATCCGTATCTTTAGTTTGGTCATTTTCTTGGAGGAACTATAACAGTTTCTGCAAAATGATCATATCTCTGTTTTAGTCTGGAAACAAAACAAGGGGAGCATGCACAAGGGAATTCAGTAGCCAGGATCAAGTCGAAGGGACTGTTGATGACTTTTTAGAAAATTGCAGTCAAATCATGATTTCCTTATGGAATATGGAAGTGTCTGATTTTGGCATTTAATTCTCAAACATACAGAGATGTGTTTTTCTTCTCCCTCTTCCACTCTGGGTTTATGCCATCATATTAATCAGAAATAGGTCATCTCACCTTTGAGTCATTCATGAAGAATGCTTTGCTTTTCTAGTTCTGACAAGAGAGACTCTTTTGCTTTTAGAGAGGATCTCTTCTTCTGGGGCCAGAGGAAACATCCGAATGACATAAATATCAATCAAAATTGAATGTGAAGATAAAACTTAACTTTTATTGCCTTTTTACCATTAAGTACATATTTGAAAGAAGTAATCTTCGTTTATAGATTTCCTTTCTTTGTCACAGCAGTACTTGAGTCGAACCAGAGAACTAAATCTTAAATGCTGCCTAATAATATGCTGCTTTTCTGTCGTGTGCAAAGCAGAAGATGCCACCGGGGGGCTTCCGACTCGACTCAACTTGGTTAAACTTAATGGACTTGGCCATTTCAAAAAAATACCTGTGGTCAGGGTTCTCCTAGTAAGTGAATATTTTGCCTGATGAAACTAGGCTGGAATCATTCTTCCTTCTGACCCCATCCTCAAGGCTGCTCACACAGAAGCTCCGAAATGAAGCCAGATGTAGAAACGGGCTGTACTACTTAGAACTTGCAAGTTTAGCTAATGGGAGAAAAAGAAACAAGATGCCTTTCATTGATGCATGTCTTTGCATGTCCCATGCCCCTGTCATATTCCTTGGCTAAGGATTCACCTGAAATATGCCCACTGACAGCTGTGGCCTAGTGGGGATACCATACCAAATCATGATTCCTAGTGCTTTAAGAGCCAGCTTTATGTTCAAAACCAGTCAGGTGGAGTACCCACCAAGTCCCACTGGTGCTCAAGCCTTCCATTTCAGGAGAGTGTTTAGGTTGGATGCACCTCTTCAAGCAGACTGATGAACTGCAGCTGTGTGCAAATTAGCTTTCTTCAGGAGTTATTTATTGCTCTCAAATTGGCAGCATATTCAGATGGAGGGAAAAACAAAGGCAGTTGTAAAACGAGGACACAAAAGAGATGCAATATGTCTGGCCTCTTCTGTGCGTTGATGTCAGAGCAATGCGGGGGTAAAGTAAGGCCACCCTGGTACTTTTCATCACTGGTTTGTTGGTGGTCCCAATTGCTGAAAGACTTAAACTGAGGTCATGGCTATGTCTGATCATTGATGGATTTCCTGACATTATTGAGAAGGACAGGCCAAATTAATGGTGATACTGTCTGGATGATTTATCATAAATTCTGCCTGCAGTTTTAATTAGCTCTGCTCTTTTTCTCCTCCCATTTTAATATGAAACATATGTGTATTTTTGTATCATTAATTTAAAGAGTCTGTAATGTTTTTGGTGTCATCCATCTACTTGCAAAGTAGGTACAGCGTGATGCAGTAGGAAGAACATTGGACAAGTCAGAAATCCTAAGTTTCTGTCCAGGTCTGTTATTAACCTGTAGTGTGCCCTTGAACACAACCTTGCAGCCATGTTAATTTTTTGCTCTTGCCATCTTACAAATCTACTTCAAGTCTTGGGCAATAGGAAATATATTTTTGTCTCCATTACACATGCATTTTCCTTTTTTTTTTTTAATGTACATTATCCTTTAAAGCAGTGTGTTATGAACTGACAGGGAATTTTCTAAGTATGGTATTGTTCTTTTTTTTTCCAGGAAGGAAAAAAAAAAACCTTACCTTCATAGCAAGTTCAAGTGCTCTTAATTTGGGTGATTTCCAGATAACTCTAATTCCCCTTTTTCCTCCTTGACTTCCTAAAGGACAAAAAAGTATGAGTTACATATGGTTGCTACATCTCTAAACAAATGCCTGGGTGTATTTAGGAAATGTCCAGCACTGTGTCAGAAATCCAGAAAGGACCAGACATAGATGGGGTGCCTGGGTGGCTCAGTCACTTAAGCGTCCAACTTTGGCTCAGGTCATGATCTCGTGGTTTATGAGTTCAAGCCCTGCATCGGGCTCTGTGCTGACAGCTCAGAGCCTGGATCCTGCTTCAGATTCTGTCTCCCTCTCTCTCTGGCGCTGCTCTGCTCATGCCCTGTCTCTCTGTCTCTCTCTCAAAAATAAATAAACATTAAAAAAAAAATAGAAAGAACCAGAGATAGAGTGACCAAACAGAAAGTGAAGTGAACTTTTTATGCACTTGGTGTTAGAAAAAACACCTGAAAGATACTTCATTCCAACCACAAAAGCATCATTCAAAACACTTTATACTTCCCCAAATTTGTCTTTCCTTTTTGTCTTTTAAAGTGTATCTACCTATTTTTGAGAGAGAGAGAGAGAGAGAGAGAGCCGCAGGGAAGGGGCGGTACTGAGAGAAAGGGAGAGAGAGAGAATCCCAAGCAGGTTCCATGCAGAGCCCGATGTGGGGCTTGATCTTATGAACCTTGAGGTCATGACCTGAGCCGAAATCAAGAGTCAGATATTTAGCCAAATGAGCCACCCAGGTACCCCAAAATTTGTCTATCACAGGTTTCCCAACTATAATTGCCCAAGGAAACCGTTTAAACTCCAGGAGACTCAGGTCTCTCATCTATAGGAGAGAGACATTGGGCCTAATTATCTTGAAATCTTTTTTGCCTTAATATTTTCTTATCCTACTAGGCATTTTAAGCATTTCCGAAATCTGCTGTCGGACGAAAAGATATTGAGGAGAAAACAAAGTAGGGGCTAATGAGATTTTTAAAGTAGTAGTTAAAATTAAATGCTTGGAGGTTTGGCGTAATGATCCAACAATTTAGTTACTCCCTGAGAGTCAGAAGTTAAGGAATTCCATTTGCTCTCTCAAGCCAGAACTTCCTGTTATAACTGGGTAATAAACATACTTCTTACTTAATAAGAAGTGGCTAAACTTAAAGACCAACTGCTAATACCCACAGGCAGACAAATAGCACGTCTTTATTATTGACATTGCGTACTTCCACAGACCCTATCTGTTCCTACTGAGAGTATTACTTTTCTGCTATTTTTTTTTACCACAAAAAGCCCAATAAAATGTCAACCTTATTTCCCTAAATTATTGCTCCTGAGGTATTCAGATTAAATAGAAAAACACCCCACATATATTTCGGTAAGACCTCTTGTTCTGAGCAATTAAAAGGAGCTATTTTATTTCAGTCTTGTCAAGGAAAGCAAATTCCTCCTAGAAGTCATATTTCTACTTCTAATGTCACAGTTGCTTTATTATGTGACATTCAAAGGAAAGACTTGAAGCCATATTTCTAGTAAAGGATTTAATTTTATCAATAATTTAGACTATACTTCAAACTAAAATTTTGATATTCCTGAAATAAAGTTTTAACTCAAGCTTGGTAATAAAATTATCACATAAATAATAAGGATTATTCTCGGGATGGAATATAGTGTCTTGATTAGAAAGAAGCACAAATACAAAGTTTATTTCATGGAAGAAAGGAAATGTGTGCTGTTTATTTGGCAATAGGAAATCAGACCAAAATATATTTGTGTGACATTTGAATAGGGCCACGTGAGAGAACAGAAGCTGTCTTTACAGATATTTTCAGCCTCTGACATGAGAATGGGGTTGGAAAGTGAATCTTGTGTGTTATAAGACTAAGATGCATACTGGAACTTAGGCAGGATGATTTCTGAAGCTGGTCTACTAGGAAATTACCTTTCACACAGCTTGCAGATATATATCTATATCTATCTATACATATATATATATATTTTTTTTAATTTCCTTACCTAGTAGGTACATCAACACATAAAATAGAATTGCCCGATACAAAAATAAAGGCCATTTTTAAAAGGGCAAAAGTCAAATGGGGTCATACCCAACTGTGGGCTGGCAGGAGTAATACTTCTCTTCAGAAAGAAGTGAAGTGACGTAAGCCCTAGTTATAGTTATTCTGAAATAGTCTGAAGAGTATTTATGTCTAGAAATGGAGCTAGTAACTGAATAAAAGAAGGACCCCAAACTGACTAATGCAAATATCAGTTCTATTTCTAGAAATTTGAAAAAAATAAAGATTATTATTTCAAATTTTAAACCCTTGAGTGTAAGTTTAAATAAATCAACCTTTTTTTTTTTTTTTTTTAAACCTCTCTGAGGTTTTTCAGGAGCTTTTCCTTTGGAGGAAGGAAGTGAGGAGGACAGAAACAGTGTGGGCAGAAGTAAGGAGACACTATTGAAGCAGAGGAAATAAGTAAAAACATTATTTTGTAAAGAATTGGTGGGGAGGAAACTTAAAGCAAACAATGTTTGCAAGGTTAAATTTTTGCTTTGCAAAAATGCAAAGAAAGACCATTACCCAAGGACAGATCTTCCAGTTCTTCCCTTTTGTTGGAAAGGAACTAGTTTGCTTCCTTCCACTTCTGCTGTCAGCCAAAGAGCTTCAAAGACGCCAGTGGCACACATTCTTTTCTGGGTTGTGGGGACTGGTCTTTCCTCACATCAACAAGGGCTGCCTTCAGAAATGAGAGCAGCACAGAGCCATGTGGCCATGCAGGCAAAATCTCAACTGGCAGCCAGGCCCCACCTCTGCCTCACTGGCCCCTGGCTTACCCGTGCCCGACCATGGTCATTGAAAGTAGTTCCACAACAGACACCCTTCATAACTGTTTGCCATAATGATGGGCAAACAGCAAATGGGCTGTAACCGATAAAAAAAATTATTATTTCCTGAGGGGATGAATGAAGAAGAGTTTGATATGGCTGAAAGAGAGAGAGAACAAGAGAGGAAGAGGGAGGAGAGAGAGAAAGAGAAGCCTCTGGCGATTTAATGAAATAGAGAGAATGCAGATAAAGGAGGCACGTTAAATATATTTTAAATATTTAATATTTTATTTTATTATTGTTGTTGAGCTCAGCTTTTGATAACTAGAAAACATTTGATAACTAGAAACATTTTGCCACCCAGTGGACCTTCCTTCACTGGTTTTCCCTGTTACAATATCTGATAAATGGGCAGGGAACCTAGTGCTTAGTTCAGTACAACTGACCTTCATCATAGTGTGGTGGGAAGAATGCACTTCCCTCAGACGTGACACAGGTTGTATGGCCACTAAATAAGAGAAATGTATTCAGTTGTCTTCCAAATGCCTTTCTTGTTACCATGGAAATTTGAGAAATGATGTGATAGATTTTCTTTAAATGTTATACCTCAATATTTCTATAGAAAAGCATTCACTAGAATTCTTCCCAATTGAGCAATAATATCCAGTCTTCTATCAAATAGCTTATATTTGTATTTTGATGAGATGTATTATTTTAGTGACTGAATCAACTCCTATAACAAAAAGAAAATTTTTAACTTTTCTTAAGGGCTATAAAGCCAGAGTTTAAAAGGAAGAAGACCCTTTTAAGGCTCTCCTTGTGCCCTAAGGGGCTCTTTGAAGCCATATACTTGAGAGAAACTCCAGCTTATTCCTGACCTCAGTCCTGCATTTGACATGAGCCATATGTTTGTAGCAGTCACTCTTGTGTGACTATATAAATTCACTATGTCAATAGTTTGCATCCTGAATTAATTTGTATAAGGTGTCTGGGGGAATGCTGATTTCATATTGGAACCAAGGTTATATGGAAGCCTTGGGACTGCCTTTATGGAGTTCTGTAACTCAGCATGTTGTAATTGTCACTTCTACCATGCTCTGGAGCAATCAGCCGGTGAGTTCAAGAAACTAAATTTTGAGGAAAAAAGTTGCTAGCACTATAAGATCAACCAGGTTCTAGCAATTTACTCCTTGCAAGAAAATTAGAGCATTAACTCTTTCCTTTTACTGATTGAATTAAGTTGTGCTTGATCTGGTGAAATGCTGCACTTGCATATGTGAGGAGTTAGAAAGAGGAAAGCGTGCTGAGCCAAATGTTGTCCTAAGGAAAGAATGCAAAGGTGAAATGTAAAGGTGGTGTACAATGGCTTACCCATGGGGATGACTCAGAGCTTTCAGAATTCTCCTGGTCTCATACCATTCCCAATGTAATGATTTTCTTTTCTAAAGAAAAGACAACATTTCCAACGAGCTAAGTGCTCATGCTCTGACATCCGGTACTGAGTTCATATATGCATTACTTATTAGCTTGATTATCACTTTATTTAACCTCTCTGAGTCTCCATTTCTTTATTTGCAAAAAGGAGGATTGTTGTGAGGTTTCATTGTGGGAATCCACATTTCTTATTTAGTGCAGCACCCGCATGATGATGATAGACCCAATAAGCAATAGTGGCCATCTGTCATCTTGCCATCTTTGCATTGCGGATGACACACCGTGATGGAGAAGTTAAATGGGCATATGCTGGGTTTTTTTTTTTCCCTCAATTGTTTTTAAAAGCAATAGGATTTAGCCCCCAGGTTGCATTTAAAAAAGTCATGCTATGCATGATCGTGAGTTTGAAGGGAAAATAGAACCTAGGAGGAAGTGAATTTGAATTCTTCACTTGCCCTGAAACAACGTATCTAAACTTTATTCCGCCTTATCTATTTTGAAAATGAAGAAATAATATTGAGCTACATGTAGCACTGGTACAATAAGTTATTTCTATGGTAAAACAAGTCTTTTATAAATGGCATGTTATTAAAATCCTGTTTTTCCTTGTCCAATGATACTGAGCTCTTTTACTTCTGAAAAAAGATTTTAGGTTACTTTTTTTTTTTTTAATTTTTGGTAAGAAGTTTTATCCTTTGTCCTCAAAACACTTGAACATGAAATATCTGCCCTCATTTTCAACCTTATTTCATCAGCTCCAATGGCAGCCATGTTTGTAATCTTTGTTTTCATCCTAGTTAAGCTGAGGGAAGACAAGTGGAATCTACTGAGAAAAAGATTTTCCCTGAGGGTGACTCAGCCTTCAAAAAGAAAATCAGCAATGTGAAAGGGGAAAAATGTTTAATCACTGAGAGCAATAGTTACATGCTAAATATTAGCACAACTGATAAGGAGCAGAAACTGAGAGAATGAAGGAGTTGCTTCATTGTCTATCTTCCTTGATGCCTGCATTCAGTGCTCTAGTGTCATTGTCCTATCTGCAGAGGAAACTCATCACAGCTACGTTTAGAGTCACCTAATAAATGCTTCTTTCTTTTCTTCCAGACCCCATTCCTTCCTCTTCTTCTGAGCTCTATGCAAAGGAACTTCCAGTACAGAGAATTTCCATATCCATTTCTATGTTACCGTTATAGAGAGAATTCTGAATGGCATGTTGATGGCCAGTCTGCTCCAAAAGAGAACAGTTAGTGGTGTGACTTTATCTAGGCCAAAAAAATATGGGATTAAAGCATTCATCTATATAAAAAAATAGTTCTTTTTTTTTTTAAGTTGACTTGTTTATTTTGAGAGACAGAGAGTGTGAATAGAGAGAGGCAGAGAAGGAGAGAGAGAATCCCAAGTAGGCTCAGTGCTGCCAGCACAGAGCCAACAGCAATGTTCAGCAATGCTCAGCAATGCTCAGTCCCATGAACCTTGAGATCATAACCTGAGCCAAAACTAAGAGTCAGACTCTTAATAACTGTCATTCATTATTGTATCTTTAGCAAATAGTATAATGCCACGTAATTCAGAATTGCCCATATGAGTGAAACCCTGCTTATAAAATGTGGGGTCACTCTGATCCAGGTTTCACTGCCTCTGGCAATATGAGACCACACGTTCAACATGACCAGTTAGGAAGTAAGAAGGAAGCTTCTCTTACTTTTTGCATTCCCCACTTTTATTTCAAAAAGTTTTTAAAACTTTAAATATTGGAAAACATTAGTGTTTCTATGGTCTTATAGTTTGATTTCAGCAATAACTGTACACACATATATTGGCATGTAAAATATTCCCAAGATGACTGTAAGTGGGTGGGGGAGGCAGGTTTCATAATACTATACATAGAATAAACTAATTTTTTAATATAAACATGTATTTTTGTATACCCATATCCAGGCATATTTTTATTCTTTATTCAACCTTATTTAATCAAACTGCTATTGTTGGATAATTAGACAATTTTTAATGTTCCATTGTTATTATTAATATTGGGGAAAAAATCCTGACCAAATATCCTGGCACAGTCTGTGTGCTTGTGTAATTGTTTTGTCAGGAAAACGAGACCCATATGTATCCACTTCAATGCAGCTCTTTGGTGTGAGTTGCTTCTGTGCCTCCAGGAATGGGCTTTTCCGCTGGGAGTAGTGGCTGCCACATTGTCTAGTGACTAGAGTAATATGACTTCATGTGACATGATTAACGAAGCATGACAAAGGTCCTCTGCATCTTATTTATCAATGAGTTATCTGACACCCCTGTGAGACACTTATCTTTTTGAAAAGCCCATTCCTGAGGTAAATTCCTGAGCTCAGATGGCAGCAAAGGCCACGTCTTCTCCTATAAAGAGTAACCGCATCTAATCTAGTGCACACGACCATTGGGTGAGGGCCTTGTTAACTTGTAAATTCTGTGGAATTGGGTTGAATTAGAAAACAGAAGTGCCTTAGATAGAGCACAGAGAACCGGTTATCATAACTAAATTTACAAGCATTTTTGAAATGAAGAACTTAAAAAAGTAGAAGCTTCTTCCTGGCTGCCTTGCTGGTCACATCGGGTGTGTGTCCTCCCACACGCAGACAAGCCTCCCGTGGGTAGGGCCCTCCAGTTAAAATGAGTACAGATTCATTTGTGCGGACAGCACCTGTTTCCTGAGTGCCTGCTGTAGCCAGTGCCATATTATTTGCGCAGCTATTGAAGTTGTGCCATGAAGGGCCAGTGGGAGTTACCAGGCAGGTGAGAGGAAGAAGGGCTGTGGTGGCAGCGGAAGCCGCATGCACAGAATGCAGTGGTGAGCCCACCTGGCACAATTGGAATTGTACATAGTCTGTGCTGTGAGGAGTAACGGGAAATGCGGCTGGAGAGCATACTAGAAGTGGCGGATGTTAGAGGCCCTTACATCTCTGTGGCGTTTATCACACTACTTGCTCACTCGGTGTTTTGATGAGCCCTGAACCAGCACCTCAGTATGCATTTTTGTTCTCATCACATCAATGGTTTACCATTACTCTTAGAGAAGGTGAAGTCTTTAATACAGCCCATATGACCTGGCATAATCTGTCTCCTGTCTCCTGAATCTCTTTCCTCACCAGGCCTGCCTTCTTCCAGACCCGCTATCCGTGCTCAGACCGTACTGACTTCCTTGAGTTTTACTAATAGGCCATGTTGCTGTCTCCTACTAAAGGGCCTTTGCACATTCTCTTTACCCTAATAGGATCTGGAAACCTCTTTCCTCCCTGCCATTCTTGCCTGTTTATTTCCTCAGTTCCTCAAGAAATACTTCCCCAAGCCCCTGCCTGGATCTAATTTCCTGCTTATAAATCTCTGTAACACCATGTACTTCTCTTCCATAACACTACAGGAATGCTATAATCAATGATATATTGTATAATTATTTGAATAATGTTGGTTTCCTCCTAGCAATATCATCATAAATGCCATCATCATTACATCAGCCAGCATCAGTTGGGTTGCTTGCCATGTGCCTTATACTAGTCTAAGCATTTTATATGTATTAACTAATTTAATTCCCATGACATTCCCTATTATACAGATGATAAAACTGAGGGATAGAAAAGTAATTCGCCTGAAGTTACACAGCTTGTGGTTGATGAAGTCAGAATGTGAATGCAGGCAGACTGGGTGTAGAGGCTATGCTCTTAAAACACTGTATTTCTGCTGTCCTATAAGTTCAGGTTCTAACACATAGTTATTCCCTAAGAAATATTTGTTTTAAGTAAGAATGTATACATTAATAAAATGGATAAATAAAAAAAATAAAAACTCCATATGTGCCTAACTCTTAACTGGACGCATTTAGGTATGGCACAAAACGACCATGATAAACCAACCCTTCATGGCAGGAGTACATTCTAGAGAAGATTTGGAAAAGAGAAACCCGGGAGCACTTTATGTGATTTGTGATGAAAATTTTGCAACATGTTAACCAAAGAGATTAGTTTAGTGGTCTGTGTGTCCTTTATTGTGACCTTTCCCGTTATGGACTTTTGAGTTTTTTCAGGGTCTGTAATCCCACAGGCTATTGTTTATAATCTTGATGTTGTGCTGTATTCTCTAAGGGTTTCCTATACCTGAAATGGCCCGTACAAACTTTGAAATAGAGAGAGCAAGTCAATGTTGGTATCATCGAGGGCTCTGCCGGGCTGACTATCTTGCTTACCCAAAAAACAAATAACTCTCCCCTTTCTCATCTCTGTACAATAAAGTACTTTCCATCTTTGGATTTTCATGCACTGAGATTTCTCCATGAACCTGAGAAGGCATCCAGATAAAATGAGGTGGAAAAACTGAATGAAGCTAGGTTTAGCACCTTAGACATTAGATTATTATCAGAAACCCTTATTGAGTTCCCTTTGTATCACCAGACTGATAAAAACATGGTCAGTCTCTTCATGGACTTGTCTTCACATACCTTTTGCTGGGAGATCAGGTGGAAAAATATCCCCAAACTGTTATTATTTGTATGTGAATAAGAAGGCATATGTGGTTTCTATACATCATGTTTTATACTATTATCAATTGCATCTCAAGCGGTGCTGACTGGATGACTGATTCTTCAGTTTTACTAGATGGTCTTTGCTCTTTGAATTTTTTATAGGATAGATGAGGGAAATAAGCAAGGGAAGCATTTGGTGACGCTGTGAGAAGGGTGGTTTTTGACTCATGATATTGGGATGGGGGGCAGGAAGTGAAATCAGTATGTAATCTTTCTGTGTGTGTCTGTGTGTCTGTGTGTGTGTGCAAATAATGAGTTAGTTTGTTTTGCCCACTGTTGAAATTGTTGAAAGGAGTAGTGACTTAGATATTTGATTTCTCTACTCCTGGATTTACTAGGAAAGGAGAAATGTAGATTAAAGAATAAAGTGACATTGGTCTCGGGTGGTAATAAATGTATAATTCTGTGATCTATTCGTGTCACAACCAATGCAAATTTACATTTAGTTGGCATTTGTATAAGATTGTGCATAGTACTGTTTTATATCAAATATCACTAGAGAGTATTTAATACATAAAACAATGAAATTAATGTTTATGTATAGATACTCATACTAGAGTTGAATGTTCTAACTGATGGAGGAAAGAGAGGTCCTTTAAGAGTTTAAGACAACTCGAGGCATCTTGGACAATCACAAACATAGCAAACCCAGGATCTGTTCATAATTGATCATAATTATCCTGGGTCACCCAATTTCAAGTTAGGCTAGGAGGATATGGATTTGGGGATGACTCTTCATGCCAGGAAAAAAAAAATGGATTATTCAGAGGCACATGAGTGACTCAGCCACCTGTGTCAGACTCTTCATTTTGGCCCAGGTCATGATCCCACGGTTATGAGATTGAGTTCTGTGTCAGGCTCCACGCTTGGCATGGAGCCTGCTGAAGATTCTCTATCTCTCTCTCTCTCTGCCCCAGCCCTGCTCATTCTTTTGATAGGTAGATGATAGATAGATAGATAGATAGATAGATAGATAGATAGATAGATAGGGTTATTCATAGGGAAAGCTATTCAGTGTAAGATGGATAAGACTACATTCTAAGTTCTTTCCAGAGAATAAGGTTACTATGAATGAGACAAAAATCTCGATAAGTGTCTGGACTAGAGCACTGGGATCTAAGTGAAATAAACCAGAAGCAAAACCCAGTAGGAATTAAATGAGAAGGCCACATTCACATATCAGCTGGACTTAAAAGCAGGATTCAGATGTTCACATACCACCCCAGGGGAGTGGAGGGGTGGGAGACGACATGAAAAAAAGAAAAGGCAGCTGGGCACCAAGAGACCAAGTACACTTTCTGGTCAACTCTTTAAAGGGATCTCATGGTAAAAGAGTCAGTGGAAGGCTAAGTTTGGAGTTCTGTCTGATTCTAGGCACATTGATTCTGTATATATGACAGCCACAAACTAGATTATTTCCAGATTCTAATTGCTAGTTAGTAGACAACAAACAATACACACCCATCACTTGCTCCATAATTGGTGGTACTAAGTCATCATGTAACCCCAGGTCCTAGTACAGAGCCTAGGAAAAAGCAGGTGCTTCATAAATGATTAAGGCGTGAATGAGGGATGAAATAAATGTGAATGGATGAATAAATAGCAAACTTTGGGGGCAGATAGAGTGGGACTGTGACAGGCAAGGGCTGACATCATCCTTCAAGGACCAACTCAAAATGCCACATTTTCACTACAGCTTTCACTGAATTAATTACTTCTCTCCTTTGTTCCTATGGTGATTTATTTGTTCCGCTTCAATAGCATTTATCAGTCATATTGTAATTACATTGCACAAATCTCCCTCTTTCCCAGACTATGAAATCCTTGACCATAGGGATTATCATTTTGTATCTACAATGCTGCACATAGTATCTGGCACAGACTAGGCACTCAGTAAATAATAACCAAATAGAGTCTGTACAGTTTCTAATGTACCTATTTGGTTTCCAAGCCATGCTGCATTCATCTAAATAAGGTCACATAGCTTTGTGATCATGTGACAGTCACATTGCAAAATCAGAGCAGTAACCTATCAGTATCAGGATTTCTCCTTCCAATCAATCCTTAAGGTTCTCTCTGAGCAAGGCTATGTTTTCCTTTACCTCCTGGAAATCACATATTGGAGGAAGTTGTCAATCTGTGCTGTTCTAGATTGCCCCATGGTTCATGTAGTTCTCTGATGAAGAGAAATGAGCTCTTTGTATAGAATTGCACTGCGTTAAAGGACCCTGAGCACAGACACAGATGCTAGGACCACACTGAGAAAACAAAGAATGTGGTCAGAGGCTAAGAGAGATGGGGCAAGGAAAGCATAAAGGGTGTGAAGAAGGGAGCTCCTGTTTTCTTCCCAATGTACTAGGGAGCCCAGAAGTGGCATCACTTTGTACTCCAGTAGTGACACTTTAATTTATAAGCTAAGAATATACTGATCGCCAACTGCAAAAATTGATTTGGTTGTTCATCTGATTCAACTCATGTCAGAGTTTGAAAGTAATTATGATAGTGGAGTTGATAGTCAGGCAATTACATTGTGTTCTCTCGCTTTTCAGCTCCTCTCCGTCTTGTTTCTTCCCCATCCCTCCACCCCCAAGGCCATTTTTGTAAGAAAGCAATGTAGGCACAAGACAAGAGAATCATCTTTGGAGAAGTGGTAGGTAGAGTCCTATAGAACAGGCTACAATAAATAGCATTTTGTCGGGGCCAGTCCTTTATCTTAATCTAATTTTTGTTACTTTCCTATGAAATTTAACCAGATGAAAGATACAGACTATTTGACCCCTTCTTGAAAATATGAAATAGTGAACTACAAAACATGTACTACAAAACAGTTACTGTTCTTGACTTGAACTTTAGTTGTGATCACCCCAACATGAACTTGGGGTAAGGAGAGATTTAGGCAAGGTTGAAATCCAGGTCTGTGTTGGGGAACAGATTTTATGGGAGATTGAAAAGAGGCCTTGAAATAGTAGTGCAAAAAAACAGAACAATGAATTAGAAAGAAGGAAGATTTTTTTTGCTGGAAACAATATCTGGGATGTACCCCTAAAATAGTGTAGAAGATGGAGTCAAAGAGTCTATCACAAGGCAAAGATTACTTTTTAGAGAGATGAAGAGATTAATGGATGGACATGGATTCCTTGATCTATTTCTATTTTAAATGATTTTTTTTTTATTTGCAAACACTAGAAAACTTACTGTTTTTGACCTATCAGAATGGGCTAGTGAAATCAGAATTTGAGGATGGAGAGTCCACTCATTCCAGAAAACACTGGGATATCTAAATTATTTGAAAATGTTTTCTCTTGACAATATATAAAAAGACCTTAAAAGATTTTATACAAAAGACTTTAAAAGAGTTTATACTAAGGTTGATGGTATTCAGAATCACATCTCTCTTCCAAGGGAAATTATGGCTTAACAATTCACTATGACTATCTTAAGGTTTAAAAAAAAAAAAAAGAGAACTTCCCTCAGAAACTACCCTATCCCAGATCCACGTTTTACTACATACACTCTCTTAGCTTCTCTTTAAGCCTCCTTTATATTGCCTGTTGCACTGAAGCTTGGAACATAAACCTTTTAATGAGTAAGCATTCTGTACATAGCAAATGTGTCAGCTAAGGTTGACAGAACTGATGTTAAGACTGGTGGTGTGGAACATGCTATTGGCCTGTGGCTCTACTAACCTGCATGAAAATGTAGGGAATAAACTAGATATATCTCAAAACTATTTCAACTGCAATTTATGTTACTCACATTAAATAACAGAGAGGCATTCTTCATTGTTATTTGTAGCCCATCTATTATTTTTGGGAAAAGACCCAAAATATAGATGTATAGACTCTCAGGTCAATATAGAGTTGATACCCATTTTCAGGTGTCTAGTTAAAAATACAAATTCAGTTGTTTGTACATTTTTATTTAGTGATATTGACATTACTCCTGAGCCTCACAAGGTCCACAACAGTATCCTAGATTTGTTGAGGGTTTAAAACCCTTTTTCGCTCTTTTTGACCTTTCTCTCCTGTCTCCGATCACAGCTTAATTGTTAAGAGAAGGAGCTTGGAATCAGACGGAATTGGATCAGAATTGTAGTTTTGCTACTTATTACCTACATTCTTCAGTCTCTCAGAACCTCGGTTTCCTCCTCTGCAAGATAGCAAGAGTAAAATTGACTCCACAAGGGGAGGATTAAATGGAACAGAATGCTAACTTGGCACGTGCTTGACACACAGTACTTAATAAATAGTATGCAGTTGTTACTGCTTTGTTACTGTAGTTGCTTTAAATTTACCCTTCTACCCTTTCTTCTGTATAGAAACTATAGCTTGTCTCTGAGTCTTTGACACCATCAGATTCTCTTCTTTTGGACCTTGAGGCTTCTTTTGTTTTAATCACATAACCTCTGGCCACGTCCTCCACCATGGCGACAGATAAGTGAACAGTCTCTCCCTGTAAATTCAGAGTCCTTCTTTGGCCTATCTCACTAGCTTCCTGATTTATACTCACCCATCATTCCTGAAGCTTTCTGTCTATCCTGAGCTGTTGGCCTAGAGTAGACTAGAGTATCTATTTTTCAACTCATTTCTAAGTGAGGCAACACTGTGGACAATACACATTCCTTGTGCCTCCATAATTTAAATGTTATATCTCCTATCCAATGTCCCTAAGGGAGTCTACAATTCCATACTCCTACTCGCTTTCAGAAAAAAATGTATGCTGAAGTCTCCAAGCAATTCATGAACACTTTTTGAGGGTAATTATTTCTTTGTTGTTTCCTTGCTATTCATTTTGAGATAGCCACTCAACTTCTATGCCTCTTAGTTTGTATACCACTTTCAAATCTATGTGGGTTCATTGTTTAATAATCACAAAATCTCTACCGTGTGTATTGAACTGGGTCCAATGCGATCTCAATTTGAAACACTCAAGAGATAGAAAGTTCTATCAAATTAATACCCTGATCATGACCTGAGCTGAAGTCAAATGCTTAACAAACTGAGCCACCCAGGCACCCCAAGAAAAATACATTTTCTGAAGAATGGGTTATGAAATAGAGAAGTTAGTAGCTATGTGATATGGGAGAAAGAGTAGGACCAAAATGCATGGTAATTTATATGATATGCTGAAGGGCATAAGGAGACAGGAAAGGAAGAGAGTGGGCTGATATCCGACACTATCCAACAGAATCTGATTCTAGCACTCGCCCCTTTGTTCATGCTCCATGGAAGTATAGGCCAGAACAATTCACGCTCTCACTTCTTCTCTGGACACCAAAGTTCCAGCTCTCTGATCCATGGTTCCATCACAATATTCTATGGATACTAGAAGAAGCTGCATTTCACATGATCCAGTTCACTTTTTCAGTCTGGATCAAGGACACAGTAAAGGTTAGCAAAGACTGACATTTATTGACCTTTCATGTGACTCAAAATATAAATGGAATCCAGTGCTATGTAAGCAACTTTCCACACAAATCTAATCCCCACCCCCTAATCACCACACGAGAGCTAATGTTCAAATACTCATATTGCTGATAACAGAAGTCCAAGGTCATTCATGTTGTTGAATGGAGGCTACTTATCACAAGATATTACTTGTCTCTTCTGCAGGTGGGAGGGGGGTGGCAAAGTCTACTTAAGTGTTCTGCATGGTTTTGTTCTATGCTGCCTCGCATGCTTTGAAGTAATGCAATCTCTATTTTACCTGCATTATTGCAGGTGAAGGTCTTGCAAAATGTGTCCATTGCATAAGAACAAATTTGCCTCTTTGTACACCTGAAATTAATATAACATTGTCAATTATGCCTCAAAAAAAAAAAAAAAGGGCAAACCTGCCTTATTCATCACTGCTGGTAACTGATAACCTCTGGACTCCCTCCATAGCTGGCAAACTCTTTTGTCCCTTAAAAACATCATGCAGTGTGCTATAAGTATTAAATGTGTTTTTATTCCCTAAAGTATGTGTTTAAACCAGTTGCCACTTGAAGGAAAAGCTCACAGAAGGTTTAATAACAAGTTGACTAAAATTTAGAAGATATGAAGTGAGCTTCTCTCTTCTCCCTGGTAGCCATGAGCCATTCCCAAGCCATTAACATAAGTTTATTACTCTTTCTCATATTGTCATGGAGCAAAAATAGTTGATGGAGACCAGGAGACTTGTTTAGTCTCCTCTGTGTCACAACTAAGCATATGACCTTTGACTAGTCCTGATGGGACTCTGCATCATATGTAAAAAGTACTCTGAGTGAAGTCCCTATAAAAATTAAAAGCGTGATTATCATAATCACTTGAAGATTTTTAGAACAATTTCATCCATTCGATGGAGCTAGTGTATGGAATCCATGATAAATGATATTCAAGTTTATTTATTCCATCATGCATTGAAGTCTTTGGGGGCATTAAAAAATGAATGAATGACAGATTTGGTAATACGATAATGATTTTCATCATCTCTTGCAATATAGCTCTAAAATATTAATCAACAAATGATTGTCTTGAAACTTTTAGCCAACAGCGTTACGGCTTCCAAGATATTGCCTAGGAATGCTAAAGAGCTGTTATGTAATCTCATAAATTCTATGAGATTACAACATATAGAGAAGAAAGAAACTGAATCCAATTAAACCTGGCAGGAAAGCCACAGGATATAATTATCTAAATTTGGATTTTTTTATGAGATTTATTCCCATATGTGGTAGGACACTAGCAGGAGGTCTACTATGACCCAAAGAGATAAAGATTTTGGCCACATACATAGGACAGCATTTGGAACCAGAAGCTCCTCCTCGAAATGTCCCCATTAAGTCTCTGTGGGGTGTCCAATGTTCACTCTGTCATAGACCAGCGGAGATGAGGGGATTTGTCTTCTCCAGGCAAAGTCCCTCTGCTGAGAATTGGAGCAAGGAGACACATCGCCACTTGCCTATCTTTCTGAGAAACCACTGCTGTGATAGCATAAATGTCCTCAGAGACTCGCCTTGAGGGAAGTGTGTTTTTAATGATATGATTTTGGTATCCAGCCCTCTGTGGATAGCTTGGCATATGTCTTATTATATTTAAACAGCCCTGACTGAGAAAGTGGATGTTAATTGGCAGTTAGTGACTAGGTTGCAGGTCTTTGTTACCCAGCCTTTCAGCTAACCGATCATTAACTAGGAGGAAATGTTTGACCCGGAAGGTCATTACTGTTATTGAGTGGGAAAAGAAACTAAAATGCTCCAGATTGCTTTTATATGAATCATATGAGGATTTAAAAGAAAGAAAGAAAGAATGGAAGGAAGAAAAAAGCTTGTGTTACATAGAGTCAGTATTCATAGTCCTCTTTTTCTCTCCCTTCAAGATCAAATGATAATGTTTATGGAGGGAAGGCTGTATTTCCAAATTCTCATTGCTTTGTTCTCCAGAACCTCACTATTTTGACATTCACTAAAAAAGGGAAATTTCAAAGCATTCTTTCACTCCATTCAGAGAATGTAATTCCAAAAATTTTCAAAGCAAGTCATTTTGTCCAGATCCATGTAGTTTCTTTAACAAGTCTTGTGTAATTTAAAAAAAAAAAAAAAAAAAAAAAAAGATGTGATTAAAAGTAATGTTATTACATATGTCTTTTTTAAAGTTTATTTATTTGTTTTGAGGGCTTGAACTTGCGGGATTCAAACACCTAGGCTCAAACTCACGAATCATGAGATCATGACCTGGGCCAAAATCAAGAGTAAAATGGGGCACCTGGGTGGCTCGGTCGGTTAAGCATCTGACTTTGGCTCAGGTCATGATCTCACGGTTTTGTGGGTTTGGGCCCCACATCAGGCTCTGTGCTGACAGCTCAGAGCCTGGAGCCTGCTTTGGATTCTGTGTCTCCCTTTCTCTCTGTCCCTCCCCGCTTGCACTCTGTCTCTCTCTCAAAAATAAATAAACATTAAAAAAAAAAAAAAAGAGTAAGACGCTTAACCAACTAAACCATCCAAGCACCCCTAACATACATCTTTTTTTATGTAAAATCATAATGCTATTATATATGTCCTTAGAAGTTACTTTATCATGAACTAGTTGTGTTTTATCGAATTTGCTGATTAAGCCTTAGGACTCACTGTGTAAAGGAAACACAAATCTGTGTGTCTTCTGGATTCAATCTATGACCTTTGTGATTTTGCCTCTTTGGTGATCTCCTCATTACCCTTATAATGCAAAAAGAAAAGCAAAACGGTTTGATGGGGTACTGTGAGTCTTGGCAATTAAAACTTCACATCAAAATTGTCTCCCGAGAGAAAATATTGTTCTTGCTTTTAATAAAAGGCTACAATTAAACCCTCCCTCAAACCTCTCTCCTTCAGATGTATTAATGTCTTATGTAAAATATGGCAGTGGATTCTTGTTTAGTTGAAAAATTGAAGCAACGGCCAAAAGCACTTTTACCCATAAATTGGGTTATGAATATTAAATATCCCAACCTTGACGCTGACTAATTAAAATAAGAAACTGGAAGGTATGATGCTCTCTGTGCTTATGACTCTGTTGTTTTAGTCCTGGGTTTAGTTAAATGCCCTTAGCATTATGGTCGTTTCTTTCTTTGGTTGCATGATGTCGTAAGGTTTGGAAATGCCAGTGTTTTACCTACGGGGATTCAAGAGTTTACCTTTTACCTCCGAAGACTACAGAAAGCAATTGAGTTGTTTGGGAATTTCTCTGAATTAGGCCTAAAAGGTAGTGCGTTTATTTTGTGCATCTTTTCATTTTTCTTCCAAAGATTAGGACTGGACTTTAGAAGGCTCTCTTAGCTACTTTAAAAAGGAAAATGTATCCTTGAACCAAATAGGACTGAACGCGAGGTGCTCCACATGTTTGAAGGCAAAGGCATCTGATCTCCAAAGAATCAGAAAATCTCTTCTCTAGTCGTATTTGTAGGTACTTTTTGTTGTGTTGCTTTTTTTTTTTTTCTTAAACAGGTAAAGCTCAAATGAGCACAGCATGGCCCAGATGGTGTTTAAAGCTGCCCAAGTTTCTTTTATGTAACTTTCTCTTCGTAAAGTGTGTTCCAGCTGGGAATCTATTGGGCCGTTAAAACTTTGTCCCTTTTATGTGTTTTGTTATTCTCACACACATGCGCACACGCACACATGCACACGCACAGGCATACACGTGACCATTCCAAATGTCTGGTGTTTAATCACCTCCAGCAGGGTGGGAAGTAACTCTGCAGGGCTTTATTAACTGTCTCCCCGGCTAAACATTTCCTTCAGTGGGAAGACAGAAAAACTCTGCAGGATAAATTCCCAAACAGAACTAAAATGCTTACCCACAGATAAGAATTCTTTGTAAGGCTTCATAGAAGCCTTACTTAAGAAGAGGCACGGACAGGGCTTCCATTATTCATCTCTGGAGTGTCTATAGGAATGTCCCCATTCAGCAGAGTGTCCCCAGCAGTGAAAATTAGCTTGGTCTAACAGTGCTTTTAAATGCTTGGCATGTGCATTCCTCCTGGTATTAAACAAATAACGTGTACTGGCATCTGTGTAAAAAGATCATCTTGCTGGTGCACGATTACTGTAGATTTGATTTGGTTTGTTTGTCAGGTAACGAGGGTGACTTTCCCTGCAGCCGTCAACATCGCTGTATTTCTTCATGTCTGTCTGTTTCTCTATATATATAACTTTTTTTTCATCCACTACCCAACTTCGCCATATTTAGTCTATGCTCCAGACAAACCAAGTTAGTCTCTTATTCCTATTCCTTCCTTTTTACTTTCATGCTTCTCTGCACTAACTTGAGCCATTCCCTGGACTATCTGTTCCCACCTCTGCCTATTAATATCCTGTATCTTGTCAAACCCAAACCCAAACCCAAAGACCATCACCCCCATGCTTTCTTCCCTGCCATTCCAGTCACAAGTTATTGCGCTTCCCTCAGAGCCCTTTTTAAATTTTTTTCTTTTTTTACTCTTATTTAAAGACATTTATCATAGGCACTCACCTATACGATTATAAGCTTGAGGACTGGGGCCACTTCAGATGCCTTTCCATTTCCCCCAAAGCAGAAAAAACTTGAATAAGCAAATGGTGAGGGTGAGGCATCCACCTGGGCGCAGCTTGGGGATATCCTTGGAGACCATGGAGCAGAATTTTTCTCAGTGCGAAGGAATTTATTCCTAGACAAATTTAATGTCTCGCCTTGGCATCCTTAGCATCATCTGCTAACCAATCTGTTTAAATCTGTTAAAATTACTGGAACACGTTGATACTAGTTGATAAATAGCCACTGCCTCAAGACCCCAAGGGTCCTCTACTTCCACCTGCATCCTTCCCATCAAGATCTCCCTGTGTCCGTACCATAAGGCCTGGGAGAGCTGAAGCTTCCAGGACCCAGCTCCAACACTATAGCCACCCTCCGTTCTGATTCATCCATTCTCCTGCTGCGTTGATTGTTGAATATTGACCGTTAAATTTTACGTTGCCCCTGATGATATCATTGTTATAGCCATCATGACACTCACAGAAGGCAGTTAAAGCCATGCACTGTTTATGGGGTATGTCTGCCCTTCGCTTGAACAGAGAAGAAACTAGTGGTTTGAATAGGTATTGGGGATCCTTGCGAATTTTCCCAATTTGATTGTAAAAGTTAATGAAATTGAGGCCCAAACTTAAAAATACAAATATAGCTATAGATATATCCTATGGTATAAATAAGGAGATATATATTTTTATAGACACGTAACTAGGGAATTAGATTCCATTTGAACCTCTGTGTGCTGAGCGATTGGAAGCATATTAAAACAATTTTAAATATAAGCATTTATTGCCCTTGCCTATAAGATATTACTTATGTGAGAAATTAAGAGTCCAGTCTGATGTGTTTCTGGCTATACAGCCTATGAAGGTATTTGAAACCTAAAGTATATTTATTCTGAATTTAAAGATGTTTAGAGACTGCCTTGTGTGTTAATGTGTGCTCTGCGACTAACCCCACTTAAATGCTCTCCCCCTGCGTGCATTAATGTGTGCATCGAAGAGAAGAGCAAGGGATGATAAACTACACAATGTTCAAGTAAGATTTATCTAAGAAAGAACAGTCTAGTGCATTAATGTGAATATTCAAAGATAGATGTTTATCTTAATGGACTCGGGGGTACTTACAAACAGCATAATTGCTGAAGTCATTTTACAGGGCATTTATTCAGAGCGATTACATTTACTCTTACTTTCTTTTATATAAGGAATTCTACTTAAAGGTTTAAGTGAGACAGGACTAGTGTGACCAAAAAACCATAGGCTGGTTCTTCCTAGCCTCTGCTTTAGCCAAGGCTATTTGGGATAATGAGAAGCAGAACTCCAAGCAGAACTCTTGTTTTTGGCACTTACTGGACTATTTGCAAAAGATTGGTCTATTAAAATTTTAAACTCACCCAGTATCTACTACAGGTTGACTTACCTTAAGCCTGTAGCCTTGCAGGTAAGGAACTGACTCGCTGGTACATGGTTGTACAATTGCAGAGTAAATTACCTATACGCTTGTCTGGACCAGTGAGACCTATTGAATCTTGAAAGCAAATCTGTTCTTCCAGAGAGACTCCCATTCTTTACAAATAGCTTGTAAAAGTATTCCTGTCCCTGGCACCTTATAAGGTCAGAATTACTAATAATCTGACAAGAATGGGAAGTGTTTCTCTCTCCCATTTGTATCATTTCCGCCCTTTAAACATGACTCCTGGCTTATCCAATTCTATTTAAATCCACAGACATTCCCTGGACACCTGCTATACATTTAAATATATATCCTGCACCCAAACTCTGATCTAGCACTGTAGCCCTGTGGATAATTTCAAACCAGTATTAAATAGTGTTAGGACATTAACAACACATCACAGAATAGTGACATGTCTGGGTTGTTGATATCCATTTCATTCCACACAACAAAGCATGAGGTAGATGTCATTGTCTCAAATTTACAGGAGACCAAACTGGAGTGCAGAGTGCTTGTGATCACCCCAGGCTCTCCTCCAGGGGCAGAGCTCACGTTTTCTGACCCCACACACAACACTTTTCCTTCAATGGTATAGTTCACTCTGTCAATCAAGTAGAAGGAAAACGTAAGTCAGATGTGTAATATAAGTCAGAATATAGTAAGTATATTAAGTGAGATTTGAAGAAAGTACTAAGTTGGCCTGCTAGAGTATTTTATCTTTCAGCCATAGGGTCAGGAAAAAGCTGCATGAAAATGTATTTGGGTTGTAGTCTAAAGAAATACCTGGACAATCTTACCAGGTAGAAATGGAATCAAATTTAGATAGAGCTGGTTAAGGAGCAATATAAGTCAGGACATTGTAAGAAAACTTTCCAGGCTTATTCAAAGCATGCAAAACATTTTATTTTTTTAAGTTTATTTATTTTGAGGGGGGGTGGAGAGAGAGAATGAGTGGGGTAGGAGCAGAGAGAGGGAGAGAGAATCCCAAGCAGGCTCCACACTGTCAGCACAGAGCCTGACACAGGACTCAATCTCAAGAGCTGTGAAATCATGACCTGAGCTGAAATCAAAAGTCTGATGCTTAACTGATTGAGCTACCCAAGCTCTCTGGCAAATTTTTATTTAGTAGTTGCAGTGAGGAGGTGCCTACAGCTGCAGATGGTAGTGAAAGACAGTGCTACAAAGTTACTTCAAAGGTAGAAGACCTTGAATTAAAAAAAAAAAAATTAAGTCTAGAATTCATTTGATAGGCAATGGATAAATTTGGAAGAAGAGATTGTCACATTGAAATCTGTGTTTTTAGAGGCACCTAGGTGGCTCAGTCAGTTAAGCATCTGACTTCAGCTCAGGTCACGATCTCACGGTTCATGAGTTCAAGCCCCACATCAGGCTCTGTGCTGACAGCTCAGAGCCTAGAGCCTACTTTGGATTCCCCCTCTCTCTCTGCTCCTCCCCTGTTCATGCTCTGTCTCTCTCAAAAAGATAAATAAACATTAAAAATTAAAAAAAAGAAACCTGTGTTTTTATTCTGGCAGTGCTTTATTTGGTTCATTGAAGATAGACAGGTGAGTGGAGGCAGGGAGCCTGATTAAAGATTCTCAAGATTCAACCACATAAGCAGCCAGAGCTATATAAATGAAAGGTAGAAAGACATTTTAGAGATAGCCTTTGAGGGATTTGGTGCCTGGAGGTGTGATGCTGAGCAAGGAGGATTCAGAGATGACCCTGAGGGTTTGGGCGTGTTCCTGGTGGGTAATGGTGCCATAGGCAGAGGCAAGAAATGGCAACAGTGGGAGGGGATGATAGCTTCAATCTGGAATCCATGGATTGCACATACTTAGAAGATACTCAATTCAAAATATATTCTTTCGCTAAGGTGAAAATGTTTATCCCATCTTATCCAACTCCAAAATGATCTCTCCTCTCAAACTCCATTTGAACTCTCAACTGGGCCATAGAGTTGACATATAAGAGCATGGTAATCACTGTTTAGCTTTTCAAGTCCCACTCCTGGATACTATTAAAATGCTACCTGGGGACTAATGTCCACCAAAGGCAGAGATCACTCACATGACACCTTGCATCATCACTGTCTGTGGTTGCTCACTATGCATTGCTCTCCCTGTTCAGATTGTGTTCACCTTCTAGTAAGAGAAAACTTGACCTGAAGTTATGGAAGAAGGGATATAGTTTCTCACTTAACAAGAATTCTGGCATCTGGATAGTAGAAAACTGCTTGTTTGGGCTTAGATCGTGCATTTGGCAATATCAAAGTTAGCTTCTCAGATCTTTTGCTCTTTCCTTCACATTCCACCTTCTGGTTACAAGATGGCTGCTGTTGCTTCACATATCCCCTCCTAACTCAAGGAAGGAAAAGCAGTGGAACCGCCATTTCTTCCTCTTTTATTGGGAATAGAATAAGTAGTCCCAGAACCTCTAGCAGATTTCTTTTTTCATTCATCACTATGTCCGGACCGATGTCACATGGCTACATGTAGTTGCAAAGGAGACTTGGTTAGGCTGGTCACGTCACCAGTGCTAGAAAGGAGGAAGAGTAGAGTGGTTACTGACAGTGTCTTCAACACTTGTGTTTCCTGCTACAGTGGGAACACTCTGACGGCAGGGACCCTGTTCCATCAGGCCCTGTGCCCATATTATGCCATGCCTTCTTCCTTCTCTAGAACTTTGCTGGACACAGAGAGGTCTGGGAAGAAAAGAACTTGAGAAACTAATCCTTGCCTTGTATGCTAAGCACTTTCTTTGTTAGTTCCTCTGACCTGCCTTAGGAATGTGGGAGCTTCTAGATATATTTTAGAGAGGCTTTTTTCAGCACCTCTTAAAAAATAAAAATAAAAAAGAAAGAAGGAATTGAGGAAAAGAAAGAAAAAAAAGACTACCTGCTGGGAGGAAATCTATGCTGCTGTAAAAATAGAATAGGGCTCAAGTGCATTCTTCAGTAATGAATGCATGAAAAGAAGCTTCTTAAATTATGAATGTGGCTTCTCTTGTTTATTGCCCAGTAATCTTGTTTTATTGATTTCTGTTTATTTCCAATCACCTAGAATGAAAGACTATGTTGTTTAGAGATCTTGATCCCTAAAAGATTGTTTAAAGCTACTCAGCTGTATTTAGTTGTTTATTTTTTGCTCACAGTGATCGAATCAATACAAATACAAACACAACACTTTTTCCTTTGCTGTCTAGAAGACTAGGGGGAAAAATACAGAAAAGCTAAATAAAGATGCTTGGATTAAAAAAAAAAGTCCCAGCAAATGACATATTGATTTCTTTCGAAGAGTCAGAGTGTAAATTAAAAATATTCTTCTGACACAGTTTTTAAAGATGCACGGAGTCTGCAGCGGTGGCATTTCCTGACTTTCTCTTCCCAGAGGGTCAGTTTGGAAGCGCATCCCAGTTTTCTCAAGATCAGCTGGTTCTCAGAGTTCTCAGAGGGAAGTTTGCCCCACTGTGAATGCTGCCAAAGGTCCTTGTCTCCGTATGATCATCCGCAGTTCCGTGTTGCCATCCGCCACACTGCCACTGTGTATGTTTAAGGACAGTGTAAATTCTTTAAGAAAATGATGCCATCGTAGTTGGTTTTTAAAGTGGTTGCATTGAAACTCTTCTGAGAATTGGAAAGAAGTGGAAATAAACAAGGCCCAGGGCCTTATTATGGAATATTCTGCAGAATGTTCATCAAACTTTGGTGCAAACAGACATGGAGGTGAGGGGGTGCGAGGCATGGACACAGAAGAGCCATACCAGCATGGCAGTGGGGGCGGGTGCTACTGCTCTTTCTCCCAAAGTACCCCTCCGAGAACAAGACTGGTTAAGACCTACACTCATGAGACCAAAAGTGAGACACAAAGGGACCCCGTTTCAAGAGCATAAACTATCGTCGTAATCTGAGTTTCTAAAACCCATGTTAGAACCCTCCGGCCTTGTTCAGAGAACACACAACTGTTCTCAGGAGCAACTGCAAAATATATGGGAGCCAGTACAAAATAAAACTAGGGGGACTCTTGTTCAAAGAACAGAAAAAAAGTGTTGGTAAAAATGCAAAAGTATCAAGTATTTTTTCCTTTCTCCACTGTCCCTCAACTTGTTACAGGACTTCTTATTTTCTATTTAATGCCATGTTAAGTAAATAAATATAAAAAGTTTACATTATTAGCGTGAATATGACCATTCAGCTTTCTATTGTGTGATGCTAGTTTTAAAAGCAAATATAAGAGCATTTAACTTGAATGTAGATTCACTGAAATAACACGATTCATATTTCATGGCTCATATATGCATAAGTATATTATTCTTACCAGAAGAGTAGAGACTCTCCACCTATCTTTATTTCACTTAAAAATGTTTTTAAATGTTTATTTTTGAGAGAGAGAGAGAGAGAGAGAGAGAGACAGAGAGAGTGAGCACATGTGTGGGAGGGGCGAAGAGAGAAGAAGACAGAGGATCCTAAGCAAGCTCTGTGCTAACAGCACACCACAAACTATAAGGTCATGATCTGAGCCAAGGTCGGACACTTAACTGGCTGAGCCACCCAGGTTCCCCTTTATTTCACTTTTTGATGCATGCTTCTTCTACTGACATTCTGCCTTCACCTTACTGATGAATAAGCTAGAACGAAAGGAAAAAAATCTCTGGATGGTGTTTTCCCTTTCTATTTGTTATTTTTAGTGTAAGTGGTTAGCTAATAGAAGTAAGAAAGGACGTGATAGATTTCCTCAGTTGTTTATGTTCTTAGAACACCATTGCCTTCTCTCTGCTTCTAAGCAACTTCGAAGTTCAAACTTCTCTTTGAACTTCCTGGTTCAAAGGGAAAGCAATAGCCTGTTGGAGACCCACTTACTCAGCAGATGTAACATACTCACCTGGATGTTCATATCAAAGGATGTGGTATGAAACCCTAAAAGATAGAAATGCAAAAGTGGTCAGCTTTGGACAAGACTTTATCCATAGTCACTCTTGTCTCGAAGATAATACCAACCTCCCATGAAGAAAGATTGGAGGATTCATTTAGATAAATCTGTTTGATTCTTCTTACTCCATTACATTGTGGGTCCACAGAATCCTATGCTTGCAGGGCACCAAAAACTGTATATATAGATCGCATGTCTCTCCTTTCCTTATGCACATGTTCCATTGTCTCATTGAACTTCACTTATAAAAGACAAGTTCAAAATAAAATGGTTAAGAACTTCAAGGTGGTGAGAGCAGAGCATTAAACCAACCTCAGGGCCCTTGTGAACACAGAATCCCGTGTGACTACATAGGTCTCCAGCCTGGGATTACACATGCTATATGTATCACCCACTTTGAAAGTGAATGAATGCTGTTGCCTATAAATTAGGGGGAAATGATTAGCCTTGCTATCCATAAGAAACGAGAAATGAATAGTCTTCTTTTCCCACATGAAAGTTCTGTTGTGTTTGCTTTCGAATCTGTATCTAAGATGAGATAATCCACTTATGGTATGTTGTAGCCTGGGAATGAGGAAGTGACTTCTGTAGGGTAACTGAGTCCATCTGGGTTCCTGAATTTCTCATTCAGAAGTACCTAAAAGGCTTTCTCTAACTTGGGGTTTATCATACAAATCAAAGAACTTTATTTGAATCCATCCCCTAATCTTCTTTGTGGGAGGTTGAAATTGTCTTTGAGACATGAGTAACTGGTGATAAATTCTCAATCCAAAGTCAAAACCTTTTGACTTTTCCCTCTCTTGGGGTTGGATATCATGCTACTCAGTTGGCTTTCATTTTTCCCTTATCGTTATGACTCAAATTTACTGCAGATTACCTATTACTCTATCAGTATATTATTAAATCGTATGTCAAATGCAGAAAAGTGGCTTTAACTGCTGCCGTTGCTCTGACACCTGCATCCGACTTTTCTAATATTATATTCCAAGGCTGAGTGTGAGATATTTTCAGTGTAATAAGGAAAAACATCTTGTCTTTTTATCAGTTGTATTTTGCATTCAATTCATTGCATTCGATTGTTCTCGGTAAGTTTGCCGAGCCACATCCTAAGCTCCCGGTTGTGCTAATGTGCCCTTGCTTCTTGTGTTTATATTGTCTTGAAAGTGCTTTTCTTTTGCAGTTTCTTATGTATTGGCATGAACTTGTCATACTTTTAGTTCTTCAAGGTAGCCATCCTCAACTGTTTTCTACATTGACAGACACAAAGGATGTTCCCACACGTTGCACACTCTTCGGTAAAAGTGGCTTTCCACAGACAAAAAATATATATATTAGGTTATGTTTGATGCCCAACGTTTTGCTGTTTTTTCCACTCCTTTTTCTCCTGCTCATCTAGCATACCTTAATTTATCGGTGACCAAAGATTGAGAACCTCTGTTATTTGCTCCGTACCTAATGTCCACCTTACCTCTTTTTTTCAGAATTGCTAACCAATAGCCAAGACTGGCTTTATCTTGTAACTTGTTGCTCTCCTCCAACATTTTGGTCTGTTAGTAAGCCTCCTAAAGCTATGATCTCAAGCTACCTGGAAGGTCTGTTTCTCCTGTGTTGAGTGGTAAGATTAGGCCACAAAATAGAGGGCCACGAGAAAAACCATCCCACAGAGTAAATGATTCTATTTTTCCTGTCTTCTTCCAAAAACCCATTTTTTCTCCCTGAACTACAGAGCAAGAGAGGACATGGAGAAATGAATAATGGTAAAATTTTAGGGGAAAAACACACAGTGGTCTTCTGTGTGATAGAGACTTTTGTACAGAATTTTAACATTCATTAACTGAGACCTACATCAATTTTTGTGCATTATATTAATATTTGGCCTGGTCACTGGCCCATTAAAAACAGAGGCTTGATTTTGGTGATAGTATTGGCATAAAAAGCTCTTCCACTTGGCATGGAAATATAACAACAACAAAAAAAGAGAAGAGGAAGAATACGGTGGCAGGGAGACAAGAACATAAGCAAGCAACAAAACTAGGTTAGGTCTTTGGAGCTTCAGCTATAATTTTGGCATTCCCTTGTAACGGTTAGACCCTAAATACTCAAAACAAAGTTTGTGGGAAAAACCAAAAGACTTTACAGCAGAAACACAGCCAAGCCTTCTGATTAGCTGTCCTTAGAGAGGACTGCACCAATGGGGAAAAAAGCTACGCAAGCCAGACCTTAGGTGTATATAATCAATAGGTTCCTGGTCTAGATTCCTAGAGATGGTGTATGGCTGAGTGGGTGGTTTGTATTTTTTTTTCCATGCCTCCTAAATAATATGTAATTTCTCCAGGCCAAGAAATAAATTGAAAGGATTTAGAGGGATTTGCTTATCAGTGGAACACCACGTAGCGTTACATTCCTCCTGCTTTGGGGAAGGTACATTGAAGTTTGGTTAATCTTCTGTGGTTCAATACTCCTCTTCCCTCTGTCAGGCTGCCTTGAACAACAGATAGATTAATCCCCCTTCTACCCACTCTCTTCTGCCTCCTCCCTCCCTTCTTTCTTGATCCACCCTTCCTTTTTTGAGCAGATGGAAGAAATCTTAAAACTGGAAAGAAAAGAAGAAAAAAGATGCCGCACCACATTTATTTATGTAATCCTAGAAGACCTCCAGGGTAGAAAGAAAGACCCCCCAATCCTTGGCACAAAATTTGGCTAAGCTTAGCTTGGTTCTTCCACTGTTAATTAAATCTTGAGTCTGCAAAGGGATTTCCTTAAAGGTTAATTCATTAAAGTTATTACAAAGCATGTCGTTTTTTTATCCTCCTCTAGTATATGCAGTGTGGAAAAGAAGAAAAAGAACACGGAGGCTATTAAGGACGAGTGGAGGTTAAAGGGAATCTGGTGTTGGATTCCTCTATGATCTGCCGTCATGAATGACCTGAATAATCGGTGTTTGTTACAGTGGGTGTGACTTATGGAGTCACATTAACTTTACGTTTTTGCACCTGATGGTTTAGCAGCTAATCAGTTTTTCTAGTTTGGCCTGGTTCAAGTGTAAGTAGTCTGTAAGCCACATGAGGACAAAGACTGGGTTTGTCTAGTCCCCTCAGCACAGTGATTGGCACATCGTAGGCAGCTAATAAACATTCGTTGGATGAAGACCGATTGAATGAGTGTAGGCATACTTAATATCCTGTATCACAAACCATTTTGTTTTTGTTTTTGTTTTTCATAGTTTTCTTAGCTCTGGTCCAGTGAACTAAATTTGGTAATGCTGAGTGTCATATCTGTAGCCCAGGGCAATTCTCTTGAAAGCCTTCTCATTTCATGGAAATATGAGTCAAGTAAAATATGTACACATTCATATCTAACTTGGCAAGTGATTATCTCCAGGAGTGGGCAGAGAGAAAAGAGGAAAGGAATATTTTGAAACACCACAATAGCATGAACTTCAGAAGACAGTTTTAAAATTCACAGGGCGTTCCAATAAAGCTATGTGGGCACATAGAGGTAAGGCCTGAGGGGAACTCAAAAAGCATCTGAAGTAGATGGAACTTGGTCTCTTTGTCTCCATCGTTCAGAGCCCACCTTGTGGGATTCCCTGAGCTTTCGCACTCAAGCATGGCAAATTCAAGTCATTTGTTTCACTTGCTCATATTAGTGTCAGTTGCTTGTCTTGAAGATGACTATGAAGAGGATGTTCAGAATAAAAGGAGGGTATTGATAATCCCACTCCTGTATCTCGTGTCTGTATTGGGCTTGAGTTGGAAGAAGTGATAAGGATGATGGGAGAGAGGGGAGGGGTGAGATTATTGCTTCTAACAAGTTTGCCCAAGCTCCAGGATTTTTCTGTCTTTGGTTCAGTCTAAAAGCCACCCAGCAGTGTGTGTGTGTGTGTGCGTGTGTGTGTGTGTGTGTGTGTGTGTGTGTGATCTATAAGCATTAATCCAAAATGGGGCTATGCAATGGCAACAATTTAATAAACTCCTAGTAGATAAATTTAAATTGTGATGGCCAAGCTTTTCACATCTCATTAAAGTTTATAGATTTACCTAGAGTTCGTGGGTTCTTATTTAATTGAAAGTGTCTCAGACATTCTTTAGTTAAATAGAGAATAAATGTTCCTAATGAAGCTGTATCAGTCCCTCTTTCGTATGAGATACTTGAAACCTCAACTTTATCACAAAATACAAGCATAGAGGGAAAGAACTAAAACACCAAGTATTTTAAGGAATTGACTTCTTTTCAGCATGAAGCAGCTGCAGAGATGTATGGCTGTTTTCTGTGGGACTTCAGAATATTTATGGGCCTTTCTCTTTTCCTTTTTCACTGGAAGAAAGGCGATCATCATTCTCGAGTGTGTTATTTATAATTTCATAAAGCTGTTCTGTGGCAAGACTTATTTTATCTTGCGCTTAATCTCGGTCAAATAACTGTGCTTCCAAGGAGCTGGGTGGAGAAAAATGATTATCCCCCCAAATGATTAGCCTCTTCTCAGTATAAGATAAAGGGCTAAAGGTTGGAATTTGAAGTCACAAATAGGCATCTGGGCAGGAAGGAGAGGACATGGGGAGTCTACCTTGAGCTTTTCGGACCACGGTAGCAGGTCCGTGCCATTTTTCTCCATGCCAAATAATGGATAGCGATGAAGAATGAGGTAGAGCTACCCCTGGGCTGAGATGAGGTAGACCCCTTCCGAGTAAATAATTAGAAGCAGGTGATTACAGAAACAATAACTCACTGGAGGAAAATGAGAAGCCAGTTCTGTGAAGCTGAGGGAATTGGGAGATAAATATACCTATAAATTTTCTTGGGTGGACAGAGTTTTGAGCTTTCTTCTGTCCCAGTTTATTCTAAGGTAATTTCAATAAACATTGGTAGAAGAAAAAAAAAAGAATACACATGCAATAAAAAATCTTTCAAGAAAAGAACAAAGAACAAAGAGGGCTCCTTCCAGACAGATATTTTATTGAAAGTTATTATAATACCTATCTTTAGTTTTGCGGATCCTAATGCAGAACCAAGTAATTTCAACATATGGATTTAAAATATGCAATATGTACTTTTAAATGGGGTAATATGAATTATTATTTTTAATATTGGACTCGGCTAATATATAGAGACAGAAAAATATTTTCCTCCTCTTGAAAAGGCGAAGTAAGGTCTCTAATCCACACTGTGGAGGGATGGCACAGCCAGACCCATGCATGATGTTCTGAAACCAGGTATATGAGCTTCCAAAGGAAAGGTGACAGATGATGCTGAGACATGAGGATGGGAAGAAGGAGAGATGTCTGATAGGACAGGATATTAAATCCATGCTCATTATCTGAGTTTGCAAGAACAACAGGATAACTCAGATAGCTGTCATTCTGTCATGCCTGTACATCTTTTCACCCCTATACTACTCCTGGGTATACAAGTAAACTGTGCTTCTTCATGCCTCTGGGCCTTTGCAAAGACTGTTGATTTCACCTAGCATGCCCTTCTCCTCTCACCAGCAGCTGTCCATTTTCCCTGCTTCAGGGCTGCGTGTCCCTCAGGACTCATTGCCTCTTTCCCCTGCCCAGGAGCCTCCTCTGCTCCCCCACTGTTGGCTCCCTTAGCACCTCATGCTTACTCTTGTCAAGGCATTCAGTTTACCCTGTCAAGTTTGCCTGTCTTCTTGGTCCTCTCTTCAGAGACTGTGAATTCCCAGAGCAGAGGAACTGTGGTTTATCTCTCGCTTTACCCCTCATAACAGCTACAGTGCCTAACACATAGGTGTTCAGTAAATGTTTATTACAGTAATAAGTGAATGGATGAAAGATGAATAAAGCACCTTGATGATATACTCATATAGCATAGATGGTGGATCTGGCAGTCCATCTATTATGAAACTATTTGGTTTGGAGGTGGTCACAGATCTCGTATTCTTTCTTGAGGAACTTACAGATAATGTGGATATTTGACATATGGGAACCATAATATGTAAATACCTTAAGCTCAGCCATTGGGAATGATGAGAGCTTTAGGCAATCATTGTGAGGAAAAAATATGAGGATGACATAGAAGGCTCCTTGATAAGCATTCCCAGCGTAACTATACAAATGGAAGAACTTCCCACAGCAATCCGGTTCCCTGAAGGAGCATGGATGGTGGGCAGTTAAAAATAGCAGACATCACTACAAATGTCCACACCCTTGGTTATTATGAGTACTGAAAGTGTTAATATGTATTAACTGTTTAGCTGACATCTGAGTATAGCAAGTATTTAATAAGTGGTAAATGTTATTAATAGGCATGATTCCAGAAAGTTCAAATATCTTTTTCCTCTTAAGAATACTAGCTTTTTTAATGAATTATGAATAATTATGAAAAATGGTTATGATTATAGGAAGACACACACACACACACACACACACACAAACTAGGGTTACTATATTTTGTTTAAAGACAAAATTCCGTAGTTTTATTCTATTCATAATAAATATATCCTGAGCCTGTGTGTATCTGCAATAGTGAAACATAATTCATCAGCCATGGGAACCAGTAGTCAAAAAGTATGTTTTTTTTCCCATAGTTCAGAGTTAGACCCCACATTTACTAATATGTAGGGAAAGACACAGAAAGGAAATTAAAGAGCTACTAAAAGAAAGCTTTGGGTTTTCCGAGAGTAGTTTTGAATCAAATTGTCATTACTTTAGGATGTGATTCTAAGTACGTATTATCTAAAAGCTTTGGTTTGTAATTTGGGGATTTTTTATATGCCAGGGATAGGAGTAGTAAAAAAAATGTTTTTTAATCCCTAAATATAGTGTTCTAAATCCTGAGTCCTTTGCAAACCAAAGCTTGCTGCCCCTGGCAGAGCGAGTATTTCTGAAACCACAGTGTTCCGTGGCAGGCGTGGTAGTGTTGGATGCCAGGTTCTCCAGGCAAACATTGGTTACTGCATTGGGCAATGAGGGGATTGAGATGTTTGTAATGGCTTTGGGAATTCCATTGGCAGTGACTGTAATTGGTGATGATGAGGTTCTGAGGGACAGAAAGGAAGGGGCTGGATTCACATAAAACCCACACAGATTGTCTGGACCCAGAGCCATGGGAAACAGATTATCTTCCAGTAATTTTTAAGCTCTCTTGGCATCTCTATGAGTGTATTTTTCTTTATCACTCTTCATGACAGATGCAACCAGAGGTGATGAATGAAAGTGAAGGTAATGAATTATCAGCAATGAAGAACAGTTCTAAAGTGGATGAATTGTTGAAGAGAGAATGCATAGGTGGATGGAAACTTTATTTAAACTAGGAATGGCGACTAGGCGTGGCATTGCTGTTATTGATTGATTGATTGACTTAGTTTTAGCTAATATATGTGTGTGTATATATATATATTTAATTTAAACTTTATTTTGAGAGAGTGTGTACACACATTCAGGGAAGGGGCAGAGAGAGAGAGAGAGAGAGAGAATCTCAAGCAGGCTCCATGCTGTCAGCACAGAGTCTGACATGGGGCTAGGTCTCGTGAACAATGAGATCATGACCTGAGCCAAAATCAAGAGTCAGACGCTTAACCAACTGAGCCACCCAGGCACCCTGCTTATACTTACTGAGCTTATACCATATGCCAGGAACAGAGCTTCGCTTTTAACATTATATTTAAATTGGTGACAAGACACTGAGTTTATCCCAATTTATAGATGGAAATATTGAGGCTCGGAGAAGAGAAGTAACTCAACCCCTGATCACTAACTATAAGTTATGGACTATAAGGTCCTGCTTCCATGGAAAACTTGTGCCTTAGAACTATCAAAGAATGATTATGGCCCTTCCAAAAATGCTGTTTGCTTCTTATGATTGCCCTCTGCATTTGCACAGTTAACGTGTATTCCCTTACCACTTCCCTTCCATAAATAACTGAGAGTAGACATGCACGGGGCCCAAGCACAGCTCCAAGAAAGTGTGCTCACCGTCTCTCTAATAGAAATAATGGTGGCTCTAGGACACTACTGCCAGTTTCAATTTGCTAGAAGTGAAATGCACACTTCAGTAGTATCTAATTGAAAAAAAAAGTATGTTTGAAAATTCTTTTTCTATTAACTTGAAGGAGGAGCAGGGGTTGAAGTATCTCCCTGTTGAATGTAGAATCAAGATCAATAACATGGTTTAAGGCAGCTCTCTACCACTGTCAATTAAGTGAAATCAATTACCTAGTGTGGTTTTTCTACTATTCTCTGTTGTGCCCAGTAATTCTATGCTTAGTGTGTGTATTTCAAAAAGGATGTTGTCTGGAAATACTAAGCGTATGGGTTGTCATGTTCATTTCTTTGCTAGGACTGCCATAACAAAGCACAGACTGAGTGCTTCAACAACAGAAATTTATTTTCTCACAGTTTTGAGAGCTGGCAGTTCAAGGTCAAGATGTCAGCAGGGTTGTTTTTTCTGAGAACTCTTTCCTTGGCTTGTAGAAGGCTGTCTTCTCCCTGTGGCTTCACACAGTCATCCCTCTGTGCATGTCTGTGTCCTTATTTCATCTTTTTATTAAGGATCCTGGTCATATTTGATTTGGCTTGCCCTAATGATCTCATTTTAACACAGACCCTATCTCCAAATATTTGTCATATTCTGAGGTACTGGGGGGCTTAAAACTGCAGCATATTAATTTTGGAGGACCTAGTTTACTCTATAATTAACATCACATAAGAAGAGGTATAAAAGCAGCCTATGTGAGTGCAGACTTTAAGCTGTATCTGTTCAAATCCTCACTGTTTCTTACTAACTGTGTGTCCTCTCTGAACTTCAGTTCTCCTTAAAAGTATACTAATTATATCCGTCCCAAAGGATAGTTGTGAGAATTGTATCCAATTAATAAATAATAACTCTAATAAATATATATACATGTCTAGCTCAGCATCTGACTTGTAATTGATTTTTCCCCTTGAATATAGATTCAGACTTCACTGCACTGGGAATAATAAAATCAGCATGTCAGTTAATATTAAGTTCAAGAAAGGAAAGAAATGAGCATTTATTCAACAGCTACTATGTACTGAATCCTCTTACACGCATAGTAGGGCATACGATCTGTAGACTAATTGCTCAATAGTACTTATTGTGCATGCAATATGTGTCAGGTACAGAAAATAGTCTTCTCATCTCCTGTATCGCAAAGGCCCTTCTTACTACCCAAACGTATGGTTTTCTGTATTTCTTGCAGCAGATTCCCTGGGCACTGGGGAGTTCCTGTAGGATCCAATAGAAAAAAGCAAATGTCTCCATTTGAATTACTATTGTTGCAACTAGATATTTTTCTCTGCTGTCGTCAGAAACAGCCCTACCTGTGTCCAGAGGCTGTCATGTGGTATTTCTCTGCTGGCCTACATTACTAACTCAGCTAATTGCAGCAATTACACGAAGAGATGGCTGCTAGCAAGAAAAGCCATTATACTGTTCCCGAACAGACTGCATTCCACAGCATTCATTAATTACGCCAGCCTGTAGATTCACAACCACCAGATCATACACTTGAGACCACACACCGTATGCATTGAAACCCTCTCAGAGCTCACAGTGCCTTTTCATGCTGGCTTGCACTCTTGTATTGTCCACCATTTGCATAGCCCTTCTCCTGCCCTTTGGATTCTAAAAATTGAAATTGCAGTCAGGATAGAGTTAGGCTGTACAGTGCGACTTTCGGAGATGGGATAGTCTTGAACCTCCTGGACCCACTCTGAGTCATTCAGCTTCTCATAAAACCCATACAGGTTGTCTGACCCCATAACCGTTCACGGCCACACAAGAGTTTAAAATTCTCTATCCTGTAGCATGCCCTCTGTAGAGAAGAGAAACAGTAATAATGATGGAAGGCAAGACATAGTGATAAGTCTTTGATGCTTTTGTTCATTGGTTTCCTTATCTCTCTCTCTCTCCTTTCTCTTCCCCCTACCCCATTATTTTTCCTTTGACATGCACAGCCAACATCAGATGACCTTGTTTCATCTGCTGAATGTTCAAGCGATGATGAAGACTTCGTTGAATGTGAGCCGAGTACAGGTAGGTTAGGTCAGTCTTGTTTTGCTTGCTTTATTTTTACATTGGCAAAAAACAATACATACATATCTGTAAATATACATGTGTTTTATATATATATTATAGTGTGTTAATGCGTGTATTTCCTATATCTATATATGTATAAGCATACATATATAAATATCAATATATAATCAAAAGCATCAAGTCCCATGGAAGGAGCAGATAAGATCTCAGGGAAATTTAAAGTCATTTCCTGATAACGATAGAAAAAGCCATGGTATACCACCTAACTCTGAGCAATCAGACACCCAGATTAACTATGGGAACAAGAAACGTACAGTAGCCACTGGCAGTTATGAAATTGACAGGGTGTGTGGGGTCATGAAGATGTCTGTACTGAAATAACATCAAAACACCATGAACCCAAAGTGGAGCTATAAAGATAATTTAAACCTTGTGAACTGTCCTGAATCTGCATGGCCAAAAAGATAAAACCAGAAACCAAAACCAAACAACAATTTAAAAAAATTTTTTTTTCCATGGGATTTCAACAGCAGTTAACATGGTATTATATTATACTAATTTTGTTCATTGTGCCTTTAGAGAAAGTATGCAGTATTATAGCATAGTAAATACAAAATTAGTACTGAACAATGCCATGTCAACGGCTAAGATGCTTCAAAATGTATCTATTGTGCTGAAGTTGAGAGTTGGCAACTTGATGCTTCAGTGCGTTCCCCATTCGCACCAAGATACATTTTGATCTTTTTATGGTCTTTCTTTATAGCGAGCTATATATGATATAATATCCAGTAGGCAACTGCAGTCCCTGATTATTTCCTATCCATTTTTCCAAGTCATCTGTTTTGAGACTTGCTATAAGTTAAACATTTATATATATATATATATATGTATAATAGAGAACAGATATCATCGAATTTCTGTGTATGTTTAATAGAATTAAAAGCTGGAGTTGGGTCAGGATCTTATTTCTGCAAAGGTTAAGGAAAATAAATAGAATATTCTAGTTGATTCTTTGGGTTGCTTTATTTTTTCTTTTCTTTAAAAAAAAAAAGACGTGAGCCATTAAACATTTTCTTTTGTTAATTCTAGAGAAATTCAAGGTTTGTGAAAAAAAATAATATAACAAAAGAAAAAAACCTTCCAATTCTTACCCCAAGGTGATTTACATTTTCTCAAATTTCGTTGAAGGACTGACTGGTGTCTTGCAAGCGGCTTTGAATCCAGGAAGTTCTGTGGGTTCCTATATTTAGTATTACATAGGGACATAATAATAGGTAGGACCTTTCCATTTTGGAGTGGGACCTGTTTTTTTAGGAGTTTAGTTGTATAGAAGGAAAGTAACTATCACCTGGTGGTCAGATTTTTTTTTCAGATTATTAGATAATAAAGTACTACATGAGGCTTTAATGACATTGTAGGTTAGATACATCCAGTCTATACCAGAACTTGGACACCGAGTTTTTATTCACTTATTAATTCATCCATTCATTTATTTAATAAATATTTCTGAGCGCTAGTGCAGGATACAGTGTATCTCTAGAGTTGAGGCCCTCCTGTTAATCTAATAATTTTCATAAATGAGCTGTTGGAATATAGAATTAGGAGCTTTGCTACCTGAATAACCTCTCCAAAACAATTCAGTTCAACAAGTACTTTTTGAGTTAACTGTGTGTGCCACAGCTTAGGAATTCGGACATGACTATGGTATGTTCCCCAAGACATGTTAAGTTAACTGATTTCATGGCCAATGGCTTAAGGTATCTAGATAGACTTTAATTTGGATTTTACTATTTATCCTTTCTCTGGTTTTCTTGCTTTCATAGCAGTGATGTCTGTATATATGCAACAGTGTTGATCAAATCTTTAGATTTTAAGTCTTCTTATAAAAATTAAAGCTTGACCACTCCAAAATATTACCCCTGTCTTTCTCTAGGACTTCCCTGCCTCTCACACTTAGTCATCTCCATAGCAACCTCCATAACAAAACAGAAGGCGTCTCCAGATCTGATTCAGGAGTTGTACAGCTCCCCAGGTTGTGGGTGTATTTTGCCACTTGGTATTGAACTTGAACAGGCCCAAACTTGAATGGCCCTAAACTAAGTCCATTTCCTTTTTTAGTGGCTGCACAGGTGTTTCATCTGATTCAAAAGCAGAGGACAGAAATTCAATGCCAGCATTTCTTGAATAATATAATTACATGGGGCAGGTGGGAGATAAAAGCCATTTTTAAAACAATCTGTTGTGTTCTGTGAGGGGATGTAGGAGGGGACATATAAATAAAGTAGGTGACAGAGTGTTTACCCTGAAGGAGCTAACATGTAGCTCTAAGAGACTAATATTGATCCCTCTGCCTGGGATTATTCAACTCATCACATTTGAAGACGGAGCGTCTCTTCTTTCTAAATTTATTTACTCCATAAAGTATTCCTGATAAGTGGTTCAGATATACAGGGAAATATGTCAGAAGCATATTTAATACAGGAAGGAGATATATATTCCTACCAATGCAGAGAGTTTACCCTGGAGGCCTGATTAACACTGATGAAGGTTACACACATAGTGATACAAAGCCCTCTTCAGCATTCCATGAGAAATATCTCCGTAGCCTTCACAGCTTCCAAAAACAGTGTGGGTTAAAAATCAGAAAAATGTAAGCCGGTTGTTTCTGGGGCTAGGTTTTTGCCCTGCCTGAAGAGAAATCTTCCATTACCCATGCAACAACAGACAATAGTGGCAATATTTAGATCCCTTTGGCATATATGATTAGTCGGAGATTCTGTGTGAATATTGAGATTCAAATTTGGGTTCAGACATTCTAATTCACTGCCTCAGTTTCTCAAACTGTACTCTTTTCCAGGCCTGATGTTTGATGGAAATACACACAGTCTGGTTACTTAACCAGGTCTTGTTTTATCTTACTTAACAATTAGCTTGTCCTCTCTCCTTTTGTGAGCAAGTTGAGGATTTTCTGTCTCAGTTACAAGGCATTTAACTTCTACTGTTTCTTTCCTGATATGTTAGGTTCACTAGAAGCTCTTATTTTTCATAAATTTGCATAGTTTAGTGTTTGCTCTATTCTACAACTTTCGTTTTTCATGTGGGCATCAAATTTTAAATGAAATTATTTTTATTTTTAATCTGTAAATCAAAATGGATTTTAAAGCTTCTGGTTTTGAGTCAGGTGTCAGCAATTGCCTTTCTCACCGTGGCACTGAGGGATCATCCCCGTGTATAGCTTTAGGGATCACTTAAATGTTTTTGGACTTTGGCTGATGATAATCTAGAAACCTTTTAATCTAATGGGTCTCAAATTTTCTCTGGATGGAATGAGTAGAAAGCAAACAAACAAACAAACAAAAAACGTGAACCTTTAAAGCAAGGCAGAGAGTTCAAGCTCAGTTAGTATTTGACTGAATTTTTGTGACCTGAAAGTACCTCATAATCTTGTATTTAAATTGGAGATTTTTCTTGCCCCTAACTTCATCTTCCCTTAAAGAGCCCAATAAAACCTGTTGAATTATTTAAAATATATGATTCCATGGAAATAAATATCACCCTAACAAAATCTACATTTCTTAAAAAAAAAAAAAAGCAAAAAAGGAAAAGAATTCTCTACTTTTTAAAATGAGTCACAGGTAAAATTATGTTTTCTTAACATTTACTTTGAGAAACCAACATTGAAACTGTGGTAGGGCCCCCTCAAGGCAATCTGGCTATAAGTGTATGTGACATTCCTCAGGACCTTGTAACATGAGACCACTTAATCGGACTGCATGTTTGTGTGTTACCATATATGGGAGATAAAGAAATAGACAAATACACCACTGGTGTTGGGGCTCAGTTCTTTGGTATGAACCCATCTGAGCCATGCTGGCAAGAATAAAGTTGCTTCCTGGAAAGAAAAGCCTCAGTGTTATGACTCCATCTGGGAGAATCCTGGTACAAAACTTTATAAAATCATAGAGAAGGTATCTGCATCAAATGAAAATATTCAGGAGAATATTTAAATAGCTATTTCAGTACTTAAAATTGAGAGTCAGGGTTTTAACTTTCCTAATTTGTGCACATGGATTGTGTTCCCCACTAACACAGGAAGTCAGTGTCTATTTAAAATTTCAGACTTGTGTCTTTGCACCCTTTCCTTCCCAAGCATACTTCTGTCGATATGAATTGAGCTGTAAATTCATATTTCATTGTTCTCACCTCTTTGGATCCAACAACAACAACAAAGTTGAGAAGCTGGAGAGGATTTAGATGACCACTAGAAAATGGGATTTTTGATAAATGACATTATGGAAGTCAAATTACACTTAAGATCATTAGTCAATTCACGTTTATAATTTAAAATGTGGTGGGGTGCCTGGGCGACTCAGTTGGTTAAGTGTCCAACTTCTGCTCAGGTCATGATCTCACAGTCACAGAGTTTGAGCCTGCATTGGGCTCTGTGCTGACGCTCAGAGCCTGGAGCCTGCTTCAGTTTCTGTGTCTCCCTCTCTCCCTGCCTCTCCCCAACTTGCGCTCTTTCTCCGTTTTCAAAAACTAATAAATGTTAAAAAAAATTTTAATGCGGGAATTAATTCTGAAATACAGAGAAATTAATCAATGTCACTTCCCAGATGGAAAAAATATCTTCTCTCCCTTCCCTGCTCCTATCCCCTCTCTCTCCATCTTTAGAAATTGAAATAATGTCAAAACACTGCATTTTTAGGTTAGTGTTTGTATAATTAAAAATTACCAACTTTCTTAAGTTTATATATTTATGGTCTCAGTCTTCTAAGGTCCTGGGGCAGGGGGTCACAGAGCAGAGAAAAAAAAAAAAAAAAGACATGCATTTTACACCTGAGAAGTGGGCATGGCAACAATTAGCAACTGTATTGATTTACCCCGGCCATTACAAAGGGATACATTTTTCTAGTTGTCAGTTACCCAGGGTTTTTGCCTCCACTCTTGTTAAATGTCCTTTGATCAAATCTCAAGGGACAGTACTTCCACCAGAGGGCAGACAGACGGTAAAAGGAAGTGAAGATGAAGCGCGTCCATCCATCAACAGGCCTGAGCTAAACAACTTTCTTAATGGTTGGATTGAGAGAGACGTTTAAACTATTGGCAGTAATTTGAGACCACAAAATAATTAGTGTTCCCTGAGTGGTTCTCAGATGTGTTTTTACTCCTCAAATCTACAGCCCTCCGTTTGCATTTGGTGTTATTGCTACTTTGTTCCTCTTTGTTAGTCACACTGTAATATTCAACTCAGTGTGGGTGAAATTTAAATTTGGCAAAACACCAAGAGCATAGCCTTATTTGTGTTCTCCAGGTGGAGCTGGGTTCTTAATCTTTATCAGTCTGAGACGCCTTAGTATTTATAATATGAAAATCTGGCACTGAATTGTTAAAAGTTCGCCAAATCCTTAGGTTTTCATTTGCTGGAACACCATGGAAAATGCAGCTGTAATGTTAAGACAATAATAATTTTAGATCAGAAGGTTAAGGAGAAATAGAGCCTTATTTTTCAGAATCCATAGATTAAAAAAACTGAACGTTCTGGTCATCGGCCTTCAATATGATATTTGTAATCGAATGTGTTTATAGAAGTACACTTTGTCATTAGTGTTTTCAGCAAACTTGAAGAATTAGCAACTCGTAGATTTTATTTAGGTTTTTATTTAATTTTAGAAATATTGTCCCACATGGAAAAATTGACTAATGACCTAATAGTTCTATTTACAAATCGTGAGTTGCCCTATGGAAATTTTTTTCTAAAATTAAATAAAAATCAAGTTATAGTAGTATAGTAAATGCCTAAATAAAATGTCATGGGGATGTTTGAGGGTCACAATGTCCAGAATCCACTGCAAAGCTTAAGTCCACTTTAAAGCACTTTGAATAAAAGGATAATGGAAATAATCTCAAAAATGTTTATTTTTGATAGTAAGAATGTAAATAGATGTAAATTTCATTAACTTAATTAATTATTGTTGAATGTAGACATTAGTCATTTTTACTTTTGAGTTATGATACATGTCTAATGTATACAAAGGCAAACAGTTGTTTACATATTTAGATCTAGGCTAAATGCTACTAATTTTTGAATTCCCTCCACTGATTTATAAATTGATAAAGTATGTTTATGAGCACATAATGTTCCCAATTTAATGGTATAGTTTGTGTCTTCACTCATTAACCTACTCAGTGATGAATTGTATCACTCTTTATAACTGTACTGCACTCCAACAGAAGCTAATTTTTAAGATTTTGGAGAGCAAATAATGGGTTTTAAAAAGTGCCCTTTGAATCCTTGAAGATAAATTGCTTTGATAATTAGGGTAAGAATAGAAATATAAGTATAGGAAAGTCTACTAGTTGGCTGGTAGGCCGTCGGGCACTTGATAGCTCAGACACGATGTACGGAAAATATGCGGCTCGCGGATTGACCATTCTCATCGTTTTCATAACCAAAACAGTAAATCTAATAACAATAATGATAAAAATTTTAAAAATTCTATTTATCTCCATTACGCAAGATTTTGTGGTATGTTGAGAAGGGAGGGGAATCCATGAGATCCATGTGTAAGTATACATATTTCCATTTCAAAGTTTTGGAAATCGTTTGTACAACAACTTTTAGTGACTGCTCTGTGTAGGCACTGGAACAGGTGATAGAAAAACAAAACTAAGACAAAATAACGTCTAGGAGTTCATAGTCTATTAGGGAAGACAGATACAAGAATAAAGGAATTAAAAAGGAAGAGAGAAAGAAAGGGAAGAAACGCTGTGGATAATGAATGGAAATTCCTAAAATGTTATCAGAACTCAAAGGAGAGCAGCGATAGCATACCCCATCTAAGAACGGGCACGAAAAATCATAGAAGATGGCACCAACCAGTGACAGAATCATTTAACCCCAAAGATCATTCTTTTATATCTTATTTTGGAGGCATAGAATTTCAGATTCACTATGATTGAAAAATTAGCATGGTTCAGTAATAAACTTCTCTTTGAACGCATATATGGTATGGTGTAGGCCCAGGGCTTCTTAGGTAGTAGGGTAAGGACCGGCATGTGGAAGGGAGCATTTCAAGACAAACTCATGAGAACTTCCTGACTTCAAATGCCAATGCAAGTAGTTGATAACAAGTGAGCTTAATGAAATCATTAAGCAAGACCCCCCCCCCCCCACAACTTTCCTCCAAATTAATAAAGAGGGATTGGGTTCCTAAAGAAAGTTTTTTATGAGTTTTTTTTCTTTTTGTTCTATATTTTTTCTCCCAGTAGTCCCAGTATATATACTATGTGTGTATATATATATATATATATATTTATATATAATATGTGTGCATACTAAGTATATACTACCTATCCCTCCATATATATGTAGACACAGTATAAGTGATATTAGACTAATGTAAACAGAGATTAACACCAGTCCCTGCCATCGGTCATGTGTTTACACAGAAATTCACACCGTCATCTTTACATCAGCCAACATAGACATGCATGATACTGTTTTAAGTTGTCAAAGCATGTGAACTTTTCTTTGGGTTTTATTTTCTTCTTATCATAATTACAGTGATGATTCCATAATTCAGTTATCCTTGGGACGGGTGGAGAGAAAAAATTATACAGGTATATCTATCCATATATATACACTCCTGTGTATATATATAAATAGATATGTACCTTGTATATATTTGAAAAACATTTTTTGCCGTTTCACCTCATCTTGTGCCGCATGAATTTTTGGTGGTTCAATTTACTTTATTTTGTTTTGATTCATATTTAGTATTTTGGTCATTATGGCTATGTTAAACTCATTGCTATATTTTTATTAGTAATTATAATCATTATTTTTTTAAATACTGAGAGATATATAGATATACAAAACAAACAAGGCAACAAAATCTTTTCTTGCCATCCTAATCTCTGATTTCTCCCCCTTCAGCATATCCCTCCAGTATTTATATTTATGTTCAAAACAAAACAAACCCCAGCAAATCCAAGAAAGTTGTGTACAAAAGAATGAAACGCTGTGTTTTCCTCTTCTTCCTCCTACATATATTTTTTTCCTTTTAATTTCCTCCCTTTTCCCTTTTCATTTTTCCCCATATCTGCACAGGCCACTTGCCTTTACTCCCTACCCCACTTATGACAATGTAAATAATTGAAAGGAGGACAAATGAGCCAGAAAATAAATAAATAAATAAATAAATAAATAAATAAATAAATAAATAAATAAGAAAGAAAAGGAAAGACAGACATCCAGGTACAACAGAGAAACACATCCCTGTCCACAAATTTCAGATGGCATAAAAAGAATTTTATTGCAGATGTAGAATATTTGTTGTATCTTTTATTTCTGGACAAGCCCAGGATCATTGTGTGGCATGCAGTGACAGTTTTGTAGCTAATCAACTAACCATGGCCTTCATCACCAATGCATGGCTGTAACGATGCCATCGTGTGTTTCATCCAAGTGACACATCCAGGCTAACCCAGCAAGTCCAGTGTATGAATTGTGGGGGTAACTTTCTTTTGTAGTTATAATTTCATGGGTTCTCGTTTTTATTATTATTTCCATTGAGTCACGGCAGCCCAAGAGCTGCTCTCATGACATGTCTGTATGGTTTTGTTCTTGTGTTTGCTTTCCTCAGCACAGCAGTCAAGCATGTGTCTCTTGTCTGGTACACCTGTCTTGCCATCTTGTCTTGGAGTCCACTGTTGTGCTCTCGTTCTGTGATTCTGTTCTCTGTTTGTAATATGTGGTTTGAAATGCTCTCCCTTTGTTTCTCACTCCCCTATTGTTTCCACTTTTAACTCCTACCCCTAGGGAACTTCACAAAGAAGCAAAACAAATTTTCAGTCGAAATGTAAGGCTGATAACTCTGGTTTGCATCTGGAAGTCATAAGTTGTACTTTTTACCTGGCTAAGGGGGCGGAACGTAGAGTGAGAAACTGCTAATTATAATAGTCAAACAACCATCTATTCAACGAGAACAAAAAAACCCTTGTTGATTTTTTTGGCATAATTAAACGGGCTTACTATTAAAGAAATTTCCAGTAAGAGCTGATTTCCAAAGAGTTTTTCTATGGATTATCAGTCTTCTAATTAAACCTCATCTTCAGGAAGAGACCAACAGAAAAGTTTCTTAGAAAGTGCTAGTCAGGGAGCATCATGATTTCTTCTATAGAGAGCAGTGCTTGTTCCTGAATTGGTAAGGAATTTGTGGAAATCTGAATGCATTTTATAATGAAATTCATTTATTTTTATATACGTTAACCTAAAATGTAAATGTGTTTAGCAAGGCATCGGAGGGGGAAAAAAAAAGTTGTTTTTAACTCACTGGTTCTACCTCATGCATATTTCGAGGTAAGATTATCTCTTGATCTTTCAGAGTCAAACGATATGTCTTTCATATTATTTTTTTAATTCATGGAAGCATTACAGAGCCAACACTTCAACTTAGACAAAATCCTTTCTTTTCCCAAAGAACAAAACCCACATAATAGTTTTCGTTCTGAGAATAGAGTCTGAGTTTCTTGAGACAGAAGTGAAATAAAGTGCCCAGTTAATTATTTGGTTGCTGGATTATACGTCTGATGATCTGGGAAAGTTGTGGGATGACTTGGAATGATTTGGTTTGCTTGGCACCAGCAATATGAAAATGAATCTTTATAATACGTTCACCTCCTTATTCATAAAGGTTGAGCAAGAGAATATAAAATAAGTATACTATGCATTAACAGATTAAGGATTTTAAAAATAGTTCTAAGATTTCCAAAAATTTCTATTTCTGATCTGGAGAAGAGAAAGCATTTCGAGACGGGTGGTTTTATGAGATGTTTCAGACATCTCAGGGTAGCTCTGTGCTGTTCTTTAGGGGAAGAGGACTGGGCATCAGAGACTAAGAACTTTTAAATAAATACAGGAAGAGAGAGAGGGAAGGAGGAAGAGAGAGAAAGGAAGGAAGTCCTACGAAGGGAGGGAGGGGTATTCATGATGAATGAGGTATTCATGATGAATGAATAAGTACCTTGTACATGTTAAGAACCAGCACACACATAGACACACACAGCCCTAATTTGTAGTGTAAAATATTCCCACCATGGCTGACTTCAAGCCAAAAATATGACAACTCTAAACAGAGAACTAGTACATGAATAAATAGTATTTTCACTATATAGATACTACAGATATCAATCATCTCAGGGGCATAGATAACAGTAAAATGTAGTAATATAGCTAGGAAGTAATGAGTTTTAAGTTTTCATTACCTTTGTTTTTACCATAATGTATTTGTCTGCAATTTTATATACTTTGATTTTGGATGATGGCCGTTTAATGACCAACTTGCAAAATTCCAGAAAATGTCCTACTGTTCAGCTGTCATGAGTTGGTTCGCATCCCACTGGCCCATGAGCCATGCTGGGGGCATTCAAACACCATAGTTATTTAAAAATTTTTGTTACTATGAGCGGGAGACTATTAGGGCCGTCTTACAATTGAGAAAGCCAGCGCTCAGAAACTTCGCTTTTCCAAGATCGCATTATCTGCACATAGTGGCAGAGGTAAGATTCAAATCCAAATCTGTTTGAAAATGGAAGCATTTTATTTCTACTGCAGTGCGCACAGAAGATCAGGATTAAACACTTATTAAAACACTAAATTTTGGAGCCATCATGGGCTCATTTGTGGAGCATTCGCTAGTATTGTTTCCTGAAAATAGAGTTGCCAAATATCCTCCCTTAGTAACACTGAGGATGAGCAACATATTTCTTAGGTTTGCAAATTTTGCTTCTTGAGCTTTAGAAAGCCTGTAACAGGAGTGCCTGGGAGGCTCAGCTGGTTAAACATCCCATTCTTGGTTTCAGCTCAGGTTATAATCTTGCAGTTCTGTGAGTTCGAGCCCCACTTTGGGCTCTGTGCTTGGAATTCTGTCTCCCTTTCTCTACGCCCCTCTCTCGTTCCCTCCCTCTCTCTGTGTCTCTCTCTCTCACACACAGACACACACACAAATAAATATTTAAAAAAGACTATAACAGATGCTTTTCTTAGTGCATAATTATAATCTCCAGCATGATTCCATTACTCAGATGTTATCATTTTGTAACTTTTAAAATGTAATGAACTTTATTTAGTTATAGTATTTGATGCATGTTAATTAACCAAGTGCACAGTGAAATATATCAATGCTCTTTACTTCCACGTTTTCTCCTGGAGTGAACTAGTGTACTGACACTTAAAACAGCATGAGAACCAATGTATTGCAGAAAATGTTGAAGCTTAAAAACATCGTTTTCCTGTTAGGTACTTAATCACTGCTTTGTAAAAGAATTTGAGAGACCTGGAAATTAAAAAGGAAAAATGTTGGATCTTATTAGCCCTTCTAACTTGATGAGAAAAAAATTCTCTGATTGGGTTTCCGATAGTGCAGTATTTTACTCTGGTTTGATGTCAGGTTTAGTTGCCCCTGTGGTCCGCCTTTTAGTGACAGCATACACAATATTGAATAAAGTCCCCTGAAGTGATTTCTAGGCCTTTTCCTCAATATTTGCCACTGCTGCATCTTTGTTCTTTCATTCAATATATATTCCTTGAACACTTAAGTAATGGGCAGGTAGTGTCCTAAGTATTTTATATTTTTTAAATTCTTTAATCTTCATAGTAATCCTGTGAGGAGTTATTGTTGTTATTTTTATTTTAAAGATAAGCAAACTGAGGCACAGAGGACCTAACCAATTGTCCAAGGTCACACAGCAAAGAAGTAGAAGAAATGGGATTTGAACCCAGGCCAACTGGCCTGCAAGTTCACACACTGCTCACTGTGCTATACTCTTATTATATAGAGCTTACTCTCCATTAACCCAGATATATGAAAGTGCTACCCACTTCCGGCATAACAATGAAAGAAAGCTTGTGTATTGAGTATATTAAGTGGTTGCGTAATACTCATTAAATGGATTAATTCCTGTGTATCTCAAAGGCTTCGAAAACATTGCTTGATTGGGGTTATGAAACTGCTCAGTTATGACTTATCCACACAGCTGTGGTTGAAACAACTTACCTGATTTCCTGTGAGGTGAAATGGTTCCAATATTCAGGATAAATACCATCACTTCTGTGAGGTTATTTCGTCTTGATTTTGCCTATGTCATAATTTGTGCAGTGTGCTTTTCTCTCATTACTCATCAGCCATCCTGCTTAGCACATGTGATCAGACAACAGCCCCGCTAAGAACACAGGCTCTTAGTGAGAGTTCTGGTAAGATGCTGTATTTTCCTTATTTCAGAAATAATTATATTCCTTGGAGCACAGTGCTTTCGATGTTACAGCTAACAGAAAGTCACAAAGTCAGCAAACATGTGCTCCAGAGGACATCTTTCTTACCTTAGCCCCTTTTCCAGTTTAAAATTTCTTTTTTTAATCTTTACTTATTTTTGAGAGACAGAGAGACAGAGACAGAGTGCAGGCAGGGGAGGAACAGAGAGAGAGAGAGAGAGAGAGAGAGGGAGAGAGAGAGAGAGAGAGAGAGAGGGAGAGAGAGGGAGACACAGAATCTGAAGCAGGGTCCAGGCTCCAAGCTGTCAGCACAGAGCCAGACACGGGGCTCGAACTCAGGAACCTCGAGATCATGACCTGAGCCAAAGTTGGTCGCTTAACCGACTGAGCCACCCAGGCGCCCCCTGGTTTAAATCCACCTGTTTATCCTTTCATTTTTCTCATGTTGTCACATTATGTATCTCAAACTATAACAAACAATCAAAACCAACAACAACCAAAAAAACAGAACCAAACCTTTTTTAGGTCCTTAAAGTTTCTGAAGAAAAGAATCTTAAAAGGGGTTATGAAGGACTATAATTCACAATTAAAAAGAAAGCATCTTTTTCAAGCTATGCTTGCTTTTATTAGAATCCATCCAAGGAACTAGAGCTTGCCCAAGCATCCAAGTGTCTCCTTATAAGTGACATCCTTCCTGACCAGTCTGAAGTTAGATCCTAAACCAGAAAATGTGTGCAGTTGAGATTGCTTGAGTAATCCTCTTTGTCAGTTGCCATGGCCATCTTAGCGTGGGAAGCCAAGAGACACCTTTTATGTAAAAGATAATGAGATGGCAACATTGTATTGCTGAATGTTCCGCTTAGTCTGGTCAATCACCCAGAGCAAAGGTCAGGCAAACTTTTGTCTGTGAAGGGCCAGATTTAGATTTAAGACTCTTACATTACCCATCATAACTACTCATCCCTGTTGTAACACAGAGGCAGCCACTGACAATTCATAAACGGACAAGTGTGGCTATGTTTCAATAAAACTTCATTTGAAAAACCAGGCATCAGACCGGATATGGTAGTTTGCTGAACTCCTGATCTAAAGAAACCTGATAGGCTTCTGATAGTCCACACACACACACACACACACACACACACACACACACACACACACAAATTTCCTAACCTTTATGTATATATGAATCCTTCTTGCTCTTTTTACAGTCAATCCTAACACATATTTGTTGAGCTCTCCACTAAGTCACGAGACCATGGAGGATACAAGGGGACACTGAGAACTCATTGTTTAAACATGCCATGATCTCAGATACGAAATGTGACAACAAACACGCATGCACTACCAGGGTCATCTTCACTCAGGGTCATGTGCACAGCAGTTCTGGTAAGAGCTCCATGTCTTGCCCTCCCGTTGCACATCTATCTTTCGGATGCCCTGCCCCAGCTGAGGCATGGGCTGCCTTCTCTGCTTGCAGCACTCTTCGGCAGTCGATTCCTTGAACTCCAGCCCACATGCCGTGTCACATCCCAGCAATTCTTCTCCAAACCTTGGCTGTGGGTTATTGAGCTGACAAATGTCTAAATGACTGAGATATGATATTTGCAACCTGCTGAGAACCTCTTCTTTCCCTGTACTTTTTGATTTGTAGCTTTATAAGTTTTAGAGAGAAAAGGGAGAAAAATGTTTTTGGTGACACCGGCACTGAATGGGGCAGACAAAATTGAAGGGATGCAATATATAGGATTCCTTCCTGCAACGAGGACAAAAACATTTATTTATGTCTTAGCCCTCTGAGTGTCAGAGGTAACAGATTATACCGTGGGGTACAGAGAGGAGTGTCCCGTGTTCTGAGGAGAATACTGTGTTCTAACACCTGGCAGCAGATTAGGCAGGAACACGCTATGAAAGTACAGGTTCAAAGCCATATTTAGTATGACTGTGAAAGTGACATTTGTGACTGAAGCATTTTATGCATCAGTGTTTTGGCATCTTTAACATTAGAAATTTGTGAAAAACAAACATGAAAAACTCCTGGATGAATATTAGGTTAATTGTGGAGCCAGAACCTAATGTATCCCAAACCCAGGGGGAACGTAAGATTAACTTTTGGGAACCAGGATGCTTATTAACAACATTCCGAGTTTTCTCCATTAGCAAGGACCCCTGATGTGGTATTGTGCCTGGAGTTGTAAGGTCCCAAACTGGCTCAGAAAGCAAGCATAAAACTAAATGAAGAGACAGTGCAAGGAGACAAGAAAGATCAAGCCATTAGGAGAGGCTTTGGGGACGGGAGGCGTAAGGATGGGCTTCTACAGCAACCTCATTTGGCATTAGTGTTTTAATAAGACTCTGAGGTAAAAAGGGTTGTAGAAAACAGAAGTAAAACAAGAGTAAATTAAGGACCTTGATGGATGACCTGATAGGAATGTAACAAAATGAAGTCAATTTCTTCTTCTCGCCTCATGTTTGCAATAGCCTGATACTTAACTTTGTGGTCGATTGGTTGGTTTAGTTTTTTGTTTGCTTGCTTGTGTATTTCTTTGTTGACTTATGCTTATGCATTACAAGCTTTCCCTGCAAAGCAAAGGGGCAAACTCAGTCAGCAGCGGCCATCTGCGTTAGATGAATAGATGAAGTAGACCACGTTTCTCAGAGTCAGCAATTGCAAGAACCCTGATAAACTGCAGGGAGCATGCCCTCACTTAACAGGATTGAAATTAAATATATTAAAAATGTGAAAATAAAAACAGACCCTATGAAGGTCAAATGAAGTACAACAATGACACATATAGTGTTTTACATCTTTTTTGTTTTTAATTCCTTCATAAAGTTTGAGGAATGTGCTCTCAGTAAGATTTCTGGTGAAGGTATCACCTGGTGACATTGAGTATCAGGTTAAATACAGCAGTTCCTCTGCCAAACTCCCATGAGCTAAAGGTCTTTTCCTTTTCTTTTTTCCTTTTATTATAATCTTAAAGTCTAGGGGGCACCTGGGTGGCTCAGTCAGTTAAGCATCTAACTCTTGATCTGAGCTCAGGTCATGATCTCACAGTTCATGAATTTGAGCCATGCATCAGGCTCTGTGCTGACAGTGCAGAGCCTGCTTGGGATTCTCTCCCTCTCCCTCTCTCTCTGCTCCTCCCCTGCTTGTGCTCCCTTTCTCTCAAAATAAATAAACTTAAAAAAAAATAAAGTCTACCTACCTCTAAGAGTATACACTTGAAGAATTTAAAGAAGAATTCATTGTAATTATTTTGTTTTAGGTGACAAAACTAAAGCCTACATAGGTAAATTGATTTGCTCGAGGTCATTCAGCTAGTTTTTTGTTAGTTAGAATTAAATCCATAATCCATGCTGTTTTACTGACGCCATGTATTAAGGCTAAAAAAGCAAAAAGCTCAAAATTTTGTTTTGAACTGAGATAGTATCCAACAGAAAATTCAGAGGATGTGTGAAAAATTGTTGTTTTTTTTTCCTTCTTACTGGCCGTGTAGGAGTCAGCCGTACACCTCTCTATTCTGTTGGTCACTAGGGGAACCAGCTAAAAGATTTCAGACAAATGGTGAAGTAATAAGTGGGGACCGGAAGTGGCTTGTGGCACAAACTCAACCAGTGCATGCATGAGTGAGAAGTTGTTTCCTTCTGCCACCTTCCTCCACTTAGGACGGATGATTGGGCATATTGGAGCTATGGTTCAAAAGCTCAAATATAAAACCAGTATCAAGTCATGCCAAAACTTTTGTTCATCCATGATCAAAGGAGTAAAGACAATACATATATAGAATTTCCACAAATTTAAACTTCCAGAACTGCCCTATATTTTGAGATTGTATCTTTTGGTTTTTGATATCTAAATCATAGTCTTTTACAAAAATAATGTTTTGTCGCTGTTTATAACATCTTTAATTAGCAAATGAAAGTTGGCAATTGATGTTAGTCCTTCCCCACAGACTTTTCTTTGACATTTTATTGGTCTCTATAAAAACAAATTAACCAACATCCAGAAACCAAAAAAATGCACACTAGATTTAATAGATTTTGGAGACTAAAGACCGAAGTCTAAAATTTTATTACGAGCTAGATTTATTTCACTGAGGCCGTTTATTTCACTGAGGCCCCAGGAAGTTATTCTATGCATAGGTCACTTAGATATTAAGTAATAAGATAGTTTTAATTCCCAATACAAAGGGATAAATGGAAGGCACAAAGTGGAATGGGAGATCCTAAGAAATTCCAGGATAAATGTTATGAGAAAACCAAAATCAGTTAATAAACATAAACAGACTTAAAGAAAAATGGAAATTTTTAAGGACTGGAATCTAGATTGAGAAATTTTTTTACCTGAACCCCTCTAGCAGAGTAGAGAGAGAGAGAGATTTTGCCGAGCTGAATTAGCCTACATTTGAGCTCACACGATCCATCTTTTATGTCAACAGAAGGTCAAAAACCTTCGTCCCCAGCCAAAAGAAAAGATATGATCTATACTAAAAGCAATTATTCAATTTGTATCTATAGTTCTCATCTCTTCCTACCTTTTTTGTCTCTTGGGTAATCTACACGAATAACCTCTTGCTTAACAAAACTTACTATCTAAATATTGAAAATATGAGACTTAATTTAGCCTTATAAAAACCTGTGCCAGGTTTACTGAGTGTGTATTGGAAATCAGAGGTTTGATGTCCTGAATCAGGTATAAGGATTCTGTTACCACTAAGAGCTTATGTTTAAGTGGTGGCCCATGGGTGATTTTTTATTTTGTTATTCATACTCCAAAATTTCTACATAGAGTATGTATTACACCTGTTATCAGAAAGTAAGGTGTGTGTGTGTGTGTGTGTGTGTGTGTGTGTGTGTGTATACACAGAGAGAGAGAGAGAGAGTCCAGCAAGGGAAACCTTGGGTGGGAATACTTAGATGTAGGAACTCTGCCAGACCAGTAATTTGAAAAAAATGGTGAATCCTGTTTTTCCAATGAGTTTGAATTAAGTTCATGATGTAAAGCTCTGCAAAGACAGTTACTGGAGGATTCAAGATGACGATGATGATGATGATAGGTAGGACTCTGTGTAGCTGAGCATACACCAGTTTCCTGGGATCAGTCCTGTTCATCAGGTGACAAATGGTCCATGGATGCACCAGGTGGTCGTACAGCAGCAGTAGGCATGAGATAGCCTGTAAATGACCCATTACCAGAAAGTTTAAAATCTGTGCTTAGAAACCAGAAACACAGATGGGACCTGAAGTGGCCTTCAACAGACACTTGGGAATATGATTGATTTTACAACCCAGCCTTTAGGTGCTGTGTACATCCTCGCCGCCTGACCACCCTCAGTGGTACATCTGCTTGTTGGATGTAATACATCGATGAAAGAATGCAGTTGCAAAGGAGTAATTAAAAACTTTGTATTCCTCTCTCTCTGCCTCCCTCTTCTTCCCTCTTTCCCTTGATAGGATGTCCAGAAAATTAAACCAGCTGTAGATTAATTGAGACTCTCTTCCATGTAGGGACCATCTGTCACTGCTGCTACAAAGATTGTATTAACGAATTAAAACATTTGATTACCTTTAATCCAAAAGAATGCGACAGCCTCTTCAGTCATTTCCTTCATTGGAGTTTTTTGGTGGTTCTTTTTTTTTTTTTTTCCACTTGAAGTTTATGACTGTAGTCCTTCCCTGAAGCCGTGAGATATTTCAACAGATGTTGTTTTCCATCTCTCTACCCTTTCTCTTGTGAGAAGGGAGAGAAAGACTCAACAAAAGCAGTTTTGGAGATAGACAGAAAAGGTTTCCATTATTTTAGAAACATATTTTTAGAACAGCTGGTAAGACAAACGGCCCAAATGTGTTGCCTGGAGCATAGCTATTCAGACAACAGGGTTGTTTAAAGTTAAAAGCAACCATTTTTAAATATCAATATAAGTGTGGGAATCACTTATATTTAAGAGATGGGAGAACTTGCTAAGACTTTTTGATTTCTATTTTGCTTTCTGGGACAACTTTTTAACATTCTTTTGGTTTTGTTAGTGTGTGAATTTATTAAAAGCTTCCCATCGAATTGTCGAAATTGTGAATATCACCACCAATAAAATATTTTTAAACTTACATACAATGAATTTTTGAAATTTTGTTTTATGCTTCTGAGAACGTTCCTTTTCGATAGCATCTATGTGTGGTACAAAAGAATGAAATGGGAAATTGATAATGTACTGAGATTATCATTGATCTTACAACCCATGTTTTGAAAGAAGGCAGTGCTACCGAAGGACAAACATTTGTACTTGTAGCCATTAGAAAATCTAATTTCACTTTCATTGGCCACATTCAGAATTGGCTTTATGACCTTCCTTGTCATGACTTCATTTGTTTACTGAATTGTTTTGTTCTGGAGCCACTGCCAAATGCTATTACACAGCTTCCTTTATCACACCGATTGGTGAAATAATTCTTTATTATTTTTTACAGTAGTTCCAGTTTTCAAATTACTTACGGATTCTCTCTGGGTCAGGCATTGCATGAAAGCTGATTTGTTATCATTGAACTTGATAAACGAGTGTTCACCTTATCAGTTACCTTTCATGTTGACTTCTTCCTATGTTTACTGTGTTCCTTTGTTTACTATGGTTTCATTTTCATTTAAGAAAATTGCAGAAGTAGTGCCTCAAGGAGAAGTAGTTAGTCATCACGTTGGACCTGGTGGGCTCTTGCCCATTGGAGAAAGGTTCCATTTGAAATTGCACAGGGGCACCTGGGTGATTCAGTTTAAGCTTCTGACTCTTGGTTCAGCTCAGGTCATGATCTCGTGGTTCGTGAGGTTGAGCCCTGTGTTGGGCTTTGTGCAGACAGTGTGCCTGAGTGGGATTCTCTCTCCCTCTCTCTATCCCTCCTCCCTCTCTCTCTCTCTCAAAATAAATACATAAACATTTTAAAAAATAAATAAAATCATGCCCAGAGAGAGGCACCTGGTTGGTTTAGTTGGTTAAAGTGTTCAACTCTTGATTTGAACTCAGGTCACGATCCCATGGTTCGTGAGATTGAGCCCCGTATTAGGCTTTGTGCTGACAGCATGGAGCCTAATTGGAATTCTCTCTCTCTCTGTCTCTCTCTTCTCCTCCCCTCTTTGTTCTCTCTCTCTCTCAAAATAAACTTAAAAAATTAAAAAAATAAAAATCATTCACAGAGATAATCTTCAGTACCTCCCTCTCCTCACCCCCCACCAGTCCCACGGGGCATGACACTTATTCCATAGATGGAGCTCAGAAATTTTAAAAGTGTTTCATTTATTTTTTTCCACTAAATACATACAAGAAAACTATCTTTTCTATAACCCTACGCATCCACAACCATGTCTTTTTGCTATTTAACCCCAAACTGACCTACTTGATGCATAGTTTTGATGTTATGTAAGATAGTTTGGGACTGATTTTTTATTTCTTCTGTCATGCTGATCCCGGAAAACGTCATAAATACTGACAACCCAGATTTTTAGAAATATATGTATCCTTATCTTTACACACTTGCAGTAAAGTATCAACCAGTAAATTTCATGGATGGTTCTTTTGATGTAAAAATAACCCCGTCTTGGAGTTCCAGATCCTCCAGCACTTGTCACATTGGAAATCTGACCACGAAGTCTACATATTGTGATCACACATCATACATACACAAAATTACAGAGACATGCATATACTTATTTTACTTACTTCCTTGGAGGTTTTTTCTTTTCTTAACTTTTGATTCTCAAATAATTTCGAAGCTGTGACAATGTAGGGCAGGGGGTTAGGATGCAGGGTGAGGGCAGGGAAACTTTCTCTGAAGAAATGATATTTGAGCTGAATTATGTAGGATAAGTGAAAGCTTACTGGAGAAAGAAGAAAGAAAAAACATCAGAATCAGGAACTTCAGACATTAGGAAAAATCAGTTATCTCTGAGAGGGGCTCATTTGGGAACAGCAGCTGTCTCACAGGCGTCTGTCTCAGGTATAAAAGGAAGAACCTTCACATAAATAGGCTTTGGTGTCCTTTTGCATCTTTGGGTAAGTGGAGATGAGCATGACTTTAGTGACCCTACAGTGCCCCTTGGTGGGGAGTGAGCGGGATCTGTGAAGAATGGGCATATGGTGAGTAAAATGACGTGGCCCGTGGAGGAATGGACACTTAAAAAAAAAATTAAAAAGGCCAGTCTGTAATGTCTGGTACACCAATTCCTACCAATAAAAGAGAAGATGACAGGAACATATGCCTTAGATGGGAAGTGTCACCAAAGCCATTCCTGGGGCCTTAAATGTAAAGCATCATCTAAGATGCATTTCAGTGTATAGTTGTGCATTATTTCTTCAAACACATGCAACTTGAATGTGAGAGACTTAAGACAGCATGTGAATTCTAAGTATTCTTACATCTCGCATAGCCTATGAGTGAATTAGTCACACAACAGTTTTGTTTTGCTTTGTTTTGCGGGTTTTTTTGTTGTTGTTTGTTTTTAAGGAAAATAGACATTGCCTCAAAGAGTTGTGCTAGAGATGAGAATTGCCTATTGGTGATGGTAGCGAGGAAGTAGAGCCAAGTATCGATCTCCTTATAATTTACACAGTTCCGCATTTCCCCGATACCATCCTCACCATGACAATTCATTATCAGTTAAGTCATTGAATATGTTATTTTAAAGTTACTGATCATTTCCCAGTGTGATTAATGATTTTGAAGTGAATGGTTTGTACATGCTTTGATTTTTTAATACTTGTCCCACCTTAAAAATTTGCTTGTGCTTCGACAGTTGTAATAAAAGAAAAACCCTTTGCACCAGGTCTTATAATAATGTATTCTATTTATCACAGATATTTTTATTATTATAAATAATAATCGTTGGGGTGTCTGGGTGGCTCAGTGAGTTAAGCGTCCAACTCTTGGTTTCAGCTCAGGTCATGATCTTATGGTTCATGGGATCAAACACCACATCAGGCTCTCTTCTGACTGCACAGAGCTTGCTTGGGATTCTCTATCTTCCTCTCTCTCTCTGTCCCTCCCCCACTCTCACATGCAGTACACCCTCTCCTATCCTCTCTCTCAAAATAAATAAACATGAAAAATTTTTAAGTAATAATAATTGTTATGATTACTATTATGAAGAAATACTCATTTTCCAAAAGGGAGATAATAGGGAATCTATTCCAGAATTCCCACAACAGGAGTTTTCTAAGTTACATTTTGGATTTCCAACAGCACCTTAGTACTGGGTAGGAACCGGGTCTTCTTTCTGTTCTTTGGGAAAAGAGCAGTTTTTCTTTGTGTCTGTCATTGCCCATGTCTGGCCTATCTTCTGCTGATAAAAATCCATTCCTTCTGCTGTCTATTGCACTTTATAAGATTACTGCTGATTACCATTTAGATTTTTTAGATTTATTAAGTGAGACATAGTACATTTCATGGAGTCAGGAACCAGGAGCCATCAAGATCAATAGTAGTGGCCTGAATCAGTTATAAATGAATTGTTTTATTGCTTACTCAATGAGGAATATATGTGCTGCTACAAAAACTTGGTTCTAACCCCTGAAAGAAAAAATATACGTATTTATTTAAATGTGTGTGTGTATACATAAAAAATATACATATGTATTTAAATGTGTGTGTGTGTATACATACACGCACACACCTATATATGTATATATTTAGTTCTATGGGATAACAGACTTCTCTGAAGTTTTCTTCAGAGATTGCTAGTAAGCATCTTTTTCAGTGGAATAGAGCTGAGTTGTGGTAACAACATCATTTACCCACCCAGCCTACCGTGGCCACAGAACCCAATGATTCTTTTTTTTTTTTTAAATGAAGGTGTCTGCATATCTGCAGCACTGCTTACTGTATTCCATTACAATGCATTGCTTCACTCAACACAATCTGAAAGAAGAAAATATACCTGCCGCTTCAAATTCAGCCACTTCCTCCAAGCGGGGCTTGTTTATCTGTCTTCAACACACTTGGCACATTTGAAAGACTAGTGATGAGGTTCATTCATGCTGTAAAATGTGTTGAGCATCATGGCCGCTTCCTTCACAATGGCCTGGCATGGAAGGATGGAGAAGGCCATTGTTACTACACAAATGACTGTCGATTTGCCTCTTCTATGTCTTGCCCAGGGAAGTGGCATCATTTTAAAGTTCTAGGGAACATTTAAAACTATAGTATTTTCCTTGTAACTTTGTGAGACTCCTTTGTAAGCTTGCAAAGGATAAGTTTGGAATCTAGAAATAGTTTGTTCTATTTCCAGTAGGGTGGAAGTTGCTTTATACTTCCGTACGATCCTTTATCTAGCCATGGAGTTTGGATTCAGGCTTAAGAGGAGGCTTGAAGTCACGTTCCTTTGGCTCTAGATAATGAACAAAATGCTTTTCTCTTTCAATTTTAGAATGGGGGCGCCTTTAGTTTTGGAATTATACTCAATAAACCCCAAAATGTATAATACCAGAGAGCAAGAAAGAACAGCTTGGCATGTGACTGTTTTCCTTCTGCAAAGTACTCAACCAGAAAAGGAAGCTGGTGGCACTCAAAAGGAGGTGTTGCCTGTTACAAAGACTGGAAGTTAGAGGAAGCCCACAGGCCTGAGGGTCCTTTGAGACCCTTGCCTTATGCCACTTGCCAAAACTAGGGAAAGGAATTCTTGGCTTACTGTTCAGTGGCACAGATCCACTCATCTCATAATGGAAGAGAGCTAGTCTACTTGTCCCCTTTCTATAAAAACTCTTATTTGCCAGAATTTGGGTAAATATAGACACAAGCAAAATAACCTCTCCATTTTGTCTTAATGAACACAACCACATTGGTCCATTGTCTACCTCCTAACTCATTTGCTTTGTGAAAGGAGACTTGCTCAGTTAACTATTCAGGTAACTTTGTGAACCTTCTTTGTTATTTGGTGCAAGGCACTGTTGATAGCTGTAAGCCACCTATTTTTACTCCTCTCTTCATTTCCTTCACACTGATTGATGAAATAGGAAGGAGGTTGAATAAGCTCACTTTTTTTCTTTAGATGACACAAATATTAAATTGACAGATACACCCTTAGGAGGTTCCAGTCCATTTCAGGAAAGTGTTGATATGAGGTCTTTAAGGGTCAACAGTCCTATTAGAGAGAGGGAGACCACTGGGGAATCATGAGGAAAGAAAAATGAAGGAAATGTCTAGATTCAATAGGAAATTGGAGGTACTGAGAGCATTTTAAGAAAACCACTTGCTTTTTCACCAGCTGCGTTGTTTTGTTCAAAGGGACAAGAAACTTCATACTTTCTCCGAAGTGTAATAGAACTGCGGACCTATCTCCACAGCTTTTTTCTCTTTTACATAATTGTTTCATCCTTCAAGAGCTAGTGAGTGACTGTTTTCACATGAGAACTGGTCGTGTACAGGTTGTTAATGCAGAACTGGGTCAGGGTGTGGTGTTTCACACATGCAAAGTAGGGAAGTTCCTCCTCTTGTTACATTAAAGTGTGTGGATTGTCTCATGTGTTCCATCCACGCTTCTGGGAAGCTCATGTAATCCTGAGAACTGAGGATATATCCACAGAATCCTTAGATACCAGGCTTCCGGGGGCCTAGGCATTGTGTCTGGTTTTATTCTTTTTTTTTTTAATTTTTTAATGTTTATTTATTTTTGAGACAGAGAGAGATAGAGCATGAGTGGGGGAGGGGTAGAGAGAGAGGGAGACACAGAATCCGAAGCAGGCTCCAGGCTCTGAGCTGTTAGCACAGAGCCCGACGCGGGGCTCGAACTCACAGACCACAAGATCATGACCTGAGCCGAAGTCGGATGCTCAACCGACTGAGCCACCCAGGCGCCCCTGGTTTTATTCTTATCTTAACGTAGGGCTTTTCTAGCTTCACTTAACATGTCTGGAGGATAAAGCTATTTCATTTAGGCACAGCTCTGCCAGTCTTAGAAACATTGAGGATGGATTTCCTTGTTGGTACCCTGATACTCACTAGAGACTGAAGCTGAGAATTTGGCTGCTGGCAAAATTCCACTACAACAGCTAATAGAGAATTTTGGAAAGATACCAAGAGCAGTCAGCTTGCATTAAGTACTTAAACTACTATTTGAGATCAGTTCTGCAGTTGGGAACTTGAAATCAGCCGCAGATCCACCTTCTAGTTTCTAGCCTACTTTGCTCTGGGTTTTTCATGTCTTCTGTTATTTCTTCCAAATGTTATCTCAAAGTAGATTCTCTGTGTATGCCTGTATCTCTCACATCGATGTGCTTATATGGAAATTTCACAGTACTTTAGAATTTAACAAGCACTTCCATATGTGTTAGCTCTTGTCTTGTACAAAATATTAATGATATGATATTAACCTAAATTAATATATTTGTGGTTGACAAGAAATCTAAAGGAATCATGGTATGGAGTATCTCCTAAGTCACACTGTAGACCATGGCAGGAGGGGAGAACTAGGTATCACAGACATGGGCTGTAGCCCTGGCTCTGTTACTCAGTGTCTTCCTGACCTTGAGCCAATGCCTTAAATTTTCTGTAGTTTAGTTTATTTACCTTTATACCAGTGGTTCTTCTTCTTCTTTTTTAATGTTTACTTATTTTTGAGAGAGAAACAAACAGAGCACCAGCAGAGGAGGGGCAGAGAGAGAGGGAGACACAGAATCTCAAGCAGGCTCCAGGCCCTGAGCTATCAGTGCAGAGCCCAGGGTGGGGCTTGAACTCATGAACTGCAAGATTATGACCTGAGCCAAAGTCAGACACTTAACTGACTGAGCCACCCAGGAGCCCCTAAATCAGTGGTTCTAAACTGAGGGTAATTTTTCCCCTAGGAGTTGTTTTTCAATGTCTGAAGCCATTTTTGATAGTCACAACTAGGGAGATGCTATTGGCTTCTAGTGGGTAGAGGCCAGGGATGCTGCTAAGCCTTCCACAATCCACAGGGCAGCACCCATAAGAGAGATTTATCCAACTCAACATGTCAGTAATAATGAGGCTGAGAAACCTTGCTTTAATATGTAAATAATGTCTACCAAATTCATCACAGGAATATTGGGGGACTTTAATGTATATGAAAACATAAAGTGGCCTCCCATGTCTGATACTAATCTTATTTGGCATTACATATAGACATCGCAATTGAATCTAGAGAAGAAAATGGATATATTCTCCTAGATTAAAAGTCATAAATGAAACTATCAGATTAGAATATATGCAATACATCCCCTAAATCTTGCTCCATAATTATGGTTTTAAACCCATTCTCTAAACATAGAGGAAACAATAAAAAAATATTAATCTTAGAAGAAACCTACCTTTCAGTGACTAATATAGATAAAGGAAATTGGAATCCATGCAACTAATAGACTTTTCTATTAGCATACGGTTGTAACACATCTTTCCTAATAGAAGCAAACTTGAAATAATAAGTTGTTTGGATCACATTAATTAACATTCAGCTCCATTAGATTTGTACCTGAGGTTGGGTTCATTTTACCAGTACTGATGAATATCAAACTTAACAATATCTAGCCACATTATATTAGAATAAAATATGTTTTACATTGAAGGCAAATTTTAGACTAGACTCTTAATAATGGTCTTTTATATTAATTCAGATAACTAGAGATAGTAAAAAATGAATTAAATTTCAGTGATTCAAACTACAATGTCAGCTATAATAGTAATGAGAATTAATCCTTTTTTGTAGCTTTTATCGTGCAGTGGCCTCATATGTATACATAACTCTAGAGTTTACAACTCATTTTTACAGATTTTGTTTCTTTCCTTATTTTTGTAATGCAGTCTTCTTAAAATTTTAACTTAATACCCATGGACAACATCTGAATTGCTTCACAAAATTTTATTTACATGAGCATTTTTATTGGGAAAGAGCCAAATTTTCAATAAGGTTTGTTATAAAAAAAATTGAGAGATTACCCTTAAAGTAAAGGCCTATGTTTTCCTAAATGCACATTTTCACCAAAGTCCTCCTTAAATGATATTGTATTTATTCAATATCAATATATTAGTAGATCATCTCTAGAGTTACTAACTGATCAATAATTTTAAAATTCTTAATTGGCATAGACATATTTTTTTAATTTAAAGATGCAGATTGGAAGCTCCTCCATACAGCTAAATTGAATAATTATGCAAATGTGTCACAATATTATTTAATTGGACCTTTTGGAATGAAAATAACCCAGGTGTGCAAAACTCTTTGCAATCTGGAACAACCATTCTAATATTTATCTGCCAAGTAACAACTTCTTGTATGAAAACAGGCAGAAGAAAACATCCCTGGCTGCCCTCCCAAGAAAATATATATGAGAGAGCATGCACGTTATAGTACATACACATTCTCAGGTAGAGAGCATGCGCATTATAATGTATACAAATTCTCAGGTTGCTTGTTATGGAATTCACACTGTATAGGAGCAACTATATAGACAGACAGGAGAGTTGGTAGTTAAACAAACAGAATTGTCCCACGCCCACCAATAATACTAACAAATGCTATTAGTTCTTAAGAAACACAACAGAGAAAATACAGAAATTCAACATTCCTTACTGCTACTGAGATTTAAAGTACCACTGGAAAAGCAAACTCTGTTACAAATGCTGACATTCCACCTAGAGTCTGTTCTCTTCATTTCCTTATTTCTATCTCTCCCACCTTTCTCTCATCTAATAAGAGATTTCCAAGTACTGCTCTTATAACTGCTAAATGAATTACTTGCAATAAGATGCCTCAACTGATTCTCCTGGAGGGCCCAGTTCTCTTAACCTTTCCATTTCTTAAACCAACAATTTAACTATGTATCATTTGCTGCTCAGCTTCCCAGCTACAGACACAAAATTTTCCATGAAAGGTCTGTTGAAAACATTATGTATGTTGCTCAAAATATAGCCACGTGTGTGTACTTGCTTATATTCTAGTAGAGACTATAACATGCAACATGACATTAAAAGCTAAATACTTTGGAAAGAAAATATTCTAAGTGAATACCAAATTATTGAAAACAACAAGGTCAAAGTCAAAATCATAAAAGTTTATATCTTTTCCCAACCATTCTTTACTAGGACTTGAGTAGCCAGATTCAGGTACTTTCTGAAGTGCCAATCTTCCTTTGGCACACTTACCTTTTCGTATCCTGTCTTCTTCAGAGGACAAGCAGAATCATGGTATCTTTCCCCAAACACTGAGAAAACCTTGTAAAGTAAAAGCAAGAATGTTCTTTTTGGTTCCATGACCTGAGTGACAAAATAAAAAGCCAGATCGCTCTTCCAAACCTGCCGTATACAATTGCCACCCCATGGACTTTGAAAGTGAGGCTGCAGGGCTGTTTGATTTTAAATTATTTTCCTCTGTACTGTAATACTTTTCCTTTTAGCGATATCTAAGAATAAATATTAATATTACTCTCAGAATAATTATTTTTTTAACTGTGAAAAAAATCAACATCTGAATATTTGTATTTTGATTTCTCCTTGCACATTGTTTAGGTCTCCACTTCAGGATTTATGGCTGCCCTTGTTCATGGGGAAACCCTTTTTGGCAAAGCCTTTGCTTCGAGGGGGTAGAAATGTAGTGTGTAGAATGAATTGAATAGCTACATATCAGAGGATACAGTTGAGGGTCTGCATGGAGGAATTTGTGGCAACTAATATAATTATTCAAATTGGAATGTGGCCATTGCCCTGGGGTTCATGTTTTGTTTTATAATTAAAGTGGATTGAGATTCAGTATAAGCATAGGTAGTTAGAATTTCAACACTAAATCACATCCCTGCACGGGACATGTGGGGTTTGTTGTTGGTGATCATAATAGTTACACAAGAAATTTGACAGTGACGGCAGGGGAACATTATCCTATCAGGCTTGGCCACTGTCAGGAGGATGCAATTTAAATTCTGCCATGCTCGGAACAGTCTAGCTAATCTGTGGATGGTTATTAAAAACTACATTGTAAATTTCAATCAAAACTAAGTCCTCTGCAATTGACTTCCAAGTTCTCACAACTCTGCATTTTTTAGGGTAGAATGCTTTCTAGTGAGGTTTCATCCTAATATTACAGAGAGAAAAGCAGAACAAATGCAGTTATTCTTCTTAACAAAGTTCAAGAGAATTTGGATAGGAATGGTTCTGTGCACTGAAAGAAACCCAGTGGTAAATGCCAAAGAGGCTAAATGTGATCCCTAGCTATCACTTTAATACCCTATGCATTCTCCACTTTGCCTTCCCACTTTGCTTTCTTAAACAGATCCATGTTTAAGACCAGACAGTCATGCCTGAGTATTTCTCATTGAAACTCTTGCCAATTGACATCCGATACACTTTTTGGTTATTAAAACCAAGAGCCCAGGGCACGTGGGTGGCTCAGTTGGCCGAGCCTCCAACTTTGGCTCAGGGCATGATCTCATGGTTCATGAGTCTGAGCCCTGCATCAGGCTCACTGCTGTCAGCGCACAGATCTCGCTTCTGATACTCTGCCCCTCTCTGTCTGTCCCTTTCCCGCTCATGTTCAGTCTCTCAAAAATAAAATAAAAATAAAAATAGAAAGAATAGGATAGAATAAAACCAAGAACCCTTCATCTAGGAAGCGTTACACTTTTACTGTCAAGCCTGGCTCATGAGAGTTCCATCCACTATTCTGGACAACAGATAAAACCAGTCCAAATGACAGAAAGCTACCTGTAGTGCTTCCTAACTATGCTTTTCAAAATCTATGTAGCTTTTTTTATTTGGCCACCATTATAACATGAGCTATCCAACAGAGTTAAGAGCTGCTTGTAGCTTTAGAACACAGGTGGATAATTATTGCCAGGCACTCTCAAAACACCTTGGGTTGAGTGCTCCAGAGAACCTCATGTATCTATTAGCACAGTAAAAAAGAGAGATGTAGAGTTTTCCAAAGCAATAGAAATCAGTTGTGCCCAACATTTTCTTCTAAAAGCTGGAATTGCTAGATTGAAAATTTGTCAGTGTTTATGTAGCGGCTAAAAAAGAAAAAAAACAAAAAAAAAAGAATCCCTGACCCATTAGCCCCTATGTGCCTCTTTTGGTCTTTTGCTGTCTAATTTCTATGGGGGAGTCTTTCAGTGCCTAGTCTGCACAAGGAACATCAACTTTCCAACTTTAATCCTTAGATTACTGGATGTCCTTCTTTCTCTGCTCAATGTCCCATGTAGCCAAGATAATACTCTTAGCATCCTATCCCGGGATGTCATCTCACTGCAAGAAACACAGAAATTATTACCCCTTCCTAGGACCCACTAAGGAAGAAGTGTTGTGGAGTGCTTATGTAATTGACTTTTGATTCTTAAGAGAAAAGGCAACATAAGACATGTGCTCCCATTATGTGATGACATAGTGGTAAGTGAATGGTAACTATGGTCAATTAAAAATGTTTGTGAAATGATAGCATTCACTTTGGGACAGTGTTGACCTCTATTAGTGATAGTGTTTACCTTCCTTAAGTCATTGGTTCTCTCAAAAGATCATCTTAACCAATCTTTACATTTTATAGGCAGTAAAACGAGACACAGAATTTAAGTCACTTACTTGAAGTTACATTATCAGTAAGTAAAATTGTCTCCCCATCCTGCTTCTCAATATTATATCTCCTCTAAGAAGGTCAAGAGAGCTTACTTTCTGGAAGTTTCGCTTGTTAGTAGGATGTATAACCTGGAGGAAAAGACCCAGCAGCGTCCGATTTTACCCATCTCCCTGGTTTCTCTGGAAGCATATTGAATAGCTGTTCCCATCTCCCTCGCCCTCGTGGTTTTATTCTTTGGGCCAAAAGTAGTGAACACCATTGCTTTACGAAGTTATTCTTTTCACCACTAATAGTTCTTTGATGTCACTTTCTGTAAAAGTATCACAACGAGTTATTCTCTGGGGACTTCCACATAGTTAAGTCCTTGCTTTTAAATTCTTCCCTTCTAAAGAAGTGTCTTAGGGACTGTAGGTTAATCAAAGCACTTCAAATATGAAGGCCGTTTAGAAGCTAAAATGCACAGACGTTTTCCAACGCTGCAAGCTCTGCGTAACTATGTATTTATGTGTATCTTTGTGCCTTGATTTATACCTCTTAGCCAGATCCACAGGGGGTATTGGGAAATGCCTTTTTATTTGGTAATAATTATTTATTGGGTACTTATCCTGTGCTATGGTCACATTCCTCTTTCACTGTTTTATTCCTCTGGTCAATACTACCACAAACTTATGTAGCAGGGACCAAGGATAATTATCCACTGTATGTTCCTGTCATGTCCAAATCTTGACTGCCCTCAACAGAACTGAAAGGAAGAAAACCCAGAGTGAATAGGGTTTATTCAGAGTAGTTAACAAATGCTATTCATAAGTAGACAGGTAACTTGATCCGGGTTCTTACATAAGGCTTTGGACTCTGGAGAATACTATTTACATAGACTGCAGTAGGAACCATATCCCCTAGAGTTATACAGTGAAGCAGCCCTAACCTCAAGCAGATAGATGAATGCATCAAAACAGAATGTTCTCCTCTTTTTTTGTTGAATAATATTTTCTTTTGTTAACTCACTTATTTCTTTATTCTGAGAGAGTGAGAATGCACAAGCAAGTTGAGGATAGGGCAGAGAGACAGGGAGTGAGAGAGAATCCCAAGCAGGATCTGCACTGTCAGCACAGAGCCTGATGCAGGGCTCGAACTCATGAACTATGAGATCACGACCTGAGCAGAAATCAAGAGACAGGCCCTCAACCAAGTGAGCCACCCAGGTGCCCCATGTTGAACAATATTTTCAAGAAAACAAGAAACACCCTCATCTGCAAAGAAAATTTGGGCTGAGCCAAAACAAAGATAAAACAGAACTGGTAAAAAAAAAAAAAAACAAAAGCAAAAAAACAAAAAAACAAAACAAACAAAAAAAAAAAACCCAGAACTGATATGATAAGGACAAAATGATTTCTCTAAGCTTTTATTGGTACTTCTCCAGCCCTATGCCTTAAACCAATGTATATTTCAATTGCCTAGTGCCTTGCCTATTTGCCCTTTAAATTTGCCCTTTAAGTTAGGAGACCTACCACTATCAAAAACCGCCTAATGATCCAAGATAACAAGGATTTTCCTAGTGAGTTGTTTATAAGGGCTAATATAGTTTGTGCTAAATAATATAAAATAAAATTAGAAAAAAATATAGCTTTTTTTTTTCAACAAGAGAGACCTATGCAAGCCTAGCCCTAGGCCATGTGATTTTGCAAAGACAATACTTGGCTCTTAGTGAGTTTTAAGTTTCAGCTTTCAGTACCATCCACCCATCTGAAACAATAAATATAACCTTTTAGCAAGTAGCATTGAAGGAAACATTACTATAGATTAATACTATGAAACAGGAATAAAATTAATGAGCAAACATTCTAACAGAGTCACTGCATGTGAGCACATTACACTTCTGCATAAAGACAGAGATTGTAAGTGGGTTTCAGGGTTTCATCATGCTGACTTTCTTAATTAAATGTGATACAATTGCTGAAAGTAAAACCTTTAATGTTTCTCAGATCTTTTCTTTTAAGATACCTCATACGGTCCTCATATGTAGTGTGAAAACTAAAAATTCAAGTAACCTATCATCTAAAACAGCGCAAGCAAAATATATCCTGATCTGTTTATTAATACCATGAAGTAATAGTATGGGACCCTACAATGATAAAAGATGACATAGTCTAGCCAAGGAGATATTAAAAGTGATCAGGTGGTCGCTGTCACTTCTGTTTTCAAAGCTGCTTGTAACTCCTTCTCTTTGTACTGCTCATCTATAGCCTGTCAGCGTCTTACCTGTGTCCTAACACCATGTTGCTGTAAAGGACATGGTAGACCCCATGGTTCTGAAAGGACACAGGAGGAAGCTAATTCTTGTGTCTTCTAACCTGAGACGGTGCTAGCAGCATCTGGGCCTGTTCAATGAGGACCGAGAAAGCCATTTTTTAGTCACACTTTAGAACGATTAGTGGAACCTTCCAGTTTGGGGTTAAAATGTAGAATAAAATACTAGCGTTTGAAAAAAAAGAACGATGTGATGATCTCCTCCAATGATTTATGTTGCTTTTTAGAGTCAGTGATGGATTAGAATATTATATGAAAGAAAATGACATGGGGCAGACACAGAGAACACTTGTAATTTAACAAATCAAGAAAGTAGCGAAGGAATCAAATCATTTAGACTATTTTGTTAGGTAATTATTAGATAACTGAAGTATCAACCATGTTACTGTTATAGTAGGTAGAGCCTCCAAAGCATTTATTGTGTGTTTTAAATCCATGTGTTAGAAACTGTTAGGTAGCTTTTTATGTGTCAGTAAGATAGTTGTTACTCTTTTAATATATCTGGAAGTACACATATATGTTTGTATGTATTTTTAAAAAGGTTTGTATATCTAATGTCTCCTTTCATTGATTGAACATCCTGTGAAGTTTATCTCCATTTACAAACAATAGTTTAGGCTTCTTCAAAGTCACAGAGGGTGGATCAGAGCTTAACTAAATGTTAAGGTGTTTTGACTAAATTCAACCTGATTGTGCATCAGAGTCCTCTGGGGGAACAAATGCAGATATCCAGACATGCCTGGAATCCTGTGCCCACTACCTCTAGTAGAGCGATTTAGTAGGTCTGGCTTAGGTGACCTGAAGTTGTGCAAAAAAACAAACAAACAAACAAAGACAACACCAATAAAAATCCCTCAGAGCCCCTTTGAATATCTTATTGTGCAAGAGTAATTTCAAAGGCATAAGAGTTTGAAATAAATCTGTATAGTTCCTAGGATCTTCTGTGGAAGTTGTTTTTGTATTTAAATAGTAGCTTGTTTGTAATTTCCCGTACTTTCTGAGTACCAAATTATAAAAAAACATTCTGTTTAAGGACTGCATGGTGGTTTAATGTAAAAACAGATAGGATTGGGTCCATTCATGCCTATTCAACTTTCTAGTTATATAACCTTGGGCAAATTAATTTCTTTCACCCCAAGTTTACTGATATGTAAGATTTAACTATAAGAATTAACTCAAATAAAATATCTAAATCATTCAAAAGAATGTCTTGCAGAAAATAAGTTTTCAATAACACTTAAGAACAACTCCTTCCAGAAGTAGGCTTCTGAGTAATTAGTGTTTTAATTATATAATTACAATTGATATTTTCCTACTCTTTCCTCATATTTGCAAGGAAATCACTATGTCCATCATTCAATCATATGTATTTGTCCCTAGCATCTATCTTTACTAATCTACAGCCTCATATGCATTGAGTTTTTAGAATGATTACAGAATTTCTTGTAGCTCCTCCTTAATCTACAGAAATTTAGTTCACAAAACCTAAGAATAATCTCATGATATGTGTCTTGCCCATACAGGCATCTCTGCAGTCTTCCCTTTGAGGCTCAAGTCAAACACAGTCAAAGCTAGGTAGTCATAGTATACATCTCGATGACATGTGTAAGTTTTGGACAAGCTTTTCATCTTGTTTGCATAGTGCTAGTTTCCACTGAATATGAAAATGCCTTGGTGGTATTGATTTTTGAACACCGTTTGTTCCTTCCAATGAAGATAGATTTTAAGAGAAAAGAGGGTGTTTTCAAGATAGAGTGAGTTTTAGTATAATGTGTTTTCAAGTTCAGCTGTTTCTCATGGACAACTTAAAGAATTTAAGGGGTCGTTGGAAAGGAGGTAATAGGTTAGGAACCCCAGACGCTACCCCTGAAAGAAACTCTGGGACAATGAAAACAGTCCAATTTCTGGTCATAATGACAGAGTACATGAGCTTTTGTGGACAATAGAAGCAAAATAAACCTTCTTGAATAATTTATTACTCTGTAAACACAATCATAAAGTGTCATGGTACCAGTTCAAGAGAAAGGTCCCACAGCTGCCAGATTCTGCTGTCAGTGGCTACAGGGCCACAGGAGGCAAAGATAACCAAGTACGTTATTACCAGCCTGGTCACCATTCCTCCCACTTGATAATTTGTTTGGCCCATTCCTTCCTATTGCCTAAAGACAAACATCAAAGTTTGGAAGCTCTAGGTACAAATATTCTGTTTATTTTATCTTTAACTTTCACAACTGCAAAGGAAGCCCTGAGTTTTTAATAAACATCCCAGCACAGTTTATGAAAGGGAGAATGAGTTAGTTAATGCTGTATTTTTTCAGAAGGCTTTTTAAGCCAGCTGTGGATGAGAAGATCCAATTTGCATTGGAATTGCTAACTAGAACTCAAGGAAATCCCATCTGGTTTAGAGAGGAGTGAAAGAAAACAAAACAGAATAGAAAATGTAATGTCTCCATAGTTAGTTTACAAAACACTTACTCAGTGCCTGCACTCAGGAATGATGTCACTGCGTAAAATCATTCAGCAGTGGTTTCCTAAGCTCTTACTATGTCCAGCTCCGCTCCGAGTAACAAAGACAGGACAAAGTCTTTGTTCTCATGGAGCTTACCTTCCAATGAAGAAGGACCAAACATAAATAAATGGGTAAGAGTCAGCTATGTTGAGAATCAAGATCAGTTAGTGAACAGATTGCTGCTTTACTGTGGAAGTCACAGAAGGCCTCTCGGAAGAATAAAATTAGAGAGACCCAAATCCCCGGAAGAAACTAGCCAGGCAAAGAACAAGGACAGGAGTGTTTCTGGAAGGGAAGCTAGACTGTATGGCCAGAGTCTGAGACCTCCTGGATCAGAGGTGGTCTAGGGGATCCGCGGAGTAGATGGGAGTGATGGTAGGCAGCTGGCAGATCACAGAGCACTTTCACAGAGGGTCAGGGTACAGAGTTTGGGTTTAGGGAAACGTTTGAAAATTTTAAGCAAGAAACTGACTTGATCTGATTTATAGTATATACCTTTTAAAGAGCACTTTGGCTCATTAGAGAGAATGGATTTTAGGGAGTGAATAGTGGAGGTGGGGAGATCAGTTGGGAGGCTACAAGCAAGGAATTATGGTGGCTTAGGGCATTGGAAAAAGTAGACAGGTGAGGAATTGTTGCCAAAGTAGAGTCAATAGAACTTCCTGGTATGTTGGATATGTGGAGGGGCTCAAGTAGATGACGAATGAAGGGTCTGTAATCTGAGTCAGACCAAAGAGATGGGAAATCCTAGGGGAGGTGCAAGTTTAGGAGGCAAATAAAATTCAAGGTTCTGTTCTAGCCTTTTTGAATTTGAGAAGCCTCTTAGATATCAAAGTGGAAATGTTGAGTAGGCAGTTGGAGATAGGAAACTGGAATTCTGACTGGAGGTGGGGGGATGGAGAGGTGAACAGGAAATCACGGTCATATAGATAGTAGGCATATATAGCCAAGAGGCTAGATGGGATCACCCCCCCAAATCAAAGCAACCCAAGGCCAAGCCTGTGGCCAGCCAAGAGACAGAGAAATGAAGGAGGAAATAAGGAGAATCGGGGGCTATTCAAGCTATTGGAACAAAATATTTCAGACAGGCTTTCATTTTTCTGACTGGCACGCAGGTGACTTTTTATGTTGATAAAATAAGTATTTTATATTACCAACTGTCTAGGACTTTAATAGTATTCCAAGGGTGTAATCATTTTCAAATAATGAGCTATATGCATATATTAGCCCTAAAACTCTACTTTGGAGGCAAGACTAAGAGCGGGAGAGCAGTTGCTGTGTTCACGGCTTTGAGCCCTATTTATACTGCTCTTTCTCATTGTTTCACTTCATAAATATATTGCCTCTTAATTAAAGAAACTAGTGCCAGCAAGGATAGCTATTTTGAATCCCACCCACTTCACAAAGCAGAGATCCAAGTGCTGCAAGCTGTTCTATTTTTGTAGTTTAATTCAACACATATGCACTGAATACCTATGGTGTGTCCTGCTCGATGCTAGACAGATTAAGACACACAAAATAAGCATACAGATTCAGCCTGTGAATAAGGTAACTTTTAATATCCTGAGTGAAGAAAGGCTTACTTACACTAAGACCTGATTAACGTTAAAACAAAATGAAAAGAATAGCGATCCTTCGAAGTTTCTTAATTGAGTTTTCCTTTTGTGTGTCTTAGTGTGTTAACACTTTTGAGGGGAAGGAACTAAAATACTCCCTTGACCCTCTGTTCCCTCACACCCTCATCTTACCCCCCGGTGCTGATGTCTGTTGAGATACGTGGCTCCGAGGGATTGAAGGGGGTGAAGAGCAAATGACTTAACTCAAGTCACCCGGTTTGCTAGAGGATAAGAGCTCACTTCCAGGTCTGTGCTCCTGCCACTAAATAAATATGTTCTGATGAAAATGTATCTAAATAAGACCACTTCAAAGGGTAACTCTACCCCACACGAAGGGTGAAATAAAGTAATTATAAAATTACGTGCAGAAATAATAAACATTCACCATTAAATGATGAACTAATCATGGTTTAGGAACTTAGCGTAATTGGAGGGGTAGGGACAGGGATTCAACAGAAGTAGTAACAATGGCTCTTTGGGCTTAGGTTTTGGATTGAGGTTCTTTGGTTGATGCTGAAGCAAATGTTCCAGCATCTGACCTCAACTATCGGGAGAATCAGCCTCCTCTGTTGAATATGAAACCCAATTTTACAGCCGATGCTATGTTGTCAGCTTTGAAAACAACAGTAACAAACATTTGAAAAGCCCTTTAGAATTTATAAGTACATTCATAGTCAAATACTCATTAGTCATACAAACCTACCCTGTGAGGTGGGTTAATTAACAAGACATTACAATCTCCATATTACAGTTAATCTCCCTTACTCAGGGAGGTTAACTGATTCAATGTCTTAACAAACTAATATAGTGGTCAGTACATCCAAGACTGGGATCTAGGCCTCCTGACCCTAACATCTCTATCCCATGTACTAAATTCCAGGCACAAGGCAAGCCATGGTGGTGATGTATGATTTTAATGCCTTTATGCAAGCCGTAGCCTAGCGTCAGGGTAAAAAAAAAAAATGAGCAATTAAGTATATTAAATAATTTTCTCATTCATTAGTTCATTCAATAAATGTTTGATGTATTCTAGTTGGTACGCAAATGAAGATAAAAAAAATCTATACTTGTTCTAAAGTTCTTATAGTCTTGTTGACGTTAAGAGGAAAACAGGGGCGCCTGGGTGGCTCAGTTGGTTAAGCGGCCGACTTCGGCTCAGGTCATGATCTCACACTCTGTGAGTTCCAGCCCCGTGTCAGGCTCTGTGCTGACAGCTCAGAGCCTGGAGCCTGCTTCGGATTCTGTGTCTCCCTCTCTCTGCCCTTCCCCTGCTCGTGCTCTGTCTCTATGTCTCTCAAAAATAAATAAACGTTAAAAAAAAAAAAGTTTAAGAGGAAAACAAATTGAATGCAATGGAGTGTTGGAGACATTAGAATTCTATGCAGGTCACAGTAGGTTCACAAAGGAGAATGGAGGTGATAGGACTGAATTAAAGTACAAGTTAAGGGTTATGTGAATATAGGGAAAGAAGTCATTAAGTTAAGGTGCTTCCATATCTAAATGTTCTATCTTACCAGTTTTTAAAATGTATACAAGCCTTTGTGATGTTTTATCCATCCTCGTCTACTTAAGTTTGAAAAATTACTCTAAATCCGGCAAGCAGATCATGAATACAGAAATACAGTTCTGAGTATGGTACTTGATGGTGTCCTGGACTCTCTTTTTCATTATGGAGGCTTAATTTTTCTGTCTCTCCATATCTACTATAATAATGTGCGGAAACTGAGTTTGGGAACAGATATTACTGAGTTTGGGGCATTTTTGTTCACCATTAAAAAGAAAATATTAAACTTTTTATTTAGAAACAAATGTCATGTATGAAACAGGCTTCTTCACCCTTCCCTGTGCATCACTCATGTCTGAGGAAGAGGTTGTGAGAAGTCCGAGTAGACACAGATGACAGCCATCCCCACTTTCCTGGATTCCGTATTCATTCTCAGAGTCTCCGTTTTTATTCTAAGCCAAACCATGATTCAGAACTGACCCATTGATTCTCCCAGAAGAATCCCTCCCTTCTTCTCATGACTATAAATAAAATAGCAATCAGTGAAATGTTTTTGTCTTTCAAAGGAGGAACATATTGAGGACATTTACCTCCTATATCTGATGCAAACACCTTGAAATCCTCAGGAGGTATCTGTTCTCTTAGCCCACTCTACTTGTAATGTTTTGAGTCTTTCCCTGGAATTGCACTCAAACTCCCAAGAATGTTTCCTTTTCCTTCCCCTCTCCACTGTTGTCCCTCAGAAACTTAAAATATTTACGATTCTACAAAGTGGTTCATTCGGGCCTCCTCTTGGACCTCACCTGGAGGTCCTCTTGGACCACACCTGAAGACAATGTCCCTTAACAAGCAAGGTCCACTCTCCCAGAGGCGGGTCTGCCACTTGAGTTACTTGATCATGTCTTTCGAGAGTGTCAAGCACAACTCCAGGCGGTTTAGAAACCTTTTATTTTTCTTTCTTTTTTCTTTTTCTTTTTTTTTTTTTAATAAGTACACTCCCCAAGATGAATCTTGACCAGTGTAATTCCATCTTATTGCATTTAATGTTTTCAAAAGTTTGCCTTTACATTTAGACAAGTTATCTGAACATGGTGGGATAAAAATGATTGCATTGAAATATGCTGTTTCAAGTCAAATTATTGTGTTATTTGTTCTCAATGGCAAGCATAATTCTAAAGCATTCCTAACACCCACCACGCAGAGGCATAGGTACAGAACCATGTAGTTATTGATAATAAAAACTAACATAAATAGCTAATGAAAGATTAAAATAAACCTGGGACATAATTATGAACTACTAGCAATATTACATTGTATCTTACATTAAAAAATCAAACAAGCTTTGTGTGTGTAACTGATGGCTGACAGGCTGTGTTGGCTTCATTTGAAACTATGGCTTCCATGGGTTTAAAAAATACATATTTTATTTGCAAAGTGACAACCATAAATTTTACTATGTTCAACTGTTTAAACCAGTGATTTCCAGAATGTAAGTGGTGTCCTACTTGTATGAGTTTTAGAACAAGCTATTTTGAAATAGGTAAATTATCCAAATTAATGACGTATCTTCCTCAAAACACCTCTTGACACCTCTTGTCATCCAGGAGTATGTATACACGGGAAGTATCTTATTCTTTAGGTCTTGTACTTACCCCTGTTATGTTTCATATTTTAAAAGGTTGCCTGGGGCACCTGGGTGGCTTAGGTGGTTGAACATCTGACTTTTGATCTCAGCTCAGGTCTTGATCTCAGGGTTGTGAGTTCAAGCCCTGCATTGGGCTCCACACTGGGTGTGGAGCCTACTTTAAACAAGCATTGCCTATGAAACAAAAACAGCCTATCTGAATATTATCAAAACTAACTTTGTTCCGTAGAAGTCACTTGTGAGGCCATATGAGCATTTTTAGAGTCTTCTCGTACAATACAATTCAATGCTAAAGTATAATTATTCAAAAAAATCAGTGCGCCAAGGGTTTTTCTTTTCCTATATTATTGGGATTGTTTTCCCTGCTTCTACAACCTCCCAGCTGTCCTTTGTGAAGTTCCTACAATAATGATTAACATTATTAAACCAGAGACTAAAAATCTTGGTACGGACTGACCCATGGGGACACGTTATTATAATTATTTAAAAATGAAATAATAAAAGGGGCGTCTCACAGGGGGCAAAAGTCTGACTTATCCTCACAATTTATTCCTTTTCGTGAAAGTCACCCAACAAAGTTCTTAGGAGTGACTAAGATTGTGTCAGAACCAGGTGCTCTCAAGTGTCTCACCTTTGTGGTTTGCCGACCTGGGTTTCCCAGTCCTTGGTTGGACATTAATGTTCTCACAGGGATATAATACTGAATATAACTCTCAGGATCTCTTCCAGTAGAGGCTAAGGCCATTTCTAAAAACTCCTTCCACACGCGCGCGCACACACACACGCAACACTCACACTCAAACACTCTCCCTTCTCCCTTGCCCCTCACCTTCCTCCTCTCTCTCTCTTTTCCATTTTTCTCAATAGAGACTGAATGGAACGTCTGTTTCCCACATGATTTCTAGAAGACTGGTATAGTTTTCCCCAATGTACTTTGAATAGACCATGCTCATTTCCTGACTGTCCTGTACTTGACAGATACTGACACTGTGCCACTGTATTCTTTGGAGTAGAGAGTGTGTACTACATTTATCAGGCTATTCTATTTATCGGGCTCATTTTACGAACACCCGACTGTCACTTATGGTACCCTGGTACTTTGGCAAAACCCAAGAAAACTCATATGGAACAATGCAATTATATCCTCTGTATGACTTACAAAATATGCCTTCTAGGTCTGTGAATGAATATAGGATAAGTTTTCTAGAACAGAATCCATGAACCCATGTATATTTTTACCTCACTTCCTACCACTGCAGGCTCCACTTCCACCCCCAACATGCACATACATAGGCACATGCTTTCCTTCTTATAATTGGCAGGAAGCCTTGGGATGCCCTTCGCCCCTACTGGAAAGGCATGAAACTAAGTCTAGTACCTTCCTCCCACCCCCAAATCAGTTTTGTCTTGCCGACCTCTCCCCAACCCCAGCTTGCTGTTCTGTTTTTCTATTTTCCCTAAATGCAACTTACTTTAAGCATGTATTAACTTGATTACCATTGCTACAGTTAAAGGCTAATTGAAGATTACCCATTTGTCAGTCTTAGCCACTTTCTTCTCTTTCAAATGTCTACTTATGACGTACATCCAGACTGCACGCCCTTTTTATTTTTTAAAGAAGCAAAACAAACAAAAAAAAAGTTTTGAAGAAAATCAAAATTTGTTTTTAAATGAAATGCAGAATTTGTTTTGAATTTTGGCTATCACCAAAAGGGGAATCAACAAGCCAGAAAACGAAAGCCAAAAAAAAAAAAAAAAAAAAGTGTCCCCTGACCGCTCTGTCTGTGCCTCCTCAGCGTGTGCATCTGGTTGTTCATCTCTGAAAGTCTGTGAAATACTTTTTTCTTTAAAGCTTTTTGTTCTTTTCTCCCTTTTTGTTTGGGAATTAAGTGCTTTTTGTATTATATCTATCTATCTATATATATATCAATATGTTTCTTTCGATTGCTAGATCTTTAGATTTGGTTTTATCCAAAATTATGAGAAAAAAGTTATGAATTGTTTTCTGCAATTTCCCCCCACTCCCTCTTTAAATGTGGAACAACTTCAGCTGCAGAATTCCCACATCCACATCTTTCAAAATAGCGCCTTCTCTTTGGGAATCCCACCATGCACCACGGGTGGCAGGGGGAACCTGAATGACGTCATACAGACAGAACCATCTCTTTATAGGGAAGTGATTGGTAACCCAATAAGTGGGCTTCCTATACAGTCTTGCCTTTTCATCACCTCTGTTAGTCTCCAACCCCCTCCCCTAACTGTAGATGGGGCTGTGTGGCTGCCGGTGAAGTTGTTCAACTTGAATGCATAAATCTAGTCTCCTTGTTTTTGCTTTTAATCTTTTGGTCTTATTATTAGTATTATTATTTTATGTATTTTGGCTACTTTTAGTAGGAAAAAAGTTTAACTGTTTTTATTATTTAAAACTCTTTAATGAAACTGTAATGATTTTTGGAGTAATTGCATGTTGAAGAAGTTGCAGCTTAGGGTGTGTGAGATTGTGTTAGAGTTCTGTTCTTTATTTCTGTAGATGGGCATGTGTAGGCTCATTTGTTTTTGTATATTGCCCATCCCTTCCTTACAGCCAGAAGCTCTAATGCAGCTAGATCACTCCGTGCCGCCCTTACATGGACATGGCGACTCACTTACACTTTCACCCCCATCATCTTCATCTCTTGTGTAGTACACTCATAAATACGACCCTGCCCTCTCTGCATCTCTCCTTCCTACACTTCCCTTCCTTTAGCATTGTTCAAATTTATGTGCTGTCATCCATCCCCTAAAATTAAAGAAATCTAAAACTTGTCAAGAAGACAAAAATATTTAGAAGTCAAATATATATCTGAGAACCTATAACAGTGCAGAAGTTCATTCAGAACCCTCCAGATTCATAGATTTTTTTCGTAAGGCAAATTATAAAAGTAAACAGGTTTTTTTTTGATTTTTTAAATCATTGCAATCGGAATTATTTCAAATTCAAAATCGATGCCCTCCCAAGCCCCTCAAAGAAAAACTTTGTTAAAGTGCAGATTTTTTTTCTTTTCATGTTATGTGGTGTGGATGTATGTGTTGTTGCCTCCCTGTATCATCCTCTGTTGTAAATTATTATATTTGAAAAATTAGACATTTTGCTCAAAAGTTTTTTAAGAAATGACAACAAAAAAGCAAGTTACAAGAATGTGGCAATTCTATTTGTCCAAGAGCATTCTTACACAACTTTCTTTTGTAAATTTTTCTTTCATGCCAAAAAACATGCGGGCAATTTGTTGATGTAAGTTGACTATAAATTAATATGGCACGCTTTTTTCATTTAAGTTATTTTATCTATATGGAAATGATTGCTTTCTTTGTTTTCCAAAAACAGCCTCTTTTTTTTAATTTGCTTTTACTTTTTTTTTTCCTGTAATTATATTGTGAATGCCTTGTGAATGTTATTTGCTCCTTTCCTCTAGCTTACTTTGGCCTTGATGTTGGTTTTCTTTTCTACTATATGATTTTGAAGATAGTATTAAATATTTTATTTCATTTGTGTCTATCTGCTTAATTTTCACCATTATGTTTTGTGCTGAATTGTTTCTAATGATCAGTGTGAACTCTACTGTTCATAGAAGGGGTGGGTAAGTTGTTATCATCCAAAGAAAGCCTAGCCTCTTTGCCTGAACCAACTTTAAAGCCTTGAAAATAATAATATGCTCTACAGTGGGATAATAAATTGGTTACAGCCTATGGGAGGCCCGTACCCAGAAGAAAAGAAGTTAACTCCAAGTATTATCAGTGGTAATATATCCTAATTTAACCCCTTAGAAAGCATTCCGAGAAATCAGTCCTTTATTGTATTTTCCTTCAGCAAAGGGAACTTAAGGTGCTCTCAAGTGACGATGGTAGTTTGGTTACCCAGGATTATGCCACCACCATCACTGCAGACTACAAAATCGATTTTATTGAGAATGGAGGCATCAAGAATCCCAGGTGTCTAGAGTATTATCCTGTGATAATGATGCCTTTCAATGTATAGAATTAACTACTGGTGAAAGCAAACACTCATACGCAAAGAACACACAATTCTCTCTCCCCTTCTCTCTCCCTGCATCCCTCCCAGCTTCTCCCTCCTCCCTCCCTCCCTCCATTCCTTCCTGCCTCCCAGCCTCTCTCTCTCCCCCTCACTCTCCCTGTCTCCCTCCAGGCCTCTTTCTTAGTCTCCTTCTCTCCTTCCTCATCCCTCTCTCTCTCTCCTGCCCTCCACACCCTTCTCCCTCTCCCTCCCTGCACGTTTACCTCCTCCCTCCCTCCCTCCCTTCCTGCCTCCCTGCCTCCCTGCCTCTTTGTCTCCTTCTGGCCCTCTCTCCCCCTCCCTCCCTACCTCCCTCCCTGCCTCTTTCTCTATCTCTTCCCTTGTTTCTTGCCCCCCTCTCTCCTTCCCTTCCCCTCTCTCTCTCTCTTCCTGTCTCTCTTTGCCCCACTCTCTCCTTTTTTCCCTTTCATTTAATGGCTGCTATTTTTCTCCTGTATTTAATCAAGTAAACTTTAAAAGGCTCCTACGATCCTACCTACCAAGAAGAAACATGATGATTTTAACATCTAAAGTTTTATTTAGGAAATCTTTCAGGTAGGTAAATACTGCCATTTTGTGTGACCTTAGGGGTGAGAATACCCCTTGAAGTTAAAGATATGGATTAGTGTTGCCTTATGCACTTTGGGAAACATAAGATGGATAGGTAAGGAGCGCTGTATCAGGGGCACTTGAGTGGCTCTGTTGGTTAAGTGCACAACTTGATTTCGGCTCAGGTCATGATTCCAGGGTTCAGTTGGTGGGATCGTGCCCCATGTAGGGCTCTGCACTGCCAGTGGTGAGGAGCCTGCTTGGGATTCTTTCTCTCCCTCTCTCTCTCTCCCTCTTTCTCTACCCCTCCCCTACTCATGCTCTTACTCTCTCAGTCTCTTTCAAAGTAAACATTTTAAGAAAAGAAGAGCTATATCATTTTTAAATAAAGAGGTTGTTTCGCTTTAATTTCAGATATAGTGTTATCTAAAACTGTTCTAGAAATATCTGACTGAATGGTGGATAATAGATGTATTTCCAACACAGCAGCTTTAATGAATGAGTTTTCTCTACCTCAGTTTATATGATTTTATATTGTTTCATGTGCTGGATGATATTTTGGGTTTAAAACTAAGAACTTCCTAAATCAGGTGTTATTTTATCTAATAGAATTTATTTTTGTTGAGGAAGCTGTCCATTGGTCAGTTTAATAAAGCGTTAATCATTTTTTAAATACAAGCTTTTCAAATTATTATAAATCATTCTTCAAAGACTGCATTTAAAATAGCCTCAATAACCTAGATCCTATATTATTATACTTGTGCCCTAGTATGAGGCAACTACATGCCAGAAGACATGATCAGAAGAAAGTGATCAGTGATTTATAGGCCCAAAATGTTAGTAGAAATAATACTAGTATCTAGCATTTTGGACTAACAATGGATTCTGTGCTAAATACTTAATATGTATTATAATTAACATAAACATGAATTAGTATTATTCACATTGGTGAGTTGAGGTAGACTGTGTTATTATTTCCATTTTACAGAGAGTGTAAGAAATGTTGACCGAACTCACATAGCTACTAAAACACAGAGCTGTGATGCTAACCTGAGTATGAGTGGCTGTAGAGGCAAAGCTCTTAGTCAATAAAGAAATGAAAAATTTCACTTGACATGCCTTATTTTACAATGTATAATGATTTCCAAGGCCTTTGTCTCATCTTACCTGGGCATATGTTGAAAAATAGAATCTTTAGCCTTTCAGAACCAAATCCATTTCAGACAAACTAGGGGAGAAAAATGCCCTACCTAGAGATTCTCATCTTATTAAAATGTAAGTTAAACCCCTTTGAGACCCTTGAGTTTTTCTAGAGTCTTCCCCAGTACTTGCCATGTTTGTCCATGGCAATTTTTTCTGAAGGTGGAGAAGAATTTCATGATTGCAAACTTCAGGATCTTTATGTGCTACAAGTACACACTGCTTCGGCACCAAGTAATTAAGTGAATATCATTCAACAACTAATTTAGGGAGGAAAAGGAAGATCTTGCCATACTATGCGAATATCTCAGTAGTGAATTAGAAACATGCAAATAAGAGATGAGGTAAAGAACCTAAATATAAATAAAAGAAATTCAAGGAAGTGGAGCATGGTGTTCTCTCTCAGCCTGGCTCTTTCGTGTCATTGTTTTGGTATTTTTGTGACTTCTTAGACTCGAATGTCTCCAGAGAGGCAAAGGTTGGAGCCACATTGAAATTTCGTGCTGCCCTTGTTTTTTCAGATGACCCACTACATTCACCGTCACCTGCAAAATTCTCACAGTTCAGAAGAGTTCTATTAAATTTTTAATACACTGTCTTTTTCGATGGCAGAGAGCCCCTTTTGCTGGATATCAGCCCTAGACACATGAATTATATATCTATAAATACACTCATAAAGCAAAAAAGCAGGGCAGGCTTCAGGGCTAAAATAGACCTTTTATATCCCTAGTGATCTCTCTAGTTTAAAGAAAAGCACAACCCTGTCAAAAACGGGTATATATTCCTGATTTAAAATGCTAAGGTTAAGGAATAAAGATAGTTCTTATTCCAAGCCAAAGATAAATTCTGGGGATGGAACAGAAAATTAGGGTGTTGATAGCCTACAGGGTTTCTGTCCCTCTGCCTGTAACCCCTTCTGATTTTAGGCTTGCTGCTACCCCTTATGAATATGAATCTTTATAAGCATAGACATCTGGTAGATCACTGACTCCATAGTCTTTGGGCATTGGAAAAAAAATATCAGCTGCTCCAGTATTTGTAAGGACAATCACTTTGGATTAAAACAAATAAACATAAAGTCTTAAATAGCTTCCTACCATCTAAGTTACTTCTGTTAAGGATCTAATCATGGAAAAATATGCCCCTCATCTCCTCATCTCAAAGGATCTATGCCCTTGTATTCCCTAGGACACTACATAATTATCCTAAATCTTAAAGGTGGAGTTTGATGTTAAAATAGATTATACACCCTAACTCACACACCTGTGCCAGGCACCTTGCACAATTATAGCTCTCTAAAATCTTCCACCCATTTTTACTATAATTCCCATTTGTAACAATTCCCACATCCCAGGTGACTTTCTTTTAAGCTGAAGACACTCTTCCAATTTTCTTGAGATGGCAGGAAAGGGGATGGATTATGAAAGCTTCTACCATTTCATTGATTAACTACCACCAGAATCGGGGCTCACGTTTCCCTGACAGGGGGCATCATTTATCATTTTTTACCACTGCTGCCAGGATTAATAACAAAATGGCAAAGAAAACTGAAGGTTAGTAATTTGGACATATTCTTTTATTTAAACTCTGAAATAGCATACCCAACATTTTAGGTTTGGAAATAAGCTCTTATCATTTCACTTAGGGGCTCACCAACCTTTTAGAAGCTCTTTATTAAATTAGTGAGCTTTAGGACTCTCCTTCCACTTCATTATGAAAATGATGGTTTTTGCTTATTTTTTTAAGACAAGAGAGATTAAAAGGTGTTGAATTGAGAAGTGACTAGCAAAAGAAAGTGGGAGCAATTCAACTGCGGAGTGAGCAATTTGGAGATATTGTAGATTTTTTACAACAAAGACACTGCAGAAGCTTTAGATTGAAGAAAAGGGGTGGGGGGAAAGGAGGCAAATTTAAGACTCCAGTTGGGTGTCACAGATGGTACACTAAAATTGCAAATGAATGCCACTCTGTAATCATGAAGACAGTGATCTTAATCTCACTTAAAGGGACACCAGCAGACTACTTACCAATTTGCCTTTATATTTAAGTTATCCATACCAGGTTTTGCCTTTCAGCAAGTCGATTATTCCTTATCCTTTATCCCAGTTTTCTCTCTGCTTAATATATGTGGAGTAGATTCTTATCATTGCCCTAAGGAACAGATGACTCTCGATATTTGTGTCAGGAAGGCGCACACATGCTAAAACCTTTGTTCTAGGTGAGATGGGTAAAAAATCCTCTCTTGTTCTCTGAAAGAAAGTAAAATAATCCCTGAGTAATCTCTTGGAACCTTCAAACAGATGGCATGGGCCTTCTCTTCTCTCTTCTCATTGCCTTCTCTTCTCTACTTACACACTGCCTTCTTCCATAGGTCACCTTAAGTATAACACTTGCCGCCCCACCCGACTAGATAAGGAGAGAAACTCAGGGTTAGCTTTAGGGCTGGCTTACCTTTAGGGAACTGTGCTCCAAATCCCATTTATAAAAACTAGCAAAAGTTGTAAATTATGCATTAAATAAGTTGCAAGATATATGAATTATATATATTCACAACGTAAAAAAAAAAAAAAAAAAATAGGCATGCTGGTCCAGGAAAGCAAGTCTGAAGACTTGAAAATTCCTCAAAGATCATTTTACTCAATAGTTTGAAACTCCAAAAACTAGAAGAGAAGCTTAGGGTTAGAGCATAACCCAAAATATCATCTTGAAATTCTCAGAAAGGTTGTTTTCTTTCCCTACATATGGCAATATTATCAGGTAGGACAGAGGTGACGGTCCCTTCCAAGTGATACACATTATGTGCATTACTGCCACCCTCCTCCAACTCAGCGTCTCTCTGTATGACACAGAGAGCTAAATATGGAGGAAGTAAAGCTTCTGACATGGGTACAGATGGTTCTTCTCAGGTGCTCTGGAAGGTATGCAACAGCTTTCCTCTCAGAAGGCCCTTCTCTTTAGCACACTTGAAATCTGGACAGTTCAGATGCAGCAGTTCTAACTGAGGCACAGGGAAATGTTTAAAGATACATGATATGGAAAGCTAGGCAGGAGAGTTCTCATTTGTGAGTCAGTCTTTATAGGAAGAACTTGTGAAGACCATGTAAACTAAAGGCTTCTCCAAAACTTTGCCATATTGAGTCACGTGCCTCGCTTTGTCACCAATGAAGAGTACCTCAGCAAAAGTCACGTCTGGTAACAGGCATTCAAACACCAACCATCCCATCAGGGCAGTTGCTCTGGAGAGCAGAACAGACAAGAACATTGTACCTGGCTGAGAGCTTAATGACCCAGCTCAGAAAGAAGCCTTCATGTTAGCAACTCAACTGTCTCACTGGAACAGGGAAACATCATGCCCTCCCTGCTAGAGGACTTTTTAAAACAACAGAATATATTTTGGAAATAAATTCAGTGAGGGGACATGAACTGTAACTTCTGGAGATTCTTCCTCTGTTTGAAAAATAACATTGTAAAGAGACACAGAAGAGACCTCGATTATCTTGCTTACGTACATGAGTAATAAGCTTGACCCTACAATTAGGTGAGTAACATCCACCACAGAATATTTGTGGTACCCATCACTTTCAAGGCACTATGATTTAGTGAATTATTCTGCACTTTCTTTCCTGACCTAGTCCACATGTTTATAAATGCAATAACTGGAGTCTGTGAGTAAACCAATTTATTTTTCCCATTCTGGATAAGAATCGCTGATTTTAAAAACTCACTTTGCTATCTCTACATCTCTCAATCTAAATTTCCAGTAAATAGTGGGTATCTAGTCTGGGTATTTAAAAAATCTAGTGTCGAGCTCAGTGTATATTGCACATAGCATAAAAGCAATGCACAAACATAGCATGAGACCAACGCAAGGTGAGTTGCCATTTCATAGGGGAATTTCTGGAAAAGCATAGTCAGAATGGGTTTGTTAGATGAACATTTTAACCTCTCATGAGTTCCCTTCACTTAGCATATAGTAAATGTGGACCAAATTTGATAAATGTCAAATAAAAGGTAGTAGCTTAAAATACTAAAGACAAGGTCTTTTATGTTCTTTGATATTGATCTCTGGGACAAAGAGAATATGTCACACTCATCCTCATGGGAGAAATAAATAGAAATCCAAAATGGGGATAAAGAAATGCTAGGGTTCACAAATTAATCATATGCATGTGCACGTACACACATGCACACACACACACACACACATGCAACAGTATGATTGAATGCCATTAGCTTGTAAGCAGATCCTGGAATCAGCCTATTTGAATTCTATCTAAATAATTACTTGAGAGTATCTTAAAAACCTAAGAATTTCAGATTTTGATGGCAAGAGGCATATAACAGGCTCTAAATCAACTTAGAATGCTTAGTCTACAAGAAGAAAGGCTCTGTGTGGGGACCCAGGTCATTCTGTGATAATCTTTGATGCCTAACCTATCACATACAGTCACTGAGGATGACTGTGGATTGTGTTTATCTACAAATATACTAATTCTGTTTCTCTTTTTCTTTTCAATCCCAGGAGGTGAATTAGTTATCCCTCTTCTTGTAGAAGACCCTTTAGCTACCCCTCCTATTGCTACTCGTGCACCTTCCATTACACTCCCCCCTACCTTTCGCCCCCTCCTCACCATTATTGAGACCACCAAAGATTCCCTGTCCATGACCTCTGAGGCGGGGTTACCTTGCTTGTCGGACCAAGGCAGCGATGGTTGTGATGATGATGGCTTGGTGATATCTGGGTATGGCTCAGGGGAAACCTTTGACTCTAACCTGCCCCCTACTGATGATGAAGATTTTTACACCACCTTCTCCTTGGTAACAGATAAGAGTCTTTCCACTTCAATCTTCGAAGGTGGCTACAAAGCACATGCGCCCAAGTGGGAATCCAAGGACTTTAGACCTAACAAAGTCTCCGAAACTAGTAGGACTACTACCACATCTTTGTCCCCTGAGCTGATCCGCTTCACAGCTTCCTCCTCGTCTGGGATGGTGCCCAAATTGCCAGCTGGCAAAATGAATAACCGTGATCTCAAACCCCAGCCTGATATAGTCTTGCTTCCGTTGCCCACTGCCTATGAGCTAGACAGCACCAAACTGAAGAGCCCACTAATTACTTCCCCCATGTTCCGTAATGTGCCCACAGCAAACCCCACGGAGCCGGGAGTCAGACGGGTTCCGGGGGCCTCAGAGGTGATCCGGGAGTCGAGCAGTACAACAGGGATGGTCGTCGGCATTGTGGCTGCTGCCGCCCTCTGCATCTTGATCCTCCTGTACGCCATGTACAAGTACAGGAACAGGGACGAGGGGTCCTATCAAGTGGACGAGACGCGGAACTACATCAGCAACTCGGCCCAGAGCAATGGCACGCTCATCAAGGAGAAGCAGCAGAGCTCGAAGAGTGGCCACAAGAAACAGAAAAACAAGGACAAGGAGTATTATGTGTAAAAACGACACCGCCAATCATTACGTGAATTTATGACACAGAATTATTTCTATAGAAATCTATAAATACTTGGAAAATGAGATTTCACAGATGTCAGAACTGTTATAACTATGAGATGGGGTGTACCATGACCATGGTGGGGAAAACCATTTTTAAAAGGACACACACAAAGATGTACCTACCTATAACGTTCAGCCATGGCTGCTTTGATTCAGTCATCGCTCGGAGACAGAACATTCTTTCTGCCCTGCTGTATCATAAAGCACACACTTTGCGCTCTGGAGCAACCAGATGGCTCCCCCACTTTCGCGGACTTGGAAGCTTCCTTCTCTTGAGGACTTTTCGCCCAAGGTAGAAGACTTCATGGCTTACTTGTTCCATAACTCCAAGTGAGTCTGTAATGATGTTTGTGAAGCTTGACTGTAACAATCTGTAACAATGTTTTCTTTCTTTTTTTTTTTTTTGGTTTAATTATGTAAAAAACAAAAACAAAAAAAAAATGAAAAAAATGAAAAACAAAAGCAAACAAACAAAAAAACCCACCCTTATCTGGTTTTGGCCAGTGTACGTGTAACTTTTCAAGATCTGAGGGGAAAAATGGCTTTTGGGTTTTTGTTTACTTTTTGAGAATGACTGGACATAAGAAGAAGAAAAAAAAACAAACAAAAAACTCAGAAAACAAAAGTAAGAGAGACTATTGCCATATGAACTCAAAAGCTACCATGGTGTTCACTCTACATATCAGGTTGTGGTATTTCTAGAATCTGTTGTTTGTTTCCTATATGATGCTTTGCTGAAATACATAGCAAAAATCACATGATGGATGAGAGTATTGATTTGAAAAGCTGGTCCCTCAGGATCTAATTGCAGAATTCTGCCACCCAAACCCTGAATAGATGGGGTTAGGGCTGGTTTTATCAGAGCTATTGGCTTTACTTAACAATATTGTTCCTGTTCATTAGCCCAGCCAAATTGTGGTAAAGGAGAAAGCCCCACAAACTAACACCGAGCCTTTCCTAGGGAAGATGAAGAGGGGGTGGGCTGGATCTGTGACTGAAATGCATGCAGATATAAAAAGACAAGACAATACTAACCGTCTGTTAAAGAATCAAAACAGACAATAGGGGAGTTCAACGTGTGATGAACCACAAAAGGTCACATAAGCCAAACATGGCATGGCAGAGTGCAAAATACATAGTTCTTCCCCCACCCCCAACATGATGTTTTTCATAGTGGTTTAATTTTGTAGCCTGCCACTTAACGGATAACTCTGTCCTTCCATTTGCTCACATCTCCCTTCACCCATCTTTTCTAAAAACAAATAAATAAATAATAAATGAATAAAGCTGCTGTGACACACACAAAAAAAGGAATTTAATAGTATAATATATATATAAATAAATATATATACAGATATATTTATCATGGTATGTTTGATGGGATGACTGAAACAGGAAAACTGTTAAAGTCTTGAAGTGGAATGAGAATGTTGTTTTAAAAGAAAATAACAAAACAACAAAAAAGTAAACCTTACAATGTGAAGAAAGTGTGAGTTTTAGTTTTGTCACAGTTAACTGTGTCAAAGAGAATAAACAATCTTCTCAGATTTTGTTTACATATTTTACTACATTTTTGCTGGTATAATTCCTTAGCCACCTATGTACATACTGCTTTAAGAACTGTTCTTTCCTTTCTGTTTGTTTCTTTCCGTTTGTTTGGTTTATATTCCAGTTGTCTGTCTTTCTTTTTTGAAAAGAGGAAACAATGTACAGAAAAACAATAAACTGGTTGTGTGGCCATAGCTATCCAAAAAGCAAGAGACAAAGCAAGACAAATATTCACACAAAAATGAAATATGTCTTCTGAAGGGTCGGATATATATGATTTCTTTTGTACAGATGAAAACCAATCAGCTGTTTAGATTTAGAAATCTACTCTTGCTGGTCTTTGTAAGTTGCATGAATATTTGACTTTGAAAAATATCTTAAAGACACGGGGCAAAAAGCGCAATCTAAACAATGGTAGCCTTTACTAATGTGTATGGAAAGAGGTGTTCCTCATTATCTGATATTTCAATGTGTTAAGAGTTTTGGATTTTTTGTTGTCATTAAAACCGACAGGATTATAAAGAGATATCAAAGCACGATTTTAGATAACTTAAATGGCCCAACCTATATGAAGTTGATTATATCTCGATGTCTGTAAAAGATTGCTGTTTTTGGAGTCTTGAGGTCTTGTGAACTGATTTCCTAACTTCTTTCTTTACATTTTTTTTTATTTGAGTAAAAATACATTTGTTATATTCCTTTTAGTGTAAGTTTCTATTTGGACAATTTTATGGGAACATGTGTATTCTATATGTGAGCTTCTACCATATTCCTGTTGTTTTATGAGCAGACTCTTAAGGAATTTATTTTATGATGTTGTGAAGTTACTGCTTTTTCTTTTTCCTTTCTCTTTTAGTTCATATTTGCATTTTCGTTCGAGGATATGCTTAGCAATAAAATGTTCTTCCCAAAACCTTGTATGATGATGGCATTTTTATTTTCTAAACATTTTGTAAAAGATCTTGCACTGGGGCTGAACGTGTCATATCTTATTAAAAGCCGAGTAAACTAGGACCATGTGAAGTAAATTATTCTAACCAGTTACTAATTATTTGTATAATTTGTCAAAACTGGCGTATTTATGGGCTAAACAACCATTTCTGTCAACCGAAACATTATTATTTAGATTGCTATGATAGGGTTAGCAGGAGGGAGAACTCTTTTGAACAGGTAAGAAGACAGAGCATTGTATTCTGGGAAAGATGATTATATATATATATATATATATATATATATATATATATACACATACATATATACATATACATATATAATACATATACATATATATATATATATATATATATATACTATATATATTTTAAGTGCTTGGTAGCTATTAAGTATTTGCTACAAGTCAACAAACTTTGAATAGTTTTCAAGAACCTTGTTTATATAATGCCTTAAGCCCTGGAAAGCTTTAGATGCCTTCTTTCCAAGTCTCCTGGCATACTGAAATGTTTTTTTTACAAAAACTAAATCCAAAAGCAAAATATAAATGAGTGCTTACATTTTACCAGCTTCTTTTTAGATTTTCAGATTCTAAAATTCTGCAAACATTCTTTACAGCTGGAACTTTTCTCATATCAGGTGTCCTTGATTTGCTGGTTTCCTAAGCACATGCTTACTTTGCCAATTGGACAATGCATCATGATACTTCTCCACTTCACCATGGTCCTGAAATGTGGGTTAACTCAACTGGTATACTCTATCCATATAGTGGTTACCAGTTTTCAAAGAGAAAAGCAAATTTAGTTAACCTTGTACCTTCAGATTAGATTAGTGGAATGGTTATGCTATTGACTGTCACAGGAATGGAAAGAATGAGGCTCGGTGGCTGCAAACTATGGAGAGTTCCTTTCTTGCTTTCTGTTTCAGATAATTTATGTAAGTTAAAGCAATCTTTTATCAATCCCCATAGTGTTCCAGGTACTATGTCAAATGTTTCTGATCTGTGTAATGTGTTTAATCCCTGAGTGGTAGACAGTGTTTTCCTCATTTTTAAGATGAAAAGAGCAAGACACAAAGAACTTAATGACAACTTGGCAAATACATTTCTAATCATGTTAAAAGTCAGGCCTTGGTGACATGGAGGTTAGGAGGATGCCATGGAACAGGTACAGGCATTGAGACCAGAGAGGGAGGGTTGGAACCCCGGCTAGACTATGCACTCTGTATGGGAAAATCTCATAGTCTCTCTGAATTTTGGCTTCTTCACCTGAAAAATGTGACACCTCAATGACTTTGCCTTGTAAGGTACTTTGGGGTGATTTAATTGTGACTGATACAGAGTAGGGGCTCAACAATGTTACACTCCTTTACTTTGAGTCTTGTGCTATTCTGTATATGACAGCTGCCTTTATATTAGAAGTCCTGCCCTAAATTCTACACTAATAAAAAGACAAAGCTAGTCTTATTCTAGTCATATACTTTGGTTGCAAGTATGATTGCAATGAGTAAATATATGACGTTGAAAAATGGTAGCATTCATTTTGTCCGACAGCACATTTTAAGCAAGTGGCCAGAAGTTAGTGTTGTGTATGTAAAGGGAGTCTAGATTTGAGAAAACTTGCCAGAGAAATTTCCAAATAATGGTTACTATGGAAGATTCAGCAAGATCTAAGTGACATTCGCTCAGATACGTTGGTTAAAATTCATCAACAGAAATACTCTTTCACTGTCTTTCTGTGAGGAAGTGTTGAGATTAACACCATCTCTTTTAAATGTGTTTAACTTTGCATAGGCTTTGGGATCAGAAAAGCTTAGTTCAGATCTTGGTGTTGAATCTTGGGTCTGTCCTTCACTAGCTGTGAAACTTTGAGGAAGGTGTGTAGTGACTCTAGCTTCCTCTGTGAAATCGGAATGATACTGTCCTCCTCTTAGTGCTGTCCTATAATTAAATGAGCTGATGTGAATATAAGTGCCTGGTTATAAGCACAGTGCCTGGCCCATAGCCCTCAAACTGATGGCTAATATTGCCGTTTTAATCATCTGGTATTATCCTAGGGAAAAATAAGCCAAAATTCCTTCTAAAAGTTTAGAAAGGATACATATTGGAGAGCCCCAGAGCAGTCATACTCTGTCACTTAAAATCATAATTATTTTTATTCCCCTATAACCAAAATCACATTGATTCTTTGAGCTCTTTTTGAGTGTTCCAACAGAAATATTCATACCCCTGTAAAATCTATTACTTCAACTCCTTCAGTATAGGGAGCATAAGAAATATTCAAATAGTAGCCTGTTCTGTACCTCAAAGGACAGTCTTCTATCCCTCCCGAATTGCAGAGTTGTCATTGCCTTAGACACCCTTTCAAAACTCTATATTAGCTTTTCCATCATAAACTGTCTGAATATCACTATTTAATATATAATCCAAGAAGTACTCTAAGCATTTATTCTTTTGATAATTGAACCAACACTTAATGAACACTTCTGTGCCATTCAATCTGTTATTGGCTCTTGTTACTTGTTTCAGTGAAGACGGATAATGGATACAAAGCTTTTTGTCTGGTGTAGATCCATATAGGCCAAAGTTCTCTTCACTCTATTCAAGTTGAAGTTTGGTCTTTCTTTAAAATATCCAAGCCCTGTACTTGTGCCAGTTCAGTTAAAATCTTGATGATTCTGTTTGAAATCAGTTTGGTTATTAGTGTATTTATTGGACAATACTAAAGGATGACTATATCTTACGTTGAGAGCCCTGGAGAGTTTGCAACATACTGAAGGAACACAAATAATGATACTATGGTGAATACAAATTGGCTGTCAAAAAAGTATAAACTACATTCTTTGGAAGTTCAGAAGAAATTGCTTAAGAGAGGGTTTCCTAGAGGAGGTGACATGTTAGGTAAAACTTGAAAAATTGATAAGCAGAGATCAGGGTTGCATGCCGTTCCAAGCAAAGCATTAAAATGTAAATGAGTAGGATCAAAGCTATAATTTGAATGGATCACAAGCTGTGTATAAAGTGCATTATGGATGGTGTGGCTCAGAAGGGTTTTGGAATTTTGTCAATGCAAGGACAGAATAATGGGAGAGTGTCTTGAGATGCTGTCAAGGTCAAGGGCTACTTTGTTGTTGAGTGTAGAAGACACAAACATGTTTGAAGAGAAAGATAATAACTGATAAATTCTCAGAGAATGTAAAGGATGATTGGTGAGATCGAGTTTCCATATAGAGATGTTACTCTGAGCACAGCAAGGAAGATTATTCTTCTGATATAACAACAAAAGAGAGAGTGGGATTAAAAACAACAACAACAACATATGGTAGTGGAGGTGACAGAAATTGAGACTGCTATAGTCAGATCGCCTCAATGTTCAAGATGAGGGCAAAATCAGATGACTAACAGTGAGACTCTGAGCACATGACCGAAGTCTGTTGACAACCTGTCAGGAATACAGCTAATAAAAGTATCAGTAAGAGGTCAGTTGTCATAATCTGGCATTAAAAGTAATGCTTTATATCGTTGCTACAGTTTTTTAATTACTTGACTTGAAATCTGATCTTGTGGTTCCAAATTTAGAGTTCTTTCAATCATATAATGCTTTCTCTAGAGAAGCAAACCATTTTATCCTTTCTTTCCAGAAGCATTTGGAGTGGACATTAAGGAAGAGGATGATAAGATGCTGCTTGTAGCCTACTCAGGCTGCCACAACAAAATACTATAAAGCCAGAGTGGCTTACATGACAGAAATTTTTACCTCTCACAGTTCTGGAGGCTGAGAGTCCCAGATCAAGATCTGGTAGGGTTTGTTTTTTTATGAGGGTATTCTTCTTGGCTTGTAGAGAGCAGCCTTCTGGCTCTGTCCTTTTGTCTATGCGTGTTCTGAGAGGGGGTGAAGGTGAAAGAGAGATCTTCCTCTTTTTAATAAGACACAGTACAGTTGGATCAGGGCTACCCTTATGATCTCTTTTAACTTTACTTCCTAGAGATCCTTCCTCCAAATTCAGTCACATGGGGGATTGAGCTTGAACATATGAATTTGGGGTAGGGGGGAAACACAATTTGGTCCATCACAGATGTATATGGTATTGGGAATTGGTAAGGTGAAAACTTCAAGAGCTCAAAGGAATAAAGGAATCCAGAATCAATTCTAGCCTTGTTGAAGTGGCTAAATGGGTGAGATAAAAGTGCAGATAAATCTGTGAGAGAATAAACCACAGAGCAGGATAGAGTCACAGGAACAGGTGCCAGGATTTGGAAGCAATGTTAGGGTTGTAAGAGAGAGAGGCTATAGGAGATGGGAATAGCTAAAGGGAATCCAGGCTTAGATTTGGAGGTGTATTAAGTGAACACTGTGAGCTTCAAGAGGTGGTGAACTTTTGTGGTGGTTAGGTACATGGGTTCTGGAGTCAGAATGCCATAGCTTGTATTCTAGTGCTATAGCTTGAGATAAATTATTTGGTCCACCTAAGACTCAGCTTTCATACCTATAGAAGGAAATTTTACTGTCAACTATTGTTGCAGTCCAGAGTCCTCTCTTGTCCTGTAAGAGAGCAGACACAGAATTGGATATGAGAAAGACTAATGCCCGGGACAAGACAAGAGCCCCAAACAGGGGTTTCATTTCCATATTTATTGAGCTCACAAGATATTACCAATGTGGTGAATGTGAAGAAAACAAGATCTTACACACGTGAACATGGAGAAAAAATCAAAGAGTAATCATTAACTTGTATGTGTAAGAACCAAAGGGTCTGGGGGCGCGAGTGGAGCTTGCGACCAAAGTGCAATAGCATATTGGCGTCAGATGGAAAGTAATTTCCATGATCCCATTACATTCAGTGATCCCATTACAATATCTCACTAGCTAACCTCAGGGCACTATTGCCTCATGGTGGTGGTTTTCCACCCTAAGCTTTTTTCTAACCCATTTATATGAGTAGAACCTATTTCCCCACAACCTACCTTATAGGTTTGTCAGGAAAGATTGAGTAAAATAATTCATTTAAAACGTTTATCTTGTCCCTGGCACATATTAAACCTTAATAAATATTGGTCATTATTACAATGTGGCCTTGTTACTTGATTCAAGCAGGATCAAAATTAGCTACTACTCACATGGCTATCCGGCACCAAAAAAGGGCATAAAAATATAGAAATGAGATCATCACCCTGAGTATTTCCCTAAGTCTTTCATTTTCCAAGAAAATACAAAATTCAGTTGCCTGCTCATTGGCAGAGATTTCCCTTCTCTGCCACGACAGTCTCTGCTTCCAGGCTCCAGCTTGGATCATGCTCGTGCGGGCTCACATCCTGAGATTTCCACTCCTCCCTGCATTTCCCTCAGCAGCTAGTCAATCAGACGATGGGAAGCCAAGAGGCTTCAGGAAACCTTGTACCCCCTTACTGATATGTGTTATTTTGTCTTTAGTTCGGCTTTTTATTGTAAACACTTAAAAAATTCTCAGAAGTACAGAGAATAGCATAACACACCCCCATTTATCAGATGATAGCTAAATAATAGTTTAGTCAGCTATCATCTGACTTCAAGCAATATTAATACTTTGCTGTTCTTGTTTTATCTATGCCCATCTTCCCATGAAAGAATATCTTTTAATACAACACAGTGTTAAAAGCAAAGAAAAAAGAGAATTGAAAGAGTAGTTATTATTGGGTCTCTTGACCTAAGTTTTGTTCTTAATCAATGTGTTTCAGAGTAACTAAACCTAACATTCTTTCTGATGGACAATTAATGGCGTGATTCCAGTTCTTTATTCAATGACAACATAAAAGAACAGATTAACTGCTAAGTAGACTCTTTATCGTTTAATGAGATTGCCTGAAAACTGAAAGGATTTTTCAGCTTGTATGTATTTCAATTCAGCTGTGCTCAATTGCTTTTTGAAATGAATAAAAATGTCTATAGATTATATACAGCTGCTTTATATTTTGTAAAATGTGACATCTTGGAATAGAATCTATATTCTCCTTCAAAGGAGTGGGTGAGGGAGAATACTACTCATTGGCACCTGTGGAAGCCAAGAAATACTCACTTTTACCTCTAGAAATGTGATCGCAAATCTACTAGCATATTTCCCTGGGGCTATATTCATGTATTTGCAATAAGTATAACTACACTGAATTTGCATGAGTCTACATAGAAGAGAGAGTTCATTAAGCACATTTCCAAGTTATGATTCTATTACTGCTACACTGTCTATTGATAATGGTGGTTTTCTCTCCTTTGCCCTCACTCACCTGCAATTTTTGACCTACAAATTTCATCATAAAAATATCATGAGGGGCACCTGGGTGGCTCAGTTGGTTGAGTGGCCGACTTCGGCTCAGGTCATGATCTCACGGTCTGTGAGTTGGAGCCCCACATCGGGCTCTGTGCTGACAGCTCTGAGCCTGGAGCCTGCTTCAGATTCTCTGTCTCCCTCTCTCTCTGCCCTTCCCCTGCTCATACTCTGTCTCTTTGTCTCTCAAAAATAAATAAATGTTTAAAAAATTTTTAAAAAGTATCATGAAAGAGAGTCAGAAAGAGAGAAAGTTATTTATAGACTATTTGATAGTATACTCTTCTTTATCACAAAATCATAGTAAGTGTTAGGGAAAATGGCTAGAACCACCACAGGGCTTGCTTCTTGGTGTCATGGGACAGAATGAAAAATAGAATAGTAGGTTTCTATAAGAAAACAATTTTCCTGTTCCTACTCTGTGTTTAGCAATTTGCCTTATTTATTTATTTATTTATTTATTCATTCATTCATTCATTTGTTGTTTTGGAGGAGGATGACCTAGCAGAGCACACATAAATATTCTTCTTGAAGACAACAGCAACAGGAAGGTTGTCTAAGTTTGCATGAAAAGAAGATTAGGCAGGTGAGAAGTCAGGTGGAAGGTAGCTTAAATTAAAGGTGCTATTAGAACTAAAAAGCTGTATTTCTTTAAAATTATAGTGGAAGTTTTCAGTGCCCATACATCACCCAGGAACATGTGCTTCTGTGCATACATGAGTATGAGTGACCAGATTTGTTTTGATGTCAAACTTGAAATGGGAAAACTAAGATAGTTATTCATCATAATTCAAACAAGAAGGGCAAGAGGCAAGAGAAGGAGAGCAGAAGCAGAAGAATTACACTTAAGCTGCTGTTTGTAATTGCTCAGAAGCTAGGTACAGAATTAGAGCATCTAAAATAATGAAGTCTCTTTCTCTTCTCTCCCTCTCTCCTCCCCAACCTCTTACCTCCCTCTCCTTCTCCCTCTTCATTATAGAAATCCAGAAATCGTGTCTGATGTTAACAAATAAGCTCTGAGTTTACATACCCCCACCCCCTCACTCCCGCACCCCCACACACATCCTGTACTTCTTAGATTAAAAAAAGAAAAAAAAAAAAAGAAAAAATTTTAGGTGCTTATACATTTAGAGCAATAAATTGTAATATGCTTTAGCTATTATACTAGTGTTTTGTGCTGGTCTTCATGTACCTTTTCTTTTTTTTTTCTTTAAAATTAAATTGAAATTAAAAACCTTGTTAAACACTGATACATCATCTCTTCTCTAAAATATGTTGTAAAAATATAAGTCACATGTCTGTGTAGTTGGACAGATCTTTCTTGACTTCCTCACTTGGCAGGTGACAAGCTGCAATTTGATAACATATACATGTACTAGAGCAATAGCCGCTTTGTTTTGTTTTTGATGAATTCTTATTTTCCCACCTTTACTGAGACACAATTGACAGCATTGTATACGTTTTTTTTATTTTATAATAGTTTATTTTCAAATTGGTTTACATATAACACCCAGTGTTCATCCCAACATGTGCCCTTTTTAATGCCCGTCACCCCCTCTCCCCCCTCCCTCACCCCCCTCACCCTCAGTTTGTTCTTAGTCTTTGAGAGTCTCTTATGTTTTATCTCGCTCCCTCTCTGTGTCTTTTTTCTTTCCCCTCTTCCCCTCCCCCTGGTTTTTGCTTAGTCTCACAAAGTCCACCTATTCGTGGAAACATATGGTATCTGTCTTTTTCTGACTGACTTATTTCACTTAACATAATACCCTCCAGTTCCATTCATGTTGCTACACATGGCCAGATTTCATTTTTTTCTCGTTGCCATGTAGTAGTCCATTGTATATATGTACCACATCTTCTTTATCCACTCGTCAGTTGATGGGCACTTGGTCTCTTTCCATGATTTGGCTATTGTCGAAAGTGCTGCTATGAACATTGGGGTACACGTGCTCCTATGCGTCAGCATTCCTGTGTCTCTTGGGTAGATTCCTAGCAGTGCTATTGCTGTGTCAAAGGGTAGCTCTATTTTCATTTTTTTGAGGAACCTCCGCACTGTTTTCCAGAGTGGCTGCATCAGTTTGCATTCCCACCAACAGTGTAGGAGGGTGCCTGCTTCTCCACATCCTCGCCAGCACCTATAGTTTCCTGATTTATTCATTTTAGCCACTCTGACTGGTGTGAGGTGGTATCTCAGTGTGGTTTTGATTTGTATTTCCCTGATGATGAGTGACATCGAGCATCGTTTCATGTGTCTGTTGGCCATCTGAATGTCCTCTTTGGAGAAGTGTCTATTTATATCTTCTGCCTATTTCTTCACTGGGTTGTTTGTTTTTTCGGGTGTGGAGTTTGGTAAGTTCTTTATAGATTTTAGATATTAGTCCTTTATCCGATATGTCATTTGCGATGATCTTTTCCCATTCCGTTGGTTGCCTATTCGTTTTGTTGGTTGTTTCTTTTGCTGTGCAGAAGCTTTTTATCTTGATGAGGTCCCAGCAGTTCATCTTTGCTTTAAATTCCCTTGCCTTTGGAGACGTGTCGAGTAAGAAATTGGTGCTTCTTAGGTCCAAGAGGCTTTTTCCTGCTTTCTCCTCTAGGATTCTGACAGTTTCCTGTCTCACATTCAGATCTTTTATCCATCTAGAATTTATTTTTGTGAGTGGTGTAAGAAAGTGGTCTAGTTTCATTCTTTTGCATGTGACAGCATTGTATAAGTTTAAGGTGTGCAAGGTACTGATTTGATGCATGTATATATATATATATATATATATATATATATTACAAAATGATTACCAGAATAAGGATAGTTAACACAACTATCACCTCACATATTCACTTTAATTTTTTTGTGTGGTGAGAACACTTAAGATTTACTTTCTTAGCAACTTTCAAGTTATCATATAGTATAGTTTACTATACTTGACATGCTGTACATTAGAATAAGTTTTTACCGTTAGACCCATATCTTCCCATTTCTGCCATCAGCCCACCACTGGCAACCATCTATCCACTGTACATTTGTATGAGCTGGAGTTTTTAGATTCCACACATGAGTGTGATCATACAATATTTCTCTTTTCTTGTCTGATTTATTTCACCTTATGTAATGTCCTCAAAGTTATTGAGATGTCTGACTGAGATGACACCAGAAGATAAGTCCAGAATCAAAGCATCTAGAATAATGAAGTCCTCAGAATTTATAAGATGGTGGCAGAGTGGGAAGACCCTAGGCTCCTTTCATCCCACCAACACAGCTAGATAACTGTCAAATTATCCTAATACCCTCAACATCAACCTGGAGTCTGATAGAACAAACTCCGCAACTAAAGAGAGAGATGTCACATCAAAGAAGTCTGTTTTCTAAATATAATCGACTAGTTTTTATCTACTTTTAGCTCACAATAAAACCAGCCCTCCATCTTTCCTGCTTGCTAGAAAAAATAGATTAGAAAGTGATTCTCATGTTAATTTTACCAGAAGCTAAACTGTAAACTGTGCATTCAGTCCCATAGATTTCTGGACTCTTGATTATGTCTATGTAACTCTACTAGGGATGATATTTTGCAAATATTAAACCAATGCATTTCATGATACTCCCTTAAAAAAAACACACGCACACAATAATGAAGTCATGATCCCTTACCCTTCCCCCTCTTTCCTGAGGTTTTGATCTTCATTTCCCTGATGATTACTGATATTGAGTATTTTGTCATGCACTTGTTGGCTCCTTATCTGTACTTGGAAAATATGTCTATTCAAGTTCTTTGACTATTTTTTATGTTATATTCTTTACATTAACCATTTTTCACATTCTGATTATTTGTTTTCTTGCTATTAACTTAAAAGAGTTCCTTATTGATTTTAGACATTAACCTGTTATTAGATATATAGTTTACAAATATTTTCTCCCAATCTGTAGGTTGACTTTTCATTTTTTTTCATTGTTTCTTTTGTTGCTGTGTAGAGGTTTTTAGTTTGGTGTAGTTCCACTTGTTGATTTTTCCTTTTGTTGATTGTGCTTTTTGGTGTCATATTCAGAAAAGCATTGTCAAAACAACTGTCAAGGAGTTTTTCCTCCTATGTTTTATTCTAGAAGTTTTATGCCTTCAGATCTTACATTTAAAGGTTTAATGTATTTTAAGTTAATTTTATTAAATGATGTAATAGGATCCAATTTCACTCTTCTGCATATGAATATCCAATTATCCGGGCACCATTTACTGAAGAGACTATCCTGTTCCCGTTAAATTTTTTTGGCTCTTTTGTCAAATTCTAGCTGAACCTATATGTGTGGGTATATTTATAGGATCTCTATTTAATTCTATTGGCCTGTGTGTCTGTTTTTATGTCAGTACCATGTTGTTTTGATTACTATTAGTTGGTAAATTAGTTTGAAATCAGGAAGTATAAAACCTCCACTTTGTTCTCTTTCAAGATCACTTGGCTTCAGAGTCTTTTGTGATTCCACATGAAGTTTAAGATTGTTTTTGATATTTCTGTGAAAAACGACTTTCAGTTTTGGTAGGGATTTCATTGAATCTATAAATGTCTTGAGCAATATGGACATTTAAACAATATTAAGTTCTTCTGATACATGAATATGGAATATCTTTCCATTTATCAGTATCTTCAATTTCTTTCAACAATATCTTATAATTTTTGGTGTACATATCTTTTACCTCCTTGGTTACATTTATTCCCAAGTATTTTATTCTTTTTGAGGCTATTATAAATGGGATTGTTTTCTTTATTTCTTTTACGGATAGTTTATTACTAATATATAGAAGTGGTACTAGCTTTTGTGCATTGATTTTGTATCCTGAAGCATTATTCAATTCATTTATTAGTTCTAACAATTTTTTATGGAATCTTTAGAGTTTTTAATATCTAAGATCATGTCATCTGCAAACAGAGATAGTTTCATTTCTTCTTTTCTGATCTGGATGACTTTTATTTCTTTTTCTTGCCTAATTGCTCTGGCTAGTATTTATATTACTATGTTAAATAGAAGTGGTGATAGTAGGTACTTTTGTCCTTTTTCTGCTCTTACAAGAAAAAATTTCAAACTTTCACTCTTAAAAATGATGTTAACTGTGGGTTTGTCATATAAGATCATTATTATGTTGAGATATATTCCTTCCATGCCTACTTTCTTGATATGTGATGATATAATGTATGATGATATCATGAAAAGATGTTGAATTTTTCAAATGCTTTTTCTGCATCTATGGGGATGATCATACGCTCATTCTATTAATGTAGTGTATCACATTTATTGATTTGTGTATGTTGAAACATTCTTGAAACCCAGGGTTAAATCTTACTTTATCCCTGGCTGTTTTCTTGTTCTTTTATTCTTTTATTCCTTTCTCGCTGTTTTCCAATAATGGTATGTTTTGATTCACTTCTGTTTATCTTTTGTGTATCTACTATAGTTTTTTTGTTTGTTTGTTTGTTTTACAGTTACCATGAGGCTTACATAGATCATCTTATAGCTAAAACAGTCTATTTTTAAACTGATAACAATTTAACTGTAACCACATACAAAAACTAATCTTTTAACCCCTCCATTTCATGTTTTTTTTTAAACGTTTATTTATTTTTGACACATAGAGACAGAGCGTGAGCAGGAGGGCAGAGAGAGAGGGAGACACAGAATCCAAAGCAGGCTCCAGGCTCTGAGCTGTCAGCACGGAGCCCGACGCGGGGCTCAAACTCACAGACCACAAGATCATGACCTAAGCTGAAGTCGGCTGCTTAACCGACTGAGTCACGCAGGCACCCACATTTCATGTTTTTTGATCTCACAGTTTACATCTTTTTATAGTGTATTTTTTAATGATTATTTATTTTTGAGAGAGAGAGAGAGAGACAGAGGTGTGAACAGGGGAGGGGCAGAGAAAGAGAGGGAGATACAGGATCCAAAGCAGGCTCCAGGCTCTGAGCTGTGAGCACAGAGTCCATCACTGGGCTCAAGCTCACGAGCTGTGAGATCATGACATGAGCAGAAGTCATACGCATAACCTTCTGAACCACCCAGGCACCCCTATAGTGTACATCAATTAACAAATTATTTTAGGTATGGTTATTTTTAATACTTTTGTCATTTAACCTTTATACTAGAGTTAAGAAATTAACACATCATCACATTACAGTATTAGATTATTTTAAATTTGACCATATCCTTACCTTTATCAGTGTTTTATATTTTGGAATGTTCTCATGTTACTAATTAGCATTTTATATCTCAATTTGAAGAATTTTCAGCATTTCTTAAAAGGCAAGTCTAGTGATGAAATCTCTCAGCTTTGTTTTCTGTTGTTTGTTTGTTTGTTTGACCTGGGAAGTTCTTTTTCTCTCCTTCATTTCTAAGGGACAACTTTTCCAGGTAAAAAATTTTTGTTTGGCAGTTTTTTCTTTCAAGACTTTGAATATATCACCCCAATTTCTCTTGGCATGTAAGGTTTCTGCTGAGAAAATTTCACTGATTGTGAGGATTCCCTTGCATGTAAAGAATTTTTTTTCTTTCTGCTTTTAAAATTCTCTTTTTCTTTGATTTTAGGCAGCTTTATTATAATATGTCTTAGAAAAGATCCCTCTGAGTTGAAACTTTCCAGGAACCTATGAGCTTCATGAATTTGGGTGCCTAAATCTCTTTCTAGATTTGGGAGGTTTTCAGCCATTATTTCCTTATGTAATCTTTCTGCCCCTGTTTCACTCTCTTCTCCTCTCAGATTCCAAAAATGTGTTTGTTTCTTTTAATAGTATCCTATAATTCACAGAGGTTTTCTTCATTCTTTTTTACCTTTTACTCTTTTGACTGGTTAATTTCATATAATCGCTCTTCAAGTTCACATTCTTCCTCCTACTTGATCAAGTCTACTATTGCAGCTTTCTGTTGAATTGTTTAGTCATTGTATCTTCAGCTTTATGATTACTTTTTTTTTAATTGTCAAACTTCTCATTTTGCTCATGCATTGTTTTCCTAATTTTATTTAGCTATGCATCTGTGCTTTCTTGTCATTCACTGAATTTCTCTAAAAGACCTATTCTGAATTTTTATTGGACAGTGCCTAGATCATTTCTTGAAGGTCAGTTATTGGAGCTTTGTTAGTTTTCTTTGGTGATGTTAAATTTACCTGATTCTTTATGAGCCTAATATTCTTGCATAGGTAGCCATGCATTTGAGGAGGCAGTTTCCTCTTCCAGGCTTTCTTAACATTTTCCTGGGGCTGCTGACTTGTTTTCCTGCCCTGGGTTCAGTTGTAGATGTGCTGCACAGCTTCCTGGCATCTCTGGTTTTACTTCATGGTTGGGTGGGGCTGGAGGCCATGCTTGGCGGTTGGGCAGGGCTAATGACTTGCTTCCCTGTATGTGCGGGCTTCTAGATTGCTCTCTATGGTTGAGACAAACTGCCAGCTGGGGACCCAAAATCAGCAGATCTGGTGACCATGCTCTCTGGCCAGATGGAGCCACCAGCAAAGCACCACAGGATGGACTCTCTACTCAGGCACCGCATCCAGGAGGAACATGGTTCCTCTTGTGGCCAAGATCCACAAATTTATTGTTGTGAGACCCCCTTCCCCCTTCTCTAGCTAATTCCTGCAGTGATCTATCTGAGGCAGTACCTAAGTGAGCCTCCCTAAAAGTGTCCCAGAAGAGTGGAGAAGCTGAGTGTCCTCCCTGGATTCTCCTTTGCCCACTGGCGATACTGTAGACCCAGAGTGATGCCCTCAGCATGGTGCTGCACTGGCCTGGGGAAGGGGGGATGCAGTCAAAGTGAAACCACTCTTCTTAGCCTTCAAATGTGGACTTTTTCAGTTTTTATGGTCCAAAGGGGTACTTAAGCCTCACCCCTGGGTTCTGAGATCTTCACAAATGTGTCTCTTCTGTGGATAGCTGTTAGTTGCTCTTTCTGTGAGGGGGACTTGTCAAGAATAACCTGTTACTCTATCTTCCTGATATCACTTCAGGCAATAGCTTTTATAACTAGGCAGATTGGTGCTATGTAGCAATAGCTGGCAAGCATGTGTTATTAAGAACACTAGGTATAGATAAGTTAATAGTCTATGAAAAATAAAAAGAAAGTTAGACCACTCCTTGATCATAGTTAACACTGAAAGCAGTAATTATTTTATTTTTCAATTTACAGATTTTACAGGTAAGCCCTACATTGACATGTGACTTTGATATTTCTATCACATATATCTGTTGATATATATACTTAAGTCAAGTTTGTGAAGCTCTGAGAAAGAGATTCTAGAAAGCTATACCCTCACCAGAAAGCCCTCTGCATATATACAAGCTAGGGAAAATGTCCACAGCCCAAGCCAGTCAAACAACACTCAGATGAAAGGGGATTTTAAGGGCCTCAGTTAACAAGGCCTCCAGTAACCCGGCCAGTGGGCATACAAGTGTCGGCTCTGGCAGGCAGGTGCTGGATGACACACAGAAGGAGCCCTGAGAGGCTGTTTCCCCTTACACCACCTCAAAGTTTGGATTTTCAATTTATTTTTTAAAAGCAGATACACAGTAAACATCGGAATGTGAGTTTTATGCTAAATACATTTTGGTTTCAGAGCAGTTATCTCTTGCTGCCAGAATAGCCCTAAGGATTAAGATGGTTTATTGGGATCAAATGCCTGGGAGATTTATTATAGTGCAGACTGTTTACTCATTCCCATTAAAATGCCGATTATGCTTATTTCTTTGCCTCTCTCTCCTCTACCTCCTTTCTTCCCTCCTCCAAAACCCATATTCTATTATTTCATTTTCCAGCTTTAAGATGGATCTACTTAGATTTTTATTCTTTATTAAAATTGAGTCCTTGGAAGCTCTCTGACTTCATAGGGGCCAGGGAGCAGCAATGGCATATATGTAGCTCATTAAGATCTTGGGAACACTGAGTCCCTGGTTAGCAACCCCGAGGAATTGGGGCGGAGGGTGGGGGGAGTTTTTTCAGGGACTGTCTCTGATAACTGGAGTAAAAGGTGCATATTTGGAATTATTTGTTGTGAAGGATCACAAACACCCGGCTATAATTATCTATAATTTAGAGCCATGTAGGACCAAAGATGATAATTTGCCACAAGGTATATGCTTTCCTTGGGAAAAAGGGAGATAATTTTATAGCCCAATGCTATGTAAAACATTCAACAAGGCAGATGGGTTTGCACACAATATATCAGCTCTCAACACACGGCACATGGAAAAATGGGAGATATATAGGAGAGGAGATTTTGGGCTAAATCCTTGTAAGCTTTGGAGGCAAACTCGTTTTTTTAGGGGTAAATTATTTCAATCATTTTTTTCTCATTTACCAGTTCATATTCACTAACCAAATACTGTGAACTAGCCCCTATGCTGGGTGCTAGGGAGAGAACTGAAAGACACATGGTTCTGGACCTCAAGAAATTAGCTATTGCATACGAAGAGGTGTTGTACTTGTGTTTGTACCTAACTTCTAAAGATGAAGTATGAATGAGATATATAAGTATCTTTAGAGAAAGGAACATCTAGGTCACCTGAGATCTTCAGGAGAGGCCAAAGAGAGATGATGAAACCAAGAAAAATCAAATGACGTGTACGAGTATGGATGGAGCATTCTAGACAGAGGAAACCATGCTCTCGAAGGCATAGAGACGTAAGAGAACATGGCGTGTTCGTTCATTTACTCGTGCATGTTACAAATTTTACTGAGTACTTAATATGTACTAGCCACAGTACTAGTCATGCTAAGGAACTACTGATTTTTTTTTAATTAGTTAATGAATTTATTGTTTAATTTACATCCAAGTTAGTTAGCCTATAGTGCAACAACGATTTCGGGAGTAGATTCCTTAATGCCTCTTACCCATTTAGACTATCCCCCCCCTCCTACAACCCTTGCAGCAACTCTGTTTGTTCTCTATATTTAAAAGTCTCTTATGTTTTGCCCCCCTCCCTGTTTTTATATTATTTTTGTTTCCCTTCCCTTATGTTCATCTGTTTAGTATCTTAAATTCCTCATATGAGTGAAGTCATATGATATTTGTCTTTCTCTGACTGATTTCACTTAGCATAATACCCTCCAGTTCCATCCACGTAGTTGCAAATGGCAAGATTTCATTCTTTTTGTTTGCCGAGTAATACTCCATTGTATACATACCACATCTTCTTTACCCACTCACTTATCAGTGGACATTTGGGCTCTTTTCATACTTTGACTATTGTTGATAATACTGCTATAAAATTGGGGTGCATGTGCCCCTTCAAAACAGCACCCCTGTGTCCCTTGGGTAAATACCTAGTAGTGCAATTGCTGAGTTTTAGGGTAGTTCTATTTTTAAATTTTTGATGAAACTCCAAACTGTTTTCAAGAGTGGCTGCACCAGTTTGCATTCCCACCAGCAGTGCAAGAGAGATCCAGTTTCTTAACACACTCACCAACATCTGTCGTAACCTCAATTGTTAATGTTACCCATTCTGACAGGTGTTAGGTGGTATCTCATTGTGGTTTTGATTTGTATTACTCTGATGATGAGTAATGTCGAGCATTTTTTTTAATGTGTCTGTTAGCCATCTGGATGTCTTCTCTGGGGAAATATCTATTTATGTCTTTTGCCCATTTCTTCACTGGATTATTCATTTATTGGGTGTTTAGTTTGATAAGTTCTTTATAGATTTTGGATACTAACCCTTTATATGATATGACATTTACAAATATCTTCTCCCATTCCATCGGTTGCCTTTTAGTTTTGCTGATTGTTTCCATTGCTGTGCAGAAGCTTTTTATTTTGATGAGGTCCCAGTAGTTCATTTTGCTTTTGTTTCCCTTGCCTCCAGAAACATGTTGAGTAAGAAGTTGCTGTGGCCAAGGTCAAAGAGATTTTTGCCTGCTTTCTCCTCGAGGATTTTGATGGCTTCCTGTCTTAAATTTATGTCTTTCATCCATTTTGAGTTTATTTTTGTGTATGATGTAAGAAAGTGGTCCAGGTTCATTTTTTTGCCTGTCGCTGTCCAGTTTTCCCAGCACCATTTGCTGAAAGAGACTGTCTTTATTCTATTGGATATTCTTTCCTACTTTGTCAAAGATGAGTTGGCCATACATTCGTGGGTCCATTTCTGGGTTATCTATTCTGTTCCATTGATCTGAGTGTCTTTTTGTGCCAGTACCATACCGTTTGATGATTACAGCTTTGTAATATGCCTTGAAGTCTGGGACTGTGATGCCTCCTGCTTTGGTTTTCTTTTTCAAGACTACTTTGGCTATTCGAGTCTTCTGGTTTCATATAAATTTTAGGATTGTTCGTTCTAGCTCTGTGAAGAATGCTGGTGTTATTTTGCTAGGGATTGTGTTGAATATGTATATTGCTTTGGGTAGTATCAACATTTTAACAATGTTTGTCCTTCTAATCCAGAGCATAGAATATTTTTCCATTTTTTTGTGCCTCAATTTCTTTCATAAGATTTCTATAGTTTTCAGGGTATAGATTTTTTTCCCTCTTTGGTTATGTTTATTCCTAGGAATTTTATGGTTTTTGGTGCAAGTGTAAATGGGATCGATTCCTTGTTTTCTCTTTCTGTCGCTTCATTATTGGTGTATAGGAATGCAGCTGATTTCTGTGCTTTGATTTTATATCCTGTGACTTTGCTGAATTCATGGATCAGTTCTAAAAGTTTTTTGGTGGAATCTTTTGGAATTTCTATATAGAGTATCAGGTCATTGGCAAAGAGAGACAGTTTGACTTCCTCCTGGCTGATTTCTATTTCTTTTATTCCTTTGTGTTATCTGATTGCTGAGGCTAAGACTTCCAATACTATGTTGAATAACAGTGGCAAAAGTGGACATCCCTGTTATGGGAACTTCTGATTTTTAACATAAAGCATGGTGTCCTTCCTAGGCTGTTACCTTAATGAGAATAAGAATTATGTATATCTTATTTGTTTTGGGGCCTAGTATTTAGTATTTGTACAATGAATATATGTGGAAGCATGGTAATGGACATCCACAGGGAAGAGGATAACTAAAAGATGATAAAGAAATTCATGAGAGAGATATTTTGGGAATTATGATTAGATTATGTTAATTAGAACTAGGAGTATGGACAAATTGCTCAAAATTTATACATATATGAAAACAGTAGAAGGTAGAGAATGGAATAAATGAGAATTCTAACATTTCTGCACAAAAGAAGAAAGCACTATCATTAAAAAAGTAGGTTTTGGGCCACCTAGATGGCTGTCAGTTAAGTGTCTAACCTAAGCTCAGGACATGATCTCACAGTTTCATGAGTTTGAGCCCAGCATTGGACTGTCTGCTGTTAGGACAGAGCCTGCTTAGGATCCTCTGTCTTCCTCCCTCCCTGCCCCTGTGCTTGCTCTCTCTCTCTCTCTCTTTCTCTCTCTCTCAAAAATTAACATTATCATATATATATACATATATACATATATGAATGGATTTCTACCATGCCAGAGGCAAGTTTTATTTATTTGTACTTGCCCTGAGTGATAACATGCAACTACTTGCATTTTGGGGAATTTTGTTAAGTGCCTCCTTCTAAAAACCTCAATGCTCCCTCTTCCCTAGCCCTTGAATATTTGGTTCTTCAAGTCAACATAAAAACAAACAAACAAACAAACACAACAACCCAGACAAACAAAACTGTCCATGGTATTCGGTATTTCTACTTTGAGTTTCTTTAGTCATTAAATCTTAGTTTTAACTCAGATTCTAACTCATCTCATCCTTTGAACTCTTAGGCCTCAGTACCTCATAAAATACAATGTGATCTCCATATTCCTTCTTTAAGGAAAATAACCACAGTCTTAGCCACTTGACCAGTACCACAAACAAGACAGCCTTATTCCCTCTCTTGGAGCCTTTTGACACTAGGAGAGAGTGGCCACATAAGTAACAAGTAAACCACTTAAAACATTATCACCAAAGCCCTAGGGAGGGGAGAAGCTTTAAGGAGAGAGAAATTTCTTCTATCAAATGTCTCAGAGAAGTTCAGATAAGACCTGAAAAAGGATATAAAATTCTAGGAATAAAGGAAAGACCAAGTTCTTACACTCAAGAGACTTGCTGTCTTCTAAGGGACACGACTCTCTATAGAGAAATAGAGTTCCCTTAACATGCCTTAACATCACACTGTGATGATGTGTACCCAAAGTGTATTTATAGAATGAATAAATGCACGTGACATACATTTTCCCACAGGGGTTTCTTTGAATTGGGTTTGACAGCTAGGAGGTCATTGATGACCCAAATAAGAAAAGTTCCCTGTAGTAATAGAAGCAGAAGTCCAACAGCAGCAACTGAGAACTGAATAAGAAGTGAGGAAGTAGAGAAAATGAGGAAAGACAACTTATACTATTGTATAAAGATGATGTTTTTAAAAAGTACACAATTCATTTTCTTGATGGCATTTACTTGAAAGTTAAAATCAGAAAGTCCCTTGATTTTACAATGAAGAAAGATTCTCCATATTTTTTCCCTCGAAGGACATAAAAAACAAGTAGTTAGTCTTCTAGTACTCAGTAGCCTGAACGTAACTTAAGGACAATGACCAGATTTTATTTATCATTAGATATCCTGCAATTCTTAGCTCAGAGTTTGGTAACATACTAGGCACTCAGTTAATATTTGTTGAATAAATTAATGTATAAAGAACATATAAATGATGTGCTGGCCTATTCCGCTTATTCTAGAGTATAACCAAGAGAAGGGGAATAAAACAGTAATAGTAAAAGATGAAAATTGGATAAAATATATCACTTTGCCACATTTTATGCATGATGGCACCAAAAACTGTCGGTAATAAATGACTGAAAGAGTCAGCAAAGGGATGAAACATTAGATAGAAAGTAATTCAATATATATATAACATCTGAATTATTTGGTTATTTTAATGGTCAAAGGACTTTGCTGGTTGTTGATGTGCTTGTTTCATCTAGTTATGTGTGTTTATTAGCATATTGCCTACAACAATTTGCCAAGAATTTTGGGGCGAATTTAGCAGAACTGACTACAACTCATCTTTTTTTTTTTAAAGTTTATTTATCTATTTTGAGAGAAATTGAGAGAGGGCGCGCACACAAGGGAGGGCAGAGAGAGAGGGAGAGAGAGAATCCCAAGCAGGCTCTGCACTCTCAGATCATGACCTGAGTTGAAATCAAGAGTCAGTAGCTTAACCACCTGAGTCACTCAGGTGCCCCCTATAAGCCATCTTTGAAGAGAAAACACATAAAAGTACCCAGAAAGAGAAGAAACCTGCTACGCTTCCTACCTCACATTCCCTTACCTAAAGAAGGTAATTGGTTGACAAAGAACACCACCTCTTCTTATTTTTATTATTCAGAAGAAAGTAGGGAATGTGATCCCATCCCCTCGGTAGGTACAATTAATACCTGCTGTAATTGCTGTATAAAGGAGGGAAAGGATTTCTATGATTCCTTAACTTCGGTGGAAAGCAGTGCTTGCATTGTGTAATTTGCCTGTAGATTGTTAAAGTGATTGATGCTGTAGGCTACATTATATCATTTTCCCTTTTTTTTTTTGCGTAAGAGTGCATAGTTCTAGATTTTATGTTTGCCAGCTTACAGCATGGGGTATTTCTCACTCACTTTAAGTTCTCTTTGCTAAGCTCCTCCTCCTAAAAAGAAACATGGCAGTACAGTAAAACCTTGGTTTGTGAGCAAAAGTCTTTCCAGAAACATGCTTGTAATCCAAAGCACTTATATATCAAAGAGAATTTCAAGAATCTTTGGCTCAGTTGTGATCATGTGACATTTGGTGTCACATACTACTCGTATTGTAAGACATTGTTCATTTATCAAGCTAAATTTATTAGAAATGTTTGCTGGTCTTGCAGAACACTTGCAGAACAAGTTACTCACAAGGTACTTGTCCTGTACTTGTCCCCATATCTATGTCACCATTTGCCTTCTTTGCAAAAGAGAATGCACTGAAATAAGTGTCAAAAAAAGGGGGGGATTGATTCCATTTTTTAAAAAAATGATGAAACTGTCATATGGACCATATCAAGTGATAGAAACCTCTTCTACCCTGTCCCTTATAATTTATTTACCAAAGCAGCCAACACTCTATCCTGGGACCAAAACACAAGCAACAGCTAGCCCTGCAAAGAATCAAAATCATTTGCAGAATAGAAAGGCATTTTCCCCATACAAACATCCATTTTATGTTGTAAAATATCATTATAGTTTTAGGATATAAAGCTGTATTTGCAAGCTGTATAAAGCTGTATTTGCAAGACCAGGAAATATATCCTCAAATGGAGTTAGTTATTATTAATTGATAACTGGCCCAAATTTGCTCAGCTGAAGCATAAGTCTACAGTCACTGGTAACACATATCAAAGCCTGTGGACTTCCTCTTACTGATGATCACTCTGGAACTCATGGCACCTTGGTGGAAAACTTAGGTATTTCTGTTACAATGGGCTTCCATTCCCAGAAGATGCTGGACAGCATTACCTTTACTTGAAATGTTACCTGGCTGACAAAATACCCAGTTATGGCTATACCAATAGACACAGAAATTCTAAGAAATAACTATTTTCTTAACAGGGTTAGTTATTCCATCAGTAGCTTAACGAGGGCAGAATGACTGATTATTAAGAATTTTTCCAAAAAATGGCCAAAGAATTCCAAGTTGGGACATTGAGTCCCTTTTTAAATTTATGAGTGCTGAGTAAAAAGAAGTAGAATAAAAATGAGTATATATATACATGAATACTTTAAAGTAAGTGTAAAACAGAAAGGACACCTATCTGTATCCAGAGTAGGTTCTATTTAACTCTTAGGAATGTCCAGGGCATTTTAAAAACAAAGACTACTTAAAGAAAATTACAGCATGAAATTTTATTTTTCCTTTATTTGTATAAAAATCTGATTTATATTTCCCTTTTATTACTCAGTATAGAGTTTCATAAAAATAGGATATTATTTTCCTATGAATTGTTACCTGTTCCCATTTTAAAACATAATTTAAATTTTCTCTTCCAGTAGCTAAAGTTGGACACCATGTGGATTATGGCAAGGGAACGAGAAATAAGACAGAAGACATATTAACAAGGAACTTTGATTTAGTGAGAGTGGAGAGTCATGAGATATGCCTGTCTTTCAAGGTGAGCGAAAGTTACAGTACTTGACATGAGGCAGGATACAGGATACATCCACTGTCCGTGTTATGAGAATATTTTTATAGGTAACTTACTTTTGTTTACAGTATTTACATGCTTACTTTTAAGGTATGATGTGTAGCATGTTCTAATAGGAATTCTAGTGCTTTTCATTATTTTAGGTCCAACCTAGTTTTTGGATTAAAAGTTGTTGTATCCAGACCCCTAAACCCCTGACAGCTAAGGATCCATTTGTGCTTCTTTGATCCACATTGCTTTCATCCTTTCTCCTCTCAAATAGCCTTGGTGAGTTCCCATGTTTTATCTTAGAGAACTTTTCCTTTATTTTCCTTCTATTTGTCCTCTTCAATTCAACTTCCTTAAAAGAAAAAAAAAAAAAACTGCTGTCAGAAACCAAACCTTTCCACCTCTGGGGCCTCACTGAATTCAAGAAGTAATGACTGATTCTTACAGTTGTTCACTATAGTCTAATCCCAATTTATGGCAACTCATTCTACAATTTTATGACTCGTTGATAGTATCTCATGAATAACAATGAAAGAATAACCTATCACTGCAGATTCCCTGACAAAGTGGTGATATGTAAATGCAAAGATAATTGCCATTTGGAAATGAAGGTTCTCTCTCTCATATTCTCTCTTTCTCTCTCTCTTTTTTTTTTTTTGTAAACATAATCCATTGAAAATAAAAACTAGTTAAGATACATGCATTCTACTGCTGACATTTTTAAAAGTTGGCTTCAATTTGATTAGTGCGAGTAGAATTTGACCCAAGAATACTCTTAGGGAGTTTCATTGATGTATAGAAAAAAGTAACAAGATTCCTACTTAAAAATTAGCAATATGCATTAGATGTAAGAAGATATCTAATAAAGGAGATGGGCACATATGCAGTTAGAGATTCAAGGATCAATTGCACTTTTAATTACTCAGCACATCAGGAATCTGATCTCAATTATCCAAGCCATGTAGGCAAGTCTTAATTCTTATGGCAAAAATGATCTGGGTAGTCAGAATAATTAAAAATCACAGATAATCCCAAACCCTTATGGCAACGATTCATTAAAGTCTCCTCCCTTAGAGAAATGGTTTTATAAAAGTTACAAATCATTACAAAACTGTCTGGCTTATGTCTCTTCTCCTCTGATTATTCCACTGCAATCTCTGGGGAAGGCCATCCAAACAGTGAAAAAGCCCAGACAGGAAAGAAGAGGAAAGGGGCGGAGCCTCAAGGAGAAGCCATATATCTCCCAACAGACTCAATATAAAGCAAGAGACTGTCAGTGGCAAACCTATCCTGGAGAAGCATTGAGAGTAGGATCCATATCATTCTGTTTAAAACAGCAGTGTAAGACACAGAGAGGGAGGGAGATAAAACATAAGAGACTCTCAAAGACTAAGAACAAACTGAGGGTGAGGGAGGTGAGGATGGGGGGAGAGGGGGTGACGGGCATTAAAGAGGGCACATGTTGGGATGAACACTGGGTGTTATATGTAAACCAATTTGAAAATAAACTATTATAAAAAAATAAAATAAAATAAAACAGCAGTGAGTAGTCAACCTATGGGAGAGGGTGCATAGCCAGGTGTCAATGTCCTGACTAGAACATAAATAATTTCTAGATTGGTAACTATGTAGAGGGACTATGTTTTAGATATTCTTTTTTCCTTTTTTTCCACCCCCGCCAAAAGCCTCCATAATACTAGCATATAAGATTCTTTGTTACACTCAATTCAAAAACAATCTTTTACTTCACCTTTTTCCTCATTGTTCTTTTTTACTGGCATACCTGCTGCCTTATCAGTCCCAACCTGGGACTGATAATCCATTACGGACCAGTTTTCTAACTTCAGATTCACTTCTAACTTCAGATTCAGTAAGTTTTTTGCTTAATCATTACTTTTATCTTTAAAACTTCATTTTACAAAATCTAGATAAGTGTCCTCCAGTTCCTGTCTTCAGGCTCTCCATTCAACAAGAATCTAGAATACTCTAAGCAGGTTTCATCATTCTCTTTCTCTTTTTCAGCCCTAGGTCGAAATCAATGTATGCACCTGGAAATAATTTTCATCAGGATGTTACATTTCCCATAATGGGAAACTAAATCATGCTTAGAGATGCCAAAGGAGCACATTGACTCTTAGACAACTGACCCAGGAAGGATTTTATTCTCTCAGAGGCATTTTCTTCAACCAGGCATGCAGTTTGTAGGAGAGGTAGGTATAGACAATACACATGGAGTAGTAAGGGAGGAAGGGGTCTAGATCTAACTATTGAGATAATCAGCTGAGTCAATCTGGGCAATCAATATGCAACAAATACAACGATCTTGCCAAAATATTTTCTTCCTCCCTCCCTCCCTTCCTTCCTTTCTTCCTTCCCTGCTTCCTTCCAAAAGTATTTCTTAAACACCATTCCAAATACTATAAGAAGTACTCATAAAATAGTAGGTAAAATAAACTCGGGCCTTCGCCTGGAGCTTACACTTCAGTAGGAAAGTCACCCGATGATAAAACCTTAAACAAGAAAAAACAAGGTAAAATTTGTATATGCAGAAGTCAATTGTAACTAATTTAGTCTAGTGCCTGGGTGGTGGTCAAGGAAGACTTTCTAAGGAAGTGACTTTCACAATGAGACCTGAAAAATGAATAATAGTTAACTAGACAAATGGCACTGTGGGGGAGGTGGAAAGGTAAGCAGTAGGAGTCTCTCAGGTAGAGAAAAATGGATATAGAGAGGAATCCTCCAAGAACATGACTCCTTTAAGGAACAGAAATGAGGAGTGATAAGAATATAGATGTAGGCAGGAACCAGGTTTTGTTTTTTTGTTTTGTTTTGTTTTGTTTTGTTTTCGTTTTGTTTTGTTTTAAGAGAGAGAGAGAGTGTGCACCAGCAGGGGAGAGGGGCAGAGAGAAAGGAAGAGAAAGTATTCTAAACAGGCTCCATGCCCAGCATGGAGCCCAATGCAGAGCCCAACACACATGTGATGCAGGGATCGATGCAAGTCTTGATCTCACAACCCTAAGATCATGAACTGAGCCAAAAATCAAGAGTCGAATATTTAATCAACTGAGCCACCCAGGTGCCTCAATCTTAAATATTCATATAAGCTATATGTTGATAATATAAAATCTCATTCCATAAAACTCATACATGAAAGGTTTCTAACTCAATTTTATTTTATTTTGAGCACTATGATAAACATTGACTAGCTGTTGACAAAATCTATTTCCCATTCCTCTTAGATATGTGGTTAGACAATGTTTTTCAGTTTCCTTTGCAAGTAGCTGTGGTCACGTGTCTGAGTTCTGACCAATAGAATGAGAGAATATTCCTGTAGTCTTTGCCAATAAAAACTTCCTGTCCAGTCCTCCACTCACTCTCTTCCACTGTCAGACAGCTAGATATCTATGCCCAAGGTGACCTTGGAAGCCACGTACAAAGAATATCACTTCTCCCTCCCCCATACACACATACACACATACTACTATGTTGAGTGGATATTCTAAGGAACATGTTTCTATTTTACTAAGCCTTTGAGATTATGATGTTTGTATATCACACCAGTGATTCTTAAAATGTAGTTCTGAGAGGAACAGCAGTTCCATCACCTGAGGACATGTAAGAAATGCTAGTTTCGGAGCCCTACCCCAGATCTACCTGCTGAATCAGAAATTCTGGAAGTGGTGGCACAAAAACAGACACATAGACCAATGGAATAGAATAGAGAACCCAGAAATGGACCCACAAGGATATGGCCAACTAATCTTTGACAAAGCAGGAAAGAGTATCCAATGGAAAAAAGAGCCTCTTTAACAAATGGTGCTGGGAGAACTGGACAGCAACATGCAGAAGAATGAAACTAGACCACTTTCTTTCATCACTCACAAAAATAAACTCAAAATGGATGAAGGACCTGAATGTGAGACAGGAAACCATCAAAATCCTAGAGGAGAAAGCAGAAAAAAACCTTTTTGACCTGAGCCACAGCAATTTCCTACGTGACACATCTCCAAAGGCGAGGGAATTTAAAGCAAAAATGAACTATTGGGACCTCATCAAGATAAAAACTTCTGCACAGCAAAGGAAACAACCAACAAAACTAATAGACAACTGACAGAATGGGAAAGGATAATCGCAAATGACATATCGGATAAAGGACTAGTATCTAAAATCTATAAAGAACTTACCAAACTCCACACCTGAAAAACAAATAATCCAGTGAAGAAATGGGTGCAAGATATGAATAGACACTTCTCCAAAGATGACATCCAGATGGCCAACAGACACATGAAATGATGCTCAATGTCACTCATCATCGGGGAAATACAAATCAAAACCACACTGAGATACCCTGACACAGGTTAGAGTGGCTAAAATGAATAAATCAGGAAACTATAGATGCTGGCGAGGATGTGGAGAAACATGCACCCTCCTACACTTTTGGTGGGAATGCAAACTAGTGCAGCTGCTCTGAAAAACGGTGTAGAGGTTCCTTAAAAATGCAAATAGAACTATCCTATGACCCAGCAATAGCACTGCTAGGAATCTACCCAAGAGACACAGGAGTGCTGATGCATAGGGGCACGTGTACCCCAATGTTCATAGCAGCATTTTTGACAATAGCCAAATCCTGGAAAGAGAATAAGTGTCCATCAACGGATGAATGGATAAAGAAGATGTGGTATATATATACAATGGAATACTACACAGCAATGAGGAAGAATGAAATATGGCCATGTGTAGCAATATGGATGGAACTGGAGGGTATTAGGCTAAGTGAAATAAGTCAGTCAGAGAAAGACAGATACCATATGTTTCCACGCATAGGTGGGTTTTGAGAGACTAAGCGGAAAACCATGGGGGAAGAGGGGAAAGAAAAAAAGACACAGAGAGGGAGGGAGACAAAACATAAAAGACTCCCAAAGACTAAGAATAAACTGAGGGGTGAGGAGGGTGTGGGAGGGCGAGAGTAGGTGACTGGCACAGAGGAGAGCACTCCTTGGGATGAGCACTCAGTGTTGTATGGAAACCAAGTTGACAATACATTATTTAAAAAAAAAAAAGAAAAGAAAAAAGGAAGTCTGGAGGTGGGGCCAGCAATCTGTGTTTTATAAGCCTTCCATGTGATTCTGATGTGGAGTTAAAGTTGCAGAACACTCTATCATTTTACATTACCTTAACCCCTTCCACCCAGTGACAGAGTCAAGTTCAGTTAATTCAGGGAAGTCAATCAATACGGCATTTCCTTTGTCAGTTCAACTCACATACGTTATCAAGGCATAAGATTGGGTCCATCTGACCCTTAGTTATTATCTTTTATTCACCTGTGATCTCCTCTATAATTTCTCTCTCGCTCTCTATGTGTGTGTGTTTATTTTTGACTGGTTCTTGTTTTTCCATGATGATTGCTACTTTGTCTTCCTTATGCTAACCTCTTCAGGTGAGGCCTCCGGCTACTTATGCATCTTCCTTTACATGCAAGAATACCTTCATACGCACTTTAAGAAAATCCACATTTCCACATAGCTCCCTCTACTCTACCCTTCCCATGCTATGCCATGAGATTGGGGAACTATTGAAGGTGTTCAAACTTCTCAGGCTCTCTATGAGGTGTTAGGGACGGGTGTTCTGTACTCTACATTTTTTTTCTCCTTCTCTAGCCAGACTTATCTAGTGAAAGAACAGGAATGGGACTCTGTTTTAGGGACAAATAACATAATTTAAGTGTATGGCTTCCTTTTTAACTATCTCTGCAAATCTCCCTTCTCTGGCCTGTTAGTGGTGCTAAGAAAACTGGCTTTTTAAATACGTTGCATTTTGCTAAATATATTCTTTATGGTATAAAATATGTCTTTTTTTTTTCAAATTTCTTATATCCTTGTTTATGTCTGACACATCCATAATTCTCTTAACTTACTTATAAGTAATTTATTCTCATGAATTTTCAGATTTCACAGTTCAAAAAGCTTAAAGGAGCATCTGGGTGGCTCAGTTGGTTAAGCATCTGACTCTAGATTTCAGCTCAGGTCTTGATCTCACAGTTTGTGAGTTTGAGGCCCAAGTCAGGCTCTCCACTAACAGCATGGAGCCTGCTTGGGATTCTCTCTCTCCCTCTCTCTCTCTCTGCCCCTCCCCTCCCCCATGCTCTCTCTCTCAATCAATATTTTTTTTAAAAAGCTTAGATATAGTGGTACATATATACAATGGACTACTATGTGGCAATGAGAAAAAATGAAATCTGGCCATGTGTAGCAACATGGATGGAACTGGAGGGTATTATGTTAAGTGAAATAAGTCAATCAGAAAAAGACAGATACCATATGTTTCCACGAATAGGTGGACTTTGTGAGACTAAGCAAAAACCAGGGGGAGGGGAAGAGGGGAAAGAAAAAAAAGACACAGAGAGGGAGGGAGATAAAACATAAGAGACTCTCAAAGACTAAGAACTAACTGAGAGTGAGGGGGATGGGGGGGAGAGGGGGTGATGGGCATTAAAAAGGGCACATGTTGGGATGAACACTGGGTGTTTTATGTAAACCAATTTGAAAATAAACTATTATAAATGAAAAAAAAAAAAGCTTAGATATACTTCTGAGTGTGCCTTATTTAATCTTTCCAATTCCTCCATGATTTCTACTCAGTTTTCCACAAGTAAAATAAATTATTTTCCTGCATGTATATAGTATGTATTAATGGGTGTTTATCCTGGGACTTTTCTAAATTTTTTAATTTATTTTTGTTAAGAACATTTAACATACTACACACAACAATTTTTTTTAATGTTTATTTAATTTGAAAGAGGGAGAGAGAAGAAGAGAGAAAGCAGGAGAGAGACAGAGAGAGAGAGGGGGAGAGAAAGAATCCCAAGCAGGCTCTGCACTGTTAGCATGAAACCCATTGCAAGGCTCGACCCCATAGAACATGAGATTATGACCTGGGCCAAAACCAAGAGTCAGACACTTAGTGAAATGAGCCACTCAGGTGCCTTTCAACAAACTTTTAAGTGTACAGTATTGGTGACTATAAGTATGACATTGTACAGCAGAATTCCAGAACTTATTCATCTTGCTTAACTTCAACTTTATGCTTATTAATTAGTGACTCCTCCCTTTAGCCCCTGACAACCAACATTCCACTCTTCGATTCTATGGATTGAACTATATTGAATACCTCATATAATTGGGATCATATCCTATGTGTCTTTCTATGGTTGGTTTATTCCACCTAACATAATGTCTTCAAGGTTCATCCATGTTGTCTCGTACTGTAAAATATCCTTCCATCTAAGGCTGAATAACATTCTATTTATATACGTGTACTAGCTATTCTTTACTCTTTCATTCACCAATAGGCATTTAGGTTGTTTCTACACCGTGGATATTTTGAGTAGTGCTGCAGTGAACATGGGGGTGCAGATATCTCTTTGAAATACTTATTTCATTTCCTTGGATATATATCCAAAGGTGGAATTTCAGGGTCATACGTACTTCTTTTTTTAATTTTTAAAAGACCCTCCATACTGTTTCCATAATGGCTGTACCAATTTACATTCCCATCAACAGTGTGGAAGGGTTTCAGTTTCTGTACATCCTCACCAAGACTTACCTTTTGTCCCTTAGCCATTCTAAAAGATGTGAGTTGATATCTCACAATGGTTTTGATTTGTACTTGCCTGATAATTATTGATATTGAGGACCTTTTCATAGACCTGTGGAATGTCTTCTTCTGAGAAATGACTCCTCCCTGGTCTCCTGGAGAATGGGGCTGATTATAGGTCAAGTTGGGCTAGATCTGAGTATAGAGGGGAATGTGAATGCTTTGGGCCTGTAACTGGAATTATGTGCAGCAATCTTGCTACCAGGGTGTGGGGCTGCCTTCTCAAAGCAGTTCTCCTTAATCTTGGACTTTATTAGGATTTCAAACCTCCCACGTAGATCCCAATGTTCCCATCAAGGCACTCTTGATTACGGATGACTACCAGATTGTTGTTTGGGTTGCGGAATGTGAGCTGCGGACCTTTTATTTCATCACTTTTGCTGCTTTCACCCTCCCCCGGTGGCATTTTTTAAAGAAATAGGAAAAGCAATTCATATGGAAACAAAAAAGACTGCATATAGCTAAATCAATCCTGTGCCTTACTTTTAATGATGTCAAAAGATACCTAAAGAAAAAAAGATGAAAAAATGAGCAATAAACTAGAATAATATATCTGCACTATCTAAAGCCACAAAGGAGATATATATACGTACACATACTTATATATAACATATAATGTATATCTTACTAATCAAGAGAAAAAATCTTATATTTTATTTATGTATGTATATCAGCATGTATCTTACTAATCAGTAGAAAAAATTGAAGATATCAGGGGCACCTGGGTGGATCACTGGGTTAAGTGTCTGACTTGGGCTCAGGTCATGATCTCACAGCTTGTGAGTTCAAGCTCCATGTCAGGCTCTGTGCTGACAGCTCGGAGCTTGGAGCCTGCTTCAGATTCAGTGTCTCCCTCTCTCTTTGCCCCTCCCCTACTCACACTCTGTCTCTCTCTCTCCTTCAAAAATAAATTTAAAAAAATTAAAACTTAACAAAAATATTAAACATATCAATAGAATAATTGAGGGAAAAGCAGAAACAGCCATAAACAGAGAAAAAAAAGACAAATGGCTAATCAATGTACCAAATCACATTAATGCTTTGGAGAAGAAAATCAAGCTATAAAGATAAGGAAATCAAGACCACACAAGATACAATTTGATTGCATTTAATGGGTAAAGATAAAAAGCTAAGCAATTCCAGAATAGACCAACAGGCTTCCTTATACAGAGCTCATGCTGCAAACACTTTAGCATTATCTGTTAGGATTGCATATCTAAGTTACTACCCAAAAGCAACTCTTGCTCATGTGTTTAAGAGTCAGATTTACGGGGCGCCTGGGTAGCTCAGTTGCTTAAGTGTCTGACTTTGGTTCAGGTCATGATCTCACGGCTAGGCTCCTGGGTTGGAGCCTAGCCTTGGGTTCAGAGCCTGGAACCTGATTAGGATTCTGTCTCCTTCTCTCTCTGCCCCTCCTCCCCATCTCTGTCTCTCTCTCTCTCTCAAAATATGAAAGGTTTTTTAAAAAAGAGCCAGATTTCAAGGGAGCTATAGACATGAAATTTGGGAGAGGATTGTCCTTGGGGAAAAGGCAGGAAGATGAGACAGAGTAGGATCATATATATAAGTAGATGCAAGTTATTGTTAAGGTTTTCGTTCTTGAAAAGTAAAGTAGGTTATAAGATAGTCTTTACATTATTAAAAATAAAATGAAATAAATGAGGGCCTTGTATGAAAAAATGATACTGTGTTTCAGAAGCCAAGTATCATGACTCATTTAATTCCAAGCATATAAGGTCAATAAAAAGAAAGAAAAATAATCTTTAGGCTTTTGCAAAACAAAAGCTCTGGTTTCTGAAACAGATAAGATTTATTTTTAATTATATTATTATTATTATTATTATTATTATTGATGTTGTTGTTATTATTTACTACTCTTACCAGCTTTACTCCCCTAAGGCATTAGATGGATTCCATGAAGTAAAGGAAAGTCATTACTGGGAGCAAAACAAACATTTAGTTAGTATATGAAAATAGTATATCATTATTAATGATAAGATGGTTAGATTTACACTGTCAAGGGGTTATCATTTAGGCAGAATTACAGAGTTTTTGTGAACCATCTTGAATATTAATACATTAACATATTCCATGTTTTTCAGAAAGTCCGAAATAGATCAACTTTGTTTAGCTACTTTCTAGTCATTTATCTTGAGACAAAGCAATTATTCCTACCCATTTGTGGGACACAAAATGCGCCATCTACCTAACTTCCTAATGGACATCCAAAGAGGAAGGAAATTTTCATTCTTTCAAAGAAAACTGATGCATTGTGAAAAGTATAATGAAAGAAAAACCTGATAGAACTAAAGAACCTACTGTAGAATAAAGGCTCTTAATAATACAGTACCTGGGTTAAAAAAAAAGTTTCCCATGCTGAAGCATCATTGGGGAGTCCCATTGCAGTTCTTGTCCAACAACATGAAATATATCTTTAAAATATAGGTTAGTACTGGGGCGCCTGGGTGGCTCAGTCGGTTAAGTGGCAGACTTCAACTCAGGTTATGATCTTGGTGAGTTTGAGCCCCGCGTTGGACTCTATTCTGACAGCTCAGAGCCTGGAGTCTGCTTCCAGTTCTGTGTCTCCCTCTCTTTCTGCCCCTTCCCTGCTTCTCTCTCTTTCTCAAAAATAATAAACAGTAAAAAAAAATTTTAATATGGTAGTACTTATAAAAAAGTACTTATAAAAAAGATATTTTCTCTTTACATGGTTTTAAAGCATGAAAGCAATTTAATGTCAGTTCTTCAATGTGGAAAATAGAGGAATTGTAGAAATGGAAATAGAGGAATAGAACCAGAAGAAAAATTCTGACTTCATAACCCATTATCAACCGTTATGTAATGAACATGGTTTTGAAATATACAATTAAACAATCATCCTCACTGACAAAGGCCTAATTATATTAATTTAAATTATAAAAACTGATTATTGGTAATCTATTCTACTTAAAGTTAATAGACAAAAAGAAGCAATATAAAGTCCTAAATAAGTAGGGATTTTTTTGGATTGTATTTGTTTATTTATTTTAATGTTTGTTGATTTTTTAATAAATTTTTTTAATTCTTTTTTTTTCACTAAAAGTTGGGTCTCCGACACAAGCATAATGAACAAATACAAGTAAAATTATTAAAGAAATTTATCCTTGAAACAAATTAACTATTACCATCTTTGAAAATGAACATAGAAATAGTGTAAGGACTGCTGAAATATAAACAATTTGAATTTTAAAGTCATTTATTCTGTTGAAAATATATATCTGTTTTATTTTTTATTTTTTTTAATTTTATAATAGTTTATTTTCAAATTGGTTTACATATAACACCCAGTGTTCATCCCAACATGTGCCCCTTTCAATGTCCATCACCCCCTCTCCCCCCTCCCCCATCCCCCTCACCCTCAGTTTTTTCTTAGTCTTTGAGAGTCTCTTATGTTTTATCTCCCTCCCTCTCTGTGTCTTCTTTTCCTTTCCCCTCTTCCCCTCCCACTGGTTTTTGCTTAGTCTCACAAAGTCCACCTATTCGTGGAAACATATGGTATCTGTCTTTTTCTGACTGACTTATTTCACTTAACATAATACCCTCCAGTTCCATCCATGTTGCTACACATGGCCAGATTTCATTTTTTCTCGTTGCCATGTAGTAGTCCATTGTATATAAGTACCATAACTACTTTTTTTTGAGAGACAGAGTATGAGCAGGGGAAGGGCAGAGAGAGGGGGAGACACAGAATCGGAAGCAGGCTCCAGGCTCTGAGCCCGTCAGAGCCCGATGCGGGGCTTGAACTCACAGACTGTGAGATCATGACCTGAGCCGAAGTCGGCCGCTTAACCGACTGAGCCACCCAGGCGCCCCTAATGTTTATTGATTTTGAGAGAGAGAGAGAAAGCGCAAGCAGGGGAGATGGAGAGAGACAGAAAATCCCAAACAGGCTCCTCAATGTCAGCACAGAGCTCTATGTGGAGTTCAAACTCATGAACTGTGAGATCATGACCTGAGCTGAAATCAAGAGTCAGATGTGGGTGCCTGGGTGGCTCAGTTGGTTGAGCGTCCAACTCCAGCTCAGGTCATGATCTTGTGATCCGTGAGTTCAAGCCCTGGGTCAGGCACTGTCTTGACAGATCGGAGCCTAGAGCCTGTTTCAGATTCTGTGTCTTTCCCTCTCTCTTCCCCTCCCTAACTCATGCTCTGTCTCTCTCTCTCAAAAATGAATAAATGTTAAAAACAAAACAAAAAAACCAAAAGCCTGATGTGTTAACTGACTGAGCCACCCAGTGCCCCAAGATCTTATTTTTAAGTAATCTCTACACCCGTGTGGGGCTTGAACTCACAATCCTGAGATCAAGAGTTGTGTGTTCCCTGACTGAGCTAGCCAGGTGCCCCGTAAGTAAGTTTTTAAAAGTGAATGGTTATTTGAGTAATAAACACATATTATACTTAACATGCTTTAAATAAAGGCCCAATTTGTGCTTTGTGGGATTTGACTTTTTTTTAAATACTTATTTTATAATTTTAGAAATAAGTTCTTTACATGAAAAGAAATTGCCTGTAGTTATGAATAACTTGGTTTAAAAATTAAGCATCCAATTGTTTGTATCATTATTTATAATATTAAATAAAATGAAAAACATATTCAACAGCGGGGAATTATTTAACTTATGTTACATCATTAAAACAATGCAATTAAAATAACGACTTGCCTTTGCATTACTTGTTTAAATCATTTTAAAGACATTAAAATTCATGTGTATAACAATTTATCTATATGAGCAAAAGCTTTTGACATAATATTAAGTTTAAAGAGATATAAAACGGTAAACAATTGATGCCAATTAGGCACAGCCATGACTAGGGAAACAAAGATTGGAAGGCAAGTGCATCATGTTTCATTATTGCCATGTTTTCATGTTGAAATAGCAGGTGGTACTTTTCTGTATTACCGACATTTTTAATAAAAATTACAATGATTACCATAATAAGCATCCTTGTGGGAAAATTGTTGTTCATATCATTCCTCATTGCCTTACAACAAATTCTATAAATAGATGTATCAGAACAAAGAATGTTCCCAAAACTTCTTATCTAGTGCCAATTGCTATCCAGAAATTTTTGTACAAATGTACAGTCTAGCAAGCAGTAAATAGGATGCCCCATTGTAACTTTTATTTTTATTTTATTTATTTATTTTTAATTTATTTTTATTTTTATTTACTTAATTTTTATTTTCAATGTTTATTTTTGAGAGAGAAAGAGCACGAACAGGGCAGAGGCAGAGAGAGAGAGAAAGAATCCCAAGCAAGTTCTGCATTGTCAGCTCAGAGCCTGACATGGGGCTTGATCCTATGAACTGTGAGATCATGACCTAAACCGCAATCGAGTATTGGATGATTAACCGACTGAGCCACCCAGGTGGCCCCCATTCTTTTTTAAAAAGAAAGAAAAATGAAGTAAACCAATATTGGAGCCTCTTTTTTCCCAAATGCGGTTCTAAGATTCATTGTGTTTTATTATTACTATAGAAAATATGCAAAGATATTGCATGTTTCAGCATAGTGACAAGTGTGTTTGGAAATTGCCTGTTTTCTCTAATTAGGAAGCTTTGTAGAGATCCCCAGGAAATACATTTCCATTAGTTTATGTAGTCAAGGTAAAGGAAGCCATGACTGCTCTGAGTGAGACCGTTCTGTAATTACCTCCCCTTGAAGACCACTTCCAATCTCTGTAAGCAAGGTAAAATAATTTATGTCTGAATGTTTCTCATTTTTGAGAACAGTTCTTACCTTCACTCAGTTCTGTTTGTCTGGCTTTCCCATGTGAATGTTTAAATACTTAAAAGAATTTTGGCCAAGTCCTTACTTAAATCCTTTAATATCACTGTAAGATTTTAAAAAAATTTAATCACAACATAATCACTTTTCATTTAGTCCTTCAGTAAATCCTAGGAAAATGACAGAATACCTGTTCAAAATGAGATATACAGCTTTATTTTGAATATATATTTTTTGTTTCACTATAAATTGCCACACTTATCTTTGCTTTGGACACCGCTGCCTGAAATTTCTGTAACTGAAATACACTGATAAACATATAGAATTTAAGGAGACATAATAAAGTCTGGAACCAGGATACTTCTATTCGACTCTTTCTCTTTATGAAGCTCCAGTTCCTTCATTTAACATGAAGATAATAACACTAAGTGCCCCTAGGGTTTTTATGACTTTAAACAAGATAACTTAATGTAAAATATACATTTCTATATATCACTAAGCAGGTGCCAGGTCTTGCTTCATTCATCATTATTATCATGATCACCACCATCACCAAACCTGTAGTGGATAAACTTCTTAATGATTAGGTCTCAACTACTGAAGAGTGGGTTTTGTTTTTGTTTTTGTTTTGTTTGTTTGTTTGTTTTTGAGAGAGAGAGAGAGAGTGTAAGTGAGCGAGGGACAGAGAAAGAGAATTCCACAAGGGCCAGAGAGAGAGAGTGAGAGAGAGAAGGAGAAGAGAAGCGAGGCTCACCCAATGCAGGGCTCGAGCTCACGTGATGTGGAACTTGAACTCACAAATCATGAGATCATGACCTGAGCTGAAGTCAGATGCTTAATGACTGATCTGCCCAGGTGCCCTGGAGAGGGGTTTTAAATGAAGATTCTTGGACCTCATGCCCAAAGAGTCTGATTCAGTATGAGGGGCTGGGGCCCAGATGATTCTGATGTAAAGGGTCACTGACTACATTTTGAACGTCTGACTTACAGCTGGTCTAAGAATTAAATTGACATGAAACAGATTAACAGGAGGAAATCAAACTTAATTTTGTAAATATGATGATTCACACAGACACGAGGTTCCAAAGACAGTCGGGCAAAATGAAGCACATATGTCATCCTCATCCAAGAAGGGGACGGGGTCTGGGACTTCAAAGAAAAGGAAAGCAATTCATAGGAAGATGAAAAAAAAGAGTAAAGGTTTGGCAAACAAATATCTGCTGAGCCATACGGAAACAATGAGACAAAGAAAGGAATTTTAACAAACAGACTTTGCTACATTCCTCCCTGTCTACTGTACCCAATTCATATTTTACTGTAGTTATTGATGGTGAGAGCTCCCTTCCTGGACCAGGTCCTTTGTCTAAATTCTCTCAGGCAGTTAGGAGGAAGGTCACAATTTCTTCCTGAGCCTTTTGGACCTTGATTGTTTTCTGTTTGAAATATAATCTCATGCCAAAGTGGCACACTACAGAGCAACTCTCCCTTGGCCCCTACAGGAGTCAAGGTAAGAAACTTAGCTCTCCTGTTTGTTTGTTTGTTTTAAGTTCAATCACATGGAAATAGAAAAAAGTAGAAAAATTGTTTCAACAAGCAACCTGTTTCCAAAGTGATTATCCCATGTTAAATGTGAAGAACTATTGATGATCTACACAATAGTACCTGTGTTTGGGGATAGAGCGCCCTCTTGCTTTCCTCCTGTTGCTTTTCCTCTGGGGAATTTCATTGCTCTATGACATCGCAGGTGGTGGATAGCAACAGAAAAAGGAGTGGGCCCACAGCAGGACACCATCAGGAAGCACCCAAACAGTGGCCAAGACTGGAATACAGATGCCGCATGGCCTAGGCACATTCTCTGGCTTAATCACTTACATCCACTGTGCCCACTTTCTCATCCGTAAAATAGGGAACTAACAGTATCTACCTTATAGCATTGTTGTAGCAATTAAATGATGGGATTTTGAAATAGGATGACTAAAGCTGAAGTGCATTTTAATTAATCATCTTCGTTCAGCTGTCTTCCTCCCTAAAGGTTGGCAGTCATTGATCAAATAATGTATCCTATCTCTTCCTCTCCCCAGCCAAAGATGCTGCCTATGATACGGAATACAAATTATAAAAGGAAACATGGAACACTGGTCAAGCAAAATGTATTGCTCTGCCTGCAATTTCCCCTTCTCTACTCCAGATATTAAAAACTAATTCTCTCAGTTATTCATTGCTGGCAGAGATGATTAATTTAATCTTTATAGATAAAGTAAAATGTTTGGACGAAAGGAGCAAATACTCTGCTGAGGCTAATTGTAAGGCACATTCGGGTGAATAATTCATTGTGTGCAGTATAATGATATCATAGATGGTTAGCCAAGAACAAACATCAATTCTATAAAGAGAATTAAACTAAAACCACGTCCATTTGGTGGCAGAAAATGAATATAGTCCTTACAGCCAATATGGATCACATTTTGGTAGATCCTACCAGGGTCCGGGAAGATTCCACTATTAGCATTTTATGATAGTTTTTCATGAGTGCCTTTATTTCTCAGTGCTGATTCTTCATATTCAGTAAAATATTTAGAATATCACCTGGTGCTTAGAAATGTGCTAGAATAAGAGGGACGTTGGAAAAATCCCACACCGCTACTAAGTGCGGTGGCTGTGCGTGTGATTTCGTTCCCATGAGTTTTCCATTTCTCACCAGAAAAATGGAGAAAACAAACACTGAGTTGTTATGAGGATAATATGAGATTTGTTTAAAACATCACTTAAGATAGTGCTGAGCTTCTAGCAAATACTTGATCCCGGAGAAAGATGGAGACATGCAATATGTGTACATGTGTATATCTATACAAATATACATGCATATTATAAATAGCATTTCTGTCTATCCTACTATCCAGCTATCTTCAACACTCAGCCCTGTCCACTTCTTTTTTCAAGGTATTTTCCTTTCCTCTGCACATTTTATAATCCTCGTCAACATATATAAGAAAGAAAACAGATGGAAAGATTATCTTCCTCATTAGTAGTTAAAAATGCAAATTATAGCACCCTGGAAATGAGGATTTAAAAAAAAAAGGTAACATGAGCTGATGTGGCTAAGATAAACTAGTTCCTTACTAACAATACTTTACAATCTTTTTGTGAAGCAATATTTCAAAAGTAAGAGCCATAAATGTGCTCTTAGTCAGCATCCCTTCTCTAAAAGTATATCCAAATCTGCCAGAGGCAAACGTTTAGTGACACAATTAATATCTTCCTGGATAAATCTAAGATACCAAATTTTTAAAAAAAGAATACCACAAATGGAAGACTACATAATTTATGGCACCACCAACCAACGGAATGTTACACGATGATTAAAAATGGTAATAACATATAAAACACATAAAATCATGAAAAATATTTATGACAATGTAAATACAAATGTTTAATGAGTTGTATATCAATATTATGACTAGTTAGACTGTGCATATGTGAAAGTTACAGCAAACAAATATATGAGCTTTTAATGAGGCAGAATTAGCAATTTTTGTGATGACAAATTTTTTGGAATTTTTAGAAATCTTGGCTTTTTCTTTATTGAGAAGTGAAGATCAAAGTCTGATCTTCTGTGTGACAGCTTCCCACAGAACTGAAATCATATGCACTTTCTTCCTCGTTTAAAAATAATACAGTGCCATTTAGTTGTATTTCTTATTCTGGACCTTCCATATATTATTTTTATCACTTCCACTTACTTCCCACTTGTTCATTTCTTCCCAGAAAGCCTTTAAGCCCTTTGAGGACAGAGGTTGGGTAATTTCCATTTTACAAATAGCTCACAATATCTTGCTCAGACCAGAAATTCAGTAAAGATAAGATAAACTGAAGAGAATTGGCAAAAAATATGAATGAATCACAAAAGTATTGCCAATACATTTCCATAAAATTGATTTATCAATTTGGGAGCTGGTTCACCGAAGCAAAATGCTTCTTAGGCACTGTCATGCAGACTATGGATATGGAAAGGCACTTGGGGCTTTGTTGTCTTGTCCCTTCAAGGTTCACCTTCCTATCTTTGTTGAAGTCTGGTGTCACGAATGGACTGCCTCCTGCTGCTGTCCTTTCTGTCCTAGACACTTACAGCTGTGTTTATTTCCTCGATTTTCCCCAAACACCATTCATATAAGCCATTTGCATGTATGTCAGACTCACTAAAGATTTGGCAAAATAGATAACACACACTCGCACAATGGGAACTTTTGAAAATGGAAGGTTAGACACTCTTTGTATCAGTCAGGATCTAGTCAGGAAAGCAAAAAGCACACTAGACATTTAAACACAGAGGACTTAACATAAGAAATTATCTGAACAAGCGTCTGAGGTGAGTAACTGGATGTATAAATGAACGCTGGCCCGGCATGTGTGACAAAGGAACTCTGACCCTTGACCTCTGTAGAAGTCAGCCCAGAATGGTCAAGACTTGACCAATAAACACCAGCTTCCCTATTTTTTTTATCCACTATCCACCCTCCCCCCAACTTTGGGGAGCATGTCCCAAACCAAATATGCTCCCCAAATCAATCACATTGATATCCTGCCTGTAGCTAGCCTCCCTCCAAGGGTCCCCATTCCAACAACCCCCAATCAGAGCACCTGAAACCTTCCCCTTTCTTCACCATAAAGATGTTCCACTCTCAGTCTGCCTTGGAGTTGCTGCCAAGTGCAAGTGATGGTGGCTGACTCCCTTGCTATAGAAAGCGTTGGACAAATAGCCTGTTTGTTCTCATTTAGGGGTTCTTTGTTTATTTCCACAGTTTGAATTTAAAAATGGAGCTTACACTAGGGGCGCGGGGTGTCTCAGTTGTGTAAGGGTCCAACTTCAGCTCAGGTCGTGATGTCGGGGTTTGTGGGTTCAAGCCCCGCGTCAGGTTCTGTGCTGACAGCTCGGAGCCTGGAACCTGCTTCCAACTCTGTGTCTTCCTCTCTCTCTGCCACTTCCCCACTCTTGCTCTAACTCTCTCTCTCTGTCTCTCAAAAATAAACAAATGTTACAAAATTAAAAAAAAAAGGAGGTTACGCTGAGGTAATACAAAGTTAATAAGCACTGCAAGTGACCACCACCCCTAGTGCTGGAGGAGGAAAAAGGAGACATTAGAGCCTAGAAGCTCAGACCCCACACAGCTGAGGAAGGGGGTACCATCTGGCTGATGATAGCAAATCAGGATCTTGTTGAGGGTGTGGCTTAGGGCTGGGGCTGAGCCCTCGGAGACAAGGATGCTGCTCTTGTCTTGTCTGGTACCTCTAAGAGGGTACAATGAGGCTGGTCCTGGAAATGCCAGAAGATAGACACTGAAGCTCTCTGCCCCTACTTGAATGAAGTTCTTTGTCTGGTGGATGGTTATAGAAACAGCAAATGGTGCCAGTGACAAGAATAGCAAGCAAAGAGGAAGGAGCAAGTTCCCAGCAAGTCCCCAGACTCATTGTGGCAAAACCTAACAAAGGCAGCTGACTAAAGAAAATATACTTTACAGCATCCAAGCAACAGTATAGCAAAGCAGAGTATAAAGGGGCAACAGAGGAGAAAGACAACCACTCAATAATTAACACCCTCTGTCCTTAAAAGAATTTTAGCCACCCACATTACCCAAAGCCATTAGTTTGTTTTTACTTGCTTTGTTTGCTTCTTATTCCTTCCTGAATCATCTTTATTTTCTCCAAACTCTCAAGAAACATGACTCTTTCCTTCTTACATTGTATTCTTCTAAACTATGTCCTGGGAGACTCACTGTTTGCACCCTAAATCAGCCAATGGAGGTATTTTGCCTTACAAAAAGCTGTTGCTCTAGAGGAAAAATAATACTAGTCCCTTGGGAGAGAGAGCAGCTGCCGCCAATTGGGACTTCTAAAGGCCTTTATGTCCTTGTTTACTTTGTTATGCATGTTTCCGGGATATCTGTGCATATGTGCTGGCAGATGCTAGGGGGACTGCAAAGGTGATGTTCCTAGGAGGTGGGCATTTTGCAGTGTCTCACTGTGGGAAAATGCATGTTAACAAAAGGAAGGTCATGAAGATTCAGTGTGGGGGGACGGTAAATGTATGCAGATAAAGGGAATGAGGTCAAAGTTGGGAAGCTCTCAGAGGCCACACCTGCAGAAGAATGTTTTTCTTCTGTTAACGTTTCAAAGTAATATAATTTGAAAAGATAATCCATGTTAACAATAAAACAGCATGTTGGTATGTAAAGAAGTAAAAATCCTCCCTCATCCTCCATTATTCCCACTTCCCAAGTGTATCCACCTTTTATTGCTTGGTGTGTATTCTTTAAGGCTTTTTTTCAATAGGTAGTCCCCTCCGACACTGCCTTGGGTTTAGCCACATGACTTGCTTTAGCCAATGAGATGATAGCAAATCTTTTACAAGGAGGAGCTCGAGAAAACGCTCCTGCATTAAGGTTTGACCTCTCCTGCTGCTGGCAACCTTCCCGCCGCATGTGAGCAAGCCTAGGCGGACTTCCTGAAGGGCGAGAGACCACATGGAGGAAGGCCTCAGCCCCCCTAACCATCCGACTTCCCAGCAGAGGCCCGGAGAGGTGAGTGAGGTCCTTCTCTACCATCCATTTTCATCTAAGTCAGAACGACTTCCAAACCCATTCATTGACTCATGAGAACTAATAGATGTTTTGAGTGAGTTTTGAAATGGTTTGTTGCATATTATGTTAGTTCATAAAGATGGAAAGATAGAAATATATAGAAATAAATAGGTTTGTATTTCTGTATATAAATAGTATGCGTTAAAAAAATACTTTTATTTATAGCCACGTGAGTAACATGGTTACATTCTTTAAAAATCACAAGCATACAGGGCACCTGGGTGTCTCAGTCAGTTAAGCGTCTGTTGATTTCGGCTCAGGTCATGATCTCACAGTTTGGGCGGCTCCTTGCTGACAGTGCAGAGCCTGCTTGGGATTCTCCCTCTCTCTCTCTCTCTCTCTCTCTCCCCCTCCCTCCCTCCCGCCCTCTCTCCCTCCGTCTCGCTCTCTCTCCCTCCATCTCGCTCTCTCTCCCTCCGTCTCTCTCTCTCTCCCTCCGTCTCTCTCTCTCTCCCCCTCCGTCTCTCTCTCTCTCCCCCTCCGTCTCTCTCTCTGTCTCTCTCTCTCTCTGACCCGCGTCTGCTCTCTCTTTCCGTCAAAATACATAAATGTAAAAAAGGGAAAAGAAGAGATCCTCTCTCTTTGCCTCTCTCCCCTTCTCATGTGCATGCTCTCTCTTTAAAATAAAATAAAAAAAATTTTTAATTAAAAAATCATGAGCCTACCCATAAGGTGAAAGAATCCCTTTAATCAGTAGCCACCATCCAAGTCATCAGTGGGTATGTGTTCTTCTGGGTCTTTTCCTGCTTCATGAATTAGAAAATAGAGATTTTACTTTCTTCACTTTTGCTTTATTCACTCAACAGTATGACTTGAAAGATCTCCATCCCAATGAAATTAAATCTATCCCTACATGCATACACACACATTAATGAACATATTTCTCTTTTACGTAGGTCTTTCCATCACCTTCAGCACAAACTTTTATACTTTTCTATGTATTATTATACATTTATTTCTAGACTCCTTCATTGTTGCTTTATATATTGTGTTTCCATCAGAAGAGGATCTTTATTTTTGTTTAATGCTTATTTATTATTATTTATTTTGAGAGAGAGCAGGAGAGGGGGGGAGAGAGAGAGAGAGGAAGAAAGAACCCCAAGCAGACTCCATGCTTACCATGAAGCCAGATGTGGGGCTCGATCCCACAAACCATAAGATCAGGACCTGAGCCAAAATTGAGAGTCAGACACTTAACCAACTGAGCCACCCAGGCGCCCCCAGAAGAAGGATCTTTAAATCTGTTATGTTACACTGGCATATAGCAGAGCCCTAGATTTCTTTTTTTTTTTTTGCATTTATCTTTTATCCGGCCACAATACTGAACTTACTTATTCATTTTAATAGGAAAACTAAGACAATCAACTGACAAACTATAGAGGTAATCTTATCACTTGCAAATAATGATTACCTCCTCCTTTCGCTATGTATACCTCATGTTCTGTTTTTTTATTATTAGTTTGGAACTCCAGTGTAGAGTATTAAAGGTGTTAGCAGGCATCTTTAGCTTCTGACTTTGATGGGAATATTTCTAGTGATTCACCACTGATCATGAGATTTGCTATGGGTTATGGGTAGAAATTTCATATCAAATTGGAGTTGTTTCTTAGTTCTCATTTTCTTGGAGTTTTTTTGTTTTGTTTTTTATAAAGAATGGGTTCTGAATATCATCAAATTCTTTTTCATTGTCTTTTGAGCTCATCATACAGCTTTCCTTATTTTTGAGCTGAATTATAATAAATTCTATTATTAAACTACTCTTGCATTTCTGAAATAAATACTAATCATGTCGTATTATTTTCTAAAACACTACTAAGCCTAGTAGTATTTTATTTTAGATATCGCAATTCTGTTCACAAATGAAATTTTTCAATAGTTTTATTTTCTTAATGTCTCCTTATCTACATTTAATAATAGATCATAGTTGACCATGGAACAAGAGAATTTGAACTGCAAGAGTCTGTTTATATGTGGATTTTTTTGATACAGTGTTGTAAATGTATTTTCACTTCCTTATTATCTTCTTTTTTTTTAATATGTTTTAATTTAGAGAGAAAGAGAGAGAGAGAGTGCACACTCACAAGCAAGCCAGGGGAGAGGCAGAGAGAGGGATGGAGGAACCAAAGCAGGTGCTGTGCTAAGCAGACAGTGTGATGCGGGGCTTGAACCCATGAACCATGAGAGCATGACCCAAGCCAAAACTGGGTACTTAACCAACAGAGCCACCTAGGTTCCCGTCTTCCTTATTATCTTCTTAATAACATTTTCTTTTCTCTAGCTTACTTTATTGTAAGAATACAGTATATAGCATAACAAAATATAAGTTATTTGACTATGTTATTGGTAAGGCTTCTGGTCAACAGTAGGCTGTTCCTGGTTAAAGTTTTGGACTTTCAGCTGTATGTGGGGTTGGCACCTGTAACTCCCATGTTGTTTAAGGGTCAGATGTAATTCAACTCCTTTATCCTTGATGGTGTAAGAGTGGCTTATGGTTATCTCTAGGTATAAGATACTGTGTTTGTATGTCTGTTTACATGTGTCTGTGTTCTGCCAGTGACATATTTATATTAAATTCATGCAAATTCTTCTTTCCTCATCTATCTGTCTATCCACCATCTCTCTCTCTGTCTCTCTCTCTCTGTCTCTCTCTGTCTCTGTATGCCTATCAAGTATTAATCTATATATCTACTATTGCCTCCTCTGAGTAATTTTGATTTTCATCTTCTAAAATAGCTGCTGAAATTTTTAGTTCTATCTTCAGTGCCTCCCTTTTATTCTTATGTTTTTTCAGCTCTTTGAGATAGCATTTGAAAATGATAGTGAATACCTACATAGCTCTTTATAGATAGGCACTGTTCTCAGTGTTTTACATGTATTGACTCAATTCAGTCTTCATTACCACCTCTTTATGGGTGAACATGATAAACTTTATTAGTTGGGATTGATTTGGGAAAACAAAACACCCTAGATGTTTCAGCAGAGAGTACTTAGGGGATTGGTTAAGCAAGTTTGGAACACTGAAAAGTCAAAATGAGAACACTGAAGCAACCTAGAGCCATATGGAAGTAATAGTGGCAGAAGGTGGCTGCCACCTATAAGTGTAGGGAAATTTATGAAAGATTTTCAGAAGCTAGAAATTCCATAGAATCTGAGGGCAGAACTCTGAGCAGGAGATGCCATAGGCAGAGGAGGGGTTGCTTGGAGATGAGGCAGTGCCCACTGTATGCATATTGGTGAGGGAGAGTGAAGAAGCCTGCTCTGGGATGCCAAAAGAAGGTAGAAGACTAGAACCACCTGCTATTGGCAGGATTACCTCCTACTGTTAGGACCGTGGTAACATTAACTGCCAACAAACAGCAAGTTCCTACCCCTGCCTCCTGTCTCTTAGTTGTGCTTTTTTTGCTCTCTGTGGGCATAACTTTACAGTTCATAAAATTTACAAATCCCTAGCCCCAGCTTCACAGAGAAAAGTATTGTAGGATATCCTTGGAGTTTAAAGAAAAAAGCTTAATAATGAACACCAAAAATTTAAATAATGTTTCTAATATTACACAGCCAGTAAGTATAGACCTAGTATTCAAACCTAGGTGGTCTGTTTCCAGCATCTGTGCTCTTAACCACCACACAATGTTACCTCTCCAACTGTTTAAATTCCAGAAAATTACTTAGTTCTACCTCACTAGTTTCTCTTGAACTATGATCTTTCTTCTGTTCTGCCCAACTACTGGGTATTATTTCAATGATGAGAGATTTGGTTATTTTTACATTTTTAAAATTTTAATTATGGTAAGAACACTTAACATGAGGTTTATGCTCTTAAATTTTGAAGCATACACTACAGTGTTGTTAACTACAGGCATAATGTTGTACAGTAGATCTCTAGAAGTTTTTCATTGTCTATAATTGAAACTTCATACTCATAGAATAGAAACTCCTCATTCCCCCCACCAGGCCCTGGCCCCCAGTGTTCTACTTTCTTCTTCTCTGACTTATACTGTTTTAGGTAGCTTATATAAGTGGATTAATGAAAAATTTGTCTTCTGTTGCTGGCTTATTCTACTCAGTTTAATGTCCTCAAGGTTCATCCATGTAGTCACATATTCTTTTTTAAGGCTAAATAATATTCCTTTTTTTCTGTATATCACCTTTTCTTTACTCATTCATCCATCAGTGGGCATTTAAGTTGTTTCCACATCTTGGCTATTTGTGAATAGTCCTGTAGTGAACATGGAAGTGCTATATCTCTTTGAGATCCTGATTTCAATTCCTTTGGATAAATATCCAGAACTGGGATTGTTGGATCATAAGCTGATTTTATTTACTTATTTATTTACTTATTTATCCTCAACCTAGCTAACATACAGTATAGTCTTGGCTTCAGGAGTAGAACCCAGTGATTCATCTCTTACATATGACACCCAGTGCTCATCCTGAAGAGTACCCTCTTTAATGCCCATCACCCATTTAACCCATCCCCATCAACCTTCAGTTTTTATGGTTCAGTCCCTCTCTGTTTCAATCTAATTTTTGCCTTCTCCTCCCCTATGTTTATCTGTTAAGTTTTCCCACATAGGAGTGAAATCAGATGGTATCTGTCTTTCTCTGATTTATTTTGCTTAGCATAATACCCTCCGGTTCTATCCACATTGTTGAAAATGCCAAGATTTTATTCTTTTGTGTAAGAGCTTCCATACTACTTTTCATAACAGCTGTACTATTTTATATTCTCATCAACGGTTTTCAGAGGTTCTATTTTTTCCATATTCTTGTCAATAATGATGACAGCTTTCCTTTATATATTAGGTTAATTTTATTATGGGTCAAATATCTTCTTACATTTATGAGGATATAAATTATACTTACCCTAAACTTCTTGTTATGTTTATTCTTCTAAGTCTCCGTCCTCATGATTAAGTTACTCTTTTATTGAGGAATAACAAACTATTGGCTTTCCTCAAGTGATTGATGACTTTTTTTTTAAGTAAGCCAATTTAATGTTGGTGGTGGTGGTGGTGGTTTTTACAATAGAATAAATAGTTCTCTTGGTAATTGCAGACATGTGAGGCTGTTGGGTAGTATTCAGAAACAACTCAGTAATGCTGATTTTCCTGATTGGCGTGTAGTCTTCAATAATTGTAAGGAGTTACTTGTATGAAATTGATGTCAAACTATAGGACCACGTTCATGCATTCATCATTTTCAAGACTGCCAGTAACCTGTGGGTATAAATTTCCCCGAATACTTTGCCTCCTTGTGTTCCAAGTTCCAGCTTGCTCATGTTCACCTCAGTGACACTCCTTTGGTAATGACACCCAAATTCATATATAGTGGGATAGGACATTCTTCTTTATACCAAGTATTGGTAGGCAAAAACTGCTGTTCAGTTCAGGATGAATTACATGGCCTTGTTGAAACATAAGCCCATTGGCTTAATGAATCTTTCATTTTTAGGTGGTTTTTGACTAAAACCATCTCTAACAGGGCAGATTTTAGTAAATATCCTCTTCCACATTTTCTGCTTTCTCCTTCCTGTTCAAATAACTTTTAATAGTTCTGTATCTTTCCAGACAGGAACTTTGGACAGAACTTTCTTTCTCTCATTTTTTGTTTTTGTTTAATCATAAAAAGTTAGAAAGTACTTTAGCTCAGGACTGCCCTTCTCTGTCCAGTGGATATGCGGGTACTGCTCATTGTGGGGTCTTTTTGATCATTAGTTTGTTTGGTGCTTCTCTTTTCATGCATCTTGATAGTCTTTTTCATTTGTATTTTCTCAGCATGGATCTGTTTATGGTAGAGCTTAGCATTCAAACCAATCATCCTTTTTGCCTTTGAACATTTATGAACCTCTTGACCTTCCTTATTTCTCTTTTTCTCATGCTAATCCAAATTCAATACGTTCCTTTTGTGGCATGGTGACAACTGCCAAGCCACCAGGTGTACCTGCCAGGCACAAAGAAGCTCTCAATTTTGGGGTCTCAGAGATGTAGGAGCTGACTCCACACCACCTACCACAGGAAGGGAACACTTCTAAGATGACAGTTCCAGAAAAAGCATGATGCAATTGGTGACTATTGGTGTACTTTCATCTCTACAGCAGAAATACCTTGCTGGATTGATTGTCCACTTATGGGGAGAGATGAGATGAATTGCTGTGGCCTGGACTGAGCAGGTTTCTTTCAGAGTAGAGAGGCTTGGGATATTGCACTGGTGCAATATGGCAGCCTTCAGCATTATCCCATTTCCTTGACCCCAAGCTCCACAGCCTAATATCCTCCCACCCCCATCCACCTGAGTCTGAAACCCCTGTGAATGTTCCCTGGCCTAAGAAGGTGGATTCTGCAGAATCTTCTGATTACCAGTTGGTTACTCTTAGCACCTCTCTTGAACCCAGGGTCCACTACACTTGGGTATGACGCTCCCTTGGGACTGCTCCCAACTTTTCTAGAAGCAAAATATGTTCTATGTCTTGGGAACTTAAATTTTTTTCTCCCTTTGTTCCTCATTTTTCAAGAATTTTTCATGTGTTATGGTCCATTAAGAGTTTTCATTCTTTTTTTAAATTTTTTTAAAATTTAAATAGTTTATTTTCAAATTGGTTTACATATAACACCCAGTGTTCATCCCAACACGTGCCCTCTTTAATGCCCGTCACCCCCTCTCCCCCTCCCTGCCCCCTTCCCCCTCCCTCCCCCCCCTTAGTTTGTTCTTAGTCTTTGAGAGTTTTCATTCTTGATTGACATACCGGATGTTAATTTTTTTAATGTTTTATTTATTCTTGAGACAGAGCATGATTGAGGGAGGGGCAGAGTGAGAGAGAGATACAGAATCTAAAGCCGACTCCAGGCTCTGAGCTATCAGCACAGAGCCCAATGCGGGACTCAAACCCATAAGCCGTGAGATCATAACCTGAGTCGAAGTCAGATGTTCAACCAACTGAGCCACTCAGGCATGTGAGTTTTAAAGAGAAAATACATGATCATTTCTGACATGGAGTAGCTAAAGTAGTGCTAAGTCTGCCATCTAGAATGAAATTTTATCTTTTTTTCCAGTGGTTTTTTTGCTATTCGTAATATTTTGGAACATTTTTAATGAATCAATTAAACACATTTCCATGAAAGTAGATACATGTGATTTTAAGGTTGCAGTGGTGTTCTGGATATGAATATACCACATAGACATTCTTGTCGATGACGATTTTCATTTCTTTTCAATTTTTACTGTTACAAACAATACTGCAGTAGTACTTTTGAAATTGTCTCTATAGAATCGATTTTTCAGTGCAGATTTATAAAGTCAAAAAGGTATATTCATGGGATGTATTTTTCAGAAGAGATCATTCTTTCTTCTCCATGTTTTTGTTAACCCCCAATTGCATTAGATTAAGGTTCTTACTGTTCTGGCTATTTCAGTCCAGGGAGTTGAGTGATGGGTCTGTTATCCATAAGTGTCCTCATTTAATCAGAGCAGTAGAACCAGGACAGAGGAGGGTATTCAAACACACAGAGAAGCATGACATGAAAAAGAAGCATCACCCCTGTATTCCTAGAGCATTAAAACGCGGCTACAATATCTATTGATAAATAAATGACAATGTTTTTCATTAAAATGTTTATTTAGCAATATTCAGAAAAATAACATGTCCTGAAGTCAAACAACTAATTTCTAAAAATTATCAGAAGCTTTACACACACCAAGAAACATTTAATCCTTTTCAGCAAAGAGATCTTTTCTTCACGTCCTAAATCCTTTTTCTCAACAGACTCAAATCCCAACATCTGTCTTCATTCCTCTTTTAAACATCTTCTTACCCATTCTGGACTTCTTTCCAACAATTAACTCTTCAAGTTCTGTTCCTTTCTCTTATCCTCAAGTATAAGCTCCAAAATGTCTGTGTCAGAACAAACATCTGGTAAACCTACCAGAATAACCCCGGCACCAAAGTTATTAATCTGAGATGAACTGATTCATAGCAGATGACCAAAATATCACTAGAATTTGCTAGAAATGTGCTGTGTGTGACTTGTTTTTTTTTTTCCTATAAACTGTAAGAAAGCACAGATAGGACATACAAACACACACACATACACAGAGACACACATACACAGAGACACACAGGAAAGAAGAGAAGGAAAAAGAAACAATCACTTTGGCAGACTGTGTTTCAAAAACCATCCACAGCCATGTTTCCAGTTCTACAACTGCAAAACCTTGCCATTTCTCCCATCAGAAGGCGGAGTCTAATTTTCACTCCTTGAATGTAGGTCAACATTTGTGACTTCCCAATAAACAGAATGCAAAGGAAGAGATACGGTGTGACTTTTGAGGCTAGGATACAAAAGGTGATACAGCTTTCATCTGGCTCTTTCTCTGGGACACTCACTCTTGGATCCCAGCCACCAAATTTTGAAGAACCCTAGACTCCATGAAGAAGCCACCTGTAGGTTATCTGGTTGACAGGCCTAAATCAAGTCCCAGGTGAAACCCATTATCAACTGCCAGGCATGCAAGTGAATAGCCTTCGGATGATTCCAGTCCCTAGCCTGCCTTGGTAGTACCTTCCAGATAAGGCCTTCATCAGTATGGATCAGAGACAAGCCATCTCTCCTGTGCCCTATTCAAGTTCCTGACACATAGAGAATCTGTAATGAATGGATGTTTTTGCCATTAAATTTGGCGAGATCATGGAAACACCACTTTCACCCTTATAAAAATGGACTACTTACCTTGAGTTATTGAAATAAACAAACATTGAAGCATATATGTATAAAACACCAGATTTGAACGTGGCTGGACACACTCACACCCTTCCATCACCAATGCTAGTTCTAGTGTAGAAGTAATTATTTTACTAGAGATACAAATCAATATCAGTGGATCTCAAATGTTTCGGGTGGGCACCTTTTCCTGTCCTTCAGCATTTTCTTTGCTGTGTAGCTGAAAATGTTTAAAACTGCAATAGATTCTCCTAATGTTTAATTGAAAATTGCCCTTCCTGTGTTTTAAGGCATTGTCTCTAAGGTTCCTATCTAATGTCAGCCTTGACCCTCCTGTTGCATACTGTATACTCTGCTGAGATTCATTTCTCTTTCTTGGCACCTGCATTCTCTGTTAGGTTGGTAGAGTTGAATGAGAATTAATAATTTATTCATTTGGAAGAAATTGATAAGTTTATTATTTAGCAAGTATATTTCAGAATGCCTTAGGCTTATCTATTAAGGATTCCTTCTCCTTTAGCTCATTAAAAAAAAGGCATTAAGGTTTTACCCAAGACACCTGTTAGGTCAACCCTGCCAAAAGAAATCAAATTGGGTAAGACCTTGTTTTGTTTTTAGTTTTAGTGAGCAAGACTCTTTGCTTGAACTAAAATCTTGATGCAACAGTTAATGGGAAATTTTATCTCTTTCTGATGATTCTCAAATAGTCACACAGTTGAGTGTGAGTCTTGTTTTCAATCAAAGATTAAAGCCCGCATTCATTTATGGTGTCTCCAGTTCTGTTTTGGTAATAAAATTCAGTGTTTTAAAAAAAATTTAAACTGCAGCCTGTTCTAACACAATTTCTATCTGACTACATTTATAACCTACACCATACCATTTATGGATAAAATAATGAAATTTCACAGAGAATTAATTTAATGTCCTCAGAGGAATTTTCCATATCTTTTTTTTTTTCTTTAATTACCCAATATAGCTGTGTGAATAAGGGAGGGGAAAGACACAGGAAACTAGACTGTATTCCATTGCTGGGACTTGATCTAAAGTAACTAAGAGACATTCCTTTTTCAGGTTCCTAGGGTGGAACATTTTCTACTCATGTTCTTTATTTTCCTAGGTGAGATGTAGGTAATGAATGGATGCTGTTGCTGATTTGAAGATGAATATGTTAGAGAGGCGTTAGGATTAAATAATAATTTGCAATTTGTTCTATTAAACAGTCTGGTGTTACTGTTAAGTCACTACCTCATAAATTAGAATTGCCAAAAGTGGTTTAAAACTGGAAATATGTAGGGCATGTGGGTGGCTCAATCGGTTAAGTGTCAGACTCCTGATTTCAGCTCAGGTCATGATCTCACAGTTTGTGAGATCAAGCCCCATGTCAGGCTCCATGCTGACTGCACAGAGCCTGCTTAGGATTCTCTCCCTCTCTCTCTCTCAAAGTAAATAAATAAACTTTAAACAAAATGGGAATATGTAGCATTAATACTCTATTCCTTGTGTCTTGAAAGTTAGACATGTTTGTTGCTACAGCGACTTTGTGGGTTTGGGTGTGTATGGATGTATACATGTGTATGTTTATAAAATGAAACAAAGACCAGAGAAGTATACCCTTTGAGACAAATTGCATACAAATAAGAAAAGCTTTTCACTGTGAGGTTATCGATAACTTTCTCTCTACTTGCTTTCAGTATTTTTCCTTCAGATAATACTGGAGCTGAGAGGGTAGGACAGAGCCCACCCGTACTGAATGTTACACTTGCTGGATGTTTTCTACTCCTTTGGTGGGCTATCATAAGCTTCTCACCTCAAGATGGGTTTGTTTTTGGCAGTTTCCAACCTTTTTCCTGCCATCATGACAGAACTATGTATGTAAGAGACCTCTTAACATAGTAGACATATCTATAACATCTTCATTATGAGCTAAAATATAAGGGTGCTTATATGGAATGTGTTTTTGTGTTTGTTTTGGTTTAAAATCAGTTTCTCTGATTCTGGGTTCATATTTCAGCTCTTTTTCATGAGCCTCATATTCTAGCCTGTGAAAGTAATTTTCCAGATGTATTTATTAGACAATTAATCTGGTATTTTCCAGTCATGGTGATAGAGTTTTTGAAGTGGCCATATTTTTTTTTCCTCTTTATGGACTACTGCAAACTATCTTCCACCCAGTCAACACTTAACTGTGAACTATGGTGTGTGACCAAATCTATTGGTAAAACTATCTATTCTTCTTTTTCTTTTAAAGAACTTAGGATATTATTCTGAAACCATTCAGGGGGCAGGTCTTCCTGGCACTTTTTCTTATAAGAGTCATAACCACCATTAGTACTACTGTCATCACGTTTCGTTTTGTGGATACCCAGCAGATGTCAGACATTGCTCTACATGTTAAACATGTTGTCTTCTTAAACCTTGTGAAGTTGGGGCACCTCAGTCGGTTAAGTGTCCGGCTTCAGTTCAGGTCTTGATCTCGCGGTTTGTGAGTCCGAGTGCCACGTTGGGCTCTGTGCTGACAGCTCCGAGCATGGAGCCTCCTTCAGATTCTGTGTCTCTCCCTCTCTCTGCCCCTCCCATGCTCATGCTGGTGTCTCTCTCTCAATAATAAAAACTTTAAAAACTAAAAAAAAACTCACAACTTTGTGAAGTAGATATTACCCCTTGTTTTACAAATGAATGAGTCATAGTCACCATGCGTAGTGGATATAGCAAAATTATTGGTATCAGAGAGACTTGGATTCAGTCTCTGCCACTTCAGAGATACAGTATTATTGCTTAAGCCATTGAAGTTTTTTTTTGAATCTCAGGGTAACAAAAGATAAAAACTGTTTGGTTTGAGGGAACCATGAAGCAAAAAACAAACGAAAGAAAAACAAAAGGCAAAAAATAAAACAAGCAAACAAAACAGATGACCAGACTTTAAAGACTCTTTCCACCCTCCCCTTCAGGTATCTAAACTGCTGTAAAAATGACCAACACTTTTGTTGATCAAGTGAACTTGAACTTCTGATTAATTTCACTTGAATTTTAATATATCAGTTATTCTTACTGATAAGTTGACATGTTTAAGGAACGAAGGAATTAATTTTATGTGTGTGTTTTTATATGTGTATTTAAATTCTAAACTTCCTAAAAATATTGGTTTTGTCCTAATCTTAAGCTATCAAGAAGTTATGACTGAATCTCTGGTTAATCAAGAGTTTTGCTCATTTCAGTTCAAATCATTCTCTTATTGAAGAAAACCGAAGTATTAACTGGATTGAGGTTGATTTTAAGTTACCATGCCTCTGGCATCCTTCCTTTTCAAATGAAGTTCTGTTAGCTTTTTCACTGGTACCTTTAAACCAAGACATTTAAACTGACAATAATCCAGAAAAATAAAAAGAGAGACACAATGGGGTATTTTTAAATCTCAGCTATGGAAAAACAATATGCGTTTCCAGTCTTCCAGGATTAATACTTAAGTCTGGAAGATACAGTCCAGATATGCAGTGCTCTTTGGTGAGATTTAAAGCCTTCATCTGGCCCAGAGTGTGCGGAATCTTTGAAGCTTCCTCTGAGCAGAGGTATATGCAGTAAAATGTCACCTCTGTTTGCCCACAAGCGCTTCCTCACCTTCTAATTTGGCTAGATCTCTGTGATATCCTTTGTTCAGAAAGGATAAGGTGTATATTAATGGGTACTAGTAGCTTATACTACCAAAGAGCATTCCTTTTCATCTTCTGGTATCAGATGATCGTGGTAATCCAGGGAGAACATTATTTTGTGCTGAGGTGTCTTTTTCTTCTGAATGCTTCAAAGTGAAACTGTCATTAAACCTGAGTGGCAGTCATTATTTTTCTTTAAAACCCAAGTGAGCAGATAAGTGGTGACTGTCTAAATGGCAAAGGCCTTGACCACTGACAGAATTCTAAACCTGGATACTCAACCTATCCCTTGTCATGAAGACAATGACCTGGAGATAGATTTTATACTAGGGAAGGTCAGCAGAAGAGAGCTGTTCTCCAGTTGTGATCAGCATCTGTCAATAAAAAAACACTCAACATGAATTTGTTTAATGCTTACCACGTGCACTCTTGTCCCTGAGCCATATCACTCTTGGGAACTCTTCTTCAGAACAAACAATAAGCCACACTCATGAGCAAGTCCTTAACAGCTATGACCTTAAAGGATAGAAGTGTGGTTTCACATTAAAGTTTTCCAACTGAAATTAAACGCTGGAAAAGGCATGGGAGTCAGAGACACAGCTAATCCCACATCCTATAGACAGATACAGAAGAGTTAATTAGAAAAGACTTTGCTAGAAACATGAGTCATCCTAGTTTGAAATGTCTCAAAGGGAAATGTTCACAGTTTTCCATGGAAGCTCAAATTCATGATCTGTTAGAAGTCGTTATCCCCCTATTTCCTTGAATTTAAAGGAGAATATTTTTCTTTCTCTTTTTTAATCTTTCGCCTTCTGTTATTTCCTTATAATGTAATGCTTACTCATTTCCATTGTCATTTCCACGTAACTGTGGTTTGGAAGTTGATACCTAAGGATTTCTAAAGAGTTGGTCAAATACTCTTGGCAGGTACCTTGATGATTATCTCAGACCCACTGAAATGTCTGCACTTTATATTGCATACAAATTGAAAATAAGTGCATTTTTGCTATAAAAATAAGGCTGAAAGTCCATATTTAAATAACCCTGGGTGAGTCTCTTTTATAATCAATTCTTTAAACTATTCCCTTGCCAAAATTTGAGGTAAATGAAGGTACCAAGGTTCTCTGGCACTTGGATCATTAATTATCTGCCTTCCTTTACCGTATCATAAAAGACAGCCTGCCTTTCACCATGATTTTCTTTCCTTCGGCTATTTAAAGAATGCTTTGCCTGCATGCCTTTGACACATTGCATTTCATATCCTGCTTAACCTTTGCTGGTCAAGAGAGCTTGGGTTTGCTTTCTTAGAGGGTCCATTTGCTTAGAGACAAATAATATGAAATGATATCAATAAAGGTGGCCTTGGGTGATGAACATGTGCTCATACTGTTCATGTGCATGCCCTTCGACCCAGTACAAAGTAATTTTTAATATGTTAATTAAATCATTGACTCCTTAAGAACAGAGAACATCTCCCTCCTTCCTTCTCTCTCAGTCTTTCTGTCTTCCATGGTGCCTAGTAGGGTGTTGTATACTTTGTGATTGCACTGGGGAAAGTGTGCTAGCATACTTTGAAGACATAGTAATATAATAATAATAAAACCTTCTATTTTCTTTTCTAGTTTTCTAATCTAAACTCTGTATCTTTCTATCAATCACTCTTATGGTTCCCCTCAGCTCCCTTCATTTCAATTGTATTCTTTCCGTAAGAAAATGAACAAACCAATGTCAATTTTCAGGTGGCAATCTCATGCATTTCCATGGCTTTATTTACTATGTATGCAGGTGACAGCCCGCTCATTCCATCAATCACAGAGGTAAATTCCCATGAGTCCCCAAGATGCCTCGATTTATTATCCCTGGACTATTCCCTTTGAGAGATTTATCAAAGAAAGGGTGTTTCAGAGAAACCTAACAATCCTTGCATTGAGGTTCACTCAATCATTTAGACAGTCTAAGGAATCACATTTGTGAAGCCTCTTGATGCATAAAATAATGCAAAGAGAGGAATAAAACTTACACTGAACTTGCACTAGTGGGAAAGCCATGAATCGTAGTGATTAAAAACACAGAATTTGGATTCAGCCAGTCTGGATTCAAATCACAGCACACCAATTACTGGCTTTGTGATGAGAGCCAGTTCCTGAATCTCAGTTTCCTCATATGTGAAAAGAAGTAAGAATATCTACCTCATAGGACTGCTGAGAAAATCAAATGAGATAATGGTTGTAAATATGAAACCTAGTGAGATGTGCATTTTCCTAAAGCTGTAACTATAGTTATGCCTAAAGGCTGCAAAATGGCCAAGCTCATTATAAGAAGGTTTCTTATTTCAGTTCCACAGATTCCTTTAGTTAAATCACATTTTTCAAAATATCTCTATTGAACATGGTAGGAAGCACATATTATCAGACATCAGCAGTCCTGTCTTGCCATCTGCAGCATTATCAGGGGGCAGGGGAGCCATCTCATCACATTATGAATTTGGCAGAAGGATTAAAGATGTATATAGTTTGAATCATAGGCTGTGTGTTAATTAGTATAAAAGCCAAAGGAGTACTTGATTTTAAGTTCAACTTGAAATTTTCAATTTATTTCTCAGTTCAGTAGAATAGTAATATTAATAGCTAGTATTAATGGAATGATTACTCTGTGCCAGGCACTAGATTTCCTAGCACAAATATTTCTCAATTTAGGGGAATGTCCTGCAGGTCTCTGGGCCAATAATCCTTGGGTAGGCAATAATTATTGTGCCTTCTCCTCAAGTGAATCAAAATTCAAATTAAGTTCTCCTTTAACTTTGGATATGCCAACATCTGGCAGCGACTTTGACATCTATGTCTCACCAGGCCACTTATAACTCTCTGATTTTCTCTTCATCCCGAAGCCTGCTTTTTAATGAATTCCTCACCAATGTATAAAGGCCTTAAAGTTCAGTGCATTTTCATAGTCAGAGGGAGATTTCCAGGGACTAGGCGTGTTATCATAATGGGTCGTTTGCGACATCATTGGATATTCCTTACTGCCCAATTTTTATTTATTCAATGAAAAAGAGGAAAGCAGAGAACAGTTCAAACTGTTAACACTAAATGACATATCTGAAAGACTTATAAATAGGGTAACTAAGGGGCTACACTGGGCTGAAAGCAGTAATTTCATGGCAGGAAGAATGCCTAAAGGTCTTATTTCAAATTCTGATGATGCAGCAGATCTAGATGCTAGCATTTTATAGTAATGTCTGAACTGACAAACATTAACCAGAAATCATTACCTATGATACAGGTGGCAATCTATCATGGTAAATGTCAGTCTGAGGAAGATGTTAAAAGCCAAAAAACAAAAAAGATCAGACACAAAACTCATCCAATTGGACTTTGCTCTCTAGAGGAATTGTAAATTCAGATTATAACTGGGTGACCTCTGCTCTTTATAAGTTCTCAAAAACTTCTCTAGCTCTGGGTGGTATTGTTTATGGCCCTGCATGATTATGTATCAATAGAAGAGAGGCAATCTTTGCATTACACAAAGATTTCCAGGTTCTAAATCATGGCCCATGTTTCCAAGCTACATTCAAGTCAATAAAATTTCAAAGTAGCACCAGTGATGGAGTTGGATCCAACCATATGATCAGTATTAATAAAATTCAGCTCTCAAATTTATTTTTTTTGCAAGTAATAATGATTTTTCAAATCGAAAAGCTAATCCAAAGAACCCAAGCAGAATATATCAGTTTCCCCTTTTAGATCTCATATCCTTATTTCAATCAATAGTATGAGAGAAATCTCCTATGAATATGTTTTTAAAACATAAAACTGAAATACAACACTCACCTGATTAAAAAGATTCTAGGACTCTTGTTCCAGAAATAAATCCTAAATCACTGACAGAATACAAAATCTTTCAAAAAGACCTCAACTTAACTTTCCAATCTTTTTCCTACAATTTCTGCTCATCTCCAAAATTTATACCTAAACTATAGCTCCATGGATCTGTTGCAGTTTCTCTAAAATGTCATGGACTTTCACCGGTTTCTTGCACTTAATGACTCACTTCCCTTCTCTGCATGAACAATTCCAAATCAGTCTTCAAACTCCAGCTGAACTACAACTCAGAGCTGGTTGACTCTTCCCCTATCTGTGCAGAGTCGATCTATCAGAGCATCTACCACATTGTGCTGGCCTCTGACCACATCACAGAGAGTGAGAAACTCTATTTTGTCTTTGTATTTGCAGTACTCAGGATGTCACTTAAGAGTCAATGGACAATATATATTTTTTCTGAATGAATCGTTCCCAGGGATATTGTGTGTTTCTGTGCAGGTTATACTTGACATAACTCTGGGGGCCCTGATTCAGATAGATTGTGATGTGAACAGGAGGCCTGCAGTTGTGAAGTGCACACCAGGAACAACATGTGGCAGACTCAGTCATTCAAGCTCAAAGTTCTATATTCCCTCATGCCGAATGTTAGTATTTTGTGCTACTCATGCCCTCTTCCATCAGTTGACAAATCCTGATAAGTCAGGATAAACTAGGTTTTGCTGTAGTAACAAGCAGTTCTAAAATCTCATTTAACCCAAGAAAAGTGACTAACTCATCACACATGTTCAATACAGGTTAGCAGAGGAATTCTGCTCAATATTGTCTTTTAGAGAACCAGACTGACAGAGGTTACAGCGTGACATGTAGTCATGATCCTTGAGACTTTAAAATCTGAATGTGGCAGATGATGTACTGGCTCTTTGAGCTTCTGTTTAAATGTGGCACATATCACTTCCAGTCACATTTCCATGGCCAAGGAAATCATGTAGCCCTTTGACAAAGGGTCAAAGAAAATGCAATTTTACCACATATTCTAAAGAAAGGGAAAATATTCATAAATAGGAGCATCTCCTATTTCTATTCCATTCATCTGGTTTAATTCCTTCTTACCTTATCCTTGGACTATTACAATCACCTACATAGCCTCCCCGCCTTCCTTTTCTTTCCTCCATCTTGTCCTCAGCCCTTCTATCCATCAATGACACATTGATCTTAAAACACAACTCTTGCTTCTTTCAAAACCTTTAGTGATTCCCCTACTGGTTACCAAATTAAGCCTCAATTTATTCCTCTAATCCCTCCTCTTTCATGCATTCTACAATTTTTGTGTTCTTAATGGGAATCAGACACTTAAGAAACAAAGAAAAGAGTTTCTGGATTTAACATAGCTTATAGACACAAAGAGAATATGAGGGCATTTCAGAGTGATGCTATAGTGGCATAATTCAGTGGTAAGATCAAGAAGTAAAGAACTTTGGAAGTAAATAAAGGCATCTCTGAAGAGGAGATGCTTAAGGTGGTTCTTGGATTTTTGATACATGCTTTATAGGCAAATATAGTTGAGAATGGGTGAACTGGAGAGGAGTGGAGGAAGAAGGAAGAGAATGGATAAAGATGGAGGCATGAAAATTTGGTGTGTTGTAAGAAATGTAAATGGTTCTGTAGGCTGGAAGAGAAGGAGTTATGGGTGGATTGGATCAGTTCTTAGGGGTAGAAAGTACACTTGGAAAGAGAGATCGAAGTCAGGTGAGAAATAGAGGAGGCTTAAAGGCGGTTTTAAGGAGTTTGTCCTTTGGGAAATAATTCAATAGTTTTAAGCAGGAAATGAGGTAATCTGATTTGCACTTAAGGTTTACTCTGGTGTTAGTATGAATGCAGAAGGGAAAGGCAGGGAAAATCTAATTTGGGGTGACTTTCACTGAGCGTGGTGGTGAATTTTATGTGTCAAGTTGCCAGGGCCATAGTGTGCCCATATATTTGGTCAAAGTTTGTTCTGGGTGTTTCTGTGAAGGTCTTTTGGATGAGAGTAACATTTAAATGGGTAGACTTTGAGTAAAGCAGATTGCTCTTCTTAATGTGGCTGAGCTTCATCCAGTCAGTTGAAGGCCTAAGTAGAATAAAAAGACTGCTCTCCCCTGAGCAAGAGAGAGTTCTCCAGGAGACAGCCTTCAGGCTTCATCTGCAATATCAGTTTTTCCTGGTTCTAGAGCAGAGTGCTTTTAGACTCAACTGGGACATTGCTCTTCTGGGTCTCCAGCCTACCAGCCCACTCTGCAGATTTTTGATTTGTCAGCCTCCATATCAGTGTGAGCCAATGCTTTATAATAAGTCTCCCTCCCTCCTCTCCCTCCTCTCTCTCCCTCCCTCCTCTCTCCCTCCCTCCCTCCTCTCTCTCCCTCCCTCCCTCCTCTCTCCCCTCCCTCCCTCCTCTCTCCCCCTCCCTCCCTCCTCTCTCTCCCTCCCTCCCTCCTCTCTCTCTCTCCCTCTCCCTCCCCTCTCTCTCTCCCTCCCCTCTCTCTCTCCCTCCCCTCTCTCTCCCTCCCTCTCTCCTCCTCCTCCCTCTCTCCTCCCTCCCTCCCTCCTCCTCCCTCCCTCCTCCCTCCTCTCTCCCCTCTCCCTCCCTCCTCTCTCCCTCTCTCTCCCTCTCCCTCCCTCCTCTCCCCCTCCCCTCCTCTCTCCCCCCTCCCTGCCTCCTCTCTCCCCCCTCCCTCTCTCTCTCTCCCCCTCTCCCTCCTCCCCTCCTCTCTCCCTCCTCCCTCCCCTCTCTCCCTCCTTCCCTCCTCTCTCTCCCTCCCTCCCTCCCTCTCCCCATCTCTGTCTCTCTCTGTTGACTCTGTTTCTTTGGAGAACCCTAATACAAATTTTGGTACTGAGAGTGGTTCTGGAAGAACAGAATCTTAAGGATGAATTTTCCAAGTTGGTTCTAGGGCTTCTAGAATTGACTCTGATTAGATTTAAAGACATTAATGACTCTATTTTAAGTAGTAAAGAGAGCACTAATAGTCCGTGGTGTGATCTGGCAATAGTACTATGCAAAATATCACCAATGGTACTTCTAATCAAAGGTTAGAAGTAAGAATCTGGTGAACATAAGGGAAGGGAAGCAAAAATAATATAAACACAGGGAGGGGGACAAAACACAAGAGACTTAAATATAGTGTTGTTGGAGGCATTGTGGGAGGGGGGGTGGGCTAAATAGGTAAGGGGCATTAAGGAATCTACTCCTGAAGTCATTGTTGCACTTTAGGCTAACTAACTTGGATGTAAATTTAAAAATTAATTAATTAAAAAAAAAGAAAATAGGCAAGGGATTTGAATATACATTTCTCCAGAGAGGATATAAAAATGCCCAACATGTATATAAAAGATGCTGAACATCACAAATTATTAAGAGAGATACAAATCAAAATGAGGTATCACCTCATACTCATTAGGAAGGATACTATTTAATAAAAAGAGAGCAGAAAATAACTTGTTGGGAGGATGTAGAACTCTTGCACACCATCAGTAGGAATGTAAAATGGTGCTTCCACGATAAAAAACAGTATGGAGAATCCTCAAAAAATTAAAAATAGAACTACCCTGTGACCCAGCACCTGCATTTCTGGGTATATATCCAAAAGAATGGAAAGCAGAATCTTGAAGAGCTTTTTGTACACCCATATTCTAGCATAATTATTCACAATAGCCAAAAGGTGAAAGTCACCCAAATGTCCATTAACAGAAGAATGTATAAACATTGTGGTGTGTACATACAATATTTTCCAGCCTTAAAAAGTAAGGAAATCCATAGATGAACCTCGAAGTCATCACGCTAAGTGAAATAAGCCAGTCACAAGACAGATACTGTATGAGCCCACTTATATGAGGTGTTTAGGATAGTAGAACTCGTAGAAGGAATGGTGGTTGTTAGGGATTGGGGACAGGGGAAATGGAGAGGTATTATTTAAAGCATAGAGACTTTCAGTTGTGTAGGATGAAAACGTTCTGGAGATCTGTTGCAGAAAAGTGTGAATTGTTCACTTGTACGCTTACAAAGGGTGAAGATGATAAATTGTATTTTATGTGTTTTCATCCTAGCTAAAAATATTTTTATTAGTAAAAAAAAAGAAAATCTCAGTGGCCATGTATATAATACTTTTGTAAAAGTAACAATCTTAATTGGTTTAGCATTTGACAAGTCAGGAAATAGTCTAAGAAAAGTTAATTGACTTGCCCAAGGCACCAAAACTTAAAGTGGAGGAGGTATGTTTTGAACACACATTTGCTGATGTAATTTCCTATATTTTCACCCATTACCCCAAAGCTGAAGGAAAACCTTGATTTCAGTCCAAGGACTTTACATTTGAATTACAATGTGCAGTTCTCTGGAAATAGCTCAGTACTTTTCAGGATAATCACAATGCAGATGCTGACTAAGGATTTATTAACAATGGAGGTGGGCATAGTCTGATGGGATTAATCAGGTATGGGTCATGTTGCCCCAGAAGTAATTTCCATAAACTACAGAGAACCTAATTATGTAAATCACTTTAGAGATCCCCAACTGACCTTCTTGACGAGACCTAACCAGCAGTAATGAGTGGAAAGAGAAAATATTGAAAGCTGGATCATTTCCTCAGACAAATCCAGAGTTGACTACAATGCTTCTTGATTGAGTGCTGTAGTTGCAGACTGGGGGCTATAATTACTAATTCAAACTCCCTGAATGTGACATATAGATTCACTAGGAAGTAAAGTAAAAAGAGAGCTATTTTCTGTTTCTGAATGACCTAGCTTTATTAAAACTTGAAATGTTTCTCAAAGTGATGGTAAACAAACTTCTTCAACTGGCAAGGAAAAAAAATCAGTCTGTATTTTCTAACCAAGGAGGATTAAAAGGCTGTGAAACTATATCCAGTGCACAAATGTTGTAATTACGATAAATATTTGTCCTTTCTGTTTTCACTACAAACTCAAAAATCCTAGAGTCTGTGTTTGGCACATGCAGGAGATTACAGCCATCTGCTGAGAGACAAAGCTGTCAATTATAAAACAATCTGGCTTTCCATTTCATTCCATTTCCAGGTTAAATGTGGCCCAGCTGAGGTAGGATCTTACTATTATTACTATTAAAATAGATAAATTTATGATGCCCTCTGCCCTGTAACCCTATTCTCAGGATCTCAAGAAATTTGCAAATCTCTGAACTTGGACTCTCAAACTCAAGGTCAGTATGTGTCGTACAGGCCATTAAATAAGGGAAGGCTATGAGGTTTATATCTAACTTGAATACAAAATGATGGTTTCCTTCAATTAAAGTGTACTTTAGGCTAAGGGGAGAAATAATGGCAAACAGAAACAACTAAATGGAGATAGGGTTGTTCTCTGGCAGCTGGACAGAGCTGGTGAACATTTAAAACAGGATTTGAGGTTTAAAAATAATAAAAGATGGGAGGCTCCTGGTTGGTTCTGTTGGAAGAGAATGTGACTCTTGATTTTGGGGGTTGTGAGTTCGAGCCCTACATTGGATGGTAGAGATTACTAAACAAACAAACTTAAAAAAACAAACTTTAACCAATGACACATGAAAAGCAGAATGGTCAATTTAGTAACTTAGGATTCGGCAACACTGAGGATGGACAATTCAAAACCATAGTAGAGACATTTTAATGGAAGAGGGGCAATAGCCCTAAAATTGTAGCTATTGAAGAGCTAACAGAAGTGAGTTTGCCTTTGTTATGGCCAGATTCCATATTAGAAAATTCACTCCGCTTTCTTGAATTTTTCCTGCAGTTTTACTGGAAGCAGTTACTTTGTGTTTTGCCTTAGACAGTTAAATTGCCTTTTAAAAGGCTGCTCAGAAACTCTTCTGTTCCTCAGCAGCAGTGGAGGAAGAATTGGCTTTCAAACAGACACCTAATAGAGAATAAATATTTTCCCACCTAGATCTGGGTGTGGGTCAGGCCTGAGGATACTTTCAAGTGGCCATTCAGATTAAGGCTCTGTTTACATAATGCTAATCATAGTGTTTTCTGGAAGAGTTCTTCCTCAAGGCCATTAGTGACCAGAGAGAAATGAAAATGAGCTTGAATTTTCTCAAGTGCATGATTCCTCCCCTCAACTCAATTTAACGATACTTTGCATTTCATAACAATGACCCAATCTTGGGTCAATAATTTCACCTACTGACTCTTGAAATCAAAGCAAAAAAAAAAACCAAAAAACCAAAAAACACCAAAACAAGAACCACTATGTTTTATAGTTGAAAGGCCCACTCAAACTTAATTAATAAATTTGCTAATGCTTCTTAGTTAACTATAAAAATGCTTATCTAAAAGGATAAGTTTAAAGCAAACGGGTAACAATTAAGGCATCTGGCTCTAGCCCACAGAAGCAAATTTGGCCTCCTGGTTCAGAGAGAAGGTTAAGTTGGATTTCAAAGTTACCTTCTACTTTCCAGCTGGCTCTGTCCTCCCATAAGGTAATTGCTTATCTAACTGCATCCTCATGTTACTACTTCATTTTCTCTTCTCTCTGCTTCTCACTCAGCCATCAACATTGTGTGTCCTGGGTCTCATTCAGTCTACTGCTTTAAATGTTAACTCTATGATAAAAACAGTGGACTAACCTTACTGTCTAGTGCAGCTGTTCTCAGCTTTCGGTGTCAATGTATTGCTGGGCCACAATCAACTGTGAAGTTTATTTACTTTTGAGAGAGAGTGCTAGTTGGAGAGGGGCAGAGAGAGGGAGACAGAGAGGATTCAAAGCAGGCTCTGTGCTGACAGCAGAGAGCCCAATACAGGGCTTGAATTCGTGAACTGTGAGATCATGACTTGAGCTAAAGTCGGACGCTTAACCAACTGAGCTGTCCACGTACGCCAACAAACTGTGAAGTTTACTGTAATTCATTAACACCTATACAGAGACTCCTCTACTTAAAGACTTTCAACTTCAGACTCTTATAGACATAAATAAAATTTCACTACAAAATTGTCAACGTTTTTCTCAACAAATGATAAAATATACGTGGGATCCTGCAGGTAGGCGTTGAAGGATCAGATATACCACCCCAAAATATACCATCTTGACATAGGATTACTTTGAGTTGAAGGCAGGTGAGAACTAACAGATGCAGAAAGTGTTCTCTGCCCTCCCCTTATCTGCCTAAAAGCAGAACATAAATTTCCCCTTGTGAAGGTGACCCCTTTTATCAGGAAGAGTGACTGTCACTTGAGACAGCCAAGGTAAGTTTGTACAAACTTTACTAAAAAGCCCTTATCTCTCATCCATCGCCCCATATGTTTCCAAGTCATTTCCCCATAATTTATAGTCCTCTGAAGCTCAAACTTCCTTTCCTTTGTTAAATTGGGATATAAAGCCCTGAGTCTTACCACTTTTTTGAGTGCCGTTTTTCTATTGAACTCTTATGCACGTAACTATTAATAAAAATTCTGTGCCTTTTCTCCTCTTTTGTTAACTTTGCAGACCACCCCCTAAGACTGAATGTGAGAGTTATGGTACAGAAGTTGCAACACCATGTGCCTAAGGTTGATACAGGAAAAGGACAGGAGTATGTTTGAGACTGTAATTCCCACATGTAAAGTTACTGCTGGTGGAAATGGTTCACACTCAAGACAATTTGCATCTGTACACCATCAAGGAAGAAATGAAGATACCCAATGGAGTTTGTGAAGTTTATGAATGACATATGTGGCATCTACTGCTGTTAACCTACAGTATCTATTTTCCTCTTTTTTAATCATAACTTGAATTTCTTATTCATAATGAATTTTTTATTTATAACCCTTACTTCCTTACCAGCTCTGATTTCATTCCAGGTAGCAGTGATTCACTGTTTACACCAATGAAACTTATAATCCCCCATTTTCAAGGAGGTCTATGAACTATTTGCCATTTATTTTTCTCTTTTCCTCTTGCTGGAATACAGATGCAATATCTGAAACACGACCATCTTGCAATCATGAAGTTAAAAAGACACAAGCTAAGACCAAGAGGTAGAAGGAGCTTCGCTTTTGATGACTTTCTAAAGCAACTGTCCCAGTTTTGGACTGCCCGTCTCTGGAATTGTAGTCAGGTGAGAAAAATCTGTTTCAGCCATACTTAAGGTTTCTGTGATAATGAAGCCATCACAGTTCTGAGTGATACAAACTGCTCCAACAGATTTTAATATTGATAAAAAGTAGTCTTTGGCGGTGGGGGGAATGCTTGGAAGGTCTTATTTTAAAATTCCGAGGACTAGCTCAGACTTCTATATGGGAAATTGTACTGGTTGAGCAAGTTCAGTTTCTCTCTGCAACTACAGATTTACAAAAAGGGAAGAAGAAAAAGACAAACAAATTTTGGCTATTCTCTTTCTTTGCCAAGACACTGGCATTAAGTTATCTCTCTTAATATTTTTCCCACAATAAGGCCTCTTTTCCCAGTACTTACTAGTAGTAAGCTCCCTACGAGTGACGGAAGGGAGGAACTCTAAGTAGCACTCCTAGAATCAAACACACCCTGAGAGTTTGTCCTCTACGGGAATCTCTTTTTAAATAGTTCCCTGTGACAGATTTAGCAAAACTACTGGAATAATACATGTAGTTATAATTAGTTTTCTAAATTCACAGACTGATTTTAATGATCCTTTCTGTAATTGCAGTCTCAATGCTGTCTTAACCCAACCGAATCATGTACAAGAATGAGAAGGTAGGTGATTGGATCCTTTCAGTCTTCTTCAAAATTGGTTCCACCTCCATGGGTAAGCCTCTTCTACAGCATGAACACTAGATGCAGGTAAATTGGAGGGAAAGCTAAGGGAGAGAGGAAAGAAGTGGCCTCCATCATAGTACTTTGCATATGGCTCCCGAGCTTTTCTCAGTAGGTCTGTTTGCAGAGTGATCACTCCTTCTACCAGGTAAGGATTCCATCCTTAGGTTTGTGATTTGCGAAACTCCCTTGCTGCCTCACTGGAAGGGACCAAATGAATCAATCAGCATCACTTTCCCAAGGTTCTGTTTGCAATCCAAAGGTTTTCTTGTTTATAATTAGCAAAACATCCTGCTAGAACTAGATCTACAATAAGGCTTGCCAGTATCATCCCGACAACCAGCTCATAAAGAATATACACTCTCTGCGTGGTATAGAGTGATGCTTAGAAGCTGTTTAATAGCACAGCAACTGTACATGGAACTAAAAAGCAAAGGCAAATACCAGATTTGATTGAACCTGCAGGGAAAATTTCAGGTGGCATAATGTAATTACCTGAGTTAGGATATTGAAGTTAAATAACACCTATGCTCTCTTATCTAAAAGTGTCTAGGATCTATACCAGCCATAAATGACTTGGATCTCAGTTTTATAACCCAGTAGTGGAAAGGGAGGCAGTTCTCCAGCAGCACAGCAGTCTCTTGTTGGAAACCCTGTTTCTCATCCGGCACCACCTGTGTGTCCCCTTGGCTGCCCCCCAGCGCAAGGCACTGATGCAGCCAAACCCACTGAGCCTGTGAGAGTGGCCAGAAACACAGCAGAAGGTGTTGGCTTCCTGGCCTCTCATTGAGGCCATCTGGACTCTCTAACACACCTGTTTGGGAGGGTTTCCGTAGCTTGGTTTACAAATGTAAGTGTAGCTCAAAATGTTCCAGTCCAGGGCTGATCATTTGCCTTTACTTTTTGGGACGTTAATTATGCAACAAGATCATTTCTGTGCCCATTTTTCTCCTCTGTTAAAAATGTGCTTCTCAGTAAAGTTTATGTCATCTATTTTTTTTTTAGTGGAATGAACAGATGTAAAAGTGTTTTCAATTCCTTAATAAAGGTGACATTAGGCCAGATTTGATATTACACTAAGTCCCACATAACATTTAAAAATGGGTTTTTTCAACCATAAAATTACTAATTGATCTGTCTTGTAAAAAGATAAAGGAAATGAATGCCTATTTGAGTTTCATTTCTGTCAGGCTCCCGATTCCTTATTTTATGTAGTGCAAAATGAATTTTAATGAAGCAGCCTCCAAATTTCAAAATATGCCATTACCCTTCTGAAGTAATTGGCATATTTGACTGCCTTTTCCTTTCTTAGAGTCTGTCTGACTTTCTAATCTTAAAGTCAATGTTCCATTCAACATATCCTCTGAAAGAAGTAAATTAAAACAAGAGGAGAGACTATACCAGGAAGAATTCATTCATTGAGCCACTCAACAAAGTCAGGCACTGTTCCTGGTGCTGCAGAAAGAGGGGGACAGAAATGAAAAATCCTTGCTTTCATAGTGTTTCCATGTCAGTGCGGTATAATTGACACACAAATATATAATATTCGGATGATCAGAGAAAAATAATAAATATTAATGTGTAGAAAGGGACAAGATGGGGAGTCTGCATATGCTATCTTTTTATGGAGGGGAACTTACGTGAGCCTCTTTAGGAAAATGGCATTCAAGCAGAGACCCAAATAAGGTAAAAGTGTGAGCTATTTGGGGATGAGAATCAGCAGATAGAGTAGCCTTTCTTCTTCCTCCCACTAATAAAAAAAAAATTTTTTTTGAGAGAGAATCTGGGGCAGGCTCCAGGTTCTGAGCTGTCAGCACAGAGCCCCTTGCAGGCCTTGAACTCATGAACCACAAGAATGCTTAACCAACTGAGCCACCCAGGTGCCCCTTCCTCCCATCTTTTGGCCTACTTATATACATATAAAACACTTCTAGTTGCTTTGTGTAATCTGGGAGGGAAGCTGCAGAGGGCATGAGGAGAAAGGCAACTTTGAGTACTTACCTGTGTCACAATATGTATATTTCCATTTTGTGAATCTGTAGGACAACCCTCTGGTCTGTTGATCTGATCCTTATTTCACAGCTGTGGAAGCAAAGGCTCAGGGACATCAGGTAAACTTGGTGGTCAAACGTTCCAGTTATTTATTGCTGTATTACAAACTCCTAAATTTTGTGGCTTAAAATAACAATTATTTATTTTGCTCATGAAGATGCAATTTGGGCAAGACTCAAAAGGGAAGGCTTATGTCTGTTCCACATGGCATCATTTGGGGAGCACAATTTAAGGCTAGGGATCCAAGATGGCTCATTCCCATGGCTGGCAAGTTAGTGTTATTTACCCAATGACTGTCTGCGGGCCTCCTTTTCTCTCTGTGCAGACTGGGTTTCCTCACAGATAGTGACTGGTTTTCTAAGAGAAAGCATAATATAGAAAAACATGGCATTATGATGATATAGTCTTGGAAGCCCCATATGCCGAGGTCTGCCTCTCACTAGTGTTGGGTCCTTAGCAAACTGACATCACCCTTACCCCCAGAGAGAGGGCATTTTCCCCAAATAACAGGTTTCTCTGCATCCATTTGTTTAGTCAACAAGCATTCCTGAGTGCCTATAGCACAATAGTTAGAACTCTGCTCTGAAGTTCAGTTGCTTGACTTTGCATCCTCGCTCTCCCACTTGCTAGCTGATGAAAGTAGGGAGATTTACTCAATCTCTTTGCTTCAGTTTTATTAAATATAAAACATCAGGATTTAAGGAAAGTCCAGAGAACTTCTAATGTACCTAATAAGAGCACTAATTTCTACCCCTGCAATACTATCAGCTCAGCCCCATTGATTTTTTAAGGCAATCCCAAGAAGGAAGGTAAAGTTAGAATTAATGACCTACCTTCTCCAAGACTGCCATACATTTTATCTCCACAAGAGGTCGAAGACCTATATGATATCTTTTACAAGAACTCCTATTCCCTTACATTCTCCTATAACCCTGAATTTACCACCGTCACCCTTGCCCTGGCAAAGCACCAAACTCCTCCACTCTTCCTTTTGGAATTCATGGTCATCATCAGGGCATAAACAAAGCTTCTTTTCTAAGCAATCTCCTCACCTTCTTTCGTTAAGGGAAAATGGTTTCCAAAAGCTCTTTTCTCTGGTAGCTGTTTTGTGTGTGTGTGAAGGGTTTTGTGGTAGGATAATCATCTTTCTTACCGTGTCTAACTCATTTCTTCTCTCACGATCCACAACTCCACTGTTCTTCAAAGCAAATGCCATAAGCCTATACTGCCCACCATCACTACATAAAGAAAAATCATCAGTGGATGATTGTGTTATCTCTCACTTGAGATTTTAGCACCTGCCTCAGTCAATAGGTTTTTCTCTGCTACTATACCTGTCACTATCTTATCTGGTTTTATCACATGTACAGATGCCCATCCATTATCCTGGCCTCTAACAATAAATTGTCCTTTCCTCTTTCAAAAGTCTTGGATCCTATCTATTCAGCTTACTTCCTTTAGCAGTGGTTCCAATAATTCCTCAGTTCATCAAGAATTTTATGGAATTTTATTCCACTTTTTTTTTAACATTCCTCTCTTTCTACTTCTTCCTTCCTTACCTTGCTAGGTAGGTAGGATTCTACAGTACTAATGACCACTCCTTTTCATATTCTATCAACAACTTGACCTTTATTTCCTTTGCAAATGTAGTGGTTTGAAACAACACTCATTTGTTTATTTCACCACTCTATAGGTAAATGTCTAGTGGGTTCTTACCTGGAGGATCTGAGGAACTGTCCACTTCTAAGTTCATTCAGGTCGCTGGCCAAGCTGTTCCATGCAATCGTAGGACTGAGGTCCCATTTCTTTGCTGGCTATTGTCTGGGAGCCACCCTTAGCCGCTAGAGGCCACTCTCTGGTCCTTGCATGTAGACCACCACATTTCAGAGCCAACAAGTTCTTTTGAATCTTTCTCATACTTAGAATACCTCTGATCTCTTCTTCTGCCTCTCTGCTTTTACTGTTTCATGTGACTACATTGGGCCCACCTGAATTATGCAGGAAAATCTCCTTATCTTAAATTCAGCTGATTAATAACCTTACATCTTCAGAGTCCCTTTATAGCAGAAATTAGATTAGTGCCTGATAGAATAACCAGGGGATGGGATCTTGGAGAGACATCTTTAAAATTTTGCCTATCACCATCCATGTAACTTTTACATGACAAACTCTATTTAAACCTGGATTTTGACCTCTTTGCAGGTACTCTATAGCATCTCAGTATGGCTGAAGAAAAACATTCAATATTCTAATAGGGACGTTCTGAATTTGTGATGGCAAACCTCAAGTAGGACTCAGCACAGTCCAAAAATCATTCTGTGTTTCCCTAGCAGGCATCAGCATATAGAAGATGTTTAAAACATTTAAAATGTTGATAGGGAACAGAAGAGACCTTATGATTCAGCCCTGAGTAAGTCCAATGTTTAGAGGTCAGGAAGAAGGAGAATCAAGCATAAGGAACTGGGGGAAAAAAACAGCCATACGTACAAGAAAACCCATGGGAGTAGAGTGATCTAGACGATAAATAAAGAAGGTGTCTTAAGAACTGGGGATTCATCAACTGTGTCAGATGCTGCCGGAAATTGGGAATTGTTCATTGGGTTTGGCATAGCATAGGTCCACAGTGACCTTGAGAAGTAAAATATCGGTAAATGGTAGGGGCAAAATCTGACTGGAATGAGTTGAAGAGAAAATAACTATTGCGGGAAGTAAAGATAGCAAGAATAGGCAACTTTCTAAGGAATTTTCTATGAAAATGCGCAAAGAAAGATTGGTGGGGAAGGAGAGGGGGGCATTTGTGTTGACTACTAGTTGGTGTGAAAACCCAAAAGAAGCCACTTAGAAAATTTTAAGTTCAGTTTTTCACTGTTAATATTTTCAAATTATTGAACATTGAATGTGTGGATACTTGCTTAGATTTTTATGCATTACTGGACAAGTTCTTTCTGCATTTTTGTATTGCGAGGTTAGCAATGCAGTAAAGAGAGAAAAAGGATACAGAAGAGAAAGTGTAATTGGAAAGTCATGAATAGGCAAGGGGGATAAGATTGAGTGCATTCTGGGAGGTTGATATTAAATTAAAGCAAGGAGTTAAATAGGAGCAGGGAAGATGAGAATTTGCATAAAAATGCAACAGATGACTAGATTTGATAATGGGGAAATACTGTAGTTTTCTTCTGATTGCTTCAAATCTTCCAGTGAAATAGAAGTCGAAGTCATCGTCTGGATATATAATATGAATAGAGTTTTGAGGATCAGAAAAAACATGTGAAATGCCATCTGAGGCAGTGGAAGCAACCCATCTCAGGTCAAGCTTTGCCCCTACCATTTACAGATATTCCACTTCTCAAGGTCACCATGGACCTCCACAATGCCAAACCCAATGAACAATTCCCAATTCTTGGCAGCATCTGACACAGTTGATGAATCGCCTGTTTTTAAGACACCTTCTTTATTTATCTTCTAGATCACTATAATCTCCTGGGTTTACTTGTACTTTTTGGCTGTTCTTTTTTAGTTCCTTGTGCTTGATTCTCCTTCATCCTGACCTCTAAATATTGGACTTCCTTGGGGCTTAGTCGTCAGCTCTCTTCCGTTCTCTATCAACATTCTCTCTATATATGAGCTCATTAGTCCCAGTGTTTTAAACATCTTCTATATGCTGATGGCTCCCAATTTTAGATTTCTAGTTCTGACATATCCCCTGAGCATTAAACTCATTTACCAATTGCTTACTCAACATCTCCACTTGGTTGTCTAATAAGGTTCTCAAAATTAGCATGTCTAATATAAAACTCATGCTTCTCTCCATTTCCTCTCTCCCCTCCCCACCACAATTTAGTTCTCTGTCTGTTTCATCTTAATCAATGTTACAATTCACCTACATGCTCAGATCAAAACTGTATTAGGGTTCTCCACAAAGCAGAACCAATAAGATGTGTAAACATACATAGAGAGAGATGGCTTTTAAAGAATTATTAGCTCAGGCAACTGTGAGGGATAGCAAGTCTGAAACCTGCAGGGAAGGCCAATAGGCTAGAAACTCAGTGAGGAGTTGAGGTTGCAACTTAACTCCAAACACAGCCAGGAGGCAGAATTCCTTCTTCCTTGGGGGACCATAGTCTTTGCACTTAAGGCCTTCAACGATTGGAGGGTACTTCCTCATACTATGAGGAATAATCTACTTTACTCAGAGTCTATTGATTTAAATGTTAATCACATTAATCATATTAATGTTAATCTAAATTTAAATGTATCTTCATGGCAACACCTAGCCAAGCTGACATAAAATTAACCATCACCATCCACCTCTTATCAACTTGACGTCCATATGCACCTTCTTAAACCATATTTAATCTCCAAATAAAGGCCATAATGTCATACCTCTGCCTAACATAATACATATATCCTGTGTACATCCAAAACACACTAATATTTTCCCTAGAAACAGATGCAAAGTCCTTAGGTGACATTCACTTTTCTTCTTTATACTTTATAGTTAAATACTGTAATGTAAAGTCCGTACATCTTATGTGATAGAGAAAAGGGAAAAAAACAAAAATATTATATTTATATTATATATGTAATATTTTTAGTGTCAATGCAGAGCTTGTGTCCAATAATCCTGAAAAGTCACTATTTTTAGTTCTCTCTCATAGAGGCCCCTAGGCAGCAACCATAGCACCCAGCCAGAATGGCGTGATCCTGAAACCTGACTTCCACAAGGACAGGCAGGGGCACTTGGCCATGTAGTTCAACCAACCAGCTGGTGCAGAAGGTCCACAAATGCAAGACCTAAGAAGCCAAGGCATGCAGACCCATCCAGCCCACTGTGAGGCGCCATACCAAAGTGTGAGCTGGCAAGGGACTTTGGCTTGGAAGAGTTAAAGGGTGGAAGGGCTGCTGGAATTCACAAGAAGGTGGCACAGGCCAGTGGGATCTCAGTGGATCCAAGAAGGTGAAACAAGCCCACTAAGTCCCTGCAGGCCAACATCCAGCAGCCGAAGGAGTACCACTCCAAACTCATCCTCTCCCCCAGGAAGCCCTCAGCCCCCAAGAAAGGAGACAGCTCTGCTGAAGAACTTAAATTGGCTACCCAGCTGACAGGGCTGGTCATGCCAATAGGGAATGGCTGTAAGATGAAGAAAGAGTCATTATGGAGGAGAAGAACTTTAAGACCTTTGTCAGTGTTGGCATGACCCATGCCGGGTCCTTTGGCATCTAGGCAAAAAGGACCTAGGAAGCTACAGAACAGGATATTGAAAAGTAAAGTGCCATTGACAACTTGTGAAAAAAAAAGTCATTTTCCTCAGGGCCTAGTCACCCTGATCAAAGGCCCTATATCCCTGTGTAATAGACTGGGAGAAATAATAACAGTATACATTTTAGACAGTGTAGTGAGTGAGGTTCTTCCTCAGGGGGAGCTGGCCTCTCTTTCATTAAATTCAAGGGGTTCTGAATCTTTATAAACTGGATCCAGTTTAGGAATTAATTATGGGTCTGTGATTCTACTTTCATAATTCAAATTTGACTTTTGTTCCTTTGACCTAGAACTCCCAGCTTATATAAATCAAGTAAGAATTTAGTAGACTTACCATGTATTTTACTCCTAGAAATACCATGATCACCTAGGCAATACTATAGGTCTCTGCAAGTCATGATATTCTGACTGCGGCTTTGATTCTGCTCTCCGTTATAGTAACCATGCCCACCTTGCCTTTGGTGATTAAATAGCACCACTTGGCCTCTGACACCTGGGATTCAATTACTTCCATTGCATTTAGGTTTTCCAATTCAGTGACAGCTGTCACTACTATAATTTCTGACATAACAGAGAAAATCAATTGTAGAGCTCCTCAAGAATATTAGGCTCCCCTCACAACCTTACTGCTGATAGTCATAGTGAAAATAATGTCCTCTGTACCCTCCTAGGGTGGAGGAGCAGATCCTAAATGATAAATCCAATCTAAGGTTCCAGTCTCCCTAAGCTTTTGAATCTCCTAATTTATCAAGCAGTTCAGGTATTTCAGTTCATTTAATGTCAGCTGCCTGTTGGTTTGTTTCAGGTAGCCAACCAATCAACCAACCAGTTAGAGTTCTTTCTAATCCCCTAAACTGCAACATTAAATCCAGATCTCTGCTTAGTCGGGCCATATAAATAAATTCTGCCTGATACAATTTTATGGTCTACCACTATGCCACACCTTTAATATTTACTCCTCATTTTTTCCTGGATTTCTCTTTATATAAATTGGAAAAATTAAGTAGTTTTTGTGGACCTCTTTATGGGATACATTTTGTACCTCACCGTTAAGGGCCTAACGGGAACTTGAGTCCAGTGACCTAGAAGCAAAGAGGAGTGGTGGTTCTGAGGAGAATCAGCAGTGTCTTGCAAGGCTACTACTACCTTAGGGGAGGGCATTACAATTTCTTCAGGCAGAGGAGGGTTTTAATCTCCTCAGAGAAGGATGGAGTGGTTGCTTCTACTGGCAAAGAAATCTCAAGGGAGTTTAAGGGTTCAGTGTCCCCAGCTTTATCAGGATCTTCCCATATGTCCCCAATCCAATTTTCAGGATCTCATTCCCTCCCAATCTATGCGCTTACTTTAATAGCAGACACCCTGTGAGGTCGAAAATTCAATTTGCATTGTAATTCAACCACTTGCAGGATGAGACTCCGAGTTTGGTTTTCAGCAATCTCAGCTCTTTGGCTACAGGTGATAAGGATTTCTTTCAGGACAGACAGAGATACTTTCAGGTCATTTATGCAGCACATGAGCTGAGAATTTGATTCCCTACGTTATCCTTTTATTTCCTCACTTGGTCCAGCACAATTAGGAGCACCTAGACAATCTCATATTCATTATTGTGATAAAAATGCTCTAAAATATTAAGAACATTAAGAATTTGATCAGGAGTATCCAGTGGTGATAATTTGCGACCTCTATGGTCACATCACACCACAGACTATCCATGCTCTTTTTACCAATGAAAGTAGTCATTAGTGCCTTTGAATTTAATAACAGAGAACCAATTCCGAAAACTGGGCACCATGGTCCAGCTAAGGCAACATATAAAATTAAGCATTATAAACACCTACAATCCTTGGTGTCTTTCATTCTTACCACATTTGATCCATCAATTCCACTTTCAGAGTCTACCCTGCCTCTTCTCACTTACCACATTCAACTTTATTGCTATGTCATCCAAGCCGCCATCTTCTCTCAACCTACATTCTCAAAATAGTCTTTTTGCTTTCTCTGCTTTCACTCTGCCTTCTGTCCCATTGGCCCTACACTTTGAGTCCCTAATTTATGCAGCAACCAAAATGGTTTACTTAAGATCTAAATTTAATCATTTCACTCACCAGCCCAAAAACTCCAGTGGCCCTATCAAACTCAAACTTCCTATTGTTTACAACTCTCTGTAGTCTGACCCTGCCTCTCTCTTTCTCTGGGTTTACATCCATATTCACTGGCATTTTTCCAACTAAAGGTGTTGTTGTTTTTTTTTAACATTTATCTATTTTTGAGAGAGGGAGACACAGAATCTGAAGCAGGCTCCAGGCTCTGACCTGTCAGCAGAGCTCAATGCAGGTGCTCAAAGTCACAGACCACAAGATTATGACCTGAGCTCAAGTTGGATGCTTAACAAATTGAGCCACTCAGGCACCCATCAGCTGAAGGTGTTTTTGTTCCTTTTGCCTGGAAACGTCCTCTCCCAGATGCTTATATGGCTCCATTCAGATCCTTGCTCAGAAGTCACCTCTTCAAAGTCCTTTCAGGGTCACTCTATTTAAATTAAACATTATACACTATCCTCTTACTCTGATTAACATTTCTTCATTACTCTTATCACTCTTTAGCATATTATATATGCATTTGTTTGATGTCTGCCTTACCAACTAGAATAAAACCTCCAAGGGGACAAGGGCTTGCATGCTTTGTGTCCTGCCAAATCCCAAGGCCCTAGAACTACATCTAATGCGCAGTAATGCACAATCATATTTGTCAAATAAATGAATGCTAGTAATAACAGTACCCTAATGTTAGTACTCATAAGGTTGTTTAGCGGGTTAAATTTGATAATACACATAATGCCAAAGACTGCTAACTATCTTCTAACATCAATTCTTCCTTCTTTCCTAATAGAATCCCCAATTTTTAGTCACATGGCTTCCCAGAATTAAGACTTCACACAGTCACTCTGAACTAGTACCCATGCCTGGAATCAGGCTGCAACCTCTCTTGCACCCACCACCTCCCGTTGCCTCCGGACCATGGACCCCAGAGTGAACAAGCTTTGGACCTTGGTGAAAATGTGCACGCAGGATCTGAGTACTCTGCACACTGAGGAAAGGCACTTCCTGCAGGGTTGGGTGGAGAGCATGGGGGTAAAATACCACCTGCTACTCATAAAACTAAATCAGAAGACAATATCAAAGAAGAAAATCAGTAAGGAGGAGGAGGAAAACATAAAGACAGATAAACCATAAAGTGAGGAAAGCTGTCTAAAAATTTACAATGAAGTGTGATTTGAACCATATACTGATGCCCCTCAAGAAATGGGAGATGAAAATGTAGAGATGACTGAGGACATGATGGATCTGGAAAATGATAAAAAAGTGGCCGCCCTAATGATGACCTAAGTGGTGAACTACAGAAAGCCACTGACTTGTTCACAGATGCTATTAAACTGAATGCTCGCTTGGGCACTCTGTATGCCAAGAGAGCCAGTGTCTTCATCAAATTACAGAAGCCAAATAAATACTGCTGTCTGAGACTGTGACAGAACTATAGAAATAAATCCTGATTTGGCTCAGCCTTATAAGCAACAAGGGAAAGCATACAGACTTCTAGGCTATTGGGAGGAAGCAGCACATGATCTTGCCCTTGCTTGCAGACTGCATTATGATGAAGATGCCAGTGCAATGCTGAGAGAAGTTCAACTGAGGACCCAGAAAATTGCTGGACATCAGAGAAAGGATGAGTGAGAATGTGAAAAGTGAGAGATCAAAGAAAAAATAGAAAGGATTAAGAAAGCTTGGAAAGAACATGAGAGAGCCTTGTGGGAAGAAGCAGCCAGATGACCATCAGGAGCTCAGGATGGCTCTTTCCCAGGGGGCTCTCCTGGGGGGATGCCTGAAATGACAGGGAGCAGGAATGGAATAGCAGGAATGCCTGCACTCAGTGAAATTCTTAGTGATCCAGAGGTTCTTACAGGAATTCAGGATCCAGAAGTTAGCATGGACTTCCAGCCTGTGGCCCAGAAACCAGCAAATATATAAAAATATCAGAACCCAAAAGTTAGGAATCTCATCAGTAAATTGTCGGCCACGTTTGGAGGTCAAGAATACTGCCCTTCTGACAAATAAAGCCCTTGCCGAAGGATCAGCGACTTAGATCACCTAATGGATATCACAGTAAGACAAACCGCCTACCTCAGACCTTCTCATGAAGAAAGTTGGGGTGCTGTGAAGATAATCCCTACTCCTCTGCGCCATATGCAACTGAGACATTTTACAGTGGTTTCCCAGTGGGATATTCATTCAGATAATGCTTTCCTACTAGGAAGGACAAACTTTAAACACTTTTTAAATCTTAAAAATATTTGAAAACCATTTAAGAGGATTTGTTAATCCCTACATTTTTTCTTACTAATCATTTCAGGTTTTTTTTTTTTTTCTCTTTGGCTTAATTGGCCAAGGAAGATATTTCAGTATGGAAGATGTATTGCTTAGTCTGAGTGAAATAAAGGTTTGTTAACAGGAGACAAATATAATACTTAAAGACAAAGTTTGAGTTGGTTACTGAGGCATTTTGACTTGTCTTTTTTTTTTTAATGCTTTATTTTTAAAACATTACTTATTTCGATAAAACCACCAGGACCTCCAGTATTGCAGTAGGACCTGGGTAAGGACCAAGGCAGAGCATGCACCCTTGTGCAGATGCATTTAAATATTGCACTGTGGTCAAGGGATGATTTTTATAGTGTTGCGGTAGAGTTGGATTACTTAGCTGTGTTCTTGTCTAATATAGAAAATCAACATTTCACATTATTTGCACACACAAAAAAGGCACCATTTCCCGCCATCCCTTTTAGTTAAGAATGCTCATGTGACTAGTTATATGGCATAAGCAAAGTTCCACATGAAACTTCTGAGAAGAGATCTTAAATAGGTGAAGAGAAGAGTTTGTCCCCCTTCTCTCCCTTGACTGACAGCAGTTCGGGACTGATGGCTGGATCTCTAGAAGATCTAGCATCCATCTTGAAGCATGGGAAGACCTTCAGAATAGAATTCAACATGAGGATCATAAGACACAAAGAGCCTGGGTTTTTGCTACCACAGAGTGACATATTATGTCCAGACCTACTGCCTCTGACTTCTTGAATGTGAGGAAAAAGTAGACTTCTTTCATTTTGAGATTTTCTGTTTCTTGCAACCAAGAAACAATTTTCATATGTAAGTTACCAAGACAAACTTTGGACCATAATAAAACCTCAATAAATATTATCTTTTAGTTGGTATTACTGTCGTTATTTTTTTTTCTGTTTCTGTATCTCCTTGTTAGGATTGTTGTTATTGTTATATTCTATGTACTATACCAAATTTTAGGAATATGGACAAGAATAAAATAGAGCTTTGGGTTAATAGGACATTGTGTTTTGGGAAGGGTAGAGATAAAATGACAGTACGATGTGAAATGTGCTTTAATGCTTTAATAAAAACATGCTATGGGAACACATAGGAAGGAAAGCATAAGTCTTCCAGGAGGAGTAGAAGCAGATTCATTGCAGAAGACATAAATCTTGAAACAAGATGTAAATATGTATAGCAAACTATCATGAGAACAGAAGGTTGGGAAGGGCAGAAAGAAAAGCAAAAGAAATGACTGCATATGGGCTTCCCTATTTGGTGAACAGGAGCAATTTGGACCTTACCCAAAAAAAATGCTTTATTAACTCTAAGAAAGCTGAGTCTCTTATCTTACCCAGTACTTCATTGCAAATATGAGGTCACCGTATTAAAAAAAAACAAAACAAACAAAAAAACAACAACCAACCAACAAAAACCAAAACGAAGAAACAAAAAAAAAAAAAATTAGCACCAGTCTGATTACAAGATGGGTTGGTATCTTAGAAAACAAAGAGGTAATTTCCAGATGAAATGTATATAATTAGGTCTAGATACTAAGATATATACCTAAGATATATCTTAGGTTGAGCTTGTTGGGGGATAGAGGTGGAGGAAGGAGGTGGGGAGGTGGCAGGAGAGAATATATAAATGTATAAAATTAGAAAGTTCTTCCGAGGGAAGGATAGCTACTTAAGGTTCTTAAGGCAACAATTTTTAAAGTAATTCCTAAAAATTAAACTGTAAGTACTCCCTAGTCTATCCTTTATATTGACAAGCAGTAAGGAGCTTAGGATAGTATTCATTTGACTTTAATTTTCAAGGCAGTTTTTATATAAAATTCAAAATCCTCCTCCTGACTGCTATTGTATGTTTTTGTAGTGCAAGTCAGAGGGTAAGAGAAGGAGAACTAAGGCAGGAAAACAAGGATGGACAGTTGGGGATTTCCTCCTTAAGACATCTTCACTGCTGCAACCTCAGTGCTTCTGCTGATACCTCATTTGGACCCTCAGGATTCTTGACATTGTCTTTTTAATCTCCTGAAACTAAGCTGACCTTAAATATGCTCCTGAAATTTCCTTTTACCTCTAACACTAGATTTAGCATTTACTCATATTTTCTCTAATCCTCACTCTTGATTTTTTTTATCGTGATACCCTCTCCCATTAGCAAATTATTTTAAACGTAATTTTTAATATATCTTAGAGCCAGTGTATTTCTATGCGAACACATCTCTGAAAATGCAATGGAAATCTATTAGTTTATTATAGTCTGATTTACGGATTTTAAATCTCAAGAATGACTGTATAATCAAAACAAGAAACAACACAAACATACTCCATAAGGTAACTCTTAAAGGAATTGGTTTCTGGCACTGTAGAGGGAAGGGAAAATAACATTTGCTTAATATTAATCTATTATAATGTATCCTTCACCTCGGCTTCTCTTTGCCACATTCTAAAGCAGCAACCCTTTTTACTGACCATATAATTCAAATCTTTCTTTGGAGAAATATGCAATAGTTGGTAATCGCATGCATTCTAAAGCATCTCATTTTACGCCCCCCAAGTGCATGATTTACTTTGAATGATAAATATGGCTATGAAATGGAGTGTTTCCGGCATTCACAGATCAAATGTAACTAGGGAGAAATAACTTAGATGCATCCTGATGTTTTATATTTCCATGCACTAATATTTGCTTCACACCATATGTCACAGTAACACAAGAATGTTATAAAGTAGAACAGCCCAGTGGTTCTCTCTCCCAACATCTGGTCTTCTGAGGAAGTCTAGCACTTTAGAGATTCATGTTTAAATCCCCAGATAGGTGGGATAATCAAATGCCTTGGTGAGAGGAACCAGAGGGAGTGCTGGAAAGTCTTCTTCCTATTATCAAACTGGCATCAGTGAATACTGTGATAATCTCAATTGAATTAAACAAACAGACCTAGTAGTCCAGTGGACCCTCCCCAAAAAGCCACACACAACGTCCATTCCCAGAGCAGTAAAGAGAACCAGATGTCAGTCTTTTAAACAGTGGCCATCCATCAAGCCTTCTGACTCTTTGTTTTGTTTACAGCAGCCAGCCCTGGAGGGACCACAGCTACCTAAGGAACAATGGCAAAATCATCTTCCTAAAGCTGGCATGGCCACTTCCCGGTGAAAAAGACCAAGACCACATCAACTGAATTGATGGGATTTGCAACACATACTTCTCTCTCCAATCCTTTATTTTTTTTAAAAAAAGAGGGGGGAAATATGCTTTCATATTTCCTACTCCCATTCAGGAATAAATTAACTATGTTTGTTCTTTTCATTTCCTCACATGTTCCTTGTTCTTCATGTGGCTACAATATGGCTACCATCCACACCATTTCACAGAAGCTACCCACTGAGTTCCCAAATGGCCACCATACAAGTGAAATATCACAGACCCTTTCATCCTTTATTTTGCATCACCACAGCATTTAATATTGTTGGCTGCTCTCTCCTTCTTTGAATACTTTTTGCTGCACAAAATGCCACCTCCTGCTTTTATAATCACTCTCTTTAAATCTTTTTTTTTATTATTATCATTACTTTTTCTAGACACACACCTTTTGATGTTTGGCAAACCTTGATATTAGGACTTCTTTCTGTCTACATATCATCCTGAATGATCTCTGTCTCCCAAAATTCCAGGTCCTAATCATCTGTGTGCTGCTTGTGCTGGTATCCCCGTTTTCTCCTCTAGGTCTATTGTCCACTCTTTTCTACTCTGTTCTGTACTGCAGGAAGCTGGTCTCTTGCGAAGCACATCATCGGTTCTTTGGTTGGTGGTTTGCTTTTGTCAAGGAAAATATCAGTAGGAAAGTAGATAGCAGAAGGAGAGAGGTAAGTTATTAATATTTTTCTGGCTCCTTCTCTGCCAGATTCTGGGTTACCAGTGATTGCATTCCTTTACCAGAGACTGTTCCTGTTAGGCAGCTTTCTCCTATACCTACAGCTCTTGGAGATTCCAGTAGCTTCTCCTTTCCCTTTCCCCTCAAGCCTAGAGGTGGTAGCAGCTTTCAGTTGTTGCTTATTCCAGGCTACCTCCCACACTTGCTGTGTTCCTGAACCCAGCCAACAACTTGGTAAATAGTTCATTAAGGGCTTTTCTAGTGACCTCTTACCAATATGCCATCTACTTTGCTGTCAAAACTCTGACCCACCCTATGAAATTACCTTACTCTGTATCTCAAGTTCATCTTTCTTGCCTGAGATCAAGATCCATAAAACTGACTACTGTTCCTACTAACAGGCCCATCTGGATTTTATGGAATATTTAAATACTAACATGGACAGCATGACATCAGCTTCTCCTCCTCTTTCTCTATATTTCCCTACTCAGCAAATGACATTGCTATTTTCAAAACTCAGTTTTTCAAGCCAGAAACATGGAAGTCACCTTTAACCCCCTCTCTCTCCTTCACTGCTGTTTTTCCAGTGAAATACTAAGTTTTACTGAGTCTGCTCTAAGTATTTCTTGAACCCAGTCATTTCCCTCACTCTCATTGCTTTTCTGCTAAACTAAATTACCTTCGACTTTTGTCTGCTTGCCCTTATGATACATTTTCCACAAGGAGGCAAGATTTTTCCAAAAGTCAAAGTTCATTAAGTCAAAATTCTGTTTAAAAACCTTTAAATTGGATTCTTCCTTTGTATACAGTCTGGGCTTCTTACCATGGTTATATGCTCACCCACTGCCTGATCCAGGCTGTGATATAACATTTATTATACTTTATCATAATTTGTTATTTAAATGTCACTTGACTCCATTAGAGTGAAAGTCCATAGGTTAGGTGTTAGGATTGAATTGCATTCCTCTAAAATTTATATGTTGAAGTTCTAATTCCCAGTACCTGAGAATGTGACTCTATTTGGAAATAGGGTTATTGAATAGGTAATTAGTTAAAATAAGGTCATACTGGAGTAGGGTTGGCTCTAATCCAATATGACTGGTTTCCTTATAAAAAGAGGAATTTGGGGGCACCTGGGTGGCTCAGTTTGTTAAGCATCCGACTCTTGATTTTGGCTCAGGTCATGACTTTACAGTTAGTGAGTTCAAGGCCCACATCAGTCTCTGCCCTGATAGTGTGGAGCCTCCTTGGGATTCTCTCTTCCCTCCCTCTCTGCCTCTCCCCACTCACGTGCGCTCTCTCTAATAAATGAACTGTAAAAAACGAAAGGGGTATTTGGACACAGACATAGACACATGCACAGGGAAGGTGATATAAAGAACACGGGGAGATGGCCATTGACAAGTCCAGAAAAGAAGCCTGGAACAGATCCTTCCCTCACAGCCCTTAGGAAGGAATTAATGAATCAACACCTTCATTTTAGACTTCTAGCCTCCAAAACTATGAGTATCAATTTCCGTTGTTTAAGTCACCTCGTTGTGATACTTCCCTAGCAAACTAATGTAGGAGGAAGCCTGTCTGTCTTGATTATTCCAGTACCCTAAGTCTCTGACAGTGTCTCAAACATACAGAGTAGGTATTCTATAAATATTTGTTGAATAATTTAATGAATTCTTGTAATTACTGTAAAGTAAAATTATATATCGGGCAGGTAGAACAGACCAATTTGATGGACCTTAATTATTGAAGTATCAAGAATATCTCATTAAAACCTGAACCCAAGTTAAAAATTTAAGGACAATGCTTTAGCCAAACCCCATCACATTCAATATTAATTAATCAAGCAGGAAAATAGAGTACATTTTCCATCAGGATCATTACTCAGCTAGAATAATAATTTATCTTTAAAATACCCTATCAAAAAATAAAATAAAACAATAAAATACCATATCAGCTTTACCTTATTCCATTCATAAGCACTTTAGATTTTACTTACCTAGATAATAGAGTCATTATGTCATTTAGGGACTTAAGCATAGAAGGTGGAAGACTTTGAATGGGTCCTTTATCATTTTTACTTATATCTGAGGCACCAGGCAAGAAGCGTTATTTAGTTGCTACTTTTTGAGTTTATCTTTTCCTAAGTCAAAGCTGGAGAGTTTCAACACCCCCAACAGAGTACTTATGGGCTGAAGTTCAGAAACCCTGTTAAAAATTTCATGAACCTGAATCGAATATATTGGTTCATTCAGCTTTCCTTACTGCTCCTGAGGTTCAGATGGTTCAGCTGAGACATGGCATGTGGATTTCTTAATGAAGAGTGAATTCTGTAAGTTTGTGTGTACTCCAAAAAGCACATCTCTTAACCCAATATCACATGTTAAACTTAGCTCATATTTTGAAAATAAGAGCCTCCTTGCCCTTTGGAGTACCACAGGTCAGCATGTCCTAAATGAAATAGTCTTCTTTAATTAAATAAAGACTAGTTATGGTGATACATAGTCAATATAATTTGAATTAAATTATATCCTATATAGTTAAGTCTAGAAAAATCAACAGCCTAATAAAACTCATTAGTATTGACATCAATGATCTCTTTCAATTTTTATTCTTCAGGTGTAAAATCACATACATGACATTCATGCATGTCTTATGAAATGTCATCAAGCTTCTTCAAAGAATGAAGTGTACTTGAATTAACCTCTATTTTTTTACTTTTATTTTATAGAGACAAAGAGCACATGAGAAGGGAAGAGGGACAGACGGAATGTGAAAGACAGTCTCCCAAGCAGCGTGGAGCCCAATGAGGGGCTCGATCCCACAACCTTGAGATCATGACCTGAGCCAAAATCAAGGGGTGGAAGTTCAACTGACTGAGTCAGACACCCTGAATTCAGCCACTTTAAATGCATTTCTTTTGTATTAACTGCTATTTTGTATATCCACAACACAAATCAAGCTGTTAAATGCATTTGATGTTTACCATGTCATACTATAACCCTAGTCAAGTCTTCCATGAAGAGAAGCTAAATGATCAGAACCTTGCACTTTCTTTAAATAATGAATCTGTTCTCACTATGTGGCCGGCTCTCAAGCAGAGAAGTCCTCACTCGCTGGCATATTCTTGGCCTATATCCTAACTCTGTCACCTCATCTGAACTGGAATTCTTTTTCCTAATATGTTATCTGAATCATCATTTTCTTGAGTACCCCAGGCCCTTCCTCTGATGACTGATCATGCTTTTTTGCCATCACATTTGGCTTCTATCCCTAACTATGCCCTGCACATGCCTCCTCATATGGTATCACTCTTCCTCTAGCCATGCAGATTTCACTCTTAACTTGAGCCCTTAGATGCTTACCCCTTACGATGCCATTGGTGGGTAGCCACAGATTTCTTCAGGCCAGGAAATGGGAATCAGATGATAATGAAAGTAAAGTTTTCTTTGGTTACTAATCCTGGGACCTTCTCTATCTCCATGGACCCTTAGGATCCTGGTTCACAAATTCATGGAGATATGTAAATGCCATAATGGTTTCTCCATGGACTCTTACTTGGGTCAGAGTGTATAATTTTTAAAAGTTTACATATGTTATAGAATGCTTCTTCCATCATCACAATATTTTATAATCTTCTCCCAGTTTCAGTCTTCTACCCTCATAGCAATTAGAAGACTGATTAGTACCACTGCTGCCTGGGACACAAATTTGAAGATAATTGTCCTTGAAAATCTTCTAGCTTAATCCTTGTAGGAGCCACTAGAAATTTGGTTTCCTATTACTTGCAAATAAATGATTTCTAGCAAGTCATCTAATTCAGTCTTTCATATCAGAGAAACTCTAATCCTATTTTAAGATTTTAAGAGTTAGGGGAAGGAGACAAAGACTGGCAAAGAAGAAGAGCAGAAAAGGAATTTGAATGAGTAATTGAAAATTTCTTGTGTCTTTGAAACACTAGGGCCAGTTTAACGGACTTTCCAATATTGTCACATTAAGTATCCTCATCTCCTCATGATTCAACTGGTGTTTCCAGGTAGCTTATCCAAGTATCCATGAAGCAATCACTAAATCATTGCATATAATCAGCACGAAATAAAATTATTGTTTTTAAATATCCTTACGAATTCTTAATTCTGAGTATGTGGAGTTTAAAAAATACATCCAAAGAATACGTTGTTTTTGGATTTTGATATTAATCAGCAGAAAAGAGATTCTGACACTGACCTAAGGTATTAACAAAAAGATGTAAGTATCAATGAATAAAAGTGGAGCATAGTTAAGGATGTTTATTATATCTTTTAAAAGAAATACCTTCAGCTTATTAATCTTCTACCCAAAAATATTCATAATTATCTCTAAAAGAAAGAATAAGTTATTAATAATTATACATTTAGAAGACTTTGAAAAAAAAGGAAAACATTTCCTAATGGAGCAAATTCTTCAAAATGCAGGCAAATGTGACCTAGCAGAAACATCATGAACCCAGGCCTTTTATAAATACATACATATAATTTTATATTACCTCTTAATAAAATACTGGAAGGTCAGAATGACGAAATGTGCCAGAACCACAGTTCATATTTAGAGGAAGAACGATTGTTTTTCCATGCTTCCTTAAGATCGATATTGGAATAATTATATGATAGCGCATAAATCAATAATATACTACATACATATGCCTTGATAGAATATTAAACCCTAAACGTCTGTTTGTAGTTTCATTGGTCAATGTTCTCCTTAATTTTCTAGAAAGAGTGCACAAAAAAACACAAGCAATTTTCTCTCTTCCATGTTGGCTTCCCAAATAATGTCTGCATGGAGCCCGCAGGGAAACTTGGGGATTGGAACTCTTTTTCAATTAGTAAAGGAAAATCAAAGAGAATTTCCAGTAGTGACTCAATTAATCCAAGTACAGCAGGGAGTAACATCCTAATAGTTGGAATAAGAAATGGTGGGAGGATGCCTAAAATACACTTCTAATTCCAAAGCTTGAAAAACTGAGTGGCTGAAGGCAATTATTCCTGTCTACTAGTCCTTCATGTTTCCCTGTTGTCAAAATAAAAAACTGAAATTTAATTTCGTTCCATCATGTAGCAAGTGTTCAGAATATTTACATGCTCTACTAACAGTATTCATAGAGCACCGCAAAGAAAGAGCCTAGAGACTGACAAGGCAATTAATTGCTAGTTATGTTCTAAGTTAAGTTTGTACACCTCAGGTCTTCTTTGATGTTAAGAATATTTTCACATTTGTCTTCATTCTCTGATATTTCTACTTTTCAGGATGGGGAGAGATTTATCAGTGTACCTGAGACAGTTTTGATAGAATCAGTTTGAGTTTTATATCCCTCTTGAGAGGCTCTCACATCCTGTAGGTTCAACCTAGGCTGATTCCAAGGAAGTCTCTTGAGTAACTATCCTCAGGCCATGTGTGTGCATTTAAGCTTCCAGCTGAGATTCCACTGAGTTAACAATTTGTTAAAATTGTTTTTAGAAATATGTTCCTGAGTGGCAAAGCTCCAAATAACATCTAAATTATCATTTGTGAGGCACAAAGGGGAGTATGGCTGTCTCCACCACATCCCTCGCAGGCCAAGGTCCACCCTGACAAAGCACAGGGTGAATCTCTCATTGCAGAGGAAAGACACGATACCTCCAGCAGCTTCAACCCAGAGGCAATATGGCAGCAGAGCTGCGGGCTAGGCACAGCTCATTAGGACAGTGGAGTTTTGGTTGCTTCCTCTTCCCATCTTCTTTTTCCAATCAAAATGCAGATTAAATTTCATCATGCACTACAGGTGGTTTGAAAGTGCAAACTGGTTCCAATAAAACCTACTGAGTTATATTATTAGCTTATGCTTATTGCTATGTAGAAAGAGTCAGGCTAATTTTCTGTTTTTGACTCTTCACCCATACTCTTTCTTCTGTTTAGAATGTCTTTCCTCTTCTCAACTTGGGTAAAGCCCAATCCTAAAGGAAGAAAGCCTTCCTTAGGAAACTCGTGCCCTCCCCAGGTAATTTGAGTACATTATCTATAGGCACCCAGGCCCTCCTGTGGCTCCTATTTCATACCTATTTTTCCACAATGTTTGGGTCACTCTCTGGATCACTACAGTGTAACTTCCCTGAAGTAGAGAACAGATGGTATTACCTTAGTATCTACAGAGGACTTAAGCACAATTCCAAACACAGAGATACACACTAAATAAGTGTGTTTATTGAATTAATCTACCTAGTGCCATCTAGCAATAAATGCTCTCAGTGAGTAACAGGATTTAGATTCATATATTCTATGTAATTTCTTCAGCACTTTCAACACACACACACTAGGATGTAGATAATGGATTATCTTTAAGCTCTGCCTTTTCTTAGATTGTCCTGACTCAGATGTGCTTTCTTATAACCATAATTTATTATCATTTTTTATTAGACTTCGAAAAGAGATTGTGCCCTGCTTACTATGGCTAGCAGAGTGCAATAATAAATAATTTTGAATAAATAAATGACCAAATATGGAAAGATTGATGATGCCTATGGCTGGGCAGAGGGCATAGCTATTGTGGATTCACTCAAACAAACAAAGCTAATCAAACAGAGATGATAACTGCAGTTAAGAAGGGAGAGTAGGGTTGGAGCTGGGATAAGGAGTTTAGGAAATTAATAACAAAACCCTTTCCTCAGACTAAGTAACACTAGCTATAGTCAAGATAAAAGAAATTATCTCCTATATAAAGATGTTGCCATAGAAATAGGGGATGTGATCTACAATGTAGAAAAGTTAAAAATTTTGTTTATTGATGAAAAAGATTTTTATCAAGCTTATAATTAGAAAAGTAAACTTGAGTTATCCCAGTGGAGGGAATGGAAGAGAGCTAGTTTGTAGTACAGATCTGTAATAGGCAGTTTTCCAAGGAAAAGAACACGTTGCGTGGACATGAGCTAAAGGGAAAACATGGGGACATGATCGATTCTATCCATGGACAGCTACTAGAGAATTACAAGGAAATAAGGCTGGAAAATCCCTTTTCCACCAAACAGGTATGTTCATTTCCAAGTGACTTGGCTTCTTTTTCAATCCTGGCCCATTGCCTATTAGAATAGAGAATCATTTCAGAGGCCTAACGCACCCAGCCCAGATGCTTTGGCAGTTCTGGCATTCTTCATCATTTCATCAAAGCACCCAGACATCAGAGCATTGTATTTCACCAACTGGAGACCAGCCTTTTATCTCGATGCTTATGTGTTCTTAGGATACACAAACACTTGGAAATCACTTAGGGGAATTATCAGCCAAGGTACCTCATAATGTAGCCAGCCATGATTACTAATGGAGCCCTACTAACACCAGTGCATGTTCTGTTAAGTTAAAAAGTTACTCAGCTGTGAAAGCCACTTCCCATTCAATTGTTGCCAGCCACAAAGTGCAGTTATGTAGATCCAAGCTAGCAGTAACATACACACACACACATACATCCTTCAGTAAAAATTCAGGAACCGAATGATTTAGCAGTGAGCCTAGCAAAGAACTAGAAATGGTTTTTCTTTCTTTCTCTTCCTCCAGTTGACCAACAGGTATAACAAGCTGACGAGTCTGCAATCAGCTCCATCAGAGAGTATGGATAAAAGAGCAAAAGGCAGAAAAATTTTCTGTGTCTAGCCTACAGGGCATCCCCCGGGAAATCTGCAGAAGTGGAAAACATTTCTCAGAATTACTGCAATATACTACCTGCTCATTGGAGGTGCTTACAGTGATTGAAATGTACTAATTAAGTTTCCTATCCACCTTGGGGATTTGGACTGTAAAGATCATTAAAGAGGGTTTGTAAAAGATAAAGTGCCTGTTACCTATGCCAGTACTGACCCAACACTCTTGCACAGGGCCCTTGTATCACCATATTTTTTTTCTCTATAGTCTATAGTCTCTATAGTCTGTAGCCAGAGAGAAGTCAAGCCAGACCTATGTATGAGGCACCTGCCTCTGCTCTTTAAAATTTCAGGGATAGGGTAAAGCCTATTGTGTGTTGGATGGGATGGGATGGGGTGGGATGGGGTGGGATGGGGTGGGATGGGGTGGGGTGGGGTGGGGTGGGGTGGGGTGGGGTGGGGTGGGGTGGGGTGGGGTGGGGTGGGACGGGGTGGGACGGGATAAGAGGACATGAAATGGCAAAAAGGGAGCATGAAAACTAAGGAGGAATATTTTAGTGGGAAAAGCTCATGGTTTTCTTACTGACTGATTTTTAGTAATGATGGCAATGAATAAACTACCCTGGAGTAGTATATTCCAGTATTCTTAATGAAGAGGTTAATTAATATGATTCTTTCTTAATGGGTATTTAAGAAAACTGCCAGATTTCAGGAAGTCAAAATGTTTGTTAGTCTTTTTGCTGTCTTAAGAATCATCTCTAAAGGGATGATTTCCTGTGTGTGGCTCAGTTGATTCTCAATATTTTCATATGCTCCTTGCCTGTTGAAATACTTCCTTGCTCTCTGATGGACACTGGAGATACTTGAGAGAATAGATGGTTCTCCTCTCCCGAGTCCCTCTGGCCTGTTTCTGAGCATCCCTGCCACATTACCCATGCCTGTTGCATTCTTCCAGGATATTTCATCCTACAGGCCTGCACTCCTGCTTGAGATCCCACTGGACACTTGCTCTTGCTGGCCCTGACATGGCCTCACTCGGGGATGGACTCCTCATCTAACAAGAAGGATAAGAGAGCTTCCTGAGGGGAAAAAAAGGAATTAAAGCCTGTTTTTTAATTTCCTTGACTGTGGTCCAGATTCTTTAGCCAATCTTGGTTATTGTCTATTTCTGCAGCGTGCAGTCCGTGTCGGCCTCCTGCCATTCGTATCACTGAACTCCATTTCTGACTACTGGAGTATAGGTTCTGGTGCCAGACAGCCTGGATTGAGTTTAGCTCTAATCCTAACTCCCTTTAATGACCTTGGATGAATCATTTGATCTGTCTCTCTCTCTCTCTCTCTCTCTCTCTCTCTGTTTCTCACCTATAAAATGGAGTTAAGAAGCTATTTTTACTTCATAGGGTTGGCATGAGAGTTAGGTTTTCTGAGCTTTCCACAAGCCCCATGTCCCTTTTGTCATAGGCCCAAATGCCTGTTCCCTAAAGATGTTTGAATTTAGAGCTAAATATCTCCAGAGTCCTCAATGCCTACTATAAACTATGTCTAAGAAATAAGCACTGTCATAGGAAACAATAATACTAAATAGATAACTGGTAGAAATATTTTTTAGAAGTATTTTTTAAAACTAGAGATTCTTCTCTTTTTATTATGAGATAGAGCTGGCTCCAGAGGAACTTATAAGTCAAATACTCCAATGAGTATGAAAACACATGATCTATTTAAGGACCATAAAGACTAGTTGATTCAAAACAAATTTTATATTCAACTGTATGAATATTGGGAGTTCAAAGTGAGGAGGGCCAGTATGAGCTTCAGCAGGCAAGCAAGTCTCATAGCCTTGCTCAAGTACACCAGGAAAGAAGGCAGGAAGACAGAGTGCTTTCATCTGGATAAGTATGGGGAGAGGTCAAGGGCAGCATAAACAGTTGTGCAAATTTTTGGTCTAGTTAAACTTTTGCTTTGTAAAAACTTAAAAAAAAATTTTTTTTACAGTTTATTTATTTATTCTGAGAGAGACAGAAACAGCATGAGTGGGGGAGGAGCAGAGAGAGAGGGAGACAAAATCCCAAGTAGGCTCCACGCTACCAGCCCAGAACCCAATGTGGGGCTCAAAGTCACCAAACCACAAGATCATGACCTGCGCTGAAATCAAGAGTCAGACGCTTAATTGACTGAGCCACCCAGGTGCTCTTGCTTTGTAAAAAACTTTTTAATTCCAGTCTGTTCTAAATTTAAATTTGGAGAACTGAAATACACACACACATACAACACATATTTTAGTTCTTGGTGGCATATCCATCAAATATTATTATAAAAAACAAACAGTAAGAACCCCTAAAATCAAAAGGCTCCACTAACAACTGGAGGCAAATCTATCTTCAGGGCTATGATAGAACTTTTTGGTTTTGTTAACTGCTGAAGTTTTTACACAGTTCATTTATAATTTGCTGCTGCCTGCTGTCTCTGGTGTTTCTGCTTTCAGAGTTTCCCCATCTTTTATAGGTTGAATACTAGATCTCTCACTCTTTAATGTTTATTTTGCAAGCTAAGGAGATTTCATGTCAAATACCTGTAAATCTACTTGCAAGTCATCAATAAAACAATTCAATAATTTAGTAACTAATGGAGTTGATCTTGACGGCCCCACTGGGTGCTCCACCTTCCTTTCAAGCCCCTTGACCTGCCCCTTTGCCCATTTGCCACCCCATACTCTGCCATCAGTTGCTATTTACCAATGATTTGTTAACTCTATAAAAATTTTTTTGTTTGGTCCATATGCTCTTATATTTGCAGAGTAGTAATTATTTTGAAATTGCCTTGTAAAGACTGAAGACAGGAAGAAAACCAAGGAAAGCTTTTTACTGTTAGATAGATACTGTTAGAAGAAGCTGGACGATTAATTCCTTAGGGTATATACAAACCTAGAAGACAATATAACTTTGTGAATGCCCACTGGGCATTGTTTTGTAAAACATGGCCCTGAAACATACAGGAAATATATATTTTGCTGAATTCCTTGCTACTTTCTCTCCTCCCTCTTTCCACTTTCTCTTCCTTTCCATTGTTTATCAGACTAAAATTCTCTCAACCTGGAACTCTGCTTGGAAGAGACATTCATGACTTTTTTGTGGGTTTATAAAAGTGTCTATTCTTATTTAAGTTTTAAAATTTCTTAAAAGTTTATTTACGATGAGCACTGGGTATTATATAGAAACCAATTTGATAATAAATTGTTAAAAAAAAGTTTATTTATTCTTGAGAGAGAGAGTACAAGTAGGGGAGGGGCAGAGAGAGAAAGAGAGAGAGAGAGAGAGAGAGAGAGAGAGAGAGAGAGAGAGAGAGAGAGAGAGAGAGAGACAAAATCTGAAGCAGGCTCCAGACTTTGCATTGCCAATGCAGAGCCCATTTCGGGGCTTGAACCCAGGAACCACAAGATCATGACTTGAGCCAAAGTTCAACACTTAACCAACTGAGCCACCCAGATGCCCCAAAGTGTCTATTTTTTGTAGCATCTAAAGGTATCTCTTATTTCGCAAAAGTTAGCATCATACCACTTTGTTCTCAATAAAGACCTATGTTCATACATATTTTCTCTAACCAAAAGAAATCCAAACCTTATTTGTACTTTTATGAGAAATCCTGTCACAATAGGAATGCAAAAAGTGAGGAATACTCTGATTTATGTCCACATTTCATAGAAAAGCTTGCTTTTGAATAGCAGGGAAAACCTGGTATTCACTGAGCTTTGAAATTTAACATAAATTATGTAGCATCACATGGGTAGTATTACACTAACTGGTTCTGCCACCACTGGGCACAAACTGATCTGGCAAGCTACTGAAAAGTGGGAAAAAAATACCAAGTAGCCAATAGCTAAACCAAATAAATGGGCTTTGCATTGGAACTGTGTAAAGGTGAGTTCAATGGAAACTGTAGAGGTAAAGCTTTTGTAAAATTTTGTTGTAAGTACCACTGTGATGGGTAAGAGAGTCTGTGTTTTGTGAATGGAGGTCTCGATTCTTGGATTCCCCGGAAGATGTCTGTGGGGATCTCGGCTAGAACAAAGACTGCCAGAAGGAAACCAGCAAGCACAAAGCAGTTTATTAAAGTGAAGGTACACTCACAAGGTGGAAGAGCGGGCAGGTTGTGTGCAATGGAACTGGACCCCAGGTTGTCTTGGGATTGAATATTATTGGATCTCTCTGGGCTGGAAGGAGCTGAGACTCACAGTGAGGTGGTCTCTAAATGGAGGCAGCTTCCAATCATTTGGGGGACTCCTCCCACAGGTTGGGAGGGGGAGTTTTTGACCCTACAATGTTTGTACTGAAACTATCAAGGTGGCCTTTCCTCCATGGGGCGTGGGGGACAATGTCTGCAACACAAATAAATTATAATGAGTCTAGGGGTTACCTTGGGGCAGAGGTGAAAGAGGACAGCATTTCTCTGCACATGTGGCTCTTTGGTCTGTCAGCCCCTATGCTTGGAAGTCAGATAAAGATATTGTGTTCCCAGAACTTTTAATGTGTAGCTTATTTATCACTGTTTTGCCTCCAACTCATGTCTCTATCATTCTCCTTGAAGGACTTGAGACTCTGCCTTGGGAATTCCTTCCACTGCTCATGTCTAGCTCCTGCCTTGGGAATTCCTTCCACTGCTCATGTCTAGCTCCTACCTAACACCACAACCCCTTTTAAGTGGCTGTGGACATTTTAATTTTCTCTCAGAAACATAAGGAAATGTAACAATCTCATGCTTTACACCATATGGAGAGAGGAGAACTGTCTAGTTCCTTGCAGGTGCAAAAGGCAAGCTTTACAAAAGACTAAATGGAGACTTCGGCTTCCCAGCCAGGTAGGATTAAGTGTGACAAGATTTACTCTCTGATGTAAACAAGTGGAAAATAAACAAAATCTATAAAAAAAAATGTTTCAGACAATGGACCACAGGAAGCACAGGACAGTGATTCCTGAGAGAAGGAAAACAAATCAGGCTTCCTGCTGAATGAATTCAGTAGTAGGGTAAAACTTTCTCTATAGTAAAAACCACGGTAGACTATTAATAATGGTGCTTAAATGGTAGAGTTAATCTTTAAGTAACTTTGAAGCCTGCCAGAGAATTTTTCAACACTCTTTGTAGGAGGACCAAAAAAAGTAAAAACCTAAATAACAAACAAACTTTAGAGTGTCTAATATCCAAACAAAAAATTACTACCCATGAAAAATGAAGGACAATTTGACAAAGAATCAGGCAAAAAAAAAAAATTGGTCAATAGAAACAGACCAAAGATACGATAGAAATAAAAAAATTATGAGAAAAAGTCTTTAAAACTGCCTTTATCAATATGTTCACTATGTTTAAGAGTTAAACGAAGAATACGAATATAATGTAAAGGGAAAGGAAAAATCAGAAGTTTCCAAGTGGAATTTTAACGATGAAAAATAAAATACCTGAAGTGAAAAATTCAGTGGATAGGAATAACAGCCAATCAGATTAACGCAGAAGTAAAGACCAATGAACTTGAAGATGTTGTAATAGAAACAATCCAAACTGAAACACAGAGAAGAGATTAAAAATAAACACGGCCTTAGTGACCAATAAGATAATGTCAAGTGGTCTAGCATATGTATATATGGAGTCCCGGAAGGATAGGAAAAGTGTGGGGGGTAAGAAATAATGCCCCTAAATTTTCTAAATGTGATGAAAACCAAATCTACAGATCCAGGGAGTTTACTGGACCCCTACCAGGATATATACACATAAACACACACACACACACACACACACACACACACGCACGCACAGGCACAACCAGACCAAGATGCATCATAAATAAATTCCTGAAAACCATGATAATGAAATTTTAAATCTGCCAGAAGAAGAAAGACAAAGCGCATACAGAGGAATGAAGAAAGTAATTACTACAGACATCTCAGAAGAAACAGGACAAACCGAAAGAAAATGAAAAACCACCTTCAAAGTGGTGGAAAAATATTTACCAAATTAGCATTCTAAATCTAGCAAAGATATCTTTAAACATGAAAGCATAATGAAGACATATTCAGACAAATAAAAGCTGAGAGAAATTTGTTGCCAGTAGTCCTGGATGTTAAGAAACGATAAGAAAGTTTTTCCAGCTGAAGGAAAATGATTCCAGATGGAAACTAATATCGAAAAACAGGAACAAAAGGTACTAGAACTGACAAATACGTGACAAATATGTAAGACTTTTTATCTCATGTTCAACTGTATTTAAAAGTTACTGATTTTTTACAACAAAAATGAGAACAACAAAAGGTACGGTTTATAAATGTAGAACAAAATGTTTCACAACACTTGTATAAGTAATGGGGAGGGGGAATGTAAGGTCCTTACCTTCTGTGTGAAGTGACATTATGTTATTTCAAAGTAGACAGAGTTTAAGTTAAAGATACATATTATAAGCCCTGGAGGAATCACCAAAAAGAAGCACACAAATCCAAACAAAACAGGGATGTATCTAATGAACCAACAAAAGACAAACACTCTCAGTTCATTCTATCTGTGGAATCAATTCTTCAGATGACCTGAGCTTTCATCCTCTGTCATTGGCTTAAGTAATAGAAAATGCCCTGTGGGCTAAGACCCAGTGTGATCAGAAGTGAAACAGCCAATGGCTTTTAGATTGAAGAGCCGTGATGTTTGAGACACTAAAGCATGTGGAAATAGAAATTTCCATTAAGCATCAGCCTACAAAGTAAGTGAAATCTGTTTTTCTTTTTTGTTACTAATAGTATCGAGAAGCTGTTGCAACAAAATAATTTAAACACACACACACACACACACACACACACACACACACACACACACACCTCATCGCACTCCTGCCTACCCTCCAGAGCCCTCACCAGGTTTTCTCTTGGCCTTTCAGCCCCTTCATCCAGAAACTGGGTGCTTGATGCTGTCACTAATGTAGTGTGCATTAACTTCATTGAACGAAGTGTGTGAGCTTCCACTGTTTACCATACAGGGTTCTTATAGGGAAGTCCTTTTCCTTTTCTGTAATATATTCACTTTCCATTGATTCCTCAAGCTCCAACATCAAACATACTCTTCCTTTTTCCTTGATCACAAGAATCCTCCCCTAAAAAAGAATCTGCTTCTCCTAAAGTCCATAATCTGCTGTCTCTTTCTCACAGCACCTCACTATCTACCCTGTATTGTTGCCATCTGTATTCAGGTCTCAGTCTTACTCATTGAGCTGTAACTTGTCCATATTTGTACCTACTTCTTTCCCCAGGACAGAGCCCTGCACAAAAGGGAGACTTCATAAATGTAGCAGGGGAAGGAAACAGGTTTTTGAGGTTATTTGAGCCATCATTTTGCCTTTTGGTTACCAGGAAGGCACAAATCTCTGAGGATCAAGAAAAAAGGATTTTTACCAGGTCACTTGCCAATATAAAGACAAAGATTTATTTTCATGTTTGATGATGAAACCTCATGTAAGGAACTCAAGCACAATAAATATCCACTTATATAGAAAAAAAAGAAGCCCAAATGAACCATGTTAGGGAAGTGAAGGATTTGAACCCTCTCTTAGAGAGCTTCGATAATCCAAAGTAAAATTGCTGGAGGAAGTCATGTGAAATCACGTGCAATGGTCAGAGAGGTAGATCAGGAAATCCCAGTTTCATCTTGGTCTGATCTTATGAATGGAGACGATTTAAAAACAGAAATTGCAACTTGCCTACTTTGAGTCACATGGTTGGAGAAGTAAAAGAAAAGAAAAAGGGGGGAAAAAGCCAATTATGAAGAGATAGAATCAAGCAGTCATGACCAAGAGAAACAGGAATATTCCTTAAGATGGTGTCCCATTTCCTGGTCCCAGTACTCCAAGACAGTTGGCTGAACACCTGCCCCATGACTCACAAATCATAATTGGATATTTTTTTAATTTTTAAACTTTTTGTTTTGAAATAATTTAAGACTCATACAAAGTTGAAAAATAGTACAGAAGTTCCCTTCTCCCTCCCCAGGCTGTGCCGTCCCAAAGGTAGCATCTTATATAACTATAATACATTATCAAAATCAGAAAACTGATATTGGTATAATATTGTTAACTATAAAGTTTATTTATTTTTACCTACTTTCATTTTGTGTTTGATTATAGTACAATGACATTTTATCTCACGTATAGATGACTATAACATGTAACTACCACCACAGTCAGGGTACAAAACTGTTCCATCACCACCAAGAAACCCTTTCATGCTATCCCCTTAAGAGTCACACCTTCCCCCCAACCCTAACATGGCAATCACTGACTTGTTCTCTATCTCCATAGCTGTACAGTTTAATACTGTTATATAAGTAGAGTTATAAGGTATGAAATCTTTTGCAACTGGCTTTTGTCACTCAGCATAATACCCCTGAGATCTAGCGAAGCTTTGCCAAGTGTCGATAGCCTGTTCTTTTTTGTTGCTGTGTAGTATCCCAATATACAAATGCATCAGTTTATGAATTCACACTGAAGGACAGCTGGTTTTGGCTATTATAAATAATGCTGCAATGACCATTAACGTAAATGTATGAACACAAGTTTTCATTTCTCTGGGATAAATACCAAATAATGCTATTGTTGAGTTCTTCAGCATATATGAAATTTTAAAAATGCATCTTTCCTTTAACTTTCCTGTTCTTCAGTCATTTCCTTTCTTTCAACAACACCATGTCTGTATTCCCTACCAGAAGAGGAGTCTTCCAAGGCAGGGGTCCTGCCTTAATAACGATTGCATAGCCAGTGATTATGTCTACCGTAGAGTACCTATGAAGTGATGTTGCTTGGTTTTCCTCTCAAAATATTCAAGGCTGCTTGGAGTTATTTCCAATGGATCAATCACTCATATTTACACAGTACTCAATCACTCACTTTTTCAAAGAAATTCCAAAGTGCAGGGAGCCTACGTGGCATATCTGAGACTAGAACCCCATGCTTCAAAAGAAGTCCCCTCTGTTCATCATAATCACCATCCTGATTATTTCTTCAATCTTTCTATACCTATCAAGAGTGGCCACCAGGTACCTCACCTTGGGGGTGGTTAGTTCATTTTGAACTTTTTCATCATAAAAAGCAAGTTTTTATAATAAAATCTCAAAGCAAGTAGAGGATATGCTGCATTAGAGATGAATTGAAAGGACATTTAAGACATGAGGAATAGGGTAAGAATTTGGAAAACAATCTTAACGGGAATAAAAAGATTTACAGAGAATGTGACTCCTTAAAATGGCACCAATTTAATGAATTATTTTAATAACAAAGGCAACTAATGATTTAATCTTTCTCTTGACCTTTCAACTGGCTGAAATGTTGATGTTTCTTAAAATATCAAAGCATATCCGTTGCTTTGGCTACGTATGATGTTACCTTGATATCCTGCCTTCTTTCCCAAATCAGAAATTATATAGATGACATTCCCATTACCTAATTTGACCACAAGTAGCTGTCAAGAGTTTCTCATACCCATTGCTTGATATGCAATGTATCTGAGGGCCACCAGCGCATGCTACAAGCATCAAGGGTCCCTACCATGGCTGCCTTACAGACAGGAAGAGGCTACATGGGTCAGATGAGATAATCTTGGAAATACTGACAACTTGGTAGCCATTAAAATGCCAGTATCTTCCATGCATCATCCCTGTGTAGGGACTTGGGAAAGAAAGTGGGCGGAGGAATCTAGGGAAAGGACAGAATGGGTAGGGACAGTGCTTGGAATCAGCACTTTGCTATCCTTTCATTGAAGAAAACTCTGCTCTTTCTTTCTCTTTTTCTCTGAAATAGCATGTCACATTTCAGTGATTTTCCACTTGAAACGGGTATTAGGGAAGTGATGCCATTGTCAAAAAGTCATAAAGGCAGTTTCAACTAGATTAGATGGAAAGCAAACAAAAAAAACTGAAAGTGAACTCGAATTTTTATTTACGGAAGTGATAAGTTTCTTTCAGTATGTGAGTTGTGTTGATTCAGAGCTAGAAAACCAAAGGCTTAAATTTCAACCGAAATAAGAGTCTTGCTCCCTGATACTTGGAGGATTACTCATCCAATAGTCCTCCCAGTTTAGGCGTGGTGTTAGAAAAGACAAGTTTTGGCTACGAGTGATAAAGATGCTCGAATAACAGCAGCTTCAAATGTGTTGCTCCCAGATATAAATGAATTCTGAACATAAGCATTTCAGAACTTGTATGGTAGCCCTGTGATTATTAGAGACCAGCCTTATATTTTATTGTTCTACCATCTTCAACATCTGGCTTTCACCATGCGGTCCAAAATGACTTAAGTGCTGTGATGTCCATAAAGTCAGAAGCAGGATGGAGAAAAATCTGTGAAAGTTCTCAGCCCTATAAGCTTTTCCTAGAAGCTGCACATGACACCTCTATTTATATCTCATTGAGGGAGATTAGTTATTTGGTCATATCCACCCTCGAGGAATGCTGGGAAATGTAGTTCCCAGTTTGGAACATTCAGAGGCTCTATTCTTTTTTTTTTTTTTTTTAAATTTTTTTAATGTTTATTTTTGAGACAGAGAGAGACAGAGCATGAGTGGGGGAGGGGCAGAGAGAGAGGGAGACACAGAATCTGAAGCAGGCTCCAGGCTCTCAGCTGTCAGCACAGAGCCCGACGCGGGGCTCGAACTCACAGACCGCGAGATCATGACCTGAGCCGAAGTCGGATGCTCAACCAACTGAGCCACCCAGGCGCCCCTAGGGGCTCTATTCTTAAAGATGAGGGGGAAACGAATCTTGAGAAATCAATAGCAGTTTCTGTCATAGGTTTTACACAGTAGGACCTGTTATTTATGGCTTCCTCAAATCTTTTAAACATGTTGTCTGTTTGGGGGAGGGGGAAGTTATTTGATTTTTGTAGTTTTCATCATTTCAAATCCCTAGTGACAGCAGTTGAGAGGCCAGAAATGAGGCTAGGGAAAGGTCAGAGGACCAATCATGGAGGGACTTGTTTATCCTGTCAAAGAGTTCAGATTTTATAGGGATTGGATATAGGTTTATCTGGAACTTAGATACAATAGGTGATAGAGAAACAAACGTGTAAATAGAAATACAATGCTTTTGATGACCAACTTTGCTTAAAGTTATTTTAGCATGGAGGTTGGAACAAAACTAAAATTGACATCCATTGCTCTTCAGTTTATAATTCTGCAGAGAAAATATATCCATAACTAAAATCCAATGCAAAGTTATAAAAGGTTATAGCCCCTTTTAATTTACAGAAAAGCTCTACAGCAATGATTGAGTAAATGATTAAAGCAACGAAGTGGAGTCTGAAAAGGAAAGGATATTTTGAGGAAATGAATAGTTTGTCTTTGACTGAATACATATAGGAAATAGTGAGAAAAGCCCAACAAAATAAATTGAGAACAGATTGAGAAATAAATGAAGTATATGTTCCGTGTTCCTGAACATTTAGAAATAAGAAATAGAAGACCTAAGGATTCCTGAATACATACATTGAGGTTTGTTTGCACTTATCAAGTCTTTACTAAACCAGATACGGTATCAGATAACAGGAATTCCAAGCCTCAAAAGATTCACTGAGCCCCAGGCATGTAAATATCATTGGTGATTCATCATCAACTCCGTAAGGTCAATTATGTGAGGTCATAGAAAAACTCTGACTTGACTGCTCTGACCATTCCACTGGCTGGGATCGTGACCTGGCACATTTACAACCTGTCTCCAAAAATGCTTACTGTTTCTGTTATATTGCTGTGTAACAAACCACTCCAATCTTTTGTGCAAGATTAATTAATTAATGTATTATTATTCCACAAGATTCTCTGGGTACTTCTGATTCACACGGTGTCAGCTGGGGCTCTAGGAAAGGTAGAAGGTAGCAAAATTATTTCAGTTATGTTGTTGGGAGTTGGTACTGATTGCTGAGTGGGAGGTCAGCCGGTGCCACCAGCCAGGAGGCTCAAGCCTCTCCTTGGGGCTGCTTAAGCTTCCTCACAGAGTAGGAGTGAAGATCTAAGGAGCGTTCCAAGTGGCAAAGGTGGAAACTGTACATGCTTTAAGGACCAGCCCCAGAAGTAGCACAGCATAATATCTCTTTCATTATTTTGTTCAAAAAAAGTTCACAGGATCTTGGGAAATTTAAGGAGAAGGAAAATATACTCCATAGCTTGATAGGGGAACAGCAAGGTTATATTGCAAAAATAGGTGGGATGAGAGCTAGTGTTGCAATATCTCTTTGCCAAAACAATTTACCACTATCCTCCATACATAACAATTCATGTGCCTCCTACATGATAAATATTCTTACCCTATTACCCCCAAATTTATCTCATTTTAACACACGTTCAGATTCAAGGTTAAAGTTTGTTTGTTTTTTTTTTATCTGAATTAGGTCCAGTTAAGATTGAGTCTTGGATTCAGAAACCTCTGAACTATCTACCCCATTCCTATATCTACCCCATTCCAACAAACAGTGGAAAAATGGAGATAGTGTAATCATAATACACATTCCAATTCAGAAAGGGGGAAGGCAGTCACTTGTTTTATGGAAATTCTGATATCCCCCTGAGCACATGTTGCTAATCCTTCCTTCTCCAGTGATGGGAATTATACATTGATTAGGATCCAGCTCTGCTGAGTGATTCTCTTTGGTTTTTAGCTCTACCTTCTGAATTCTAGGCTTTGCTCATTGAATCATCCTTTCTTTTCCATAAGAGATAGCCCATATTTGTAGTTGAGAAGTTTTCTCATTCTGCTTCTTGATGATAGAATGTTAGGGGTCCAAAAACCATGATTAATTTTGAACTATCTCAGTTCCTTTTAGTCTAAATAGGCAGTGCTTCCTTCTGACATTTCTCTTAGAAACTCTGTAGGTTTCCTATGACTCTTATTGGAGTAAGCATCCTTGGATGGGAGCCACACACATTTTTGGGGATTAGCATCTGCAAACCAAAGCGGTATTCACTCTTAAAGATAGGGCTCTTCTAATCTGGGGGTGAAGGTGGCTGTAGAACCTTGCCCCTAAAATTTTTGCAAGTTCTTTTTCCACCTGAAGTATCTATTAAGCATGCCCTTAAATTATTTAGAAGTTTGTTTTTTTTTTTTAAATCTAACTGAGAGTGTAAGATACATGGGTTTTAATTTTTATGAGGTCTTAATAATCTTACAGACACAACCTTGACTTGGCTTTGACCTGAGACCACATTATACTAGCATCACCCTGGGCTTGATTTTTTTCCCAGAGTCATTTCGTACTTTGCCAACTTTTTGCCATCTGGAGAGGCTTGGAATGAGAAGCAGTTTTATTTTCCAAACTTGAAACTTTTAGATTAGAAAATCTCCTGTAAATTTTGCTTGAAATCCAAATTGTTTCTTTGGATCTTCTTTCTCTTTCATCATTCCATTATCAGCAGTTAAAAGAAGACAACTGATATGTCCACCATTCTTCCTGGAAATCACTCTTGCCAAATCCACAAGTTCATGAGTTATATTCTCTATCACCCATGTGACAGCAGGTAACAGTGATGTTAAATCTTTCATCACTACCTAAGACTAGTTGCCTTTCCTCCAGTCCCCAGTATTACTCTCCTAATTGCCTTTTTGGCCTCAACTGAGTCTCCTGACTCTTCATTCCTCCCCACAGTCTAATCTCAAAATCAATACCATGTGTTTTAGGTTTTACATTACAGCTATACCCTATCTCTATACTTCTCCAAAACTTAGTTACTTAAAGCAATAACAGTTTATGATATATCAAGACTCTGTCAATTGACAAAGTGGTTTTTCTATTTCCTATGGTGTTGGCTGGAGCGCCAGGGTGAATGGGAAGTCCAAAATGACCTCACTTACATGGCTGGCAGCTGGTTCTGGCTGCTGATTGGTAGCTCATCTAGTGGTATTACCTGGGGGTCTTGGTTATCCTCAACTTCGCGCCTCCACATATCTGTTTGGACTTCCCAGCATTTCATCACATTTATCACACTTATTTCTTATGTTAGCATTGTTATGTAGACATTACCACCCTCAATCATTCAGCAAATAGCATCAATGATTAGTAGTGATATGCCAGGAGCCATGGTTGATTTATGAGAATAAAAAGTCAAGTAAGACATAGTTCCTGCCCTAGAGGAGTTTATATCTAGTGGAGGAGTTAATCAATGCTTATAATGCAAATCATACATGGGGAAACAGAAGTGCAGAAAGGTTAAGTATATTGCTTTTTATCCAAAAGCTGACTCAAGATATGAACCGAGATCTGCCTGATCTCAAAACTATGCTTTCTCTGCAGCAGCATTTAGAAAGTTAATATAAGTATCCATATCAATAGTAATGAAGACACAGAAGTTAGAAATGAAAGCAGGGTCAAATGCAAAATATTGTCCAGGTAGAAGAGACAGGACTTGATGACTGCTTCCATGAGGTAGATAAGGCCAACAGAAGAATCAAAGGTCCCAATGGGACCCAAACTGGGAAATCAAAAGGAAGGATGGTGGTTAAAAATGATTCCATTTGTTTTATCCATGTTTACTTTGAAGGACTAACCAAATATACAAACGTTATCCAGCAAGCAGGACAAAGACAGAGAACTTGTACTCATTTATTCAAACTTCTTTGAGCATCTACCATGTGTCAGGTACACGGCAGGTGAATAAGAAACCATAGGAAACTATATCCCTAACTTCAGTGTTCCAATAGTCAAGGTGCAGAGACAGTCTTGCAGACAGATGATTACACTCTGATATAATTAGAGCCACAGTAAAGGTAAATACACTAGTAGGTGCAAAGGAACAAAGAAGAAAGTAAAGATGACACAGGTATAGATGCAATTGCTAAGGGGGGAAAGAGGAAGAAAATGGCTAAGGACACTTATTCAGATGAGGATTCAAAGTAGGTAGGAGGAATGCCCGAGAAGTAGGAAAAGAACAAGCCACTGAAGTCAAGGGAAGAGAAAATTTCTACAAAGTCACCCTAATCTTGCAAGAGTCAGGGGCAGCCCAGTGGAATGAGATGTGGTCAGGAGCTTTAATATGCAATTGATATAGGGCAGTCAAAGAGGATTAAGACCAAGAGGAAAATTCTTTATTGGGATTGAATTCAGTTCTTTCTGTCTGTTTATATGGAAGTCAGATAAGCTATGATAATTCAATCTTTCAAAGACATTAAAATGACTTCCAGATAAACAAGTATATTGGTTATATAGCTCTATCATAATGACTCATATCGCAGGAAGGGATAAATGAACTATAAGCTGAATGAGAAAGAAACACTTAGCTGAGATAATTAAGTTAGCTAGGCTTAATTGAGGGTTCAGAAGCTCTAAGATTTGGAATGAAAATGGTAGAGGATAAACTTATTTTCAAATATGGAAGAATAATTTCAGTTAAAAACTGAAGAGGCCTAAGCATTTAGTATCTGAGCTGTCCCATTTTGGCTTCTTGCTTGTTTGAAGAAAATTTCATTGTAAAGCAGAAATAGCTATTTATTTGGGGGAAAAAAAAACAGGACAGCTATTCATTTTTAAGTTTTTTATTCCCTCTAAGAAACTTTTAACATAAAAGTATTTATAACAGGATGTTAAAATGGGGTTTTCCTATCTCAGTTTCAGCTCAGATCCCAAATAATGAGAACAAAACAATAAGTGCCAAATACCCCCACAACCTAAAATGAGAAGCCAGGCCATATATGCAAGACTTGCAAAAGAAGTATTCTGGAAATTTGCTTTGGCAACCCTTAGCATAATGACTGCCTCAAGGATATTTAAAAGATTGGAGAGGCCAAGAAACAGGACTATTTTTAGAGAGAATTTTTTTAGAGAGAGTTATTGGAAGGAATGGAGAGTTAATGGAATTCACTACCAATTCTGATTCAGAAACACATACCTCACCACTGTAAGGGAAGAGATGTCCTTACCCCTTACCTCAAGCCAAGTAAATGGAGATGAAAGTACTGAGTTTCACCCTTTTCCCTAAAAGTCTGTGAAATACATAGACTGATCCTACATCCATTTCAAGAAAAGTCCACATATGGGAAACAGTGAAGGCTGCATTGGTAAATAGCAGCATGTAATCACATGTTTCCCAGTGATTAGCTGTAGGGCTCAAATTGGGACCCAGCATGAATACCACCCAAGAGAGCGTCCTGGATGGAAGATCGGACTCCAACAGAATAGACCACTGGGTGTCCATGGCCCAAGGAGAAATTTTAAGCAGACACCTCGAAAAGAAGCATTGTCTTAACTTCAGAAATATATTTGGAAGTTCCCAGTGGGAAAATCATTAAGAAACACATGAAGGCTCCCCAAGAGATAATGAGTCAGCTTTGGATATCTGCCAAGCTCAGAAATCAACAGAGTGAGATCATGACTGTGGAACAGTATTAGCAATATTAAACCTTTCCTGCCTCCTGCCCCTCAATGTATCGTTCTCTCACTCCAGCCACCCCTTCCCAAACGGCTCTCAAATTGGACGAGTCAGAGACAACTTATGGTAGTAAGGTGAGATAAAAACTTTAACCTCAAATAAAGCTTTAAGTCTTGATTATTACCAGGGACTAGCCATTTTAATTCTGAAAAGAGATTGCTATTGCATTTTGAAGTAATATTTGTTTTGTCTTGTTTTGTACTAGCTTAGGGCCACAAGACCTGCCTAAGGTTTTATTGGACACCAAGAAAGAAAGAGTTTACGCAGGTATTTTAAGGGGCAATGTGTTTTTGCTTTCTTCTCATACTCTAAGGAGTCTCAGTGGTTCCTTGTAATGTTTACACCTAGGTAGTATTCTTTGCAGTACAGTAGAACATGATGACTAAAGGAGTGACCCTTGTGGAGTAAGAGCTAGATGCAAATGTCAGCTCTACCACCAATAAACTGTGTGAACTTGGGCAACTAACCGAGTCATTGCAAGCTTTCTCTCCTGGAGCATGGAGATAATAATTATACTTACATGATAGGATTGATGTTAGGGCTAAATAAAATTATGTAGATAAATCATTTAAGTATTGTGCCTGCCATAGTTTGTATTCTATAGATAGTAGCTATTATTATTAACTATTTACCAAATAGTTGCAATTAACCTCTTTTTCCTTGTTCTCAAGAGCTTATTGGTTGATGTTTGTCTAAACAGACTACTCCTAATTTCCCCACCATTCATTAAACTTAACCTTGTAGATGTAGATTTCTAGCCCCTCTCTGAAGTGAAAGTTTGCAGTCATTCCAAGCAGCTCAGCAACACTGGAGGATGGGGAATGAAAGTATAACCAATTGAAGACCAGCAGGCAGAACTCGAGCAAGCGGAAAGTGATTACTTTGTCTGGCATCTCCCCAGTTCCCTGCAGAGCAAAAAACCCTCTGTACCCTTGCTAGGAATGGTGTAGGATTTTGGAAGACTTCTGGCCCATCACAGTGATTTTCCGCCACTGTTTAGAAAATCATTTCACTGAAATTCTAGCTGCATGGGGCACATGGCATTTTGATATTTTCAAATATTTCAACTTATTTCATAAGGATGGTAGTCAGACTTCTTCCTTATGGGTGGTGAAAGAATCAACATAATTTAAGACAAACATTCTTGAAAATTAGAGGATGCAACTCTCAATCTCAGAGTCATGAGTTCAAGCCCCACGTTTGGTGTGGAACCTACCTGCCTAAATAAACAAACAAAGTGAACAATATCTAAGTAAATAAGTAAACAAATATTTAAAAGTGTACGTCAAAGCTAAAATATATGTAGAGAATATAGAAAATAACTTCATGGCTTTAGGGTGGAAAAGAATCTCTTAATCAGAAGCAAAAAGTACGAATCATGAAGAATACAATTAAGAAATTTAAGTAAAGTAAAATTGAGAACTTAAGCTCATTTTAAAAGTGGAAATAACAAGACACAATTAGGAAGAGATACTTGGAAGCATGTGATTGACAAAGGGTTGGAGTCAACCTAGGCTATATAAAGAATTCCTACAAAGTGAAAAACAAATGAGCAAATAACCAAAATGCTCCAAAGGCACTTTATAGAAGCGGTAACTGTGAGTGGCCAACAAACATATGAAGATAGGAAAACTTCACTGGTAATCGTGAGAGCGGCAAGTTCGAACCACAGTGGTTTCTACTTGAACCAACTGACAAAAGTTAAAAGGTCTAATAAATTTGATTAGGACATGCAGCAAATGAAACTGTATCCATACTAGAACCCTATCTATATCAATGAAACCAAGATGATGCGCAATATAGAGGTAAAACATTCTTTTCTTTTTCTTAAGGTAAGAAAAAAATAGACACAAAATGAAGGTGGTGGCTGTCTCTCTTGGGTGAGGGGATGGGAGTGATATCAGAGGGAATTACCCAGGGAACTTTAAATACTATAGTGATGCTCTGTTTAACAGGATAGTGGGTACACAGGCATTTACTGCATTATTTTTTATACCCTGCCTGTATCAGCTTCTTCCAGCTGCTGTAACAAAGTACCACAAACTGGGTAGCTCGAAATAATAGAAATTTATTATCTCACAGTCCTGTAGAAGCCTGACACCAAATGCTGTTGGATACAAAGAACACGCAAACATAACACAACAGATGCTCCTGATCATTGTCCTTGTTCATTCTGTGGTGCTAGAGACATATTCAGCCCTAAAGCATGCTGTCGTCCCCTTTCCCCAGCTGACACTAGGGGAAAATCCTTCCTTTTTCCTTTTCTGAGCTTCTAGTGGCTTCTGGCATTCCTTGGCTTCTGGCCCCACAACTCCAATCTCTGCCTTTGTCTTCACCTGGCTGTCTCCCTGTGAGTATCATTCTGCCCTCTCCTTTTCTTGTAAACAAAACACCAGTCACTGATTTAGGGCTCTTACCAGATCAGGGCTATTACTCTATTTAGGGCTCATCCTAATCCACTGTGACCTCATCTTAGCTAATTCCATCTGTAATGACTCTATTTCCAAATAAAGTCACATTCTGAGCTTCTGAGCAGAAATGAATTTTGGAAGGACACCATTCATCTCACTATAACTGGATATATTTTATTATTATTCATTTGTATCTAGTCATATCTAACTTTTCAAAAAGAAATGCATTATGGATCTCAGTGACATGTTATTAGGCACCATGTCCAGCTTGATGCTTGAATGCTGTTGAGTACAAAGAGGACACAAGTGTATAAATCACAACAGATCCTTCCTGGTTATTGACTTGGGTCACTCTGGCGTGCTACAGCAGTCAGGACATATCCAGCCCCAAAACAGGCCATCTCCCCATTTCCCTCCTCCTCCTGCTTGCTAAATGTAAATATGGATTTACTTATTTAATTTATAAATGTTTATTTAGAGAGCGAGTGAGCACACACGAGCAGGGGAGGGGCGGAGAGAGAGGGAGAGAGAGAATCCCAAGCAGGCTCCACACTGTCAGCATAGAACCTGACATGTGGCTTGATCTCACAAACCACGAAGTCATGACCTGAGCCAAAATCAAGAGTTGGGGCACTTAACTGACCTAGCCACCCAGGCACCCCTGATTTTAAATTATTTTAAATGGATGATTTCATCATGCATTCTCTAGTTTACCACTAGACTGTGGTTCTCAAACTGTGGTCCCAGGACCACACTTGTTATAAATGCAAATTTTCAGGCTCCACCACAGACCTATTGAACCACAAACTCCAGAAATGAGGACCAGCAGTCTGTGTTTCAACAAGTCCTCTGATGATGCTGGTGGATGCTCCATTTGAGAAGCACTAGAATAGTGGAGAGGGCACAGACTCTGCAGTCAAAATGTTAGGGTTTGAGTTCTAAAACTTTTGTCACTTTTTTACTGTCCTAACCTGGACCAATTATTTAACTTTTTTGTTTTCTCGGAAGAAATGTGTGGATAACAGCACATTTATAAATTGGTTCTTATGAGGATTAAAATAGTTAATCCGGGGCACCCGGGTGGCTCAGTCGGTTAAGTGTCCGACTTCGGCTCAGGTCATGATCTTGCGGTTTGTGAGTTCGAGCCCTGCATCAGGCTCCATGCTGACAGCTCAGAGCCTGGAGCCTGCTTCGGATTCTGTGTCTCCCTCTCTCTCTATCTGCTTTTTCCCTACTCAAGCTCTCTCTCTCTCTCAAACATTAAAAAAATTTTTTTAAAAATAGTTAATCCATGTAGAATGCTTAGAACAGGGCTTGGCACACAAGTACCATATAAATGTTACCTAATTAAATGTCTGTTACTACAGGAAGGAAAGGGGAGGGGAGGGAAAGGGGAAGGAAGGGAGGGAGGGGAGGAGAGGAGAGGGGAAGGGGGAGGAGAGGGGAAGGGGAAGTAGAGGGGAAGGGGGAGGAGAGGGGAAGGGGAAGTAGAGGGGAAGGGGAAGGAGAGGGGAAGGAGAGGGGAAGGAGAGGGGAAGGGGAAGGAGAGGGGAAGGGGAAGGGGAGGAGGAGGAGAAAGAAAAGATCTGCCTGCTTCATTAACGTGCATTAGCTTCCCAGATCCTGAAAACAATCAAACTAGCAATGCTGGTCTAAAATTCCTTGAAGATACTTAGTCCTCTTTTGGAAATTAAAGCATGTTTTATTTCTTAGCCCTCTACCTGCTATTTCTATAGTTCCTCCAAGTAAGGATAAGCTGGTAGCTCTCTAATTGCATCTGCAAGTTCTTTATGCTGAAATGTAAATCAGTTGAGTTAAAGGGTACTTCTCCTGGGCTTGGAAATTAAAATTAATTTAAACCATGAGGAATTCTCCTACCAAATACTCACCCATTCCAGGTTTTGCTTTTCTCCTAATGATATTTCTCTCTAACTTGAATATCCTCCTCCTTAGTAGGGAACACGAAAGAGAAAGAGTTCTTGTTATAGTCCAGTCATTTGAATTTTCCCTAATGATAGGACTCTTAACTTCATTGACCTTCTTATGAATGGTACTTAGTTAAATTGCACTTAGTCATTTATTCGACAAGTATTTTTGTATACTTACTATATGTGAGCAGTGATTTGTATGTTAGGAATACAGCAGTGAACAGAATACACAAAAATCTTTGTCCTCATGAATCTTATCTCTAGTTGTAGTATATAAATAATATACATATATTAATAAAACTATTAGGTCAAAAATAAATGGAATAGGAAAAACAAGGTAAGGGGGATTGCTAATGTTAGGGGGTAGGATTCTAAATAGAGTGTTCAGGACTGACCATTTTTTATTGACTTAACTATTTTATTTCATTATGGTTTCTCCTCTTAGAAACAGAAAGCTAGGAATGAGACTTGCTTCCCTGGCCTTGAGCTTTCTAGATATCTATTTCATCTAAGTTTCAGTGAAGGTGGTTTCTAGAATGTGGTCCTCGTAGGATGGTATTTTCCCCCCAGGGCTACTGGAGCAAATTACCACAAACTGGATATCTAAAAGCAATTGAAATTTATTCTCATACAGTTCTGGAGACTAGAATCCAAAATCAAGGAGTAGACAGGGTTGGCTCCTTCTGGAGGTTCTGAAAGAGAATCTGCTCCTCACTTCTAGGTTGGCATCTGGTGGATGCCAGTAATCCTTGGCATTCTTTAACTTGTGGGGTCCTCATACAAACCCCTGGCCCCATCTTCCCATCACCTCTTCTCTGGGTCTGTGTGTCTCCTTCTCTTAAGGTATTTGTCTTTGGATTGAGGGTCCACCTAGATAATCCACGATGATCTTTTTTTTTAAATGTTTATTTTTTGAGAGAGAGACAGAGAGAGTGCGAGTGGGGGAGGGGCAGAGAGAGAGAGAGAGAGAGACAGAATTGGATGCAGGCTTCAGACTCTGCACTGGCAGTGCAGAGCCCATCCCAGGGCTGGAACCCATGAACCACGAGATCATGACCTGAGTCGAAATGGGATGCTTAGCCCACTGAGCCACCCAGGAGCCCCCTTGAATGATCCTATTTAGAGACCCATAACTTATTTATATCTGCAAAGATCCTTTTTCTAAATAAAGTCACATTCACAGATTTCACGTGGACATTTTTTTTAAATTTTTTAACGTTTATTTTTGAGAGACACAGAGACAGAACATGAGCAGGGGAAGGGCAGAGAGAGAGGGAGACACAAAAAGTGAAGCAGGCTCCAGGCTATGATGAGCCATCAGCACAGAGCCCGATGCGGGGCTCGAACTCACAGACCGTGAAATCATGACCTGAGCCTAAGTCGGCTGCCTAACCAACTGAGCCACCAAGGCGCCCCTCAGGTGGATATATCTTTTATCCCAATAGGTAAGATCAGAGAGTTGAGTTATTGTGGTGAGCGTTCCCTGTCTGTAATAGTACATAGTGTAGTCAATAGTTGTAGCTAATTTGAGGACAAAATTAGATTCAAGATTAGGTCCTCTCCGTCATAAAATTTAGGCCAATTCAGCGCCAACCTGTAACTCGACTCATCTACTAGTCCACAAGCTATTACTTATCTGTGTCAAAAATTGAGAGTAAGCCTTTAGAAGCTCCTAAGGCAACTTGACAATGTCTTTTGAAGCTAATAATGAAATATTGAGGTTTATGTTTTGTGTTTCTTTATTAAAACCTACTTTTCTAGTAATTGTTACTGTATTTCTAAAAATATTAGTGAGTTATTAAATTAAAAAAAACATGGACTATTTGAGAAATACTCACATAGGCTTTGTTGGTAACACAATTTAGACAACAATGTCTTTCCACAATTATGTCTGTCCACAGGACTGAAAACATTTCAGTGTCAGGAATGGAGGGGATATGCGTCACAATGTGCCTCATGTCACAGATAATGATTTCTAATTATTCCCTTGAGGTATCTCAGCATTTAGCTTTAATTTTGTCACTATTATGGTACCCACTCATCCAAGGCTGGTGCAGTAAACTAAAATATCTACGCATCAGGAGAATCGAATCAAGCTCTCTCTCAGAAGTTGCCATCCACATGACTGCTGACAGCTTTCTTTGCCTCCCTAGTCAAGTTTTCTCACCTATAAAATATATTTCTTTTTGCTTTGAAGTCCTATTCAGCACTACCACCACCACCAAAATAAAGTGTATGGCAACACAGGGACTATCACCTAGGGATTAGTTGGAGAAATGGACATTTGTTTTTTTCAAAAAAATTTTCATACATACAACAAAGTTGAATTAAGTTTGCATTTGAAAAGTTCTAGAACCAATTCCAATGTGGGAAGTGGAGGAGAAGTTCTTCACACAACCAAACAAGCTCCAACACCAGCTGGGTGTCTTATGATTCAACCCAATTCTGATGCTGCCTATCTACAGCAAGCACCACAGTGTGAAGGGCTCAGTCCTGCAGAACTGGCCTCTGCTTCAGATGCCAGTCACAAGTCCAGGCTGTTGTCTGTGCTTCTGACTGACCAGCTGCAGATAGGAGGTTCCTATACCCCCTTCCTTGGACTTCAGAAGCCAGTCGTAAGTCTAGATTGTTACCTCTACTTCCGACTGGCTATCAGAGGATCTCACAACTGCCTTTTCATGTTGGATTAATTTGCCCTAGTGGCTCACAGAACTCAGGAAACCTATTTACTCACTAGATTATTGATTTATGACAAAGGATATTAAAAGACATGAATCAAAGCCAGATGAAAAGCTATATTGGGCGGGGTTCCCAAACAAAGTTGCTTCTGTCTTCATGAAGATTGGGGCTTGGCACTGTGGCACGTGGAAGGGTTGTGGTTCCCCAATCTGGAAGCTCTCCAAACCCCCTCCTTTTGAATTTTTATGGAGGTTTCATTACATAAGCATGGTTGATTAAATCATTGACCCTTGGTTGATTAAATCATTGACCCTTGGTAATTGAGTCAGTCTCAAGGCCCTTTCCCCTCTCAGGAGAACAGAGCGAGGGACTGAAAGTTCCCACTCTATATTCAAGATTGGTTCCCCTATCAACCAGCCTGCATACTTAGGTGCTTTCCAAAAGTCACCTCATTAACATAAACTCAGTTGTGGAGAAACCGGGCCGGTTATAAATAAGATGATGCACCTTTCACATTTTTTGGTTCAGAGTGCTTTCAGGAGCTGAGCCCAGGAGACCAAATATAATAATTGATGCTCCCACTGCTCTTATCACTCAGGCATTTCCAAGGGCTTGGGGAGCTGTATGTAAGCCAGGAACCATTGACTAGACCAAATATATATGAGAAATATAATTTAGTTTTGTGAATAGCCAAATACATATCTTTATAAATTGCAATATTGCAGCAATGAATACCCGTAGAACTACAACCTAGATTTTACCATTACTATTTTCTTGTACATGTTTATCACTATCTAATTCTCTCTAATCACTAGTGCATACATTTTTCCATTCTAGATTAGATTTTTTATTTATTTCTAAGGAAATAGCAGACATCTCTATACTTCTACTTAAATACTGTAACAAACTTATTTTTTAATATATTTTTTAAATATTTATTTATTTTTGAGAGGTAGAGACAGAGTGTGAGCAGGGGAGGGGGAGAGAGAGACACACACAGAATCTGAAGCAGGCTCCAGGCTCCTAGCTGTCAGCACAGAGCCTGACGTGAGGCTAGAACCCAGGAACCCTGAGATCATGACCTGAGCCAAAGTCGGTAGCTCAACAGACTGAGCCACCCAGGCGCCCCTGTAACAAATTTATTAACTAGAGCTCAATATTTGACTAGTTCTCTTTTTTTTTTTTAAGTTTTTTTTTAATGTTTATTCATTTTGAGAGAGAGAGAGAGAGAGAGAGAGAGTGTGTGTGTGTGTGTGTGTGTGTGTGTGTGTGTGTCAGAGTGTAAGCAGGGGAGGGGCAGAGAGAAAGGGCGACAGATTCCAAAGCAGGCTCCAGGCTCTGAGCTGTCAGCACAGAGCCTGATGCAGGGCTCAAACTCAAAAACTGAGATTGCGACCTGAGCTGAAGTTGGACGCTCAACCAGCTGAGCCACCCAGGCACCCTTGACTAGTTCTCTTTTGATATAAAATTTATATATGAAGAAATGAATATTAAGAGTATATTCACTGAGATTTGACAAATGCATACATTTAAGTAATCCTACCCCCACCAAGATTTTCAGCATTACCATCAATCCAGAGACAACCTAGTCCTGATTTTTCTACCTCAAATTGGATTTTTCTATTTTAGAACTTCATACACATGAAATGTTATGAAATGTTCTTTTTTATGTAAGACTTTTTTTCACTCAGCATGATGGTTCTAAGATTCATCTACGGTGTTGCATATATTAGTTCCATTTTGCTGAGTAGTATTCCATTTTATAAACATGGGTGAGTATACCACAAATTTGTATTCATTCTTCTATTGATGGAAACCTCAATGCTTTCCAGATTTGGACTACTATGAATAAAATTCCTGTGAACATTTTTATATGTCTTTTTGTGAACATATATTCTCATTTGTCTTGATTAATTTGTGCCTCTATGTTTATACTGGTGATCTTTTTTTTTTTTTTTTTTTTGGTATGGTACAGTACAAAGTAAGGGTAGAGACTCATTCTTTACAAGAGGATATCTAGTTTCTCAGCACTAATTTTTGAAAACACTACCCTTCCCCCCTTTCTCCATTGAATTATCCTAGTACCTTATTTGAAATTTAATTGACCATATACATGTGTTTCTTTCCAGAGTTTCTATTCTGTTCCGTTGATTTATATGACCATTCTTACCACAATACCAATACCACACTGTCTTGATTACTATAGCTTTATGGTAAGTCCTATACCTTTGTTCTTGTTTCAAAATGCTTTTTTACTTTTCAAGATCCTGTACCCTTCTGTATAAATTTTTAATCAGATTATCAATTTCTGCCAAAAAGAACCTCTTGGGATCCAATCTCTAGGTCCATCTGGGGAGAAATTATGTCTTTACTAACGTTGAATTTCCATATTATGATTAAGATCATTCAGTGATTATGACATTTCTAATATGTTTTTCAATTCTAGAGTTTCCATTTGATTCTTTTCTTGCGATTTTATTTTCATTCCCTTGTTCATTCCTTGCGAGCATATTGTCCTTTATTTTATAAAGCACAGCTTTCAGAAATGTTTTAAAGTACTTGTCAGCTGCTTCTAATATCTGTGTCAATCATCTTGGAGTTATCCATTCACATTTTCTGGTGTCTTCTGATGCCAAGTAGTTTTGGATTGTATCCTGTACATCATGCAAGTAACATTGTAGATGCTCTCGATTTTATGTTCCTCTAAAATGAATTGATAGTTTTGTTTGTTTTGTTTTTACAGGCGACAAACTTTGTTAGATTGTAAAGACTGTCCTTTGGATGCCAATTCAAATTCAGTTCAGTTCTTTTATTCTTACTTGCTTCTCTTGGAGTCTGGCTCATCCGTCCATCCATTGTTCAGGTGTCAGTGAGATCTTCAGACAAAGTTTATACACAGAATGGGCAGCTTCTCCTCTCCACTGCTCTTCTTTCTGAGATTTCCCTCCCCCACCTCCCTTTTGCTTTTCAGAGGTTGTCACTCCCTAGCTCTGTCCTGTTTTTTAGACCAGAAAGACTGCAGGTTTTCTGTTAGACTTTCACCTACCCTAAGCTAAAAAGCTGGTAAAAAGGAAGAAGGAGGGGGAGGAGGAGAGGAAGGGGAGGAAGGAGAGGAGGGGGAGGAGGGGGAGGAGGGGGAGGGGGAGGAGGGAGAGAAGGGGGAGGGGGGAGGAGGGGGAGGAGGGGGGGAGGTGGGGGAGGAGGGGGAGAAAAAGTAAAAGGAAGTGGAGAAAGAGTACAGGGTTGAAATATATTCTGTGTCTTTTACTTTTCCCAAGTGTCAGCTCCCCTTCAAAATCAGTTTATGTTAATTCTCCAGTGCTTTCAGGTACTTTGTTATATTGTGCCCAGAGTTTATAGTTGTTATCCGTGGGAGATCACATTAGGTGATCTTGGCCTTACTAGAAGCAGTGAAAAAATAGAATATTGCAAAGATGCTTGAAATCAGAGCCTATTGATAAAAAAGAGGGTTGCACTTCTCTTAAAAATATTCTCACACTTTAATGGTCCTTTGGCTTATATAAATATTAAGCCCAGAGCTAGAAGGGATAAGAGGTATTAAAAACAAATGGGATGCAAAAATTGATGTGCATAGTAAAATATAGGAATATTCAGGAATGTAGGTCCCTGGGATGGTTCTGAAATCAAAAGGACAAGATAGAAAAGAAGGGTGACACTGAAGTATCGGAACTTTGCTGGAGTGGGGGTACTAAGAGGTGAAACAACTAAGAAAATAAAGGAGACTTCAATGTAGAAAAAATTTGGTCAGGACTGTCTGATATTCAACTTTAAGTTGTATCTCTGTTTTTATTTTAAGACTTCTCTTTATCCCAAACTGATAGTATATCCTGCTAATTGTAAAAGAAAAAAAAATGGGAGCATATTCTCCTTTTCACCTGATTACTTCCCTGTATTGATTACATACTACTTCTCCAGCAGGTAAATTATTTGAAAAAATCATCACTAAATTAACTTGAGGACAACAGCCTCCTAGAAAGATTAATGATATATAATTTACCTTTATGAAAGAAGCAAGCATCCAATAAATTAGAAAATGCATACCATCACCCAAGTAAATTGTTAAATATCCCAAGTGCTTATCTTATTGAGTATTTGACAAATGGATTCCACATTCATTCAATTACATCAGTGCTATTTTCATGTCACTTGCTCTATTGTTTGCATAAATGTATGCCTTTTCACTAACCTTGTTATGCGTACTTAACTGCATTCATTCTGTATCAGGGAGGGACACTCAGCGAGGACAATCCTGCGTCACAGGTACTCCTACTCAGATTCCTAGATTTCAGTGATAGTCTTATTCTATCTATATGGGATACCAAAAGTTTAAGTTTTTATACAATAGATTCCTTTATTATTTTCTACATAACCCGTGATTCTGCATTTGGAAATATTTTTTTCTAAGCACCGATTTTCTTTCTCATTTAAGTAGGAAAAAACAAAAAAGGTGCAATTGACCAGGAGAATTTCCACTTGGGTAAGAGCAATAACTGTGTTAAAATAATTCCTTCTAAACACAAAATCTCTGTGTTTTAGTTAGTCTGGTAGCGTTTTGATAACTAAGTATACAATATTTGTTTTATTTTAAAAATAATAAAAATGATTTGCAAAGCCTATACCGAGATATTTGTTTTTATGTCTCCCTCCCCCAACTTTCATTCTTCTTTTGATAACCATACCTTTCTATTCCTTTGGTAAAAAACCTCTCCACCTTTATTTGCTTCCAAGGGTGGCCACAATAGAGCACCACAAATTAGATGGCTTAAAACAACAAAAATGTACTACCTTATCGTTCTGGAGGCTAGACGTCCAAAATGAAGGTGTCAGCAGGGCCATGGTCCTTCTGAAACCTGAAGAGGACAATCTTTTTTGCCTCTTCCTATATTCTGGTCATTTACTGGCAGTCTCTGGTGTTTTGTGACTTACGCTGCATAATATCAGTCTCTGCCTCCATCACATTGCTTCTTATAAGGACATCAGCCATGTTTGATTAAGGACTCACCCTATTTTGGTATTGTCTCATCTTGATTAATTATATCTACAATCACCCTATTTCCAGATAAGATCACATTTTGAGGTATGGGGGTCAGGATTCCAGTGTATCTTTTTGAGGGGCACAATGCAACTCATAAAACCACCATTCTCAGTCTTCTGGATGGATCTGACTCTACATTTGCCTCAAGAGATGGGCAAATGGCTCAGGTCTAGTCAATCAGAGCATATTCCCTTGCCCAAGCTGCTTGATTTCAGATCTGTGCCTATGAATGAATCAGAGTGGACAAAATACAATGGGGACTTTGCTGTAATTTCAAAAGATAAGACACTTCTACTGAATTTCGTAATTTGGAGAGTGTATGAAGCCTGGACTCACTACTAGCAGTTCTCTTGAGCCATGAATGGGTACCACTGCATAGAGATTTTGGAAGAGAGAGAGAGGGAGATTAATCAGGGTTTTCTTGAAAAGCAAGAAATTGGCTCATGCAATTATGAAGGCTGAGAAGTCCCAAGATCTGCAGTCAGCAAGCTGGAGACCCCAGAGAGCTGGTGGTATATTTCCAGTATGAATCTGAACACCTGAAACTGGGAGTACTGGATGGTATAGGTTCCAGTCCAAATGCTGGCAGGCTTTAGACTCAAGAGATTCTATTTTTAAGTTCCTGTCAGAAGGCAAGAAAAGACTGATCTGCAGCTCAAATAGGCTTTATGTTCCATTCAGGCCTTCAACTGATTGCCTAAGTCCCACCCACACTAGAGAGAGCAATCTGCTTTACTCAAGTTACTCATTCAAATGTTAATCTCATTCAAAAACACTCTTCCAGAAACATCTGAAATAACATTACCCAAATGTCTGGGCAGCCTGTGACCCAGTCAAATAAGTACATAAAATTAATCACAGACCACTTTCTTTGTCATGGCTTGAGCTCCTAAATTCACCCAGCCATCCATGAAGCTCTACCCTTGGGCTTTTCAAATAATGACCAATATATTCCCTTTTTCTTAAGTCCTGTATAAATTAAATATCCATTACGGGGTGCCTGGATGGCTTAGTCGGTTGAGCATCCAACTCTTGATTTTGGCTCAGGTCATGGCCTCACAGTTTGTAGAATCAAGCCCCACATCAGACTCTGCACTAACACGTGAAGCCTGCTTTGGATTCTCTCTTTTTCTCTGTGTCACTTCCCTGCTAGTGCACTCTCTCTAAAAAATAAATAAATAAACTTAAAAATATATCCATTATTATATTCATAATATTCTAGGCCCCATTGGCTCCAAGTGGAAATCATTGGCAAATATCATAACTGAGATTATATACTTCATCTGTTATCATCCTCAGGCCTTTGGCAGCGAACAATAGCTTTATGCTGCACTTGCTGTAGGCCAGTAACTTGAATCATAGTCATCTATTCTTTAAACAACAAAAATAACATGTTATAGTGTTACTTCCTGCCTAAGGAAAGAAACTCTTTCTTTGGGCCAGAATATGCTTGCTATTTATGCTTTTTCGTAACTTTTCTATCTATCATTCATAGTTGTATCCCCAGACCAAAATATCTCATCGAAATATTAAAAACAGAATCAGCTAATAGTCCAGGAGAGCAGATAACTTTATGTCTTAGCATAGTGATTAGAAGATTTATACAACCCCAGCAGAGATTCAAAATTCTCCACAATATCATGCAGTCTATAAGTTGACATTTTCCCAGCCCTTGAGATGTCTGCATTTATGACTCTATAGAGAGAGAACTCAATCAACCAAGCAATACAATCAGTCTGGTTTCTTTAACGCTTGCTTTCTGTAAAGTTTTTTGATTGCAATGACACACACAACATAGAAAAACAATTTCTCTCCACAAGACGGAAACTATACCAACTCAAGGATAAAATAAAGGAAGTAAGAGTGCCAAGTGTTGCTAAAAAGATTTCATTTTACTCAGTGGCTTTCTAAAAGTTTGCCCCACCCTGTTTGACTTCATCTGGGGTCCTGCTTCTGTATTTGCAAGTTAATTTCGGTAGTCAATAATGGTGTTGAATTCCTGCATCATGTGATCATAGCCCAGCCAGAAATATGTAGATGTTTCTAGAAAGTTTCTTAGAAGTTGAGTCATGTCAGAAATCTGCTAGAGGAAATTGCTATCTAAAAGAATTATATAAGAGAAATTTTAAAAGCAAAACATCTATTTGATAAAATAAAATGTCCTCAGACTTTATGTTTATGTATAAAATTTGTTTTTTCTTATTTTGGACTTGCTTTAAGCAAGTCTAGAATTCTCTTTTATGAAACCCTTCACGAACTAAATAAAACATTTTTCAGATGATTCTAAAGCAAGCAAGAGCAAAGAAGGTTGGACCTAATTAACTGAGGACTGTGCAGAAGTGAAATTAGTGTCTTTCCCTATTCTCCCTTTGAGGCTAATTTTAAATATTTAGATTGAAATATATATGTATGTATGTATATATACATATATATATACACATATATATACACACACACACATATTTTTATTTGGTAATCAAGCTATCTCATAAAGTTATACAAAGAGAGAATATAAGTCTCACCTGGAGACTTTTGGACTCATTCTACTGCAAGTGACAGAAACCCAACTCGAACTAGCTTGAGAAAAAAAAAAAAGAATTTACCAACTCATTGGATAGGAATATCTGGTTTCCTCAAAGCTTTGCTGATAGTAAAAGCTGCCAGTTTTTTATAAAATCCTTTCAATGTTTATTTTTGAGAGAGAAGGAGAGAGAGTGCAATTGGTAGAGGGGCAGAGAGAGAGGGAGACAGAGGATCTGAAGTGAGCTTTACGCTGACAGCAGAGAGTCAAATGCCAGGCTCCAACTCATGAATCATGAGATCATTACCTGAGCCGAGAACAAGAGTCAGATGCTTAACTGAGCCACCCAGGCATCCCCAGCAATTTTTGAAACATAAAAAAGATATTGCATTAAAAATTTCTTCCCCTTATTAGTGATACTGGTTTTTTTCATGTTTTTTTTCTAGCTATTTGACTCATTTCCTTTCATCAATTGCCCATAAGTTCATTTTAATTGAAATATTTCAAAAGTAGCAGTATCGATCCTTTTGTTGTCAAAGATTATATAAGTTTTCTTATTGTCTTTTGACCTTCAGTATGGATTTTATTTTGCTTGTCATTAAAATTTTAACACAGAAAACTCTGCCAATCTTTTCCTCTGTGGAATTATGGGTTACTAGACACACTTAGAAAAGCCTACCTTTATAAAGCCCTCAAAATTATTTTCTTCCTTTTTAAGGTTTTATTTTTTCCATTTAAATAATTTATCTGGAGTTTTGCTGTAGGAGGTATCTATCTGGCAAAGGTTTCACATTTCATATCTTTGGCACTGCAATTGACCATACAAAGTGAAATTGGAACAGAGACAAAGAGATGGCAAATTTTACCCAGCATAAAAAATGATGAATTTGCTTATTTTGTTTTAGTTTTATTAATTATTAGGATTCTTGTGTAAGTAAGGTAATTACCTATTGCGACATAAAAACTAAAAACAAAACCAAAAAAACTATCCCTCATAATGCAATGCCTCAAAACAAGAGTAAACTTTTTCTATCCTTCCAGTTTCTTTGGGTCATGAATTTTGACTTATCTGACTGGTTCTGCTTCAGGGTCTCTCACAAATTGGAGTCAAGACGTGCGCTGGAGTTGCAATCACCTAAAAGTTTGAGCTACAGTTCTGGTCCCAAGGTAACTCACCCAAATGGCTGGTAAGGTTCTGCTGATGAAGGCTCAGCTCCATCCTAACTGGGACCTCTCTGCAGGACTTTTGAGTGTCCTCATGAACGGTACTGGTTTTCCCCAAACCTAGTGATCCAAGAGAGTGCAAGCTGAGTGAAAGATATCCTTTCTATAACCTAACCAAAAAAGTCAAATTGCATCACTTCTGCCATATTCAGTCTATTAGATGAAGTTACTAAGGACTCAAGTAAAGTTGTCAAGATTGAACATCATATCCAAGCTCAGCTTTCTATTTTGATGTTAGTCCCAGACAGACCTTTTCTTGGGTTGTAAGATGATGACAGTTTTGGTGGCCACATTCTATCATCATTATATGCTGATTTTTCTTAGTTCTGGCTCACATATTCCACCACTAAAGCTGCTGGTGAAGTCAGACCCAGGCCACATAAATTAAGAGTGAAGGAAGAATAGGCCCCTACACAGAAAACAGAGATAGTTATGGAAGAAGGTGGAATGATGCTAGTGAGCTAAAACAAACAAACGAAAAACCACACATCTATCTATCCAGATGTACACACACTGGAATGTCATATTAGCATGTTTTAGACTATAATTCCAATAGGGCAGAAATCATGTTTCTCAAGTTTACCTTATATAGTACTAATTACAGTATCACACAAGAGATGTATCTATCCAGTGCTTTCAGATGATTATTGATGAATGATTTCAGATTACTTAACCATAGATGTTTCTAGCCAGGAGTCATATAGAAATATAGAACATCAGCACACAGAGCATGGGTAAAGGCAGCCTGGGCTTAATGAGTATTGAAACAAGAGCTGGGCATAGCTGGGAGATCTCTATGGCAGCAGTTGAAACAGCACAATTCAATAGGTGACAAAGACTAGTGCTTGTTGTCCCCATAACCACTGAAGACGAATAATATCAGATCCCATCATAAACACATGCCTATGTCAATTTTAAAAATTTGAAAATACATGATTAACTATGCCTTTTTGAAAATGTTTATTTATTTATTTTGAGGGAGCTCACACAAGTGGGGGAGGGGCAGAGAGGAAAAGAATCCCAAGCAGTTTCCACGCTCAGCATGGAGCCCAACATGGGGTTCTATCCCATGACCCTGAGATCATGACCTGAGCTGAAATCAAAAGTCAGATGCTTAACCAACTGAGATACCCAGGTGCCCCAATTCATGAGCCACCTTATCATGTCACAAACTTACACTACGATTTCACCCAGAGTTGACAAATATTAGAGACTTGCTAATGTTACACTGTGTTAAAAATTCCTCTCTGCTGTAGAAGATTCTTGACAACCATACTCCAGAGATTTCTTAACCCATGGTTCAAAGAATCTATTTAGCTCAATGGCTGGGAAGAGATAGAGGTGAAGGACCACATGTAGAAAAGAGGAAGCACTACTCTGGCTTCCCACAGACATTGCTGTACAGGAAGTGCCTATCTCAACAGCAACTCCTGCAGAAAGGTAAAGTTACTCAAGGGGATCCAACAATTAGTAAGATTCATGTTAATTCACACTGTTTCTCTTTAAACAACTTCCTTGTAATGTAGCTTCATATTCTCAGGCTCCATACAACTGATTTTGTGTTTAGCCACATTGTTGCATAACTTGAGGGGTTCCAAAGCGAATTCTGTTCCCCAAATGCCCCCTTAACTCTACACAAAGGCTGAAATCCCATAAGAGTGATTCCTTCAGTTAAGTTTTTTGTCACAGTGCTAAGGAAAACAACAGACAGTAAATAGTTCCAGAATGGGTTCTTAAACACAAATCAATGCCTAGGAAACGAGCTTACTGGTTTCCTTCTAAGCTGCTTCCAAAGAAGAGAGGCAGTCTCATGGCATTTTAAATTTCTGCATGGAGCAATAATGGACACATAAAGATACATGGCCCTTTGCATGGAAGGATGAAGATGATGGTATAGGAGAGAACATAAATGGGGGAGACTTTATTTGCCTCAATAATTTGGCCAGGGGTAGTCCCTACTCATTTGCTAGGAGATAGGAATTAAAGCATTAGCCTGTAAAATCAGATTGGTTAGTTTGCTGTGGCCTTTGATTCCATCTTCACTATACTAATAGTTTCCCCCAGAGAAATAGAGCCCATATGGTGTATATGTGTATGTAGATAGAGAGATAGATGATAGAGATAGTAGATACAAAAAATTTTTTAATTGCTCTTACAGTGGGGGAAGCTGGCAAGTCTGCGGTCTAAAGGATATGCTAGAGTCTTAGGAAAGATTTGGATGTTGTAGTCTGCTGGCAGAATTCCTCTTCCTAGGGGGAGGTCAGTCCTTTCTTCTATTAAGAACTTCAACTAATTGGATGAGGCCCACCTACATTACTGAGGGCAATCTACTTTATTGAAAGTCTACTGATTTAAATGTCAGTTTCGTCGAAAAATACCTTCACAGAAACATCTAAAATAATGTTGGACCAAATATCTGGGTACTGTGGCTTAGCCAGCTTGACACAAATCATTAACTATCACATTCTTTGTAGCCACTGATGGAGAAAAAAATGGCTTTAGGACCATATCTTCTATGTCTTGCCTAACAAACAAAGGACTTTCTAGACGAAGTTTTCAATCACAGTTCTCAAAAGCTATGGTCACAGAAATGTGTCATGCGATAAGGATTTGACAAAATTGATGGCCTTTTTCTTATTCAGGGCAGTTCACTGAGCCACATAATTTGAAGACATAAACTATATTGCCCCATGCCAAAGGTAATGCAGTTCCATAGATGCCAATTTTCAGCTCCTGGGGTGCAAAAATTACTGTTCAATGATCTGCTGACTGGCCACACCTTGTAGATTATCTGAAGAAAATTATCACTTTTATGTAGTCTTCTTTGTTTACTCAATCTGTAAAAATATTTAATGCCTATAATGTGTTAGTATGTGAGTTAGATGCTAAATATATGGAGTTAGTAACTCAAAAATCCCTTTCTTCACAATTAAAATAAAGAAGCAGATTAATATGGGCCCATTCCTCCCCTCAAAAAGGAAACTGTAAGTGTTTTGAAGGTCCTAATTTGCTCCAGAGGAGTTAGGTAAAGGAATGATTTTCTGAGGCGATTCTTGATATGAGACTTACTACTAATAGAAAAATAGTTCCTTGAGCACCTTTTACATACCAGGCATAGTTACAAACACTTACAGACATTCATTTATTTAATGATTAATACTTTACCAGATGCCTTGGGGTGGGGTAGCATTCTAGGCAAAAGGCACAGCATGAACAAATATGGTGAGCTAAGAGAGGTGGACCGACTCAAAGAACTACAGGTAACTTAGTAGCGGGACACAAGGCTACCATGCAGCGTATCTGCAAATAAGACTGAGATGCCGCCTCCCGGATACCCCGTTAATAGCAGGCATTGTCCCGCTCAGCCTCTAGATCCAGCACCCACACTCAGTGTTTTAGGTTATACAGTAGTTCACCCACTGACTCGGGTACTCTGAACATAGTTATCTATTTACTGAAGGTGTCAATTGCCTCAGAGTCTCGACATATTTCCTTTGTTCCCGAAGTCAACCGAGGAGCACTCAGAATCATTGCCACCATCACAGGTGCTGCCCTCTACCTTTGGTGGATTTGGGTTATGAATTGTTACAATCTTTTCCTTTGTCAAATAGATTCTACATAATCTCTATCTATCTATCTATCTATCCATCCACATACACATATAACTCATGTCAGAATCTGTGGGATAACTGGAGAGGTCAATACATGCTCATTCTACGATTATGATAATTTTGGCTACTGGGTCAATGCCTCAATCATCCACATTTTTTTCAGGCTTTCTGATGATTTGGGTCACACTGGACTCATGGTGCATATTGAAATCCTCCTGACCTTGGAACCAGTGATTCCGTTTGTATCCTCATCTAAAGACTCAAGAGGCCTGTTTATTCTGTCTCTGTACTTTGAGAGCAGAGAGAGACAGACAGTATCTGAATCTGCTGACTGTCCCCCTAGGATCATAAATCTTCTTTCTTGATGGTCTTTGTCTAGTGTCCTTTCAAAGACTCTCTGTTAGTCCCCTGCTGAGGATCAAAGGATATAACAGAATAGCTTAATATGCAAACATGGTAGCTTATAAACTGCTGACATCCCAGGCGAGAGGCCCTTTTGGGTACTTTAGCTTTCCTTTCATATTCTTACTCTGTTCTCTGTGCCTCATGTTTTTGTCAGGGTCTGGGTGGCGGCAGGGCCAAAGCTGTGCAAGAGCACAGGGACCCAGATACAGCTTAGAAAACAGAGGAAATTCTAAAGTCAGAGTGAGGTTCTTAACAGAAGTCCTGAAAGTTTCGGGGGGGGGGAGGAACTAAGTATACTCATCTCTAAGGTCAATTATTAAAGGAACAAAAGGTCAAGATACTTGAAGCAGAACAATGCTTTGTAGTATATGGAGACAAAGCAGACTATCAGCTCAAAGTGTCTCAAGATTTTTTCCTCAGGTTATCTGGGTTTTCTATCAGAATTTCTACTTTTGCCTGAAAGTAGTGCTTTGGGGTTATTGAGGGACGCAGGTCTCATCTTGCCCCTATCCTTAGTTTAAATGTCTTTCTCTGCTTCCACCTTACGGTTTAAAACTGCATTTTCTGGGGCGCCTGGGAGACTCAGTCAGTTAAGCATCCAACTTCGGCTCAGGTCATTGATCTCACGGTTCGTGGTTCGAGCCCTGCATCAGGCTCTGTGCTAACAGCTCAGAGTCTGGAGCCTGCTTCAGATTCTGTGTCTCCCTTTCTCTCTGCCCCTCCCCCACTCATGCTCTGTCTCTCAAGAATGAATAAATATTAAAAAAAAAAAATTAAAACTGCATTTTCTTTCCGAATTGTAGAAATGTTGCTCTGACGTCATTTCCTCCATTTGCTATATCTTACTACTTTAGTAAAACTCTACAGTCTTAGTCCTCTATGAATGATTGAAAAAAAAAGTCACACTCTGTTTCCAATAGCATTTTTTAAATAAAAGTTTGATAACAAAATTTATTTACCATAAAAGTCTTTTAAAGCATGCAATAATTATATTTTAAAGTATACAGTGATTATACTCATGGGGTTGTCCAACTATTACCACGGTCTAATTTCAGGACACTTCCATCACCCTGAAAACAAACCACATACCCACTAGCAGTCACTCCCCATTTCCCTCCTTCCCTCAGTCTCTGACAACCCGAGTCTATTTTCTTTTTTTATGGATTTTCTCACCACAGATATTTCATATAAATGAAATTATACAACATGTGGCTCATTTTGTGATGAGCTTCTTTCGCTTACCATAGTATTGTCATGGTTCGTCCATGTTGTAGCAGGTGTCACTACTTTGCTCCCTTTCATTGCTGAGTAATATTCCATTGTAGAAATATCCCACTTTTATTTATTCTTCAGTTAATTTAGCTATGGGTTCTTCCCACCTTTTGACTATAATGAGTAATTCTGCTATGACCATTTTTTCATAGATTTTATTGTACACATAGTTTTCAGTTGTCTTGAGTGTGTACCTACTAGAGGAATTGCTGGGTTATATGATAAGTCTGTTTAACCTTTTCAAAAACTGTCAGACTGTTTTCCAAGGAGGCCGCTCTGTTTTCATGTTGACCAGCAGTATATAGATTTCCAGTTTTCCACACTCCTGTCAAGAATTCTTATGTCTTTCTGCTTATAGTGATCCTATTGGGTGGGAAGTGGCATCTCATGGCAGTTTTGATTTGCAGTTCCATCTAGCTAATGGTGTTGAGCATCTCATCACCTGCTTGTTGGCCACTTGTGTATCTTTCTTTGGAGAAATCTTACCCAAAGACTTTGATCATTTCTTATTGCTGAGTTATAAGAATTCTTTATATATTCCAGATGTAAGTCCTTTATCAGATACATGATTTGCAAATATTTTCTTCCATTCTGTGAATTTTGTTTTCTGTTTGTTTTTACTTTTTCCATGGTGTCCTTTGAAGCACAGGTTTTTAATTTCGATGAAGTTCAGCTTATCTATTTTCTTTTGTCACTCGTGCTTCATATTTGGTTCTTGATATGCCTAAGGGAATGTTAGAAAAACTACTCTCTATCCAATCTGTTTTTTAATGTTTATTTTGAGAGCAAGAGAGCACATGAGCAGGGAGGTGCTGGGAGGGGAAAGGGGAGGGAGAGGGAGAGGATCCCAAGCAGGCTCCATGCTGTTAGTACAGAGGTTGACACACTGCTGAATCTCACCAACTGTGAGATCATGACCTGAGTCAAAACCAAGAGTCATAGACACTCAATCCACAGAACCACTCAGGTGCTCCCACACCTGGTTTTAAAGATTGTTATCTCACCACGGACTTAGGAAAGTCCAAACTTAAGGTTGAAAATTCACCTCTTCGTACTAGATAAAGATGCAGTAATCCTTTACGGAAGGAGTTTAAGAGATTGCTTTTTGTTGAGGTGGGCAAAAGGCATATAAAAGACATTGTTTGCAACTTAGATAGGGTTCAGACGGAGAAAGATATATAATCCCCAGGGTATCACAGACCTACCCAAAAGATGCAAACTTGAAAGGGCTGGTTGAAATCTGAGTCATAGCAGAGAATGTGTGATGAAGCTCTGAATGCCAGAGGCAAGGATGAATGACACTCTCTCATGAATGAAATCATTGGATATTTGGGAGGGAAAGGTAGGACCATGATTACTTTGGGGATATATGAATGTTGATCAGATTGCAGTTCTGGAGAAATGATTCCAAAAAATGGCGTGAAAGAAAGCCAACAGAGAGCCTATGGCAATAGGTTAGGCGAAAGTTAGTATAAACAGGAAGCTTTCTGGTAACAGTGAGACAAGAAGGATGGCACAGACGCTGTGCGGGTGGCTCTGTCAAGTCCCTGGCAGCTGCTGGGATGCAAAGTGGGGACTGATGACAGGAACATGGAAACAAGCTAGTTTAAATAAGAAAAAAATCTTCTTGATTAAATAAAGAGCCATTTTGAAGTAATCGTGGTTCATTGTTCTGATGTTCCAAAGGGTCTGGAGCTTCCTTAATCAAAAATAATCTGAATTATATTGTTTTTGAAAAATTTTCCTGCAAAGATTTTTTTCAGCCCCCAGGACAAGATACTTTTGAAAAGGGGAATTTATTCGTTTTGCCATTTTGACTCTAGCTGTAGATGGAGAGAGGAGCCTGAACTCTATTTTCAGCTCCTCATGGAAACATCTTAAAATTCTCATTTCTCTATGCAAATTAAAGGCAACTTAAATGGCAGTATGTGTTTTCCATCTTCAAGACAGAAAAAAAAAAAAAAAGGTTGTATATATGCAACTGCAATAGGATAGGAGATAGTGTTCTTCAGTGTATATTTTTGTGCTTATATATTGCTCCACTGTAGGCCCTCGGGGTTTCTAACAGACATTAAATTTGTACGGCAGATCTACCGGAGTGATCTGGCTTTCTTTCTTTCTGGCTTTTCTTCCCATAAACTCAAGAAAAGATAATCAATATTATATCTACAGAGATACAGATCTATCATCCATCCAACCATCTATGCATATCTATATCTATACATCATTTATCTATTTTAAAATTTTTTTAATGTTTATTTTTGAGAGAGAGAAAGAGAGAGAGAGAGAGAGAGAGAGACAGAACATTGAGTAGGGAAAGGGGAGAGAGAGAGACAGAATCCTAAACAGGTTCAAGGCTCTAAACTGTGAGCACAGAGCCAGACATGGGGCTTGAACTCACAAACCATGAGATCATGACCTGAGCTGAAGTCAGACTTCAGACCATGAGTCATGACCTGGCTTAACTGACTGAGCCACCCAGGCACCTCAGTATATCTATATTTATATCTATCCATCTATCCATATCTATATCCATATCCATGTCCATGTCTATGTGTATATCTATCTATCTTTAACTAGACATTATTTACCATATTTTCCACACCCACACAGTTGTATGATGAAATTACCTTTGGGACTAATGTTAATTGTGTTTTAGAGCCAGTTTTTTGTTTATACCCTTGTTTTGTGTAGATCGATTTTTTGTCGCAGCAACTTTCGAGAAACATGATGAGTGCTGTGGACCCTTTCCCAGGAAACACACTGCATTTGCATATACATTTAGGGGGCACGCAGATTTCCTTAAAAGCCAATCTCACTCTGTGAAGAGGCCTCCAGCAGCATCTCTCAAATGTTGCTGACACTCTAAGATAACAGTCTCAAGATGGTTACATCGACATGACTGTCCAAAAACCGTGAGTATAAATTACATTAAAAAATAAAATTGAGACACCTCAGTGGCTCAGTCAGTCAAACATCTGACTCTTGATTTCAGCTCAGATCATGATCTCACATGGTTCATGAGATCAAGCCCCACATTGGGCTCTGTTCTGGCAGTGTAGAGCCTGCTTGTAATTCTTTCTCGCTCTCTCTGTTCCTCCTGCACACATGCTCTTTCTCTCTCTCTCTCTCAAAATAAATAAACAAACATTTAAAAATAAAAAATAAAGCAGTGCCTGAGTGACTCAGTTAGGTGTCTGACTTTGACTCATGTCTGATGTCACAGTTTGTGAGTTTGAGCCCCACATTAGGCTCTGAGCTAACAGCTCGGAGCCTGGAACCTGCTCCAGATTCTGTGTCTCCATCTCTCTCTTCCTCTCCCCTACTTGCGCACTGGTCTCTCTTTCTCTCTCACTTAAATAAACATTTAAAAAATTAAAAATAAAAACTCAGGGGGTGCCTGGGTGGCTCAGTTATCTAAGCATCAACTCCTGATTTCAGCTCAGGTCGTGATCTTAAGGTTCATAAGTTCAAGCCTCATACTGGGCTCTGTGCTGACAGCTCAGAGCCTGCTTGGGATTCTTTCTCTCTCCCTCTCTCTCCACCCTGTGCTATTTGTGCACATGCTCTTTCTCTCTCTCTCTCTCTTTTAAGTAAATAAACATTTTTTAAAAAATAAAAATATAAAAATTCATATCTTGTATATCTTAAGTTGAGGTGTTAGTAAGAGACTGGGTAACTTCTGATGTTTTAATCACTTAACAAAAATCATGGTGCAGTAAACTATTATTCCCAAATAATACAATAAAATATATAATAGGACATAAATCAAGAAGATGTGGAGATGTGGTAAGCTATCTTATTCCTTCTGTCTACTCAGACCTAGGTTGGTACAAGGTATATACTCAAATCAATATCTACTGGACATGAATTATTTTCAAAATTTTACTTGTCCTTTACTTTGGTGGAATTAAGTGCTTTCATTTAAGAGCACTTTTACTCGACTGCAGATAGAAGTAATGTAAAGGGGCTGGTCCTACGGGGACATAATAAAATTGGGGTTTACTTGATTAGGCCTTAACATTCACTCTGGCAACAAGGCAGTCCGTGCAGTTATGGTTGGTAGTGTCTGTGGGAGTAGCCTCTGTCCCAGAATCTAGTCTGGATGAATGAGCCTAAGATTAGAGATCACAATACTGGCTCCCCATGGCCTCTGATATGAAAGGAATCCAGAAGCACCCCACACCCTTGCAAAGTGGAGAGGTCTGTGAGGATTCAGTGGGCCAGCAAACACTTGGCCTTGAGCTACAGAGAGAACAGAAGAGGGTGGCTTTATAAGAGGCAATGCTCATGGCAGGACTTCCACAAACAATTATACAGATTGGTCCTAGGCCAGGAGCTCTCTGAAGGCTTGTGTGGCTATAGTCTAGCCCATGTTCTGCCTGCAGAGTCATGCCCTCTGGGATGCCCTCTGTGTCTAGCAGCAGGAGGAATTTTTCTGTGATTCTAACAAATGCCTGGTGTAGGCTAGCAATGGTCCAGATTCAAGGGCACTGGCAGAAACTGCGGTCCTCTCAAAGTCAGTGGAACAGGCTGCATCACCATGAAACTCAGCACTGAAAGAGATTGGGTCTCAGAGAGAAGAGGAAGACAACACAAAAATCAGGCCAACCCCAAACCCTTGAAGTCAGCTCCTTTTTGCAACCAGATGCTACCTTAGAAGTAAACAGCAGAGAGGGTCAGCCCTGGCAGGAAATAAAAGTTTGAACTGCCTGAAGATTTACCCAGATGAGATTTTTCGACCTGAAAGACATGAAAGGAAGTCAGAGTCTGCCATAACTCAAATTGTTTGTGTCCCTACTTCCTCCTCCAGCAGACACACCCAGCTTTTGAAACTTGTTAGGATGAGTTTCATGTACGAGGTGATGATACTTATAGAAAACAACTCTGATTTTGTATGACTAAATGTAGTATATAACCTTTTGACTTGTCTGTTTTATCTGTTCTCCTCTCTCCACACATTGGTGTGTTTACTCACGTCTTTCCTGAAGCTCTCAGAATGCTTTGTACATAGAAGATGCTCAATAAATTTGCATAGGGAGTGTTTCATAAATGGCTTAGAATGCGATGGGGCACATTTAGCTCTTCCACAAAAACCGGCTGCCTTTTTAGACTCCAAATAACTTATGTCTTTGTTTTCATCACATTTTATGTCTTTGTTGTCACTGTTTTGGTTTTTGGCAGAAGAAGAGAGGAGGCAAACCTGTTAGTTATATATGTGCAATATATACAATCAAATGTTGGCATATTCACAAGCTAAGCCTGATAAAAATCTGTTCAACAATCTTACTAAATTAGTTCTTTAATCCTATGAAAGGAGAAAAATACTAGGAGATGAATAGAAGTCTTGGAAGATGCTGGCTTAGCAATTCTGAAAGCTAATTCTGAAGATTTCTCTGATTAAGTTGGAAATAGTAAGGCACATTTCTCCCGAGCTTTCCTATTTGCAAAGCAATACCACACTCCACATCCTTGGCAGAAGTATGTGATCTCTTAAGAGGATGACATTACTGCCTTCTACCTTTAGATTATGAATGGTACCTATGACACACCCAGACACAAGAAGCTAGACTAGGCACCAACAGGAAAGTCTGCATCCACTGTCTGCCTAGAACATACGACAGACCTTGACCATGTAACAGTTTACTCTGTTGCAATACCTTTGGATATTTATTCACTTTTTAATTAGTGAAAATTTTAGGTAATTTTTCTTCCCAAAATAAAAATTTTGGGGTGCCTGGGTGACTCAATCAGCTGAGCATTTGACTCTTGATTTCAACTGAGGTCATGATCTCATGGTTCTTGGGTTTGGGCCCCGTGTCTGTCTCTAAGCTGACAGCCTGGAACCTCCTTGGGATTCTCTCTCTCTCCCTCTTTCTCTGTTCCTCCTCCACTCTCTCTCTCTCTCAAAATAAATAAACTTAAAAAAATGAAATCCTTATCTTCATTAGCTTTGATGAATCCCCAATATTTATATGTTACTTTTTAATAATTCATTCTATAAATACTACACTGATTTTTTTTTTGCTACGTGTTTTTCACTGTATATATAGCACATACCAGTACACATAGATTGACTGCATGGTTTTTAAAACATGTATCATATCACACTGTACAGTCCCCGATATAGGTATCTATAGAATGTGGGTTAATACAGTTTTTACTTCTTTAAGGTTTTTATAGTTAATGCTATCATAAACATTTCAGTAAATTTCTCTGGGTTTCTAGAATATGAGTGCCAAGTTCAATTGTATGTGGCTTTAAACTGTTGATTTGTATTACTAAGCCAATCTGGTATAGTTGTATTCCTCTAGACACTAACCTGGCACTTCCTGTCCTTTGTTAAATCATGACACATAGAGGCAATGATAGTACTGAGATGGCTTGAAGTTGAGCAGAGGGATGTGTTCTCAGCCAGACCAACCAGCTTCAGCTATGTTTAAGGTTGAAGCACCAGTACACTCACAGCCCATTTCTGAACCACCATTCAGGAAGTGCTGTTCTAACAAACAACACTCTGTCCAAGTTTATTATCAATATTTTTAAAAATATCTAGTCTAATTCACAAAAATCTTCATTTCTAATTTTGTATTTCCTTGTAATCAGTGATGTTGAGCCGCTTTTTTCTTGTACAGATTGCTACATTTTTCTAAGAATTAGCTCTCCACAGATTTTGCCACCAGGATATTGCTAACCTCCACACTTCTGAAACCCCTTCTGCTGGCCAATCTCTCTCCCCACTGCCATTCGTGAATCATAGTTTCTGAGAATTCGGCTCATGGTGCGGTTGATTATGTTCATTGGTTCATCCCTGAGGCTGCTGTTGAACACCTGTGTCCCCCACTCTGGAGACATCTCTTTTACCATTCCAAACCCAGTGTTAATATAAGCCTGTTTTGAGTTGTAAATATTTTAGAAAATCTGGAGAGAACAGGGGCTTACCTCATAGCACAGCCAATAAACTAAACCAGGTATCAGACTTCACTGTCTGAAGGTTCTTGCCCTTGCCAACTGGGGGAGACCCTTAGCTGCCCTGCCTCTGCTCCGCTCTTGCCCAAGCCTCTCCTCACATCTTGGGCCCTTCTTTCCCCTTGTTTCTGCCCTTCTCATAGTTCTGGACCCTATAACGTCTCCACAAACACTAGAGTTCTGGTCGTTGAAATGCAAGGCAATCTCAATCTCATACCTAAACTTTTCTATTAGGCTAAACTCAGAGATTTTTTTCTTAGATGATGAAGTTCACCAAGGGCTTCCTGAACAAATCCCTGTGTGATAATAAAAGCACTACAAGTTTTTGCTCCATTCTGTTGTCTTTTTACAGGACCTTTCCTCCCATTTTTCTAGTGGGGTGTTTATTTTTCCTTTTCACATGTAAAGTTCTTTATATCCCATTTCTACACCTTCTAAGCTGCACGTTCTGGATAATTATTTTAATGTCTTTGTGCCTCAGTTTCCTCACCTGGAAAATGGGTCTAGAGTAGCACATACTTTATGAGATAGTGGGGTGAGTTCATATAAGTTTATTACAATGTCTTGGGTAATAGTAATCACTGTATATGTTAATAATTTGACATTATTATTTTAATAAGAACATTACACTTTTCTGCATATTGCAAATAATTATCCCAGTTTGTAATCTGTATTTTTAATTTGGACAGTCTAATTTATCCTGTGAAAATTCTGACATGAGTTTTTCCTTTATGGTTTCTTGCTTTAACAACACGCTAAGACTGTCTCCACCCCAAGTGAATCTTTAAAAATTCATTTGCACTTTTATATTTACTGTTAAACTATTATTTAACCTGTAAATATTTGTTAAAGTGCCAGAGAGGGGATATAGCACCCCTACTCCCCCAAATACTATATTTTTATCCTCAGATATTATAAAGGGGTTATTTCCATATTTAATAAAGACAACAAAAACTCACCTTAGAATGACCAGACTGTTTTTATCCTATAGTATGGGTCGAAATAATCTGGAATAATAAACCTCAGTCCGTGGGTTCTTACTTTAACTCCTAGACCTTCCCCAGGAAGGTTATTTGTGAAAATGATCCAGGTTGGCTGGTGGAAATATCCTCACAGAGTTTGGACACTCCTCTTCTCTTTGTGTTTAGCATGATCCTCACCTAACTTGGGGCTCCACCCTCTGGGTGTGAATTTAGAGCAATTGTAGCAGCAAGACTCAAGTTCCTCGATATTAATAGAAAATCTTTGATACAAGGGAGTAACTATTCCACACAGACCAAATACAGGTTCTTCCTCAAACTGCTCATGAACATCGGACCTGGATCCTGCTGGCTATCGAAGATCCTGCGGCAGAGAAACCTAAAGAGATGTATTCTTCGCTAAACTCAGCCTCACTTCTGCTGTGGCTGCCAGTTACTCGGCAACGGTTTCTGTGTCTGTGTACTCGATGTCTCTCAACTGCATGGAAAGTAGTTGCAGAGGAAAACAGCTACTAAGCCGGCTCCGGCAACTCCACCCAGCCCTGCGGGGGTCCAGGACACTTTCTGGGTCACATTATCACATACACCCCTCCTAGACTTCTAAAGCACAGGTTTTGCTCTGAAACTATTTTATACCCACTGGGGCTAGATTACATTCTCCCGTGTGGCGTCACATGGGGAAAACCAGCTGTCCAAATTCGTACTGCACTGAATCCAGCCCTAAGCGTAGACAGCATGAGCAAATGGGGAACAGAGAGATGGAAAATTATTCTTGAACAGGTGGTTACAGAGCCTACGACTTCATTAACGTGCTTTATAAAGGTGGGCTTAGGTAGAACCATTTTTTTATTGTAAATCAGAAAACTTAGTTTATCTAGCAAATTAGTGCCCACTAAAGCATTCAACCAGAAGAAAATAATAGGGAAGTGACCACGAGGAGGAAGTAGGGCTTAAAGGTGAGGAAAGACAAGTTGTAAAGTCTCATTGAAAGACTCCTGGGTTGTAGTCAGAACATGCAAGTTCGTTCCTTCATACAACAAATATTTAATAACCATTTAATATGTGCTGGACAATGAGCCTGCCACTAAATACATAAAACTGGCCATCGGGGAGTTTGCATAGTGTTGGGGAAGCCTGATGAGATATAGAATTACGGGGGCACCTGGGTGGCTCAGTCTGTTAGGCATCCGACTCTTGATCTCAGGTCAGGTCATAAGCTCATGGTTTATGAGTTCGAGTCCCCCCATTAGGCTCCTCCTTCTTGAGATTCCCTTTCTTGCCTCTCTCTCTCTGTCCCTCTCCTGCTCACACATGTGCTCTTTCTCTCTTTCTCAAAATAAACTTTAAAGAAAAAAAGATATATAATTATAAATGGTGATGCCTGCCACAGGGTCAGATGAGCAGGACGCAGGGATGGGAGCACACTTCACAGATTGGGGGTTTTTAGTAGGTACATGGGTCAGGGAAGGTCTCTCCAAGGAGACTTTCAATTGAAAATCCAAAGGACAATCAGAAACCATTATGCAGAAGATAGAGAGAAAATCATGTGTGAAGACTCAGAGAGGTGAAGAGTTTAGCAAGTCTGAGGAATTAATGGAACTGATAGGACGGGAAAGCACTGGAAACAGCAGAGAGAGACAGAAGGTGAGGCTGCAGAGTGCACAGGGGTCACACCATGAAGGACCTTACTGGCCATCATAAGGCCTTTGGTTCCATTTGACGTGCGATGGGGTCAGGGGTAGGTTTTAAGCAACAGAGGATGGGGTAGGAGTCACACTGTAGGATTATTCTCTGGATGCCATACAGAGAATAGACTTTTCTCTCCCTTAACTTGCTATTAGAGCCACAGTTGCAGATTGCAAATGTTCTCGAAGTTCCCTTTGAGTTGTAAAACCATGGACTTTTATTAGTGCTAACAAAGAGCTACAACGGAAAAGGTGGAGGGAAGAGCGTGTGTTGGTGGTGGGGATTTAGAGAAGATGGTATACTTTAGTGAATAGTTACGCATACATATAAAAATCCATGTGAGTAGGGCTAGCCTATTGTATCTTCATCCCAATTCTTGGGATTCTCACCAAATACAATTTGATCTTTTTGTGCTATAGATCTTCACCAGTCTTTTGTTAAAATGTAAATATTTTGAGACTCTCGGCCAGTTATTAGCATTGATGTATTTCCTATAAATAGGTTTGCCTGAGTGGTTCCTCAGAGATAGTAAAGATTTGGGCAGGTATGGAATACAGCAGAGGTAAGTTTTGATAAGCATATAGGAAAGAGTGTGGGGGAAATAGTCTTAAAGCAAGGGGAGATGCTTGGAAAAGTTTGGGGACAGCCTCTTGTGGAGCCCATGTAATTAGAATGACATGAAGGCTTTGGGCACTTGGTGTAGGAAGAAAAAGAGTAGCCTGGAAGAAGAGAGCAGCTCTACAAAGACAGGGTAGTAGTTTCCAGCTTTCAGTTCACTCCTTCATAGTCTGAGATGTGACAGTTTTATTTCATCAGAGATCCTAGCTCAGCATGTATTCTACAAAGGCACTTAGCCTTTCTGGTCTCTAGCTCTTGTCTTATGATGGTTAGATCAGATGACATGAAAAGTTGCTTTCTTCTTGAATGTTTCACCAACTCCCTCATGACTGTGTAAGGTGAAGACAAAGACAAAACCTCTTCATTCCATTAAAATACACAGGTGCACAAAGTGCCAGGCCAGCTGTCCACAGAATTCATGCAAACTGCACAGAATCTGGAATATCACAGCTAAAGCTGGGACACTTATCATGGAATAATATTATTCTTCTAACGCATCACCTCAGGGTGCCTGGGTGGGTCAGCTGGCGAACTAAGCATCTGACTTGTGGTTTCAGCTCAGGTCATGATCTCACAGTTTGTGAGTTCAAGCCCTGTATGAGGCTCTGTGCTGACAGAGTAGACCTGGTTGTGATTCTCTCTCTCTCTCTCTCTGCCCCTCCCCTGCTTGAGCTCTCTCTCTCAAAATGAATAAACTATTAAAAAAAAAAAAAGTAAGAAAAAAATCACCTCAATTAAAATGGAAAGTTGCCAGGGGTATGGAAAGAGGTGCAGGCGAATGTTTGTTTGGAGAATGCTTGCTAAATTCCTTAGCTGAATTCTTATCATGTACACTACAGAATATGGTTTAAAAAAAAAAAAGTACTCTTGAGATACTCTGAAAAGAAAAAATTCTGGGAGAACATCATGGAGTCAGGGGTCACCCTTCATCCCATAAAAATGATCTATTTTAATTGTTTCATGATATTTGTATCACCAGGAAAATGTGCCTACTTTAGAAATGTACTAGTCAGACATATTGGGAAGATAAGGGGGGAAAAAAAAAGGAACTCTCTCTAATACTGACGTCCTCATTCTCAATTTTTTTTTTTCTGGAAACGTGACTACTACAGAAGACAACAATTCTTAAGGCAATGAAAACTTTGCTTAGAGGAGCCACCAACAATTACTTTTAATCAGCTCCTTCATTTGCCCTCGAAACTCAGTTTTAGCCTCTTTAGGCAACAGAAGGGCTTTTTGTACCTTTGTCTTCATTTACAGAACCCTGTGTCACACACAGGAATGAATGCTACAACACCAGGGCAGTCTCTTTTGTTAGAGGAGAGGGATGATAAGGGTCCCTCCGTGGCAGAAACCACTAGTTCCACAGTTCTCTCAGGTTGACTTCCAGAAACACCTTTTACTTAAGGAAAAGATATCGACTCTTCGAAGTAGCTTCTCGGGTAAATTAGTCTTAAAAATAAAAGATTTTCTACTTTGTTATTTGTTTTTAAATAAACTGAAAGTAAAAGAAGTTGAGAACCTATTTGTAGAAAAACAATTTATCTGTACACACTAGTCTTTACTTCTGGGAAAGGCTAAGGAAAAGTTACTGGGTGCTTCCATGACCCATTTTCTTATCACTTGCAACGGAAGCAGAATATGCTTTTTCTCCTTATCTCCCTCTTTCAGGTCCAAAATTGCTAATGTGCCTAACACAGGAGGTTGTTAAGAAAGCACTGGAATGATGAGAGTGCAGGCTCTTGAATCAGGGATATCTTGATTAGACTGTTGGTTGTTCTACCACGTAGTTGTCGTGACCACTTGTAGAATGAGAAAAGAGGGCTCTGTCTTGTCCTGGGCTCTTTGGATTAAGAGGCCTCATATATCCAAAACACACAACTACATTTATTCAACAACCCCAGGTAGCCTAAGTCCCTGGGGATCCTGTGCTCATCATGGGCACATAACCCTCAAATCCATTTTCATGGTTAACACAGTTCAGGATCCAGAGAAATGCTTTTCCATACCTCCTGCCCTAAGTCTTCAAAGGAAAGTTACTTCCTCTCAAACACCAGGAAGGTTTGCTGGTTGTGCCGCTGGGGACAACAAAGAAGAACACTGCTTTGGAGTGCAGAGAGGATTGGAGCTGCAGCAGAGGCGTTTAGATAAAGGACAAATTAATTAACTTGTCAAAACTTCCTCTCAGATAGCATAAATGCAATAAATTCTTACATAATGAAGTGTCATTTCCAAGTTGTACTGAAACGAGTGGCTCCAAAGACATCCACTAATGAGAGCAGTTTCTGCCACACTTGTATATGGTGTCTGAGGAACGTTCTGTCCTGCTAAACATTCAACAACTCATGTACATTCCACTTGTACATCTAGGTGTATATGCGGAGATGTAACTTGTAAGAAGTACGAAGTCATCACTTTACGTGGGTGTTTGGGTGCATAGGAACACTAGAAGTGAGAATGGTTTTATTTCTATAAAAACATTTTATTAATTTTCGAGAACTAAAATGTTCAGCTTTCTTTAAATTATTTTGATATTCTTTAAATATACCATATACTTTAGTAGGGCACCTGGGTGGCTCAGTTGTTTAAGTGTCCAACCTAGGCTCAGGCCATGATCTCGCATTCCAGGAGTTCAAGCCCGACATTGGACTCACAGCTTAGAGCCTGGAGCCTGCCTCAGATTCTGTGTCTCCTCTCTCTGCCCCTCTCTGCCCGCCTTTGGTCTCTGTCTCTCTCAAAACTAAACATTAGAAGATTTAACTATACTTTGTATTTGGCTCTTTAAGTTTATTTCTTTAAAATATTTTAGAAGCAAATAAATTTAAAATAAATGTGAAACAATGTTTTAATCCTTTATATTTACAGTTTTAATAAGATATATTTGGTGCTTGGTATGTAAGCTTTGATAAAACATTCATATGTTGCAAACCCTCAATACTTTCCTTTTTAATCTTTCAGATTACTCTAACCGATTGAATCCAAGTTATGTGAAAAATCTTGTTTAGAACAGGGTAAATACTAAACAGAAATGAATGGAAAAATATGGAAAATATGGAAAACAATGCTCATTTTCTCAATATTACTATTAAAACATTTTTAGTTCAGAGATAGAATACCTAAATATATACAATAATAATTAAAGTTAGTTATCTTTAACATTTTATCAACTTTCAACAATACAAAAAAAAGCTTTCCACTTATTTTTTCAATTTTGCTTTATGAAAGTAGATGTCTTAAGGTATGAGAATGGGGTATACTTATTTATGACTGATATTTTAAATTATAACTAATAAGTATGTTGCCATGAGGCACAAAATACTTTATACCCTTGCCCAGATCCTAAAGTTTCTATGAATGGGGCTGAGTGAATGATCTTCAGCATTAAACTTCTTGGCACTTTAATTTCCTCATCCCTAAAATCAGAATGCTAACACTTCCCAAGATGATGATAAAGATGGTATGAAATAACACCATAAAGCCTTTAGCACAGTGAGAGATGGGAAGACTCCAGTTGTGGTGTTTATAATCTCCTTACACGAAGTAACCTCTCACTGGCTTCTTACATAGCACCGTCTGATTAAATTCTTATTAAGAGGCACGTCGTCTCTTCATATAAGCATTGAAATATATCGAACGCTGGAAAGTACAATTTTTTATAAAAATATTTAATGAGAGGTTATTAAATTTCAAAAAACAAAATGGATGTTTCTACTTGACTTAAATCTGATAACACTTACTAAAACTATTGTAAAGGTAAAACGAAGGGAGACTCAAGCTTTTAACACAGTAAGTGTCTGAAAGATGGTGAGAATTCGCTACAGGCTTTCTCGTTTCCTTACATGAAGTGACTTCTAACTGATCTAGGACATATCCCTGTTCCGATTAAGTAACCATCCCAACCAAAATTAACAGCCCCACCACCACTAAAATCATGAAAATATATTTGAAAATCTGCTATGGAACATGGCTATTTTGTTTTGTTATCCTTCCTTTATTTACACACAGGGAGAGCACATGTGGTGTTCTTGGACTCGGGTGTAATTTTTTCTAAGAGGTGCTTATTTGGCTCCTCTTGTTCTCTTTCTTTTCCTTTTTCCATTTTACTGTTTTGTATGGAGCTCCTCTTTTATAACACCCAGCATAGCACTAAGTGTAGGAGTTTAAGAAATACAAATTTAATTTTTGAGTACTCCTTATTTTTATTTTGTTGAAAAGTCTTGAGTTGGTTAAAAAAGAAGGAAAAAAAAAAAAAGACACCAGTATGGACTCTTAAACTAAAGCCCCTACCTACTCATCTCATGGATTTCTGGTCATGAAATTGATGGCTTTTGTACTAATCAGGCTGCCTATTGGTTGAAAAAAAATTTTATACTCGAAATCCCAAGAGTAAAACAGAAGTCAGAACAAAAATGACCTAGAAGGCAGACAGGTCAAAATGAAAGTTGTATGAAAACAAAGCTTTATTTGAACGATTATCTTCAGCTTATAAAAATAATTTTAATAACCATAAGGTTTTCAAAAAAACCTTATGTCCATCTTCTACTATCTACATGGTATAATAAAAGCAATGGACATTTTTCCTTATGAGAATGGTCAGGATAGATGTACCTACTTTATTAACAGTAACAACAATGAAAGTCAAATCTAAAAATGGACTTCATTATTTCAATTAATGTCAAAACCTGACCAGAAAGCTTTCCTAATACTCCCACTAAAAGTACCCAAATCTGGACCCATATTTCTTATTGTCTGAAAAACTCAAATCCATTTAGTTCTAAGTTCTCTACCTTTTGGTCACTGTCACTTTCAGAAGGTCTAACAGAATGTCCCCGACAACCTTCTATGACTCCCCATAGTCTTATTCTGATATTTAAGATCATCCCAAATATAGTCACAATCGTTCAGACAATATTGCTTTTATCCTACATGTACTCAAATGATTCAAACAAACCGTACCTTTTTTTTTACTACCTGAATCTTTGGGTCATTTTGCTTTTGATCTCCATCTGGAATGACAGTCTGTCTCCTACCTCCTACCGTGGAAACCCAGCCCATCCCTTGAAGTTTACTGTTCCTAATCTCTCCAACCACTGAGTTCTTCCCTCTTTAAATTATTCTCCCTCTATCCCAAGTATTTTTTATTCTTTATGGTATCTTTAAGGTATAATATTAAAACTAAGGTTGTATTTGTTTATTTTTTGGTTTTTGTTTCTCAAGGGTGAGTTACATTTGTAAATTTCCTTTCTGGATAGTTTCTACTTTGAAACTAGAACTGGATTTTACTCATCCTAAGAACAATGGCAATTATCCTAAAACTATGGAATTGAATATTTATGTTGACTCCTTTTCCAGATTTTTAAGCTATTCCTAGATACAGCTGAATTTTGGAATAGTAGAAAGAACATTACAAAAGCTAAGGGATGCTCGCTTAGTTGAATAATCTCTTGTGTAAAATCATGACTCTGGTTACTGTTCAAATTGTTAACTGTGGCAATGCAAGGACCTGCCCAGCAGGCTTCTGACTGATTTCTGTAATTGGGGAAATAAGTCACAGCACATGTATCTGTTCATTCATTCCAACCAGCCCCCAGAATCGTAAACCCCTATTATGTCCTACATTTAGCAAAAGAAAAATAAGAGAAAGTCACACATTTTTGTACATTTATCTTTGGGTTAGCAAACACAAAACAAAAACCAAATTCCTTTCCAAAATGGTATAATCCACTTAACCCTGATACCCAGAAGTTTCTATTCTTTCTATTATCTTTTATCCTCAAAGGTCTTATTTTGCACTGTTTGAATCTAATTTGCTACAAGTCCCTTTGAACACAGGTGAAGGACAAATAGTGAATGTTAGTACTACATCTGCTAATACTCATCATCTAAATGTCTCAAAAGTTCTACAGGTCCTATCAACACTGACAAAAACCATTCTGAGCTATATCCTGCTCTATTTGGAAACAGAATGATGAAGAAGCTAATGTCCAAGTTTTTTTTTTCTTGCTTACTGCTGTGAAATATCAAGAATTTGGGCACTGAGCACATTCAGTCATTAATGGTCCCACAGCACAAATTGCCCAAAACGAGATGCTCATAACCCAGACACCTTGGCCAACTCCAAAGAAAGTAATTACATTCAGTCTACCTGAAATTCCCAGTGCAGGGAGAACTGGAGTCAGGTTTTGCATCCTGCTTAGCTGAACTATTATGTGGCGTCATTGTACAGCAATCAAACAGCTGCTGTATTTGACTCACTTCTACTTTTCTCCCACTTTGGGCAACTAAAGGGCTCCGTACAAAATTTTTTGAATGAGAACTTGGACAGTTAAGACCTAGAGATTCCACCTTTTTCCTCAAGAAATAGGAATTCTGATACCTAGAGAATTTGTTGATGGGGTTATATAATCTTAACATTAGAAAGAACCTGGGTGCAAAATAGCATAGACATTTTCAAAATCACCATTAGGAACTCATTTTTCATCATCTCTAGCAGCAAAAGAAAAGTTAACAGTCATGTTCTTTCAAGATCCTCTAGTTTAGTTTCTTTAACAACAACAAAATTTAGGGATGTATGAGTGGCTAAGTCAGTTGAGTGCCCGACTCTTGATTTCAGCTCAGGCTAGGATCCCAGGGTCGTGGGATCAAGTCTTGTGTCAGACTCCATGCCGAGCATGGAGACTGCTTGAGATTTTCTCGCGCTGTCTCTTGCTCACTTTGCCCCTCTCAAGCTCTTTCTCTAAAAACAAAGAAACCCAACAATAAAAATGTATACTCCTGTGTTGAAATACTTCTCATATCATTGTTTAACCAATGATCAGAAACCCAGTGAATGAAGCCTCGTGATGCCTGATACAGGTGGTTCTTAGTAGCAGCACAGTTCCTTCACTATTCGCTTGTTTTCAGGCCAGGATAGGTTTATTAATTCCTAGAATTATAGAACTTTTGTATATTTTACTGAGTGTCATTATTTAGATAATTTGGTTAATTATAATAGGAAGAACTTGTAACACCTTTCCTCATTCCTAGATATTTGTTTTCTTTCTCACAAGCTGCAAATGAAATTGGCCAAGTCTTTGACTGGGCTTATTGATGAAGACCAAGAGAAAAAGGGGCACCATCCCTCGAAGGAATAACTAATAATGTCTAGCACTTATTGGGGACCTTAGCAGGATTTAAAGATAAATAACTTGCCAAACTTCACACTTAAAAAGTGGTAGAATTTAAGTCAGGCAGTTTGATGCCGATGCCATGATATAGATGGTGGGGAAATATCCAACGTAACCGTGGTGTAGGATAAAAACGTAATGTATGAAATATTGGGACAGAAACAAAGCAAATTTCTCAAGTCATTTGTAAATAAAACTGGCATTATATCTCAATTTCAATTTTTAAGTGACCAAAAGGGCTATTTCAGAATATAATAATCATTGATCTACCAAGGTTTCAAGTGCAAGGGCACTTGAACAACTATATTCTCAGATTGTTTGATTAAGCACAAGCTATCTTAATCAAGACTTCAAGTAACTTATATTTTTTGATGCTTGGCTTTGAGCAAAAAAAAAAAATGGTAAAAAAACCCCAAGAATTTATAAAGACAATTTTTCTAGTGAATGTTTCTTTATTACTGTGAAATAATCAAGTAATACTTACAATAACATAAGACCAAGAGCACCTGTTTATCCAAAAAGGTTCCCTTAGGTTCACTTTTCTTCACTGAGACATTAAAATGACTGAGCAAATGTAATCAAACACTTTTGTTTGAATTTTGTAGAGAATCTAATATGTATTTCCTCTGGGTTTTTTTTTTTTCCTTTGTTTTGATTGTTTAACTCTTAGTTGTCCAGAGAATTCATTATATAGGACAACTTACTTCTTGGGCATCACAATTAATTTAGGGTTTGCTGTTACTCAAAGCGAATGGGATAGTAACCTACTAATCCCAGAAAGGAATTTTATTAATTGTTTATTTTTGAGTGGGGGGAGAGAGAAAGAGGCAGAGAGAGAAGGGGACAGAGGATCCAAAGCAGGCTCTGTGCTGACAGCAGACAACCTAATGCAGGGCTCAAACTCATGAACCCTGAGATCATAACCTGAGCCAAAAATGGATGCTTAACCAACCAAGCTCCTAGAAAAGAATTTTAAAGTATACTCCCTTCTGACAAGGGGCTGCATGGGGGAGAGGTTTTGTTGAAGGACTGATGCTTCGTTTATCTTCTATGCCAAGTATGACAAAACCTCTCATAAATGTTTGCAATTACTCAAAAGTAGCTCTCTTAGTTTCTAAGGTAGTGGCTTATAAAATTTGGAGTGCATCAGAATCACCAAAGAGTTTGTTAAAAAAAGATTGCTGGGGGGCACCTGGATGGCTCAGTTGGTTAAGTGGCCAACTTCAGCTCAGGTCATGATCTCACGGTCTGTGAGTTCAAGCCCCGCATTGGGCTCTGTGCTGACAGCTCAGAGCCTGAAGCCTGCTTCAGATTCTGTATCTCCTCCTCTCTCTGCCCTTCCCTTGCTCACGCTCTGTCTCTAGGTCTCTCGAAATTAAAAAAATTAAAAAAAAATGATTGCTGGGCCCCACCCCTAGAATTTCTGATCCCTACTTATAAAGGGAGACGAAGAATTTATGTGCCTGACAAGTTCCCCAGTGATGCTGAGGACTCTGGTCCACAGACAGTACCTTTGTGAACACTTTCCTAAGGTACCTGGAGGCATCCTTTTGCCAGACTCACACCTTTGAGATGTGTAGTAGACATTTTTTTTCCCTACTTACTACCATCTCTCTCATTGTGCCACACCTTCCAGAAACTCCAACCACACAGCTTCCATGATACTGGTAGGATTCTACAGATTGTCATCATGGGTGGCTTGTCCAAGACTAGGCGATTATTCTAAATTCTGCTAATCAGGGCATTTCCCTGGAATTTTTTTTAACTTGTGACTGGACATGTGAGAATCTTTCTCTCTGGTGCAATAATCCCAAGGTTTGAAACCTAGCAGCTCTTGGTATCTGTATTTCCTTCATGTGGTGAAATGCAGACTGTAGAACAGAGGAGGAAGTAATGTGAAGTGAGAAGCAGACATGAGAGACCTAAGAAAAGCACCTGAAGGTTGAGTTCCAGCTGTGTGTAAAGTATCATTGCACTTCTAGCTTTCCTGTTTGGATAAATGAAGTATCTTAGTGACCTGCCAGATAAATGGTCTTTTCTCCTAGGCAGCCAGAACTGACTTTTTCTTACTTACTACTGGAAAGGTAACAGCCCTTTTATCTGTACTTCTCAATGCATGTAAGGTTATTTCTCTTAAGGAGTTAAAATCCATGTAGAACCAGGTAGCGAATCACCTATATGTTGTGTATAATTAAACCACTTGTGCAAACACATCACAGATCATTTGACAAGGAAACCATGTTTCTAATTACAAGATGTAGAAGGAACAAACACTCATGCCCATGTATGGACCTATCCAAGATCGCCATGGCTATCCAGAAACCTGGACCTAAAAATCAGCCTCTGGCCGGCAGCCAGACTACCAGGAACCAGAAGGAATATTTCAGAAGAAGATGCCCATATGCTTCAGCAGCCAAGTCACATATATGGCTCCTAGAACTTGGCTTTTTCTTCACTTTGAGGTTGTCCAGTGACCAACTCCTCCCAGTTTAATCAAGACTATCCTGGTTTTAAAAATGAAAGTCCTGTGTTCCAGGAATCCCTTCTCTCTCGAACAAACCAAGACAATTCCGAAGACTACCTTGAACCCACTGTACTGAAGCAGTGATTCTTAGACCCTTTCTTTTGGGAAAACTGATCTTTCATAATGGAAGATGCATAAGGAAACCTGATGATCTTGGTTTCAAGAGAAGAGGAGATGAAGAAATATATCTTTCCATTGAAGAACCTCAACAAATCCTAACATAATTATCTACTCGGTACATCATCATCTACACCCATATTATTTTAAGTATTTTTTCCATATTGAAGACCAAACTTTACAAACTTGGTCTTTTCTTTTTTGACATTTATTTATCACAGTTGAAAAAAAGCATCTTCATCTAGACTGGTCAATGCTAAACTGTGTCGAAGCTAAAGATATTGATGTATTTCCTAGACTCTTCCTAGTCTACTCCATTTTTACTAGTAAATTCACCTTAATATATAAATGGCTGATAATATGTTACCCCCTAAGGTCTTATTTGATTTCTAATAGAAGACTCTTCTGAATACCTTAATCTCGAGGAAATTCTGTTACTGATATTTATGAGTCATTAATCGACCCAAACCTAATTAGTGTTCATTTTGAAATACTGTATTAGATTTGTTACATTATATTCTAACCCAATTATCATTTAACCAGATGAATCAGGTCCTCTGAAAGATACCTATGTACAGAGTTAGAGTCAACAAATATCTGAAGGAATAAAAGTATGCCAGTGTGACCATCTTGGATATAGACGCTTTTGGCAAATAATTCAGGTTTGTATACCCCTGTGGGAAATAAGCTTAGGAATCACCTGGGCTTACACCAATGGATTAACACGGCATAAAGAAATACAAAGCCATAGAATGCTCACACCTGAGTTTGGGTAAACATGATTGGTACCCCAAGAAGAGGCTGGTGTAAAGGCACCAAGAACAGGGGGTACTGAGCCCCAAAAATAGGAAGGGAAGGGCAAAGGCCCCAAAATAGGAATGGGTGTAAAGGCTCCCAATACAAAGATACATGAAGTAAACCTGCAAGATTAGGCATGCAGGGCAAAAATGCCCCCCGATTTAGTACTATAGCAGAAAGCTGCTTTCACAGGAGAAAAGGGCCAAGTTAGGCAAAACAAGTAAATTGGACTATAGACCACTGCGCTGCAGGTGAGGCAGCCCAGAGATGATTAACAAGATTAACAAAAGAAAAGGTGACTTGTTAACCCCGAGGTTATTTCCCCCATCTGTCTCATCAGCTAGGCTAGCTAAGAAATAGACACAGGCGCCTCCTGTCTGCCATTAACAACCATCTGCCCAGCACCAGGATTTTGTTTTAAATTGACCCAAACCCCAAACACCGTGTATCTTCAAAAAAAAAAAAAAAAAAACAAAACAAAAACCTTTTCCCCTCCCATCTCCAAGTTAATGTCCCAGTTTGTCTCTTTGTGCACGCCCATCACGTTTGTAAGAATTCTGAGTTTAATAAATACAAGGCAAGGACCTTTATTCAGGGCTCTTGTCTTTTCCTGGAGTATTAGCCATCTCTCACTTTAATCCTGTGCCCCGCGCTTTTGCCAAGACAAGGGAGAATTTCAGACTCAGAGTCTATGACATAACCCCAGTTACCCACAGCCTATGGGTTAATGTAAAGCAATGACTTTATATTTCAACCAGAAACTCCTATTTTTCCTCCTCTTTCTCCAATTTCCAAAAATACCACTATTGTTCTTCTACCTTCCTAGGCTTGAGAACTTGGAGTCTTTCAATCTCCAAGTCCACAAATCACCAGTGTTATAAATGTCTTCTGGTAATCTCTGTGGTGCTCCTATCCTGGTTCAGGTGATATTAACTTCACACTAGAGTTGGTAACAATCTCCTCTTGATATCCTCCTGTTTCTCTAGTCTTTACTCCATTGTGCTATTATCGCAATACTAATTTTCCTAAAGTGTCATTTGGCCATACTATGTGTGGCAAAACATTAGTGATTTATATCTCATGAATTTAAAAGATGTTTATGAAACAGTTATTATTTACAGGATATTTTCAATAGTAATCAAAATGAAACTATTATTTGTGGCAATTTTAATCTAAATGCATCCCGGATATCTGAATCTCAGGTGTTCTTCTAGAATCTGGCATGGGTTTCAAATCTCCCATGTGATATACTTGCTACTGAACTTCTGGGAACTTCTAGGAGGAGTCAGCACCACGTGCTCCATTCTGATTCACAGAGAATAATAAACTGGTGGTAATAGAACCAAGCTCCCAAATGTTGTTCCTGTTTTTCGTAAATGCAAAACTCCACAGCTGCCTATCTCCTGAATTAGCCCAGCATTGAGTCCTAATTTTTCCATGTGGTTTTTCTTGTGAAAAATGCCATTTATATTCATTTAAGAAATCACAAAGTAAAAAGGCAACACCATATAAAATTAGCTGCAACAAAACCTAACTAGGAAAACAATGTTTATAAAAATGGATAAAACTTCTGGCCTATTATAAACAAATGTGAATCTCAATAACCAAGAAAACATGAGCTGGAGAGCTTAGCACTCTGTCAGGCATTCCCAAGGAATATTGAAGGGTCTCCACCAAAGGAGGTTACGATAGCTTGACAAACAAAAATAAGAAGCAGAAAATAAAAGGCAATCCAAAGCCAAGTACCGAAGTATATGGTGCAAATATAATTGCCACAGGTCATCCGTGAAGGTGAGGTAAGAGAGCTGTTAGTAGCCTCGGAAGTGGCTTTTCTGAAACAGCTATGCATTGCTCTAAATCTTGATACGTAGACAAAAGCAGGATAGGTGAAAAATAGCAAAAGTGTTTTGGTTGAAGGAAATAGAAGCAGGTAAGAAAGACATGATTACTCAATGTTGTAGAAGGGGAAGGGAGCATGCAAACTGAGGTTTCAAGGATGGGTACAATCCACCAGGAAAAAAGTGGGAAAGGGATGTTCCAGAGGAAGGGTATCAACACAGAGCCATGCCAAAGGGTTTTACTTAGAGCATTGCCAGGCGTATAGATGACTAAAGCCCATGATGATAAGAGAAAGCTTAGAAGTGAGATTTATTTGAAGTGCATAGGATGTAGGGTTGCCATATTGACCAATAAAAATCATGACACCCAGTTTATGCCTGCACCTTGCTCAGTTACCATGGCTGTTCTAGGAAAGGCACGACCAGGGAGTGTTCGACACCTTGAAAGTGCCAGACTGATAGAGCAGTACACTAAGAGAAAATTCAGAGCACTGGCTCAGAGGCAATACCCGGCAAGGACGGGGAGTCATTCTCTAGAAAAAAAAAATGCACTATATCAAAGGTCTTCATATGGTACTGTGTCCCCAGAAGTTAAACGTAAATCGGTCCAGAAACCAACGGGGGGTAGCAGGTACGTCCCACTCAGAGTTCCATCCAATGACCCCCTGGGGGCCTTGATGCTTTTCATCCTCCCAACTTAAAGGCTCTTGTTCTCAAAAGGAACAAAGTTTTGCTTAATCATCTATAGCAAATGTTCATATAATGATTGTCATTTTGTACCAAACGAGGAGTAACAATGAGTTCAGCAAAAGAAATGGAATGACAAAGGAATTGAGAGTTTCTTTACTTACCTAGAGGTCACTTGGATCATGGCCCTTTTCCGCGTTTCTCCAACCTCTGCTTCCATAATCACGTCCTCTACTCCGCGCCTCTTGACGCCACAGCTTCCCTCTTATAGAGACTCTTGTGATTACATCAAGCCCACCTGGATGAGCCAGATACGCTCTCCATCTGAATATCCTTGACTGCATTACATTTGCAAATTCCCTTTTGCTGTGCAAGGTAATGTATTCACAGGTTTCAAGGATCAAGACGCTGATATTTTGGGAGGCATACTACCCACTACACTAAACCTCAGTTTCCTCATCTGCAAAGTGGAGATAATGAAAGAAATTGCCTCCTGGGATCGTTATGGGGATAAGAAGCATATGCATAGCTCTAGGCAGAGTATCTGACATGTAATAATTATGGCTAATGTTATTGTCTCCTTACAAACATTATCTAACTGAGGCTATGATAGTGTCCCCCCTATTTATATCCTAGTTAGACAAACGATATCATAGCATTTTTAGCCACGACCTCCGGAGCTTTCAATGGTGACAGACACAGAAAGTGCTTCCATAGTTCCAGGGTACTTCTAGCATGCCTGTGGCTTTGGCAGAGTGAAAGATTTCAACTGGTACATCTTATTACATGGGTGGTCGAGTTATTGAACTCTATTGACAAAGGGCTGGATTTTCCAGCAAGATGGAGCTTCATTAAAATTCTGCAGAGACTGAAAATTCAATAATCTTTCTCACAAAGCACTGCATGAGCAGGGCTGATTAGGCAATTCCTTTCTCATTCCGTTTCTTTCGCTAAAAGCATTGTTACTTCTTGTTTGGTACAAAAAGACAATCATTAAATGAGCATTCGCTACAGGTGATTAAGCGGAAAGTTTTAAAGGTGCGCCCGACTCCTTTCTCAAGGCCTAATTGAGGGCTTGAAAGGGGAGGGGAGCGAAACAAACAAACAAACACGATTACCGTATTCTGGCCTGAAATATAGAAAGCATCAGGACGCTAATAAATACTTGGCAGCTTTTTTCTTTTAGACTCTCCATCTCCCTCTTGTTTATCAAGCTTGCTTCGTCCCTACCGACCCGCTGCCTTTCTCTCCCCTGCCTGACCCCCTTTCACTCTCCTCCTTTTTCCAGAAGAATTAACTCACGGTGGACATAATACACAATTGTGTCCAACGAGCCTCACATTTTCCTGATTAAATCCACTGTAATTATTGGACTTGAGAGCAGATAACACACGAGTGCCTATCTTTCTAGCCTCGCTTAATATCTAATATATGATTGCATCAATGGAGTAGTGAGAGAAACCGGGGCTGCCACATGTAAGTAGAATTTTAGGATATGACTAAGGAAGTCTTCCCTTTCATTCATGTATAACCTCTCTCTCCCAGTCCTCTTTTCTCTCTTTAGTTTTTCATCCTGAAACAGGCTTTGTCACTGCCACAGTGGTTTTCTCTATAGGATACAACTAACCTGGCTTTGTTATAAGGGTGGCTTTTTAAAATATGTTTTGTTCACCGATATGTATCAAATACTTAGGAGAATGGTAAGCATGTGGTCGTTAAATATTTGTTGAATACAGAAAAAATTAATCTTGAGGGCAATAACAAGTGAGAGCTGCCCTGTTCATGTGCTATCTATAATAACTTGATGGGGGGTACCTGGGTAGTTCAGTCCTGTTAGGCCTCTGCTTTCAGCTCAGGTCATGATCTCACAGTTCATGAGTTCCAGCCCCACATCAGGCTCTCTGCTGTCAGCGCAGAGCCCGTTTCGATCCTCTGTCCCCTCTCTCTCTGCCCCTGCCCCACTTGCTCTCACTCTCGCTCTCTCAAAAGTAAATAAACTTAAAAAAAAAAAAAAGCAAAAATAACTTGATGGGATTTTTTAACTTGAGTCTTTCTAAAAATAGGAAAAGTATCACTTGAAAATATCAATCTTTGCTATGAGAAAATAAAGCTAAATGTGTGCAATTATCTATTATTTTATGCTTAATTATATTTAAGAAAAATTCAAATAATATTGACTGAGGTGCTGATGGAAAATTTTCATTTATCTTAGTTAAGGAAGCCCTTGAATGCTAATGGCTAGGTATTCCTAAGAATATTCTTTCTATTCCAGTCCGAATTTCTCATCTTGTACCATCAAAATCCTGCTGGTCCTCTTAAGTTTGAGCCACTGTTCTTGTCCCACCACGACTTTCCCTAGGATGTCACTTTTTTGCATCAGGCCTTTCATCCTTAGTATTTTATGAACTAGTCTAAAGAGCAGATTTCAAGTAGCAGGTCTTAATCCACTTCATAAAAAGACTATTTTCATCCCGGCCAATTTCCTTTGTAAAAATACCTGTTACACATTACTCATCTGATTAGATTCCAGAAGGTTCTAGGCGTTACTCACTGACCGGAGCACCATCAAGGTCCTGCCTGTGTCTTGTCTGTGCCTCTGCAATGGGAAAGGTATTTTATTCTGCTCCTTTTGGCAGAAAGAGAAACAAGTATGCTCTATATAATTCCCTTTATATCAAACTCCATGGGCCTCCCAAAGTATTTGGTTGTATGGGAATTATAAAATATAAAATGAGCACAAGCCTTATCTAAGCAGGCTCCAGAGCTTGTTCTCCCTGTGTCATGACTGCAAATGAAGGGAAGTGTCCCGAATGCAGCATGGGAGACTGAAGAGGGAAGGCACACCCATCCCACTCCTTTCCCGCTCCAGAGCTCCTGAATGATTTCTTATGGGTTGATATTGGGTTCTGTGTGTGTGGTCTGAGGAGTGGGATGGGATGGACAGTGTGAAATGCCTAGGAGAAAGGGCAGTGTCTTCCTTGAGGCAGTCTGGACAGGAGCTCATCGCAGGACAGATGCACTGTGAGCCGAGATATGGAAGTTCAGTCAGGGCAGAGAGACACTGCGCTTGGGGATTCACAGAGACCGTCTCCCCTGCTGAGATGGTGCCTGAGGTGATCAGGAAACTACGGGAAGCTGGCAGAGCCCGGGAGGCCAGGCTGGTCCGCTGGGGGCTGGACTTGCTATCTCCTCTTAAAGGCTTCAGGCCAATGATAACCACAGACGGCAGTGAAGCAAACAGTAACATACACTGTTGGGTATCAGCAGAGCCAGGCACAGAAGAGAGGTGATATTCACATTTTTCGTTCAGCCAACTAAAAAGCAGCAGAAATAGAAAGTATTACGGCACCGAGGAATCCAAGCCCCATGCTCCTTCCTCAAGCCCGCTCTTCCTTCCATATAACTCCGATGCTCTCTGCAAAATGATAAAGTAGACAATCATTGTATTTAGCCCACAAGTTTAGCTCTTTTGCTTTATTGACCCGTCTTCCTTTCCCACCTTGGAATATCATACCCTCCTTAAAAGTCCTTCCTCGCCTTCCTTGGAAGACCTTGCACTCAGGCTGATGACGGGAAAGAATGTTCTGGGTGAGCATTTGAAACAGTAGACTGGGTAAAGCAGATTGTCCTGCTCAGTGCAGCTGGGCACCATCCAACCCACTGAAGGCTTGAATAGAATACAACTGCAGGAGGACACATTTCCTCTCTGCTTAATCGGAACATCGGTTTTCTCTACCTTCGACTCAGACACCATCAGCTCTCCTGGTTCTTAGGCTTGGAGACTGAACCAAACCCCCAGGTTTCCTGGGTCTCCAGCTTTCAGGTACCAACCGTGGCACTTGGCAGCTTCCACCATCACGTGAACCAGGTCCTCGAATTCCTCATGTTCAATCTTTATTTCTACCTATTTCTATATCTATACATACAGAAACATATGCATGTATGTATCTTACTGTCCTGTGTCTCTGGACAACCCTGACAAAAACCAAATATGATCAAGTAGTAGTTACTTTTGTAAATATAAAACACTGATCTTTACACTATTCCTTTTACCACACAGAGACAGTATTATGAGCATTCATTTTCAACAGTGTGTTCTGTAGTTATTTCTGAGATCTTCTGTCTTTCTCCTCAGGCTTACCATCATCATCTCTTACTGATATCAGTATGCTTATCTGCAAGGGAAATAGAGCTCACAAGAGTACAAAGATGTAAAGTAAAGCTTACAACTGTATTTAATCTGAGACACAATTTTCTCATTCATAAAATTTTAAAAATCATTGTGGAAATTAGAAAAATATTACACAGAATTGTAGCACATAGCAGGTGCTCAAATGGCAAATATTAGCATTATGAGAAACAGTGAATGAAATAGTAGTGTGTATAAAAGAAATTATAGGCATGATGGATAGTCGAAGGAGTGGAGAGAACACACTAGAGCTCAGAATGTAAGAACTTCTATATCTTTCCACTTTCCTGTAGCCTTGACTTATCTGTTAAATCTTAATCATCTCTAAGACATAGCTCAAAATCTCCACCACCAAGAATCCAGACTCAACCCCTGTTTCTGTCGGGGTTCAACCAGAAAGATATACAGTTATAGATACATAGATTAAGAGATTTATTGTAAGGAATTGGCTCATTCAACTTTTGATGATTTCTAGGCAAGTCGGAAATTTGTGCTGTAGGCCATCAGGAAGGAGAGGTAGAAACTCTCCAGCATGAACTGAAATTGCTGTCCAAAAGCAAAATTTCTTCTTCCTGGAAACCTCAGCTCTGCTCTTACAGCCTTTCCACTGACTGAATCAGGCTCACCCAGATTAGCTAGAATAATCACCTCTACTTGAAGTTAACTGATTGTGAACATTAATTACATATGCAAAATGTCTTCACCCCAACATCTAGTGTTTGATGAATAACGGGACTAAAGCTCGGCCAAGTGGACACATAAACTGACCATCACAGTCCTTCACCCCACGACCCTTACATCTCCACTAAAGTACTAACCACAGAGGTTTTTTTAAAAATTCTTTATAAAGCTTATTTATTTATTTTTGAGAGAGAGAGAGAGAGTGAGAAGGGGAGGGGCAGGTAGAGTAGGAGAGAGAGAATCCCATACTGACAGTGTGGAGCCCAATGCAGGGCTCAAACTCATGAGCTGTGAGATCGTGACCTGAGTCAAAACCAAGAGTCGGACACTTAACCAACCAAGCCACCCAGGCACCCTGGGTTTTATTTTAGAATTAGGTACATGGGCATATGCTTTCCCTCAAGAAATTCCTGAGAGCAAAAACCATGAATTAAGCTTTTGCACAGCAATGGAAACCATCAACAAAACAAAAAGATAACCTACTGAATGGGAGTAGATATTTGCAAATGATATATCTGATAAGGGATTAATATACAAAATATATAAAGAACTTGCATTACTTAGCACCAAAAAAAGAAACAATCTGATTTAAAAAATGGGCAGAGACCTGAATAGACATTTTTCCAAAGAAGACATAGAGATGGCCAAGAGATACAGGAAAAAATGCTCACCATCACTAAGCATCAGGGAAATGCAAGTCAAAACCAAAATGAGATGTCACTTCACACCTGTTAGAATGGCTAAAAACAAGAAGACAAGAAACAACAAGTGTTGGTAATGATGTGGAGAAAAAGGAATCCTCGTGCACTGTTGGCGGGAATGCAAACTGGTGCAGTCACTGTGAAATATAGCATGGAGGTTCCTCAAAAAATTAAAAACAGGATTACCATATGATCCAGTAATTCTACTACTGGATATTTACCCAAAGAATATGAAAATACTAATTCAAAAAGGCATATGTATTCCTATGTTTATGGCAGCATTATTTACAATAACCAAGACATAGAAACAACCTAAGTATCTATCAATAGATGAGCGGATAAGGAAAATGTGGAATGTGTGTGTGTGTGTGTGTGTGTGTGTGTGTGTGTGTTTGTGTGTGTGTGTGTAGGGAAGGGGGATTGTAGACTAGCATGATCCTAAAGAATGAGGAGAGGCAAGACAGGATACCAAGTGAATTCATCAAGGGAAAGGGATTCTGGACTAACCAGTTGAGTTGAACAGTGGTCTGAAGGGTCAAAAGGTAGGCTGGTTCCAGTACAATCAAAGCCTCTCCGTTCACTATTGCCCTAGGACGACAGTGACTTGGAGAATTATGGCTGAGTGTAAAATGGCAGTTTCCCTTATACTCAATGTGAAAAAGCCTAAATCGGAACGGGAAATATAAGAAATAACTAGTTTCATTCAATGACCAAAATAAGTGATTTTCCTGACAACTGAGAGTCCTAGTTTACAAGAGTGCTAAACCATTCACACCAATGTTTGAAGAACCTTGATTAAAAGGATAGTGTGAGCAGAGAGGATGTGGTTCTGTGAATGATTGTCTGGTGAGATTATTGTCAGTTTGGAACAGTTTATTTACTTAAAAGCTGGTTTATGAGCACTTTGCTCACAGTTATCATTGCTCCATTTTTTAACATAAATTCGCAGTGAAAAACTTATACAAGATCTACTTTATTTGATTTATGGATCTTTTATGTCCTGGTAAACTAGAGCAGAGCCTTATTTAGAAGTAATGTTTCCCAATTTTTTTAACATTTTTATTTATTATTGAGAGACAGAGAGAGACAGAGCATGGGCAAGGGACAGGCAGAGAGAGGGGGAGACAGAATCCGAAGCAGCGTCCACGCTCTGAGCTGTCAGCACAGAGCTCTACGTGGGGCTCGAACTCACAAACTGAGAGATCATGACCTGAGCCGAAGTTGGATGCTCAGCCCACTGAGTACTCAGGTGCTCGATATTTCAGAATTTAACACAGAATTGACAAGGCACCTCCCATGAAATGCTTGTGAACAAGATGGAGAGATAAGACTGGATAATATACTTCAATCAGGTGGTGTAATAATCTGTTTTATCTTCAGATTTGTTTTGTTCAATGTTTCATAATTAATAATCTCACTAATAAGAATAGTAACACCTAACTTTTACTGAGTTTTTATATTGTTCCAGATTACACCAGGTCGTGTGTACTTTCTTGTTCGGTCTCAGAACGTTGTAAGATAGATGTTAATATTACTTCCCTTTTCAATGAGGAAATGGAGAATCGGAGATTTTCAGTTACAGTTAAGTAGCAAAATAGCAGCAGCGGTTCACTCCAACACTTTTTTTTAAATGCTAGAGAAATCTTTGAAATAAAAGGAAGACATGGATTCAGCAACTGACAATGGTAGTAGAAATACCAAAAACTTGTGGAAAACTTCCAGGCAATTTTTGACCAGCAAATTTAGAAAAGTAAGAAAATTAAGACTGGAACAGAAGTAGGTATTTCATGCTGTTTTCTTGCGGTACCTTAAGATAATCAGTGGCTGCCAACCTAGTGGAAGAAACCTACAGCAGTGAACCAGACCCTTGAGGGTAGTTCCAAAACCATGCAGGAATGAGGAGTTGATGAACACAGGTACAGCTAACCAGTTCTCAAGAATTCACTTCCCATTCCTTCAGATCAAAGCCTTTAAGGTTGGTGTTATACTAAAAGGAAGCTACCTCCCTTCACTGGCTTCCCAGGGTTAAGGAGATGACACCATGACTCGAAGAATCGCACGGCAGAATGACAGCAAATGGGAGCAGTAAACAACGGATCTCTACTCTGTGAGTTTTTAGTCTTTATGCTTATTAGCTTCTAATACAGATGAAAGCTTTTTTCCCTAAGTGCTTCTCCAAATCACACCAGCAATCAGAGTAGCCAATGACCCTAGGGAACATGACTTCCCAGGATATAATAACTCAACACCAGACTAGTACAACTACCTCAAAAGGTACACAAGGACTTGGATTATGTAGATACCATCTCAAGTAAAAGTATTAGAGGAAAGATGAACCAAGATTTTAAGACACTTCAGGAGATAAGAGAAAACATGATCATCATAAAGCAAGAAAACAAAATCATTGAAGAAAAACCCACTAGAAATATTAGGCTTAAAAATTATAATAATCTGATGCCTCTATCTGGGCATGATGTAATAAATAGAATTAATTTTTCTCTTTAATGGCGAACTAGTAGAAAACTCAAATGAATGTCATGTACATTATTTTCAGACATTTGACAACAGGTCTATGAAGGACTATGGCATCTCGGAGAAGGGGAACAAATGATATAAGCCTGATGATTTCCTTAGATTTCAGACAGTGGCAGGGAAAGCAAAGCCAAATTGAACTTAATAGCAGAGACTGGAAGCTGAAGCTGTTAGAACTTGTGTGACAGATGGCTAGAAATGAGGAATAGCTCCAGAAAATGCAAAGGTGTCTACTTAAGTCTTTGTTGAATATCGAGCTGAGGGCAAAACTCCATGAGACTAGTCAAAGAACCACCATAATCAAAACAATTCCCAGAACTCACAAATGGTGCAGCAGTGTTCAAGTTTTGGCCCGCTAAAATGGAGAAACCTCACTGAAGATTTCAAAATGGCACACTTTATTTGTAGGGCTACACGACACAGGAGCAATAGTTCTCAAAGCATGGTCTATGGAACCCTGGGGGAACCAGAGACCTTTCAAGGGGGGCCACGATATCAAACCTATTTTTATAATAATCATAAGACATTATTTTCCTTTTTCACTATGTTGACATTTGCATGAAAAGTGCAAAAGTGATGTGGGAAAAGTTACTGACGATGTAGCATTAATCAAGGCAGTAGCCCAAAGTTATATTAATTAGTAATTATATTCTTCACCTCAGTGCATGTGTAGTTAAAAAAAAAAAGCAAGTTTCAATTATGGATGTTCTTGATGAAGCTGTAAAAGTAATTAAATTTGTTTAATCTCCATTCTTGTTTACACGTATTCTTCCTATGCTAGGCGACAGAATAAGATGTTTTCATATAGCACTTCTGCGGCATTCTGAAGTGTAGTGATTACCTCCAGGAAAGCACTTGTGTAATTGTTTGAGTTACCAGATGAACAAGCCACTCCTTTCCATGGGGCACAATGCTAATTACAGCGTGGAATCTGAAACCATATCAATGAACTTTTGTACACTGAGAATAGTGTACAAAAAAAATGTAAAAACCATGGTGCTTGGGTGGCTCGTTGGTTAAGCATCGACTCCTGATTTCAGCTCAGGTCATGATGTCACAGTTCGTGAGTTCAAGCCCTGCATCTCCACACTGATGGCACGGAGCCTGCTCAGGATTCCCTCTCTCTCTGCCCTTTCCCCACTCATTCTCAATCTCCCTCTCGCTCTCTCTCTCTCTCTCTCTCTCTCCCCTTCAAAAATAAATAAATAAACTTTAAAAAAAAACTACAAAAAACTACAGCCAATATCAACATCACACTGAATGATAAAACACTAAATTTTTTCCCTTTGAGATCAGGAACAAGGCAAGAACGCCCAGTTTCATCGGTTCTGCTTAACATTCTGCTGGAGGGCTGAGCCATTGCGCTAAGGTTGAAAAAGAGACATAAATGTAAGAGGAAACCAAATTGTTCCTATTTACAAAACAAATACTTGTTCACATAGAAAATCACAGGAGATGTCCAAGACAACTGCTGGAATAAATCTAGCAATGTTATAGGACACAAGTTTAATATATGAAAGCAATTCTATTTTTAAATATCGTAAAAATTAAATACAAAATATTAAAACTTGTATTTTATAGTGCCATAAAGTGTAATACTTACAAATAAATTTGTAAAAGGCACTTAAGACCTCTACACTGAAAGCTGTACAACACTGCTGAGAAAAATTAAAGATGACCTAAATAAATACAGAGATATGTCATCTTCATGGATGATAAGACTCAATATTAAGGTGGCAACTTGCCCCGAATGACCTATTAATTTAATTCATTCTTAATAAAAAAATTTCAACAGGCATCCTAGAAACTGCCAAACTGATTCTAAACCCTAGGTAGAAATTTAAAGAACATAGAATAACCAAAGCAGTTTATTTATTTTGAGAGAGAGAACCAAGTGGGAGGGGCAGAGAGAGAGGGAGACACAGAATCTGAAGCAGGCTCCAGGCTCTGAGCTGTCAGCCCCACGTGGTACTCAGACCGGTGGACGGGGAGTTGATGGCCTGAGCCAAAAATGCTTCCTTAACCAAATGAGCCAGCCAGGCGCCCCTTAAAAACAGTTTTTAAAAAGAACACAATAGGAGTACTCAAAGTATCTGATTCTAAGAATTAAATACATAGTTGCTAATCAACACAGTTAAGTATTGGTTAAAAAGAGAAACTCTTAGATCTCTGAAACAGAACAGAGTCAAAAAATAGAACACCCACAAATATAAACAATGAGTTTCAACAGAAGTGACAAGACAATTTATGGGGAAAGGAACTTTCAACAAATGATGTTAGATAAACTAAATATTTAAATAATAAAAAATGAATATTGACTCTTATCTTACATGATGCACAAAAACTAATTTGAAATTGATTATAGATCTAAAACTAAAAATAAAACTATGAAACTTCTAGAAGAAAACAAAAAAGTTGTTTACAACCTTGTGGTATGCAAACAAGAGATTCGTAATAAGAATATAGAAAGAATTCTCATAACTCAATAATTAGTCAAAAACTGTAATAGAAATATAAGCAAAAAATGTAAAAAGGCACTTCACAGAAGAAGATAGGCAAGTGGTCAAAAACATACAAGGAAGAGGCTTAACATCATTAGTAATTAGAGAAACACAAATTAAAGTCACAGTATAATCTAGAGCTAACACTGTTGGAGGAATGTAAAATGGTATAACTTGAGAAAACGATTTGACACTTTCTTAAGAATTTAAATATAATCATCATACGACCAAGCATTCTGCTTCTAAGAAGTTATCCAACAGAAATAAAAAATATATTTACCCAAAAACTATTATGCAAATGCTTATAGCAGCTTTATTTTTAATGGTCCCAAATTGGAGATACCCAAAATGTTCATCAATGGGTGAATGAATAACCAGATGTGGCATAACAATGCAAAGGAACACTACCCGCCAATAGAAAGAAACGGTTGTATTACACGAGAACATGGATACGTCTCAAAATAATTACACCAAGTGACAGAAATCTGACGAAAGAGGATGTAAGATACTATTTCATTCATATAAAATTCTAGGAAAAGCAAACTAATTTATAGTGCTGGTAAGCAGGTCAGTGGTTGCTTAGCGAGCAAAGTGGAAGGAGGGTTGGATTACAAATAAGCAAGAGGAAATGCTTGGGAGGGGGTGGTAAAATCTCGATTACAGTTTTGCAGATGTTTCCATATGTCAAAACAGATCATACTTTTACTTGTACTTTTTAAATACTTGGAATTTATTGTCCTTTAATTATACAAAAATTTAAAAATTGAAAACATATTTTTATCTCTCTCCACCCTAGCAGCCTAAAGACAATGGCAAGTGCAATAGTCCTGAGCACCGCTAGCAGCGACCAAAGGGAATCAAAGCTTCTTGGGAAGATGGTAGGTTCCAGACCTGGAAGAGGAACTGTGAGTGCCGAGACTGGAACATGTCATTATATCAAAGAATGAGGAAGTTTTCAGAGTCTACTAGGCTTTCTATCAAGAAGAGTTGTGAACTTTGAATTCATAACTACTCGACAGAAAAAAAAATACAAAACCCTCAAGCCTTTAGACCTACTATCAACCTTTAGGAAATGAAGGGGGCCAGCATCACAGGGATACAATTAGCTAAATGCAATCTCTTGGAAACAACCTGGTTAACGCCACGCAGCAACAAAACTTAGTTATTCATTCATTCATTTAATCAAGAAGAGGAGAAACAGCAACTATATATTTATCCCTATTTTTTATGTCATGAATGTGATTCAAGGATTCACAAATGAAATTGTAATATATTTAAAATATAGAGCATGGTTGTTTATGTTTACTCTATAAAAAGATCCCAACTGAGTTAACTAACGCATCCATTACCTCACATAATTAGTTTTATTATTATTATTATTATTATTATTATTATTATTATTATTATTATTATTTTGTTGAGAACACTAAAATTCTATTTTCCTAGAAAATTAATTTCAATTATATAATACTGATAGGGAAAAATGTTATGATGGCTGACAGGACTGATAAGGGAACTCCAGTCCCTGCCCAAAGACTCCCATTCCGGGTTTCCTTCCCACCCCTGCTTGGCACGCAAACCCACCGGTATAAGATTTTTCCCATTCAGCTGATGATGGTCAAGTATAGAGACACACAGAGCTGCTCTGTCCCCCCACACAGACCCCTATGTCCCTTTACCATATGTTATTATTTGTGTCTAGTTTGGAAGGATCGACTTGACCCGTAGGCAGTTTTGTTGTCCGGGGCTCAGAATGGTTTATTAGAGTTAAGAGTATGACACTTCCAGTCTACAGGTCGTAGAAGAAAAATGTGAAGCCTGTTTGACAAATTCCATAGGATGTTACATGTGTTGTGTATTTCAGGGGAACAGATTACTTTCACAGAAAACAGGAAAACTCTCTGAAACTGAAGTATTGTAAAGAATACTTTGTAAAAGTAGCCTCTTCAAGAATCGACTTGTAACAAAGAAAGCACATGTTTCTCACAGTTACTCTTTTTCTCACAGTGCAAGTTTCCATTTGGGGTGATTAGTTTCCCCGCACCTGCCATAACAAAGCACCGCAAATATGAGGGTCAAGAGGGCAACATTCTCTAACATTGGAGCTCTGGAGGCAAGAAGTCTGAAATTAATGCTGTTGAGCAGCTCGGACCCAGCAGCGAGGGGAGTCCCCCGGGGATTATTATGAGAAGCTATGCGAGGCTTACACCCCGTTTGACCCCAAAGCACAAGAGAGCCACAATAAAAGGATGGGAAAGTCCAGCTGCCAGAAGGGGGAAGGCCCAGAACCTCCTTAGCAAGGGGTCAATGCGCCTACTGCAAGGACAAAGGACATTAAAAGAATAAATGTCCCAACTGGGGAAAGTCCCAGAAACCCAGTCGATATGCACAAGAACCTGCAAAAAAAAAAAAAAAAAAAAAAAAAAAAAAAAAAGACCTCATAGGCCTAGCAGGACTAGATTCAGATTGAGGGAACCAGGCTCACTTCTTCCTGGCCTTCCAGTCAAAATAAAAGTAGGGGGCCCAACTATGACTTTTATATGAACTCGGGGAACACACGGTACAGCATGAGTTCCCCTACCTACCTGAGAGTCCTATCCCTCCCCTCAGCTGGGATGTACTCTCAAAGCTGGGGGCCCAAGTAACCTTTGAGCCAATGAGACATACCAGCCCCCAACTGGATCCAAATGGAGGCTATTCTGTACCCAGATCCAACCATAAGCCCACCTGAATTCATTCCCCACTGTAATGGGCCAAAGACAACTGCCTAGGACTTGCCCACAACCAGGCCCCCGTCATCGTAGAGTTAATCCCAGGGGCTCAAGCTCAGAGACAGCGGCAATGCCTCCTCCCACAAGAGGCAAGGGCAGGTATTCAAGAAAGCAGGTGTTCTGGTTGAATGCCAGGCACCCTGGAACACCCCGCTCTTGCCAGTCAAGAAGCCAGGAGGAGGGTACTGACCAGATCAAGCCTTGCACCCGGTGGTCCCGAACCCGTACACCCTCCTCAGTCAGACCCCAGGCTCTGCCAGCTGGTTTACCTGCCTAGACTTAAAGGATGCCTTCTTCTGCTGCCGCTTGGCCCCCCAGAGCCAACTCTTGTTTGCCTTTGAACCAGACACAGGGCATCAGGAAACTCACCTGCCCTCTTTGGGGAGGCACTGGCTGGAGACCTCGCTGGCTTTCCAAGGGAGGCCACACACTACACCCTTCTCCAGTATGTGGATGACCTCCTACTTGCCTGCAATACTCGAGAGAATTGTACAAAGGGCACGAAGGCCCTCCTCCAACTCCTGTTGGACTTAGGATATCGGGTCTTATGAAAAAAGGCACAGATCTGCCAACAGCAAGTCCGATACTTAGGCTTCCTCCTCACCCAAGGAAAGAGAGCACTAGGGCCGGATTGAGAACCCGCTGTCTGGAGAGAGGAGGCTGACGCTGCCTTCCTAGAGATAAAGGCCGCCTTGGGGCAGGCACCAGCCTTTGGCCTGCCGTATATAGAAAAGCCTTTTAATCTCTTTGTGCATGAGAAGGAAAAGTCACTCTCGGGGTTCTCACACAAACTGTTGACCCTTAGCAATGGCCAGCAGCATAGTTATCAAAAAAACTGGACCCAGTGGTGGCAGAATGGCCACCGTGCCTTAGGGCACTAGCGGCCACAGTTCTGCTCATCAAGGAGACAGATAAACTCACCCCAGGATGCAAACTAAGTATCAAGGTCCCTCATGCTGTCATGTCCCTCATGCCTCTCCAGCTCTCAGCTAGCATAGTACCAAGGGCTCCTCTGCGAGAATTCATGGGTCACTCTTAAAACAGTGCGGACACTGAACCCTGCAACTTTCCTACCTTCCGAGGAAGGGAAACCAGATCATGATTGTTCCGAGGTGACCAATAGAGTATTTGCAAGCTGCCCATATCTGCATGACCAGGCCCTACAGAAGCCAGATCTCACCTTGTTCAGTGATGGTAGCAGTTTCATCACAGAGGGTGTTCAAAAGACAGGGTATCCAGTGACATGCCTTAATCCGAGCCGTCACCATTAGCAAGGACAAGCAAGTCAACCGACTTCAGGTACGCCTCTGCTACACATACATGGGGCAATCTGCAAAGAGGAATTACTAAAGTTCTTTGAGGGCGTCTGGCTTCCAAAAGAAGTTACAGTTCTACACTGCAAAGGACACCAGAAGGGAGACAACTCGACAGCAGGAGGAAATTGTCTAGTAGACAAAGCAGCCAAGATAGCAACTAATAAGGAGGTAGACATAGCTCCCTCCCTTATCTGTGCTGCAACCCCCACCAGGAATTCAAAGAAGAAATTGTTCCCTGGTTCAGCTTACTAGTCACAACCTACAGTGATAACAGGCTTGTGTTCCTGGAGGACTGCTTACAGGCCTCAAAGCTCAGGGAAAGTAGAGCAGCTGAATCACACTCTCAAGGGAACCTTAGCCAAGCTCTGTCAGGAAACAGACCTCCCATGGCCAGACTTGTTGCCACTGGCCCTCCTGTGTGTCGTTGCACACCAGAAACTTGAGGTTTCTTCCCTTTTGAGAGGGCCCCAATATCTTTAGGATCCATTGTACACCCTCACTCACCAGGGGACTTGGTCTAGGTCAAATACTGGAAAAAGACCCTTTCAAACCACAGTGGACTGGTGGACAGGATACAGTGGGGCCACCACTCCAAAGTCAAGAGGGTCAATCCTGAGGAGGCCCACACTTGGAAGATTGATCCAGTCCGATCTTTAGCCCTACTCCAGCCACACCCTGGAAGATGGCTGGTCTATGCATGGCAGAAGCTTGAGGAATCACCAGTCCGATAAGATAGACTCCTTACTCATTGCCAGCAGATTGGCAGTGGTTGCCCCAGAAAGCTGGGGAAACAGTGAGAGGTTCTTGTTCACCCTCACCTTCCTCTTTCGGATAGGATGTTTTGTTGGTATTGATTGCCTTTAATCTGGACCCCATCTGTAAGTGCAGGGCACTTTTGGTGGAAGAATCTAAAGGGTTTAAAAGCTTAAATGTGGTGTAACCTCTTTCGGTCTGTTGGGTTGCCTGCCAGTAAGGTTGCTAATGCCATTTTAGGGAAGTGTTTGCACTGAACTTCAAGAAAAAGAGATTAATGGGGCACCTGGGTGGCTCAGTTGGTTAAGCGGCTGACTTCGGCTCAGGTCATGATCTCACAGTCTGTGAGTTCGAGCCCCGTGTCGGGCTCTGTGCTGATGGCTCAGAGCCTGGAACCTGCTTCGGATTCTGTGTATCCCTCTCTCTCTGCCCTTCCCCTGCTCACACTCTGTCTCTGTGTCTCTCAAAAATAAAAAAAATAAAAAAATAAAAAAAGAAAAGAAAAAGAGATTAAATAATTCTCAGGATAAAAGTTGGTGCTTAGATTAACCTTCAGCCTTAAGGTTCAGGCTAAACAAGTAGTGTTGCTACCTGTACTCGTAGGGGCAGAAATAGCCACAGGGACAGGGACTGGCATAGGAGGCATAGGCTCTTCTGTGGGATTAACAAGTGGCTGGCTCCCTAGTGTCCCTACAGAGCCAAATAAGTTCCCTGGCAGGAGTTGCCCTCCAGAACGGACGGGCACTTGACCTCCTCACTGCCAAGAAAAGGGGCATCTGCCTCTTTCTCGGAGAAGAATGCTGTTACTTTTAAACCAGTCAGGAATAGTCACAACCAACGTCAGGAAGTTAAGGGAAAAAACCAGCCCAGAATAAATAAAGATGATGCCCTCTAATACAGACTAAGTCTGTTTAAAGGGGCAACAAAGAGGAGAATGATAGGGAAAAAATCTGTTATAAGATGGCTGACAGGACTGATAAGGGAATTCCAGTTCGTGCCCAAAGACTCCCATTCTGGGTTTTCCTTCCCACCCCCACCTGGCACACAAACAGACTATAGATTATTGCCTCTGCTTCCTATCTGGGTTCAGACCTGTGGAGAGTGATCTCCTCTGAGCCCACCGGGGTGAAATAAACTTCCTGCCTTCCAAGATCTCCGAGTGTCGCTTGGTTCTTCTGCTGAGTAATCCAGACCAGATTCCGTAATGATACAGTACTATCAAATATTTCATGTTATACATCAGATCCTCAGACCTTGCTTATTTGTAATGGAAAGCTTGTACCCTTTACCAACTTCTCCCTATTTTCCAAATACCCCAGCCCCTGGCAACCATTTTTTACTCTCTGTTTCTATGAGTTTGACTTTCGTTTAAGATTACATATAGATGGGGGGGCAGGGGGGGGGGGGAGATGGAAGAGCAACAGGGAAGGTTTTTTTTGTGTGTGTCTTTCATCCCTGAAATGCAGTCAGATCAACACAAAACCATCTTGCACACCTAGAAAACTGACCTGAGGATTAACAAAGCAATCTGCACAACCTGAACCCCAGAATTCGGCAGGTATGTGGCACAGAGTAGTGAAGTGGGGGAGAGAGAAGCCATGGAGGGTAGGCAGCTGTTTGTGCTTGGGGAAAGAGGATGGAGATGGGGGGGAGAGTATAGGAAAACACTCCCCCTGAAAGCAGCTGGAGAGAAGGAGAAAGAGTGGACTGAACAAAAAAGGGAGAAAGGAGAAAGGGACTGAACAAAAAAGGGAGAAAGGAGAGAGGAGAGGGTTTAAATTTCATTAAGACTTTATAAACAGGGGAGCACAGAGTCTGAAACTCTGCAGCTCGATACCTGGCAGAGTTCTGGTGGGAAGGGCGAATCCCCAGGAGTTGACAGCAATGTCTGAGAGGTCCTCAGACCACACAAGAAGAGACAGTTCCCCAGCTGGGAGGACATTTAGTAGAGGCTGTGTGGCCTTCCCACAGGCAAAATTCCCAGTTGACCCTAGAGAACAACTTCATTCGCTGGTGTTGGAACAAGGACTTAAGGGGAAAGCCTGGTGCCAGACATGTGTTGTGATTTACCATAATCCCTCAAACGCTGCTGCGACATGATCGTGTGAGCTTTTTCTGGGGTGGACTGGCACCCAGCCGCAGTCTCTGGGCATGGGATTGGATGAACGTTCCTGGGGGCAGTCCAGCACCCACCATTAGTCAGGCAAGACCCTCCCCCAGAGGATCTGAGTGGGTCTAAACTGCAGACCCTCAGAAATGACAAGTTTGGAAACACAGCCCCATCTGAGATAAAACTTGAGAGGGAGGTGCTGCCTGTCAGGCTGATGGCTTGTTCGCGGACTGTGTAGAAGTGGGGAATGGACAGAAGCTGGAGACAAAGGAAAGGTGCTTGATTGCTGGTCAGTGAGAGCACAGGGTTCTGATGCTAGAGACTGGGAAACTGGGTGACACCATTTTCATCTCTAATGTGCATGTACATACACTCCTACATGTGCCAAAACATTCCACCCCAGTAAACAAAGCAGACCCATCTAGTGGAGAATGGAGCCATCACACTAAGCCCTATCCAACTGGGCCAGCTGTGCTCTACAGGAACACTACAAGTCTCCCCACCTGTTTGGTTTACAGATTCTAAAGTGCTTCATAGTTTGACTTCTAGGGAAAACTGGATGTAATTGCAATCGTATTTCATTCCATTCACTGGTCCATCTATTCAATTTTCTTTCTTTTTCTTTTCTTTTCTTATTCTTGAATGCAGAAAGAGAAAAAAATTTATTTTTATTTTCTATTTTTAGAAAAAACATTTTTCTTTAATTTTTTCTAGTATGTATTTTACTTTTTTGTAAATTTTTAAAATTCTATTTTATTTTCATTTCATTTTATTCTATTTTACTCTATTCGTTTTTTTTAATTTTGAAACATTTTCCTTTTTCTTTCCTTTACTTTTATTTCCCTTTTTTATCTATTCTATCAAGCTACTTTCAACAACCATACCAAAACACACCTAGGATCTAGCATCTTTTATTTGATTTTTTGTGTGTTGTTTTTAATTTTTAAATTTTAATTATTTTTATTTTATTAATTATTTTTTCTTCCTTCAAAATGAAGGAGTTCACCCCAAAAGAAAGAACAGGAAGAAATGACAACCAGGGAATAAATTAACACAGATACAAGATATCTGAACCAGAATTTAGAAACATGATAATAAGAATACTAGCTGGGGTCGAAAAAAGCATGGAATCCCTTTCTGCAGAGATAAAAGAAGTAAAACCTAGTCAGGATGAAATAAAAAATGCCATAACTGAAATGCAATCTTGGATGGATGCCACAACAGCATGGATGAATGAGGCAGAGCAGTGAATCAGTGATATAGATGACAAACTTATGGAGAATAATGAAACACACAAAAAAAGAGGGAAACTAAGGCAAAAAAGAATGATATAAGACATAGAGAATTCAGTGACTTGTTAAAAAGGAGTAACATTCGAATCATAGGGATCCCAGAAGATGAAGAAACAGAAAAAGGGGAAGAAGGCTTATGTGAGTAAATCATAACAGAAAACTTTCCTAACCTGGGGGAAAGACACAGATATCAAAATCCAGGAAGCACAGAGGATTCCCATTAGATTAAACAAAAACCGACCATTAACAAGGCATATCATAGTCAAATTCACAAAATAAACAGGCAAGGAAAGAATCATGAAAGCAGTAAGGGAAAAAACGTCCTTAACCTGTAAAGGAAGACAGATCAGTTTCGTAGCAGACCTATCTACAGAAACTTGGCAGTCCAGAAAGGAATGGCAGAATATATTCAATGTGCTGAAATGGAAAAATATGCAGCCAAGAATTCTTTATCCACCAAGGCTTTCATTCCAAATAGAAAGAGATAAAAAGTTTCCCAGACAAACAAAAACTGAAGGAGTATGTGACCACTAAACCAGCCCTGCAAGAAATGTTAAGGGGACATTCTGAGGGGAGAAAAGACAAAAACAAAAACAAAAAATACCAAAAGCAACAAAGACTAGAAACGACCAGGGAACACCACCAGAAACTTCAACTCTACAGGCAACATAATGGCAATAAATTAATATCTTTCAGTACTCACACTAAATGTCAATGGACTAAACACTCCAATCTAAAGACATAGGGTAACATAATGACTAAGAAAACAAGATCCATCTATATGCTGTTTACAAGAGAATGATTTTAGACCTAAAAACACCTTCCAATTGAAAGGAAGGAGATAGAGAATGATCTATCATGTTCATAGTAGCCAAAAGAAAGCCAGAATAGCCATACTTATATCAGACAATCTAGATTTCAAAATAAAGACTGTAACAAGAGATGAAGAAGGGCATTATATCATAATTAAGGGGTCTATCCACCAAGAAAATCTAACAATTATACATATTTATGCTCCAAAGTTTAAAGCACCCAAATATACAAAACAATTAATCACAAACATACAGGAACTCATTGATTAATAATACCATAATACTAAGGGACTTCAACACCCCACTTACAGCAATCGACAGATCATCTAAACAGAAAATCAACAAGGAAATAATGACTTTGAGAGATGCACTGGACTGGATGGACTTGATAGATTTATTCAGAACATTTCATCCTAAAGCAGAATACACATTCTTCTCGAGTGCACATGGAACATTCTCCAGAATAGATCACATACAGGGACACAAATAAGCCCTCAACAAGTACAAAAAGATCGAGATCATACCATGCATATTTTCAGAGCACAATGCTATGAAACTTGAAATCAACCACAAGAAAAAAAAATTGGAAAGATAACAAATACTTGGAGACTAAAGAATGAATGGGCTAACCAAGAAGTTAAAGAGAAAATTAGAAAGTATATGGAGACCAATGAAAATGATAACACCACAGCCCAAAACTTCTGGGGGGCAGCAAAGGCGGTTATAAGAGGGAAGTATAGAGCAATACAGGCCTTCCTGAAGAAGGAAGAAAGGTCTCAAATATACAACCTAATATTACACCTTAAAGAGACAGATAAAACCCAAAACCAGCAGAAGATGGGAAATAATAAAATTAGAGCAGAAATCAATGTTATCGAAACTGAAAAAAGCAGGAGAACAGATCAATGAAACCAGGAGCTGGTTCCTTGAAAGAATAAACAAAATTGATAAACTCCTAGCCAGCTTGATCAAAAAGAAAAAGGAAAGGAGCCAAATAAATAAAATCAAGAATGAAAGAAGAGAGATCACAACCAAGACAGCAGAAATAAAAACAATAATAAGAGAATATTATATGCTAATAAATTAGGCAATCTGGAAAAAATGGACAAATTCCTAGAAACATATACACTATCAAAACTGAAACAAGAAGAATATTGAAACAATAGAAAATTTGATCAGACCAAAAACCAGTAAAGAAATTGATTTAGCAATAAAAAATCTCCCAATAACAAGAGTCCAGGGCCAGATGGCTTTCTAGGGGAATTCTACGAAACATTTATAAAAAAGTTAATACCTATTCTTTTGAAGCTGTTCCAAAAAATAGAAATGAAAGGAAAACTTCCAAACTCATTCTATGAAGCCAGCATTACCTTGATTCCAAAACCAGACAAAGACCCCACTAAAAAGGAGTACTACAGACCAAATTCCTAATGAACATACATGCAAAAATCCTCAAGATACTAGCCAACTGGATCCAACAATACATTAAAAGAAATATTCACCATGACCAAGTGAGATTTATACCTGGGATGCAGAGCTGGTTCAATATCTGCAAAACAATCTATGTGATATATCACATCAGTAAAAGAAAGAACAAGAACCACATGACCCTCTCAATAGATGTAGAGAAAGCATTTGACAAACTACAACATCGTTTCTTGATAAAAAAAACTGTCAAGAATGTGGGGATAGAAGGATCATATCTCAAGATCATAAAGGCCATTTATGAAAGACCCACCACTAATATCATCCTCAATGGGAAAAACTGAGAGCTTTTTCCCTCTAAGGTCAGAAACACGACAGGGATGTTCGCTTTCATCACTGTTATTCAACATAATATTGGAAGTCCTAGCCTCAGCAATCAGACAACGAAAAGGAATGAAAGGCATCCAAATTGGCAAGGAGGAAGTCAAACTTTCACTCTTCGCAGACAACATGATACTCTATATGGAAAACCCAAAAAATTCCACCAAATAACTGCTAGAACTGATACACACACACACACACACACACGCACACACACACTATATATACGTATATATACATACATATATATTCCACATTTTCTTTATATATTCATCCATCAATGGACATTTAGGTTGTTTTCATAATGTTGACTATTGTAAATAATGCTGCAGTAAACATGGGAGCACAGATACCTCTTCATGATAATGATTTTGTTTCCATTGGATATTCACCCAGAAGTAGGATTGCTGGATCAAAAGTAGAACTGGGAGTTCTATTTTTAATTTCTTAAGGAACCTTCATACTGTCTTCCATAGTGGCTATACCAGTTTACATTCCCACCAACAGTGCACTTGTGTTCCCTTTCCTTCACATCCTTGCCAGCATTTGTTATTTCTTGCCTTTTTCATAATAAATATCCTAACAGGTGTGAAGTGATACCATATTGTTTTGATTTGTATTTCCTCCATGATTAGTCATGATGAGCATTTTTTCGTTTGTCTATTGGCCATTTGTAATTTGTTTATCTTCCCTTAGAAAAATTTTTATTCATGTTCTTTTCGCAATTTAACTTGTTTTAATTGATTGAGTTTTTCCTATTGATTTAATGAGTTCCTTGTATATTTCAGATATTAACCCTTTTTTGGAGATGTGGTTTGCAGATATTTTCTCCTATTCAACAGGTTGCCTTTCTCTACTGATTTTAATGTAGGTATTTTGTCAGCCACTTGATGTATAGGTCAACTAGATTCTGGATTTGTTTCATATGTATGCTTATTTTCATCATGTTCATGGGAAGAGGAAAATTCAGGAAACTTCTATGTCACCACCATCTTGATTTTGTCTCTACATCACAGTCTGAAACTGTATATTTAAAGAAATTTATCAACTAATCACAACGTATAGGCTGAATCTTTTTGGGATTCTGACAATAACAAATGGACAAAAAAATTAGACTTAGGGAAATGTAAACACTGAACATTTGATAATATTGAGGAATTTCTGGCTTTTTTATTGTGATAATGGCAATTTAATTGTGTGTAAAAGCAGAGAACCAACAACTTATTAGATCAAACTACTGAAATATTTAAAGAAGAAATGCTATGTTTACTGGGACTTGCTGTAGTAACCCAGGAGAAGTGAATGGAGGTATATTTGAACAAAATTGGTCATAAACTGGTCATAATTTTACCTAAATTATGAATACATAGAGTTCATTATTTGATAATCACTTCTCTTGCATAGGTTTGAAATTTTCCATGTCAAAAGTTAAAAAAGAAAAAAACCTTTATGAATGTTATCGTATAAAAAAATAAAACCAAAAAAAGTTCAATTGCCAACTATGTTTGGGAAATACTTTGCTAAACAAATTTGGATCTTTTTATTTTTTTAAGTGCAGAATTTCTCAGTCTTAAAAATACTCTTGTACATGGGTAATCTCTAATAGGAGAAGGCATATACAGCGTCTCCTAGGCCCATGTAAACACAACCCATTTCTCATTTCACAAGATGGGTGTTCTATTGCAGTCCCTCTTTGGGAAACTCATGGCATCTTGGGTCATATCAGCTTAAGCAGAATGCAATTGATGACCAATCTGGATGTTCTAATATGTTCACTGACTACACTATACTAGGAAGGCTATATTCAGTGTGGGGCTCTGTACTTCAAGAGAGCAACCAGAAAAATGATGATAACTGAAATCAAATCATCTGAGGAATTAAGAATAATTAAGCTGGAGAAGTAACATCAGGGACAATAGGGTAAGTGTCTCCAAGGATTTGACAGGCAGTCATCTGGGAAAAATTTAGATTGGTTAGGTAACCACAGAGATTAAAATAAAACCAATGGTCAGAAGTTAAAGCATTTTGCTAAGCAGAAAGATTTGTCTAGTCAAAAAGAAGAGATTTATATAAGCAGAGTTGCCCAGAGATGTAATAACTTGTCTTGACAGTTAATAAACTTTTCACCACAGGTGGGATAGTCAGTTCCCTTTGCATGGAATATTAGTAAAGACCTTCTGGAAATAGCGGCAGTGTTAAATAATCTCTATGTTTCTTCTCCACCCTCTAATTTTGTGATTCTAAATAAACTTTGTTCGTGTGCCAATAATATTAAAACCAAAAATCATTCCTGGAGTTCCCAGGGCTCCAAATTACCTTTTCCATCTTTGCCCTCTCTTATATGTATCAGAGTACTCCATATGGTGAAGAAGTTTTTATCTAAAATGTTCTTTCTCCTTAGGGTCTCCTCCCTTGCTGCAATGTCATTATCACTGCACCATGACAATAGAAAACAAGTTTGAGAATGAGAATCTGGATCCTGCGTCCTGGCCCCAAATGAAATCACCTGTCAGCATGACTTTCAATAGGCCATAAAGTATCACTTAGCCTAAATTTCTTCATCTACAAAATAAGATATTCGATTAAAATTATTTCTAAAGAGCCTTTCTACAATAAACTGGAGACCCTACAGAAAATCTCTAAATTTCACCTACCAAAAACCAAGGCAGGTGATTTTTAATGGAAAGATACGGGAAGTAATATTGGCAAAGGGCCTTAACAATTTTAGATATTGTACTCATATTGCATGCTCATTTGAACCACAGGAATATAGGGAATTTCATGACCTATCAAAAGTTACCACCACTAAGACACAGAGAGGTTAAATAAATTGGTTGGGGTCACACAGTTAATTTAAAAAAAATTACATCTTTCCATTATATCACATTGCAACATTTTTCTAGTCTTTTATCTAACAAGGCATTGGCCTCCTGGATTCTAATGTTGATTGATTATAATACATCCAGGTCACTCATGTTTTTTCTTATTCAGTTTTCTTTATTTTTATTGTTATTACTATTATTATTATTATTATTATTATTATTATTATTATTAACCGCTCACCTGGATTGATCATAAGAGGAGCTATGGTTTAAATATAAATAAATGGTATTTTGTCTATGTTGTGTTTACTACTCGGATCTGTAGGAATGCTCTTTCAAGAAATAATAACAACTTTCAGGAAGAGAACTCTGTGGTATCCTTCTTTTCAAGGACATTTACCTGCTTCCCAGCTATATAGTTGTTGTTTTTTCTTTTTTAAAGTGTGAGCTGTTTAGGAAGTACTTTGTATCAGCCAATTCCCTTTATAATCTCAGGTGCCCGTCTAGCTGATTTATAAATGTGCAAATTTTCTAAGTTCTGTATTCCCTCACCTGATCGTTGCCAATAGCTATTTGGCAAGGTTTTCATTATATCCTGATAGTCCAAATTTGTTTGCTTCATTTTTCCTGTTAAAACTAGATTCAAAGAATGAGTTCACTCTCTCGGCCATTTTAGAATCATCATCAATTTCATACCCATCCTGTCTGATTAGCAGCCTTAATTTCCCTCATCTCTCTATTTCCCCAGGCATATTTATAAAAGTCTTCAATTGCACTCCACAACCCATTTTAGCACTAGTCATTTGCTACCTTTATCTTTTCTACCAAATTTTAAGTGATGGGGGATATTTTTACTCTTTCCTCTCCTTTTTAGTCATGTCAAGTGAGAATTTGGTTCTCTCGTCTCTCCTCTGTGATACTACATTGAATGTGTCATGCAATTAGCATTGCTGTTTTTCAGAAGGATTGAAGCACTATCCCGATCATTTGGGCTCAAGCTCCACTTCTGCCTGAAATGTCTAGATAATTGCAGCATACGTAGGTGTTGTGGACTCTCTTTCTGCTTGAATTATCTAAATAATTGCTTTAATTCTCCACTTAACTTTACATATAGAGACAAAAACACAAAGAAAGCAGACCTAGAAAATGGAAGAACCAAGGGGGTTTTGTATAGAATCTTCATTCTGATGAGGGCTATGATCTTATTTCTACCCTTCTGAAAGGGTACCTTTCAGGTCACCACTATTCACTTGCCTTGTATCCTTCTGTATTGAGTCTTCCTGTCTGTATGAACCACTGCTCAGCTGGCTGCAACTCACATGGTTTCTCATATAACCTAGGATACTTTTTTGGTTATTTTCAACATGTATCTTTGATAAATCATAATATCCAGAGAATATCAGAAATCAAAGGAGCCTAGAATATCAACCAACACCCCTCCACTACCACTACCACTTCACAGATGTAGTAACTGAGATCTGAATGTATAAAGTGACCCCAGAAATATTCACAGAAAATCAGTACAGAGGCAGTACCAAACACAAGTTATAAATTGACCATGGACCAGAACAAAACAGAACAAAACGAAACACAAAACCTGGTTACTTAATGATCTTTTCTCCACGTGCTTATGAAACAAAACATCAGTTTAGTTATCTATAAAATTGGATATATAGGTAAATGGGTAAGTGACACCAGAGACCCACCACCTCCTGTCCTCTCCCTCCTTTAATACAGAGTGGAACAAAGAATAGGAAGAGTCTATGCATTTCCTTCACAATGAGGGTAGAGCAGGTGGCAAGAGCTATGTTCCCATTCTTTCCCCTTCTCTGGAGGGCTGCACAAGAAGCCAGCTGTTAAGTACCAGCTAACACTCAGAAGCCAGCACAATGCCAATTTTGGAAACTATCTGCATCTGAATACAGATTGGACATCAGCAAGGAAGTGGAGTCCTCTTCTGGCTACTTCCCATAGTTACACGAATAGGAAGTGGGCACAGTGGTCAGAAGTTCAAGGCTGTAAACATGGCATTCCTTTCTCCTCCCTACATTTCCCTAGCTTCCATAGAAGACTCCGTGTTCCGATCTCCTTTCTCATGTCTCACTCAGAGAAAGCTACTTTCATACCTTCTGCCCCAGGACTGTTAAACGTTTGCATGTGTGTACACGTGTGTGTGTGTGTGTGTGTGTGTGTGTGTGTCTTCACACCCTTCCTTCATAACCTGGCTCTAATAGTTCAAACAAATGCTTGGATGTTTCCATCTTGCCCTTCAACTTGGAATCCCTGTAGAAAGAATTGCTGACAGTGTACACTGCCCACCACTAGAGAGCAGCCAAAGCCAACATTTTCCTGGGCAAAAAACTGTTTAAGGAGTTATTTTCAAAGGAGTCAGGCTCTGTTTGTCTTCTCTTCCTCTCTTTCACCTTCTATCTGTCTTTGAGTAAAGCACCTCACCAGTCTCTTTCACAAGAGAGCATTCTATGTGTCTATTCAGACATTATGGAAACAGGGAAAACTCTCGGCCAGAGAAGCCATTGTCAAAAACATTTCTTCTTGAAATCTCTATGCTTTTACTCCACCAAGCTAACCTTATGTGAGTCATAAAATGTTGAAAGTGGAGATAATTTTACAGTAGAAAAAGAGTTATCCTCATAAATCCATGAGGAAATAAAACCTGCTCTTCGTTGATTCTTCCCTAAACCTCTCTACAAGGACCGACAGCACATCCTTAACAGGGTCCTAAGCATGGCTTTAGATGTGATTTATTCCTGTGGAGAACATGATTTTTCCAACATGAATGAAGACAGCAATTGTGCCCCATAGAGTCTGTCTTTCATATTCCAGTAGCTCCATGTCTACTTTATTTGGCTTACTTTCATGAAAAGTAAAAGAAAATAGTTATTGTTGGTTAGCCTGTTGTTGTGCAGGAAGAATCGTCTAGTCTTCTACATTAGAAGAGAGAGAAGGTGAGAATGGACTTTGGGAGCAGAATGTGGCTGAAGATTCAGGACTGTGGAGCCTGGATTCAGTTTTAGATTTTCATTTGAAACCTGTCTCTGCCACTTGCCAGAGATTGACCTCTCTCTAAACCTAAGTTTCTTCTTCTGTAAGGTAGGAGTCATAGCTGTTTTTATCAAATAGGACTGAATGAAAGGGCACAATGTCAGTAATTCATTTAGTAAAAGATTAGCTATGATTGTTCAAAGAGCTTACCATGTGCCAGGCTCCCTGCTGATCTCTTTCTGCCTTATTCTGCTACCAATTTATTTCAATATATCCTCTTTCAATTTTAATTTTGTTAAATATTCATTAAACATGTGTTACATTCCAGGTATAATTCTGATCCTCAAGAGGTTACAATGTAGTTTTAAAAAGAGATAAAGAAATATGAAGGAAGGAAATACAAAGAAGACGTGTCTTACAACAGTTGATTCTAAAGGAACGCATAAGACAAAAGTTGTAATCTGTCAAAATTACCCTCAGGACTTCCAAGTGCCCATAAAGTCTAGTTCTGAATATGTAAGATCTTTTTTTAACTGTTTATTATCCAGTGTTTCTTTAAATATCATCCTTGATACTGGAATCACCAGCAACTTGCTTGACCACTTGAACAAGCGGAACACATCTCAGTCATGACAGAGAATTCTTAAATCTATTCACACATTCTTTCCAAGGGGTTCAGCAATAGAAATGGACTCTTTTGGGTTTCATTGCGTTCATTACCTGTTAATATAGATGATGCAATAACACCATTGCCAAGTGCCTTGAGTTGGATATTTTAACTGATGCCCTGAGCAATGAGACTTCGCTCTAAGTGCTAAATGGAAGTTCAGTCCATGTGTTGCTGGAGCACAAAGTAAAGTTTAAGTAATTATAACTACAGGGTGTTTAGGGAAGGTAGGGAAGATAGAGTTGGTCTTGAATAATGAATTGGGTTTTCATAAACAGAAAAGAGGTCAAGGAAGCAAAGGACGGCATACAAGGCTGAGAGAAGAGAGCGTGACAAAGGCAGTAAGGAAGAAGGAACGGTGGCATGAAGTCCTGTGCAAAGTAGTTAAGATATCTTAACTCCTTTAACCTGTTTTATCTCCGCAAGCCTGAACAGTTTATAGAAATAACTCCATTTTTGCAAACTCCGGAAACATAAGACCGAAGATATAGCTAGTATACAGCAAACCCAGGATTTGTATCCAGATGAGCAGAATTCCAATGCATGTGTCCTTTATGCCACATTGCTAGGACATACAAAAGTGTAATTACAGAGGAGGAGATGCTGAAATAAAAAACAAAACTATTGTATTGTCTCCTTGAGGGGCAATAAACATTTTAAAGGGTTTATTATTATTATTATTATTATTATTATTATTATTATTATTAGAAAGGGCTTGCTAAACATTAAAAACAATCACCAAAAATTGTCCCTTTTTTCTACTGTGACTGGGATTTGCTCATAGATCAGTTACCCTTTAATAACCACAGCTATATAAGGGGCTAGCAAAGGAAAATCTAAAGTTAAATAGATTTAAAAAAAATCACAAGCTAGATAGAAAATAATAGATGACAAAAGGAAAGAATAGGTAAAAAGAAATCTAGACATTAGAGATGCTTAGCTGGTTAAACCTTTGACTTAGGTTCAGGTTATGATCTCACGGTACATGGGTTCGAGCCCCATATCAGGCTCTTTGCCATCAGCACAGAGCCCACTACAGATCTGGTCTCCCTCCCTTTCTGCCCCTCCTCTGCTTGCATGGAAATTCTCTCTAAATACACAAACATTAAAAACAAACAAAAAATCTTAGCCACCATGAACATTTAAAATGGTCAAACATCACTATATCTCACTCATCTGTTTGAAATCAGAATATTTCCTTCCTAATACTGCCCTATATTAACTAAACTTGCCCCATGTCCAAACTCCTACCTGATCCATAAGTTACAAAGATCCCATTTTTCAAGACCTGGCCCAAAGTCTGTTTCTTCTTAGAAGGCTTATTTAATCCCTTAGAGCTGGAATTCATCTCTCATGTCTTTGAACTCTTAAGAGCATTTTTGTTTGTGTCTATCTCGGTTATTTATTGATGGCTTACCTTTCTATTAAAATGAAAGGTCCTGGAAGCTCTGGTAAGAATGATTTATTACTGTGTCCCCAAGGCCCACCTTACACATAGTAAGCCCTCAAAATATCTGTTGGGTGAATGCTGTGTGTATTTCAAATGGGCTAGCCTCATTTTAAAATCAAACATCATGCATACACGAATTACTTTCAGCATATTTTTGTTTTCATTAGTTGTTCCATGGTCACAGAAATACTCATAGATATTGTAACATCCCAGGTGATGGATTATACTGCTGAACCTATAAATTTACTGAATATGGATTTTTAAAAACAGAAATGACTTCAAAAGATTGGAATTCTGCATTGACTTAGTTATACACAAAATATTTGTTGCTAATGTCCAACATGATTGTAGTTTTGTTAAAGCCACCTAATGAAGATTTTGGTCAAAATGGTTCCATAATTTCAGGCTTTAATACACTCTTAGCAGTGACATTTAAAACATGAAAAGAGAAAAGCAAACTCATAAGTGAGGGAAAGCTCAAGGCTCCTGAGATTTGTGGCCAAAAGCAGACAGAGTCAGTCAGAGATCTGGCTCCTACAGAATAGTAGTGAGTGAGAAGGACTACAAGAGTCAGAGGAAGGCACGATATCAATGTCTCTTGATAAGCCAGGGAAGGGAGGCTCTCTTCACCTGGGAAAAGGATAGTTTGCATGGAGGAGGAGTGGGGGAAGGCAAAGGCTGCCCTGGTGTAAAGACTTTTGTGGGGAAGGGAGCTAACTATCTTGAGATAGTTTCAATTTACAGGAAAATTATAAAAGGAGTAAAAAGAACACTCATATACACCTGACTTAGATGATGAATTGTTAACACTTTACTACATTTGATTCATATATGTGTATATAATTGTATGTAAATATATGCAAATGTATATATGTAAATGTAATTTCTATGTGTAGCTATATCTGTAAATATATGTATATAAATAAACACATATCTATGTATGTATGTGAATGTAATCACTATTTTTTGAGCCATTTGAGAGAATTTGCAGAATTTATGTCTTTTTACCCCTAAATTCTTACATTTCCATAACCACAGTACGATGATAAAAATCAGGAAAATAACATTGATACAATGCAATTCTATGATCTACAGAACTTATTCAAACTTTAATTATTGTCTCAATACTATCTTTTCTAGTAAATAAAGCAGAAATAAGCTTCGGGGTCAACATTATATTTAGTTTCCATGTCATTTTCATCTCTTAAATTAGTCTTTCTTTAAAATTGGGATTAATGACATCAAGATTCCTGAAGAGCAAAGACCAGGTATTTTACAGATATCTCTCAATATATGGATTTCTGACATTTCCTCATAACTAGATTGGGTTATGGCCTTGTGGCAGGAACACTACAGAAATGATTCTCCATCATCTTCTGACTTTAGGTCTTTGGAGTTCTAGGTAGAGATTATTAAAGATTGCCAAATCCATATACATGGAGAGGTGTAAGGAACTTGAAAACAAAAGAAAGACAGGCAACAAAACCAATAATCGGAACACAAATTCTCTTCACCACACAAAAATAATTAATTTCTGGGATATATTAAGAAAGGCTGTAAGTTTTACGGTGCTTAAAATAATAAACAGATAAATAATTTACATTAAAAACTTGTAAGAAATATGAAACAAAAAAATGAAACATGTAACAAGAGACAAAAAAAGTAAACAATTAGAAATTTTGGAGATAAAATCATATCCAAAGAAATCTAGACTGGACACTTTGAAACCTACCAGCCATAGACTATCAGCAAATCAGTAACATACCTGTAGTCAAATAATCAGAAACACACATATAGGCAAACAATGTTAGATTGATTTAGCTTACTACAACAAAGGAGTGTGGACCCTGTAAGAATCTCAGTAAAGGGAGTTGAAAGTATATACACTTGAGCATTCCCTGGATTATTCCAAAGAGAGACAGGAAAGTGGGGAAGATTTCTGAGTTGAATACTGTGAAGAGAGAGGAAGGGCTAGCCATTCAGCATTTGAGTATGTTGGTAATTGATTTGTTCACAAGGTGGGAGAAACCAAGTAGCACTGGGCTATCACCCGTAAGGAAATAATAATAACAGGAGTAACAATTGTCACCCATTATTACAGGTATAGTGTGACCTGGTATAGAAATGATGCTTTCTTGCTCTCGTTTACTTGGTAATGAAAATATTATCAGTCTGTTACACATTGCTGATTTTCACTGTCTCTGAGAAAGAGCAAATTAGAATATATAGTTTAAAGAAGTTCACTGAGAATTTAACAAGAAGAGTCAAAGGCAAATACACAAAAGTAAAAGAAAGAGGCAAGAAAGCTTGATCAAGAATCTCCAAAGATGGGGCGCCTGGGTGGCTCAGTCGGTTGAGTGTCCGACTTTGGCTCAGGTCATGATCTCACGGTTCGTGGGTTCGAGTCCCGCATAAGGCTGTGCTGCCTGCTCAGTGCCTGGAGCCTGCTTTGGATTCTGCGTCTCCCTCTCTCTCTCTGCCTCTTCCCCTGCTCACACTCTGTCTCTCTCTCTCCAAAAATAAATAAAGATTAAAATAATAACTAAATAAATATTAAAAAAAAAGAATCTCCAAAGAAATGACTTAAAGTGATATTTGAAGAGATCAGAACTTTTTCCAGAAAAATTTCTGGAATTGAATAAAACACTATTCCTCGGATGAAAGTTTACTCCAGTATTTAGCAGTAAACAAAACAACAACAACAACACTCTAGACACTAATAACAAGATGAAAAAGGGATATTCCATATAATTTAAAGAGTTTTAAGTTCCTTGTCATGGAGTAGAGTGGAAACATGTAAGTATCTTTAGATTTATCAAAACAAATTATATATATATATATATATATATATATATATATATATGTGAAAAATTAAGAGAACCATTCATAGAGTAAAAACAGCATAACTCTTCTGCAAAGAAAACATGCAGGGGCACCCAGGTGGCTCAGTCAGTTAAGCATCTGACTTTGGCCTAGGTCATGATCTTGTGGTTCATGAGCTCAAGCCCCACATCAGGCTCTGTGCTGAGAGCTCAGAGCCTGGAGCCTGCTTCGGATTCTGTGTCTCCCTTTCTCTCTGTCCCTCCCCAGCTCACACTCTGTCTCTCTCTCTCTCTCAAAAATAGCAAACATTTTTTAAAAAAGAAAATATGCAGAGAAAAATTAAGAGAATTTTTGTAAATGATTATTCCAAGAGAAAACAAGGATAGAGAAAAAAAGGCAAAGAAAAGGATGAATAAATAGTAACTTGAGTTAAAGTAGTAGATGTAATTGCAAATATATTAGTGATTATGATATGCTAATTTGCAGGTCAGAAAACAAAGTATCCAAATGAACTTTTAAAAAAATATATCCCAACAATGTTTATTTTTGAAAAAATCACACAGACAAGTTAGAAACACAGGGATATTAAAATTTATGTCAGGCAAGTGCTAATCAAAGAAAAGCTGATGTAGCTATGATAATAGCAGAAAAGTTAGAATTTAAAGTAAAAATCAGTAAGAGTGATGGAAGAAAAGTCCAAGAAAGTTTATCACAAATTTATATGAATTTACCAACTTAAAATCAAAATATATAAAGCAAATTTTGACATAATTACAGAGAGAAATTGACAAACCTACAACCAGGTGGGGTGTTATATGATTCCTCTCAAAAGCCAGTGTATGATAAGTGACCAGCTCTTGATTTCAGCTCAGGTCATAATCTCATGGTTGTGAGATCGAGTCCCACATCAGGCTCTGCATTAAGCATGGAGCCTGCTTAAGGTTCTTTCTCTCCCTCTGCCCTTCCTCGGCTTGCCCATGTGTGCTCTCTCACTGTCTCTCTCTCTCTTTCTCTCACTCTCTCAAAAAAAAACCCATAATATATGAAACCAACAAAAATTAGTAAGTATAGTAAATTAGAATAATAAAATTAATAAGACTGATCTAAAGGTTTTTATTAGAACTTTATATCAATAAATAAAATATACATTATTTTCAGGTGTTCGTGAAGTATTTACAAAAATTACCAACAAATGATGTTGGATAAATTCCAAGGAAAAATATTATAAATCATGTTCTCTAAATTTCATTAAATTAAATCAACAATAAAAACAACACCTGCATTAAAATAAAGAAGCAAACATGTAAAACATTTGGAAATGTTAAAATATACTCATATCATTGACCTAGTTCAAAAACAACTGCAAACTAAACTCAAATCAGTCCCCACCCACTTCAATTTTACCAATAGATGTAGTTAGTCATGAGACCAGGAGATCTGCTATTTTATATTGCAACATGAGTTGCAGAAATCAAAAGGCTGTTTTAAAATGTGGAGAAATAATATACTTGTTAATTTCTAGAATCAGAATTTTTGAAAGAACTAAGATTACTTTTGAGAAACATGGTAAGAAAAGGCTCTTTCAATGTTTTAGTAAATGAGTGCTTTAAAGTGCATACTATGACTTCTTTTAACATTAGGTACTGGAATAATAATGAATGATACTGAGGTTTCTAGATTATTTTCATCTCACTCCACTTAAATAACTACATTTACCCAATTACAGCCTTAATCCACACAATCCTGTAATTTTCCAAACTCCTGATCAATTAAATGCTGAACGCTACTGTCAATGTTTGTTTGTATAATCATTAACTGTTTTTATTAATAAATTATTGTTATTAGTCATTCCCGTGACTGTTGTGTTTGTTAATGTTATTGTGTTCCTCAAGTGTTTTAAGTAGCTCTTTCTTTATTTACTATGTTGGGATTTCAGAAGATTTGGGAGGAATTTCTTTCTGATTTTAGAAACAAATTATCAGTAGGTACATGAATCAAATAGTTAGAGGTCAAGGCATCCCCTCCGTTACTGATAAAGCCATTGCAGAACATGTTCAAATGTGGATCAATGATAGCCTTCCTGATGCAGCTTTTAAGAATTACCCAAATTTCCCAATCAAAACCACTGGCATGGGTGCAAAGATGGGCCTCTCTCAGAGTAACAGAGTAAAGCAGAATTTGGGCATTCTGTAGGCAGACAGACTGCAGGGTGAGAGGGCAGGGAGATTAAGGAGGATGGTAACATGTTTACCTCATTCTTCTAAACTGATCAATCAGAGAAGAGACTGACTATGAGCAGGAATGAAGAAAGGATGAGAAAGTTAAGAATGGTATTTATAGAAGGTTTTCAGGTTAGAATCTAAATCAAAACATCAAAGATGGAAAAAGAGACATCTCACTTTTTATTTCCTTTAGTAATTAATAAGTATGCATTTATGAGTAAAATCCCTCCCTCCTCCTCAGGGGCTAAGGCAGTAGAGTTTCAGAAGGCAAACCTGGGCAAGGTGTGGGGAGGGTCTAGATGGCATCAAGTGCACCATCCCAGTTGAGGGTGCACTCAGGAAACAAAGCAGTTGAAAACCCAATAGGTCAGCAAGGGAGTCAGTGCAAAATAAAAGAGAAAAATTTACAGTAGACACAATAGAGAATACCTGAAGCATGATTACACAAAAAGAGTGGATCTTATGTTCAGCCTGACCTTAAATTGGGAATGTGTAAGGTATGAATTCACTTGGAAAAATATGGAAGACAGACTAGCTAAGGAGTTGAGAGTCTGGAATTCTAGTTACAATTAGATGAGGAGCTTTGGGAAACTGTTTCTTCTCAAGATAATTTCTCAGGGAAATTATTTCCTTTTCAGTTTCCTCATTCATTCATTAAGAAATTCATTATAGGGGCACCTGGGTGGCTCAGTCAGTTAAGTGTCCAACTCTTGATCTATGCTCAGGTCATGATCTCATGGTTTGTGGGTTCGAGCTCCACATCAGGCTCTGTGCTGATGGTGTGAAGTCTGCTTGGGATTCTGTCTCTCCTCCTTTCTGCCCCTTCCCCACTTGTTTTTTCTCTTTCTCTCTTAAAATAAGTTAATTAATTAAAAAAAGAAATTCATTGTAGACTGGCTTCCAGTTATAGAATTTCCATGGACTAGTCCATTATGCGAAGACCACAATGAAAACTAAAGACAGAATTTTGAACTTTTACCAGGAAGATTATTGAAATGTGCTTGCAGAAAAGATTTCATTGAAAGAAAGATTATTTCATTTAGTGCTTTCAATAGCTATGTATTCCTCACACTCAGCAATTTACCAGAATACATGAAAGTATTTTTCTTGTGCTCTGGGATAATGTTTTCAGAAAGGTACGATCATATAGATTGCTAAATCTTAACCAGAGGGAAGATACTTTCTTGAGAGACTATCAGCATTCCCAAAGTGCCTTTATAACTTGAAAAATCATTTCAATATTAAAATTTTCATATTACAATTTGATTTTAATTTTGAAAACAAAAATAAACTACAGTTTTCATAACGCAAAATGTTGCCATTTGAGTTAAAAAAATCTTGATAGGTAAAATAGACTGCATAAACTTTGACTCTTAAATAAGAGTATTTATCACAGGTGGGAACACAAGGCAGATTTCAGAGGGGCAGACTGGGGTAAAAAAAAAAAAAAAGTTCAAAAATATGTGTGCCTTAGTTTGAATTTCCCTGCAAGTAGAACCCGAGAGAGTATGCAGTAAGTCTACTTAGGAATAATCCCAGGAATTCTGAAAAACAGAGTGGAAAGTGTGAGGAAAGGAAGGAGAAAAAGGTGATACGAGAATGCTTTCTACAACGGGAGATCAATTCTCTTGGGACTTCCTGATTAGCTTCTGAAATATCTTCCGAAGTATGGGAGGATGAAACATTTATCCACGAACTCTTATCCCCCGTGGCTGAGGATTGTCCCATGGGCGATAACTCCCTTTACTTCCCGTGTGTGCTTCTGTGATGTTGTAAAAGGCCATCAGACAGAAATACAAAGGTATGTGACATACACTTGGGGTAAGCTAAGTGAGCATGAGGCACTAAGTGAGCATGTTTCTATCCAGAGGCAAACATCTAATATGTTTCTTTCACCACAACTAAACTCTAGTTCACTCTCCCAGTTGACCTTGCGAATCCCAAGCCTAAATTTTGTACTATTCCAACCATTTAAAATGTTCATTTGCATATTTCTATGATTCTTTTCCATTTCATATATCTGTTCACTCATTCAATGAAAGTTTTCTTGCCTCCTATTACATGCCAGGAAGTGTGAGGCTTTATGTTACACGCAGCACTAAGCACTTCACCTGAATAATCTTATCTAATATTTTCAACAATCTTGTGAAAGAGATGACACTATTATCCTTATTTTAGAGATGAGAAAAATTAGATATAAAGTTAAAAATTTAGATATAAAGCTAAATCATATGCTTAGGGGGCATATGATTACTAAATGCCTGAACCAGCTCTATAACCTAAGCACAGAACATGTTTTCTGTGCTCAGGTTGATTTTGGGAAAACAGGGAGTTTAAGCTATTGTTCCTAATACTTTACCACTTCTGTATCTATACCCTCAGTCATGTGACTTTGCTGATCCTTAGACTAGGGGGATGTTATATTTCTCCATCACATAAATTTTGGATCTGGTCATGTTATTTGCTATGCCCAGTGGAATGGTTGCAGACATGATATAAGCAAAACCTTGAGATTTATTGGACAGTCAAGCTAATGCTCTTAACATTTTTTTCCAAAACCCTGAGAACATACCCATGTAGTCTATTGACCCCAGATCTAAACATAACCTAGGGCTCAGTTTTAGCCAGCCTAAATTAGCTGAACTCAGGTTAACCATCAGACACTTAGGTGAGAAATAAAGGCTTCTTTTTGTAGGTATGGTTTTGTTTTGTGGTTGTTTGTTATGCAATAGCTCTCCAGCAAACAGCTGACTGAGACAACTGGAAAGTAAAACTAAAACACTGATACAATATGGTTGGTACTCTTATAAAAGAATATTCTCAGTCCTGGGTGACCAAATCTCCCAATATGCCTGGAAATGAGGGATTTCCCTAGAGGTAGAAATTTTAGTGCAATTTTATTTCTGTCAAACCAGCATGATTGGTCACACAAGACTGAAAAAATATTTTAATGAACAAGTAGGCATATTTTTTTTCACTACTTACTCAATTTTTTTTACCATTTCATATAAATTTTAAAAAAACTAAATGAGAAATTAGTGTAATCTAAGTGGCAATGAAGGTATAGAGGAAAGTACATTTATGTGTACACTTGTGCTACCCAGATCCATGCAAGGATTTTTCCTCTTCAAAGTGTCTCTTCTGAAGCTATAACTCCACACATATAACCATATATTTTGTTCTTTTGTACACAAATTTTAAGGATAGGGAACATCTTAGTCAGTAAGAATTGCTAATACCAGCAATGGTTCAAAATAGGGAAGAGAGGCATATGAAAATCTAGATAGAGACTGGACTCTGGTATAGGAGAATGAAACGCTCCATAAATTTTATCCACACACACAGACAAAATTATAAAACTGGAAAAAAATTTCAGGCTTATGGAAATTGACCAAAATAAAACACCAAATTAAGAAGTGGATATTCTCTTTAAAAGAGAAAAAGTAAAGTGAACTTTGTACAATAACAGTGGGAACCTGTGACACTCTTCCCTGGAACTGTTCCTGTCCCTCACCGCAGCTCAATCTGCACAGTGATTCTACCAGTGGAAAGCGATGTATAAAACAAGCAGTTTTGTTGCTTGAGGGGAATACCTTGATTTGGATCAACACTTAGAAAGATCTCACAACTAGTGGGTATATAACAGTTGTGAATTGGGAAGCAAATAAATTCCAGTGGCAAATGAATTGGGAAGACCAGAGGCTCAGTTAGCCTGAGGCTGCATTCCTAGCTGGGACAAACAAGGGACCAGCAAAGTAGCCAGAAATTTTACAGGGAGATTCTGGAAATGAGGCATCCATAGTGTTCAGATAATTTCTCTACACATTTGCACAGAAGAGACTAGAGAGAGCCTAAGCTATCCACACATCTTTGGCTGATCTTAATAGTGCATAAAACTGCACAGGATACAGTAGAGAGCTCAGGCAAAAGTAAACTCTGGGTAAATTTTAAAATTACCTGAACTTTGAATGTACTTACTAACATGAACATATCCACTGACACAGAGTGGAAACTTTATTGCCTTGAGATGTTTGAGCATAGCATTTTTTAATCACTGGCTTAATACTAAGATATGCAGAAATAGAGACATGACCCGTAAGAAGTCAGGTTTAAAATCAAAAACAAGAATTAGAAGAAAAAAAAACTGAAAAGAGATACAAATAACCATGCAACATGGAGAAGCAAATTCGACAGGAATACTCAAGGCAATTTACTAAACAAATAAGCAACAGCACCAACAAACTTTGGGTGAAATTATAATCTAGAGTTTCTATAATATGTTACCTAAAATGTTCAATTCTCGACAAAAAAATTATGAGACATGGAAAGAAGCAAAAAATATATCTCATTTTTGGAAAAAAAAATAAAGAAAAGAAACTGTCTCTGAGAAGGCACACATTTTGGACTTAGATACAGATTTCCGAGGAGTTGTTTTATGTCTATGTTCAAAGAACTAATGAAATTCTGTTTAAAGAATTAAAAGAAGGAATGATGACAATAAACCAAAAATATGAAATCATTACGACAAATGGAAACTTTTAGATATGAAAATTTTGGAATTGAAAAGTAAAACAACAGAAAATGAAAATTCAGTAAGGGTGCTAAAAAGCAAATTTAGACTCGATAGGCAACATGGCGGAGGAGTAGGGGGCTCCAGTATTTCGCTTGCCGTTTAAAGGGGGACGACTGAAACCATTGTCTCTCTCTCAACTCCAAAAATCGGGGGGGAAAGGTGCTAGAGCTGACAAGAAACTAAGGCGAACACAGACAGGGCCCAACTGAACTGTGAGTTTAATCTGGGTCGGATAAAACGAACTCGAACTCGGGAAGTTGAGCTGAGGTGAGGGTGAGCGTCTTCGGATATAGCTGGGAAAGTGCCGATCGAACAACATCTGAACGAGAGGGCCAGAGCGGGTGAGACCGCTACCATCCAGGCCCTAAATGCAGGGCTTTTGAAGAGAAGTTCAGTGGCAAGAAGCAGCACTACCCGCGCTGCTGGGACCGCACCAACCCCGTCCTGAGCCACTGCGACGCGCGGGAGGGACTGGCAGCGGGGACGCAGGCGCCGCCGCCTGCGGAGCACCTCTAACCCCGGCACAATTATAACGAAATCAGGGGTGGCAGACGGCCGCACCACTGCGCCCCCTCGCCCAGCGCCTCCGGGGCACGCGCGCTGCCGGAACAGGCAGGGGGGACCCAGGCGGCGGCTCCTGCGGAGCACCTCTAACCCCCGCACAGTTACAGCCAAATCGGGGGGTAGCAGACGGCCGCGCTACCGCACCACCCTCGCCCAGCGCCTCCGGGCACGCACGCCGCAGGGACCCAGGCAGCCCCAGGTGGCGGCTCCAGTAAACCACACTAGGCCGGCGTGGGCGGTGGAGAGAGAACAGAAATAAAGGGGCGAATAAAGCCTCCAGGACTGGTGGCGCGGGTCTGGAGAGACGCCATTGTTGTCTCAGAAGCCAGGAAGTCACCCCAGAAGCCATCTCTGCAGCAGTGGAGGCCGGACCCGCCTACACCAAACCACGCCCCTCCCAAACTATCAGCAGGAGCGACTGATCCAAGTGGAGATTGCTGCCTGGAGTAACGCCAGTCATTTCTTCTTTTTAAATTTATCCCTCCCTTTCTCATTCCTACCGATCCCCATCCCTGAGCTGGTCATCCAGGGTACTGACTGGCTTAATCATTTTTTTTGTTTTTTTTGTTTTTTGTTTTTTGTTTTTTTTTGTTTTTTGGTTTTTTTGTTTGTTTGTTTGTTTGTTTGTTTGTTTGAGTTTTTTTGTTTCGTTTTGTTTTTTTTGTTTGTTTTTTGTTTTTTGTTTTTTTTGTTTTTGTTTTGTTTTTTAACCCACTCTTCGAGGACATGTCCTACAACCTCTTCTTTACTTCCCTAGCCCTTTTTCTGGAATAACCAGGCCATATAAGTTCATCTAGACGACATCGATCTGATCTTTATTCCTTTTCCCTCGCACCTGTCCTTATTCTGATTTCTATCAGTCTGGATTAAACCCTTTAGTCGCTCTACCTGGGCAAAGTCCACTTCCTTCTTCTCCCTGCACCAGTCATTATTCTGTCTATATATGCTCTGCCACCAGCACACTACATACCCTGTCCTTAACGTGTAGCTGTTGCTTCAGGACATTGCCCTCAGAGAGTCACTTGTTATTTTTTTTTCTGTTGTGAACTGCTTGTCTGGACCATTTGTCGGTAGGTTTGAATATTTCTGTGTTCTGTGTGTCTGTCAGTTTTCCTTTCCAGGGCAACTTCAAGAAACAACCCATAACACATCCAGCCAAAATGACGAGACGGAAGAATTCTCCTCAAAAGAGTCTACAAGAAGCAGTGACAGCTCAAGAATTAATGAAAACAGATATAAGCAACATAACAGAACTTGAATATAGAATGTTAATCATAAAACTAATTGCTGGCCTTGAAAAAAGCTTAGATGAATGCAAGGGGTCACACGCGGCAAAGTTCAAAGACCTTAAAAACGGTCAGGAAGAATTAAAGAAGACATTGGAAGAAATACAGGGGAAACTGGAAGCAGCCACAGCACGGATTGAAGAGGTAGAGGAAAGAGTTAGTGCATTAGAAGACAAAATCATTGAAAAAGAGGAAGCAGATAAAAAGAGAGAGAAGCTGATCCAGGAACAGGAAAGGAGAATTCGAGAGCTGAGCGATGCACTCAAAAGAAACAATATCCGTATCATAGGAGTTCCAGAGGAAGAAGAGAGAGAGAAAGGAGTCGAAGGGGTTCTTGAACAAATCATCGCTCAACATGAGAAAGGAAACGGGCATGGAAATCCAAGAGGCACAGAGAACTCCCCTCAGACGTAACTTGAATAGACCTTCTGCACGGCACATCATAGTGAAGCTGGCAAAATACAAAGATAGGGAGAGAATCCTGAAAGCAGCTAGGGACAAAAGAACCCTAACATACAAAGGGAGACCTATAAGGGTAGTAGCAGACTTATCTACGGAAACTTGGCAAGCCAGAAAGAAATGACAGGATATCTTCAATGTGATGAGCAAGAAGGACATGCAACCAAGAATTCTGTATCCGGCTAGCCTGTCATTCAGAATAGAAGGAGAGATCAAGGTTTTTCCCAACAAACAAAAACTGAAAGAATTTATCACAAATAAGCCAGCACTGCAAGATATCCTGAGGGGCATTCTATGAAGACAAGGTGGCAAAGAACACAAACTACCAGAGACAGCCTTACAAACGTGAAACTTACAGATAATACAGTGACTGTAAGCCCATATTTTTCAATATTAACACTGAATGTAAATGGACTAAATGCGCCAATCAAAAGACACAGGATAACAGAATGGATTAAAAAACAAGACCCATCTATTTGCTGTCTTCAAGAAACTCATCTTAAACCTGAAGACACCTTCAGATTGAAAGTGAGGGGATGGAGAACTATCTACCATGCTACTGGAAGTCAGAAGAAAGCCGGAGTAGCCACACTTATATCAGACGAATTAGACTTTAAAATGAACGATGTAATAAGAGATGAGGAAGGACATTATATAATAGTCTCAGGGACCATCCAGCAGGAAGAGCTCACAATTGTAAATATCTACGCACCGAATTCGGGGGCACCCAAATTTGTAAAACAACTAATTACAAACATTAGCAACCTCAGCGATAAAAATGTCCTAATAGTAGGGGATCTCAACACTCCACTCTCAGCATTGGATAGATCCACAAAACAGAAAATCTCCCAGAAACAATAGCCCTGAATGACACATTAGGACAGATGGGCCTCACAGACATCTTTAGGGTCCTTCATCCAGAAGCTAAGGAATTTACGTTCTTCTCATCTGCACATGGTACATTTTCCAAGATAGACCACATTCTGGGGCACAGGGAAGCTCTGAATAAATATAAAAGAATTGAGATCATACCGTGTACAGTGTCAGACCACAATGCTTTGAAACTTGAAATCAACCACAGGAGAAAGCCTGGAAAATATCCAAGAACATGGCGGCTAAGAAATAACCTACTAAAAGATGACTGGGTCAACCAAGCCATCAGAGAAGAAATTAAAAAATACATGGAAACAAATGAAAATGAGAATACAACAATCCAAACGCTCTGGGATGCAGCAAAGGCAGTCCTGAGAGGGAAATATATTGCAATCCAGGCCCATCTCAAGAAACAAGAAAAATCAATAACACAAATTCTAACAGCACGCCTAAAGGAACTAGAAGCAGATCAACTAAAACAACCCAAGCCCAGCAGAAAGAGAGAAATAACAAAGATCAGAGCTCAAATTAACCATATGGAGACAGAAAAGGTAGTGGAACAGATCAATGAAACCAAAAGCTGGTTCTTTGAAAAAATAAACAAAATAGACAAACCTCTAGCCAGGCTTCTCAAAAAGAAAAGAGAGAGAACTCAAATAGATAAAATCGTGAATGAAAAGGGAGAAATTACAACCAATCCCTCAGAGATATAAGCAATTATCAGAGAATACTATGAAAAATTATATGCCACCAAACCTGGCAATCTGGAAGAAATGGACAGCTTCCTAAATAGCCACACGCTACCAAAACTCAAACGGGAAGAAATAGAAAATTTGAACAGACCCATAACTAGTGAAGAAATAGAATCAGTTATTAAAAACCTCCCAGCAAATAAAAGCCCTGGACCAGATGGCTTTCCTGCGGAATTTTACCAGACATTTAAAACAGAGTTAATTCCTATCCTCCTCAAGCTGTTCCAAAAAATTGAAACGGAAGGAAAACTCCCGGACTCATTCTATGAAGCCAGCATCACTTTGATTCCCAAACCAGATAGAGACCCAGCAAAGAAAGAGAATTACAGGCCAATATCCCTGATGAATATGGATGCAAAAATTCTCAACAAGATACTAGCAAATCGAATCCAATAGCATATAAAGAGACTTATCCACCATGATCAAGTAGGATTCATCCCTGGGTTGCAGGGCTGGTTCAATATTTGCAAATCAATCAACGTGATACATCACATCAACAAAAGAAAAGATAAGAACCATATGATCCTGTCAATAGATGCAGAAAAAGCATTTGACAAAATACAGCATCCTTTCTTAATAAAAACTCTCGAGAAAGTCGGGATAGAAGGAACATACTTAAACATCATAAAAGCCATATATGAAAAGCCCACAGCTCATATCATCCTCAATGGGGAAAAATTGAAAGCCTTCCCCCTGAGATCAGGAACACGACAGGGGTGTCCGCTCTCGCCACTGCTATTTAACATAGTGCTGGAAGTCTTAGCATCAGCAATCAGACAACAAAACAAAATAAAAGGCATCAAGATTGGCAAGGAGGAAGTCAAACTTTCACTTTTTGCAGATGACATGATACTTTACATGGAAAACCCGATGGAATCCACCAAAAGCCTACTAGAACTGATTCATGATTTCAGCAAAGTTGCAGGATACAAAATCAATATACAGAAATCGGTGGCATTTCTATACACCAACAATGAAGCAGCAGAAAGAGAAATCAAGAAGCTAATCCCTTTCACAATTGCACCAAAAACCATAAAATACTTAGGAATAAACCTAACCAAAGAGGTGAAAGACCTCTACACTGAAAACTATAAAAATCTTATGAAGGAAATTGAGGAAGACACAAGGAAATGGAAAAACATCCCATGCTCATGGATTGGAAGAATAAATATCGTCAAAATGGCAATACTACCCAAAGCAATCTACACATTCAATGCAATCCCAATCAAAATTGCACCAGCATTCTTCTCAAAGCTAGAGCAAACAATCCTAAAATTTGTATGGAACCACAAAAGACCTCGAATAGCCAAAATAATACTGAAGAATAAAACCAAGGCGGGAGGCATCACAATCCCAGACTTTAACCTCTACTACAAAGCGGTGGTCATCAAGACTGTATGGTATTGGCACAAAAACAGACACATAGACCAATGGAATAGAATAGAAAACTCAGAAATGGACCCGCAAGTATATGGCCAACTAATCTTTGACAAAGCGGGAAAATGTATCCAATGGAAAAAAGACAGCCTCTTTAACAAATGGTGCTGGGAGAATTGGACAGCAACATGCAAAAGAATGAAACTAGACCACTTTCTTACACCACTCACAAAAATAAATTCTAAATGGATAAAAGATCTGAATGTGAGACAGGAAACCGTCAATATCCTAGAGGAGAAAACAGGAAAAAGCCTCTTTGACCTAAGACGCACCAATTTCTTACTCGACACGTCTCCAAAGGCAAGAGAATTAAAAGCAAAGATGAACTATTGGGACCTCATCAAGATAAAAAGCTTCTGCACAGCAAAAGAAACAACCAACAAAACGAATAGGCAACCAACGGAATGGGAAAAGATCATCGCAAATGACATATCGGATAAAGGACTAATATCTAAAATTTATAAAGAACTTACCAAACTCCAAACCCGAAAAACAAACAACCCAGTGAAGAAATGGGCGGAAGATATGAATAGACACTTCTCCAAAGGGGACATCCAGATGGCCAACAGACACATGAAACGATGCTCAAAGTCACTCATCATCAGGGAAATACAAATCAAAACCACACTGAGATATCACCTTACACCAGTCAGAGTGGCTAAAATGAACAAATCAGGAAACTATAGATGCTGGCGAGGATGTGGAGAAGTAGGCACCCTCCTACACTGTTGGTGGGAATGCAAACTGGTGCAGCCACTCTGGAAAACGGTGTGGAGGTTCCTCAAAAAAATGAAAATAGAGCTACCCTATGACCCAGCAATAGCCCTGCTAGGAATCTACCCAAGAGACACAGGAATGCTGATGCATAGGAGCATGTGTACCCCAATGTTCATAGCAGCACTTTCGACAATAGCCAAATCATGGAAAGAGACCAAGTGCCCATCAACTGACAAATGGATAAAGAAGATGTGGTACATATATACAATGGACTACTACGTGGCAATGAGAAAAAATGAAATCTGGCCATGTGTAGCAACATGGATGGAACTGGAGGGTATTATGTTAAGTGAAATAAGTCAGTCAGAAAAAGACAGATACCATATGTTTCCACGAATAGGTGGACTTTGTGAAACTAAGCAAAAACCAGGGGGAGGGGAAGAGGGGAAAGGAAAAAAAGACACAGAGAGGGAGGAAGATAAAACATAAGAGACTCTCAAAGACTAAGAAAAAACTGAGGGTAAGGGGGATGAGGGAGGGGGGAGAGGGGGTGATGGGCATTAAAAAGGGCACATGTTGGGATGAACACTGGGTGTTATATGTAAACCAATTTGAAAATAAACTATTATAATAAAAAAAAATAAAAAAAAATAAAAAGCAAATTTAAGGTAACAGAAGAATCAATAAACCTGAAGATATATTAATATAATTTATTCAGTTTGAAGAACAGAGAAAAAATGAAGAAAAATGATCAGAGCCTAAGAGTCCAGTGGGACAATATCAAGCATATCAATATGTATGTAATGGAAGTACTTAATAGAGAAGAGACCCATAAAAAGGCACAAAATATTTAAATAAAAAAATGATTGAGAATGTCCCAAATCTAATGGAAAACATTCTAAAGATACAAGACTCAACAAATCCCAAGTAGAATACAAACCCTCAAATTTTATACTTAAACCCATTTGGATAAAACTATTGAAAGCCAAGGGAACATCTTAAATATATCAAGAAGAAAAACAACTCATCACATCCAGAAAATAAAAATACAATTAAATTTCATAAAAAATGATGGAGTTGAGAACAATGAAATGACATAGTGCAAGTATTGAAAAAGAATCCATTAACTAAGAATTCTAGTTAAGGAATATATAGACATTCTAAGGCAAACAAAGAATGAGGGAAATTTTTGTTAGGAGCTTTGTCTAAGAAGAAATACCAAAAAAATAATAAAATTCAGGCTGAAGGAAAGGAAATGTTACCATGAAGTATGTACTCAAAAGACATGAAAAGCAGTGGAAAAGATAGTATATACATATTATGTGCATATTATAAAGACTATTTAAAGGAATATATATTAACTATGTTAAAAACAGAAAAATTTCATGAAACAATAATTTAAAGTTCTAACTATACTGTTGGCTTTAAAACATTTATGTAACAGTAATAGCTGAAAGGAACAGGGATGAAGTGGACTATATGAGAACAAAATATCTGTATTTTACTAGAATTATAATCATATTAGTCTGAAGTAGATTTTGATAAATTAACATACATATTATAATCCCTAGAAATACAATAAAAATAATTTAAAAATTTAGGGATAAAATCAATGAAATAATTTGGAGTCCGTACAATAATAGACATTTGATAGAAATGATCAATCACCAGGAAAATAAACATTATAAGTATAATGTTTAATGTATAAATACCTAAAAACACAGCCCCCAAATTGGACACACCTTGCAGATATTGTGGGTTTAGTTTCAGACCACTGTAATAAAATATGTATCGTAATAAAATAAGTCAAATGAATTTTTTGGTTTCCCAGTGCATATAAAAGTTACAATAATAACATCAAGGACCACTGATCACAGATCACTACATAAATATAATAATAATAATCAAGCTTGAAATATTGCAATAATTACCAAAATGTGAACAGAAACATGCAGTGAGCAAATACTGTTGGAAAAATGTATGATAGACTTGTTTGATGCAAATTGCTACAAACCTTCAATTTATAAAAAATTCAGTATCTGCAAAGCACATGGACATGAAGTAACAGTTGACAGAACTGAAAGAACTGAAAGGATACATAAACAATTCCACAAAAACTTTTGGGGCCAAATAGAACACTTTCAATCATTGATGGAAAAATGAGATAGAAAATTAGCAAGTATGAAGAAGACTTGAGCAACACTATCAACCAAATTAACAAGTGAGATTTATACTTAAAAAAAAAACTCCACCAAAGAACAGCAGAATAGACATTCTTTTCAAGAATTCATGGAACAGGGGCACCTGGGTGGCTTAGTTAGTTAGGTGTCTAACTTAGGCTCAGGTCATGATCTCGTGGTTCATGGGCTTAAGCCCTGAGTCAGGCTCTGTGCTGACAGCTCAGAGCCTGGAGCTGGTTTGGATTCTGTGTCTCCCTCTCTCTGACCCTCCCCAGCTCGTGTTCTGTCTTTCTCTCTCTCAAAGATAAACAAATGTTAAAAAAAAAAAAAAAAAGAATACATGGAAGAGTCTCTAAGATCTCTCAGATAAATCTTATGGTAGACAATACAACAAGTCTCAATAAATTTAAAAAATTTTAATGTTTATTTTTGAGAGAGAGATAGACAGAGCATGAGAGGGGGAGGGGCAGAGAGAGAGGGAGGCACAGAATCCAAAGCAGGCTCCAGGCCTGAGCTGTCAGCACAGAGCCCGATGTGGGGCTCGAACCCACAAACCATGAGATAATGAATTTAGCCAAAGTCAGATGCTTAACTGACTGAGCCACCCAGGTGCCCAAGTCTCAAAAATTTTAAAGAATTAAAATCATACAAAATATGTTATCCAATGAAAATAGAACTTAAATTAGAAATTACTAATTCAAATGTTTGAAATCCCCAAACATATGGAAAGTAAGCAAAATCTTTCTAAATCAAAGAAATTATTAAGGTAAAATAGAGTGATTTTGAATAATTGAATAATTAAAAATGAAAGCACAATATACTAAGTTTATTGGATGAAGCTAAAGCAGTGCTTAAAGGGATATTTGTAGGTTTTAAACACCTATACTGAAAATTTAAAAAGTCTTAAACCAATAACTTAAGATTGCTTCTTAGAAAACTAGAAATAGAAGAGTAAACTCTACCCAAAGTGAGAAGAAAGAAGGAAATAATGAGGATAAAAGCAGAAATCAAGACATAGAGACAGTATAGTTGTAGAGAAAATAAATGAAGCCAAGAGTGGTTGTTTGAAAAAATCAACAAAATCAACAAACCTTCTTTGGGCAATAAAAAAAGAAAGAAGGAAAGAAAGAAGGAAAAAAGGAGAGAAAGAAAGAAAGAAAGAAAGAAAGAAAGAAAGAAAGAAAGAAAGAAAGAAAGAAAGAAAGAAAGAAAGAAAGAAAGAAAGAAAGAAAGAAAGAAAGAAGAAAGAAGAAGAAAGAAAGAGAGGGAGGGAGGAAGGAAGAAAGGAAGAAGGAAAGAAAGAAAGAAAGAAAGACAGGGAGGGAGGGAGGAAGAAAGAAAGAAAGAAAGAAAGAAAGAAAGAAAGAAAGAAAGAAAGAAAGAAAGAAAGAAAGAAAGAAAGAAAGAAAAGAAAGAAAGATTACATTAAGCAAATCAGGAAAGTCTTTTGGGAGAGACATCACTACCAATCCTACAGATACTAAGATTAAAAGTGACTACTATTAGCTTTATGCTAACAAATTTTCAACTTAGATGAAAACGAAAATTTTCTAAAAAGATACAAATAACCACAACTTACTCAATAAGAATTAGAAAATGAATGGGAAAGTAATAACAATAACACAGAAGAAATGTAATTAACAATAATTCTCTCAGAACAACTACCATCTGGAGTATTGCCAATTACTGAGACGGAGAGAGAGAGAGTGCTTCGCGGGAATGGCAAAGCCACTTAAAAACAAACAAGGGCCTGGGTGGCTTAGTCGGTTAAGCATCTGACGTCAGATCAGGTCATCATCCCATGGTTCTTGGGTTAGAGCCCTGGGTTGGGCTTTGTGCTGACAGCTCAGAGGCTGGAGCCTGCTTCAGATTCTGTGTGTGTCTCTCTCTGCCCCTCCCCAGCTCACAGTCTGTCTGTCTATCTGTTTCTCTCTCCCTCAAAAATAAATAAAAATAAACTTTAAAAAAAACTAGTATCTTAAAAAAAAGCATAGGGAAGAGAAGAGAGAAGCAAACCAAGAAATAGATTCTAAACTATAGAGAACAAACTGATGGTTACCAGAGGGGAGGTGGCTGGGGGGCAATGGGTTAAATAGGTGATGGGTATTAAGGAGTGAATGACGTGATGATCACAGGATGTTGTAAATACAGAATAATTAAATTGTATGCCTGAAACTAATATTACACTGTATGTTAACTAACTAGAATTTAAATAAAAGCTTCAACAAACAAAACTTCCCAAAAAGCCCAAGCCCAGATGGCTTTCACTGGTGATTTCTAGTAAATATTTTAATAAATAATATCAAAAAAAGAATAAATAATACTAAACATTTACAAATTCTTTCTGAAAATAGAGGTGAAAGGTACAATGTCCATCTCATTTTGTGAGACCAATATTCCTCTTAAACAGAGATACAAAAATCCTTAAAAAAAAATTAGCAACATATTGAAAAGGATTATCAACTATTACCAAGTGGGATTTATCTTAGCACTGATAAGCTAAGCTTACCTAAGCTAAGCTTACCTCAAAAAGCTTATAAGCTTACCTTTCCATAAAACAGTTATTGTTGAAAATGAGAATTAATAAAATGAAGGAAAAAATGATCATCCCAATAGATGTCTAAAAATGTATTTGACAAAATTCAATTGTCATCCATGATAACACTCAGAACAAACTAGTAATAGAAAGGAACTTCTTCAACCTGATAAAGTGTCTGGGAGTGGGAACAGAAATTAGTTACATTCAGACAAGTGAGAACTCATTTGGGTAATTGAATTATTCTAAAACTATATTCTGATTATTGCTGAACGGTTTTAAATATTTACAAAAATTCATTGAATTATACACTTAAAATGCATGCATTTATGTTGCATAAAATTTGCCTTAGTAAAGCTATAAAAATTAATAACCTGCAAAGATAGATGGTAGAAAGGTAAGATGAATCAGGTTAGGCAACATACTGATAATTGATAAGTTTAGATTATAGAATATGACAAGTTATTACAGTATTCCTTCTACTTCTGTTTACGTTTGAAAACTATCATAATAAAAATTAGAAAAAAATCCATTTCGGGGGAAGAAAACAACTGGGGGCTTACGGAGGGAGCTAGTGTCATATGAAAACACCCCTTGGGTGGTTCTGACAGTCTTTCTTCCTCTCCTTTGGGAAGCACCTTCTTAAGTTTCTAGATGTTTTACATAGTTTTTCCTTTGCTTAGTGCATTTGATCCTAACATTTGGAGAGAGGAAGATAGACATTATTATCTCTGCTTTGGAGATGAAGAAACCATAGTCCAAGGTGACAAAAATAGAAAGGGATGAAGCTAAGGACAAAGACTGAGTGTCCAGTGCTCTGTCCACTGCTCTGTAAAGCTCCTGGCACTCCAAGCCTATGACAAGGCGGACCCACACTAAATTGTGTAGTAAGAATTGTCTTCAGTGTCACCACAATTTCCCACCCCTCTGAGAACTCTTCTCCTCATTTGTCCTCACTGACTTTCTTAACCTAGCCCTACACTCCCCCTTCCCATTTCCCCACAACACACACACACACACACACACACACACACACACACACACACCCCTTATTTTGATATTCTTTGAAATATAGTCATTTTCAATTAGCATCGCTCTACCTCTTTTCCCTCACACCTTCCTTACTCCACCAGCATCTTCTCTTTCAATTCTTGGCTGAAAGACTTAATAAAATATTCAGTCCAAAAAAATTACTGGTTAATACTACTTTTACTAGAGTATTTACATTTAAACAAAGGCCAACAAAATCACAAATACTTGTTCTACTACTAAAACTTTAAGGTTCTATATAATATGGATAGGGAGGATACTTGAGGGCAAGGAAGCAACTTAGTGGGCCCTGTGTATTATCTTCTATCCCATACGTTAGGCCAACTCTAACCTGAATCATAATGAATAAACATTGAGGATGATGAACAAATAATCATCAACCAAACTTCTGTTCATTCACCATAGAAAATAAGCCTCCATCGTCCAGAGAAGATGAAGTAGTGTGGTGAGTCAGCTATAAATGGAGTTGGCGTAGACATAGAAGGGCAGCTGGTGGTGAACAGTGTTTTAAATTTGTCTAGTATAAGGGGCTTTTTCCTCTCTTTAATGTGGGAATATTCAAAAACCTTAAAGATCACTCCTACCTTGAGATGTATCTCAGTGAATCAGAGTATTGGATACTTGGCTTAAAGTGGGTATATTTCTTAGGATTCTCTCCACAATTCTTTCCAGTTGAGTCTCTACTCTTTGACCTATTCTCTTGAACACTTTGTTCCTTGGGGTCACCAGGGTGCATTGAATATGTGCATATTTATTTATTCATCCAATCTGCTCAATGTCAACTCTTCTGGATGCAAGAGAAATCAGCAGCAAACAAAACAAAGGAAGACTTTGACATTGTGGAGGGATGCAAAGGTGAGGGAGACAGATAATGTATTACAAAAAGTAAATTATGTAGGATGTTAGGAGATGGTAGATTCTAGGGAAAATTAACAGTGCAAATGCCCTAAAATGAGAGCATGAATGGGATTTTTGCTCCCACAGGTCACTGTGGCTGAAGCAGAGTAAATGGGATCAGTGTGTCGGGGGAAGAGCAGTAGGAGATAAGGTCCATGATTAAATGGGGTCTAGTAGGCCTCTTTAAGGTCTGACTACTCCTCTGAATGTAATGGGAGCCGTTGCAAGTTTTGAGCAGGGGAGTGGCATGATCCCATTTAATTTTGTAAGAGTCACTTTGGTTGCTTTGTTGAGAATAGGGGTGGAATGTAAAAACAGAGAGATTGATTATAAGACTGCTAGAAGAAACAAAGTGAGAAGAGATGGTCCAAGTAGTAATAAGTTGAGATGGGGGGAAGTTTCTTATTCTGGGTATAGTGCATAGAGACTCAAGAGAACTTCCTTCGCCGATGAATAGGTCTATCTCTCACTACACTGAAGCTTAGCATTCCTGAACACACACTATACTTAATAAATGTGTGATTAATGAGTTAAGAAATGAATGAATAAATGTTGGGCAGTTGTAATCAATCTGGAGTAGGGAATACAAAGCTCTTTCAAGACAGCAAGGACACAGTTAACATTATCTGTGGCCACAAGTTGATAATTGTTATAAAGAATAGCTATAATCATCTTTGGGTACAGAGCCTACTGGTAATTTTCATTTGAAAATATCTGAAATAGATGTTTCCAGAATAGAATTGGAGAGTTTCTGCCTGAGAGTTGTCCTCAATAAATGCATAAAATGAACCTTCCTTCATCCCGCAGCTGTTATTAGGGAAATGTGTGCAAACAACATACAATTTTGAACTGCTATTAAGTTCCTAAAATATGGTGAGTGGTTGACAGGCCATCGCAATGGCCTTCTAACTCTTCTATCCCCATCCTCCCTTGCTGCTGTTGACCTTCTCTACTACTCCCAGAGCATCCTTTCTGAAGCCCACTTCTGTTTAAACCCTTCAACAACTATTCATTGTCTTCTCACTTAAGAACAATTTTCTTAGACTTGATGTCCTTGGCACTTCAAAAATTCCAGCTTTACATTATTTAACCGTTACCTAAACTTGAGACAAGTATGCTTATTATTTTTTCTTTATTACAGGAATTTAATTATGTTGTGTTCAGGAGACAAGTTCTGAAGATGAACTACCTGGGTTCAAATTCCAGCTGAGCACAAGAATTAATCTCTCTAGACCCAGTGTCAGTTTCGGGGAAAATGGAATATAATAGTTCCTACATATGTCTTTTGGGGGTTATTTAGATAAATGTAAATCTTACTAGACTGCAAACTCCATGAGGGCAGAAACCAAATTTGTTTATTCCATGCTGAGCCTCAATGCCGTGTATGTGGTTGACACTGAATTTATACCCACTAAGTTATTGTATAGTTGATTGCCTACTATCTGCCTGGTACTTCTCTAAACTCTGAGGATACTAGGACTGTTCTTCTCATGAAGTTCACCTTATGGTCAAGAAAGACAGACAAACAAATCTACAAATAAATATACATTTGAATTTCATATACTGATAAATGTCATTTAAAAATTAAAATGGGGAGGGGACGCCCAGGTGACTCAGTCAGTTCACCATCTGACTTCGTCTCAGGTCATAATCTTACAGCTCATGGATTCAAGCCCTGTGTCAGGCTCTATGCTGGCAACTCAGAGTCTGGAGCCTGCTTTGGATTCTGTGTCTCCCTCTCACTCTCTGCCCCTCCCCATCTCATCCTCTGTCTTTCTCTCTCTCAAAAATAAACATTAAAAATATAAAAAATTAAAAATTAAAATGGGGTAATATACTGAAGTGCCTGATTTTATGGCCATGGAAGAACTTTGAGGAGTTCACATTTGAACTGAGATCTCAATATTGGAAAACAAGTCGTGTAAAACTTGTGGAGGCGGGAACATGACAGCACTGTGCCTATTGGATAACTTTAACCTGCTTCCGTATTTAACAAAAAAGAATATTACAGGAACTTAAAATGAACAGCCCCTGAGGCCGATGTGTTCCCTGAACAGAGAAAAGGTCAGCACAGCTAGGTCACCATGGCAGTGGTCATGGTTAGGATAATACAGACTGAGTTGAGTCTGGTAGCCAGGGCCCTTTGGCAAAGATAAGAAGAGGAAATTGTATTTTTAATGTAATAGGAAGCCCTGGAACTTTTAAAGCTGAGTAATGACCAGTTTCCCAGGATGCTGTGTAGGAAGTACTTTTTACAAGATAAGAGTAAAAACAAGGACCAGGTTAAGAGCTCATGTTGAAATCCATACAAGAGCTTTTGGTTGTTTGTCCTTGTCTGATACAATGGAAATGGGAAAAAAGGAAAGATTTAGAGTATAGTTTGGAGGTAGAAACAAAGGAAAAAGAGGCATCAAAGATAGTTCCATTCAGGGGCACCGGGGAGGCTCAGTCAGTTAAGCATCTAATCCTTGATTTCAGCTCAGGTTACAATCTCAGGGTTCATGGAATGAAGTCCCAGATCAGGCTCTGCACTGACAGCATGGAGCTTGCTTGGGATTCCCTCTCTCCCTCTCTCTTTCTGCCCCTCCCCTGCTCATTTTCTCTCCCTCTCCTTCTCTCTCTCTCTCTCTCTCTCTCACACACACACACACACACACACTAAATAAATAAACATTAAAAAAGGATACTTCCATTCCGTACCACATTATGTCTGTTGCGGGCCCTTCTACCATGAAAATAATATTAAAACATTGTATTTTACAACTGCATTGGTATAAAATCAATGTAACCTAAGATGGATTGTATTATTTTTCCTTCTGATTGTGAAAAAGAAATTAAAACATTTTTATGGGCCCCTAAAAGTATCGTGGTTCCTAAGCACTGTGCATATTGGATAAATGAACCTGGTTCCATTTTTAACATAAAAGAATATAAAGCTTAGAAAATACATTTAAAATAGTAAGACCTTAATGTATATTAACTATCGCATTATTACTATTATTATATATTATGTCCTATGCTTCCTAACCTTTATGAATTTGCTCATTTCGCTCCTTGAATTTCTCTTAACCTATCCAAAACTCATCCGTCCTTCAATGCCCAGATCAAAGGCTAACTCTTTCTTTGTGGTTCCTAATTTCTCAGCTGGTCTTGATCTTTCTCCTCTCTGTCCCCACAAGTACATATTCATACCTCTAATTATACTTTGCCTCTGATTTGTGCTAATTTAGGTACTTCTCTTGCTTTCAAGCTTTTGAGCTCCTTTTAATGTTTGGCAATATATCTTACACCATGACTCTATCTCTTACTGTGCCTAGCCAAGTGCCTTGCACAGAGTATAGCCTCAATAAATATTTGTTGACTTGAATATCAAAGAAAACAGTCAGTCAGCCAAGTAGTCTCACCAAAGCCTGTCGGGGCAAGGCTGGTCTCCATTATTGCTGCCCAGACCCTGGCACATAATTAATTTGAGACCATCTATTAAGTAACAAAATGCTAAAAAGAGGAATGCCAACTGTGACTCCCCACTTTGCAAAGGATGCTGCCAGGCTTCTAAATAACAACTTCATGGAGTATCCATCCAAAACACCATCTGGAGTGCAGACAGAGACTTGTACCTTGTTGACTCCCAGAACCATAAATCTAGAGCCTTGGCTAATCTCCATCATAGTTAATGATGACTGTGATCTATGGCCGCTGAAAGATAAGGATTCTGATTAGACATCGAACGGAAATTAGATCCTGAGTAAATGGAAACATTATTCATTTAAATCACATTTGTTCTACTACTCATTTTATACACTTTATACTTATTCCACAGTGCCAAGCACTGTGGAAGATACAAGCAGATGTAAGATTCAGTCCCTGTTCTCAATGGGACTTTTCTGTAGCAGGAAATACAGATGCAGGGAAAAGACACTGGTGAAACGACAAATGTGAAGATGGCTCATCTGTGTCTTCAGTGAGAAGAAGGTTTTATGTAGTTCCAGCAAGGAAATTGTTGTGTGACCTTGAATGAATCAGCCTATATTCCTGAACTTCAATTTCAATTTCTACTTATTTGTCTACCAGGAATGCTGGGTGGTTTTACTACTTATTAGACACAATAATTTCTGTGCTTTTCAATAATTTGGGGAGTCTTTTCACTTATTTTTCATCTAAAAATATAAATTTCCTTTCAGTTTGTGAGCTACTATTTTGGGGAAGAAGGGAGGAATCAATACCTCAATAAAATCATAATTGAAATAACTCATATATTTTTCAACAATTATTCATTAAGCGGCAACTAAAAGCAAGGCATTTTGACCATTGTAAACCAGTAGTTCTCAACTGGTAACTATTTTATAGGTAACATTTGACAATGTCTGGAGATATGTTTAGTTGTTTGTTTTATATCTTATACTTTCTGATGAACAGGCATTTTTTTTTTCACAAAGTTCCTTTCTCTTGGAAGATCTTTCTTAGAATCTCTTCTCAACTAGCCTTTTCCTGTTGAAATAATCAAGACAATTATTACTGGGGGTATGAAGGAAGGAGTCATGACATTTTAGGCCAGATAATTATTTGTTGTGAAGGGCTGTCCTGTGCACTCTAGGATGGTTAGCAGTAGAAGCACTTCCCTAGTTGTGTAAAACAAAATGCCTCCAGAGTTGTCAAACATCTCCCACAGGAAGGGGCATAATCACATCCAGGTAAAAATATTGGTGTAGGGAAAGTCAAAAGAACTGAGAGGTATTGTGAAGTTTTGTAGAAGCAGACCCTTGGGTATACTACTTTGGGGGAGTGAAGCCACTTTGCAGTCTTTATCGAAAGCTTTAACAAATGTTCATAGTCTTTGAGATGTTAATTGCACTTCTAGGGAATCTATATTAAGGAAATAATCCAAAAAAGTTTATTTTTAAGTGTCTGAATGTCTAATTTTCCCTGAGGAAACAGGTAAGTAAATTTGAGAATAGCTACATTATGGAATATTAGGCAAACACTAAAAGATATCTTTAAGAAGGCATTTCTCTGATATTGTGTAAAAAAACAAAAAGCTGGTTGCTAAACCAAAGCAATATAAACAATACTGAGTAAAAAACAAAAAAAAATAACAAAAAAACTAAAAAGAAATACATAAAAATTTTTAATAACATTGTTTTTAGATACAGTTATTTTATCCTTTCTATCATAAATTTTAATCATTGTAATATATAAATATTATGAATTGTTTATCCTTAATTTTTTAAGTTTGAATCAATGAGAAGTATTAATAGGGGTATCATTGGTAGTGTCTCTCTGTAATGATGGACTGGGCATTACAATGCTTTCGTCAAGCCTCTCTATGACATTGGTTTGAAAAAAAGAGTATTAGTGCTATTGTTTGCATTCTGTTGATTGGTAGAAAAGAGCAAATGATCAGTAGTTAGTTCTCCTTTTGCCCCAAAATTTGGCATCCAAGGCAGACCACTGATGAAATGCATTTGCATTTGAATTATGTCCGCCCCAGAGCCAATCCCAGGTCTCTTCCAAAAGCTTTTTATGTGTGATGTGAGTTCTTGTTCAGTTTGTTCCAATAGTGGGACTCTCTTCAGAAAAATGACTTCCAGTTCAGCTGAGTGAGGGAAAGGCCTGCCAGGAGAAAACCAGCCCTTTATGAATATGAAATGTTCACAAAAGAGACAGCTTCAGTAAGTCATTCCTCAAAAGAGATGCTGATAGTGTGAGGTTCCAGAAATTAGAGTATAAACTTCTAGCTTCTAATGTCCATAGCAAACAGTATTTTATAAAACACATAAATGTATATATTTATTATCATCAAATATTATTTTCTAGATGCTCATTTACAAACAACTTGGAATCAAGAAATAGTATATTTAAAAACACAGTATTATTGTGTGGGAGTTGTTTTTATAATCTATTGAACTATTTCAATATTAAATTAAGCGGTAGGCAAAAATGTTGGAAAAGACACACAAAAGTACACACTCACACGCGCACGTATATATACACAACAGATGTGACTTGCTTCACTTGAAAACATAATTTATTACTTTCTTTGTAGTCATACCTCATTTACTCAATATAGTAGTGCTTTGAAATTTGATCTTTTCCTTAGCTATGCTGAGTTTGCATGTAACTAGACACATCAAAACATCCATGTTTTTCTTACATGCCATGGGAAAGTGACAACATCCTTTCTTTGTGGTTTTGGTTAACATCTACACATCCTTCCCAAAACACAACCAGAGAATGTTATTTTGCTGATGGGAATGCAATGATATGCTTCACATATGACATGGTCTACTAAGGATGCTGCCCAAGAAAATCACAAAGTGAACTATGGGATGAGAGTAAGTCATTTTCAATATGAAATTTCAGCCACTGCCTGAATTTATCCTCCCTGTAACGCAGTGTGCAATCATTCATCCTTTTCTACTCCTAGTGGGATCCTGTCAGATATGCAACTGGTTGAGCAGTAAAAGGAATGATATGAAGACACAGAATTATCCAATTAGTACCTGTCTCAATCCCCCTAGCCCCCAAACGTTTCAAATTCAAGTAACTGTCTTCCTTTTTTCATATGTTCTGTCTTTTGGGTCCCATCCTTCTATCCAGAGACATTTTGAAGGAAGTGTGTTTCAGGGACCTCAGCACAAGAATGAAGGTCAGAAACTCATTATTTTGGACTATTCACCGTGAGCATTATACACCCACCATTCATTGAGCTCTTGCAAATAAAGTGATAAGCACATTGCTAATCTGATGTCTTATGCTATTGAATCCTTGAAACAACCTTAGAAAATTGACTCTATTATCCTTATGTCACATATTTAGAAACTATGGCACGGAGACACTCATGTTCTCATAGCTATGATATAAATGGGATAAGCTGGGATTTTAAAAAGAGTTTGTTAGGTCTCTAGGGAGACTTTTGATTTTTCTGTGTCTCAGTAAAAAAAATTCTGGAATAATCTAGAGTTTATAGCTATTTTGTTTCTCCAAAGCTCCATTCTCAGGTCAATTAAGCAAGGTCATTACTGCAGTTTGTCTCATATTCATATGCTCTGTAGCTTTCTGAAAGAGTCCAACAACAAGCCTCCAAAGATGTGGCTATATACCAAGATTGTAGTATATATACTATATACTAAGGATGTGCCTTCAAGAGGGTGTTTCAGAAAAAAAGGGGCCAGAGATGTGGCTGATGTTACACTGAAAAAAGACTCATGTCAGAAGATAAAAAATATACAAATTTGAAATAGTAACTAAAATCTCAGACATTGTAGATTACTTTTTTCCCCACGTTTCATTCTTTAGTTCAAATAGTACTTAAACTTCCTCGTGACACAAACCATATTTCCTTTTTTTGTGACACCTCATTATGTAAGTATTTTTCAGAAAATATTCCTCCAGTTTTGTTGAGAGATAATTGGCATACATCATTGTGTAGGCTAAGGCACACAGCCTGATGGGATGATTTACATATCAGACATTGTAGATTTCCATGAAAGGATCTTTGACACTGAGGCATGGTGCCCAAGATTTATTGAGTAAACTTTACCAAGATATGAAAGGGAGTATAACTACAGCCATACATTTTTGTCTTACTTTCTTTTTTGGTATTTTCCTTCTCCCAAAATTATTTTTTACCAAGACATGAGGGATTTCAGTGGGATATCATTTATACAAATATTTTCACTTAAAAAAATGGACCATATGTGGGGCACTTGGGTGGTTCAGTCGGTTAAGTGTCCACTCAGGTCATGATCTCACAGTTCATGGGATCAAGCCCCACACTGGGCTTTGTGCTGACAGTGTGACATCTGACTTGGGTTTCTTTCTTCCTCTCTCTCTACCCCTCCCCCACTTGCTGTCTCTCTATCTCTCAAAACAAATAAATTGAAAAAAAAATAGACCATATGATAAGACAATTTTGCATCAAAGGAATACATTTCTAGCAGTGAGATTTTAGGCACCTGGATGATATATTGGTGGCAAGAAATTTCTGAGGGCCCTATAAATGACTACCTGTTCACACAATGTGGGAAAACAGAGACGACTAAACTTTCTATGTTCCTCCCCCCAAAACTGTCCTTAAGGCAGTCCTTGACATGCAAAAATTAATCAGTCACCATACCTTCATCTCTAGCTTTCAAACTTCCCTAAGCTCTTGACTTACATGTTAACTTGCCACTAAAAATATTCACTTCAGTATTACAAAAGCATCTCAAATCCATGTACAAAACAGAATACAAAGTTTCTGCCCCTAAACCTGACCTTCTTGTTTTTCATCTTCTCACCATGCCACACAAGAGTCTAAACTGAAAAACACCTCCTACCCTTCTGTTTCATCCTCACTGTCAAGTCTCTGATTTAAACCTTCACTGTCTCTCGCTTGGATTTATAGAAAGCTTCCTACGTGATGTGCTGTCTATGTCACTCTCCTTCAATTCATACTCCATATTGCTACTAGAGAACATTTATAAAATAGAGCCGATCGTCTTTCTTCTCTGCTTGAAAATATTTATTCTATAGGTCATATCAAAGTCCAAACTTCTTCTTGTGAGTCAAACCTGTTTAAAAAGCTGACTTCATTGACTTTTCTATCTCAAATGGGCGCAGTATTGATTGTCTCAACGGCTCACAAAGCTCAAGTGTGAAAAACTCTAGGTTTTCTTTCTTTCCTGTAGTTGAATTGAACTCAGTTCTTGAGTGACCATTTTCATTCTATACTAAACTTCGAAACTTCAAAGTAAACTCAATCACCTCTGGGCTTTTCTTTTTTCCAGTCTAGTTCTCACTTTGTCATTCTCAAGAGATTTTGATATAATTTGGGACTTTCTGACTCCTCAATTCCTTCAAAGTGTTTTCTCTTTTCCTCTCCTCTTGGTCCTGGTTCTAAACCTCTGGGTGATTCAACAATTCCCTTTATGCTATTGCCGAGTAAGCAACACACTTTTTGGCCTCTGTGGTTATGCTGGCATCTGTAGCTAAAGTCCTCAGCCTGTTTCCCAGCTTAGGTGATACCCAGTGCTTATTTGGCAGATGGCAACTGGTCTGTCTGGAATTTCTCCATTGGCTCCTATGCAGCCTTTTGGTGTCTAAATTCCAACAAAGATTCAGCTATATCCTTATCCACTCCATTCAGATAACACCCAGTCTGCCCTGTGGTCTTCTGATTGACATATTAGCTTCTCTCCACCCACCCAATACTTAGGTTTTACTCAGAGCCTTAGAAGACATGAAATATTCTCAAAGTCATTTGGGGACCATAAGAAATTGAGTAAGAGATCTCCCAGGTAGATACTCATGCCACCATGATTAGGCTCTTCAGTGGAGAGCTGTATTCAAAAACTTTCAGACAGGGAGTAGGTTGACAATCTTCCCAAATCTTGGATATCAATCTTATAAGCAAATTCATTCCATGAAAATGAATTGAATACAAAGCTCCTCCGTGTTTTTATCATCTCTGCAAACTCTCTCTCCTCTTTAAAATGGAGCCCTTTTATCCAGGTGGATAAGAACATGAAAAAGGCAGAGAAGAGAACCACCTGTTTTCATCTTCTTACCAATCCACTGGTTGTATGCCACACTAAGGAGATAGAAGTAATAAATCTAGCATCTTTTATTTAAGCATTCTACATTAAAACTAAAACAAAAAAAACCGAAGCAAAAAAGCTATTAAAAGAAGATTTAAATAAATAAGAGGAAATATGTTCTTGGTTGGAAAACATCTGGTAGTGTAACTCTTTCAGCTGTGTTCTACTTCAAGATTGTTTTTCTACTCTCAGCTGACTTTCACACAAATACTGTAATAGCTTATTAATTTCTAAAAGAGAATTCTATTATTTTTATTGGAATTGCATTAATTTTTAGGGCAGAATAGGGAAAATTGACACATTCACAATACTGAATCTTCCATAATGTTTGGTGAAAAAACCCAGACATAAGAGTACATAATGTATGACCCATTAATATAACAAAACAAACAAACAAAAAACATTCTTGTTTATGCATCATTTTCAAAGCCCGTCAAGTGTTTTCTAAGGCTATCTCACTCCTCCATCTCAAGACAATCTACTCATTGTTTGCGGCTCGTTAAAAATGTGGAGTAAAGAACCAGAGAGCTATACACACCTTTGGAGGTGATGGGTTGCATCAATGGCCCTAAAGCCTCATCCCTTCCTGGGTGCTCACCCTTTGCCATGTAAACTTATAGTGTGTTTCTGTTATGACTGTAGATCTTAGCATGATATTTACCTTAGCCAATGAAATGCTAGCAAATGTGAAGAGAGTCTTGAAAAGCACTTGCAGAATTGACTTTCTCCCTTTCCGTAACCTCTGCTATTGCCATAAGAACACGGCTGGCTAAAAGACGTGTGCTGAAAGATAAAAGATATTTGGATCAGAGTCAAAGAGCCTAGTTGTCTCAGATGAAGCCTGTTTAAATCGGCCATCTACCTGCAGACCTTCAGACATGTGAGCAAACCCAGCCAAGACCAGCAGAGCCACCTAAAACACCCACAGCTGACCACAGATACATGATCCAGCCTAGCCAAGTTTATCAGCAGAACCCTACAGACTCATAAAATAGATGATTGTTTATTATTGAATACTAATAAACTTTATTATTGCAAACTAATAAACTTTTATGGCAGAAGATCATTGACATAACTTAGAGCTCTTTGTCTCTAGCCAATAGTGAAATTCCATAAATAAAGTTTGAGTTCTTAGGTTTTCATGGATTTTTCCTTTAAAGTGTGCATGACACCATTGGTTGTATCATATGGGATCCCAAAGGAAAATATGACACAATAAAATTAGAATAATTCCATGAAGCTTTAGTGAAGACATTGATTTATAAAAGTGGGCAGAGTATTAAAACAAACACACAGGGGCACCTGGGTGGCCAAGTCTGTTAAGTGTCTGACTTTGGCTCAGGTCATGATCTCACAGTTCCAGAGTTCAAGCCCTGTATTGGACTCTATGCTGACAGTTCAGAACCTGGAGCCTGCTTCAGATTATGTATCTCCCTCTCTCTCTCTCTCTCGGCCCCTTTTCCAGCTTGTGCTCACTCTTTCTCCTTTGAAAATGAATAAAATAAACTTAAAATAAAAAACACTAAACACCACACACATGAAATAACACCATATCCTAAGATGATTACTATTCCAAGGCCCAAAGAACCTAGGAGAAAGAGAGAAGTTATCAGACCTTGAGAAGAAATGTTAGTTATCAGACCTTGAGAAGAGAGAGTTACCATCTTTTGAGAAGAGATGTGACTTTTACTGAAAGGAAACAGCAGACCAAAGCACCTTGCAGGGAGGCAAGTGGGATTAAATATCTTGGCTTCATTCTTTTCCCTTCTTCCAACCTTTTGCCAGAGGCCTCCATTGGCCAAACCAAACCAAAATCCAGCAGGGTAAAAAACTCTTTGATATAATTCACATATGCGATTGTCTGGGGCATAGAGAATGGTAAAAAAGAATGAAGAAAGAATCTGAAGGAGTAAGCAGAAAATATCCAGTCAAAAAGTCCATGGGTTTATATGGCCGTGTGTTTGAACTTGTCAAATCTTTTCTTTTCATATTGGGGTGGGAAGGATATTGCCACAATTAGGCACCTTAAAATTAGAAAAGTAAAGTGTGCAGAAAGTAGAAGCAAAGGAGAATATGTTTAAACCTTTCTCATGTCACAATTTGCTTGATAAAGGCCCTTCCCAGAATGTGCTAAGTATTCAGTGAGGATCCAACAAGTAATTTCTAAGTTTAGTTATCTGAACTAAAAAGGAAAATCTAATACATGAATATACTATTAGTCTCTTGGCACCAATTCTAGAGGTAGTCTTCACATAAGTCTAATTTGCTTTGCCAGGGAAAATGGTATTAACGATACAATGAAATATAATCCTGTGTTGTATTTTTAGCCTCTTTCCATAGTGTAATTTTCCTGTTTCCCTACCTACTTTAAGGCAGGAGTTATAAGAAGATTAATATTTCTTTCTTGATGCTTGGTTCTGTTTATTAAGTAGGGGTGCTTGGATGGCAGAGCTGTGTTCTGTATGAAGCAGTAAGCAGGCAAGGGAAGAGGAAGCTCTCATTCACAGACCTTATAGAGGGCAATTGATATTCTGAGATTGATCTCAACAAAGACTAACTGATGCAAATTGAGTTATTCTGAAATATATTCTTATTTTGCTTTTATTCCTCAACTAAATTGGGAAAGACAATTGAGGCAAGTTAATGTGGCAGGAAAGAGCATGAAAGTATAAAGATTGATGGTCTTAAAGAAGAAAACCTAGGTTCAAATCCCGGCTATGGGAGGCTGGTGCTGATAAACTGAAGACAATCCTGCCTACATTACAAAGGCTATTGTTAGCATTAGGTGAGTCACAGTCACATCCAAGGAGCTGTTTTTTTATATCCTTGTGGTCATGTAGCCAAAACAGGCCGCATGACAAGACTTAAAAGCAGAAACCAAAAGAATATAATAGAATCTAGGTACAAACCATCAAACTCGACACTTTTTATGAACAGGTTGCCCCCGGCCTGTCTTAGATGCTAGCACAAGATTTTATTAATCACCAGTTAGCTTGTTATAGTCCATTTGGACTGCTACAAAAATGCCATAGACTGGGTGGTTTATAAACACCTTATAAACAATAAGCATTTATTTCCCACAGTTATGGAGGCTGGGAAGCCCACAATCTAGGTGCCAACAGATTTGATGTCTGGTGAGCACCCACTTCACAAATGGCTGTCTTTTCACTACAACCTCACATGGCATTGGGGGGAGGGATCTCGCTGGGTTCTCTTTTATAAGGCTACTAACCCCATTTATGCCTCATCACCTAATTACATTCAAAATTTCCACTTCCAAATACCATCACAGTGGGAACTGATTTCAACATATGAATTTGCTGGGGGACACAAACCTTCAGTTTATAGTAGTACCTTTTATCCAGGTTTGGCCAAGAATCAGGACTATGACCCCAGGCATTCCTGAGAGAAGCAGAGGGTTGCAACAGAACAACTGAGTTTAATCCTGTACCTACGTAATTTAATCTCTGAACCTTGGCTAAACTCTTAATTACAAGTCTCTTATCCTCATTCTTCTTTGTGCATCCTTTACAATGTTTATAAGCAAATATGGCAGGCCCATAATTGTGGAATAAATGTCATTTGAATGCTGTTGAACGACATGTTTAATGAGAAATTTGGCTACTGGTTTAGCTCGCTTCTTCTACAACCTGCTTTGAGTCACCCTTAGTTTGCTGTCTCATTCTTTTGGAGTGATCATTTATTTGACGGTGATACAATGGCTAATGAAACAGAGGTGACAGTTAAGAAGCATGTCCATAATTTTTTTTTTAATTTGAAGATCTAATTGGTTTTATTCAACAATTCATGAGTCAGGCAGCAGCCCAGCTAGCAGGTAGAAAGAAGCTCCCAAGAAGCTTATTCACAAATTCTTTAACCTCATTTGAGGTCAGGAACAGCAATAAGTGGCAGCAAGCAGGTTTTCTATCACGTGCAAAGGCCTATGACTCTTGGCAGCAGAACTCTAGGGTGGACTTTTGAACACACCAAGCCATTTCATGAAGGAGTCTAATATAACTAAGTTTTTCCTATGACATTAGGCAAAAGTAATACAGTTCCTGACAATGGTGTATGTGAGTGTACACGTGTGTGTATGTATGTATGTATGTATGTGTTGTGTTTTGACTCCTTCTAATAGAAAACAGGTCCTCATCGGACAGACTATGGCCTTTCCCCCACACATCTATATATTTTTTCAATTAGAAATAATTCTAGAGTATTTCAATAAGAAATAATTCCAGAAATCAATTTGAACAAATGCTTCACTCAAGGAAAGATGCCATCCAAATCTGTAGCTCTTCATAGTTATCCCACATAGGAGATAATGCAGAGGACAGGAGATGACTGCCCATTTCAATACTTCATACTTACTGTCAAATCTTTTCATTGTAATTTGTCATCAGTTGTAAAACATATGATTGATAAAGTTGAATGTTTCAGGAGGAGGGGTAGATAACTTAATATTAAAAATCTTAAAGTGAACCCTGTCTTGGAAATACAAATGTGGGGAAATGTGGTGTCTACATTTGTGCTAATGTATGGTTCTTCAACTGTAGATTGCATTTCATTGAGAATTAAGTCAATGGGACCTTAATGTCATGTGGCACATTGTACCAACACACATGTTGTTCCAAGAGATGAGTCAGGCGTAAGAAATGACAGTTTATGTTCATTGTAAAGTGCTAGAACAGACCCATAATTCAGCAACTGCCTTTTATTCCTGAGAATGCCCAAATATCTTTAAAGTCATGAGTGAATGCCACCAAATTTCTTTTTCTATTAGGTGAGGAAGAGGCTTGGCAGTGGTACCTTTTGTGGAAGTATAGGAGGGCAGAAATTGAGTCACCCCAGGAAGGCTTCAAGCAATTGCTTTGTTTTTGGAATGGGTGCCTCATGGAATGCACATATTTTATCTTGAATGTGATAAGTACCAGCAGCAGTCAGCAGTAACCTAAGAAAACGACAGTGGAAGTTCCTGAGTTCATCTGTTTTTTTCTTTCTTTGCTTCACCTACATACTTGAAGTATTGAAGTGATGTAGGAGTTCTTGTGTCAAGTTTATAGTGTTGATCTTAGAGCAAAATAGGAATACGGTGTCACACCTGGAAACCTAGGAATCAGAATTCTCAGTAAGTCCTGAAGAACCTCAGTAGCATCAGGAATGGTGAGCGGAAAGTGCTTACAACAGTGTTTTCTTTAATGGATGACATTTGTTTACTTATCTGTAGCAGTATCTACACTGATGATCAGGCATTGGTAGTCTGGGTAAAATAAAATACTGGTAAGATTTTCTATCCATTAGGGATAGTAATGAGCTAGAGGAGGTGAGTGTGGAATGCAATCTTTAGCCACAGCACATCTTCTTCAGCTCAGGCTGCCATAACAAAGTACCATAGACTAGGTGTCTTATGCAACAGACATTTATTTTCTCACAGTTCTGGAGGCAAGAAGTTCAAAATCAAGATGACAACCTGGAAGGGTTCTGGTGAGAGCCCTCTTTCTAGCATGCAGGAAGCCACCTTGTAGTGTGTCCTTATATGGGAGAAAGAGAGAGAGAGAGTGAGAGAGAGACCAAGCAAGCATGAGAAAGCAAGACAGCACAAACTCTGGTCTCTTCCTCTCCCCATAAGGACACTAATCCCATACTGAGAGCCCTACCTTCTTGACTTCATTTAAACCTACTTACATCCCAGAGGCCTCACCTCCAAACACCATCATTTTGGGAGTTAGGTCTTCAACATAAAAATTGGGGAGGAGGGCATGTATATTCAGTCATAACAGCATTCTGTTGAGGTGCATTCTATCTGAGGTGTTACCTGAGTGAAAGTTTAAAGGATGAGAAAGTAAAGTACAGAGGATAAGAAGAAAAGAATGTTCTAGGCAAGTGAGTCAACTGAGAAACAGCATGATATGAGAGTGTGTATTGGTGGCCCAGAGAAAGGAGAAGAAGAGGGGAGACCCCCGTGGTACTTGTTCATGCATATACATCCTCACCTGCTCCTCCAGTTTTGCCTTTCTCGAGAAGGAGGTTGGACCAGATATGTGGATTAGAAATATCTTCTCTAGGAGGGGTTTTTTCCCCCTGCCAACAAATCTATTTTCTCTTCTAAAAATAGCACTCTAACTTCCCTTTGAGAAACCACTATTCCTCCACTCTGGATTTATATCAATTAGAGCTGCTCCATCCCTATCTTAATGGAAAGCCCATGAACCAGGACTGTCCTAGCAGACATCACATTTCCTGGCACATGACCCAAACCAGACCAATGAAAGTCAATCTTAGGATTTTGACTGTAATCATTGAAAAAAGGGGACCTGGTTTCATTGATACTGTTTAACCGGAAGATTAGAAGGCTGAGAACTGCTGCTGTCCACCTTTATACTACAGAGGGAAAGCTTGCTTAAGAATTAAACACACGTAGAAGAAAAGAATGCCCAGAAATTTGACATAATATATTTCAGACAAGATATTTGAGGATTTGGATCCAGCTATACCAACCAGTCCTCCCAGACTCCTCACTTACATGAACAAATGGATTTCACCCCCTTTCCCTTAAGAAGCAGAGTTTTCTGTTCCTTGGAACCTGGAGTAGCGTGTATAATACAGCTCTCGAAAGGACTTGGATACATCTTACCCCACTTAAATACTGTTGTTCCTAAGAATATATAGAAAGTCATTAGGGATCAAGGAACCTGGTTTTTGGGCCTGACTCTGCTATTCTCTATCTGCAATATGTTTGGCAAGTCAATTAAATTCAATCTCCTTCCCTAAAAAAATACTAACAAAATATGCAGTGTCTATTTCAAAAGGTTGTTGTGAGGCTCCAAATAAGGTGATGAATAAGAAAGCACTTAACAAATTGAAAAATTATACTCATGCAGGTCATTAATTATCATTGTCATTGTAGACACAGACACAGAGATGCATGAAGATTCTCCAAGTGGTCAAGAGATATTAATAGACAGAACATGACAGGGTGTATATTTGCTCCTGGACTGGATTAATGATTTACTTGTGAGTACCTTTTTTTGGGTCAGAGCCAAAAAAAGTTCCATACTTCCCTTGAGTTGTGGCCAAGTTTTGTTTTTGTTTTTGTTTTTAATCCAATTTTTGGGAGTAAAGAGCAGAAAAAAGCTATGTAGTCGACAGCCCTCGGTGCACGAGATCTCCTCTGACCATTTTTATTATCACGCTGTGATTCTGCTCTTGTTCAGGTCACAGATCTATTTGCTCAAACATCCTAGGATGTTCAAGCCTGCCAATTCCCCTTAGTATAAGATTGATCTCATTACCTAGAAGCTATTTGGGGAAGCTGCAGATTAAACAAGTTTTTCTGTGTATTTCTCCAGACATTTTTGGAATTCTTTTAAACATGTTCATTTATTTCAATGTTATCTGTCATCTCCAGGGTCTAAAGTCATAACTCTATGACCTTGACATAGATAGGGGAGAGAGGGAGGAGTTCTTTCCATTTTCAAAATCTTTCCCTCTAAGAATAATCCACTTGGACAGGGAAATACAGAAAATATTAAATCAAGAATAGCCAAATTGTCCTACACAAAGTTTTCAGGAAGACACTATCCTCTTTTATGTACATGGTATTGAGGACTGGGAGGCTTGGGTTTCCTTATTAAGTCAGTAGTCTGTCAAATTTAGCTCCCAGGGGACTAGAATAAACTTATTTTCTTTCTTTTTCCTCAACCAAATTCCATAGTTCTTCCCCTCCCATATTTCTCTGTTTGCCTGAGGAAGTGAATTTTAACCCACATTCCCCACTTCCAAAAGTGGTAACTACTTTTTTTCTATTAGCTGACACCCACTGCTGTAACAGAGACAGAAAGCAAGAACGTGGAGGGAACAGCCAGGCACTTCAAAGGCCACAATGAAGACAGTCAAAAATATGAGACTGGCTGGGACTGTGCAAATAGTGGGTCACCACTGCTCTCATGATGGGTAACATTAGAGTCCCAAGGGAATATTTGGTGACTGCAAAAGTCAATCTTTGAGCTCATGATTCTTGGCTGAATTGTAGCATTCCCCTTCAAAGTCTTCTTATTTTTAGACTCCACCTCATTTCAGGGGACTGAAAAGGTCCATCTTATTCCTTATCCATAGAGGGAGGAGTAGATTTCACTATTCAAAGTCTATATGTGCTCCAAGTACAAAAAGATGCCATCTTCTCACTTGGGGTTTTATTCTCCTCCTCCTGTATACACACACCCCAACAGATAATCACTGAGCCATTCTCCTTGAAAAGTAACTTTGTGTTTGTGGAAATAAGGGAAATAAGCAATGAATAAGCGTTCTAAACATGGCACAGATACTGCTCCTACTGATTTACTAATATATAAAAGATAGGTGAACTGTGAGAGAACACCACCAACAGAGACCTGTTCCACCCTCTCCCAGCAAGGCAAACTTACCTGATCTCTTTGGATATCCAATTTGGTATTGTGTGGGGGTTTCCCCCTGCCTTAATTTTAATTCCCCACTAAAGAAGAGCAAAGTTCTTAGGAAACAAGTCACCATGTCATTCACCCTTGATTTCAATGCCCATTCCCAAATTAGGAACATAAAATGTAAAGTTCACGTCAAAAAAAAAGTCAAGTTCACTCAGCTGCCTTTTGGAAGAAATAATAATTCCAAACCAGTTGACCTGCCTGATGCAGCAGGTATCAGTGTTAGTCAGGCTAAAAAGTTCAGTCCACAGCAGGGGGGAAAACCACATGACTAAGTTATCCATCTGAAAAGTGGGATTCAGGGTGTTGAAGTTACATATGCAAACTGCAGTGGCTTATGAACAACAGCCAAAATAAAAAACGGCAAGCAGTTGATGAATATAAACACTTTTGTTGTGGATCCAAAGCATTTTATATTAATTTTGTTTTTGCTTTTATAGCTTTTAAGAACTGGTTCTCTAATAGGGTTGATATATTGCTCTTCTAGGTAAAAGATCATAACCATAAATTAATGTGTTTTTTTAAAGGAGTTTTACAATTTCCAAGAAGAAAAGAGCCAGACTCCAGCATGTGAACAGCTGGTCGGTGTGGGTGTTCCCTATGGGTGGCAGGAAGAGTCCTCTTGCCTCCACTTTGCTTATACCTGGGAACATACAAGAATGGAGCCGGGTACCATCCTTCTCGAAGGTCTTGGGAGATGTACTTTGTATAGACAACTATTCAGGAGTCTGGTGGAGGGATTTGGTCATATAATCCATACAACCAGTAATTGCAACAATTGTTCAAAATCCTCCCTGTTCAGGGAATGAGGCTCAGTAGTGAATACTGCCCAGGCTCACACAGCTCTCATTCTGGTGTTTTCAGGGGTCACCTCTGCATTTCATAGCTATGTACACAGGACAAGATATGGGATCTAGGACACGCACAGGAAGGAAGCCTGTCCCATTGCCCTATTAACCATGCCACAGCTGCACAGAAGAGAAAAAGTGTGAGAAGGTTATTATAGGAGTTTTGCCAATAGTTAATTAGACTACGGTATTAACATATACATTTTCCTCTCCCATTTGAGCCAAGATCCAGTGTAGGGACGTTGAAGATACTACCTGCAGAAGACAGTGGATTTTTTAAATTGTGGGGAAATATGTTGGCCAACAATGAGAAATCTGTGGGCGAGTGTGAGAGAACAGCTCCCTTGTCACAGATGGGGCAGGCAGCAGCTGCTTGCACTGGGACTTATGTAAGGCACTGCTCTCAGCTCTGGGCCCCCGGTGCCCAGTTTCCAGCCAGGATCCAAAGGGTCAGCATGCCAGGTGAATGAAATCCTGCCTTTGTTTGAGTGGCCCAGAGTCTCTTGCTCTGGGACGTTCCGTGCAACAGAAACCCAGACACACTTATTATACAGAAACCCAGGAGGGGAAGAGGAAGGAGGCTTGTAGGTGCCAAAGGCAGTGGCAAAAACTGAATAGGCAAGAACTTTCTCCCAGCCAAGTCCACAGAGTGTCCCAAAGTCTCAGAGATTCCAGTCTATGAGGATGGGAGAGAGCGTTCTAGAAAAGCAATTCAACTACTGTAACCCAGCACCCACATCAGAAATAACAGTTTTTAAACAGGAAGTTATGTATGGAGGATTTTTTAAGTGTTTTAAAAACATAATTTAATATAGGTATTTCGTAATTTAATATAGGTATTTCACTGTATGTATTAACTAGATTGAAGCTGTTAGGTCTCTACTGAACAGACACAGACTATGTAGCACAGTACTGACATTATTAATCCACCAAAACAATGAAGTCATAATTAAACTGTTAGGTGATGTCATGTAAATCCTGTAATTATTTTTATTTCAAAAGTAGTAGAGAAATAGAAAATAAGGGAAAATGTTATAATATCCCTACTAATCTACCTCAAACACCATTATATACAAAACTATTTTATGAGTTTTGATTGAGGTTAAGCTTCTCCCATTGAATTGTCTGTTCTCAGTCCTGACCCTCAGGAAGGTAACAGCAGAGAAGGCCTGCTTTACTGGATATTTACAATTACTCATTCAAATATAAATATGAGAGAAGGCACAGTAAAATTTTAAATCCGGCAAAATACCAGATATTTATTGAAACCCTACTGCATACCTAACACTGTGCTGCTATTATTACTGCACATCAAGTAATCTGTGGCTCCCACCTTCAAATATAAATGACATGATAAGTTCATGTTGGCAAGACTTCCCTATTTTAGTTGTATTTTTGTTATACGGTGGCATGCCTGAAGACGTGCTTCCTTGCATCTAGGTTGCTGATTCGCAGGATGTGGGGGAGCTTTAACGTGAGATGTAAAAGAATAATTAGCCTCAAAAGTCAGGCAGGCAGTCAATAATATTTACCAAGTACCTACCCCATCGCGGCAGGGGCCTGTAAGTAAGTTGGTTAACAAGCAGTTTCTGACCATCTACTCAGTATGCAGTAGATGAAGTGCTGTGAAAAATAAAAGAGGACATTGGAAGCCCATGCTCCGGAAAGATTTTCTTCTGAACACAAAACCCACACGTGGGAATTGACTTGGGGGGCACTGACAAAGAAACATGGGAAATTAGCATACTTCAAACTGAGTTTGGAAAATACATACAGAATATAGACTACAAGAGCCGTGAAGCTTGGACAGGGTCTGTCCCAAGTCTCTCAGAGAGAAAGGAGAGGTGCAGGGGTTCACTCATTTTAAAAAGTCACATGCTTCAAGTTGCACTTCCTTTCTGTATTTCAAAGGTTTTATTTCTCTCTAATGGTGAAGTTAAAAATGTAATCTGAGAGCACTATTCTCTGACACACTGTGGGAGAGCAGGCTATATATGAAGACCTGGAGAGAAATCTTAAATGACTCAGCACTGTTGGCAAGGGATTATCACTCCTCCTACGAAGCTCTAGAGCGACTCTCGAGGACGCCTGGCTGCCATGATTGGTGGCACAGGGAAGGAATGATGGGATTTGAAAGCACTAAAGTCTTTTGTTTTCTTCTGGGATAGCAACAGTTTTAAAGTAAATTACGAATTTGCCAGTAGTTTTGGCTTTAATTTAATTCTGCAAATACATATGGAATTGGTACTGTGGACCCTGGAGGAGATGGTCCATGATTCGTCCCAGCTCTACAAGATGCAAAAATCTCTAGTAAGCAATACTGGTAGCATCACAGAGGCGAGTGGTACCTAAGGTCTTCCTGGTACAGTCTGCAGAGAAGCTCTCCCTTCCTTTACAAAACAAGAGAGCAAGATAGAGCCATTCCCAAAGAGTAGAGAGAAGAGATCAGAGGGAGCAGGAGGGATTGCTAGAGTCCAAGGGTGAAAACAGACGGCTGTGATGAGTACCAGAGAGGGGCAGAGGAGACACACTATTCAATGAAAACTTTGTAGCTGTGTTGGTAAGGCAACACCACCAGTGATGTCTTGCCCTGGAGTTTGGCAACCAAGTGTCAGAGTCTTTGTAATAGTGATCTTCCCAGCCTCTGCAGGTTTTTCTTTTGTTTGTTTGTTTTTTATAGACACAGGCTAAGAGAATATACTGCTATAAGTATATTCATGGTATGCACATTTTATCTTTAACTCCACTTCTTTCTCTGTTATTCAAAAGAATATTCCAGAAAACGAGTGAGAATAATTTTTATATGGATATCTTTGAATCTAGTTTAATTTAATATTTTCATTGAAATTAATCTTTGGAGACATAAAATGAAGCTACATTATTACACATAAGGTTATTCACAACACTTACATTCATAGAATGTAAAATATGATGCAGTTTTAAAATTATTTTACACTTTTAAGTAGTCAATTATGTAGAAAAAAAATCACTTCTATACAATGAGAATCAGTTGTGCAAAAATAAACTTAGAAAAAATTTATGAATTTATTTGTATTTACTAAAATATCAAGAATATTATCTTTATCATTTCTGAAAAGTATGATTTTTTAAACAGTAAAGGCTAATAACTGTTGAAGTCAAAAGACAAGAGAAAAACATTGAAAGATTATGTAAAATTTCTCATTTCTAAATCTCTAAAACATCACAAGTACCATTGTTTCCAGCTTAACTTGGATAATTTTAAAATTCTGATTTCTCTTCACTATTTTGAAATAATTCCTTTAATGGCACACTACAAATTCTATTTCTTCTTTGATAAGAAATGCAATTCTCCTCTGCGTATATAATTCTACTTTCTATTTTAGACTTCTCTCATTAGTATTTCTTAAAAATTTTATTATTTTCAATTCGTGGTGCTTTATCCATTAGCAAGTACAGTTGCTAATAGCTCATAAATAACAGCAGTACACTGAGAACCTCTGTTTGAGAGGACTGGGCTCTTCAGTCCTGTCGTGAAGGGCAGAAAGCCAGAGAGAAAGCAGCCTTGAGAAGCAGTGCTAGAGAGTTTGGGTGAGCCTGTCTCAGGAGGTAGGAAAATATAGATTAGCCCGATGCCTTGAAAGGGCAGCAGGAGATATGTGTGAATATCATAGGTTTTTACTTTTAGAAGAGAGAGGTTGATACCCTTTTAGCAAATTCATGCAATGCCTGGTGTGTGTATGTGAGACAGAAACTAAGGCAACAGACTAGTAACCATGATTAAGACAGAAAGTTGTTATATGAAACTGAAAATGAATTAGTATTATCTAGTGACTTCAAAACTAATATCAAGAGATAAGAACCTAACAGAAGAAGCCTATAGAACACTATCTCTCTAGATAGATAGATAGATAGATAGATAGATAGATAGATAGATAGATGATAGATAGACAGACAGACGATAGAGAGAACACTATAGAATATTAGCATGGAACAAAGGCAGCCAGATGGATAGTGAAAATCTGTTTCCTAGGGAGTTTGGTAATTCCCAAGTGAAGAAGGATATATGATTAAGTTCAAATCACGCTTCTATTATTGTAATTACAGTTAGTTACATAAGAGTTTGCATCAAATGCTATATGTTTAAAAATCCACTATACAACCTCCTTAATCCATCTGAATTAAGTATTTTACTTCCAAAGTTTTAAAATTTAAGGACTATGAACATAAGAACTCTTAAATTTCAGTGAGCACTAACTAGTAACGGTCATGATTTTGGTGTTCAAACAAAATCTCCACTGAGTTCTTCATAATGGGGCTTTATATTTATTTATTTATTCACTCATTTCACAGATATTTTGGGGCACTTATCATATTCAGGACACTGTTCTAGACTTTAGGAATATAGCTGTGAACAAGGCAGGTAAGTTGTGCCCTTTTCTGAGACTTAAATGGAAACAATCCTCTATATGGTTACCTTCTACAGTCTCTTTAAATTGTAACTATCTTAGAAACATATCCTCATATGTTAAACCAGATTTCCAACCCAGACTTTGACCCAGTGCTGTGATTTTCTTCTTATTTCATGGTTTGAGAAGAGAGCTATATGGATGTGTAAACAAAGACTCTACGCTTCATGAATAGGGAGTTACCCAGCACCCAAGAAATAATTAGGCTGATTAGTTTCTTCTGCTCTGGCTAGATAATGTGTGTGTGTGTGTGTGTGTGTGTGTGTGTGTGTGTGTGTGTAAACTCAGAGCGAAAACTAGGAAGCCAGAAGAAAAGGAAGAATGCTTATGAGACATTCTCAAGCCAATCTCCTGAGTGTCCTTGTTTTGTTCTGTTTTGTTTTGTTTCTACTGAGTTTTAAACTTAAATCAGCAAAGGCAAGCACGCAAGCAAGAAATATGAAAAAGAAAAAAAATCTGGCTGATAAAAAACACCAGATTTTTATAATAAAATAGTTTTCCAGTTATTAACCCATCCACAATTTCCTCAAATGAAAAATTACCATCATTGCCTGATAGTCCAGATTCAGCTTTAAATTGTGGACAAATGACCTTTTAAGGAATAAATCTTAGTGACGCATCATTTGGGTGGCATTTGCTTCAACACACAATTGCGTTGTGAATTGTCTTCATGTGTTTTGTTTTCTCTAGCAACTGGATTTCTTTGTTTTTTTTTTTTTTATAAGTCTCAAACTTAGGGCCACACAAAAGGTAACTGCATGTTTTCAATTTTTATTCATATAATATGTGTGTTGAGTATGGCTTTGGAATGATAGTTGGGCAAATTTCTAGAAATTGAAGTATTAGTTCCCAAAATACGTATTTTAGAGTCGTTACTGAATCGTAGGAAGTAATTCCTTACAGACATTGTATAAGAAACAGATTTTACAACACACATATAACCTAGAAGCAAATAAGCAAATGAAAAATTAAATGCTTTTTTCTAATATCATCTCATATATAACTGACCATCAACAACTTCAGTTGCTCTAATCTTTGTACTGTTTATCAGACTCGTCCCTGGTATATATTAAAGTGTTCTTAGACAGAAATCTAACACTCTTCCCTCTTACCGGATTATTTTCTCTCCCTATTACAAAACAAGAGTCAGCAAATTCAATATTGGCTTGCCCCACATTCTCATACCACACCCTGAGAGCGAGAAAGAATTCTGTCATTGATTAGAGATGTGTAAGCCATAACACTTTGAAGACATAGCCCTCAAGGCAGCCATGACCAATCCATTGAAGTGGCCACAGAGATGAAATCCTTTTGCCATCAAACAAACAACAAACCAAATTGAGATGATGAGTTTAATGAGTGAGGTTAGCAAATGTGTCTGCCAGGAACATCAGATAATTAGAAAGTTCAGTTAGTTATTTGGTGAGCATTTAGAATATCCTTAGCACTTTGCTAGGAAATGCAAGAAGTTAAAAAAACCAAGTGCATGTCATAGTGTAAGTCAAGAGTATCGCAACCTAGGTCATGAGGCAAGATCAACACATATATGTATTTTTCTTTTGAGACAGAGAGCACACATGTGCATGAGTGGGGGAGTGACAGAAGGAGAGAAAGGATCTTAGGCAGGTTCTATGCCTAGCACAGAACCTGATTCAAGGCTCAGTCTCACGACCATGAGAACACGACCTGAGCTGAAATCTAGAGTTGGACATTTAACTGACTAAGCTACCCAGGCACCCCAAGATCAACACATAAAAATGAAAAATGTGTTATCCATTGCATAGGTACAAAGAAGGGCTAAAGAGATTTAAAACAGACTGAAATCAGCAAGGTCTAGAGTTATGAGTAAAGTTTTCGTGGATGAAACTTGAAATGAAATTTAAGCTGAATAATTTTTAACTAGAAAAAGGGAAGTTAGAAGAGCATTCCATGCTAGAGGGAAAAAATCTAATAAAAAGGAAAGATGTGGGATTAGGTATGGAATACTCATCAGAAAACAAAAAGACTAGAATCATTAGGAAGGAAAGAACAAGGCAGAAAACCAAACAGTTAAGTCGGAAAGAAGATAAAGTCTTAGAATATATGACCATATACCCAGACAGGCGTATTTCAAGTTAATACTGGAAGTAAGGAGCCTCTCAAAATGTTTTGCATTTCAAATCAATTCAATAAGTCTCTATAGTAAGCCCTGGTGTATGAATTAGAATCCACCCTCCACCCCACCTACTCATTAGCTCAAACATTAACCTCTGTGCCTCAATTTCTTTATTTGTAAAACAAGGACCACCGATTTCTTTGTTTTAGAAAAAAGAATCATATTACCACCACAGGGTGAAGATGAGGAAAAAATGATTTTATATTGATAAATGTCTTAGAACTGTGCCAGACACATTGTAGGCACTCTATGGATGTATTAAATAGATAGAAAACACATCATGGTTTACAGAAATAAGAATAGATCTGAGATGCACATGGCAGAAGCTTACCAATGATCTATTGTCTTTTCTTTAATTTTTTTTTTTTTTAGTTTACTCCACTTAAAAGTGTCAAGGAGTGTCCTCTGGTCGAGAGTGAATGACTCTTGGGTGTGAGGATATAAATCTGGTTCTCATAGGCAATTGGGAGGGCTGAGGAACAGAACATATCCTTATAATGTTTTCAAAGGACACTTTGTTTTATGTCTCTAGTGATGAAAAGGAGGCTTAAGCAAACAAACAACCTAAATAACCTTGGTTTTCACTAAATGTAGAAGTGAATTCTCACATACGTTTTCTCAATTCCACACCATGAGATATACCACCACACCAACAGCAAAGGCTCAAAAGATAACATACTTCCTATTTTGATATGGAATCTTACAGTTTAGAAAGCATGTTTGCAAAAATTGGCTTTCAGGACAATCCCCACATCACTGAGAGGTGAATGAAGGGATCCTCTTGCCTCATTTTACAGATAAAATATTGAAATACCAGCCATAGGTGAGGGGCCAGATCTGCCATTTCTTACTCCAAAGTTCTTATTCTTGGCCATTCTGTCACTTAGACCTTGTTCTTCCCAGTGTCTTAAATATGTGTTCTATTCTCTGCCACTTTCAAAAAAATTATCTGGAGAGCATCACTGATGTCCTCCTATTTTGTCATCTGCCTGAAGGAAGGAAGTAAGCTAACTTTACAATAAGTATTTTCATTTTGGCGACCTCCAGTTGAAAACTGCTTTAGAACCCTTCATCAAACAATCTGAATCAAATGGATATGCTTAGGCTTTCGGGTGGGTGAGCTTTGTGATTAGTTGTCATAAAACTAGTCTGGGCGAGGTGGGTCCAGAGTGATACAGGGGTCAGAATTCAAGTTCCCTCTATTCTCCACTGCACATTATATTTTTGAGACCAGAAATTCAGTCCGTAACTCATCTGAGACTTCCGTGAAATCTTGGAGGAATCCTTAAGTTCCTCCGAAATTTAAAAAGCAAGCAAACAAGGCAGTGAGTGGGGAGTGGAGGAGAGGTGTAGGAGTGGAAGACAGTGTATTTTGCCCTCTGGGTCTACTTCCAGGGTTCTATGGAGGGTGGAATGTGCTAATGTATGTGAAATTTTCACACTAACTCCAAGGGACCTCGTGAATGTTAGGGACTATTACAGAGAGTTTGAATATGTCTTCCACTAGCTCTTTGTTGCATGCACTTTTTACAAGCTTGTGTTTTCCCTCTAAAATGAGTAGCAAACATTTGATCAAATAAAACATTACAAACATCTCTATCAGTGACTTTCCTCCTAGCATATGCTCATTTTCCTCCCCATCAGTGTTCACTTGTCATTTGCAGAAGTGGTTGACTGACTTGCCTAAGAAATGTTTCCCTTTGCGCAACTCTCAAACTGACGCAAAGGAAACTCTTCCACTATTCACCATTTTGCTCACCATTAAAGCAACGCTGCAAATAAAATCAAAGTGATGTCATCTCCGTATTCATTTCAAGCTGTAAAAGTCTGGGGTGAAGTACCCAGAAGTGGATGAAGAACTCCATAACCATCTACAACTTTGACAATTTGCTTAATTGTAGAAGATCTCGTGCAGGAAAAATAGACTCATTCTCCCCAGACCTGGTGAGACCAATTGTATTCAGAATAACAATTTAAAATTTTACCATAAATGGCCCTTTCTGGTGGCAAAATCAACTTGAGAATCCCAAATTCAGTAGATACTGAGTACCAAGTATGTACAAAGCACTATGAATACAAAGACAATATGTACAAAGTGCTGTGAATACTGCAAAGACATCATCCCTACTTTTAAGAAAGCTGCAACCATGGGTAGTATATAAAGACACATACATCATAGACTAGGTTCACTGGAATGTAGGATCCTGATGGAAAAGTAATGGGGAATAAGTTCAGAGTCATACTGTAGGAGGCTCAGTGTGGAGAGTGCTAGTGTTTTGAGTATCTATTACCTAGTACTATCCAGTACCTCATACAATCTTACCAAGAGTCCTAGGAAGTAACTGTTATCACCTCTGTCTCATAGATGAACTAGATTTCGAAGATATGAAATAAATAGAAATAGACTGAGCTGGGATTTGAACTCAAGTCCCTTTGATGTCAATGCTGATGGAATTTCCTCACTTTCTCCCGAAATGTCTGCATAAGAAATTTTCATAAAAGCCTAGGTAATTAGGAGTCATTGAAAATTATTGAGCAAGGGAGTAAAAGAATAGATTTAGGTGTTTTGAAAGATCAATTTGACATTAATTAGTAAAAGGGATTAGAAACAGGGGAAAGATAATCAGGGAGACATTTAAAAAGCTATTTTAATTGTCTGACTAAAGGAAATGAAAGTCTGATCTAGATCAGTGGCAACAAGATGGGAAGGAAGGGAAGAGACAAGAGATACTGCAAAGTTTAATTTATTAAATGTGGTAAATGTCTAGCTGTGGAGGAAACTAAACTGAAATGAGATGGATCACGGCTGGATGAAGTGAATACATCTTTGACAGATGCCGTTGAAGGGTATACTGACCTTGCGTTGACCTGTCAATGAGACAAGCTCCTTTTTAATTGCAAATTTCCATGATTTCAAGAAAGGTCTACATAGGATCAATTTTATTGGAAAACTATAGAGATGGGCACCAGGGTAATCTCACCCTTGGCTAGAATTCATGGTTCAGCTCTTCAAAATTTATTCAAAGAATAACACTTAGTCCCAAATGTCCATTGACCCCAACTTAAATTATGTAGTAAATGGTTGTCTTGTCACAAAAAGGTCTACCTGGTTGGGCCACAGGCATTCTGGTCAATCATTATCAACTGAAGTTCAGTCCCTAAACTTGTAAGGCAACTTTCAAGCATTTTAAAATACTAAGTTTCATTAAAAAACAACAACAACAACAACAACAGAATGAAAGGGGAAGGGAGGCAAGAAAAGGAGCAAAGTTTCAAAAGATGCTTTCAAAGATAATATGCAATTTGAAAGCTTTATAGACAGTCATTTTAGGTAGTGCTTATCTTAAATTAATAGAACCTGCTAGCTCCAAGAATCTTTCCGGTCACCTAGGATTTATTTCACATGTTGTTAGCAAGTGGCAATATATAAAACACCAGATCTAATATTCAAAATGCTTGTAATAGCAAAGCCCTTCCTGCCAATTTTAATAGCATTAAAATGACTACACACGTCTAGCAAATCTGCTGGCTTCCAACAGCTGGAATCAGACCAGATTCACCTTCTGTCTGCTGCATGAAGCCAGAACTTGAAGACAGGAGAAAAATTAGTGCTGGTATTAATTCTGACCTTCTGATCTTCTATTACCCCCATTAGACTAAACTTATAAAGTCTACATTTCCCACCACTCTAAGAAGGGACAGCTGGACAGCAGAACACAGGGTACCTAGGGCCTTGTAAAATCACTGACATGAAATTGCAGAGAGGTATAAATGAGGGAGATGCCCCTTCTTTATGTACGCAGAAAAGAGATCAGACTTCATCTATAGTAATATGTACGGAACTTAGAAAAGCATAGGAAAGCCCCTCTAGGATATGGGGATGGAAGCCCAAAATGATCTAGAATGGATTAGAATTATGGGAGACCCTAAAGAGAAAGGACTAGAATGAAACTGGGCACTGAGGTAAGAACAGAGGAAATGGGTAAAGAAGAGAGAAGTATTTCTAAGGAAGAGTTTGGTCACATCAGAGCAGGCTCTTTAGTTATATATCCAAGCTAAGTATACTCTGAAGAAATGAAGGAAAAGCAGAAATTTCAATGGGAATGCAGGGAATTGTATGATGATGCATCTGGGTGCACATCCTGATCAAGTTAGTAATTGATTTGAACAAGTGATTAAAAATTTCTAGTCCTTAGTTCCTCAGCTGTAAAAATAGTCCCTTTTCACTCCATGGCTCTGTATTTTTCAGATTTAACATCTATGATTTTCCTTCTTTAAAAATTTTTTTTTACATTTATTCATTTTTGAGAGACAGAGAGAGAGAGAGAGTGAGACACAGAGAGAGAGGGAGACACAGAATCCAAAGCAGGCTCCAGGCTCCAAGATGCCAGCACAGAGCTGGATGTGGGGCTTGAACCCATGAACCATGAGATCATGACCTGAGCTGAAGTCAGACACTTAACTGACTTAGCCACTCAGGTGCCCCTAATATCTATGATTTTCTAATATAACTTCTGGAAGTCGAAGAATTGGTAGAGCCTTTCAAAATTATTCAGTCCAACTCCTATTTCTGGGTTCTCAAAATGACAATAAAAGGAGTATGGAATTTTGAGATCGTATGATTTTCATTACTTAATCCAATGCTTAGAGTATTTTGATAAATGTAAATTAACAAGAAAGTTTATCAATATATATGTAAGCTACCTTTAAAGTTTCCTTGAACACACCGTAAGACCTGAACAAAAGTTATACATGCAAGGGGTGCCTGGCTGGCTCAGCTGGTTGAGCGTCCAACTTCAGCTCAGGTCATGATCTCAGGGTCCATGATTTCCAGCCCCGTGTCGGGGTCTGTGCTGACAGCTCAGAGTCTGGAGCCTGCTTCGGATTCTGTGTCTCCCTTTCTCACTGCCTGTCCCGTACTCACACACACTCTCTCTCTCCGACTCTCTCTTTCTCTCTCTCAAAAATAAAAATAAACATTAAAAAAAATTTAAGTTATATATGTAACTAACTTTGGGAAATATTGATGTGGAAAATTCAAACTTGTAAAACCGATGAGTTAAAGGGCAATTCCTTCATAGAGCAATTCACCTTAGCAATCTTCTGTGTGGAAATTTTCTCTTCCTGGAGGATGTAAAACATTTTTCAAACTGAATTTTGTAAAGCAAAAACAAATTCCAATAGGAAATTTTTGTATAAAGCGAATTGTCTACAGTAAAATATATTCAGAAAACTGTTGTAGAGTTTAAAATGTTTTGTATCAGGGTCAAGTTCTGAAATTACAAAAACATATCTGCATTTTGGTTATAAATATTTTACTAAAGATCTAATCTCACTGAGAGTAAAAGTCGAATTCCATAAAATGACCTGAAGCCTTACAAGACCTCTTCATCTCTTACCCTCCTGGGTACCATGCATTTTCATCTCCTACTGACTTCTCCCATTCCCTCCCCACTCCCACTTACTTCCTTACAACCATGCTGATCTTTTCACTCTTCTTGTAATGTGCTGGCATGCTCCCACTGAAGAACCTTTTTACTTGCTCTTCCCTCTGATTAGAATACTCATCCCCCTAGATATCCAAATGAATTGTTCTTTTCCTCTTAGTGGAGTCGTTCTTGGAGAACCTATTGAAAATTGCAAAATGTTTTTCCAGTTTCATTTGCTTCCATTAAAACCTATCACTAACATACTAGAAGTTTTACTTCTGTGCAGTGTTTATTGTAAGCTTCACGAGGTCAGGTGTTTGATCTATTTTGCCTTATCCTTGGTGCCTTGAGCAGTATTTAGTATAAGGAAGGATATTTATTTGCTGAGTTAATGAATAGTCAAAGATGATGGCACACGGATCATGGCTCTTTTCAATTCTAATTCTTAAAAAAGATAAAGAGATGTCTAACATGTCATCTCCCCATTCATTTTACAAACCATCAAAAAAAGAGATAGGTCAAGAGTATCCTTATTTTAGGAGTCTGTTGTGAATTACATGATTAGAAATGCATATTTGTGGAGTCCCCTAATTTTTTATGAATCATGTGTCTTTAGTCTTGATTCAAAATAGTTCAAAACAGATGTTATCAATTTTATCCAGATAAATGATATGCTTATAACTGAGTTGAAATACTAGATAAACATTTATTAGCCAGTATGAATATTAATATTTAATAAATTGAATTTTCTCAAGAATTCTGGGGGTTATCTCAAATGGAGAAACATCTCAATTTGAGGCAGAAATTTTGGGAGTCTTGGGATTCATATTTGGTTCCATAAAATTCTAAAACATTGTGGCTTATTAAAGCATGGTTTTCTTTCTTCTCGACCATTTTTTAAAAAACTTATCTACACAGATACTACATCTTGCTCAATGATTGTTGTACATCTAGAGGTTTGCCCCCATCAGTGGCAGCTGCAAAAACTTAATGTTCACTTCAAATTCATCAAAGATTGTGAATCTCTTCTGAAAGTATGGCTTCCTTTCTTCTGTATAAAAGTGATTCTACTGAAATAATCATACTTTAATAATGGAAAACAAGGACAGTAGGAAGCCCTGGCTTGAAAATAGATGCAAATACTTCCTTGAATAAATCCATAATGTTCTGATCTCTCTTTCCTCACTGTTTTAAGTTTTTTTTGTGTGTCTAGTTGTCTTCAATGTCAATCAGAATGTGTCCACTGAAGAACAACAATTCTAAAGGCCTCTTTTTTTTTAATGTAGGTTATAGAAAGAATTGTATTGTAGGTTATAGAGAGAAGATAATTGTCAAGATGTTTCTTCATATAAAGTACAAGTTTTCATTTTATTTTAGCATTCTTCCAAATGTTCCACAAATCAGTGATTATTTAAGGATGTGGATATCAAGAAAGTTCACCATTTTGATCTCTCCCTGCATTATGCTTTATAGTTAAACTAACTTGCAATATTTGGCACACACTTCTACAGAGTGATAGAGAATTAGTAAACCAACTTTCTTTTTTAATTTAAACATTTGTAACTTTCCTTTGTCCTCTTTCATTGGTAAGTGGAGTCAATTTTTCCATGCTTAGGCTAAACATCTCAAATTCCTTATTAGTAGGGGGTTAGACCACACTGGTTCATGTATACCAGCCAGTCTGATAAAATCTATTTTGCTGAATTCTCAATCATGAAGCACCCTGGGGAAAGGTAAGTTGGATTGGGCCTGTGGAATGAGTTTTTGAATAAGCCCTGGACTATGAGTCAGATGACCTGCGTTCCTGTCTTATATTGCCAGGTACTAATTCTGGGAGTATGGACAAGTCATTTAACCTCCATGAGCCTCAATTTCCTTATATTAGAGGGGGGAAATATTGTGTGTGGTTGTTTTTTTTTTTTTTATTATCTCACCCTCAGAGGGATAGGTGGGGATTAAATAAAACAACACTGCTGTTGTTAGTGCTTTATGAACTGAATGATATTATATACAAATGTGATAAATTATTAAAACTGTCCCAATTATTGCCAGCTGAAGTTTGGTCCATGCCTCATTTCTGGCTAGGCTACATTCTTTTCTTTACCCTTTGGCTATTACCTTACACATTCCAGAAGCTGCACAAATTATTTTGCTGCACTGGACATTTGTGATGTTTAATATTGTTGAAAATAAATACTTTTGAGAATGATTTTTGGTCTGAGATTTCATTGTAATTTTTTTTTCCAGGTAATCAATCCTGGGCAAAATATGTAACAGTATTTCCAACACCCGCCATTATCTTTCTGGCAACACCATCTCAGGCTTCTCAGAGCCCTTCTTTTCTCTAGGGAGTCTAATGCTTCATGTGGCTTCGATGCCAGAAGAAACCCTTAATCCAGCAATAGTGGCACTCCATCCTTGATTTCCTATGTAAGTACCACCTGTCGCTGGCCTCCCATTCTCTAATACCATACTTCCTAATGGATCTGGCTACAGCTCCATTCTTGGCAAATAGAGCCAATCTGATTAACTAATTGGCCCTGAGTTAATAATGGAAATAATGTCTTAATATGTTTTCTTCACCCAGGTTTACAATTTACATTTTAATATATGTTTGTCATGCCTTACCTTAAAGGTCATAGGGTTTTCTAGGGTTCTTTTCTCTAAGAGGAATCCCCCTTCTTTCATCCTTTGCTTTATCTAGTTAATGCTTATTCTCCTTTCACTAAAGAAGTTTTCTCTGATCTCCCTTATTAAATTGATTCCTTCCCGTGTAATTTCGTATAGCATCATGGGTTTTCTTTTCTTCATATCATCTCGTGTAGCTCTAATTTTACATTTATTCACAGATTTTTTTAAGGACTTTCTCCCCAACACCATGCTAAACTCTAAGAGAGTATAGACTATCTTAATTTTATTTTTCATCTTCATGCCTCAGGCCTAGAAAATTGGAGGCACTTGATAAATATTAAATAAATTAACAGGCTTGTATATGAAAAATAAATTTTTTTTTATCACAGAGATTTTACTTTTGAATCACCTCCTGAGGGTGATGAAGGAGAGTCAATGGGAGTTCTTATTTGCAAGCAAAACTTGACCCTCAGGTTTTTTTTTTGTTTTTTTTTTTTTTAAGCAGGAGTAGATTTATTTGAAGGACTTTGAGGGTAGATGTCAGCAAGCACTCCTCAACAATCAACTGTGTCCTGGAAGATCAGCTTTAAAAACAGAAAATAAAATAACTCCAAGTATTTGAACCCAGAAAAGAGAACACTCAGCTATCTCATGGGCAACAAAAGTTTGACTAAATGTCCCTTCTGTTGCTACCTGCACTATTGGCTCTCCTTCCACTGTAATTACTGCCCTCATTTCTGTGTTAAAATTAATCTGGCCTCTAAATACTACCACCTTCTTTTACCATTAAGAGTTATCGTGTGTCCAGCCATTCTAGGTTCATAAAAGCTTAGAGGGAACAGAAGAGAAAACTTCTGCCATGTTCTGTTTAACTAAGCTTAGGTTATGTATCAATCATGGCTAGAAGTATCTTTAGTAGGAAGAGACTATATGTGGCATGTTCCGAGAATTACAATCTAACCCAGATTGTTTCCACTTCAGAGAAAGAATTCCATAAGAACACCAAGGGATGGGTGCTGAGCACCAGAAAATCTCATCAACATAAGTAAGCAGTAAGTTAGTATAATACTACCTCAGTTTATTGAGAAGAAATCTGAAAATGGCAGAAAAAGCTAGAGGAAAACATTTAGAATCCTTCCCATAGGTCCAAAAAGAAGCATGAAAAGCAGAGGTGGTTAAGTCTCCACGGATTCAGATATTAAGGTTAATATGTACATGGCCAGTATTTCCACAACAAAACATTCACTTAGGAATTAGAATTCCAACGAGGCTCTTCATCTATTTGGTGACTAATCACCTATGACCAGCCATGATGGAACAATATCTTCCCCAAATAAACCTATGTCAAAAGTCAGAAGAAGTTGGAGCACCAAACAAAACCCTTAGTTTTCCTCATTTTATTCCTCTTAATGCATTCAGACTCTAGTAAATTAATAGGGCAATAACAAGATGCTATATCAAATGCTCAATACATTGCCCAAAAGAAATAGATTCCTTTCTTTCAGATGCTGCTGTATAGAAACTTCCATAGTTCCCTGGTCTTTCCGTTTAACTGCTCTCTATGTCCATATTCTGTGTTCTGTTTTTGTTTTTCATAAGTATCTCTATTTTCTGTTCTTTTTTTCCTTAAGTTTATTTTTATTTATTTTGAGAGAAAGACAGACAGAGCGAGCATAGGAGAAGTAGAGAGTGTGGGGGGAGAGAAAGAATTGCAAGCAGGCTCCAAACTGCCAGCACAGAGCCTGCCATGGGGCTCAAACTCATTAACTGTGAGATCATGACCTGAGCTGAAACCAAGAGTCCAATATTTAGCTAACTGAGCCACTGAGGTGCCCCCTATTCTCTCCTTTTGTTATTTATCTCTTTTAATCTACAATGTCCTCTCCTATTCATTGGTTTGGCTATTTAAAAGTTAAAACTGTCAAACAACTAATAGCAAATATTAGGAAGGATTCCTTCTTCCTGGTCAGCTTGATCCAGCCCCATACTCGTCTTTGTCTGAGAAGTGTGCTTCCACTTTCCATTCCCTGTCAGCATGTGCCTTTTGCTGTTCTTGTGGGGCTCTGTCCACAAGAACAGGATCTTGCCCATGTCTAGTGTTGTAAGAGACTCAGAGATAAAGTCTGCTTTAGGGATCCAAGGTTTCATACTAGTCTCCATTATGAACATGGATTGATTTCATAAGGTGATGTGCTGTCCTCCATTTGCCACTCATTTGTTTCATTTCTAATTGTTTAAAACCTCAGTGAGAAGAGTGGTGCTATTGGAGAAACCTTCGGAAACCAAAACAACAAACACTTTTCACCTACTTTCAACTCCATAGTATTCTTATCTCCATATTTGCCTCTCTCTGTGAAGTGAGTTAAATCTAAGGGGAAACTAAGGAAGAGAAATGAAGTACCCAGGGCTCTTGTCTAAGGCCGGTAGACCAGGTACATTCCTCTGGTCTAGAAGGTTTGTTTATTTTTTTATTGTTTATTTTTATTTTTGAGAGAGACAGAGAGAGAGAGTGAGCTAGGGAGGGGCAGAGAGAGAGGGAGACACAGAATCCGAAGCAGACTCCAGGTTCTGAGCTGTCAGCACAGAGCCCGTTGCGGGGCTCAACCTCACAAACCGCGATTTCATGACCTGAGCTGAAGTTGGATGCTCAACCGACTGAGCCACCCAGAAGGTGGCTTTACATAGGTTTTTTGCATAGGATCAGTACCAAAGAATATTGGGAGCCATCTTGGGCTCACAGGTTGAGACACCTCCCTGTGTGGAAAGGCATTCGAAGCAAAGCTCCTGCCGGCCAAAAGGTGCCCCAATACCAACTCCTTCAAATAACCTTTTAGGCCTGGATTTCTTGAGCCGTCCTCATTGACCTCAAGGGAGGTAATGCTCTTTTGTTTTATGACATTCAAGTAAAAAAGGGAACTTGGAATGTGTTGCATTGATGGATAACATCTGAAGGAGACTATGTAAATGTACTCATTCATAAGCAAAAGGACAAGCATTGAGAGTTCCACCTTGCCAGATGGGTTGCACCTCCCCCATTGTAGTTGGAAACATAAGGCCTCAAGGAAACACCCTGTTCTCTCCCCCTGCCCTAAATTTATATGTTAATTAACCTGAAATCAACATACAAGATTGAGGAAGTTGCCACATCATTGTTAAAGATCACCAAAGTATACTTACTGATGGAAAGTCACTTATTGATGTGATGTCACTTACTACCTTTAAAAATAAAGATACTGAGACCCGCAGGGCAGAGATGCCAGAATTGCCAGAACTGCCTGCTTGGTGATCAGACTACATCTCGTGGCTCTCTTATTCCTTTTGCCTGACCGTCCATCTTTCGGGGACCCCTGGACTCACCAGAGCTGGACCCCGGCAGAAGAAATCATATGAGTTTAAAGTGAGAACATCTGGCTGATAAAATCCAGGGAGGTGAAAGAACTGGTGCTCATCCCGAATGTGCCATCACCAATGTTATGAGGAATGTTTATCATCGTGTATTCTGCAGCCGGCACTGCAATCAGGCACCAGGTGCTCTTGTCCTCTGCTGTCACACAATTAGTAGCAAACCATGCATGGAGTACAATTGCTTGGCCCCTGAGTGGTTTGGCTCTCCAGACTGAAGAGGCCAAGAGCAAGCTGGCGCTTCCCCCACCACTCAAATCACAGCTGGCTACCCTATTCACAGGACTCCATCCCAGCCTCTTCAGTGTGTGTCCAGCCTGTTGAAGCTTATAGAAGCTTGGAGGGAACAAAGAGGAACATTTTAGATTGATTGTTTTCAGGCACAATTCACCACACTGATTGTTTGTCTATAAAGGGAAGTGACAATGGGTCCTAGATTTTATTTGCAGAGGGCTTTTATACCCATAGAGTCAGTCGTTCAAGATAGTTCTGCAAAGGATGATTCATGTATTTCATATTTTTAATGGCAAAAAATAAACAGGAAAGAACACTTATGCCGAAAACATGAATTCGGTCTTTGGGTTCAGAATGGCTTTGGCCATTCATCTGCAAGATCTTCCAAAAAAATATAAATCGTATTATGTCATTTACCTGCTTAAAATTCCCAGGAGCTTTCCTTGTACCTAGAATAATCCAAATCCTGCATGTAATGTTCAGTACTGCCATAGAGTAATTGCACCGGCTCTTCCCTCTGCTTTAGATACTTACTTCCCCTTCTCCCAACACTCTGGACCTGATTGGCTCATTCTTACCATTTGGCTCTCAATCCGATTGTGACCTCCACAGAGAGATCTTTTCTATTTTATTTAAAGAGGCACACTCTTGCAAATCAAAACCACAATAAGATATCATCTCATACTTCTAGAGAATGACTAAATAAAAAACACAAGAAACAAGGTTGGAAGGATGTGGAGAAAAAGGAACCCTTGTACACCATTGGTAGGAATACAAACTAGCCCCAACATGGTGTAAAATGTATGGAATTTCCTCAGAAATTAAAAATAGAAATACTATATGGTCCAGTCATTCCATTACTGAGTATTTACCCAACAAATATGAAAAAACTAATTCAAAAAGATAATATGCCCTATATGTATTGTGACATTATTTACAACAGCCAAATTATGGAAGCAGACCTAAGTGCCCATCAGTAGACAAATGGATAAAGACGTGGTATATATATATACACACACACACACACTCACAATGGAATATTACTCAGCCATAAAATAAAGAATAAAATCTTGCCATTTGTAACAACATGGATGGCTCTATAGAGTATAATACTAGGTGAAATAAGTAAGTCAGACAAATACCATATGATTTCACTCATATGTAGAATTTAAGAAAGAAAACAAAGAAAAAACCAAAGACAAACCAAAAAACAGACTCCTAACCACAGAGAATAAACTAATGGTTAACAGAGGGGAGGGTGGGTAGGGATATTTAAGAATTAGGTGAAGGGGATTAAAAGTGCACTCATCATGATGAGCACTGAGTAATGTATAGAATTCTTTAATCACTACCTTTTACACCTGAAAAACTAATATAACACTATATGTTTACTGTACTGGAATTAAATTTTTTTAATTATCAAAACATTAAAAAATAAAGAGGTATACTCCAACTATTGTCATTCTCAAGCTCCTTTTATTTTTGTTTTTTCTTCCTTTTCCTGCCTGTCTCCCTCACTGGAGTATGAACTGCACGTGGGCAAGTACCCTGATTGTCATATTCACTATGATAGCCCCACACCCTGGAAGAGTGTTGGCTGTGACATGACAGGCACTCAGACGGCTTTGCTGAAACAGAGCAACTCAAGCACTTTCAATGAAAATTTGAAATAAAAATACAATAACTACAACAATATGTAGTAAGTGAACTTTTCTTTATCTGGTAATTGTATCAGTTAATACCATTTCGTGGAGCAGAACAGTAAACTTAAGATTAATCACCAGTTTCTCTCCATAAATCTCTACATAGTACTACAGAGCCAGTATCTCAAGGGAAGGAAATCTGGACAAAAATTATATATGTCCGTTACATAGCCCTTTGAACAAAATATCCCCAGTGTGCTTGCTGCATTAGTTCATCACTCCCTGTTTTTAGCAACAGGGTGAGAAATAGAGGAGTCTAGACAGAAGAAAAAGTACTGATAAAATTTTTGGACATATCTAAGTTTCTATAAATAATAAGCAGTAGATTTTTATCAATGCAGAACCTGAATTTTGGGGGGTATATGAATCAATACTAATTCATCAACTTTAATATTTTTTTGTTATTCCAACATTCTGTGTTACATCATCTTAGAGTGATGCAATGACACACATAGATAATGGGTATGCAATAAATAATGTTTTGATTTAGTTTTACATTGAATTTTTGAGTAATCTACTTTAAATAATCAGAAAAACAATTCTCATGATGTAGAATTTTAATTTTTAAATTTTCTATTTTTAACAACATTGGTTTCTTCAGATTTCTTAACTTAATATTGGTTTCTTCAGATCTTAAGCTGTTACGAATCAGAATTGATACAGGACACATATTCAACTTCGAATATCTTTTAGCAACTAGATTATATCTATATGTGTATATGTGTGCATCAATATGAATATAGAACATTCTCATAGGTCCTTGAAAGAGTTCCAAAAGCCTATGAAAGTATTCTTATTTCTGTGACTCCCAAGTAGTATTAACGCTCTTTTTGTTACAAGTGACAGAAACCCAAGTAGAACTAGATTAAGTTCATACTTAAGGAAATATATTGGCACATGTTACCAGCAGGTAAATCAAAGTACTTCAAGAATGAGGGAAAGTGCTCTTGAAACAAGGGACTTCAGTTCTGGAAATGGAACCTAGGATCACAGTCCTCAGGTCTTTCTTACTTTTCATTCATCTCATCTCTGTCTCACTTTGTTTCTTTTTATATGTTGATTATTTCCTACTATAGAGAAGCTTTCTCCATGTGGCTCTGAATGTAGCACCCATCAGCTTAAACTTAGCACAGAAAGATAAATAGTTTATTTTTCCCAATGTCCTTGTATCAATCCAGGGAAAGATTCCAATTGCTCCTGCTTTAATTAAATGCTGACTGTTGTGACCAAAGTTGGCAGAGTCCATTAGCAAGAAGCAGGAAAAAAATAATGCTATGACAGTATATTTCAAAGGCTAAGAATCAAACTTTCTTTCCTGTTACCATTTATTGAGTACCTCCTTAGTATTTGGCATTAAACTATGTATTGTCAACACAAATAAAAGACACAATTCCTAGCACATTAATTTATACCCATGCCTAATAGTACTTTTGCATTGAGCTAGGAACTCCAGAAAACAAAGATTAACTAGTTATTTTTTTCCCCTCAATGGATGATTCATAATATAGTTTGAGAACCAGGCCATGGACATTAAAAGAATCATATGTAGCAACTTGTAAATACCAAATGAGATATGTACTTGATTAATGCCATAGAATTTTTCAAAGGGGTCAACATTACTGGGGCTAAAATAATCTGGAAAAAGTTCGAAGAAGGAATAGAGGCTGCATTACTGGTTAATATCAAAAAACAGTGCCTCAATAAGCAGAGCCACCATCTTTTCTGGAGCTAACATTTCCATGCTATTTAAATGTGCCAGCTATGACTGAGATCCATGCAGGAAGCCAAAATTCTACAGCTCTTGTCCAGCATCTCCCTCAAGAAATTTAGAGTGGACATTGAGCCCCCAATTCACTTACTGTTTCTGGCTTCAGAGTCCTGGATAGTAAGAGATGTGCATAAAGACAAATAACCAAACAAAGGTCTGAGTATCTGCTTCATAATGGGCTGTCAGGGCTCTTTCGTCACTGCGAAACCGAAACAGGACAAGAGTTTTGTTTTTGTTTTTAATTTTTACTTTGTTTATAATTTCCTAGGATGGCTGTAACAAATTACTATGAAATTGGAGATTCAAAAACAAGTTATAAATTTATTCTTTCACATTCTGAGAAACAGAGTCCAAAATCAAAGTGTTGAGAAGGCCAAGCTTTCTTGGAAGTTTCTAGGTGAGAATCTGCACTGGCCTCTTTCAGCTTCTGGTGGCATCAGGCATTCCATGGGTTATGGAAACATAACTCAAACTTGTGTTTGCATACTTACATGGTCTTCTGATCTGTGTTTCTGTCTCAAATATTTCTTTGCCTCTTATAAGGGCCCTGCTGTTGGATTTAAGACCCACCCTAAATCCAGGATGATTTCATCTCAAAATCCCTAACTTAGTAACAACTGCAAAGAGCCCTTTTCTAAAATAGGGTCCGATTTATGTTTTCTGGAGGTTGCGACTTGGATATATATTTTTTGGCCACTATTCAATCCACTATACCCTGTATTGAGAATAGTTGGCCCCATTTGACTTATCCACCCAGTTATATACGAGAAGCCAGAGAATAGCAGGTCCCACTTCAATGTGTATGGGCTTAATTTTGGAAGAAAAGGAGAAAACCAGAGGACAGGGGGGCTTATAGGTCTGAGCACCTTTCAGGTCCAAGAGATCAAGACAGAAGGGCACTTCTATTCTTGAGTAGTACCCTCCCTTGAGAAATAAGCCTCCCTGGAAGTAGAGTTTTCACGCTTCAGATTCATGACTCCTCATCCTTAAGGGACAGTCAGAAACATATGGAAGGTGAGCCTGGATGTTCATCCCAAACCATTTCCAATCTTCTGAGGAGGAAAGAAGAAGTCCTCTCCTCTACAGAAATTTTTGAAAGGAGAATATGGATTTTGAACTGACATCTCCTATTCTGGCCTTAAAAAGAAAATACAAGTCATCTAGAATGTTTGGAAAACTAGCTCCAGGTTGACATATAGATATATGTATTTATTTATATAGTCATCTATTCAGCAGTGTGGGCTAATCACCATTTACATTCTGCAAACACGGTGGTGGGGGTCCTTGTCCAAATGGGATGTAGAGTAGAGCTAGTGGAACAACACACTATAATGGTATCTTCCATTGTGTAAATATGGAGATATGGGAGCATAGACCAGGGAGCATATCACTTAGCTGTGAAGGGCTTAGGAGAAGAAGTAGCATTAAAGTTTATATTAAAAAGGAAAGTATCTGGGTAAAGGGAAGCAAGGTGGGGCCAGTGAGAGAGTACCTGGAAATGCAGCAGCTGGTGAGATAAACAGAGGTTAGAACAAAAAGAACTTGTAAACATGCTAAGGTGTTTGGACTTGTCCTGCAAGCTTTGAGGAGTCACTGAAGAGCCAGTGACCTAATTAGATTTGCATATTGAAACGCACACTCTAACTGCAGCATGAAGAATTGATTAGAGAATACCAGAGGTGCAGGGGCCAATTAAGAAGCTCTTGTGATAAGATGTGGGTGTTTATTGGCATGTTAGATGCCAAAATAAATCAAAATCCTCTGTGACCCTCCTATTTATTTATCTTTATCTCAAGGTCTCCAGTATGTGGGCCACAATGGCCAGTTTACCCACAGAAAGAAGTTAGAGAGTGCTGTGCGAACTCCATAGAGAGACATCTCAGGGCTTAAAATTGGAAAAGATTTTATAGAAAGAAATTATTGGCCTTTGTAAAGTAAAAGCTAGCTTCAGGCAAAGTTGGATCTGGGGATTCAAACAATGTCATCGAGAATAGGTCTTTCTACCTCCATTTCTTAATTCTTCTCTCTCTGGTGTTGACATGGCTCTTGGTCAGGACTTCTCCAAGTGGTCGTCCCCTACATTAACCCAAGGGATGCATATTCCTACTTTTATGATCAGAAGAAAGAGCACACTTTTTCTTCAAAGAGTTGTGACAGAAATCATTAGTACAAATTAGGTTATATGCCCAGTTCTGAACTAACTAGTATGGCAAGAAAATAGAATATATTCATAAAGTTGGATCTGGTTAAGGTGCTCATTCCTAGAGAGGGGAATGGATCCAACTTATATCACATAGACTAAGAGTGAGAAACAGGTCATTCTAAGTGATGTTATCAGAAATAAAAAAATATGGATTCTGGACAAGCAAAACCAAAAGGTGTCCACCATACATTCTCATTCTCCCAACCCGCCACACAAGGATTAACATAATCGATATAAAAAAATCAATGTTTTCCTTTAATACGTTCAGATTGTGGACAAGAATCCCAGACTTTGGGAAAGAAAGATTGCAAAGGCTTGGGCTCTTTTCTGAGAAAATTCAACCTCTCAACTAAACCAGTTTATGGCATTATTTGTTGTATAGCAGCCTGCATTCTAGGGCAGAGAAGACTGCCAGCTGGGTATTCCATGGCTCATCCTAAGTTAGGTGTTAAAGAAAAGAGATAGCATCTTAAGTGAAGCCAGCTTGGAATCAGGAGGTGGGACCGAGTTGGGATAGTACAAACCCTAGGGCTGTCTTTCTCACTGGACAATTCTTGCACTCCACATAGAACAACATTCCATTCAAATCGCAGCCCCAGAAAGTGCAACTTACTCATTCAAAGTATCTGTAGGGGACACATAAAGTATCTTCGCCTAATCAGTGTCTCCAAGACAAGGAGGCTGGATCTGGCCAAAGATAAAAGAAGGTCCCAGTCACCTGGGAATCCAAAAGCAGCAGTGAATACAGTAGACTCTTGGTGGCCAACACCAGTGAATAGCATTATACAAGATTCCAATGTATCTTCTTTCTTGCTACTCTTCTTTGGTCAAAGAATCATGAAGTTACATTGGAAAGGATGTTTTCCTTAGGCTATTCTTTCTTTCTTTAGGATATTTAGAAATTTTGGACACTGAACTAGAACTTGGCATCCTGGGTTTTTATTGTTGTTGTTGTTGTTTTCTGTAATGGACACATATCTTTTCTGCCTGCTTAGAGTCCATTTCCTTCTTGTAATAATACTCCCATCTCCGTTGTTTAGGTGATGTTCCAGGGCTGATTATGTGACCTAGCTCAGAAAAACACTTTGGCCACAGTGATTGGTTTACTGATGAACATGTGACCTAATTACAGTCAATGAGAATCTGACCTGGGAAGATCTGCTTGGGCACTCTTTATTAATAAGCAATTTTATCTACTTTTCTATAGGCCTAGCATCATTTTAGAACTCTGAGAATAATAGTTTTATTTCAATTATCTACTCTCACTCAACAAATCACCCTCTAAAACTTAGTGGCTTAACAAAGGAGTCATTTTATTTTCTCATGATTCTCTGAGTCAGGAGTTCTGTCAGGCACAGTGGGGATGGCTCATCTCTGCTTACTAATGTCTGGAACTCTCAACTGGAGGGCTCAAACATAAGAGATGGCTGAACAGGGGCCATGTGTTTGGAACCATGCTTCCAGCTATAGCCCAGTTTTCTCAGATCACCTTCAAGCGGCCTCTGTATGCGGCGAGTTTGGGCTTCCTCACAGCGTGGTACGCTTGAGGTGGTAAAGTTTTCTTTCATGACAAATGGGACACTAAAGGGAATATTCCAATAGAACATGATATGGAAGATTCAATGTTGGTACAAGAATTTATTAATGCTCTGAATCATGTTTTCTGATATTCTTCTGACCAAAATAAGTCACACAGTCAAGCCCAGAGTCAATTATGGAAGGGGATTAAGCAAGAGCTTGCATACTGGAAAGTGAGATTCAATTGTGAGAAGGGGCACTAATATATCAAGCCTATTATAGGCTTGGACACTGAATTTCTCACAAAAATGATAAACCTTCTTCAAGCTCCTTCTTAGAGACTATAGGCAAGTGGTAATTACTAGACCAAGAGAGAAAAAGCATAGCAGCCACCAAAACTTTGCTACAGCTAAAAGATTGCCTTGTAGATGCAAGGAAAACACTCCCTTGGACACTCTGGGAAATAACTAGACAATATCATGAAGGGTACTAATTTCTTACTTGAGTTTGGTGACATCGTAATTTGGGTGTAAATGTAATATGACTTTCTATTCTGGTTAATTTCTGGCAGGGTCTGGACTTAGGAATTACAGAGAATAATGAGAACAGAAATAATAATAAATACGTGGTATTTTAAAACCCACCCTATTTCCTTAGCTTTCATCCAGTTTCTCCACACGACATTTGAATCACATTCAACTAGTGGTTCTTATAATATTTTAGAGCAGACTAACCAAATAGAATATAGGCTCCTTCAGAGGAGAGTATAAAATTTAACCTGTGATTTAAAAAATTCTAATAACCTCCACCATAGGGACTGAGTTATACTAAAGTTTATCAAAGAAAATATCTTCTGTGTCTTTTTCATAAGTCCAATGTTGGCTGTCAGAATTCTCCAGAGAAACAGAACCAATAAGAGATATATACACATAAAAAGATTTATCATGAGGGGTTGGATTACACAGTTATAGAGTCTGAGAAGTCCTACACACTGCTGTCTTCGTGGCAGAGGCCTGGGAAAGCCAGTGTAGTTCCAGTCAAAACCTGAAGACGTGAGGAACAGGGGATCCAAAGTTGTAAAGTTCCAGTCCAAGTCCAAAGGCCCAGGAATCAAGAGCACAATGCTTGAGGGCAGGAGAAGATGAATGTCCAGGCTCAAGCAGAGAGAACAAATTCCCTTTCCCCTGCCTTTTTGTTCTATTTAGACCATCAATGGATTAGATAAAACCCACCTGCAGTCACGAGGATGATCAGTTTACTCAGTCTACCTATTCAAATCCTAATCTCTTTCAGAAACACACCCAGACACAGACACACTCAGACACACCCAGAAACACTCACAGACATGCCCAGAAATAATATTTTACCAGCTATTTTGGCATCTCTTAGCCCAATCAAGTTGACAAATAAAATTAACCATCTTGTTAGTCAATGCTTCAAAACCTACTTTTCTAAGAAGAAATACTTCTTTAAATCTTTGATTTAGAGGTTTATCATCTGTCCTTTACCCTTAACTACTCTCACCAATAAAAGGAAACTCAAAATTAATCTCTTCTTCCAGTTGCGGGGTGACAATGGCCTATCTCTTTAAGAAAATAAAACTCATTAATTAACAGCTCAGATAGGAAGGTAAGCTGCACCTCAGTTGATGATATTACCACACATTTCAAAGAAATGTTTTCTCCGTCAGAGAAAAGTCATCTGCTTGATACTAGGAACTTCTCCTTAGAGGGAAATGTCGAGAAGAACGTGTGCCCATCTAAACATGGGAGAAGAGAAGATTGGAGTTTCTGTAGAAGATAGGACAAATCCTACTCTTGATTTGCTTTCTTATACTTTGCACCTCAAAAACTCTCTTCTAAAACTTAGTTGGGCCCAATATTAACCACTTTATTTGTTCTAACTCAAGTTGAATCACAACAAAGACGTACAAGACCACTCTAATGAAAGTGAATATGAAACTTTCTCCTATTACTATCAATGGTCTTTAGTAAACAGTAGAAAAAGGACTTTGATTTTAGTCAACCAACAAATTGTTGTAGTACACACTGCTAGGATTACCAGTGTGAATAAGGCAAAATCCTTGCTTAAAGATTTACATTTATGGGTTCAGGAGGTGCAAAGAGTTAGGAGGGGAATGGCAAATACACATGCAAATAATCATATTTCATGTACTAACTGGTGCTGTGAAGAAGATAAAGTGGTGATATGATAGCAAGCAGCTAAGGAAAGGAAGATGAAGTGAAATAAGATGACAGCAAGTGCTCAGGTAAATGAAGGGGAAGCTGCTTCAGCTAAAATGATGGGATTCCCAATTAGGAGATCAGAGAGTTGGTAAATAGCTAATCTGAGGTCACAGATAGGCAGACTGGGGCTACCATCTAAGTCTTTTGGCTCTATGAGATTTATAGCAACTGTATAATTTACTATTGTTATGACTTTGTTAAACTAACACTTGTTAAGTGGAGTACAGGGTGCTAGGTGGTGAGTCATGGTTCACTAATATACCTCAATAGAAGCCGAAATAGAGAAGTTTATCACTCATCATGGAAGAAGTACCTAGGATGCCACAAGATGCCACATGGGGAGGTGAAGGCAAAGTGCGGGTAGAGAGGGAGACAGGACATGAGGCACATGCCTTTAATAGGGTCTGTGTATAGAGTGCTTTGAGGTTCCCAGACTGGAACCAGATATAAATTCAAACCAAAAGAGCAGGGTTTTAGTCATCTCCAAGAGGGTCTTACCTAAAGGATGAAAAAAACATAGAAGTTCTAGGAGACAGGGGAGACTGTTGATCACAAGGTCTGTCAGGGAAGTCTACCAGGAACTCACACAGGTTTGTGACTCCACAGTTGCTATGGAGAACATCTGTTCACGTGAGGGGCTAGTGTCAGTTTAAAGTCCCTGAAGGTTCCCTGGCCAAACAAAATGTTTGCCAAGCCAGCAATACCATGGAGTAGCTGAGCTAATTGTCAATTGCCAATTGAGCTAATTGGACAATTGTCCAAACGTGGACACTTCTGAGAGTGGAAAGGAGATCTATTAATATTTACTTCAAAACAACAGACATAGATGGAACCATCTTTGGTGAACCAAGACATGTAAGCATACTAAATTCAGTGAAGCAAAATTTAAAAAATTAAAAAATTAAATTTAGTGAGCAAAATTTATTCTTTATAAAATAATAAGGTGATAATAGCTTAAAATGGCATTTATCTCTGGAGGTATTCAGATCCTTTCACATATATTATTTAATCGATTTTCTTGAGAAGAAAAGAATTTCTCACAAATAAAAGACCTGTTCCAAATGAAAAGGCAAAATAATTCACAAAGATTTGAAGAAACACCCTTATTTTACAAACCCAGTATGAAAACGGTAGAGACTTTATTTAAATTAAATACAAAGAATTTAAAATAAAAGAAATATAAACAGAAAATTAGTAAATATTTACTAAGTACATAACAAACACCAGGCACATTGCCGGGTTTTAGAAGACAAAGATGAGTAGAAGACCATTGCTCTGGAGAAGCTCTATGCAGCCAGCTAAAGAACACTGCCTAAAATACTTGCTATGTATCAGAAAGAAATAAAGACCATGGGTGGTTTCTGCCTTTTGCTTCCTCTGTTGTATAATCCCAAAGTGGGAAGACTTTGGCTATCGATGGGTGTGACTGCTGATTGGCCACTTGTGCTACTGCTCCCATAATGTCCATGAGTTCTTGCAAAAGGAATGTAATGATTCCCCTGACCTTCATCTTCACAGCAATGTTTTGAACACAGAGAACATGCAGAGGCGAACACTATTTTGAGAAAGCTCTCTATAGGCAAACCTTGAGGATAAAAACTTCTCTGGGTGCCTCCAGGCTCCAGCTTTATTCCTTTCTTCTCTGCTGGATAGAAAAACCAGTACTTACTTCTAGATTCCTGGTCTATTATGAAACCCCACCCTAAGAGACAAATTTGATATATATCCAATTGGATCAATTGGTTTCTTGTCCCTGGTTATTTTCATTAAAATATACTACTAATTGCTAAAGGAAGGCTTTGCCCTGGTTGGAGGAATTTCAGAAATCTTGGAGAGATAATGATTGAGCAGTTCTGAGAGGCAAGGTGCCTACTCTGATAAAACGTAAAGCCTAGCAAAAGGGAAGATTAAATTCAAGACATTCTAGGGAAAAGAGCAGTCTAATATAGTAAGAAACCTCAAAGGACGGTTGAACCTGTTGGGAGATGGGCATGGGGATGGTAGTGGAGATAAAGTAAAAGGAAATCAAGGTTAACATTGTGAATAATTTCATTTTCTTCTCTTTATGACCACTGTTTATGCAGCCGTTGGTTCTAAGTTTTCTAAGTCACTCAGCAAACTGGCTTGTCTAATAAATGAAGAGTTATAAAGAGTTGGTATTTATTTCCCAAGAAAGCAATGGGGACCCAAACTTCAGAGACATGTTACCCCATTCATTCCTTATTGACAAGAGTTAATGAACTGAGACCTTTAATGCAACTGGGGAAACAGCAGCCTGCCACAGCTTGTAAACCCAGAGGCTTCTAGTTCACAAATTATCTGTGTCGCCAACCTGGTCTGACTTCCTGCACATTATATAACTCAATTCCTCCACGTGTAAGTGGGGAAAACAGTAGAAATCCAATCAGAGTGTGGTTGTAAAGATTTTTTTTTTTTTCTTTTACCAAGTGCAGTGGTGAAAGTGCACTGAGAAAAGTCAATATGCATTTGTCAATTGGCTTGAAATGAAAGAGAGTCACAGTGGGAAGACTGTGGTGAGTTGTAACCTGCCCGTTCTTCCACTTCTGTGAAGTAACAGCCAGAGCAGTGGGGGAGGATGGTCCAATAAACTCCCTGATGATCACACCTCTTCCTTGCGAATCACTCAAATGAAACCTCCCAGGTGGATGCAGATAAGAGAAAATTGCCAAAAGAAAAGGTCAAATTTGGGGATGGTAAAGGAGCTCAAAGAATACCCAAAACAGTTGCATCATGACACCCACCTTTTTTCCATTCACTCTTTCCAGCTTTATTCATTAAAACAGTGAATATTTATTGAGTTTCTGCCCTGGATCAGGCATCGTGTTGGGCATGTGAACTCAAGAACCATCCTCAAGCTCATGTGATGTAAGTGTCTTGACAAGGAAGATCACAGGATGTCGTGGGAGCCCACTAAAGGAACACTCAGCCAAAACAGGGGAGGGAGGATCGGGTGAGGTTTCCATAGGAGGTGATGTCTCTCTAACCTGAGACTGAAGATGAGTATGAGTTATTCAGCAAAAGTTTCAGGAGTAAGGGAGCAGTGGCGCTGGAAGGAGTTTTCAGGAAGGGGTACAGTATGCCCAGAGACCAGAAACCTTTTTCCCAATATTTGTAGATGGTTTTCTTCTTCTAGTTCTTATGATATCATAAGAAGGGGGAAGAATGAAAGTCATTCTTCATTTATACACTTGCTTGAAAAATGATCAGTTCAATGGTTAAAAGAAAGCCCAATTGCATCTCAATGAGTCAACAACGATTTACTCTAATCCATCCAGTAAGCTGAGCTCCTATAACTATTACCACCCTAGTCTCTTGTTTGGTACTTATTCTCAACTACCTTTTGTTATAATGGTTAAGGGTGACACAGTGACTATACCAACCATAACACCCTGAAAAGGCTTTTGGGGGAAGAGCTTCTGTCACTGAATTTCTGTGTTCCCTGCCCAGTATCTAACACAGGAACATACACTTCAGAAAACATTTGTTCACTCATTAGTGTCTTAACCCAGGTCATGAGAGTGCCTGAAAATAAAGAAGAGTAAATATTTGAAAGGTGCAAACACTTAGGAGGAGCTGGTAGCAACGCAAATTGGTGCAGCCACTCTGGAAAACAGTATGGAGTTTCCTCAAGAAATTAAAACTACAGCTATCCTATGACCCAACAATTGCACTACTAGGTATTTATCCAAAGGATACAAAAATGCTGATTCAAAGAGGCACATGAACCCCAATGTTGACAGCAGCACTATCGACAATAGTCAAATTATAGAAAGAGCCCAAATACCCATCAACTGACAAATGGATAAGAAGATGTGATATATCTATACAATGGAATATTATTCTGCGATTAAAAAAAAATGAAATCTTGCCATTTGCAACGTGGATGGAACTAGAATATATTATGCTAAGCGAAATAAGTCAGTCAGAGAAAGATAAATATGATATGATTTCACTCATATGTGGAATTTAAGAAACAAAACAGGGGCGCCTGGGTGGCTCAGTCGGTTAAGTGTCCGACTTCGGCTCAGGTCATGATCTCACGGTTCGTGGGTTCGAGCCCCGCGTCGGGCTTTGTGCTCACAGCTCAGAGCCTGGAGCCTGCTTCGGATTCTGTGTCTCCTCTCTCTCTGCCCCTCCCCTGCTAACGCTCTACTCTGTCACTTTCTCAAAAATGAATAAACATTTTAAAAAGTTAAAAAAAAAAAAAAGAAACAAAACAGATGGACATAGGGAAAGGGAAGGAAAGGTAAGATAAAAACAGAGGGAGGCAAACCATAAGAGACTCTTAAATACAGAGAACAAACTGAGGGTTGCTGGATGGGAGGTAGGTGGGGGGTGGGCTAAATGGATGATGGATATTAAGGAGGGCACTTGTGATGAGCACTAGGTGTCCTATGTAAGTGATGAATCACTAAATTCTACTCCTGAAGCCATTATTATGCTGTATGTTAATTAACTTGGATTTAAATAAAATTTTAAAAAAATCAAAGAGATACACCTAGTCCAGGAAATTGGTTCCTCAATGTCAAGTAATGCTTTTAATCTGGTGGGTGGGACTATCCCCTCCAAGGATTACTGAAACTCTTTTTGGGCCCTCTGGATGCTGTCTGGCCTGGAGTAACACTGGAAAGGAAATCTCAGGGAATACTGTAGCCTTTCTCTGGCCGCTGATAAATGAGCAGCTGACCTGGTTTTGTCTTTTCCATCTCAGATTTCAGTATGATTCAATTGGCCTGGAGCTCCAGTGAAATGCAGTGTGCCCTGAACTCTGGTGTCCTGCCTCCTGGCCTGAGGTCTAGCTGCCAAGTCACCATGGCAGCTCAGATTCCTGGCCTTCTAACTTTTCCTTGTCAGGATCTGGTCATGTAATGAAGTACAGCCTCTGCTCTTCTGGCAGTTCCCAGTGTCTGCTCCATTTCACTTGCCTTTACTCCACTGGCTTTTGACAGGTCACTCTCTACGTGAAACCACAGTCTAAACTCAAATCTGATGAGGTTCTGAAGGGCTCTCTCTGGGAATGAAAGAGAATCCAGCAACGAACAAAGAAACCATTGAGAATTTAGGGACAATGTTCCTGATTGTGATGTCCTCTCTCTGCCATGCTATTTCCCTTGCTTCACTCATCTGGTCTTCTTCCCAAGGAAATGCTAACCAAGGAGTGAAAAGCAACATAAGGAAAGGCATACTAGAAAGCTTGGGGAATATGCGACCTGACTTATGAGTTTTGAATATATGGGAGGCAGCTTTACAGCTACATGTAAAAATTGGTATCATCTTGTGGATCCAAAATCTTCTTAAAAGTCTTATGGAAAGGCTATGAGCTTTTAGCTTCACCAACCAGTTGCTGGAAAGTCATATTATATCTCTACTTATAATCAGAGTTTATAATCCTTACTTCAGAATCAAAATGCCAGCACTGCTTTTCAGACCACTCTTCAACTGGAGAAAGCCACTCCCTTCTCTATGCCCCACTCTCTCATCCTTATTATGATTCTTATCATTACTCGCCCTCTCTTGCCACCCCAGAAGTTAAAACAATGACTAAGTAAAAGCATATCTTAGGAGAACACAGAATATTCTAGGCTAGTCTCAGTGTCAGTGGATATTGTTGAGAGAAGGGATTCAACCATTGCAAGAGCAAGTTATTTAAAAAAACACACACACAAAACACAACTCTCCCTGTGATCATAGATTAGCCACAATTATAAATTGAAATACAAATATCCAAAGTATGAGTTATTCTCTTGTGGCCAAGTTGTGGGGGAGGTAGTTAAGTTCAGCATTAGTACTCTCCTTGGGGTTATTGTTTTGTATCACTGGGGATGGCTGAGTTGCTAAGCTCACCCGAGATTAGAAGTGTTTTCAAACTGCCTCGGCGTGCACACAGGTCAGAATTTGTCCCTATGGGACAGCTGGCTCTTAACTGCAATTCTTAATCAGGCTACGCTGGGGCACTGCCATGTCACAGTTTCATGTACATCATTATCAAGCCTGATTTCTGTTCTGTAGCTGCAACAAGTGAATTTGACCTACTACATTTTAACTGTCAGAACAAAGTCATGTTTTTTTTAGGTGAGATTTTGGGGAACATGGCATAGAATTTTGGAAAAATATTACCTTGACCTTCACCTTTCTTGAACTTTTAGAAAATATGCCCTTCTCCTCATGGGATGACCACTAGATTCCCTGACAAAGAAGAACATTCAAGGTAGAGTAGGGGCATAGGTGTTGGTGCTTGTAAATTAGAGGGCCATCCAAATTCAAATATTAGGAAGGAGTGGGCAGAGGAAAGAGAGTTTTCTTCTCAGCTTACCTTCTGTCTTTAAGAAGTTCTCATTTCTCAGCAGTACTACACCTGACTGAAAGCGTGAATTCTACTTTTTCAAGGAGTATAGCACAATGTCCAGGTCTTCCTCAATGTCTCCTACTAATAAAATCTACCTCATATACTTTAGGCACTTTTTAAAGTTCACCTTTGCAAAGAAAACAAGGAAGCTTGTGATCAGGGTGTCTGAGAGCAATAAGTGATAGGGCTGATATTCAAAAGCTGACATCTCCATCATGAGGCATGAGAGTAAAGAGGTTAAAGCTGAGGCCTGGGGGCTGGACTTTTCAGAGCTCTGAAGCTTCTTCTCCAGCCAAGCCTCTGCCTTTACACTTACCTAGGGAACATAATACAATTCTAGATGGGATAAAGCTTGGAGTGTTATATTCTTTGGACTTACCTACATAGGAGAGGGAGAAGGTATTGGGGATGGGGTGTATGTCTTGGACCACTCCCATTCTAAAAGTATTTAAGAACATCTGATGACTTGTACTACCCTCTCCATCCAACCTCGGCTAAATAATTGTTGGCAAGACATGGGAACGAAACCAAAACTGAATCTAAGAAAATTTACCTTAGTTTATAAAAGAAAGTCCATGACTTTTCAAGTAAAGTAAAAAAGGGAAAATGTCTATAAAGAAAGCCAGCAGACACGGACAGTTTGGTTACTAAAAGAGCTCTCTCTCTTTCCCAGGAGAGGGTTAGCACGAAGGTAAAATCAGAGAGGAGAAAAACTGATGGGGCTGCTGGAAATTGTCTCTAATACACAGAGTCACCATGGGGCCAATTTAAATTTTTTTCTCTGTATCACCAAATTTCTTCCTTTCTATTGTATTACCCCTACTAAGAAAATACACAAACATACCTTAATAGGAACTCCTTTCAAAATTAAAATTTTTGTCTGGTTGTATCTCTACTTTATGCTCCCATCCATGAGAGAAAACTACAGAAAATTGTGTGCTATTGCTATTTTCTCACTTACACTAACTCTTCAGCTTTTCCCATTAGCTCATCAGTGCAATTTGGCCTCAGCCCCATCATTCCACTGAAACCACTCTTGTGAAAGACAGGGGTGACCTCCACATTGCCAAATACAAGAGTATATTCTGTCTTCCTTCTTTGATGAAACCATCTCCTTTCTTGACTTCTGTGACAATATCCTCTTCTGGGTATTTCTCCCACTCTGTTACTGGTCTTTCATTTGAACTCTCTTTTGCTTGCTTTTCCTCTATTACCTAACCTTAACTACTGGTATTACTTGGGGTTTTGCCTTGGACTCTCTTCATCTTTCTTCATATAGAAGCTTCTGAGTGACTTCATCCATTCTCGTTGCTTTAATTATTATCTCTGGGATAAACCTTCCCTCTTTTATATTTTTGGCCCATACCTCTTCTCTGAGCCCTAGACCTCTTCACCCAACTTCCTATAGCTCCACAGCCTCGTGGTTATCTGAGAATTAACATTCCCAAGGTACGACTCTTATTTCCTTCTGCATCTTACTTTTTCATGTCAGAAAATAACATCATCAGCTGTTTAATTGTTAAAGATAGATATCTGAGTGCCATACTTTTTTCCTCTTTGTCCTCTCACCCTCCACATCTAATCCATCTACATCCTGATTATTTTATCTCTAACAAGAATCTCAGTTCTGTCCATGATGCGATATCTCCGCTGAACCACCCTGTTCCAACCATTATCCTCTTTTGCCTCTTGGCATGTTGCCCTGCCTCCGTTGTCATCCACCTTCTACCAATTTTCTTTATAGCAGCTAAAATTGTCTTCCTAAACATGTAAATCAAATCATATTGCCTTTCTAACTCAGTTCCTTGGATGAATTCCCAATGCATTTAGAATAAAATCTGGACACTTGTAGGGGCCTAAATGATCAGATCTCAGTCTATGTTTTCGATGTACTTCTTTCCAGTTTTCTTCATCCTCACCTTCTAGCCATGAAACCAATACTCATCATTATTCTCCTTCATAGTCCTCTGTTCATTTCCTTCATGGGGTATGTGTTAGGCTGAAAAATAACCCCCTCCAAGATATCCACGTTCTAACTACTGGAACCTGTGAACATTGCTTTATGAACTATGTAAATGTGATTAAATTAAAGATCTTGAGGTGAGAAGATTATCCTCAGATATCCCGGTGAACCTTAGAAGCCATCACAAATATTCTTATGAGAAGGAGACTGAGAAAGATTTTTCCACAGAAGAGACAGAGACAGGGTGACTATGGAGGCAGAAATTGGAGTAATGTGGCCCCAAACCACATCAGTGAACGCCAGCAGCATTAGAAGCTAGAAGAGGAAAGGAATGGATTCTCCCCTAGAGACTCCAAAGGTAGCACAGCAATGCTGACACCTTGATTTCAGCCCAGGGAAACTAATTGAGCTTCAGAAGTGTGAGAGAATAAATTTTTGTGGTAATTTGTTATGACAGCCACAGGAAAATGATTCAGACATCATAATTTGTGATTATTTTATCTATTTATTTGTTCAGTTATGCCCTCCCTTACTAGTCTGCAAGCAGTATGAGAGCAGGGATTACATCTGTCTATATTGTTTAACACTACATAAGCACTATTTCCCATTAGTAGGAATTCAATATATATATTTTGAATGAATGGATTAATTTATTTCAATAAGGTGTAATACTTTAAAAGACTGTCCCAAGGTTTAAATTAAGTCTTTTATTTAAAAACTGGATCTTTAATATCAATCAATGAGGCAGACAATTTTTCTTCCTCACTTCTACCCAACCAAATCCAATCACCTATTCTTCTATTCTCAGTATATACATCTTTCTCCAACATCGCCCCACCTCCATCCCATTCCAAACTATTAGAATCTCTTCTTGGACTAATGAAAGCCATTCTTAACTTCCTTTCTTTCTACTTTCTAATAAGATCATTATGCAGCCTTTAGAATGACCTCGTAAAATAGACTGGCCACATAAGCATCTGCTTAAAATCCTTCAGTGAGTTCTTTGACCAAAATTCTTAACAAGGTCTACGAAGTCCTTTATTGTCTCTTCACTCCTACATCTTCAACATATCACAGCATCCGCTTCACACCTCCTTACAGTAGCATGGAGGCTTCTTTACATCCTCATTATTTACCTTACCCTTTCCTATTATATAGCCTTGGCACATTTTTTTCCTCTCCATTTTCCTTGTTTCATGCATTGAATATTTGTATCTTCAAAAATTCAGATATTGAAGGCTTAATGCCCAGGTATTTGGAGATAGGCCCTTCAGAGGGAATAGGTTAAGATGAAGTCATGAGAATGTGGCCCCAATGATAGGATTAGAGCTCTTACACAAAAGGGGAAGAAACCAGATCTCTATTTCTACCTTGTGAAGACATAGCAGGAAACCAATGATCTGCAAGCGAGGAGGAAGGCTCTCACTGGGAACTGAATCTGCCAATTATCTTCGACTTCCCAGCCTCCAGAACTGTGAGAAATAAATGTCTACTGTTTTAGCCACTTAGCCTATGGTAACCCTAGCTGACTAAGATATCTGCTATTATTGGTATCTTTTACTAGACTGTGCACCCTAAGAGGGCATGAGCCTAGAATATATTTTTTAATTTAATTTTTTAAATGTTTGTTTAGTTTTGAGAGAGATACAGAGACAGAGCATGAGTTGGGGATGAGCAGAGAGACAAGGAGACTCAGAATCCAAGCAGACTCCAGGCTCTGAGCTGCCAGCACAAGCCCATCATGGGGCTGGAACCCATGAACGGTGAGATCATGACCTGAGCTGAAGTCAGATACTTAACCACTGAGCTACCCAGAGGCCCTGAAAATATGTATTTTTAAAAATATATTATTCTATTCACAGAATTTAACAACGTGTCTAGTATAGCAGTAGATTTTCAATATTCTCAATTGTTGAAGGAGTGAATAGTGACAAAAAATTTTTCAAAAACACTAATTGTTTATGATGACTTTAAATATTTCAAAGTGTTTTTACACATTATTGCATTTAATACTCCTAGAGATTTTGTGATAAATATGATAGGAAATCTAATTTTTTGCATTTTACAAGATGAGAATTAGATATCAGAAGATTTAGGTGGCTTACCTATAGTCATATGGCTAGTAAATTTTTAAAAGGCATAATTACACTACACGCAAGTACACAAAATGACCTACACTTTGCGTACAAGCATATGCACAGTATGACTTGAGTGCAGCCTGCCAAGTAGTATACTAAATATTGTCAATGCATTGATTCATTTAATTCAGAAAACAATCCTATAAAGTGGGTGCTATTTTATTCCCACCCCAAAGATGAAGAAATTAATCTTTGGTTGAGTAACTTTCTAAAACAAAACAAAAGTTATTCCATAGGAGAACCAAGACTTAAACATAAGTAGGGGTGATTCCAAAGTCCCAAACTCTTAACCATTTACCTGGAAGATTATTTTTTTAATGCTGAGATATTTCAAAGGTACAACAGTATAAAAATAATAGAACCCATTAATTCATCACTTGGCTAAGAAATAAAACATCACAAATATAAGTGATGTTTCCTAAGACTTTGGTATATTCCCTTCTCTCACTGGTAAAGCTAACTACTTACCTGAATTTATTTTATCATTTCCATATGTGTATTTATATGTTTACTACATATGTTTGCATTCTTAAATAATGTATGGCCTTGTTAGCATATTACAAAATGTTATCCTACTATTTCCTTCTGCAACTTTCTTTAATTGTTCATGATGTACATCTTTGCAGATACATGTGGCTCTTCTTCATTTATGTTAAGAGTTAATTTCAGTATAAAGTTAGGTTTACACAAAGAAAACCAATTAACCCTTTGAGCGGAAGTCTTCTCTATTGTTCTAATCTCTGCATGGGGGAAAAACTGTGAAGGGAAGAGTAGTATGTGTAGCTCCCAGCCCTCTACTGCATTATACTAACGTATTTAGGTTGATAAAAAGAAAAAGGTAATTGTTCTGTTCATCTTCAAGTCTGATCCAATGCTCTTGGTCAATGAGAAATGCCTTTAAGCAGCCCTTTGGAAATGCCCAGGTATTTCACAAGCCTTCTCTGATGTAATACTAGATCCCTCCTAGGAATAGGGAAAATGTTTCTGGCACGTCTTAATCCCACAGAGGGATAACTCAAACTTTGATAAGATTTTGGACGTAGTGTTTTTCAGAAACCGAACCTTTGAGGGAGCATAATCTTCTGCATCAATTAACTGATTGTTAGAAAATCAATTAGGTAAAAATATCACACTATTTTTTTTTAACCAACTAGTGGGATTTTTGATGCAAAGAAGACATGGTTGTAGAATCCATGGAACACTTCTTGGGCATCGCCCTATTTAACTTGGAGAGAATCTGCTTGCGGGGGGAAAAAAAAGTACAGCTGATGGTTGTTTTCCATGACACAAATGTATAAAACATTTGGTCTTAAATTCTCTTTCAACAGCTGGTATTTTGAATCTGAGCTCTTGGTTGTATCATTAATTCAAAAAGTTTGTGATGCCATTCAATGCATATGTCCATTGGCTATAATACTTTCCCTAATTGTGCCTATAGGCTAATGCAACCTCTTCACAGATTTTTCCATACCCTAAAAAAAAAAAAGAAAAAGAAAAGAAAAAAAGTACTTGCCCTATTAAGTAAAGAAAATCGTATTTAACCAAATGATTATTATATGTCATCCTGTCAGTTAACTGGAATATGGAGTCACTCTGTAATCAAGATGGGTCTCTATATAGTTGCATGTTTATAAAAACATAAAGAAAATTGGAATGTGAAAGAAATAATGAGTAGTTACTTTTAACTAAAGGCTTGAACTGAACCTTGTTTGGTTATTCTTCAAGTAAAATTTTCCTTCCCTTTGCATAATAGCATTAAGTTTAAGTTGAGGACTGGCTCAAAAGAAAAACAAACAAAGAAAAAGAGGGAAATTTCCATCTGTCCTCCGTAAATTAATACCAGTAAAAGAAGAGTCCAGTATGGATATTCCTCTAAGGAAAACTGAAAAAATTACTTTTTAGTCCATGTCTCTGGAAAGGCCTTTTATGAAGCCCAGAGACAAACTGACCATGGGAATGAACACAAGACAAGCCATTCCATAAGTCAGGTGACCCTTACTAACTATCCCCAATCGAATGATGAGAGTGCTTTGTTCCAGGCACCTGCAGGTAGAAATGTGTCCTGACACTGGCACCAGTGTTTGCTCTTGTCTGGGATGTTTCCACACTTAATTCCCTACCTCTTTCCTCCCTCCCGTCCCCTCTCCCACTTCTATTCCTTGCAGTTGAAAAAGATTCATGATGGAATGTTGACTTGGTGATCTCATCCCAAGGCCTGTCTATTTAGACACAATAATTTGAAGAGGAAATAAAACTGGTCACATTGGGAAAGGAAAACTAATAAAAAGGTTTCAGCCAGTCACTTAAAAGGAATAAACTAAATTCAATTTCTGTTTCTTTCCCAAGCTGGTCTGTGCATGTAGGCCAAGCCTGGGTAATAACACAAACCCAACAAATTAGGATTCTGTTCCTGACTCAACATGTAGCTGAAAGTCCCTCGTACTGGGGTCCTTCACCGCGTTTCTGGGGTGGAATGTGGCAGCTGTCTCACAGCTGGCTAACATCATGGATGGGTGGTGACACTAGGAAGTGACAAATAGCCTTTTGAATTTCAACTGTCAGGTTGATGAAGGAAGAAGAATGCAGTCCAAAAAAACTTCAGGTTGGAATCTGGCTAAAATTTTATATTCGACATTCCTAATATTAATCAAAGAGGTCAAAGACACTAATTAACCCCAGAAATTCAAAGTTATAGATTTACCCCTTCAGGAAAGTAGAGTTGCTTCCCCAATACGTGAGACAATAAACCAAAAACTCAGGAATGATAACTTCTGGCAAAGAACATATTTTTCAGTGAAAGTTAGTTTTCATATGTATTTCCTGGTGGTTAATTAAAGGAGAGAGAAAGAGAAGTAACATTCATTTAACTTCCATCCTGTGTCAAGCATTGCACTGAGAGATTTACATACATAATCCCATTAAATTGCCACAACAGCTCCATGAGCTCTTGAAAGAGAAATGAGTCCTTAGCAGTGTTTCATTTTGGAGTCCTACAAAGAAAGACCTAGGCTACTTTCTAACACAAAATGAGATTAACCTTGCTGATAAAATGTAACAAAGAAACAGGTAATTCTCCTATATAAGTACCCTAGCCAGAGATGAGTTTTTGAACTGAAACAGAACTTGACAACTCTCCTAATTGCCAACTCTTTTAGTCAGATACCAGTACTCTTGGAGGGACAAAGGGATTTTCCATATGCAGTAGTAAGGAAGAGGTTATTTAAGTGGGAAAGCTGAGTGAATTAAGCAGACAACTCCTTTAACAGGATCCAAAGAGACTTGATTTGGAATTAAACTACAAGATCATTCTAAGACTCCTAAAGATAATTTGCCCTTTGATCCTCAAATTTGGGCAAAAGATAGTTCCATTCAACTAACAGTTATTGAAAAGTCTTTACTAGATGGTACAATGGGATCTGTAATAATCACCAAAGTGTGATCTTTTCTTTCAAAGAGCTTGATATGTAGCTATTATTTATGGTTTGTGTGAGGAGGGGGTAGAATAGGAGGAACTTGAGGGAAGAACTATGAGATCCTCCTGACCACCGGAGCTGATGTTGAAAATGGTTTAAAACAGCTTCAAATAAGCAACTTTTAATCATCCCAGTAAGTTTTTCCAGTGAATTTTTCTAACCGAACAAGTGATCCAGTAACAATTTCAACAGCTACTAGATTAAAAAACAAACAAACCAAACCAAACCCTGGGACTCAGAACAGTGAAGTGACTTGCCCATTCACATGGCTTGTCAGAACCAGGTTCCTCTTTGTTACATCCAACATGATTTATGATTTCTCCTCTACCACTTGGCCTCGCTGTGCCAAATTATTTCTCAACCCATTCTGAACCATAATCACTAATTAAAACTATGGCTTAATGTATTTATTTACTTATAATTGTAACGGGTTGGTCAATTGTTTCAGTGACTGTCCAGTTCAGTCTAAATGGTCAATCCTATAGCCTTGGGTAGAATCAGCTTTCAAAACTTATCTCCTCCTGGCATTAGGAATGATGTCAATGTGCCATGTTGTTTGCCAAAGGACAACGTGAACTCAAAATCAGCCTGTTTGGAAAGATCCTAGTGACTAAATCTGATGATGGTGTCAGTGCTTTGGCAGCATGGTCATGAAAAGTTATCCAGTGATTTAAATCCAATAGCTTATTACCCCATCTGGAGTTCCTTGATGAGAGAGGGCATGTTGTGTTGCCATGCCTATATGAGATTAAGATAATCATTTTAACAGTAAAGACCAAAGGTGTTGGGAAATATTTATTAGTAACTATTAAGCAATCCCTACCTTGGATTTTGTCCTGAGTGTTACATTGTCATTAAAGTATACCTAAAATTACATGGCTTAGATATTTTTATATGATCAAGAGAATAATGTGTCCTGCACACTGTGTTAGAACAACTACCCATGATCTATGTACATTCAGCTCTTTTAAAGTACGGAGTGATACACATTTGCAGACTGAGAATTCTGATAGATTCAGAAGACAAAATCATTTGGAACTCTACTGAGACTCTCTCTAATATCTTGAAACTTTTCATTTACTCATGGTTTTGGAATATAAACCAGGCAATCTTGTTTAAGAAGTTAATGACTTCTGATTGAATTGAACAGTAATTGTTTATCTTGGTAATTCTCCCAAATGAGTACCCTAGACAGAGAAGAGCAACATCTCAACAATCAGCAGCCTTTGATACCATTGGGGCCTCCCTCTAACTAAGATGACTATGATCTTTGGAAGAAATGAATAGATTTTGTTACAGTGGTGCCTTTCAAATTTCTTGGAAAAGATATAAAATGAAGTGCTGGAAGATCTCTAGTTAAAAGATTAGCTTATGCCTCTCCTAATCATAACAAGCATGAAGCTATTAGGAAAGAGAATGAATGTGTACCTTGGATGGTAATCTCACCATTGTCTCAATGAGTAGCAGCTACAAACTGATATTGCTACATATGACTTCCTGTCTTACATTTAACCCTTCAACCAGTATACTGTTTTCCTCCAAGGCTACTGTGTATACTTACCCTTCTCTAAAGATACTAGAAACTTCATCTTTTCCATAGAATCTAAGTGTGATTTTCTGACTAGGTGATCTCCTTGGCTAGAACATAAGAGTGAGCAGTAAGAGTCATTTTGATTATCTTTGTGACAGACTTCTCAAAAAATATACCTTAAAAATATATAATTAAGTATCTTAGCTATATTTTATTAAATATATTTCACTAAGATATAAAAGTGTATTAAATAATATATAAAATAGTTCTTAAATATCTTTAAAAATAAAAATTCTTCTTTTAATGTTTATTTATTTATTTTTGAGAGAGAGAGAGAGATAGACAGCGAGCAGGGGAGGGGCAGAGAGAGGGAGACAAAATCCCAAGCAGGCTCAGTGCTGTCAGCACAGAGCCTATTGTGCTGCTCGAACCCACGAATCATGCGATCATGACCTGAAATGAAACTGACTCGCTTAACCGACCAAGCCACCCAGACACCCCTCTTTAAAAATACTCTTAAGAAACTCCCTACTTTAAAATCCATGGTTTCCCAAATTTTCCTGCACTAAGGCGAATAGAGCTCTTAATAGTGTCTATAAAATGAAATAAAACGGGCATTGTGTTTGCAATCCATACTGGCATTTAGGGAAACAAAATGGCCTCCAGAGTTTCCTTTAAGACATTTGTATCTACGGGCCAGTTAATTAATCATGTTTATCATGGATCAATCAGCTATTCAAGTCACAGTCTTCATACAACTATGGTTTAGAGATTTAGTGGCTTCTGGAACCATCCTGTCTGGATTTGAAATCCATTTTCTTCACTTTACATGTAGCAGGTCTTAGGCAAGCAAACTAACATCTCTGTCTAGCTTTCCTCATCTGCAAAATGAGAACAATAGCAATGTCTACCTCATTGGATTACTATAAAATGGATTAATATAAATTATTATATGCTATAAAAATATTAATATATTATTATAATGATATAAGTGCTTTGAATAGTGCCTGGCACAAAGTAAAAACTCAATAAACAAGAGTTATTATTGTTCTCTTGGAATTAGTTCACCATCACTCACCTCAGAACAGCAATTTCCCTTCCCATCTACCTCATCTTGCTACTAGATTCCTCTTCTGATTTACCCAGGCCAACACCTCACCGACTCATAGTACCACAGAAACTGCTTAAAGACTACATCTTTTACCGCTTTGTGTTTCCCACATGACCTGGCATTGTATTTCGCATAGGGCGTGTAAAACTCAAATATTTATCAAAACTGCCCTGGTTGTCCCTTGACAAGAAATTGTCAGTCAGGCACACACTTCCTTCTCTGGTGTCTTGGCGAGATGACCCACTGTCACTTTTGAGAATTATTAAAGAAGGTTATAAGTAACATGAGTATAGTTGAGCTGTTAAGTCTTATAGGGTGTGGTCTGCAATATTTTTACTACTTTGTAATCAGTGAATTATGGGCAAAAGGACAAAAGTCAAGAACACATGTGAAGTTAGATGCTAACTAATAGACTCTGATATTCAGATTACGAACTATGATGGTCAAATTATTCTTTCCGTGAGAATAACTTCATTATTAATAAAAGATAGGCTGAAGAGATATCATATTACAAATTTCACTTACATAAAGCCAAGACTTCAGTCTACCAAAATACTCGCTACCTTATCTACTTACCTGCATAATCTGAGACAATAGCCAAAACAAAACTGTATTAAAATATGTGGACAATTCAATCAAAGCAGAAAAAAATGAATAAGTACAAAATGTTGCTCAGCAAAAGTCATGCCGCTTTACCTCTCTCTAATTTTTTTTCCTTTCGTCATCTATACAGAAAAAAAGAAAGATAAACTATGACATGATAGATAGGTTCTTCCATCCAACATAAGCACTCTATGATTCTGACCTTGACCAGGCAACCAGAAGCACACTAAGTGTTATCCTTTGAGACTTTTGCACTAACATAGGAAAATAAAGTGGGATCAAGTAAGTGAAAATGAGTATTGCAGGAAAACCTTGCACTCATGTAATATAGATCTAGAAAATGATTTTAATAACATCTCTAAAAACAAAAATAAAAGAAAGATCCTTTTACTGGTTAACCTTATTTCTCTAAGCTTCAACTCGGCATCTTTAGGTTTGGTGGGGTCAGCAGACAAATAAATGTGAGAAGCACATGGTGTATATTTTTAAATTTAGAAATGATATTTTTGAAAGTTTCTCCCTAAATCAATGTTCTATAAATCCAAACACAGCTAAAATGTGTTAGAAAAGTTTGGTATTTAAAGTAACTCTAGGGGCATTTGGGTGGCTCAGTCCTTTAAGCACCTGACTTCCCCTCAGGTCATGATCTTGCAGGTCTTGGGTTCAGGCCCCACATCAGACTCTATGCTGATAGCTCAGAGCCTGGAGCTTGCTTCCGATTCTGTGTCTCCCTCTCCCTCTGCCTTTCCCCTGCTCATGCTCTGTCTCTCAAAAATGAATAAACATTAAAAAAATTTTAAGTAACTCTATAATGATTCTACATAACAAATGATTGACTGCTCATATATATGATGGATATAGTCATTTTTTTCACTAAGCAGAGTTCTTCTTTACCAGAAAACAGGTGCCATAATGGCAGGGTTTCTTATCAGGTTTATTCTTGCCTTTGTTTTGTGAAGATTAAGCAAGTTAACATACGCAAAGCCCTTCAAACAGCAATAGAGCATTCAAGAAATGTCAGCTATTGTTATTCTTGTTGCTTTTTCTTTCTATGATAGTAGGTCTATACATTCCCAAATATTCCCTAGTGAGGTGGGCTGGAGAAATCTCTTTCTTATCTACTCCTTTTCTATGAACCTCCCCTCAGTACCAAATTCTCCCTGAAGCAAGTAAAAGCTCTAACTGGAAAAACAGGATTCAAGTAAATTCTTTAGAGGATTTCACAATCAGATTTAGCTCAAGTAATGCATAATTCATCATTCTGAGTTCATATTTTGGCTAAGACAGAAAGGCAGCTATTAGCCTTAATGATATTAAAACTTAAGTAGTAAAAATCACACTTTTATTTCTAGTTAGCTCTTTATTGTCACATCTGATTGTTTATTTGTTTAAGCTCATCTGCCTTGTCATCTACAAAAATTAAATGTTTTGTTTTTTATTTTTATTTTATTTTAAATTTCACACATAATTTTGGATTTTTTTTTGAGCCTAAACCCATGGATATATTTTTACATGCTATCAATTCTGATAAATGGTATAAAAAGAGGCAGCTTAGAAGTAAAAGATGGGTTTTGGAATCAGACAAAATTTAGCTTTTTTCCATTAATCATGAGGCTTTAAGCACATTACTTATTCTCTTCCAGCTTCGATTTTTTTTCATTTCTAATATAGAGACAGTAATTCAGGGTTCACAGAGTTGTTGTAAGGAATTAAATAATTTAAAATAAATGTCAAGGGCGTTGTATATAGTAAATTCTCAATGCTTGTAATTGTATAAAAATTGCTGAGGTGGGCAACACCTCAGAGGTCATCAGAGTTGCCTTTAAACAGGGAATTATTAGCCTCAGCAACTATTCTTTTAATAAAAGAATAAATTAAAATATAATACATATAGTTTTTTAAGTACAGATATTTACTTGGCTCTCATCCATTGATACTCAATTAGATCTAAAGACACACACACATTTAGGTGGTTATGTATTTATATGTGCATTTATATATTCAACAGGTATACTATTGGTCTGTAACTTCCTTTGAACACATTTAATGATACATTAACTGAGTCTCTCCTGAACTCAAGATTAGTGAAGTGTGTTCTCATTAAAACTAAAATTTTCTATGATCTAATGTTTTCCTACAGTTTTTTAAATACTTATTAATGTATATTCTTAACCCATTATCTGTTCGAAGTTCATAATACTTTATGTTTAAATCTATCAAAGAGATAGATTTAGAAAGAGCATCATCTTCACATCCGTAAGTCATCAATTTCCATATGCATTAATCATGGTTCTAAGCACCCGCAAACCCTGCACTGTTTACTTGGACGGTACCAAAAACCTTTCTTGGTAAAAGTATAAGAAAATCACCCAGGAAGGCATCCTGTTACTTCCATTTTGGGAAACATTGGTGTTTGCCTTTATAGGGAGTGTAAGTTTGGGAATATAACCTACTTGCATTTAGCAAATAATATTAGCTTGTCCTTTGTAATAAAGATGATGCTACTGACTTATCTTCACAGCCCGGGTGTTTGAATTGTTTTTCTAGTATAGTAATGGATTACATAAATCATGGATATTCTTCTTTTAAAATAAGTTCTGCCTTGCTGGCTCCCCAACCCCTGCCATCTCCATTCCTTTCTGTTCATGACCAAATATGACAGGGGTGTCTGGGGTTAAGAGTACATCATGTATTTTCTAATAGATAAAATTTAACTGACCCATACTGAGCACATGACTCTGACTTCATTAGAAGTTTATACTCATCAATGGAGCTAACTGGTCTACTCTCAAGTGATATCAGTTAGGTTACTGAATAAATTGAATTAGCCCTAGTATGCTTTCAATGCCCTGATGGTCTCCAGAAAAGCATTGGCTACCAAGTGAAATTGTACTGCTCACATCCCATCCCTCTCCATTCCTAATAATTGAGTTTAGAGACTGAACCGAGATAGTCTTTGAGTCTCCTCAGCTTTTGTCTCTAATTGGTGTGTTTTTGCATTGCCTGTGTGTTAGCTGTTACCACATTTTGAATTATTCTAAGCTAGTTTCTTCTTTCCTATTTTACTCATCACTCGTAAATATGCTAAATATGTTTTATATGGATCATGCTTCTGGGTTTTCCATGAAGTTGGTTGTTTCTGTGTCATTTTCTTGCCTCCCTCTCCTTTTTTTTTTCAACTTACCATCTGTTTTCCCTTTAAACATGCTTTCCACTTTTTTTCTAAATTTTCACTTAAGGCAAATGCTATTAGAATGGAACAAAGACAAAGGACAGGGAGATAGACACTTACCTAACTCATCAGAAAAAAAAAATTAATGTAGCCCAAGATCTGCTTTGAGGAGATTCTTATTTCAACTCAGAGATCCACAGATGAACTTAAGCTATTTCAGCTCAGTGTGTACTCCTTATATTAAATAATAACATAATAATAATAATGAATTTATATTAATATAATATTAGAAAAATAGTGTAATGTAAATAGTATAAAATTACAGTAAAATATATTCAAGTATATAATTGCATACTTATATATTAAAATAAATACTATATCAATATTTATTTATCTAATAGAATGGAAATCATTATGATAAATAGTATAATAATAGTTTTATGTTATTTATGTTATTAAACAGCTTATTTTAATATTATCAATTCCCTTGTGTGATTAATCAATTCAAGGCACAATATCTTTTATGTTATTTTTGGTTTGATTTGTTTATTCACTCAATTAATAGGCATTGAATACTCTTCTGTGTGCCCTACACTTTGCTAAAAATGGAAGGCAAAACTTAGAATTAGACAGAAATGCACCTGCCCGTCTGTAACTTGCATTCTCATGGAAAAGCAGTGTTAGAATAAAATTCCTTCTACTACCTAATTCTTTCCTCCCCTGGGGAGATAAAATGACTTATGTGATTGATGAATCTGGGAGCCTATCCTCAGCACACATTATCTCAACCCTTCCGTTTTCCCTTCTTCTGAGGCAACAAGAAGGTTTCCCTCTGAAAGCCCCTTCTGAAAGGTGCCAGTCCAAATGTGGCATTAGATATTAGCTCTCTGTTGCCACACATCTAAGCTATTTCCTTCCATTCAGTAATAAAGCTGACATTTTTATCTCCAAGATTATCTTTGAATTATCTCTCTTGTATCTTAGGTGGTTTCCAGCTCGCTCAGCTGATAAAGAGGATTGCTCTTCATTGGGTTTCCTCAAACCTAGAGATGACAGAAGAGACTGATTCTAGATAAGATGAACGGCAGACATGGGTGCTGCCCACCAATGTTTCTGGTTCTTCTAACCTTCCAAACATGAGAGTCAACTGCATGTTTTGTCCCCTTCATATTAAATCTGGCCATGTGCCTTTGCATTGGCCAAAGAGCAGAGGACATGTGTGTCACTTCCACATGGATTATTCAAGAGCTGGTGTGCCACACCATTCTCTACCTTCTCTGCTCTGTTCTACCATGAATACTGTAGAGACATGCATAAAATGTGGCATCCAAGGAGCATAGAGCACCCTTCATGGCCTCCCAGTGACTACTATGAGCAGAGCTGTTCTGCTGACCTGCTTTGTGTCTGAAGTGTGAGTGAGAAATTGGCCTTTGTTGTTTTTGTTTTGTTTTGTTTTGTTTTGTAACATTTTTATTCAGTAGAATGCATTTCTTTTCTTTTCTTTTTTCCAGCATCATTTTGTATTTATTATTGGACAAAGATATTCAAAAATTATATCAGAAATTTAGCTTAAGATATATGCACTATACATATAGAATACCAGTTTAATTTTTTTATATATAATTTGAGTGTAGTTGACACACAATGTTACATTAGTTTTAGGTATACGATATAGTGATTTAACATCTCTGTGCCTTAGGCTCACCACAAGTGTAGCTACCATCTGTCACCATAAAACACTATTACAATATCACTGACTACATTCCCTATGCTTTACCTTTTATTCATGTGACTTATTCATTCCACAACTGGAAGCCTATATCTCCCTCTCTCCTTCACCCATTTTACCCATCCCCCTTCCTTCCTTACCTCTGACAACCATCAGTTTGTTCTCTGTGTTTGTGGGTCTGTTTCTGTTGTTTGTTTATTCATTTGTTTGTTGTTGCTGCTGCTGTTTTTAGATTATACATATGAATGAAATCATATGGTATTTGAGTTTTGTTGTTTTAAGCCATTGAGATTTGGGGGTTATAAGTCATGGGTGCAAATGGTCAGATTAAGATATGTCTTTCTGAGGAAGGACAGCGACATTGAAGCTGATCTAAGGATAAGAAAGAGCAGACCCCATGCAGAGTAAAGATAAAGGTTTTAAGCATAAATTATAATTTTAAACATAAACTGAAGAAACAGCTGGCACAAAGGACCTTAGAAGGAAAGGGTCCACAATATTCAAAGAAATTATGGAATTCCAGCATGAACAGGGGTCAGAAAGGAGAAGAAAGTGGCCCAGGTGTTGCCACATCACCCATTCTGTTGTCTGGCTACTGCCAAAGGCAAGGAAGAGAATTTCAGCCCCAGAAAGACACCTCTGTGACCATCATTGACCTGGGATATGACTCCTTGCTCCTGATTTTCCTGTTCACTAAGGTGGAGACGAAGTGTTTAGAGGAAAAGAAGAGAAAGATAACTTGATTTCCTCAATAAAGTATCACTATTCTTTGGCTCTATCATAAGCAGGATATCCTACTGAGCATGGATATGGTCACTAGGGGCAGAGTCAAGCTTTGTGGGGTCTGGGGTATGTACAATTTTCCAGGAGGGACCTCTTTAGGACCCTGAAAATGAAATTTCATTAATTTCATAATCAACTCATCTTTATGTGTTTTTGTGGTTTTACACCTGTGGTGGGTTCTCAGTGCCTCCTGTAGTAGAATAGTAAAGTAGAATACAGAGAATATTTTAATATAGATGGTTTAAAGGGAAAAAGTCACTGCAATCCCCTTAATATTGCCCACTACTACTGTTATTTTCTTTGGTCTTTTACATTTTCTATATACTTTGAAAATTCCTTTCTGTGTCAGATGTGAAAAAAATTTTTGTAACATTTTGCAGAATCACATTCATTCAAGAAGCAAAACAAAAATTGCACAATATATCCAACATCCTTTCATGATTTGACTTTAAATTGTGACTGTTATTTTTGGTGGAAAAATAAATAAATATGATGATCATATTCTATGTTCATGCCAAAATTCCATGAATTTAGCTAGCTTCAATAGAAAATGAATTTATGATATGTTATAGTGTTTTCAGTCATTGTTTTAAAATTAATTATCTAATGATAGAAATATGTGTTTTAAGTGACATGGAAGACTCAGCAAAACAGGTTGGCAACATTTTTTAAAGGAAAAGGCAATTTTTACTTTTTAAGTTAATTTTTAAAGTAATATATGTTCATAACTAAAATTCAAACAGAAAGATATAAGGCGGATTCCATTATCTAAGACATAACTAATATAAAGTGTCTTGACATCCTTCCAGAATTTTGTATTCACGTATAGACTTTATTAATCAAAAAATTCCATGCTATTATAAATTGTCTTCAACTTACTCTTTTCAGATAACAGAATATTTTAGTTATATATACACATTAGTGTGTATATCTGCATATCTATATCTGTATCTATCTAGATGGATGGATGGATGCATGGATGGACGGATAGATGACACATAGATATCCCAGTCTTCCTTTTAATCTTCTAGTATGTCTAGGCTGAAATATGTATAACAATCCTTCAACTAATTGACAATATGGATTATTTGCTTTTGTTGTTTCTTTTAAAATATTTTTTAATGTTTATTTTTGAGAGAGAAAGAGAGAGAGAGACAGAGTGTGAGTGGGAAAGAGGCAGAGAGGGAGGGAGACACAGAATCTGAAGCAGGCTCCAGGCTCTGAGCTGTCAGCACAAAGCCTGATGCTGGGCTTGAACTCACAAACTGAGATCATGACCTGATCCAAAGGTAGACACTTAACCGACTGAGCCACTCAGGAGCCCCAGTTGTTGTTTCTTTTAAGTCCAGACTGAAAATCCTTTATTCTCGAAAGGATAAGTTAATTTATAGCATTGTTATGGTAGGTAAGTTGGATCTTAAAACTATTTATATGTCATATATATTTTGTAATTATTTTTGCTTTCCATCTATTGTCCTGTGGTGCCTTATTTTGTTTTTGTTTTTATTCTTCCTTATAATTGTCTTCATCATGATTATACTCATAGTTTAATGTTGTATACTAAAGCTTTATTTCTTGATTTTTTTCTCACCTTTAGGCAGTATTTCTGCTATGCAATATTTCCAGTTATGAAATGTGAAAATATTTCCCCATCTACATTTCCTTCTACCACTCCTTTCCTACTCTGCCAGATATTATGCATTGCATTTTAATTTTATCTTGTCAAGGTTTTTAATATTTACATTTAGTTTGTCACTGTAATCCCACTATTGTTCAATTTGAGGCCCATATTTAAATCGAGTCTATGTTTCTTAACAATTCTTATAAGACATAGTGTTTCTTTTTCTGTATTTTTGTTTGCTTCATTTCTCAGGAAGCTGATTTTATCATCATGAAAGTTTCTCATTTTTGTTCTCAATTTTTTTTTTAATCCAACAAGGGCTATATTTCATGAATCCTTGCTTGCTTGCGAATACCATTCCATGGTATTTCTTCAAAACCAACATCTTGGCTTAGAACTTTTTTCATCATATATGTATAGTTTCAGAATCCTTTTGACAGCAATAAAGAAGCTCTGACAACAGATCACACTTAAAGGTAAACTGTTCTTCCTGAAAATTCTTGCCTTTTTTTTATTTGCGAAATTAGAGATTTTTCTTCTATTTCATCTTCAAATATATTTCCATTTCTGCGTGTTCTATACATCAGGTACACTAATTATATGATTGTTCAATATCCTCTGTCTTCCATATCTGACAGCTAATTGTTTTTTTCCTTGGTGACATCCTCAATCCTGAATATCATGTCACTGACATGATACTTTTGAGGTCTGAAATGTTTTGAGTAATACCCATCCTATTTGTCTTGCCACCTCATCTATGTAGCTTCTATTTTGGCAATAGTGTTAGTTTTTCTTAACCTTTTCCTTGAGTTTTGCCAGTGCACCTGTGTCTTCTAATATTGTCTTACCGATTTTTAAATTAAAATTAATTAATTAATTAAAATTAAATTAAAAAATTAATGAGTTAAAAAGATTAAGATTTCTGTGTTTCAAATCTCATCATTTTTTTAAAGTAGCTCCTTTTCTTTCTAATTCTCTGAGGGTGAAAAGAAGTGTTTAGCTGAAATTTTATTTCCTAGAAAGTTTACGTTTTTCTAAAAGATACTTTCATCTGCCCTTTAGTATAAATGATTTATCCGTCATCCTTTTGTTTTTGTAGCATCTGTGCCAAAGTCCTGCTTTGGATCTCTTTGGCTTATCATTCATCTTTGAACCGGCAGTTTAAACATGGCCTACTTTTTCCTAAAGAACAATACAGGAATGGGCAGGTGTATGGTCTGCATCACCTCACTTGTCACATCTGAGCTCCTTGTCACCAAATCTGCTCTGTCTTCTGTGCTGGAGAGATCTTTCTGCAGCAGATCTATGTGACTGCAGTTCATGTGACTTGCAGTAACCATCTTTATCACAGATGTCTTGTATTTGGTGATTTAGTGTTTAGCTTTTTTCAGCAGCACATGCCCAACCATCATATTCTTCACTTTTCTCATGACCATCCATACTTTCACTCCTTACTATTCTAAGTAGAAAAATCATCAGATGGACCCATTAGGCCCATTAGGATCCTTGCTTACTTTCAGAGAAATCTATACTCTGCTGAAGCTCAGAGGTATATATTGGCTTTCAATGTCTTCCCTTCATTTGATTCAAGTCCCACAATATTTGATGGATGGTTGCAATTCATAGATTGCGTTTGGGGATTTTAACCAAATTTCAGTGCAGGTAAAACTTTACATTTCCAAGTTTAAATTGTTATGTTCATCAGGTTTCTGGCATGGAAAGAGGTAGGAATTGAAATAATTGAAAGAAACATGCCTTTATTCCACCATGTTTTAAAGGAAATCCCCTTTCCCTTTTAAACTTTGCGACAACACAGTCTGTTTCGGGGAATTTATGTCAATCATATACATGTCAATCATAGAGCGGTATATGTTGATACATATGTCAATAGTATAAGTTACTGATGTCTACTATCTAAATTCTATATTTTTATTCCTAGCTGTTGAGATGTTCTGAATATTTCCAACACTTAAAGAATCAACTTTTTGAGAATCAAAGTAATATATATTAATTGCTGAAAATTTAGAAGCATATATATATATTATAAGAAAGAGAATTTATTGTTTTATTGTTTTTATTTTAGTTTTGAGAAACAGAGAGAGAGCTGGCGGGGGAAGGGCAGAGAGATAGGGAGACAGATCCTAAGCAGGCTCTGTGCCCTCAGCACAGAGCCTTATGTGGGGCTCTAAATCACAAACTGTGAGATCATGATCTGAGCTGAGGTCAGATGCTTAACCGACTGAGGCACCCAGGTGCCCCTATAAGAAAGAGAATTTAAACCATGTGTAATTCTACTACCCTATAATCAGTATATCATGCATCATAAGATAGACATTTTCTCACGTTTTAACATCTCCAAAATGGGGTTATGCCTCATAATTGGTGGCATGCCATAATTTAATCAACAGAATATTTTATTTCTTACTGGTAAAAGGAATAACAGTGCATCATACTGCTGATACTGTCTTACACTTGATGAACTCTGATATATTTTCTTCCAGATATATGTACTATTTTAAACCAAAATTGGGATCATGTTTATATACTTTTGTGGCCAACTTTAAATGAAATGCAACAATTGAGTCTTTTGTAGAATAAAATAAAGTAATATCATTATATCATCATCCTTTAAAAATGTTATACAATTTTGTAAATGGGTGATCTAAATTCCTACATAATTTAAAAGAAAGATAAGAAAAGTATTTTTCTCAAGATCTGTAGGCCACTTACCCTCTCTAAGTCTCAGTTTTACTTATCTATAAAGTGAACTTACTAACGTTCCTACCACCTAGGAAGCCAAGATGATTCAATGGAGTGCTTAGTGTAATGTAATACATGTTAAATACTCAATAAATGTGAATCACCAGCATTATTATTACTAGCTGCAGTATCATTAGTAATGGGCCTTCAGGGAATGACCTCTTGTACTTATTTCAAAAGACAAATGGTTGATTGCATTCTATTAAATTGACCTGCTTACCTCATGCCAGGTACTAGCTAGGCACTGGGAATATACAGACAACCACAAATCTTACATGCCCCTCTATCAAACTGTTGACTTTCAGGATCTTGTTTATTTATTTTCTGAAAACAGATGTATTTTTTTTCTGACACTCATTGCTCTCAACTGGCCACAGGCCATATCTCTTCCATGCACTCTTTACTCACATTTAATACTTGCCATTCTCCTCACACACTCTTTGTCACCCTATTTCTGCAACTATATTATAGTCCCTTTTTCGTCTGTGATGCTTTTCCTTGTTTCTATCCCTAGAGGTCCAAATCTCTCCTAACCCAAACAATATTTGAAAGTTAAGAAACGGGTTCCTTATCATTTACATTCTGTTCAAACAACAAACCAGGAACAAAAACTAGGAAACAAACCAGTTCACACAGGGTATATTGGGCAATGCTTTTAACATGCAACTCTCCCTGCATCTTTCTCAAATCCAACACTTTGACACCTTTACCTCTTCCCCCATACTCCCCAGAGCGTTATTTGCAATATTTATTACCACATTCTGCATCACAGGATTTACGTGCATGTCCCATTTGGCCTAGATTGTGAGTTCCTTGAGGGCAGAAATATTATATTATTTGTTTTTGTCTCCATAGCATTTGTCACATAACGTATGTTTAATAAGTTTTTGAATTGGATTAATTTAAATACTTGACTCTTACCACCATTATCGAGTTACTTATCCCTTGAAATAAATCACTCCATTTACTTATTTGAAAATAAAAACCATATCTGACATTGTGCACATATACATATATATGAAAATGTCCGTTTTCCAAGTCTTTCAATAAAATCAATGATGTCTTTGTGTTCCTTTCCTGGTCTTGTCTTCAGAGGCAAACACTTAGCTATTCCTTTCCCTGATTTGCTTCTCTATGTTTAAACAGCATGTGAGCTGTGATCTTTCTTAATTTTTTCCATGTTATGATGTGGAAGATGAGCACTGCTCTTTTTACATATCTCCCTGCCCCTCACACATATTTCACCTCCCTCCAAACTCTCAATATAGTTCAACTTAATTCCTGCTCGGGTTCTCTTGACCCAGCCCTCTTGTTCCAATCTGGACTGTCATTCTTGAGGTTCTGGGATGTCCCTTTATCATCATGTTGGCTGTTCCCTTCGGTCTTCTCCTGTGTTGGTTTCCATGTTTCCTGAAACCCAGATATTTATACCCTGGGTTTATTCCTTACTTTGGTGCATCCTAGCTTCAGCAGTTTTTCAAGAAATGCTCTATAAGAAACAGTATTTACTTCTTTGGGGAAAAGCAATTGCAAGTTTCACTTAGAATAGAATTTCAGGTTAGACATGTCTATCCCTCAGAATTTGGAAGGCGGTGCCTGCCATGAGAGGTACAGGTAAAGGGTCTCTTGGCATATGTGAAAGGTAAAATACTGTTTGCCTGTGGGTCACAAGATACAAAATCAGGTGGGGTTAACTGGAGAGGCAACATCAGAGGTGAGAGGGGAAGGGAGGGAAGGGACAGGGCTGAAATGAAAGCTAGGCAGGTTTTCCAAATCATCATTGATTCAAACATGACAGAACATGGTAGGGAAAGCCTACTGAGACCAAAAGGATTGGAAATAAAGACTGTTATATGGAGCCAGAAAATGAAATGTCCTGAGACAAAAAAAAAAATAAGTAAATAAATAAACCAAATTATCTCCATCCACTTTCAGCTTGGTGCCAGCAGCTGGCTGAGAGAGAGCCTCTTCGATGGCTGACCACAATCTTGACACCTGGACACTTTCCCATCCCGATTTCATTTTCTTAGATGAGGTTAGCTCAGCTCTCATGAATTCCCATATGACCCCAAAACATAAAATGCAATTGCACCAGGAAGCAAAGCCATTCACATTTTCTTAGAATTGAGAATCTTTTCAGTCCAGAAAATAAGGCCAAGAGCAAAATGGCTCAAATGCTCTTTCAAATCATCTTGCTGAAGAGGGCCCTTTAGTTCTACATCATTAGGCAGCTGCTATCTCTGAAATGGGAAGGTTAGGCATGTTGGCCAGGCCAGCAGCAACCTAGCTGGCTGCTGAGAAGCCTGAACAGCCATCACATGCAGAATTCTACAAGGATACAAAATTCCATTGGAATCAATACCAGCAAATGAGTGTGCAGTCGCGTTTTTCTATTACACACTGCCCCTCACTGCTGGGAAGTTCCTCTTCAGCCTAGGTATTAATACACTGTTTGGACTTTTTTGCAGTAATTGAGCCTTCACGGTCATTCCCTAAATGGTGCTTTAATGTGCTCTTTCATACACAGTGTAAAAAGTTTCCTATCATGGACACTGATGGTATTAACGAGCCAAGACTATCAACTATTGCTACTAAGTATGCTTCCTACCTCTCTTGCCTTTTCCAAAACAGATGGGCTACATACATATCTGCTCTAGGAAAGGAAAACTCTTTTTGCTTAGAAATAATACTTATTTGAGGTTTGGGTGTTTATGATGGTAAAAAAATATTGAGGAAAGAAGTAAATCCCTTTGTATCTCAAGCAAGATAAAGAAAAGTCTGGAGGGGGCTTCCAAAAGGATGAGAACACTCTCCTGCAACCCAACTCCCCTTTTGCTGAAAAGGCTACAGGTTTTTCCTACAGGTCTTGATTCACAAAGCATGGTCCACTTAGCAGCATCAGCTCACCAGGGATCCTACTAGAAATTCAGAATCTCAGGCCCCGTCTCTCCTCAATCAGAATTTTCATATTTAACAAGATCCCTAGGTGGTTTGTATAAATATTAAAACTTAAGAAGCACTGCCTATAGAGAGATGTTACATCATATTAGGAGGCACAGGATGTCAGTAAGTTTATTGACTAGTGTTACCTTTGATCATTTGGGTGAAATGGTATGCATCAGGTTTCTCCACTATAAAGTTACTTATTTTCCCATTGTAATTAATAAGCATTTTATGCTGAGATACTTTGAAATTACACAACTACTCTATTTCTCTTCACACTTTTTGCCCATTAATTTTAACAACCATTGACAATACTCAACTGCAAAAATTATTACTATGGTATTGACCAAGTGGTGATTTTTTATAAATTTTAAGAGACTATTTTTAAAGTTTTAGAATACACATTTACCCCACACCCAGTTTCCCCCCAGTACTAACATCTTACAATAATATACTTGTTACAATTAATGAGCCAACACTGTCCCTTTATCAACTAAAGTCCATAGCTCATTTAGATTTCCTTACTTCTATCCTCTGTCCTTTTCTATTCCAGAATCGCACCCAGGTTGCCACATTACATTTAGTTATGTCTCCTGAGGCCCCTCCTGGTTTGATGATTTCTCAAACATTTATTTCCATCACACTTTCCTCATTTATTCACTGAAATTCAGCTTCAAAAACTATCCCTTTCTCCACCATTTATCTAATTATTTATGTCTATATGGACTTGTGGACATTTATTTTATCCTACGTATCTTAAGCTATTGCCATTATTATGTATTTTGTTACACACATTGTCTCAGATATATAATCTGGAATCCCTTCAAGTTGACTCTTCAGGATAGTCCCATCAGTTTTAGAGAGCTTCCTTGCTTTTTAGCATCAAAAAATATTCCAGGTCTTCTAATGTACTTTCCTGATCCCAGACTTTAATTGGGCATTTTTCGAGAAGTGTGGATCCTTTAGTTGGTGAATGGTATTTAGAGACCAAGGTCTGGGGCATAGTGTTCCTTTTGCTACTGGGATGTCATTACCTCTAGTCTCCCTCAGTGCCAGAGCCAGAAAATGTGGACGTATTCTAACCCATACGTACATGCACACCTGTATCTACTTCCATGTATATTAAGAGCCCTGAGTTTATACTGACGCACTTTTTTCCAATCCAACATTACAGGATTATCTTTAGCCTTTCCCTTTTCCTTATTTTTTCTCTGACAATGAAACACTTAGCTTTCATTACCGTATCATTATATTTACTGATTTTTGCATTCCGAGAATAAACAAATAAGCTGCAGAATTTCTAATCCATATCTCCATAAGCAAAAAATTTACTCACTAGAGCACACAATTTGTGTATAGTTCTTACTATTTTTAGCCAGTCGATGTATGGTTTTCCAAGATTACTTAGTAATTTTCCTTCCCACCCTCTTTACTGTGGTTATGTGGTTAACTTGGAATACAGTTAAGTTTATTTGTTATTGTTGTATTCCATCTTGGGTTCCAGGTAGGAGGAGCGTTTTGACTATGGAAGGATCCCACTTTCAAAAAAGAGCTAAAATGTTGATTATCAATATTTTAAAATTTCCATCTCAATACAATCCAAGAAGCAAAGTAGGAGCTAGTCCAGAAAAGAGGCATTCCTGATTAAGGCTACCTCCAAAGCAATGGTGTGCCTTCTCTCAGTAACTGAATGGCATTTCTTAATGGCAAATCTCTCTTCTGAGTAAAAATTATGTATGTAATCTAATCTCTCACTCTCCTTACCAAATGGGAGAAGATGGCTTAATAGCTCTCTAGAAACAAGTAAACATAGTTTTGGAGACACTTAAATGTTGGTTCTAGTTGCTTCTGAAGGAGCCAATTATGTAACAGCCCTTCTTGTAACTTGATAGGTTTTCTTCCCTATTATGTGAGATACCCCAGTGTTTTTAATAGTTGATACTATTTCAAAATTTGAGTGGCTTAAACCAATATATTTTTTTATCTCAATCACATTTTCCATACTGAATGTCTAGCTCCATTAGGTGGCTTTTCTCTGAGCAGTTACTCAGGGACTCAGGTGTCTTCTATCTCGTGTGCCACTTCTTTTTGGTCTCTGGAGCCTTCTCTGCACAGGAACCAAATGAAAAATGCAAGCAGAGTATGGCACAGGGGACGGATCCACTGGTCAGGTCTGTAAGTGGTATCTATCACCTCTCTAGACATGCCACTGGCAGAACCCAGTTAGATGATCATGCCCAACTGTGGACAGGATGGGAGGTAGTGCTACTGAGTGGCCGCAGGAGAGAAGCAATGGCTTGATAATTAGCCAACCTGTTCTGCCGTAAGCAGTAAACTCCCATCTAATAGATTTGCTAATATAATAAAATAGATTTGCTTAAACTCATTTGATTTGGCACTTTGTCACTTGCATCCAAACATGCAGACTAATATGGGTCTCTGGCATAATAATAGTAATAAAGTTTGGACAAGGACAAGTTCTAAATCTCCCAAGTAAGCATTCAGGTAATTGCAGTATAGATTGTAAGAAAATAAGAACAAAGACGCAGAACATAAAGTAAGAGATGAAAGAAGTAGTAAACATACACCAAAAAAGGTCACAATACCCAGCAAAATATTAAGGCACTGTCATTTTGTTAAGAGTTAAACTTTTTCTCTAGCCACTGACATGCAGTACTGTCTTACAGAATGACTGATTTCCTTATCACTTTCTAGCAAAGTCTAAATTTAAGCCTTCAGAGGCTTTATAAACTCTTCTGAGTTATTCTTCATAAATCTTTTCATAGACCAGAGGTTCTTAGATTTGGCTGTGCATCAAAGTAACATGGATATCCGGGCCAAAACCCAGATATCATCAATCATTAATCTAGGTTAGGGCCTGTATATCTGTATTTATTTAATGTCACAAGTAATTCTGATGCTTAACTAATTTGGAGAACCTCTGTCATAGGGTGTAGGGATAGATGTGAATCTTATCTCAGGAACAACCATGTATTTCCCATCGTTCCCCAAGTTAAACTTGAAATGTAAATAAATATAATATTGGGTTATAAAGATCACACAGAAGATATCCAAAAATACTTTTAAGGTAATTTCCATAAGATAGACGGTAGGCACTGTGGATTTAGAGATGTCCCTGGCTGACCTGGGCTGTGCAGCCTGCATGGGACAAAGTCAATTGACCTAGACTCTGGCAAAAAAGTATAATCTGATAAGGAGAGGGTAGGAGAGGCCATTCCAGACAGATGGAAGCAGCAAGAACAAAGTCACAGTTGGGAAAACACCAGGGAGAGTCAGGGGATAATATACAAGCTCAGTGTGGCTGGAGCAGAAAGGAGGAAAGAAAAATACAAGGTAACATAACTAGATGTTAAACTGTGCCCTGTGAGCTTAAAGTGCTATGGAAATTCCAAAAAGAGAGTCATTTGGTTAGAACAGCCAAGAAGACCTCATGAAGAATGCAGAACTTGAGCTAGGTCATGAAAGATAAGTAGGACTCCGTCAACCAGAGAGAAAAAGGGGGAAAATTATTTTTATTTTGATGTTTCTAAAACTCAGCAGACAAAATGAAATACTATTTGACTGACTATTCTATTTTTTGTATAGATGTTCTAGGATCTTATTATATAGTTTAACACTATTGTAAATGTTTACTAATTGTTTAAATGTTGGTGTACCACATAGGGCTTGAATTGGCTTTTAAGAAACACATGTTATAAAAAAGTGCAATATGGCAGGATTTTGGAAGCCATTCTGGTCCTGAATAGGGCTATGTGGGATGGGAGACACCTTATAATTCATTTTTTAAAACTAAATTAAGGAAAAATACCAAAAAAAAAAAGAGACATTAAAGAAAGGGAGAGATTGAACACAAATGGATAAGCATATAAGCATATGTATATTTAACATAATTGATTTAAGTCAACCAAAATTATGTCTCAGAACTTCCTGGAAATTAAAGCAAAAAGAGAAACACGATCATTTACATAATTCTCAATATCCAAGAAAACATCCAAGAAGTTATACTGATCTTTCATGGAAACGAAAATTTAGCCTCCAACTAGCAAAAGAGCTATGTCAACTGTGTTTTAAATATTGAACAATGTACACACCAGTGGAGTTTTATGTGAGCTCTTTAGTGGAACCACAGAAGATAAGCAAATCTCAGAAGTTGCCCAGTGGGTAGAACCGTTTTCAGCCTCCTTAGTGAACTTCATGACACATCAATTGCTCACCCATGGAGAGCCAAAGCAAACTTGATTTTCACATGATTTTCCCTACTGCAAGGCCCTAACACTCTGGAGGAACCAGGATCATCAGAAAGGAATGTCTCCAGTGTGTCTATACAAAGTTGGTTCAGCTGCTTTGATTTAATTAACAACCAGTCAATTCAATCAATTAACAATGTGATTCCATGGAAAACATTCCATCAAAATTCAGTAATATGAAAAGGAAAGAGCCCACTAATATCGTAGATTCTTATCTATTCACATGGCTGTGTAGACCATGCAAAGACACAACTTTGTTCTTTTCCTGTTTTTTCAGATATAGTTCTGAGTATCCCTGGGCAGTGGCTAATTATCTGATGATAATGGTTTACATCTGCAATATGTCTTCAGAACTTCACAAGTATAACCATCTTGTGAGGTTGTGTTGGTACCTATGAAATAGGAGGTTCAAGACTTGACCAAAGTCTAACGTCTAGTTATTAATAGAAGAGGAGGAAGTATGGTGTAATACAAAGAACTTTGGAGTCGTGGTAAACAAGGGCTTGTTGTCCAAATCCTGCATTTACTAGCTGGGTGGTTTGGTGTCATCCACCCAGTTCCAGATTCATGACTCTATACTTTCAACTTTGGTCTCTAACTTTGACCTCTCCAGAGTTAGTGTTTATTTTCATTCTCACTTGAAATTTGGTCCTTGGCTCTATTCTTAGTGTTTTTGACTGAGCCAATCCCTGTAGTTTCAGCATCTTTTGTTGTCTTGGATCAGAACCCTCTTCTAGCTCAAGCAATACAGAACACAGACTTTAGATTTGCCCTTGACTGGACCAGCCCTAACTATCCCCAAGGCATCCACACACAACTCAGGAAACCCCATAGGCAATAAGGACTAGAGCAGGACTTAGATCAAATGATGGGGCACAAGGGAAGGCCTGGACAGCAAAGAGAATTAAGCTCCATGTATATAATGTACATTGATACATAACAAAGACAATACAGGTGTCTTATCTTGGAACAACAGTGTGGTTAGATGGGTTTCAAGTGATAGGCTTAACAAACCATAAGCAAACATAAATGCAAAATTCTCTCCACTTCTGTTTACTTCCTCAAATTATTAACAAGCAAATCATTTTCCGCCACAGGGAAGTACATATTTAAAACCAAGCTATCAACTGTCCTATATAAATAAAACCACATGAAATTCAGCCTATTATTACAGTATTGCAGTCCTACCACCCCCCCGACATTGACAAGATCAGATTTAGAGTATCTTTAATTAAAGTGCTATCAATAAATAAATAGACTGAGTGACACTGGATGGTAGCAGAGACAATTAAAACAAAGTTACTTAGTGTCCTATTTATTGTCATAGGGGCTGATTTATAAGCTTCCTACAAGAAGTAATTTAATGACTCTTTAATAGAAGGAGTCTTGATAAAATACCAGCAGATGGTATTGTGGGTAATGACCCAGGTTATAATGATTTCAGTAATGACTTGTCTTATCTATTTACCTGTACTCAAACAAAAGCTGAACTATGCACAAATACATTCACACACATTGTCTTCTGGTGACTAGGCTGTCTAAAAGCCATTTAGTAGAGAAAACATAAACATAATTAAGTAATTAAGGTATATAAAACTCAAGAAAGGTACAAAACTGGGAGTGCAATAGTAGTAGTAGTAGTAGTAATTGATGATGATGGTGATGATGATGATGATGATACAATCCAAACGGAACAACTTAGTACTTCCATTCTCACTTGCCTTGGCTTTCTATCAAAAGATATATGTCACCTACCTAGAGTACAAGCCTTTTAATCACTCCCAGCAAGTTTCACAGGGATCCCAAGTTATCCACTGCCAAAAAGGATGCATAGAAATGGCTTATTTCCTTCAAATAGCCCTTTGGCATCCATGTACAACACAGGCAACTCTCACAAGTGGTAAGGACTTGTACGGGATTCATACCAAATGACATTTCTTCTACTGATTAATTTTTCTTGGTCCCTATTGTCTCAACTATAGATCCTGAAGCTAGAGCCACATCCTGAATGGCTTCTCCTGATCTTGCAGGCATAAATGTATGGTAGGGAACTTTCCTTAGAGGAAACGACACAATGACATCCTATCTACTGTTTCATTTTAAGTATTGGTGGTGTATGAGGACCAGAAGTCTAGATGCAAACCAGAGGATCAGTCAGGAGTAGGAAGCCAGGGCATAAGAAAATCTACAATGACCAGATCCCGTGGCAATCCTAGACAATGGGATCAGGAGCTTCAAAGACCTATTCTCTCTTATGTCTTGGCCAGAGCTGAGTCAGTTTTGGGCACCACCTATGTCTAGTCTCTATGGGTGGAAATAGTGCATTATTTCAGAGAAGTTGAGCTCACCTCTGACCTCTGCTCCTGGTGCCCCAGACAGTACTACTTGCCTCTGGCCATAATGAGAAGTTCTGTGACCTCATTTCTGGGCAAGTTTTCCATGGAACAGAGACAGGGTCCACTGGGGCTAATATGTGAGGGAAATTTTAGGGCCCTGTTTCCTAAGAGAGCTGGAAAAGACATTACTAGGTACTGAGAAGAATAGCCTGTGGGCTTTTTAAATAAAATTAAAAAGGGAAGGAAAAAGAGAATTTTCTCAGGAAAACTTGACTTGGAATACTTTCTGTGGGTGGAGAAGCAGACACCAGTGCTGACCTTGCTGGCCGACTTTGGATAAAGTCAGGAAATAAGCAGAGCTAGTCATCGTGCTCTTGCTAAGAACCTCAGTCGGCACTCCCTTGGCTTCCGCTGGGACCCATTCTAGGTTTGCCCTCCCTGGGGTTATCCCATCCTGCAAAATTTACAGGCTGGTTTTCTAAGCTGTCCAAACAGTAGCCACTGGCCACATGTGTCTATTGAGCATTTGAAATGTAGTTTGTTGGAGTTGAAATATACTATGAAATATAAAATATATAACAGATTTCAAAGACTTAATATAAAAAAGTATATAAAATACTATCTAAATGTTTTATATTGATTATATGTTGAAATGAAACTACTTTGGCTATATTAGGTTAAATAAAATATATTATTAAAATTAAACTGTTTCTGTTTACTCTCTTTTAAAATGTGGTTACCATAAATTTTAAGATTACATTTGTGGCTCGCATTTGTGGCTCACATCATATTTCCTTGTGACCGCATGGTTTTCTATCCTCAGGGCTTTTATGTCTAATATGGTAAATTTAGCCATGACAATGACAAGGGTGAGTTTTCTCAAAGAGTACATTTGATTTTAAAAGAGTTAATGCAGACAGGTATGTGGGTGAATAGGTAATTCCCTTGTCTTGGAATGTTCTTCCTTCTTCCTCATTCTGGAAACTCTTATTCATCTATCATGACCCAGATCAAATGTCTCCTCCACCAGGAAGCTTTCCCTAACTCTCCCAAGCAGAGGTAGTCCCTTCTGTGTTGCTTCAGCACTCCATGCAAATCTTTACCAGAACACTCTAAATCATCCCATGATATACCTTTATTTGCCTGTCTTCCCTTCTAAACTATGAACTCCTTCAAAGTAAGGATTTGAAAATAATAATGCCATAGTAGTCATACTAAAAGTGTTTTCTGATACCTTAATTTATTCATTAATAAATTTATTCATTCATCCTAAAATCAAGGTTTCTGGGTAGTTTAATCAGCAGCAGGGATCTTCCCAGACCCTTTTTTCTTCAAATAGCCCATAATTATAGACCCTGAAGTGAGTTTTCCCCTGATGAATTGCCATCCCAGCTACTTCCAATGAATTTACCTAGAAATAACTATATTTCTGACAACTGAACACAGAGTTTTAGCCATGTCCCTTGACTGCCTATGTAAGTGTCCTGGGTTTCTCTCCTTCTACAAGTTACACATAATCCCACCTAAGCCAACTTTATCCCCTGTTCCTGTGCTCTTTCTTGCTCTCTTTCTTTCTAGTGTGATTCTCAAATTTCTGTTGTAAACTATTTTCTTACCTCAGCCCTGTCAATACTCTCCTGTTTTGTATTGTTTATTACATTGTTTGGGTGTCGACTCTCCTCAAAGCCAGTGAAATATGGGTTTCATTAAGAAAATTATGAAACCATGCTCCAAAGACTTAAATGATTTAGCAAGGATTATATATTTTCCTCTTTTCCTACTACTGCCAACCAGAGGGCTGATAAGACAGCCTTCTAAAACATCCAAACCAGGTTGTCAATTTGGTCCTGCCCATGACTTTTCACTATCACATGGAGCGGTGTCCTGTGTGTTGGAAAAGAAGTCATGACTTTGCTTAACTAGTTGAAAGTATTTTCCTTCTGCATAAACATGCCACGGAATACCAAAGAACAGATAATGCTTCTGTAGGAGGCATCCCTTTTTCTAAAGTTTGCTGTGTAAGTAACCTGTATCACTTTGCTTTTGAGAAAGTAGGTTCCAGTCTTTAAAAGCATTGCCTCAAAAAAGGAAGCAACCTCAGAGTTCTTGTGAAAGGTACACAGTCAAAACTCTATCTTAAATTATTATTGAGATAGTAAAAATAAATTTGATTGCCAAACAATTATCATTAAGTTAGCAAAAAAAACCAAACTATGGGCCATTTTGAAGTGTTAAACTTTCTTTGGTCTTGACAAGGTAGTGACAAGACACTTAATTTGACTCTCAAAGAAGGAAGAAAATCTAATTGATGCATGTCCTCATGTTTTAAAAATGAGATTGCACAACTGTGGAAATTAAATCCTAGTTTCCTTGCCTAACTTCTATTTCTCAGGTCCACTGGGATAGTTTAGAGATAAAAAATTTGGTCTGCCTGGAAGGCTCCCAGCCCTCCCACTTTGCCTGAAGAACATCTACCACTTCTTCCCTTCTCAGCTTGAATGCCACTCCTTCTGAAAAATCTTCTCTGATCTTCCAAGATAGAGAAAGAAGAGTGTCTAGTTCTGAGCACAGTGCCACATGGGCATTCAAAAAATGTTTGTCGAGTAAAGGAATGAGTGGTCGCAGGATATACACAAAAAATACTTGATCTGGAGATAAGTTTTAGCTCTGCCACTTATCAACACCATTAACTTTTTGAGGCTTGTGTACTCATCTGTAAAACAAAGGAGATAATGGTATCTATTTCATAGACCTTTCTGAGAGCAAGTAAGTTTATGCGTGCAAAAGCATTTTGTAAATGCAAATGTCTTACACAACTTGAAGCTATAACTTCCTTTTTCCTTTTACCTACATATTTGCTACGAGGGCTTAAATATAATGCAACATCTTGGCATGTGAACCAAAATTATCTGGGAAGAAGGTTGGAGAGCCTGCCAATCATATTCTCTGCTAAACGAAGTTCTACAGTGGACTGTATGCAATCCATGGTTAATATGGAGAGAATTCCTTCTGGGAAATCCAGGCAGCCCAGCCTAGGAGTCTTAGAAATCAGAGAAACGGAGCAGCAGGAGTTGAATAAAGAAGCTGGTTTTATGCCTCTCATCACCTGTGACTCTGTCCAGAGTAAGTATTGAGTAAGTTTTGAGACCTGTGTCCAGTAGGGGAGCCCTGAATACTGTTCAAATGTCCAATGTTTTGATATTTTTGCCAAATGATTTGATAGAGTATGAAGTTAAGTGTATCATCTCGCCTGCCCAGGGAGTAGTTTCTGGCCAAGTCAGAAGAATGAAAGAGATGCATACAGAAACTGTGCTCACTGGCCTCTTCATTTGGCATAGCATATAGGGTAAGCTAAGAAAGAACTGACTATGAAGAAAAGGAGAGGAAAAATTAGTTAACCAGGAAAAACTGGATTTGCATGTTGCACCAAGGGGCTTCTGGATGGATACTTTTTATAAGTTGTTGATCACATTTCAATTACCAGTAGTTATGAAGTAGAACTGAGTTGTAGAACAGAGCTTAGTATGAAGACTGCCAAACAAAGAATACCAAGCCAAGATTCCCCACCCAAATCTGCTTAGTTGTGTGCATGACCCTGGCAAGTTATTTAACCTCTCATACTCCAGCGTCCTTATATGAGAGATGAAAGGTCAACATAAACAAATCCAGTAGAATCAACCATTGAATCATAAGGATAAGGGATTACAATCTCTCAAGGGAGTGTAGTTAACATAAGTGTCTTTGTGATTATCTGTTACAAGGAATAGATTATATAAAAGATTTGTACTATAAGGAGGTACAATATATTTTACATATAGCTGAGAAAAGACAAGGAAGAGCAGAATTACATGAGGACAAGAACAGAACTGGGAGTCCAGGAATGGGGCAACTTTTTCATTTCTCTTGGGAAGCAGGGGTATCTGTATCTTGGCCTCTCTCTGTATCTATTTTGATCAGCCTCCTTTGCTTTCACGTGGTCCAACATGGTATCTTAGGTAATCCACCGTAAGTACTTTCTAACACTTAGGAACCTTGGGTCAGATGCCTCCTCTTTGATCCAATCAGTTATGGCCATTAAATGCAGGATCTCATGATGTTTTATTTAATTTAAAAAATATTTTGAGAGAAAGTACAAGTGGGGGAGGGGCAGAGAGAGAGGGAAACTCTTAATCAGACTCCGCACCCAGTGTGGGAGCCCAACATGGGGCTTGATCTCACGACTAGAAGATCATGACCTGAGCCAAAATCAAGAGTCAGACACTTAACCACTGAGCCACTCAGGCACCACTGAGGCCATAATATCGAATTGGATAGTAGGGCTTGGTGTACAGGGAGGTTTTTAAAAAGAGGATGGAGGCAGACATACAAGTCATTTTAGTTGCCAAAGCTAGTCTTTAAGAGCAGTTTTGGGCTTAGGAATGATGCTGAGGATTTGGAAGGAGGGATAGACTGAGAAGGAACATGAGGAAAATGGTTTTCTTTTTTAGGAATCAGTCCAATAAAACAGAAAACCAGGATTGACCAAAATGTGATACATCTCCTCCCTTTTCTTGTGTTTCCCCTCAATAGGAAATGGTGATTTCAGTCATCTATGAGTCACAAAGGAAAAGGAAACTCTTCATGTGGGCCTCTAATCGTGGTTTAGGAAAAACACCTTATAAAAATCTGTACCTAATTTTCCCTTACCTACTGGTGTACTCAGCTGTACTCAGTATTTAGCACCAGTAACCAAAATATTAATCTAATCTTATATTCTAAATGCCCTTTAATTGTCCTGTGCATTGTTTCTGCTTACCATCTGCAAAGTAGATTGCATGATTCATGACAAAAGTACAAATGGCCCTGCCCCATACTGTGGTTCACTCACATTCTTTTCTCACGCTTGCCTCCATATTTCACCATAAAGAGCCTTAGCCACATGGAGAATACACTCTTGTCAATCCACATTTCTCCCCCAAACAATCACTCTTTGGCTACCCTGTGGATCAAGAGAAACAGAGCTATAGCATAGCTCACTCTTGAGAGGATAGTTTGAGGAAGAAGACTGAGCAAGTCCTGAGAATCAGCTTTAGCATCTCATGTTCCACAGCAGTATAGAAATGGGGGAGGTCTGGTGGAGGAAGCACCCCCCTGAACTCCACACACTTTTCACAGGACTCTGACCCAGGTGGAACCTTTGGCAGTTGGGATTCAACTCAAGGCAGGTAAGGAAGCAGGCACTTGCAGAGTCACTGGCCCTATGGGACTGGGAGTCTCTGGATTTCTGCTCATGTGCTGACAACCAAGAATGGAAAGGATCATTCAACGAGACCATTATAGCTTCAAAAGAGTATTTCCCAGATGGATTTCAGCCATTATTATGTAGTACCTCAAAGATGTGATGTCTCTTCTATACCAGATATTTAACATATTTGAAATCAAATTCATCATCCTGTTTCTTAAACTTTTTCCTCCTTCTGCTTCACTTCACTGTCTTATCCCTGTTAAGAGTATTATAACTGTTCTCCCAATAACTTTGCTTTCATATCTCTTTGGGTTCTCTCTTTCCCCAACTCTCTAACATTGAATGCTGTCACCAAGTCCTCTCGATTGTTCCTCTCTTTTGCATCAAATACCTCTCCTCTTTCCTGTCCTTGCTGCAGAGATGTAATTCTGGCCCTTATTACTTCCTGTCTAGACCATGACAATAAATTCCAGTCAATTTTCCACTTGAATCCAACCTAAACAATAACAATACTTCTGTCTTAATCTCAGGATACAAATCTGTTCACATCACTTCCCTTCTTAAAAGCTTCAGTGACTTCCCATTGACCAAGAATGCATCCCAACCCCTTAACCTGCTATTCAAGTCCTCTAAAATTCAACCCCAGCTAAGCTCTAGATAGCATTTGTTTTTGTTTTTAGGGTGATTTTTATTATTATAAAAATTATTCCAGGTAATTGTAAAAATGTGTGTAAAAACATGAAAAATGATATAAATCTTAATATTAATTTTACCATTCAAAGATATTTTGGTCTATCTACATATGTCCTTCTTTACAAAAGTGGAAACATCCTTCTTTTATTGCTAGTATATTGGTAGCAGTTTTTCATATTTGAAAATAATTCTTGCTTGAATTCCATTTGCTACACTGACTCAAATATACATGGTCTGTTTTTATTATGTAATAAATCTGTGCTTATGTAAAAGTGTATGAAATTTATAAAGCACAAATAAGGAAACAAGTAAATTTATTCCATACTTAGATAACATAAAACTAATAATTATTGTCATTTTAGCATATATAGTTATTGCTTATTTTCTTTAATTATTATGTAATGATATTTACCTGAAGTTATCTTTTCTTTCCTTTTCTCTAGTGATTTGGAAAGTGTACATCATGTTTTCCTTCTAACACTGACAAAAATATTAATATCTGTTTTAAAAATACATGAGAACTTAGTTTCCCTAGTTATTAGTGTCAAGAATGAAAAGCACTCATTTATTTTCCAAGTATGTGATAAGACATGATATTACTTTACGATCCTTTGATTCTATTATCAGTTTCCAGTAATTGCTGATTTAATCTGAATTTTTAGACTGAATTATTATTAGGTTATTTTTTGCTTATTATGAATCTTCTATTTTAAAGATTATTTTTGATGTTCAAAATATTTCATCACCAACAAATAATTATTGATATTCAAATGGTTTTATTGCTCAAAATTAATCTTTTCATTGGGTTAATTATTTATTTTGAGAGAGAGAGAGTGAGCACAAGCAGGGAAGGGGCAGAGAGATAGAGAATCCCAAGCTCTGAAGCACAGAGCATGACGCATGGTTTGAACTTACAAACTGCGAGAAATCACAAACTGAGCTGAAACAAAGAGTTGGATGCTTAACTGACTGAGCCACCAGGGTGATCCAAAATTAATCTTTTAACTATGACTTTCTTATTCTTGAGTTTATTATTTTGTTTTAACTGTCAATTTCAATTGTCTCCCTTGGATGTGTGTTCCGGAAAGGTACACTGCAGCCCCTGCAGATAGGAAATATCTCTCACTTGCCCAAACACATTCCATTTGAGAAACACATTGTGAGTATAGAAATTTTATGTAGCAATATTTCAGAATGCAAAACCCTTTTGTTCATTCTCTGTTCTTGTCTTTAGTATTTTGGAAAAGTATGATGCCAACTTTATCTTAGCTCTTTTTTAGCCAACTTGTTTCAAATTCTATGTTTTAAATTTCTTTATCTTTGATTTCTAAAAATTTCAGCAAGCTATTTCTAGGTGTTAGTAAATTTCCATTGTATTTGCCTGATAATTGAGGACTCATCTCAATTAAAAACCTGGGTCTTTCTTCAGTCAGAAAAAAAATTTCTTTCTTTACTTTACCTATTCTTTCTTTTCTTTTATTCTGTGCCTTACTGATTTCCATTCTATCATATGTAGCTTTTCCCCTAAATATCTGTTCAGTTTTCTTTTTTTTTCTCTCTCTCTCAAGAATTCCACTTTTTTATCCAATAGATTATTAGAGAAATTTTCAAAGTTTAAAACACCATTATTCAGTTCTCAAAATATTTGATCAACTTTTCACTGCCTCCTCTTAATTAACATTTAAAAAAATTCCCATGAAATCTTTCATGAGTTCAGAATATTTCCTTTTCACGACAGCTTGCTCTCTTTTTTTTTCATAGCTGTGACAACATCTTAGTAATCATCTTAGTAATAGGAATAAGAACGTTGCTAAATTTTTCTTCACCCACTTAAAGAAAAGCAGTCTTATCCTTATGAATACATTATCATTTTGATGTGTTTGGTGATATTTCCTATTTAGACCCTTTGATAGATGAAGAGAAAAAAATTCAATTGTACCTGCCCTTTGCTAGAACAGAAGAAGCCCAAGGAATAGAACTTCCTCCAATTTTTCAGGCTAAAACTTTTGATCTTCTGGATGTTTTTCCTTATGGCTTCTTACCCCAAGCCTGCCATCGTTCTGGATTAGCAGCCCATTAATACCTTCTACTAGTCTCTGCTAATTTCGACTTTTCCAAATAGAGGACACTTGCTGTTTATAGGAAGGGAAGATTTAGGTCATTGTTCTATACTTTATTTAATCTATCATTTTGGACTTTATGTAGCTGAAATTTTTTGACAATTTTAGGATGTGAATTTCACAGTTTCTAGTTTTCACACATTTTTGCATGACCTTGTTCATTTTATTGGAATCTGGTGATGAAGGAGTTGAATACCTCTGCTAATGCCACCATCTTTCCAAAACTTTCCTTTCCAGTATTTTTTTCTTTTCTCTTCCCATTATATTATCCATCAATGTCTTTACTACATACCCTATGATTTCTGGAAAATATGCATTTTCCCATGCTGTTACCTTCTCTTGGAAGCTCTTTCTTGGCATCTTTTCTCAATCCAAGACTCGTGAACTTTTCAATGAGGAATATAATAAAAGTTTTCATAAGGGAGATAATAAAGAATTCTCTCTTCTATGTGCTCTTGTGCTCTCTGTTAATATACATTAGAGTCTACCATGAATGATAGCTATTTGTGGTTATATCTTATTCCCCAATTAGAGCATTCGATCTTTGAGAGTAAGAATAATGCTTTTTCCATGTTATTTTCTCTATAAGATACAAACAGAAATTGTCACATAGAAGAGGCTCAATAAAGAAGTATGTTAAATTTAGTTTAAGTTCAGCTTTTATTTATTATACTCTCCATATCAGGACATGTGTTATTTCTGTCCCCCCATAGCAAGCAACAAAGGTAAGTATTATTGTTCCCTTTTGTAGAGAAGAGATAGCTGAGGCACAGACAAATTAATAATTTTCAGGTTATACAGTTAGTGACTGAAATCAGATTCACACCCAAGTCTGACTCCAGAGGCCATGGGATTTTCTGCTACACCATTCTGATTCAATTAAATTTTAATTTAAGTTTAGACGACCTCATCAGGCATAAAACTTGAAGAAGGAATGTAATTGGATTAGATATGTAACAATATTTCTCCCTAAGCCTATTTTGATAAAAAATGAGAACTAGACACCAAGGTTTCTCCTGAATTGCTGTCTGTAGAACTTCTGAAGCCGTTTGTAGATCTCTCTTTTCTTCTCCCAAGTTATGTGGCAATTCTCTGATTAGGATCTATATAAAGTAACTAGCCATGGTATACCTTGGAATCTTGGAAATCTGAAGTAAGGTTTACAGAATATAGTTTTTCCTTATATCATAATTACAGTGTCATCCTGGAACACTAAACTTACATGTATTAGTGTCCAACTCTACTGGGCTAGATCCACCCTTTGTGGAAGTAGCAGAAAAATAATATGCACCAGCTGTTGTTCTCTGACCAGAAAAGTAGTAACTTAAAATGGTAAGGGCAGAAAAAAAATCCTTTACAGCATAAACTAGCAGCCCATGGGCTAAAGCCAACCCACTGCTGTGTTTTATTTGGATTAAACAGTGTTTTAGGGCTATTCGACATTGTGGCTAATATTTAAAAGTTTGAAATTTTACATAAAAATCCAGATTTATGGTTTCTTTTTTAAAAATATGAAGATCTGATCACACCAGACTTGCATTCCTGCATGAAAACCACATACTTTGTTGGGTAGCAGGGGGGATGGCTGGTGCCTTCAATTGTGGACCAGTGAGTTTGCAATATACAACAAATATGGAGTAAATATAAAATATAGAAAGTTAGAGCTGGAAGGAACCTTCACAAAACTAAGCCAGCCTCTTCATTTTAAATAAGGAAACTTGACCAGGAAGGTCATAACAATCAAGGTCACATAACTGGCTAACAATAGGCTACAATAAGAAACTAGGTATTCTGACCACTCAGGCCACCAATTTGTTTATTGAAAACTTAATAATGCCATAAGTACCTCTCATTACATTACATTTTTTGATACTTTAAAAGTGAGATGAATTTTAAAACACCTATCTGTTGTTCCCATGTTCCCTTGGCACCTCCCCCTTCTCTATTTGAATTAACTAGCATGTTGACTTACTGAATGACAAATAAATCCTTTGAGATAGGGATGTCGAATTATTTGAGTGATCATATATCAACATAGTTCTGAAAACAGGATATTATACAAGATTGATATTATATAAACAAAAGGGTTGGTCCTGTATAAATCTTATTATAGATATGCATTATTTTGTTCCTTTATTTAAAAAATACTTTTTGAGTATTACCATGTTTAAGAAACTGTATTGGGGACTCACTGGGGATAAAAAGAATGAACAGTACAAATTAGATCTCCGCCTTTATAGCCATAAATTAACAGTACCATCTGTAATAGAATCTCCAACAGTGAATTATCTAAATATGTGTTTTTCTAGATCCAAATGTTTTTATAGATCACAGATCTAACAAATATAGCACATATAATCCATGATGAGTTTTTAAAACTTATTATTATTAATGTGGCAAATTAAAATCAGAGTCTCAAACAAAGGCAGTAAATTAATGAATCAAATGATAGAACAAATTCTCTGGAACTCGGTAAAAATATTAACATATAATAATCGACATTTCTAGCCAATAATTCGATTCTTTGTTTGAAGCTGAATTTTAAGCCATGCCATGATGAGAGAATATTTATATTGGAACAAAGAGTTCCCGACCACCTGTCAAGTCACAAGGTAATTATTTTCTAAATATGCATGTTGAATCAGAGACTTCTCTACAGTTGGTGGCAGATATAATAAAGGAATAAACTTTTTTTTTTTCATTCCTCAGGGAACAGTTCTCTCTCCACAAGATAAAGTCTTGAGCACTAACTATGAATCAGACATTACATTTATCACTGGGAAGATAAAAGATGACTAAAATAGTTACTTTCCTGTATTAAATATTCATTAAGGAAGAGATTAAGGGAGATAGGAAGTAGTTAATGCTTAGCTACATGTTGTTTTATTATTATTTTTCAAAAAAATAGAAAATACATGCAATAGGTATCCAAAAAAAGAACAACACCGAGTTAGAGAATCCAGGGCACACTTCAAGGGGACAATGAGTCTTGAGGAATAGGTAGTAACCTATTCAAGAAAAAAAGGGAATCTTGAGGTACTACAAGATCAAAACCTTGCTGAGGGTGGATAACTAGGATTCTTTCTATTATAGAAAGTAAGCCCCAACTAGACTCCAAAAGGGAATGAAGGATGTCTAGGAAAAAAAAAATAGATTTGTTTTTTAACAGTGAAAAAAGTTTAGCAAGAAGAAGCTAAAGAAAAATAAAGAAAAGAAGGATGGGCATTTATTGACTTATTTAGCCAGCTGATATTTCAGTATGACTAGGTGTGAGCACTGAAATGATGTCATCTGTCACCAGTAAAGCAACTCCTTCAGCTTTGCTTTACTTTGTCTTCATTGTCATTCCCTAACCCCAGCGAAAATTGCAATCTCTTCTTTCTTATCCTTACTTACACATGTTTTATCTGATGTAGACAATTAGGCAATCAATTATATTAGCCAACACTTAATTGAAGAATAATATGTATGAATTTAGTAAATAAACTCTTTTTTATTAGTCGTTTGAAACCAAGAATCTTGAGAAAAGAGCCAAATACCATGTCTGTTATGTCAGCTGTAGCAGCTTGCATATTACCTTTCACAAAAATAATCAATATATACTAGATATATTGAAATTCTATCAAATTAGTCTTAAGCGAAGTGATTAGGATCTTGTATTCTGGGTAGGAATTAGGAATGATAATTTATAATATAGATATTGGGGCAAGGAGAGGAGACAGTGACAGATTGCATAAAGGATATGAGGGTACTCTAGTCATTTCTAGTGTTTTCAAGTTTTACAACCTAAAATCTAGAAATAATGTTGACTTGTTAAAATGACAAAATAGTAACGTTTGATAGGAGATAGATTTATCTGGAAAAAGATAAATTCTACTTCAGATACTATGAGTTTTAACAGCTAATGAAATCTTCAAGTTGTTCGTTCATATTAACAAATGCCTATGGGAAACAGACAGCAGACAAGAGTTTAGGTCTGAATATCTAGCATTAGGATTCACTGTCATTAGCATAGAATTGATGATAATGATCATTAGATAAAGGATAACATTCCATAGGAATGAATAGCAGCAAGTTCTGCTTTCAACAATAGAAATTTGCGACATAGTCCGGAAAAACCATTTACTACAAACCCTGAGAAATTATGGATAAAATAAACAAATAGACTTTAAAATACAAAGATGAGTAACAAAAAAGTAAAAGAAATTCACAGGTTAAGAAGAAGAAGAAATGAAGAAGAAGTCAAAAAGAAGAAGAAGAAGGAGGAGGAGGAGGAGGAAGAGGAGGAGGGGGAAGGGGGAAGGAGGAGGAGGAAGAAAGAAGGAAGAAGAAAGAAGAAAAAAGAAAGAAGAAAGAAGGAAGGAGAAAGAAGAAGGAGCCTAAAAGAGCCTGAAGCTGAGTGTAAGCATGTGTTAAAGTCACAGACTGCTCAGGGGCATCTCCTAACAGCAGGAATCTAGACACTCAGGCTTTAATGATCAAGACCTGGAAGGGTGAGAAAGACCTCTGTTTGGATCACAGTAATAAGTCAAATCTGAGACTCCTACAGAAAGTTGGGTTACTTGAAAGGATATTCCCTCAATAAAAATTGAAGTCAGAAAAATTTTCATCCCTTGGGAAAAAGAGCACCAGAGGAACCAGTTTGCCTTAGGTCTTTTGGTAGAAAGGAAAAATGAGTCTCCCCTGAAAATTCATAATGACAAGCCTGCCCTCACAAAGGTTAGGCACTTGAACACCTGGTATCTTTTCATGCTAGTAAACTGCAAGCAAAATTATTTTTTAAGGGTTTCCAGGTTATTAGTGACCCAGGACACATGGCCGAAGGAAACATGGATCTTATCGAGAAACAATTCCCTTAACCAGGTTCCTCATAATCTCCATAAATTAATATCAGCCAAGAGGAAGAATTTAATATAAAATTATCAAAAACACAAGTAAACAATGCACTAAAAAGAATCAGAGTAAAACAGCACAAGGTCTTCGGATGCTAGAATAATCAGATATGGATTATCTTAAAATATACTTTAAAAGTTTTGGCAGATAGGAGAGAATTAAAAGTAAGAACATAGAACACGGTGTTTTCAAGAAATAACCAGGAACTCTTGAAAATGAACTCAAAAGACTTTTCATAAATTAGTAATATAAACTTTGAACTTCAAAACTCAGTGGATTGGTTAAGCAACCGATTACACACAGCTGAGGAGAGAATTGGAGCACTCTTAAGAGAGATTTGGGAAAACCAAATACAATGCAGCACCTTTGAAATAAAAAAAAGTAGGAGACTGGGAGGATAGAATAACGACACATATACATCTGTTTGGAGTTAACAAAGGGGAAACGTAAAGAAATGGAGGAGAATCGACATTCAAAATTGACATTTGAACTTTCCGGATTCCCTTAAAGTAATGTGTCTTCAATTCAATCCCAGTTAAAAGTAAATAAAAGGATATCCCCATTTAAGTACATGACGGTGGAATTTTAAAACACCACATGACAAAGGGAAAAGCTAAAATGCAGGCAGAGGAAAAAAATTAGAACGAATGGATAATAGACTGTCAGCAGATTCTCAACAGCAATATTGGAAACACCAACAGAATAACATCTCCAAAAGGTTATCTGTAATTATATCCCTGCTTAAACTTTTATTCAAAAACAAGAGTGAAAAAAATATCTATAGGAAAAAAAAATAAAAGAAAATATTTATCATCAACACATTCTCCCTAAAAAAAAAAACGTTTTTAGGAAATAAAGAAACTCATTTCATGAGATAGGCCTGATATTAAAGTAGGACTAATAAGCAAATAAATTGGTAAAAATATAATTAAATATAAATGAACAAGCTCTTGCATGAAATGACACTAATTTGAAGAACAACTAAATTATTGCACCAAAATAACATCAGAGTGTGTGAGAAATTTATTGAGAAAATTATATAACTTCATTGCAAAACATAAAAGAATATCTAAATAAACGAAAAGATATATAATGTTCATAGAGAGATGCAGTACCAGATAGATGCCAATTATTCCATAAAATAATCTATAAATTCAAGAAAATTCCAACCAAAGTGCTAAAAATGTTCTTTCTTGGAACTTGGAAAACTGATTCTAGAATTTATGTGAAAAAGAGAAGTGCCAAAAATAACCAAGATGCTCCTTAGAAAGAAAAGTATGTATAAAGAAAGTAGGGAGAGGCATTTGTAATAACAAAGCTTATTATGAATCTTAAGGGTTGGTTTTAATTCATATGAAACTGACATTTTTAAAGATCAAAAACAAATATTGGTAACTTCTCATGGATCAACCTAATAATAAAGATGTGGTGTATTATTGGCTTAAAGAAAGACAAATAGACAAGGAAAATCCAGAACAGAGAGCATAGAGACAGCCCCATGCAGGCATAGAAATTTGTCATAACTGGCATCATAGATCGTTGGGAGAAAAGAAATAAAGGATGCTGCAATAATTAATTACCTGATACGGAGTAGAGTCATATTATATTTCTTACCTAATGCCATAAACAAAATTAGCCTCAGGTGGATAAAACACATATTGGCAAGGATAAAGAAAAACGAGAATGCTTTTACACTGTTAGTGCGAATGCAAACTGTTGCAGCCATTCTACAAAACAGTGTGGAGGTTCCTCAAAAAATTAAAAATAGAACTACCTATCCTACGACCCAGGAATAGCACTACTAGGAATTTATCCAAAGGATACAGGAGTGTTGATTCATAGGGGCACATGTACCCCAATGTTTATAGCAACACTTTCAACAATACCCAAATTATGGAAAGAGCTTCAATGTCCAACAACAGATGAATGGATAAAGAAGATGTGGTTTATACATACAACGGACTCTACTTGGTAATAAGAAAGAATGAAATCCTGCCATTTGCAATAACATGGATGGAACTGGAGGGTATTATGCTAAGTGAAATAAGTCAGTCAGAGAAAGATAATGTTTTCACTAATATGTGGAACTTAAACTTAACAGAAGACCATGGGAGAAGGGAAGGGAAAAAATAGTTTCAAACAGAGAGGGAGGCAAACCATAAAAGACTCTTAAATACAAACAACAAACTGAGGGTTAATGGAGGGGGGAAGAGGGGAAAATTGGTGATGAGCATTAAGAGACCACTTGTCAGGATGAACACTGGGTGTTGTATGTAAGCAATGAATTATGGGAATCTATCCATGAAACCAAGAGCACTCTGTATACACTATAGGTTAGCTAACTTGACAATAAATTATATTTAAAAACAAAAAGGGCAAATATTAAAACTGCTAGAAGAGAATATAGGAGAATGTCTTCACAAATAAGTTTTTCCCTTCTACAATATAGAATTTTCAGATAGGCACATAGCTGCCTAGAATAAAGGCTATATTTTCCAACCTTCTTTACAGATCAGATAGTCTTATGACAAAAGTTCTGGCCAAAGGGATATAAGTGGAAATGTCCATAAAACAGTTTCTAAGACTCTCCTTTTAAAAAGCTAGGAGACAAACATACTTTGTCCTTTTTTTCTTTTCCTTGTCCTCTCCTTCTGCCTGGGAGAGGGGTATATAAGAGCTATAAGGCATCATGAGAGGGGAGCAGAAAGCTGGAAGGAGAACCTGGATCTCTAAGGACTTTATGGAACAGAACTTCCATACCAGCTGCAGATGGCCTACCTCAGAACTTTTACGTAAGAGAAAAAAATAAGCTTCTGTCCTACGTAATTATTATTTTAGCTCTCTGCTCCTCACAGGCAGACCTAAAGCTAACTAGTGCAATTTGCAAAGACATTTCCTCTCTCCTTAGAGAAAAACTACAAGAGAGAAAAAAAAGAATGTATAGGAATCATAATGTGGGAACATTCACTTGCAATGGACTAAATGAGAATAAGGAATGGTAAAAGAGAGAGAAACTATAAAAATTAGAAGTGCCTAATGCTGTGAAATACAAAAAGTGAGTACTGAAAAAAATTACCCCTGGACTTGTCTAGATTAGAAGGAGGTCACTGGTGGCTTTAGAGGACTGTTTCCAAAGAGTGACTAAGAAGCCAGTGAAGCAACACAGCACTCAAAGGATTATTGCCACTTGCACGTTATTTGGAGGCCTTCCAGTTCCACATAAAACCAGCATACAAACACGTTTGGTGTTTCTGGCCTACGGGTGTAACTAGATGTACCTGAATCATCAAGACACAGAAATAGCCTTTACCCTGGATATTTTCTTGATGTCTTTTCTCACAATCATGACATACCCATTAGGAATATGATTGGCATACTCTCATCTGGTCACTAGAATGATGACTGACAATTTAATTGGGGTTCAACATATCTCTTTCCTTAAGTATATGAGGGGGTTCTTTTTTCTCTGGGGTTTAGAAGGTCACCGTCTTTTTGCCATGGAATAAAATACATAGATTACTATTAATAATATATTTATAAATGTGTATGTGTTTGCCTATAAGAGAAAATGACAAATCTTCTAAAAATATAACTAAACTATTGACCTGATTATCATTCACCAATCTCCTCATAGAAGCTCTGAGCACCAGAACAAAGGAAGGAGTGGTAAAGGCTGGAATTTTTAACTTTGCAAAATAGAAGTAAGCATTCCTTGATGTATCCAAAGGAGATACTTTAAAAAAATCTGCATAAAGTAAGAACACATACACATCCCAAAAGAAATTTTTCCATAAGAAATGGTGGTAAAGAATGAATTCAGGTGATTTCAGTCAATTCAACATATAAAGAGCCTATAGTTACACAGCCTTAAAATGTAATAAGGAACACACTTCAATAGGTGGAGTCAGTACTGGAGTCAGTTGACTGTGGGCTTTGGCAAAGGAGACCATAGCTATTACAAAAGTAGGGGAGGTTTGTCTCCACTGGATAATGATGGTTGGAAATGGATTAGATTCCCCTAGTACCAACAAAGGGTAAGAATTCCTAAAATTGCCCTTAGGGTTTTTTTTTCCACTTTAAAGAAACTTTACAGGGGTGTCTGGGTGGCTCTGTTGGTTGAGTGTCCAAATCTTGATTTTGGTTCAGGTCATGATCCCAGGGTCGTGGGATCAAGTCCCACATCAGGCTCCATGCTGAGCATGAAGCCTGCTTAAGGTTCTCTCTATATGCCCCTGCCACTCCCCCACTCATGCTCTCTCTTTTTAAAAATAAAATAAATAAAATATAAATAAATAAATAAATAAAGGTTTACTAAATCAAACATTTACAATGCAATCTTTCTCCCATTAGAATTGGTAAAGCACCTAAACCTTAAACAGTTACAGTAACATAGGTAACCAAGGTATAGATGAATAGTAACATAAAAGGCAACAAAAATTTGGTGGCTGAGTAGGGTCACCTGATAAATAACTGTCCTGCATCATTAAGTGTATCTTCCACTTCTTATGGGAGTGGCCTATGAGGATACCTAGGCCTGCGGTGCGTGCACACATTAATAGATTGTTTAAATTGCCTCCTGTGTATTGTCTAAAATGTATATATCAAAATTTTTTGCTTGAATTGCATAGACTATATCAACTATACAATCCACTCCATCCTATCCCATCTCATACTCACTGAAGTCAGGTTAAAGTTCTTATTCGTTTTGGGAGCTAAGAGAAAAGATAAAGGGGGTGGCAAAGCCTGGGAGGAAATGGAAATTAACCTCCCTTTTCTCAAGCAGGAGTGGGAGTGGATGCGTTCCTGGATCCCTAGCATTCTCTCAGTCTACTCTGCCTGGTTTAGACCAGTTGAAATAGCCATAATTAATCAAGAGATACCTGGAATCTTTGCCACTACTCTAGTAGACATAGGTAACTGCAAGACCCAGAATTATTCCCCCTGGATATTTAAGCTACAAATATCAGCACGTGTTCTGTTCTGAAGCCAAACTGCAGCAGGGTTCCAGCCAGCCTTGGCTCCTGGAGGTAGATCCTCGAATTCTCTGTAGCTAGGTGTGCAAGCTCATCCGGGACCATTTCATGAACTTTGCAACAACAGATCTTGCACTTTCCTGATTAAAAGTTACCAAGTTTTGTCACTAGAATATGTTGGGGGTTTGTTCTATGCTTCTTACCCCTGTACATCTTTTGCCTATTAGACAAAACTAGTCCACAGTAGTGGACTGGATGGCTAAGCCACAGTGAATCCTCACCCATGTGAAAATCGGAATAGATTGTGAATACCTTTGCAAAATTCCCCAATAAAAGGCTCTATACTAAGGAATAGTATTACACAATTTCCTGAGATGTCGTTAAGAGCTCAATGCTGGCTGAAAGACTTTCTTAATTTTTAAGTGCCCTTTTCTGTTTTTTTCCCCCCTCCGGTTTCTTCTGAAGGTCCTTCTGGAAGGAGTTAAATGGCAACACCTCAAAGTTTGAAGACTCAATACATTTGTAGTCTGTATCTGGTACATTAGATATCATGTTTAGATTTATCATTTACCAGCAAGACTATAAAACATTTACAGTGTGGGAAACCATATTTCATACCATTTGTACATACACCCACCAAACGTAGTATTTTGTTGGCTAGTATTTTGTTTATCACTTACTAGGTACTTAAAACATCCATTGGTGGTTGTATTTTAGATACTTAAATGCCTGCTTACCGAAGAGAGGGAGAAATACGAAGAAATAAAACACAGCTTCCTATCCTCAGTTCTCTTAACTCTCACTGAATTGAGTTCTCCCTTCTAAGGATGATGGCCATTTTAGTGTCTTATTTTTTGACTGATTTGACTTTCTTAGTCACATCTAAGGAACACTTCGTAAATACAGATTGACTTTACTAAATGAAAGGTAGTCCATCTTCCTCTCTATATAAATCTTACCCCTTCTCCTAGGTCAACTCTTTTTAAATTCCCACAGAGCTTCCTCTGAGAGTGCTACCCAGGGTTTTTTCCTTCCTTCCTCTGAACTTATTGATTGTACACATCCAATCACTTATTTAACCCTCATTATAAGGGAAGTTAAAGAAATGGCCACTGAGTTACCTTCTGATACCCTTGGACATTCCCAGTATTTCTTGATCTCCTTTTGGTAGCAGACCCTATTACCATGACAACAGAGTGGGGATGTAACAGGAACTGGTCCAATTCAAGTCCTTCTCTGGGGATAGGGTCAAACTCTATTTAAAGCTTCTTATAGTTAGAATGTAAGTTATATACAGCATAGTAACTATCAGTGATACTGTATTACATATTGAAAAGTTGCTAAGATAGTAAATCCTAAAGTCCTAATAATAAGAAAAACATTTTTTCGCAGTTATTGTTGACCTAAATAAAGAGGTAAACTGAGGCAAGCTCAAAATTGTCAAAAAGATGCATTTATTCAGGAATATATGAAAGGAATTGCAATTAAATGTAGCAAGCTACTGGCAAGTCCGTTGAGGGTTTGGCATAGCTGTGTTTATGGACAGGAAGTGCAAATTGGGAAGAACTCCATTAGGTCTGTTAAAATCAAAAACAAATGAAGACCAATTTTCAAAATTCCCTAAGCAGAGAAAACCAGCCCAGTCATACAAACAAAGCTCAATTCAGCTTATATTGTGAGACCAAACTGACCTGGGTCATTTCTTGTTCTTGCTTCTGGAAACCATAATTGAAACTTCCTAACATTGCTTTGAGGCAACCCCTGACCAACTGCCTATCATTTAAGAAAATTCCAATATTATCAGTTTTCCATAAATTGGACATTTATGGGAAATCATCTCTCATTCCTTTTGTTTTTCTAAGGGCACATGCCTGAATTTTCCCATTTTCTATCTTCCAGTTTCATTTTAGGTTGAAGTTCTTTAACATGAAATGAACGTTAAGTAACTCATTGTGGTGATCATTTTACAATATATACAAATATCAAATTGTTACATTGTACATCTGAAACTAATATGCTGTATGTCAATTATATCTGAATAAAATTTTAAAAAGAATGTAAGTGAGGAGCTTCTCCCAACCAGATCACCCAATATGAGAAGCTGATCTGAGAGAAAAAGCTGACACCCCGAAAAGAGCAGAGACAAAAGACTTTGCAAGCACTGAAGGTTTTAAGTCCCTGAGGTAAGTTTCATCCCAGTCATTTCTAGGGTTTCGTTATACTGGCCAATGAATTCTTTTTTTTTTTTTTTTTTCTTATTTTGAAGACCAATTTGCATTCGTCACTTGCAGAGCCTTGACAAGTCCATGACAGGCTCCTAAAAGGAGTCATATCTTCATGAATTTGTTTCATGGCTTTTACACATCCCATTGCATCCAGCACAGGGTACACCCTCAAAGAATACAATCTCAATCAATAGTTGTCAAAGTCGTGATTCTTCAAATGTCCATTAAAATTCTAAAATATTATATAAGATACTACAAATATTAATGAAATTATGTGTAGGAAATCATAAGCAAGGTCAGAGTCACAAGATATATTATTACATTGGTTGAATCACATGTTTCCAGGAATAAAGTGGACATGTTTAACTATGTTGCAAATACATCTCTTGTCATTAACAGGCCACTGCCTCCATAAGCCATTCATATCCTTTATACTTTCTCATGGTGCAAAGTACTTGATAGAAGTGTGTTCGAAACTTTTTTCATTACACATTAATACACTGCCAAGCATATTTTATATAATATACACATACATACACATATACACACATACATATATGTGTGTACACATATATATACACATATACATATATATACACATACATATATATATATGGCTTTAACCAACTCTTGGAAAGTTTATTTACTGCACTTAAAAAACCTGGGGCATAAATTTAACAAAGTAAAAGTTTGCTCCACAGTCTCAGTAAGGCCCTTCCCATGAATTCTGTGTGACTTGTTCACAAATATGGAAAGTATCTGAAGATTTTCTTCTAACTTGTCTTGATTTCCTTGAAGACTCTGGCACACAGCATGAGATTAAAATAACCTGGCATTGCTGGCGTCTTTACCCACAAATACCAAGGAATAAATATTAGAATGATGGATTCTCTTTCCCTTGTCAACCATGAATGTGTTCCAGCCAGGGGCAAGGTCTAGAGAGTAAAAATAAACAAACAGAACCAAAGAGTAACTTTATTCTTTTATTCAAAGTTTATTAAAACACAAGAACAAGTTTTAAAAGCACACGTACCACTCAGCACCAAAATAATAACACTCTTTCTACTGATAATCTCCAAAGCATTTCTGTTTCTGCAACAGAGCAGCAGAGAAATACACACATGCATTCTTACCACATTTACCCAGTACCCATAGCATCGTGCCCCGAATACCCTCCTTGCCAGGGAGATGAAGATGGGCAGAGGAAAACTAATGTGACGACATCCAACCACTAACTGAGTCAGTGACTCTTTCATCAGTAGTTATCATTTGCACACTGGTCATCTCTGCACATCCCAATCTCCCTCTCCAGGTGCCCGACTGCTTGGGCTAGTGATAGAGTCTGGTGATAATGTGATGCAAAACTAAATAAAACTGGCCAACATTCCCTACCCAATTTCTTAATTGCTTTGGTTATAAAGTACTGGATACTTTTGTCTTCACACTCTCTCATCCTAACACACATAAAAAGTACATGGGCCAGTGATGTAGTCTGGAGAAGGCTTCAGAGATTTTTTGTTTATACCCCACCACGTTCTGTGGGGTCTTTCATTTATGTGTTTACCTGTTTGCTTTTGGAGGAGAGGGGGGATCCCAAGTAGTGACTTCATTTAACATCTCCTGGGGCCTTGAGATCTCCCCAGTAAATATTAAATAAATTCCCTCGAGCTCTGATATCGCTACCCAAGGTGGACAGCAAGCCCTGACTTGCATGAGCAGTCTTGTTTGGATATCTGCACATGTTTGCTTTCTACTGGTTCAGACTCACCTTAGAACAGAATTGGGTCTCTTAGGTCTAAGACCTTACTTCTGGTGCTATCCAGAACATAAGGCATTAAGAAGTGGCCCAATGTTTGGCTCATCCTAAAGTCATTCACTGACACCTAGAAGTCCTTTTCCAGTGGTGAGAATTTTCTTTTCAAACCTTTCCAAATCAGTAGACCAAATTCACAGGGACTCGTTCTTCCAGGTTAGCAACTTCCTGGCTTTCCCGGGTCCCAACTACTTTCTTTCACAGAGGACCTCAAGATACTACTGAGAGATTGCAGATCACCAAGCAGAGATCGATACTTATGCCCCATTCTGGGTGTACATATGAACACGAAGTTTGGATTCTATTTTTTAAGATAAATGAGAAAGTAGGGAGAAAGTTGGAATATAACTAAAAGTTTTTTTATCTGATTTTTGGCAATATCATTTTAAGTTCCTGGAATTAGAATTCTCACTGTTAATCTCCATTGCTGAGAGACATGACATTGGACATGTTCTGAAAAGTTCTAAATGCTGGAGAGGTTTTCATGAACCCTTCAATGGGACAGAAATTGGTGTCTACATTTCCCCCCTTTGCAGGGGCCGTATGATTCTAATTACGCTTATTTTCCAAACCATCAGTCAGATTTACAGAATGGGAAGTCCTGTACATCAGTGCATTCCTTTTACTGTGGATATAACCCATAGGACATGCTAAGAGCACCTTGTGTCCAGCTGGGAATTCTCCCAAAGGCATATGCCCCTCTGGTATTTTATACAGCAAGGCAGTACCCACACATGACCTCAACTTATTTCATAGTTTTTTTATTCAAGAGCCCAAATAGTGAAATACACTTCAGGCAAAATCAAAGACAGCAGGCTTTTCTTCTTTCCTTGGTCATAGAATAGGCATTTTCTGCTTAATGGCAGGAAAATTTAAATAAATAGATCATTTAGAACTAGATATTACCAAAAATCAAGAGTAATTCTATAAACAAGGTGAAGACATAGTACCAGAGATCCAAAACATGAATATAAAAAGTCATATAAGTAAAATGGCTTCACTTTAGCTGTACAAAGAGCAGTTACTAGTCTGCCTCTAAGGAGGTCAGTTACATTTTAATATCTCTATCAAACATTTCTACATTATTGTGCAGGCATCTCATTCATGCCTATTCAAGAAAGTCTTTGTTGATTCCACTAATATTTTCTCTAAGCAATAAAATAAAGTAAGTTTGAATAGTTCCAAGACATAAGCCTTTCAAACACTAAATGTTTGAGTAAATCCAGATGCTATGATAATATCTAAAATCGCTTGGAAACTATTTCAATAATAGACAAGCTAATTCAGTTTAAAAGGCTAAACTGATAGCTCCATGTAAACACAGCCTATGGGTGGGGGGAATGTTTAGGTACTAAGAAGAATTTAAAGTTCATATATATATATATGTATATATATATATATACATATATATATATATGAATTGTAGTTCATATATATATATGAACTACGATGGTTCAAAGAACATACTTAATAAAAGACAACACAGGTGGGGTGGGCACCGACAATCTAATAATTTCTCTGAGCATAACAGCTAAGCATTGATTCTCCTCTACCTTAAATAATGAGTTCTTGTTACGTTCATAAAAGACACATCATAGGAAATCATAAAAAAATCATGTTGAGATAAATAGAAAATAGGTTATATAACTCTGATAACACCAAGCCATTCTACGTACTGTAGGATTCCTGAGCTTTGTCAATTCACTTTCTTCATTGGCCCCTAACTGCCTTTCTTCCAGAAAGTCTTCTATGTTCTATTGAACATATCTTTTTCCCTGATATTCAGCCTATACCTTTGTATATTTACTTCCACTGCTTCATTTCTTCATTGGAGTATCCTCGTGGAGAGGAATCACACACACACAACCTTCTCTTTCCGTGAACAATATATCACAACTGGGTGCTTTTTCCATCATCCTTTTACCCAGACAACTAGCACTGCCTTAGCCAAATCTCATCCCCCCACCAGCTTCTCTAACATTCTGTTCCATTATTGTACATGTAGAACGAAGGGGAAGTTTAAGGACAACCGGGTGAGTGTGCTGCAAGCAAGTTTTCATTTTACTTTTCCAAGGGACCACATAATCTTAACAGCATTTTAAAGATAAAATACAATGGGGCCCACTGATCATTTTGGAATATAGGGTTTAACAGTTGAGAAGTCTTAATCTATTTTCTATGTGATTTTCCAGAAATCTTTTAGATGATGCCACAATTTTGAAGTTTGCTTTGTTTCTTTGTGGGTGTGTTTTAGAGGCTTTAAGACACTGGAAAGCTTAAATGTTGCTATGAAGAATAATTGGATAAAATAGTGCATTAATATCTGAACAATAAACTAGTGATATGACTGATGTATCACTCCAGCTTTTTCTTTGTTTTTAATGTACTGTTGGTTCTTACACACTCAGTTCCCACCTTTTTCTTATTTCAGGTAACTAGTTCTGGAAGATATTTTCAACTTGAGATTCTTTTTTTTCTATTACTTTTATTTTATGATTCAATTATTAATGGAATGGTCATAAGAATCTTCGATTTTACATATCAATACAACCATATACTGTGATTGGACAGCATCCTCAAATTTACAGTAAAAAATTTATGATATAAAATTAGTTGGTCTATTCTTTGGGGGTTATGATATTTAGCTATTACTTATATTACAGGTAAACTATGGTATTTTTATTTTAAAGAGAAATATGGTGTGTGTGTGTATATATATATACATATACACACACATATATGTGTATATATGTGTGTATATATGTACATATATCATTATAATAATGTACAATCAAGGCCTTAGATTACTGGACCTCAGCTAATTGGAACAAAGGAAGATCCCAGTCTAAATTCGAATGTAAATGCGAATTTCATTTCACCAAATTCCATGCCACTGAGGGTTGCCTTATATCAAAGCCTCCAAAATTACTAATGAGAATTGTCTCAAACTAACTTTACCTTCCTCTATTTTGCAACTGAAAAATCTTGTTTGTTTGCACCTATTATTTTAGTTCACCTACTTTGGGAAAACAGTGCCACAGCTGAATGGCCTCCCACAGCAGCTAAGAATATACTTTATTTATATATAAATAAAGAGAGAGCTGAGTCCAGCTCAGCATTCAGAGAACACCATTATGGAGACTAAGACCAAGAATGAGTGGGGCCATATCGTAATTGTAGGAACGGAGAGGGACACAGCAGTACCACTGGACCTATTGGTTTTTCATTTAATCAGTATCATGGGGTATAATTAATCAACTGAAAATACACATACCACAAACATGTTTCATAAAGTAATTATTTCTACCAAAAAAATTCTCATAATTACATATAATGAAGTGTGGGGTTTTTTCCCCTTTTGATCCCCCTTTCTCCCTTAGTCCAGGAGTATATGATAAATATGTCGATTTCAAATGTATATTCTCAATGCTAATTTTAGTTGAGCTGCTTTTTTTCTGGCCCATGTATGTTTTATGTTTCTCTATTTCTATGGCTCACAAATTTGTCCCACTCTCTACAGCTTCAAAGTGAAACTCCGTGAAGCCTCCTCATCTTTCTGCCTCCTTTCCTAGCTTGTCAATTTGATTTTCTTCTAGTGCTTTCCCACCTGCCTAGAAAGTAACCCTTAGATTTCAGATTATCATTCTAACTCTCCAGGGATCATTCCTGATATCTACCAATACACCTGTGAGTTCTGGGATATTTAGACTGGCATAGAGCACCACATGGCTAGAAACTAGAACAGCAGAAACTGCTCAAACATTGTTAAACATGAAAGCCCCAAGCACAAGGACTGGGCTCAAGGATTCATTATAAGTAAAAATTTGGGAATTTTCTAGTTCCATGTTGAATAAAGCCTAGGCGATACCCCTTATACTAACAAGGACAATAGTTCCCTAATGTAGTAGTTATTCCAGTAAGTCTGTTCTTCAGGTCCCAAAGCTTCCATCAGCTGTATTGCTTCTTTCCCAAGGCAGATGAACACATGTGGAAACAGGATTTCTTCTTCTCCATCTTGGGATCTTTTTACTCGGGGCTTTTCACTAGGAAGAGATGTGATGGGGCTACTATTTAGCCAAATACCATTTGAGTGGTAAGCGAAGTATGGAGATGTTAGAGGCTTATGTTCTTCTGACACGTAAATTCCTGTCTTTCAGGGAGACAATGAGACTCAGTTGAAATAGTGGATTCAGTTCTTAGTTTCCTTTCCTTTACATAATTAAAAAAAAAAAAAACTCTTTTACAATCATACCTTTAATCAGCTAATCTAGATTTCATCTTTTGCTGAAATTCTTCTCCAGCCAACGCCGGACTTCTTGAAGGTTGTAGTAGAAGGGCCCCTTTCCTCCCAGATAAGCAATTTTCTGTCTCTGCACAATACACACACGTTCAAAGGCTACCCCATAAGCTACATTGGCATTATTGTCCATGCGGTCAGCCACAACGCGGCACTGGGGCGGCAAGGAGAAATGCTCCAGAAGTTGGTGGGCTGCTGCACATCGGTCTTCTTGGTTCCGGTGCTTCTTCACTTCAAAAGACAAAGAAGAATCACCAGGCACTGCCCAACCATCTGAAGGATGAGCCTCATCAATGTAGACCAACAGGAAGTCAGCCACGGATGAGAACTCTTCCACCAGTTTGCTGAAGGCTGGCAGCTGGCTAGTAAAAGGAGGTCAAGTGGCTGAGCCAAAATTGACCACCAGCGGGCGCTCGGGGCTGGCAAAGTCAAGAAGGTGGCACTCGGCTCCATCCACTATCTTCACCTGGGCACCATTTCTACCGTTGTCACCTCCTTCAGAATTAGAGACACGTACCACACTGGAATTGGGGGCATCTTCACCCAATTTCACCTGGTGGCGAAAAAAAGAAAAGGGGAGAGAATACCATATGAAATGCATTGTCACTACAATTCACTCTATACAAAAACAATTGGCTCTAATGCATTGCGATTTCCTTCATAGGATACGATAAACATATATCGATTTGAATATCAATATATGATTATCATGGCTGGTAATGTAAAGAGTAGCCCTAAAGAGTAAAAGTTTTTTTCAGTTTTGTATAGTCTCTGAAGGTAAGTATTTTCATCATTGAAGGCACCACAGTTAACTCTCTTCATAATTACATTGAGGCTGGTATTCTTTACTAGCTTACTTTGCTGTCAATGCTTAGCACACACTATACAACGAATGATTAATTGACTTCGTTTTAAAAGTTAAAAGTTAATGGTCTACTTGAAGTGAAATTGTCAGAGCTATGGGTGTTAGGTACCTCTTTTTTGTATTTCCATTTCTGAATTCTAAAATACCTAGGAAAGACCTCTATATTCTTGCATGATGCTAATTTACTTAATATCAACCAATGGACAATGATACCAATAGGCTCAATTCTTGGCCAGCGCTAGAAAACCTGCGGACCCCCATTTACTAGAAGGGCTACTCCCACTTCACCTCTTCAGTGCCTCAGTTTTGCCGTCTGTAAAATGCGGATGATACTAATCCCTGTCTTCCTCAAACAGTTATAAGGGCTACAACAAAACAAAAGGAGCTCCTTATACACTATAAACCATTGTGTGGGTACAGGTTCCATTATTAAACGCCACCCAAACATGCAAAACAGCATATCATCATCCTGGGAAATTCTATGTTTAAAAAAAAAAAAAGATTATCCTTAGAAGTAATTTGAGATCTTCTCAGGATGATGTCTGTTCTAGAAGTTTCTCAAGCTGCTGCTTACGTGTGGGTTGCCATAACCCAAATGTAATGGAAATGACTTCACTTCCATTAAACAAAAGAAATAACAAAAACATACAATTATTCCAGAATTCTTTTAATTCATTTTTCATGTATTTTTGTTTTGTTTTCCTGTTTTTATCTAGGAAATCACAAACCATTTACTTTTCTATCACACATTCTCTTAACAAGCTCCTCTGAATTATAAAATACTCAGGCTGGTATAGAAGAAGGTATAGAAGAAAATTGTCCCATGTGTCCCTTTGCAAGTGGTTTAAATGGCTGAACAAAAATTGAAGAAAGTTTGCTGGCCTGTGGATCTGTAAATTGATAATAAAAAGCTGGCAACATAAAAGAACCAATTACTTCAGTTTGAATTAACACAATCGGCTCTTCTCCTAGAATGGTTTAATCAAAGCCAATAACATGAGGGACAACTTACGACAGCCCAATTGATTTTTATACACTATACTTAATATTACAAAACACCTCCAACTGGATCGACCTATTTCCCTCATAGAAATACAGCCACATATAATACCTTAGTAATTGGAGTCACTTAGAAGTAAATTGTTAAGGACTCAACAATCCAAACTGATGTAAAATACTCAAGGGCTTTTATCCAGAACCCTCTTTCTAATGTGAACGCATAACTCATTTTAACTATAGAAAAGAAGTAAAGAAGTTCTTTCTCTCCCTTCTGAAAAATCCGAGCAATGCATATTTGAGACAGTACTATTAGTTTTCTAAAAAATCTTAAAATAACAGTCTTCTTTCTTAGAAAAGGAAGTCGCCGGTATGATTTAAATAAGTACATTTGTTTTTAGTTACTATCAGGGAGAAGTTACTTTGTTTATACTAATTTTCTTGGTTAATTTGCAAGTTACCCTAGATGGAGAAATCTTATAAACCACTTTCAGTTGGGTTACTTTATATGAGGTAAAATAATACTTCTTATCTCTGAGGTACGAAAATATACTTAAAATTTAAAGATATACATTTTATAGGTGTATATAGGTGTATATCACCTATAAATTTTCCCACTTAAACTATCAGTAACAGTTCTATAACAGTAACCATCTATAGGTGCATATCACCTATAGATTTTTCCCACTTAAACTATCAGTAACAGTTCTAGAAGGGCTGCTTTCAATGATATTGTGTTGTGTTCCTCAATATACTGTGATATAAAGATCTGAGTGCATTTGCTCTAAATCCATTAAATGTTGTAGTGACTTCTTGTGAAGTGAACAACCCATTGACAGAAGAGGTCATTTCTGGACTGCAGAGTTGTAGGTTCTTGGTAGGTGGAAACAACCATCTGCTTTTTGGAGTCATGCTAAAGACCTCTAATGCCTCTGACTCTCACCCAAGCAGAATTGCTGATTTTGCATTATTCCTGATTATTCAACTGAATAATCTCATCTGATGCTTCAGTCACAGGTGCCTCTCATATTACCTGTAGTTAATTGTCTTAGAAAGTTAAAACACCTTTTCCTTCCTCTGAGTGACAATGTCTATTAGCCACATAATTCTTTTCAAAATAGACTAGTCTACCTTAGAAAATTTCAAACAAGTACAATACCTTCACTCTAAAATTAAAAATTAGAAAAGTTAAATACATAATGCTTGTGTGTGTGTGTGTGTGTGTGTGTGTGTAGTGCTGAGGGCAGAAATGGCATTTTATTAAGCTGGGAATTTTGTTGAATGAATTACTGAATGAATGATAGCTATTATAATCCTAGGCGTAGGGGTCAGTGAAGAATTTTACTCTTAATAATAACCTAGATCTGCAATGAACATAATTATGTTTGGGTGATGGATATGCTCACTGAGTCTGATAATTCAGAAATGTGAATCCCGGAGCCCTATTGTAGAGTTCTGCCATAATCAACACCAAATACTGTTGATCTTTTCTTGATTATCTTGGCTGGCCAGTGTATGAAATGAAAGTAGCCAATTCTTTTTATTTTCTCTGCAGCCACAGGACCCTACTGCAGATTGGAATTTCATAAACAGATATCCTGTTCATGAGGGTGACTAGGTTAGAGAAAATGCATAGGTAAGACAAATGATATGAATAAAACTTTGAGGGAAAAACAACCACACCCATTATTTGTAAGTCCCAGTGTGAGCAGACCAGTAGTCTACTTTTATAAACACTCTATACTAATCATAAGACTTATCCATCTTTGCTAAAACCTGCTGATGACACTTTAGCAACAATAAAGAAAAAACTTCAGACATTAAAAAAAATGAAAGTTCACTTTAAACAAAAAAATAAATCAATCTTTTAAAAGGACATATTGTCCTTTCTCAATTGCCATCTGAGACCAATCTCATGTCTCATCTTCCCATTTGATCCGTGAAAATTAAATTCCTATTATGACCAGAGTTTAAAATGGGGAATTTCTTGGTTTGCTCAGTGATATGCCCTGCTGAGATGGAATGGGAGTATCACCATTGTCTTCAATGATGGAAGATTCTTTGCTTTCCCCAGGAACAAAGCATTCCTTGACAAAGAGCCAAAATGATGAAGAAAATAAAGTTGGTCCCATAATAACATTTAGGCTGCAGGAAAGAAGCTCAACAAAAACAAGTTATCCCCTGGTACTCCCAAACTTTGTTTTAATTTCCCACAGTGGCACAGAAAGTCTCCTGGCCACAAGTTACCTATCATCTTAATTTCTCCTTCTTAGAGGGTTTGTGTTTGGTTTTTGTCCTTAATGAGACATATTTGCCAAAGAGGCATTCAAAAGGCATTTTTTACTCTTGCGGAAGAGTAATTAGGTCGGTACCTCTTTCCCTGCCAGCATTAGCTGCTCTAAAGAGAACCCTGCCCAGTATTTAATGCCCAAACACAAGAAGCATCATTTCCACTAATTGGTCTTGAAGTTCCGATGTTCCCAAAGGGTCCCTTTATTTTGCAAGGATCAGAAAGGACATACGTAAAATGTAATATCGTCATCACTGACTTTATCTCTCTCATCTGCGCTATTACAGTTGTCCTTTCCTATGTTTGTGTAATCAACATCAACACAACACCAACAAGGGAGTAAATTAAGGGCTGCATTTTTGTAACACATGACCTCTCTAGGCAGAATGCAAATGTTATGATAGCCATATTTATAAATATGGACAAGAGTGTAAATATATGGCATATAAATTTGGTTCCTTTGATGATAGGATTCCTTTTAGTGGTCGTGTTCAGTGCATGGGGAAAAGGATAATACTGCTTTAGCACGTGGACTGTGAAATACAGGGCAAGGGGAAAAAAAGAACCATTTATCAAGCAGAAGCTGGAAATAGAGCATATACTACTAACCTTGTGTTTTGATTTTTTTGTTTTTGTTTTTGTTTTTCATCTTTTCCACAGACTGAGAAAGGCTTCTAGATAAAATATCATCTCATCTCATGATAGGAAGGAAGGCAAATGATAAAAATGGGGGTTGGGTGTGTGGCCAATATTTACACATCCTTCTTGTTGCCCAAAGTCCTAGAATGGCTTTATTAACCATCAAGAAATTTCAAATTCTTTGACAAAATGACCAGGCTACATCAGTGTCCTTAAAAAACGTGGCCAAACAATGATTAAAAGTGATTTATATACCCAGGTACATTCCAAATGGCCAAATAAACCAGAGTTGAAGACTGAGCTACCTACTCTTTCCTCCGAGTTCGATTCCCTTTTGGTCCTTCTCTTTCCGATTCATGCCTTGAAAATGTAGCTCTAAGCGATATTATTTCCTAGTGTTTTATTCAAGTGATGGACAAGCTCAGGCTGCGGCCTCCTTTGTGTTCTTTTGGGAATATTTCTCTCTTATGAGGGCCCTCTTCCATTGTAGAAACTAGTGTCTTGAGCCTTGAGGTGAATGAAGAGGAGGAGGAGGATGTCAGAGACTCTTGCAAAACCAAAATTATATGTTCAAGTGAATATGTTTTCTGTGCTACTGCGATATTAACTGAATAGAAACTAAACTGCTTGTCAGCATCTATACTGTGTGTTTACTTTTACACTTCATTTAGGTAGGAGCCGACTCCCAGACAGGAGAGTTTGCTTATTGGTTGCATTTTTCAAGTCCCGGGGCACTAGTACAAGGATGCAGTGTTAGATGCAATGACACAGATTAGGAAAACTTAAATAATAAACATCTGTTATTCACCTCTGTCTGTCACAAGTTTCCATAGACTTTTTTTCCATGAAAACCCATGCATGGAACTCCCTATAACCAAGCGTAAATTATCTTTAAAGGTTTCCCTCTGGAATTAATTTTAAATCCCATCCAACATTTTAATGAAGAAGGGTTGTTTTATTTGGTTCTACTTTAATTTCTTTGTCACCTCCTACAGGAGCCAAATACAGAGATAATATTTTACTGCACTTTCTCTAACTATCTTCCCAAATATCTGACCTTCAACAAGGGGAATTAGAAATGACGTGCCTTGTGTATGGCAGGTGTGCAAACCCCACATCCCAGAAATCTCTGCTTCTGAGGGTGGTGGCCTCTAAATAAGGTAAGTGGCCATTGTGAAATACCATGGTGCCGTCTCACATAGGACTTCTTCCAGTGTGGCTCTGGAAATGGTCACACCCAAAGACAGTGTCACAGATGAAAACAGCAGTCCAGGAAGTCATTCAACCTGTTTTAGAGATTCTGAGTGACCCTCAAATGCCACCACAGCCACCACCACCCTTGTCATACTTGGGAAACAGAAGGAGACCTAAATTCAGCGCAAGCTGTGTTCACAATGTTTCTATTCATTGTACACCCAGTCCAGTCTTGTCTCTGGATATATGGGTTTCTGGTTTGCCTCTTCTCATGATATCTATTATATAAATCATAAAAAGCAAACATAATAACATTGGCTATGAATTTGGTCACTAATCAAATCAATAGAAACAATATAGGAGAAGAATACATAAACCACGTGCAAAAAAAGGGAAAAAAAAAGAAAAATCACTTGTCCTTGTCAATTTCTTGGAATACAGGTAACAAAATATTGCTACAGAAAATGGAATGTTATATATTAGTGAAAAAAAATAATAAAGTTTATTTAAGAGGCATTTGTTTTTCCCTTTTTATTTCAATAAACTGCTTGATAGAAGAAACAATACCACTTAATATTTGTGGGTCACAGCACAGCCCCCATATTTTATACGAGATATCTATGTAAGTATATATGCATATAAGTAAAAGTCTCCTAAGTGGTGACTTTTCTTTTATAGGCAAAATCCAATTATCTTTCAAAAAAGTAAGAGTTTAATATGCTGAGTTCAAGCCATTGGCATCACCATGTTGTCTTCCTAACACCTAGAAAATGCAGATGTAGATGAGGGAACTTCCTAATTTATAATGCGCCTGACATACTTGTGTATTCTCCATCTTCTTCCAAATCCTTTATTCCCATATCAAAACATAAAATTTTCACATTCAGTGGGAATGAAATGGTCATCTCAGTATCTCCTTCCATCATCTCCCCTTTGTCCAACATACATAATATAATGGAGATTATATGGTTAGATCTTTAAACACTGTTTCATAACATCAAAAAGGAATTTTTGCTTACTAACAAGAGGTCTTACTCTTCTCTGGCCTTTAGAAAAGATGCAGGTTACTTTCTATAACAACGACGTGTATTATAGTAAACCTTCCTGAATTCACAATGAATATTTCCTTCTTTAACACTTGTTTAATTTTCAGTGGAATAAACACACCCTGGATTCTTCCTGATTAGAAGCTACTTCTTTTCCTTTCCTGGGGCATAGATTTATTTTTCTTGGGTTTATTTATGGAGGACTCATTCCTTTCCTCCTCTTTGATTCTGAGTTTTCATCCTGTTTTTGTGGTGCCGGTTGTCTATAGTGTACCACTTCATTGGCTTCCATATGCCTCTCAAACTCCCTTCCCTGCCATCTTGAACAAGGTCCCCCAATATAGTTAGGGAAAACCAAGATTGTCTACTTTGACAGCAACTTTTGCCAAGTGAGTCCATTTTTCCTAAGCCCAGAGATCGTTAGGAGTCACGTGGGAATAGGCAGAGGGGCCAACGAACAAAGGAGAAGGGCCAAAATGCTTCCCTTTGGCCCTTGAGATCAGAGTTGAGGATGTCCTACCAACACCTCCAGGCAGCCAAAAGGCTGGAATGTCAGCAAGTCTTAGAAACAAAGATCACCAGCTCTGGTTTTGAGAAGTAGCCCTGGGACATGAATTCCACAGCTAAGGGAGGCCACTGCTCCCGTGCTCAAGGCATGTGTGATAACAGTTTTGAGACTGTAATGAACCATAGACTTATCTGCTCTCTCTCTCTAGGACAACTTATTTTACTTTTGAGAAAGCAAATGTGGCTTCCCTTACAAAGTCTGGATTTCTGACAGCTAGTCTGCAGCTCTTTCTTTTGCAAATTGATACCTGGTGACCCAGGACTCCGTGCCTGATGTGCCTGATAACTACTTCAAAAGGGTTCAAATCAAGTAAGTCATGGGATGAAAAGTATAGCACAGGGAATATAGTCAATAAATTTGTAACCATATTTATCACAGTGAACATTTCTGAATGTACATACTTCGAATCATGTTGTACACCTGTCCATTGTGTGTCCACTACCGTTCAATTAAAACAATATCCACGTAGAGGATGGCATTGCCCACAGGGCTGCTTTCATTAACTCTTACCTCTACCAGAAACAAGGGGGGCTTCTGTGTTAAATCTCACTGGCTGTGACCATTCTCTTAGGTCTTGCTAATTCTGAGGGTTCTTAGGAGCATTTTCTTTATTCTCTTGTTTTTCAGTGCCCAGCACTCTCAGAACACCTCTCATCAAGCAAAACATCAAAATCCAAGTTTGTGACAAGAGCAGGTTAAATACAGCAGTCCCCTCCCCGCCCCCAACATTCTCTGACTTTTCCCAAAGTTATTCGATGGGCACAAACACCCTCTCTTCCTAAGACAAGACATTACTGGCCCTTATTAGCCTCCTTACTAGGTGGCACAGAGTCGTTACAGCTTAATACCTGTCAGCCCCACATCTAACCTGTGCGACAGGTGCGGAAGGTGCGGGTAGGAGCTCCCTTGAGCATAACCACCAGGCGCCCAAGTAGCGCCCCACCATCCCAGCCCCACTCTCCCCAGAGCCCCTGGTCCCTAGCTCGCTGGCCCCCGCCCCTGCTGGCCGTGGGCGAAGCCCCTGTCGGGGCAGCTCACCTGCTTGTAGGCATCGAGGAGGAAGCTCTTCCAGATGCAGCGCATCCCCTCTGAGGTCAGCATGCGCCTCCACTCCCCGCGAGTGGACTTGGAGCGGCTCAGCAGCAGCACCACGTGCTTGAGGAGAATGACCGAGTCATAGAGTGCCAGGAAGAGGCAGTTGGAGAAAAAAACTGGCAGAATTTGCAGTGTGATCAGCAAGTCTACGCTGAGGATGCCCATCTTCTCTGCCTCCCAGTCAGTTCCCTTGTGCGCTCTGGTTCCCCTTCACCCTCTTATTTAAAAGGGGGGTGGTGATAGAGGGGGTGGGGGAGATAAAGGGGAAGGCCGGGGTGGGGGGAGAAGGAGAAAAACTAAATTAAAAGGAAGCCCAAGTTGTCTCCTCTTTCAAAGAAGCAGAAATGGCAAGACTAAGTCCAGTCTCTCCCAGCCCAGCAGTTGGAGTGTGCCCATCAATTCATTCAATTCGGAGCTGCTGCTTTTTTTTTTTTCAGGATTTAAGATGTTTAAAAAAAAAAAAAACCCCACACACAAACTGGCGTCCCCGTCCCTAATCCAGTCACCCCTCTCAGAGTCGGTGAAAGACAGGCAGCTCTACTTTCATTTCTAAGCACCTATGAGACTGTGGCAGAGATTGCAAAATTTTCTTTAGCTTTTCATTGTCTCTAATGTTCAGAAACGTAGCCCGTTCCTTTCTTGAATTGCCAGAGTTTTCAAAATGTGCTTGAAGGGTAGTTTTTTCCCCTTCTTTACTCCGTGTTACACACACTTTCTGTTCTCCTTCCCCCAGCCTGTCTCTCTCTCCTTTCCCCAGGAGCGACTGACTCCTCTTTTCCTCACTCGCTCTGGCTGTTCCTGCGTGCTATCTGTCTGTGGTGCAAAGTGCCTCTCTCTCTCTCTCTCTGCAGCCCAGTGAGTCTCCCTGAAGCCTTTTATACATTCCCTGGCTAATTGCTGCAATAGAGAAATGAAAGCCTAATCTTGGTAAAGATCTTGACGTCATTGAGAAAGAGGGCTTTACTTTGGCCAGAACTGCAGTGAATAGAAAAGCAAAACTCCACAACTTTTTTTTTTTTAGAGGGGGGGGGAGGGAGGCAGAGGGACAGTGGAATTTTGCTTTGTGATTTAAAGAGAGGGAGAGAGAGAGAGAGAAGAAATTAATACCTTTGCCAGTTTTCAGGAAATGCTTCCAGACTTTGGGAAAAGTAATTTAACGTAACGTGCAGATTGATAGGGAAACACTCTCTCCTCTGATTATTATTATTGTGACTGTTCGTTTATGAGGGCTTTTGGAAAGAAAGGATTCTGGAAGGCAGGTAGAAAAAGAGGAAGAGTCCTCATGGAAGGTCTCTGCCCTAGTTCTTGGAAGATGTAGATGCTTACATTTGGTCTTTCTACCTTTCTCCTGTGACAGTCTCTCATCAGATTTGTGACCTAGGTTCTTTAATATTTTTGAGTCATGATCTTATTTAAGAAAATTCAAAGCGAGTTCTAAGGTGGAAATTTTTAAACTCTTTGAGTACCATCATGGCATTTCTCTAAACCTTCACACAGAAAATTAATACAAGTTTTCAGTTTTACTGAAATTTCCAGTGCAGAAAAAAAAAAAAAGAAAAAGAAAAAAAAATATTCCACACAGACATAAAAGTAGTAAGGTGATCAGAACTCCTTTTTATTTGTTCCATTTTGCCTATATGCAGATTAAATTAAAACTTTCCATCAAGTGACATTAAGACGCCATAAGACTGAAAAATAAATTCTGAGAGTTCTTTAAATTCTGCACTTCCCTGCTTCTGTTAACATAATCCCTAAGAGACCTGAAGCTTTAGGGACTCTTCCTCTTTCCTTGCCCCCCCAAAAAAATATTAAATTAAGTTTGTAGGTGGTTAGGAGAAGACTTTAAATTGGTTCCAAAGCCACCCTGAACATTGCTCACCTCTGCCATTAGTCTCCAGGAGTGATGGGTATTTAGGCAGACAGTGATTTGGCAGAATGCCATGACCCCCACCTCATTCTAGTTTTCCTTCCTCACTTACCTAACAGATCACCTTAGGAATTATGTTTTCATGGAAGAAAGAGTAGTAAGTATAGACCCAGGGATGGGGAAATCAAACTGAAATTGAAAACTAATTAGCTGACTTTTCTATACACATATTGCTCTCCTGAAGCATGAGCAAAGCAGGAGACGCAAACCTGTGGGTCTGTGTTTGGTCCCTGTGGCAATAATAATAATAATAATAATTTCAGAAATAATTTGAAAGCCTAGAGCAGGGGTCATGAATTGGTGGGTCAATGGGCCAAATTCTGTACATATATGCATTTTATTTGGTTGGCCTGGTGTTTTTGCCTTAAAAAAAATAATACGGAGAGAATGCTTTTAATTTTCATGAGACCAGGGATTCCTGTCTGCTTTCTTTTCTGCTATCTTCCACCAGTTAGAACCATTCCTGGCACACAGAAAATTCAAGGTGGATGAACCGAATGGACCAATGGGCAGGGTATGCATTACTCCACACTAGGGGGCACCATTCACATACAATATGATATGACTGTGGTGCCCCAGAATTGTACACCTTGGATGTGGCCCTCCCTGTGGACACAACCTTGGCCATTCCCTATTGTCTTAAAAACCTGATTCTTCCATCCTTCTCATCAGTTTAGCCCATTATGAATCTTGGATTTACATTCCATGGACTAAATTTTGAGGGAAGATTTGAGAACTTAGAGGAATGAATATAAGCCACATAGAAAAAATACTTTTCCTGTGACTAGTGTACATTGTTAGCAAAAGAATATTATTCATATATATGATATACGTTTACTCCATTCATTCTCTCAACCTTCTAAATGTCTTTATTGAAGGGGGGAAAAAAGAGAGAGAAAGGGAGGCCACAACACAGGATTTTAACTAGTGTAGGTGGGAAAGTTAAAGTGCCAGATGAAGTCCCACTCCACAATGACAGAAGGTATGGAGTCAAGAAGTGACGCTTCCACTCACTGCTCAAACCTTAAAATCTCACCCCTTCTCAGACATTCATTTTGACCCGTTTGAATGAAAGCAGTGCTCATTTAAGGCAGACACTTTAGCTGCCATAAACCAATTTTTCCTCACTTGCCATTTGCTTTCAAAGAGAAAGGTATGATTAGAAATGGCAAGCTAAGGAGAGGGATTGGTAGAAAATCAGAAAAGTGCTTTCTTTTTAAATGCAAAGTTCAAGGCATATCCAAACTACAAATGATTACAAATCAGAATGACTTCTTTTTTCTTTTTTACTTTCCTTTCTCTTTCTTTCTTTCTCTTTTCCTTCCTTCCTTCCATTCAAAGTCAGATGTGTTTGAGGATTTTTTTAAATAGAGGAACAAGTAGACATAGAGCCAACCTGATTGTATCACTTCTTAGATTTCTTCCATTGTTTTTTAAAATAAATGAATAAATGAATCACAAAACTGAGAGTCATTCTTTTTTACCTGTTAGACAATCTATCCATTCTAGAAATTACGTTTCTCCAAAGCTATTTTTTACACATAGTTTGCTTGTTCTAATTATTAATAGTTATTCATCACTTTAATTTTCAAGTCATTTTATACCCATCAGGTAACAAAAACAATGCATATGGTGACAGAGCATGATTTGTCCCATTATTTAGATGAGAGAAATTGGATCATGAAGACCTTAGAGTCAAAGCTGATGTTAGTGTATTTTCCCCAACACTGAATCTCATTTATTTTTTTTTATGTAACTGTTTTGTGGGTCTTGGTCATACTCTGAAAATTGAAACTCTTGCCAAAAGTGGTTGTGCTAAATTATTTTACCTTCTAAATTGCAAAGGCTATCTGGGATTTCACATCTGTTTAATATTGCCCCAATTCAAACTCCTGGTTTGGATTTCATATGGTCATTTCAAAGGTTTGGATATCTTCTTGGCCATGTAAGCTTTCTTAGCAATCAACAATATAATGGGCTAATTGCAAACCAATGTGTGGCATGTTGGTTGAATTTCTCCATACAATGTTGTACACAGGTTTTAAATTCTAAACAGAGGCAGCCTAGGGCAAATTGCTTTGGGTTTTTTAGTAAGTGTAGAACCACTGTAAAATTGTTTACTTTTTTCCCTTTCCAGAGTAAGAGTGCATCGTGTCTACCATTGCTTCCTTCTGGGTGGGAAAAATAAGAATATGAGTGGTAAATGTTCCTTTGGTCCATGTTTTGACTCAAATTGAGACTGAGAACATGAAGTCGGATACCTCGAGAGCAGACTTGGAAATTTCAGGGATAGAAGCTATCACTGCTCTCACATTATTGTTCTATGAATGAGCCAAAGGGCATCCAAAAAATTCTGTTGAGTTAATAATTCATGCTGTGGATTTTTAAGAAGTCTTATTTCAGAGAATTTTATTCCTTCTAATTCAAACAATTTGTTAAATGTAGTTGAAAATGGAGTTTAATTATTCCTTTATTAAAAACTTGTCATATAAATAGATTATAAATCACAAACTGCCTAGTAAGGACAGGTATATTGATTCGAGGTTTGGTGATATGATTGCCATACACACCATCCCCTTCTTATCAGAGAAGGGAATCAAAAACTGTGCAACCTTCTGTCTCTAGTAACTTCTGGTTGTGCCCAAGAGGGAGTTATAATGAAGGGTTTATACCGCAACTACTGAATCATTCAAAATTCCCTGTGGGCCCATCCATTCTACAAACAGAGCCTTGTTCCCTGCCTTGTGATGAAAGCACCTCAATGGATAAAATAGACAACCCCAGAGTGAACTCTGACACACCTTGAGCAAAGCAACTTGGGGCTGGGGCAGAGAAGGTAAACGCTGTGGGAGGTAGGAGGATTCTATCCCAACTCCTCTTAGGTCCCTTCACAAGCCCTGGCAGAAAACACAGGCTTTGGTGTTAATGCATTCTTCCCTCAGGAATGGCTGCTATGCTTTTGTTTCCAGGCCACCTACTGGTTAGACAGAGAAAGAAAGGAAAAGAGAAAGGACAAAGAGGAAGGGGAAAGGAGAAATGAAGAGAAGGAAGATGAGGAGGGTGAAGAGGAGAAAGAGGCAGGAAGAAAAGAGAAGATTCAATGAACTGCCTGCATAGGCTTACAATTGGCAAGAGAGCCAATTAATGCCAATTGTGACAAAACTTTCTGTGAGGAAGACAGCTGTCCAGAAACTGGAGGGAAGCCACCACCTCATTTCACAGAGGCCACAGAACAGCTGTTATGAGACAACAGCCTTCATTTGCTATTGACCTGGTCTAGATCTAAACTGATGGCCTATCCCCATCCCCAGCAGTCCAATGTCTCTGGTGCTTTGAGGCTCTCTGAGTGTTATTTAGCTTTGAGAATAGTATATTAACCTCTAGAGACACCCCAGATTGGTGGGAGAGGGCAGGGGAATAGAAAAGAACACTTGTAAAGTTATACGAGATGAATTCTTTCAGGACAAGACACCATCAGAAGGAATACATTGAAACTTGCCCTCTCTTCCTAAAATTTGACTCAATGTCTTCATTCTCCCTAAATCTTTGACCCAATGCAGTAGACCAAAAGAAACAAAGGAAAATGGTCAAAAAGTCGTCATCTTTGGAACAGCTTTTCCTCTACTTTACTCTATAGCTCACAGGAAACCACCAGTGGACATTAAGTGTTAAGACAGGCCATTCTTTATAAATAGTTTTGCAGTTGCTTTTTTTAAAAAAAATCACTTATACCTTGCCTCGCTCATATACTGAGTACGCGAACAGAGCATGACAAAATATATTAAGATTCATGCTGGTTCATGCCATTCCAGAGGCAATAGTGCAGTTTGTTCCCACTGAGAGCAAAGGATGCTACACCTCCTCTCTCAAGAACTGGTAGACACTAATGCATAGAGAAAATAAGTTAGGTGTCCCAATCTCACTGGGGATAGTGAAACTAATAGAATTACTGTAGCATAAAAAATCCACATTTGATATGGGGATAAAATACTTGCAGTGAGGATGACTGTACAATGAGCTATGTTGCCCAGGGAAGTAATGAAAATGCTATCAAAGGACTTGTTTTCAAGGTAGGGAGGAAGGCTAATAAGACAATCTCTCAAAACCATTTTTTAACTACATGGTGCTATGAAAATAATAGTTTAAAACAAGTTAATATGTAACACATATCTAAAACCCTCCAATGGGGCTCATGGCAGAATACTATAATCATAAATTATTGCTCTGTTTCCATTTCAATTTTGAAGGCAATTTTTTTGTCCAATTAAGTAAATCCTTATGTTTTTCTAAGAGGTAGACAGGAAAGCATCCATTTGTCTTCCAAGGACAGAAAAGAAGGCATGAAATTCAAATCTATTTTTAAAATCTAGTTTCATTTAGTAGATGGACACTGGTAGTCTTTTATCAAGACACAACCACTTAGGTAAATGATTATTTTAAGAATAATTCTCTACAAATTCCTAACTACTCTTCTTCTGTTTTCTCAGGAGAATTTTCTATCCTGATTTAAAGACTCAAAAACTGCTTTCCCAAAATAAAAGCAATACACTTTATGATTTTTGTATCAGAATGAATTAAATGATACACAAATCTAGGATGCTAAACTCCTCAGCACAAATATTTCTATTTATTCTTGGTAAATGTTAAATAATGCCAGTTCACTCAGCAAATTGACATTCACTTCATATCAAGAGAAGTCTTGTTCTGACAGACTTCAATCATCAGACACAGAATCTATTTCTGGGGCCACAGAGGCCCATAGGATCAGAAGCAAACCTCGGAATTGATATTCTATCTCTAAAATGGAACTAAAAATGTCTTCCCATACTTATCTCATGTTGTTGGCTAATGTATTCATGTTTTTAAGAAACTTAGTCTTATTCTAAAAATACTCAAAATAAAAAGCAATCTTGGCTGTTAAGTTTATTCAGACCTATCTGAATCAATAGATTCCCTATAATAAAAACCTTTGGGGAAAAAAAATGTTCCTAGCAGGTCAGATCTGATTTTAGTATGAATTACCAACCTGTTCTAACTGACTTTAAGAAAACTTCAGTTACTTAGTGGAAAACAGGAAATATTCCTATAACTGTGGATATTAGGGATGGGTAAACTTTGTGTAAAAAATAACAATCATCCCCAATCTTTACCCAAACTCGACTCTGGGCTGAACCTGTTTGAGACCCCTTCAGGGAGGCATGCTCCTAACTCTAAATTATTCACCATGTGACAGTCCTGCATCTTCCATAATTCTAAGGAGACTAGAAAGAAAATCTACCCAAAGATCCCTAATCCTAGAAAACACTTGTTCTTCTAGGTTTCCAGAAAAGGGTAGAACCAGAAAGGGGTAGAAACACATCAAGAACAAAGGAGGAAAACCACTGACATTTTAAGACAGTGTGCTTGTCAAATAGAAGCCTCAACAAAATCCAAAGCCTGTCACTATGTGTGGCACTACTTTGTATCTTCTTTCAGAGACTATTTTATTGCAGCTCCTTTGAGGCTTTGTCTGTTAAGCCATGGGACTCTCGATTTCAGCTCACATTATGATTTCATGGTTCCTGGGAAGGGTTCCTGGCTAACAGAGCTGAGCCTACTTGGGATTCTCTCTCTCCTTTCTCTCTACCCCTTTCCCCCTCCCCACTGCTCACAAGGGTTCATGTATGCCTATGCATGCTCTCTATCAAAAAATAAAATTAAAAAAAATAAACATTTTTTTTTAAAAACAGAGAGAGACTGTTTTATTTATTCATCCTACACAGAAATATTTCTCTACTACCCTGGGACCTCAGAACTATGGGTTTCAAAAGAGCTATCAAAGCTATTTTTTTTAAGTTTATTTATTTTTGAGAGACAGCATGAGTGTGTGTGTATGTGCGCACGCATGCACACACACACACAAATGGGGGAGGGGCAGAGAGAGAGAGGGAGAGAGAATCCAGCAGGCTCCTTGCTGTTAGCACAGAGCTCCACGCAGGGCTCAAAGTCATGAACCATGAGATCATGACCAGAGCTGAGATCAAGAGTTGGATGCTCAACCAACTGAGCCACCCAGGCACCCCTAAAAGCTATTTGATTTTTTGTGTAACAAAATGACTCTTCTAGAAGGGGTTATCAGGCAATGGGGGGAGGAGAGGCAAAGGATAAGCGAGAAAAATAAGGCTGCATTTGAAAGAATGAATGTAATAAGGGCCTGAGGGGGGCAGTGTATATTTAATAACATTTGATTCCTTGATCACAATAGATATTGGATCTATTAATTAATATATTAAATATTGAAAAAATAGAGAAATGTAAAGAATTTAGAGGTTAGTTCAATGAAAGGTTGTGACATTGAAAATCAGTGAGTAAGATATTTTCCTCTTCTATATATAGCCCCAGTGAAAAGATATGGGAAATGTGAGAAAAAGGATAAGAAAAAGCCAAAGACATCTACTTACATAATAAAATAAGCTCAAATTCACTCAAAAAGATAATCTACCAGAAGACATTTACTCATTTCACCAATCCATTTACAACAAACATTTATTGAAACCTACAAAGAGATTGTCATTGTGCTAGGCATTGAAAAGGATTACTCGTCTCAAACAAATCTAGAGTCCAGTAGGGGGAGACAAACATGTAAACTAAAGAAGGCAACTTACGGTATAGGTGCTAAAATAAATAAAATTGCAGCATACATTATGGTATAAAAGAAGAATTAGCCAATTCGATGTGGGACAAGAGTCAAGAAAGTGTTAATGAAGATAATATACAAGCCCTGCTAAGTATAGTACTGCAAAATCAAATTCAGAAATGTGATATTTGATAACAGAACAAGTTCAAAACAATGTTTATATATACCTATAATGGAGATTATTTTATCAATAAAACTTTATCAATAATCTCTATTAGAGTAACTTACGTAGTATATTTTGACCTTGGAACATAAATTATTTAGGTCTATACAACCTTCTCTTTGATAAACAGTAAAGTTGTTATAGTTATACAAAATGAAAAGCTTTGTTCCAATAGATTCTACCAGTAATAGCAAGGAACAGGGATCTAAATATATCTTTTTTTTCCTTTTATAATTGACAGAAGTTGGCATATTTAATCTTAATATCTGAATTTTATGAATATATCATGGAAGTCAGGAAGCACTTCTTGGTAATGTTATTCATTCCTAGTTGAAGAATAATCAGTGATGGGCATAGCAGTGACCAGGTCAATTCTAGTCTTTCACTACCATACTTGTATGATTTCGAGCCATTCATTTCATTTTTAGGTTCTCTAGGTACATCACAAAGGCAAGCTCATAAAGCACATTGAGATTCCAAATTAGTGTCTATCTAATATTGGAGCCTTTGGAAACTTTATGCTGTTACAGGATAAAAATGGGTTGAGTAACTCAGAATCAAATATTCATTCTTCTAGTTCTCTTCAGTCTATAGCTTAGGGTGTCTTTCTTGCTTCTTTGTTTATGATTTCTATTAATTTTGTCTTCTCATGACAAATCACCCTGATGGTGTATAGGATGAGGGGTAGAAACATTGAAGATGTTTACTTGTTGGAGAATTTTATGAGCTAGTGCTAGAAAGATGTGGAAATCAAGATTTTATGGAAACAGGAAATATTTATGAAATATAGAGTCTGCAGAATGTACGCACAATGAACATTTCTGTTTCCATATTTAGAGTATAAATTCTGGCTGGGAATAGTTAAATCCTAGGTTTCAAAAAAATGCATTATGGAAAAATTCAAACAAAAATGCAAAAATGCAAAATTAGAGTGATGAGAATGAGGAATCCCATGTATCGACCAGATTCAACAGATATAAACTCATGTCCAATCTTGTTTCATCTCTACCACCCTCACCCACTACCCTGCTTTCCATGTAATTTTGGAGGAAGTTCAGGTCAGGTTTTTTGATTCTCCCAAAACACCATTTCTTTGTCTACAAAAAGAATCATATAAATTAGGCAGCTAATTGATTTATCCTTTTGTATCTACCTTTTTACTTACAGTGATATTTATCTGTCAAGCTGCTAAGAAAGAAATGGAAAACAGGCATTCCTCCCCCATCATTTTTTAGCTTGAATCCAATTTGTCATCTGAGTACCCTTGTGCTACAGTGATAGGTGTTGTAAAAAAATGCACAGAAAAACAATAAAACTGCAACATTTTTCATAAATTATTGAACCACAGTCATTTCCTTTTTTCCCCATTTTTAATGGTATGGAGTACACATGTTGACTCAGAGTGAGATTGCCTTTTAAATTATGAGGTGGTCTCAGTTTACTTATTTACACCCATCCCCAAATGCAATGTACAAGGTACAACATGAAATTGCCAACTGGGTCATAAGAATGTGACGATTATGACAGAACAAAAGCTGATAAGAATTCATGAAAGTGAGTAATGACAAGCTGATGTATTCCTTAATGTGAAATTTCTCACAGGGAAACTTCATTGGTAGGATAAAATCATGATATTTACCATAAAAAACAAAAATCATATGAATATAAAACTTAACTTCCTAGTGAAACCCATAATAATAGGTCTGTGTGCCTATTCCCTTAAGTCATTCTCCTTCCCTGAGTCATCAAACATTCCCTGAAGGTAATAACCTCTTCCATTAGAGATTATTCCATCTTCCCAACCACTTACCATTCCAGAACAACTTCCAGCCTAAAAAGTGATGAATGGATGTTTGGAGGGTTTTATAGAAAATATAATACCTTTCCCCATATCACTGATCACTAAAGGAGTGTGTGGAGGGTGGGAGGGCAGAAGCATGTGCATCTATTTGAGTCTGCATCTTCTCCAAGTGAAAGAATAAAATTTTACCTGACGCTATGCCAGAATAGTGTAGTTGCATATGCATGTACATTAAATTTTGTAGGTGTGCTTTGCTATATTGGAAAACATATTCAAATAATAAATCTCAATAAATGAAAATGACTTTCTTTTCCTACAGTATATAAAAATGCCAGGGCAATCTGCTTTCCATGTTCAGGCATCAAAGAGCTAAACATTGAGTGATATCCAACTTTATGAGACACATAAAAATGAAATAAAAATGGGTAAGAAGATAAACATTTAAAGAGATAAACACTGTCAAACAGAAATGATTACAAACTTTGTAACAATCTGCAGTTTTCATTGTTTTCTGTTTACCTAGCTTTCTGTACTATGAATTTCGTTGACTCTTTTCCCTTCTTTTAATAATACATGTTCCCATAATCATTGACATTAAAGTAAAGGATGTGAAACAGGATTCAGTTTATATTTATTGGGAGAAATATCAGCAACTTGAAAATGCAAAAATTTCCTTATATACTTGCATGTTTCATCTAGCTACTTCCATTTAATAGCTGTGGAAAATTGAGCTCCTTCTCCACAGAGGTACTGTTTACTTTTTACTATATGAAACACCACATTCAACCTTTTTTGACCTACTACAGCAATTTCATATTATTTAACCTAATAACATTTCAAATGTCAAAAGGTCTACAGATTGCCATTGCACTTGAAGCATATATATATGTGGTTATTTCTTGGTGAAATTCCCAGAGAAAAATGGAAGTATTTCCATTGGTGCACACGTGACTTACTTGAAATTTTATATTTTTTAAAATCATATTAATAAATGGAAAATGAATTTATATTATTTCTTAGTCTGGCCAGTCACCATCTCTGTCAGTGGCCTAATGTAGCCCCTGAAAGAAATTACATCTCTTACCAAACAGTGCAATATGCCCAGTAGTTCCTTCTTCAAAATGATGACACCTAATGTGTGTGAGAACATAGAATATCACCAGAAAATCCAGTAAAATCTTTGGCTAGAAAACATTTTGTAGACAATATGTTGCTTAGTTACTAACAAATTAGATGTGCTTATGCTGCAATAATGATGGGAGGGAAAAAAGGATAATCTAAAGTGTTAGAGGTAGAAAGGCCAACTTGAATGGAAGACTGATAGTAAGCCACATAATGTAAGGATGGTACTCAATTTAGCAGGAAAGGATTTCTGTTACACTCTAAAAATTTGAGATTTACTTATGTCCATAAAAAGTTGAAAAAGTGACTCAAACATTTTTAGAGTATAGAATGATTCCGTCTCTGAGCAAATACTACATCTTTGCTATTCCTAAAGCTATTGCTCTTAATGGGAAATTGGTTTCTGAGTTGCCCTCTCAATTTGGGGGTTAACTTAGTCTGTTCCTATTGTAGAAAAAGTTAAGTAAACTCCACCAAGCAGATTAAACATATTCTTTAGACTCTAAGTCACTACTTTACTTCTGTGACTCACCTTCATTAAATTTGTCAAAGTAAAATAAAGTTAACAGTAAAGAAATGTGGATTATATCATAGGCCACCAAGCAAGTGTACAATTATCTTCTCACATAATCTTTTTTTATAATATTGATAATATCAACACAAACAGTACCAACAAGGAATAATAGCTGACACTGAGAACTTCTTATATAACAGTAACTCTTCTAAATGTTTTAATTGTATTAAGTCAGCTAATCTTCATAACAATCTTATTGGCCTAAATACAATTATTAGGCTCATTTCATAAGTGAGAAAACCGAGGCTCAGAGAGGGGTAAAGCAAATTTCCAAAGGGCACAATCTTTGGATCACAAATTCTAATGCTGGAAAGTGCCCATGAAGCAGTCAACCAGTTTATCCGCAATTTGTGTGGTAGGTTAAAAAAAAAAATCCCCCCTATTTAAAAAAGAATTTTAAATGCTAATCCCTGGAGTTCATAAATGTTTGTTACTCTGTTTGGAACATGGGTCTTTGCAGATGTGATTCTGTTAAAGATCCTGAAAGGGGGAAATTATCTGGATTATTCAGGTGGGCCCTAAACGCCATCCCACACATTCTTGTAAAAGAAAAGCAGAAGGAGATTTCACACATGAATGTGCACACACACACACACACACACACACACACACACACACACACACACAGGAGGCAATGAGAAGACAGCAAAAAGAGATTTGAAGATCTAGTCCTGAAGACTAGAGTGATATGGTCACAAACCAAGGAATGTGGGCTGAAAGAGGCCAAAAAGAATTCTTCCTTATCACCTCTGACCTGACCAACACCTTGATTTGTGGCCCAGTGACACTGATTCCAGGTTTCTGGACTCCATAACTGTGAGGGAATAATTTCTATTGGCTAAAGCCAACCAGTTTGCACTAATCGGTTACAGCAGCCATCGGAAACTAACACAGGCTACAATTAAAAGAATATCTAAACTTTTGAAACTAAGCTAAATGCTCCTGTTTTCAAAAACTCAAAGAAGAGACTTAAAAGTTTTTCTTCAGTAACATGCTACATTTCACCATCTTACTCTCAGAAAATAACCCCTTCTAATTTAGAAGTCATTCACTTCCTTTTGCTCTGTGTTCTAAAGAAACAGATAGTTTATTTCTGTCCTTTATGATAGTCTCCCATACTCTAAGTAACTGCATACCACTGTTATATTCCATAGGATGAATAAGGCTAATTCATTTAGTTTCTTTATTATAGGACCAATTTCAGGGTTATAATTATCTTTTTAGTTTCCCTCCGATAACCCACTGTAGTTGTGAAACTCAGATATGATTTCAGAATTCAAATAAAGTAGATTTTTTTCCAGGTCTAAGCCTAATGGGAAGACGTATGGAATGGGATGAGTATGGTTGCATGATTTTCCAAATTAATAATGGATCATTAGCTTAAAAACACTAGATTAATTCAGTCTAAATCCCTCCAACATTAACACTGATTATTTATTCCATAAACATTCCTCTAAATTCTACAAAGTTGTTTTTAGGCATCCTTGTAGACTGTAAAAAAATCATTAAATAATATCATCTGTTATTTCTATATTAAGAGTTTAATCTATAAGGTAGTATTACCAATTGAAACAACAAATATTTACTTAATAGTGATAGATAAGAATTTTTGCATAACAATAAATTCAGGGGTGATCAAGACCTCTAATTTATCTATGAAAATTATAAAAATTATAGATATACTTACTCGCCCTAAGCTCCAGCAGATTTTACACCTACCTGACTGATTACTCTAAAACAACTAGATTACTCCGTCATAGAATAGCAAGCAGAGGTGAGGATGTCCACCCCAACCCATTTCTCTTTCTCAGTGAAAATGAAAATAGGGTTCAGCAATCAGAATCTGTTTTATTCCAGCCAGTTGATGTAGCCATAATTAACAGTGACAGAAGAGACTTAGGAGCTCATGGTAGGAGGATGCATTTTCAGGATGTCTGTAAAACTTTTCAACACATCATCTTCAAAAAGAATTCACTTTTTCTACTTTATGTGCACTGTTTTAGACCAGGGTTTCTCAAATTCAGCACTATTCACAATTTGGGCCAGATAACACTTTATTTGGGGGGCAGTCCTGTGCACTGTAAGATATTTAGCCGCATCCCTAGTCTCTACCTCTGCATGTTAGTTGCAACACCTCACCCAGTCCCCCAATCAAAATGTTTCCAGATATTGTCAGATGTCCCCAGGGAACAAAATCACACCCAGTTGCTGTTTTAGAGCAAGCATAAATGCTAGTAAATATAACCAGCTGACTGAAATGAAACAAGCTACGAAACAAAAGTGGAGCGAATATGCCTCTTTTACATTGGTCTTGTCTTAAAGGAAATCCAAAAGCTGTAAGGCAGGCCAACAAGTACCCCCTTTCACAGAAAAAGACAGACTTCTTTGAAAGAACAATGGAGAGTTTCTTTTTAATCAGATAATTTTGTGACTGATCTCGAGGCCAAAGGACAGCTTGTTCATGTTCCATATCTCTTCAGTGCTTCTTAACTCAGGTTTCTGGGAATGAGGATTTTAAAGCCAATCCTCGATTTACATGGATTACACTGACATTCAGGACAGGTGTTCATCTATTCATATATGTATCTAGAGCATATGGAGGTGATGTTCCTGCATTAGACATTAGCAGTTTCATTAATTTAAGTGGCCAGCAGTCATATTTTTAATTCTCTAAGTGATTTAGAAGTGGAGGCAAGGAGAAAAGGACTTAGGAGAAGCCCATCTGAGATGCTTTTCCCTTGTTTCACCCCAAAATGGGATCTGTTTTTCCCGTAGCAGATAAAAATAAAACTAAGGGACACGGGAAATGGGGCTCCCAATAGTGACAAGCTATCATGCCCCTTAAGAGAAATAGAAACTTGTGAGGCAGTTAAAATGCATAAGAACCAAAATGTTTTAAATCCATAAATGGAATGATTTCTGTGAATGTTTATAAAAATAACACATTCTAAGCTACTAGAACTTTTAGAAATTTCAACTTGCACTGTGATTTCCCTTGGAATCATGTAAATACTTGATATTTTTAATAATACCAGTGGCTACGTGATACTCTCCAGACATCTACTTTATTTGCATTAGGGTCAAAAAATTACAGCTCTGCTTTCAGATCTAAATAATCGTCACAACTCCAAAAGATAGCCCATTACAGTCTTCCTCCTATTCCCGAGTGAGGGCAAAGCTTAATAACTGGCTTTCATTTCTGATACCTTCAGCCAGCTATTCATTTCTACTCATCTTGCAAAGATAATGCATGTATAAACAAATATGGGCAAGTGTTTATTGTTATTTTTAATCAGACATCATTTGTGAGAGTGTATGGGCATAGTTGTTGTAACCCTCCTATTCCTGGAATCACAACCACTCCCTCCCAAGGCAGAGGACGCAAGCCCTGCCCCAGCTCTTGTACCAGCAAGTCAAAGGCTTCTGCTGAGGATCACTTTCACAGTCATGCAAAAATTAGTATAAGAAGCTCTGTAGACTGAAAGTAGATGGGGCCAGTTCTGTTGCCAGAGATATGCATTTCTGCCCCTCCTTCTGATTACGTGTTTTGCTCTTTTGACTGAGGGAGTTTCAGAGGGTGAGGAAAGCTACCCTTGAATTGTCATCTCTTAAGAGGAAGCTGACAGTGCTAATAGTTCAAGCTCAGGTTGATTGATGAGACTGTCCCAGACCGAGAGGCGGGCAATCTTTGTCATTGTCAAGATCAGGTAAGCAGTTTCACCTACCAAAATTCTGGTCTCCCTCTACCTTGTCCTACCCTATCCCAAAAGGGAGAGGAGCAGTACTGTTACTGAAAATAGAAGTCTCAGGTAATCTGAGTTTTGTTGACTTTACAGATCCAAGGACTTTGGCTGGCAAATTGGGAGGGTCCTCTCCCAGTTCTTTGTAGTGAATAAGGTAGCGTAAGAAAGAATATGGAAGTAAACACAGGTTTTCTGAGGCCTGAAGTTTCTATAGTTTGGGAGGGCCCTCTTTAAGAAAAAGAGCATGTAGTTATAAATACAAAAATTAGATACAAAAGTGAATAACTATTCAGAGTGCTGAAAAAATTTCATAACAAATTACAAATTTTAAAAGGCCGAGAGATACCACAAACATCATAAAATCCAAAACAATAGCACAGCATCTTTTACTAATTAACTACAGAATACATTTCTTATATTTTGTGACTGTATATTCTTTGATCACCTGTTCATAATACAATAATATTGTCATATAATTTTTTATAGAATAAAAAAATAATAGTCTTTTATACAAAATTGCAAACAGGGATATAATTCCTTATTATTATTGATCATTTAGAAGATTTTCTTTCACCTTTACAACTCATTAAAGTCAATACAAAATTTTAGGAGGTACATCAACTGTTCTTTCCTGTGAGTGTTGTATAATTGGATTTTCCAGGAATGAGTTTCTGATTTTACACATTTCCAACCATAGTTTTCCTCTACAATCACATCTTTACTCCTTTGGTCCTGGACTCTGCTATCAGAATATCAGTCGATTTGTTATAGAGGGCAGCATTCCTAGAAACAATTCTATAGCAGGACAACTAGCAGTAGCTAAACTATGCATAGTAACTGAAAATAACATAAATACATCCCATTAAATCTGAACTAAATGCATTTCTACTAAAAATGACTGCTGCTCTCCAACATCACTGAACACAAAGGTATGCAAGAACAAAAGCCAGGATGTAAATAGGTAGTTGATTTACCCAATTTTGGCTAAAATGCCTCACTTGTGTAAAGTCTGCAAAAATGTATGACTATATGAACACATTGCAAGTGAAGTGCCTGAGGGTTAGCTTCATTAGCAAACTACAAACTGCCTTGGGGAGAACTGAGAAGGCTGTACCCTCTGTCAACACATTCCCATCCCTCCCTTATTTTCCCCACATGCTTCACAACTCTTTGTCCCACAGGTAACTGGCAAAAAACTTATTTATGTAGCTTTCATTAGGGAAATTTCCAATCCTAGAATGACTATATTAACTGTAAAAAGAAGATGGTCATGAAGATTTACACACACATTCATCAAATACCCAGGATCTCAGGAACAGGGTAAAGTGAAGACACAGAGATGGTGTAGTTGAAGAAATAAGTACGTGAAGTTAACTTCATCCTGTACACATTCTTTAAACTACAGGTATTATGTACCTGTACTATATCAAGTACTGTACTTAGTGTTAGAGACAAAAATATGACTGCAGCCTGGACCTTGCCCGATGAGGAGTCCTCATTTTAAAGATAATATGTGTAATCAAATTCACATGTGTGAAATATGTTCTTTTATGAAAATACAGAAAATTTTGAAAACAAACTATGAGTAAATATAGGTAAATATTTAACTTGTTTCTTTTGGAGGAAGGATAATTAAACTATATAATGGAAGAAATCACAAAAGAAAATCTATAGATATTACATCAAAATACTACTTGACTTACAAACTATTATCAACCAAGCTAAAGGGCAAAGAATAAACTGGAAAAAAAGTGCAACATATTTATTGCAAATGGAAGGTAAATATGATTTCTCTAGAATTAGTTATTTAAATTACTTGAAAAAAGGGGTGCCTGGATGGTTCAGTTGGTTAAGCGGCCGACTTCGGCTCAAGTCATGATCTCATGGTCTGTGAGTTTGAGCCCTGCGTCGGGCTCTGTGCTGACGGCTCAGAGCCTGGAGCCTGCTTCAGATTCTGTGTCTCCCTCTCTCTGTGCCCTTCCCCTGCTCATACTCTGTCTCTATGTCTCTCAAAAATAAACAAATGTTAAAAAATTTAAAAAAATAAATTACTTGAAAAAAGATCTATCAATCCAATAGAAAAATAAGCAAGAGACATGAATAGGCAATGTAGGAAAAAATACGGCCAAAACCAATATATGAATATATATTTAAAACAAAAAGTAATTAAATATAAATAAATTAAAGCAATTCATAATATATTTTTCACATATAAAATTACAAATATCATTTGTTTTAAAGACAGAAATTAACCCTGATGAGCATATATTGAGATCACAACTGTAACATATTATTAAAAGAATGTCAATTAGTATAATATTGTGATAGATTGAATAATGGCCCCCAAAGATAACTAAGTCAAAAATGAACAAATACTTCAACTTTTAAAACGTTCTAAGAAATAATTTAAAAAATTTTTAAATGGAGAAATGCAATTCATAGTAGCATTACTTCTAATAGCAAAATAGTAGAAAAAACTATACGCCCACTAATAGGGAATAACACTGTAAAATTTATGATGTATGTATATAAATAAATATTTTGCAGTCATGGATTTGTTTAGGAATATTCAATATTAAAAGTGTGCCAGAGGTATAATATGAAGATATGTTAAAGTAAGTCATAAGAATGTATATGTATGAAAAGTTTTACAGAATCAGATTCATCACAGTATGTTTATACTGGTGGAAAATATGGGGAAAACATGAATGTGCAACAATAAATATAGTCCACCACATGATAGGATATTGTGGAGCTATGCCAGGGACTATAAGTTGCTTGCCTAATACCCATTCTACCCTACTCTTATTTCTTAGGAACATAACCCCATTTTATTTGAGACTACCTACCAGATAAAATTCTGCATTTACCAACTTCCTTTACTGCCGGGCAATCATGACACTACATTCTAGCCAGCGAGATAAAAGCAAAATTTATTGGGTGGAACTTCTGAAAATATTCCCTTAAAGGTCAGATTACTGGTAGGTTTTCTTTTTCACATTCTTCCATTTATGCTTCTCATGAAGACATGGTGACTAGAGTCCTGGTAGCCATTTCAGATTCTGTGACAAACTTGAAGATGGAAAGAAACCACATGCTAAGTCTAGTAAAACAGAAATATAAAAATGTCCTGGGTCCATAATGACCATAGAAATGCCAAACAAGCACTGGATGGATTATTTCTGTTCTTCAATGTGAGAGGGATATAAACCCCTCTAGCATTTTAGCCACTGGTGTTTCTGTCGTTATAAACATCCAAACTTAACTAACACAATATTTTAAAATTGTGTTTGGCTGTACTGCCAAAATAGGTAAATCAAGCAAAAGCCCCCCCTGAAAAAAAATAGTAAAGTTAGGCCAGCAAAAAAATTTTTTAAGATTTTTTGAAGCTAAGAGACCTCAGGAGACGGTAAAAAATTATAGGTCAAAGATTTAAAAGAAAAGGTTCTAAAGAGGTGTGCCTGGCATTTGGGGCTACTTTAATTGTAAAAGTGTTTATAGATTCTAGAAAAGCAGCAGAGAGGCTAAGAACCTAAGCAGATCTTCTGAAAAACTTTTAGGATAGAGAGACAAAAATTAAAATCCAACACCCCAATGCCTTACATTAAAACCTCAAAAAGCAGCACCATAACAGAAAGAATAAATCCAAAATATATCAACCCTCACAGGGAATAAAGACAATAATCCTAAACCCTGAAATTAAAGTTGTTCCGGATTGTCTGAGCCCTTGCCCACTTGTCAAACAAATGTATAGCCTTGCTGAGGAAAAGTAACATTATACTAACCAGCGAATAATACAAATTATTTACATATATTGCTTTACACTCAATCAAAAACACACACACACACACACACACACACACACACACCAAAAACTGTTATGGGGCTAGAATGATAGTCAAAGAAAGAAAGCAGTCAAATATCTAGATAATGGAGTTAACAAAAATAAATCCTGAATCAAGTATTGATAATACACATTAAACATTTGTGGATAGGTGTGAGGAAACAGATTTCAAGATTGGAAGGATTAAAAAAGTAAAACCTAGAAATTTTGAATCAACTCAAAATTTCAGAAAGCAAGAATACAATAATCAAAATTAAGAACTCAATAGATAAATTAAGAAGAACTAAATTGCAGTTGAAGAGAGAATTAGTGAATTCAAAGACAATTGGGTGGAAGGAAAGGGTTCAGAATAAAGCACATATTTTTAAAAGCATGAAAGATATAAAAAACACAGAGAATAAGAGGCTAAAGAGATTTAGACCATTAAGAAGGTCTAAATGTACCTTCAGGACTACTAGAAGAAGAAGAGAAAGAGCTGAGAACATTCCAAAAATGATGAACATGGCATTGTTTATTAAGTCCATAATTTTTCTGATATTTTCTTGACTGGAGAGTGCTGAACTTCTTAAATCTCTGGAGTGGTGTCATTCATCTGTTTTAAAAATTTCTTGCCCACTCTATCTTCAAATATTGTTTAAGTATCATCCTTTTGCTCTTTTTTTTTTTTTACACCCTACTTGTATGTTGGACAGTGTCCTGCAAATCTCTTAAATTCTTATTCATTCGTTTCAGTTTCTATCATCTTGCCTTTGAGTTCACTGATCTTATCTAGCATGTACAATCTAATACTAAGCCATTCCCATGAAATCTTAATTTCAGATACTGTTTTTATTTTCAGATCCATAGTATCTGCTTGGAAAATTTTTTAAATTATATTTATCTGTAGAAATTCTCCATCTTTTTATCAAATTTTCCATTTTTTTCTGTTTTCTATAACAAATTTTAATAGTCATTTCAAAGTCCTTGTCTATTAATTCCAACATGTAGATCATCTGAGGGTCTGGAATGTGTATTTCTCTTTGTGGATGACCTTTTCCTCCTTCTTCATGTTGCATAATTGTTTTATGCATGCCAAAAAGGACAATAGAGACTGAACTCAATGTTATTTTCCCTCAGAGGGCATGCCTTTCCTCTGTCAGGCATACAGGGTGACTGGCTCTTTTGAACTAATTAGAAATTGAGTTGGGTAAGGGTTGGGTTGTCACTTTAGTTAGACTAAGTCACAAAGATGTGAGCTGTTCTGTTTATTATGAACTTTCCAGCACACAGAGCTTTGGCTTCTAAGTATTAGGACCTAGAAACAGTTTTTATTTAGTGTTTCAGTCCAATTTCCCTCCTGCAGAATCCTAGACAAGAGTCTTGTGGAGAAATATAGTAGGGGAAACAGCTATGCATTTAGGACTCGTCCAGTTTCCAAGTGGCTATGCCATCCCTCCATTAAAAGAGCCTCTGATCTCTCTTCCTTCAGAAATGTCTGCCTGTTTGTATCAAAACCACCGCCTATGACTGGACTTGGTCAAAGCCCCCAGAGGGACATGGTTGCCAAACTCTGTTCATACAGAATGTCTCTTCAGTTTCTGGAAATTAATTCCTCTAGATCTCTAGACATTCACAATTTTCTGATGACTTTTATAGACAAAGATATAGAAATATAAATAATATGAATATATAATTTCTAAATTCATCCAGGTTTTTCTAATTTTTACAGAAGAAGCAATGTTAGGCCACTATTTCATATATCCTAAAGGAATGTAGAAGTTCCTATAACTATAAAATAATTTAATTCAATTAAAAATTTTCCATTCAGAAAACTCCATGCTTGCATGACTTCATAGATATATTATACCAAATTTTTAAGGAAGCAATAATACCAATCTCAGGTAAGTTCTTCAAGAGAAGAGAAGAAGAAACACTCTCATACTTAGATTTTGAGGCAGCGTAACTTTGATATCAAACCTTATAAGAAAGGGAAATCATAGCCAAATCTCTCTCATGAGTATAATTGCGAAAACAAAACAACAAAAATTGTAAGATTTAAATCTAATATAAATTTATTTGCAAACGAACACCAAATAAATAATACATCACAACCAGTTGGGTTTACTTCAGTAATGTGAGGTTTTTTATTTCAAAACTTAACATATCTTCTCATATTAAAAGAGAAAGAAGTAAAACCATATTGAATATCTCAATGCATTCAAAGAAAACAGTTGATAAAATTCAACAGTTCATAATAGAAGCTCATTGAAAACAACTTATTTAATCTGATGAAAATTATTTCAGTAAAATTATAGCAAATGCCCTACATAATAGTGATATTTCGAAAGCTCTCCCTCTACTATTGGCAACAAAACAAGGATTTCCATTATCACCAATTTAATAAGGATATATGAGAAGTAGCAAAGAAGAAATAAAAGGATAAAATTTAATATGTAGAAAAGTGAAAAGAATCTACAGATTGGGTACAAAGCCACCAAATAAAAATTAATAGTTTTTTTAAACATCAATAAATAGAAAATGAAAATTTTAATTTTATCATCTATAATCGCATCCAAATATATTACATTTTTAGGGACTAATCTAAGGATATATGTAAGAAGCTACACACAGAAAAATATAAACTATTATGAGAAGAAATAAGCAATATCCAAATGAGAAGTGAGCCAATATTTTCTGCAAAGAGTTAGATAATAAATATTTTTAACTTTGCAAGCTACAGGGTCTCTGCCATCGCCACCACCCAACCCTGCACTGTAATGCCAATGTGTTCCAGGAAAACTATATTTTCAAAAACAGAGGACCATATGTAGCTAATGGACTATAGTTTGCCAGCTCCTGATTTAAATAGCTGGAGGAATAAAATATATTAAGGTATAATGAAGGTATCATAAACATATCTATTCTCCCCAAATTGACCTTTCCACTCAAATTTCTTGCAGTCAAAATTCAAGAAATAGGTTTTTGTCATTGCTGCTTTATAGACATTGACAAGCCAATTCTAAAATGAAGTAAATTTACAAATGGCAAAACTTTGCCAATCTTCAAGAATGAAGCTAAAAGACTTTAACAGATGTTGAGAGTTATTTTAAAGCTTCAGTAATTAAGAGAGCATGATATTGCCACCAGAAAAGATGCCGAGATCAGCAGAACGTAACAGACGGTCCATCAATATACTTATATATACATACAATAGATTCATGATAAACGTGGCACTCTCCAAAGCCATGGAGAAAAAACAGTCATTCTAATAAATTATTCTAGATCATCTAGATAGGCATATCATAAAAGAAAATATTTCTCATATTCTGTATAAAAATCAATTATAGGTATATCGTAGATCTTAATATGAAAGATAAAACAACGAAGCCTCCAGAAGAAACTAAGGAAGAACATCCTCAGTACTTTGAAGTAAGCAAAAATGTCTTAATCCAGGGCATATAAAGTACGAATGCTAAAGGAAAACACATTAAAGGTTAGAACTTCCATTTATCAAAGGATATTTCAAGAGAGTGAAAAGGTAAGCTACTGATTGGGAGAAGATATTTACAGAGACTTAGTACATAGAAGAAGATCTCAAATGAAAACATGTTCAACATTATGACACTTTAGGAAAAATGCCAATCAAAACCACAAGAAGAGGAGCACCGGGTATCTCAGTTGCTTAGGGGACCGACTCTTGATTTCGGCTCAAGTCATGATCTCACACTTTATAGGATCAATCCCCATGTAAGCCTCTGCACTGACAGCATGGAGTCTGCTTAGGATTCTCTGTCTCCCTCTCTCTCCTTCCCTCTCTGCTTTTCCCCTGCTCATGCTCTCTCAAAATGAATAAACATTTTTAAAAAACCACAAAAGATACCAACACACCAGGTGGAACAGCTAAAATAAGACTAGTAATCCTAAGTGTTGATGAGAATATGGGACATCTGAAATTCCCATAGACAGTGGACGGATTCTAATTAGAACCACTCCGGAAATATAAATTCTATGCTAACATTAAATATATATATATATACATATATATATATGTGTGTGTGTGTGTGTGTGTGTGTGTGTGTATACACACATATGTATACATCCTACTAACAATTCCATTTGTAAGCATTTCAAAGAGAAACACATGTATGCATACACAGGAACGTTCATGGAAGCACTATTCATGATAATCTCACACTGGAAACAAACCAGATATTAATCATTACTAGAGTAGATAAATATTTTGTGGCATTAGTCAGTTAATGGAATATTACACAATAATAAAAATGAATAACCTGTCCGACACATGATATGGATAGAACTCACCAACATAACATAGAAAACAATTTGCCGGAGATATTGTTATTTCATTTAAATAAATGTTTATAAATAAGCAAAACGAACTATAATATTCTAAGTCACAATAGAAATGTTGGGAGAGGAGGAGAAAGTAGTCACAGAGAGCATATAAGGGTTTTCTGGGGATTTGCTATACCTATTTCTTAACGTGGGTGCTATTTACATACTTTTTAATTATTTTTTTAGTTATGTGCATTCACATTACGTTATAACATTTGCTTATTCGGGTAAATGAATAAGGATTGTTTTTCCTAATGCATGGAACAATGACCAGAAGGATAAACATCAATATTAAATGCTCATTTCTAGATGGAGATTATAGATACTTATTTTTGTTCTTATTTGGATCATTATACTACCATTTTTCCTCTTCTTAAATATAATAGGATCAGGGGTGCCTGGGTGATTCACTTTAACCAAAGTGTCTAACTCTTGATTTTGGCTCAGGTCACGATCTCAGCATCATGAGATTGAGCCCTCTCCCTCTCTCTCTGTCCCTCCACTCCTCAAAATAAATAAATAAACTTAAAAAAAAAAATAACAGGATCCTACATTCTTCTATGCTAAGAAAAAAAAACAATATGATTTTCTAAATTAAAAAACAATTACTTTAAGTTTGTCAGGACTGAATGTCTGAGAGATGTTGAAGTCATTCACCAATATGGATAACAATAAAGGGAAAAGGGCAAATTTTGGCAAAAAGAAAATCCTGAGATAGCTTGGTTTCTTGAAGGTCAAAGTAGCGAAATAGAGGGGTCAATCATCGATAAAAATTGAGTCAGGGATGAAGGTATAGATTTAGGCCTTGTCAATAAAGATATGACATTTCACAGCGAGAATGGGCAAAATTTTAAAGGGAAACGTGGATTGTAAATCTAGATGCCAATTTTTATCAAATATCGAAAGTTTTTGATTGTGAGTATATTGACTATTTGGAGAGAATCCTTACTCTGGGATATCTCCATTTTAATATTTTTATTTACTACTGAGATGAATATTGCATTACCTAGCACATCACCTCATACATGGTAGTTTTTAAATGAGTGTTCAATTGATGAAATAAATGTTTACCAAATTTGGTGATAATTCAAATCTAGGAAGAAAAATAAACACACAGATGTCAGAATCAGGACTGAAAAGACCTCAATAGGCCAGAACAACTTCAAAGATTAAACAAATTTCAAGATTAAACAATAGGAATAACTGTGAAGTCTCAAATTTAGTTAAAAAAATTCACCTCACAAGTATAGGAGAAAAAAATCGTATTACATAGACCTTAATGTGAAAAGACTTAAGGTTTTAAATGACACAGAGCCCAAGATAAATTCATGAGGTGTACAAGGCTACAAAAACCTAGGTCAGTTTTAGGCTATATCAATAAATGTAGTGTCCCAAACAAGAAAGTTAATAGTCCCATCAGACATTTCGCTGGCCAGAATAAACTGGAATGTTGCACTCAGCTCTGGCTGCATGTCCAGAGGAAGGTAGCCAACATGGTGAGGTATCTGGAAACCTGATTTAAGGATGGTTGGTTTTTGGAAAAGAAGAAACTTAAAAGAGGACAAGGCAACTGTCTCTGAGTACTTAAAAAGCTATCATGTGTAAGAAGGACTTGATTTTCTATGAAACTTTATAGAGCAAGTAAAGAATAGTGCTGAATACTTCAGCTTAATGTAAAGAAAAAGATTATAAAGTAGACATGTTCAAAACCAGAATGGGTTATTAGTGAGATTGCTCTGTCACTGAAACTTTTTTTCTACTCTGTTGAAGTGGTACCATAAAGTGGTACATTAAACAAATTTCAACAGTTTAAACAATAACAATATAAAAAGTCATATATTTTTGCATTGAGGTTAAGGGAAAAAATAGAGTATTTTAGAAGATATTTCTATCTTGAATTCATACTTATCCTCTGTGTTTTCCTTAGAGTTTTACCACCTACATAGTTTTCCCTGAATAATATATTGTTAGCATTAAACTATACGGAAATTAATCATGCTGTATATATTACTCTGCTTCATGTTTTTTCCCCTTAACAACCAAAGAAAGGTTAGTATCTAGGTATCTGAAACAAAAAAAAGAACTCAGCAGAGAAATAGGAAACAAACAAACAAGCAAACAAAAACCATAAAGAGGTTTATGCAGAATACGAAACTCAAATGGTTCACAAACATATGAAAGTAATTCAACCTCATTTGCATTAAGGGATAACAGATTAAAATATCTCACACGCCAGCACCCATGCTGGTGGTGACGCACAGTGATGGTTTGTTTTCACTACTGAATAGCACTCCACTTGTCTGAATATCTCATAGTACATTCATCCACTGATGTGCATTTCAGATGTTCCCAGCCACTCTTAGGCACGACCCTCCTAAGAATATGTTTGCTTTGTATACGTTTCCTAATGCACAGTAAGAAGTTTCTTGAGTTTCTAGAGCAAGGAAGATACACACAAGTTCACCTTCGCTTGGTAACCCCAGACGGTTCCAGTGCAGCTGTGTTCCAATTTACCATCCTGAAGTATTGGGTAAGAGTTACTATGGCTCCAAGTTATCACCATCCCTTGGTACTTTCAGACTTTTAAAGTGGCCCATCTGGTGTGTGAAACGTATCTAATTGGGATTTTAATCTGTTATTCCCTTAATGCAAATGAGGTTGAGTTGCTTTCATATGTTTATGAACCATTTGTGTTGCATATTCTGTATAAACCTTTTTATGGTTTTTTGTGTGCTTGTTTGTTTGTTTCCTATTTCTCTGCTGAGTTCTTCTCTTTTTCTTTCTGATACCTAGATACTAGTCCTTTTTTGTTTGTTTTGTAAATCTTCTCCTGGAATGTGTCTTGCTGTTTTGCATATGTTATGGAATTTTTAAAAATTAATTTAACACCTTTAAGTGTTAACTTAGTACCATTTATCTGTCTTTCCCTTTATGGTTTACCTTTATTTAACTTTTTAAATAATTCCTTTTCTGCACTGTATTAATAATATATTCTTCTTTATTGAACCTTAAAGTTTTCTCTAATTTTGGCTTTGGCATTTAAGCCTTTATTTAATCTAGAATTGATCACTGTTAATAGTATATGGTAGGGATTCAACTTATTTTATCATTTTCATATGATAATCACTGATAGAAAAGGTCACCATTTAATAAATCATTTTCATATATGCATGAATGTGAGGACTCTCTTTTCTATTTGATAGAAAACATTCATACATATCACATTTTCTTAATTATTATAGCCTTTTTCAGTGCTGACATGTGGCACAGAAAGATGTACACACACACACACACTGGCTTTCTTCTTCAGGAGCATGGGGCCTTAGTAGTTGGACATTTGCTCTATGATATCTATTTTAGAACCTTATCTAACACCATAAAAACAAAACAATACAATACAAGAAATCATACTGAGGTTTTGTAAAGAATTCCTTTTAGCCTATAAATCAACGTGGAGAGAACGGACAACTTATACCTTTGAGTCTTCCTATCCAAGAACACTGCTTAGGTTTGTTTGTTTTACTGTTTTTCAACAACTTAAAAAAATTGTTTCATAGAAATTTTAAAGACCTTTAAATTTCATAGAAATTTAAATACCTCTAAACACCCTTTGTTGATCAAACACATCTTATGCATCATTTCATAACCTCTTGGCCCCACCTCTTATTCCAGCCCTCGTGACCACAAAATGTCTAAGCAAATTTGGCCAGCTTAATCACATGCAACCGTATAGATAGTACAGGCCTTTGTTCACATGTCACATGGGCTAATGCCTGCCCTGAGCCTCTCCGACGCACAGTGCAAGATACTCGTGGAAACTCATCACACTCATCTATAGGCAAACTGGAGGTACAAGGGAGTGAGCACTCATGGGCCCATCCTTGAGCACTGGTGGACAGGAGCATATGTGTAAATGCTTCCTTCCTTCACAACACAGTGCGACATTTCTGAGATGTACTGCATAAGCTCTTCAGAAATTCTTGTGGCCAGGGGTGCCTGATCTCCAGGTTGGTGGGATTAAGCCCTACAGCAGGCTCTGTGCTGATAGCTCAGAGCTTGGAGCCTGTGTCTCCAGTCTCTCTCTGCCCCTCCCCTGCTCACACTCTGCCTCTCTCAAAAAATGAATAAACGTTAAAAAATAATAATAATAATAAAAAAGAGTTCTTGCGGCCAGATTACTAACACAGCCTTATCTTGACTTTGTTTCGTTTTTCTTTATTCCCTCATCTCTCACAACAGGTATAGGACATCACATTTTCCACTTACTTAATTACACAAAAACTTTTGTTTTGAGCTCTGTTTTTTTTTTTTTTTAATGTTTATTTATTTTTGAGAGAGAGAGCGTGCGCTTGAGCAGGGGAGCGGCAGATAGAGGGAGACAGAGTATCTGAAGTGGGCTGCGCTAACAGTGGAGAGCCTGATGCTGGGCTCCATGCGGGGCTCAAACTCACAAACTGTGAGATCATAACCTGAGCCCAGGTCAGATGGTTAATCACCTAAGCTATTCAGGCAACAGACTCTGCTTCTAAGGAAACCTAAGCTAAGACAGTAATTTCAAATGGCATTATCTAGTTGTTGATGTACAGGGATGCAACTGACTTTTTTTTTAACATCTATAACAATTCTACCATTTGAGTTTCAAGTGATAACTGCTTTATATATGTTACCCACTTGAATCCTCACAGACTCTATTATGCAGTTATGTTATTATACCCAATAATAAACTTTAGTATATGACTTTTGTATCTAACAACATCGCTAAATTCATATTAGTTGTAATAAAACTCCTAAAGAATCTTTAGAATTTTCTGTCTAAACAATTTTTTATTTCATTCCTTTTTACTTCATATCCTTCATTCTGGATAAAAAGGAGTGCTTTCAACATTTCATGGTTAAATATGATGCTCACTATAGGATTTTTATAGATCCTTACATTAGATTAAGAAAAGTTTCTTTTATTACCAGTTTACTAGGAGTTTTTATTTAAAATGGATATTCAGTTTCATCAAATGTCTTTTGGTTGTTTTTAGCCATTTAGCAATTTGACGTTTGGTTTCCTCTACTCTGTCAATGTGATAGTTTATTTAACTGATCTTAGACTATCATTGAGATAAGCCTACCTTAGTCATGATTGATTGTATCTTTTTTATATATCACTCGATTTTATTTGCTATTGTTATTGCATCTATGTTTAATACTAAAATTGACTTACTACTTTTTAATAGTCTTGCCTGGTACTCAGTAACAAGGCAATATTAGCCTCATTACATGAGCTGGGGAATAATCTGTTTTGTCTTCTTCAAGAGTTAGTGGAAGTTTAGAATTATCTTATCACTGACAATTCAGTATAGCTTGCTCATAAAGCTATCTGAGCATGGTACTTTCTTTATGGAAACATTTTTCAACTCCAGTTCAGCTTTCTGAACGATTATATGATTAGTCATATATTTCTTCTTGGGTTGGTTTCAGAAATTGTATTTTTCTATCATCTACTGACTTCACCGAGGTTTTCAAATATTTTGGCATTGGTTATTTATAATATCCTAATTTACATAACATTTATCCTCTTTTTCATTACTAATATTGTTTATTTGTAATTTCCACCATTTTTTAAAATTAATCTTGTAAGTATCTCGTCTAATTTATTCATATTTTTCAAAGAACCAAATTCTAATTTGTGGATTTTTGCTGTAGTTTTCCTCATTTTCTATTTTATACTGTTATTTTCTTATTTTACTTTTTTAGGATTATTTTGCTATTCTAATTATTTTTAAGTTTGATACTTAAGATTCTTATTAATTTTGAGATTTCTTTAAGGCTAATAATTTCCTTCAAATATATAATAAGGTTATGACAGTAGGATTTCATTACTATTAACTTATAATTATATTCTAAATTTATGATTTATTTTTGGCCCCTGAGTATATTTAGGAATATATATTTTGAATTTCAATCATTTTCCTCCTATTTTTAGGGAATTAATGATCTCTGACTTGATAGCACTGCAATTAGACTATGTGGTATTTATTCTATCAGTCCTTTGAAATTTGTTGTGGCTAACTTTATGGTATGGTACATTTTCAGTTTTCATAAATATTTTACACATGCTTGAAAAGAATGATTGTCATCTAATTATTGATTGCAATGTTCCATATAGGTGAATTACACAAATTTTGCTGATTTTGCTGTTTGAATCCTCTAGACGCATAAATATAAAATTATTTTAGTTGACTTGTGCTATCAAAGACTTAGAGATATAGTACCAATGTTGATGGTTTTGAATGCATTTCTCCCTGTGGTTCTGTTAGTTTTTAAATCAAACTTTTGAGGTAATTGTGTACATAAAAATTGAGAATGTTTTAACTTTTTCCTAAACTTATTCTTCCATCGTTTTTAGTGTTTCTCAAAATCACAAGTAATTCTTTTTGCCTTCATGTTTCCTTTGGATGATACTGATATTGATATAGTCACTTCTTTTGGTTAGTATTTGACCTGAAATCCAGAAAAGTTGAATGACAGGCCCAAATTCACACAAATGATCCACGGAAGTAGAATTAGGACCCAGACTTCCTGTCTCCCAGTCTGGTACTCTTGCTACGTGTCCCAACAGAATGAGCATGATGCGGTAGAGAGAGTGGAAGAGAGTCAGAACAGAATGAATGTATGTGACAAGAGCAATGGGGAACAGCAGTCACAGCTGTAGAGGAACAATGGGGGACAACTAAAGCTAGGGCAGAGTTTGAATTTTATGACAAGGTATCATGACAATATAGGATTTAAGGGAGCCTATAAATTTAGCAATATTCAGGAGAGAGAGAAGAAAATGAGACCATTTAGGAGGGTCCTTGCTCTCCAAATCTCATATAATGTAAAGAGAACTTGAATCAAGGCAGTGGGAATGAAGAGAAAAAGGTAGACTCAAGAGCCACCTTATGGAGAAAATGACACATCAAAATGACTTCATAGATTTTAGAGATGAAGAAAATTGTAGAGTCAATGATACTACCTCATTTATGTCTGTCATACCCTGACAGCTTCATTATTTCCTAGGTTAGAAACCAGAGTTGGAAACAGTAGTTGGCCTAGAGGAAGAGAGAAAATAATGAGTTTTCTCTCCATGTAGTGAATCTGGTATTTCTAGTAGACGAGTGGAAATATAGGACTAAGAACAGATACAGATACAAATATGAAAGGTTTTTTGTTTTTGCTGCTGATGAAGGGGGCTACTTGCATGGAAATGATTGTTTGGATTAGGCTCTGCATTTCTTAAACATTTCTATTTTTAAAACACGAAGAATCATTTTTTGCCAAAATTTTTAACTTAAAAATTTCTGTAATTTTTTATTGTCACCTTTTAAAAATTGACATCAGGGATAATGGCTGCATGAACAAACTCTGGAGGGCCCAGAGATCTTTTCTGGACAAGCACTGTGCTCCAGGTCACTCTTGAGCACCACTGTACCAAAGAGTAAGGCTTATTGCTGCAAACCTTTCAAATTCCTTGTAGACCTCCCCTTAAAGTATCGACAAGGCTCAACCCTGTTTAATTCACAACTATTAAGATCAAAGCATTAAGTGGTACATCTGCTTGGGTAATTATCACTAACGCCAGAACACGGCTTTGTGAATTTGGTCACGATGAACTCTGAGGGAATAAGCAGCTGGAAAGGCTCTGAGAGCTTTCTCCCCAGAAGTTTAAAAAACTACTCAACCCAGTGAATTTTTTTTGCAGTAAGTTTGGTTTTGTTTTTTGTTTTTCCAACTGGATATAATAAAAATGTCTGAGATTTTGCTGCATAATATGATCTTTTTGGAAGGGTCAACACTAATGTTTTAGGCCAGTGCAGCAGGCTTGAATTCAACTCTGGAAGTGTATAAGTTTCAACAGGATTCTAACAAATCCACCCAAAAGAGCCAGCATTTGTCCATAGATTATGTGTGTTGACCTCCTCCACTGGTAGAATAGAGGAGTCCTGGGGGAATCATTTAGTCGTCTGAGTATCAACTGTAAAATCCTTAAAGGCTCTGAAATCACTAATTCAAATCCCCACAAGGCCCAGGCAGCCCTCGCTACAAGGTACATTCATGGAGTATGATGCTCTCTGCTAAGGAGGACTCCAGGATGAAACTTTTATATTAATGCAGAGCACTTGGGACTCTGGTTTTAAAGATCCTGAGCCATTTTTGATATCAGGAGAGGCTTGTCTTAGCGTTCTCAGCCAAAATTTCTGGGACTTAGCTGAAGATTTGGAGCCATTGAAAACTTGGCTATATATATGGAGTCTCATATTAATAATAAAAGACATATTTCTTTATTTAAAATATCAAAATGTATTAGATATCTAGAGTAAATAAAGTCCTTCAAAAATGTCTCCCTACAATAGAAGTAGAAGAATCTATACTGGCCAAGTTTTTACTTCTGAACTTCATGTAGAACCATGAAGCATTTCCAAAAATTTTAGTAAATATAAAATTCTTTAAAGCTTTTTGGAAAAAAGAGATTTTTTTCCTTCTGTTTCGTCTAGAAGCCTGCTAGCTGTCTATGTTTATCTTAAAGCACCATCTCTTGCTCCTCTCATTCCTTTCTCATGTAAGAATGAATGGGGCACGAATGAGACTAATTCTACTTCTCTAAAGTCTCTGTCTCAGGGCCCCTGGGTGGCTCAGTCAGTTGAGTGTCTGATTTCAGCTCAGGTCATGATCTCAGGGTTCATGTGTTTGAGTCCTGTGATGGGCTGTGTGCTGCCGGCTCTGAGTCTGGAGCCTGTTTCGTATTCTGTGTCTCCCTCTCTCTCTGCCCCACCTCCACTTGCGCTCTGTCTCTCTCTGCCTCTCAAAAATGAATAAATGTTAAAAAAAATTTTTTAATTATCTGTATCTCTCTCTCTTGCTCTCTGTCTCTCTATGCCTTTTCATGTGTAGTTCCTCCTGCTGTCCAGGTTGACCTCTCCTACACTCTCTTTTAGTTAAATCCTAAGGATACTTTAGCACTCATGCTGAACTGTCACTTCTTCCAGAAAGCTCTAGAAACCCTAATTGTCTCTCCTCCCCTGTGACCAGGTTAGGAACCTTCTCCAACTTCCATAGTCCCTGTTGCTTCTTTCTGTCATAACACAACTCCATGTGCCTCCTTCTCCAAGGAGAATTCCTTAAATCCAGGTTCCTTATTTGTACCTGTAGTCCCAGCCCCTAGTTTAATAAATATTTGTTAACAGGTGCATAATGAAGCTCTGATAAACTACTTTTTCACTCACTTGGCAGAGAGACAAAACAAATGGGCAACTTTTAAAGTTGTTAACAGATTGCATTCGTTCATTAATCCCTTTAAGGTATTTATTGTTATAGGTCTGGCACTTTAGGTACAGAAGCCAGAGGATGAAGAAGTAAAATTTGTCCCTCTTCTCATAAGTTTGTATTCTAGCTGGGGAGGCATACAGTTAAGCAAACCAAAGCAAACAAACAAACAAGAAAATCTACAATATGATACCAATTAGTGTTAAGGGCCATGAAGAAAAAGCATTCAGAGCCAGGGATAGAAAGTGAAGTGTGGGATGGGGTAGGATGTCTTGGGGTGGGGAGCTAGGGAAGCCCTTTTAGACCTGAATAATATGAGTGAATGAGAGCTAGCTGTAGACAGAAGAGCATTCCAGTCAGGGGAAGGACAGGTACGTGGATTCTGAAATGTAAGCGCATTTGATGTGCATAGAGAAGAAGGAGCCAGTGTGGCTAGAGCAGAGAGAGGGCAGAGTGGTAAGAGATGGATATAAAGGTGGTTATAAAGAGATAGACATAAAGAGCTCAGACCATGCAGTCTCTTAGAAACTTTATATGAGATGCATATGATGCAACTGTGAAGGGGGCCCATTTGAAGACTTTGATAAAGAACATGATATCTGTCTTAGAGGGAGCACACTGGCTGCTAGGTAGGAATCAGAACATAGGAGCACACAGAAAATCATCAGGAAGTTCTCAGAGTAATCTGAGCAAGTGATGATGGTCATTTTAGCTAACGTGACCACAGTGGAGGTGGTGGGAAGTAGTCGGATTTCAGATCAATTTTGAAGGCAGAGAGAATAGGATTTGGTGCTTAGTATTGCAAAATTGTGTTTTAAGTTTATTACAGAGTAAATTAGGATCAGGCTAATCCTATGATTAATTACCATATTAACAGACACACCTGCACAGACACACATGTATAAATATACATACACCCAACAGATATGGATAATAACACAGAATACAGGAAACCTGTGGTTTGGTCTTTTCTGAGGCTTTTGGTACCACTTGCAGGTGCTATGGGCAACTTAGGATTCATCTCATAACTGTTGAACAATTGCTCCAAATGAGCCATCTCTGGATGCCGTACCTAGCTGGTTGTCTCCAACCATAGTTTGTCAGTATTCACTTCACACATGCATTGCCCTATGGGAGTCTGAATGTTAGTGTGCCCATGGGAGTTACTTCTACCACTCTGCTATCCCAAAACCCTGGTTCAGTGCCAGCCCAGAGAGGCCGGGCTACCGCAAGGTGCACTCCAGAGATATGACAGAAAAAGGAGAGGTCTGGAGAGTTTGAATCTTGACTCTGCCACTTAGCTAGCTGAGAAAACTTGAATTACTTCCTTAACCTCTCTGAAACTTAGGTTACTCGTTTGTGAAATGTAGATGTTTAACAAACTTGAAGAGATGCAAAGAATCTTCCCCATCCTGGGCTTCTGGACCTCATTCAAAGTCTTTCCCAGAAAAGTATGGCATCAAGGTAACACTGGTAAAACCACCAACAGGGACATCACTGGCATGTTCAAAATTCACAGCCGTGTCCAAGGTCAAAATCTGTCTCTGCTTTAAAGACCTTTAGTTTGGAACGACTCCCGTCTGCAGTGACATCACTGGGACTGCTTGCTGTCTCTGTAACAGAGTCCAAAGACAGCTTCCAGTCTCGAGTTTCCATTAAAATCCTTGGCACTCTTGAGGGTAATAATACTGTCAGCATGGCAATCCACAAACACAGATGATAATGATGTCTCAGAAAGGAGCCATCAAACTGAGATGTTTTCAAGATTTGGCAAGTCAGCCTCTTTATCCTGCCCTTTTGGTCACTGAAGGGCTAAGGCCACTTTCTTTTCATTAATTTTAAAGTAGTGTTTAAAGATAAAGGCTAAAATTGCTCCAGTGGGAGGGAGAGAAAGAGAGGGCAGATTAAAGCCAAGGGTTGAGTGTTGAGGAATGTGTCAATACAAACAATGGAAATCATCAGCAGACACTGAGGGCAAATTGCTTTCATATATAGAAATTATAACACAATAAAAGACTGATAGATGCTTACACAGCTGCGATTATTAGGGCAACATAATAGCGTTTGTTCAAAGCAAATAATGGAGTAGCAGCAGGCTCAATATGACAGGCTTTCAGACCTTACCCACAATAAAGAAGGGACAAGTACCAGATAAGGCAATAAAATAATCAGGGAAAAAAGCATAAAGTTGGAGCCCTAGGTTGATGAGTGGGCGAAATGTGAGGAGGGTTTTAACAAGGCTACTTTTCTAGTGCATGAGGTGAATCCTAAATATCTAACACGTTAACAGTTTTCAGGCAATTTGACAACCTGGGTGGGATTGCCCTGGTGTTAGTGAGTTACTTGTTTTATTTCTAATTAAAATTTGGAATTTGGACTGTGTAATGAGGGGAGCCAGAAGGGAGATGGCACAAGCAAAGAATTGGCAATTTGTCCTCTCTGGAAGGCGATGCCTATGAACCCAACAGATAATGTAACCTAAAACCTCTTTCCTGGCACTACCTTAGAATGTATAATCTGGATAAAATGTATTATTGGAAATGGTGGTAAAGAATGAAGTAAAATAAGTTCGTGTCTCTTTTGTTGACATCATCTTTTGATACTCCCCCTCAATTAAAACTACTTTGGGCTCTCCCTGCCCAAGTAATGGTATGCCTTCATCCTTTCCTTGGACAAATTTTACCTGAGCAATAGCATTTGGTTTTGATAAAGATACCCTTCGATGCCATAAGAAAGAGAATCACTATATTTACTATGTGTCTCAACCCGATATGTGGCTCTGGACTGCCAGTCACTGAAGATGCCAAGGAGACGAACAACTTCACCCGTTATATAAAGTTGAGTATTATCATATAGTGATTGTTACAGAGTCATATTTCCAAATTTGTAGCAAAAAGCAGAGTCTATACGTATTGTTAAAAAGTGATTGGTATTATCAGCCAACCAACGCTAATTCAAGGAATGCTATAACCCTCCGATTATCATCCCCTGGTTATACTGTCTGCCAGCTATATTTCAGGCCATTTGACACCCTTAAACATGTCTTGTAACTTCGGAGCCTGAGAGTCCAAAGGCAGTGGAAGAGTTAATCATGAGTTTGTAAAGCTGAAAGCCTTTGCAGTCTCATTTGTTTCTTTTTGTTCAAAAGAAAGAGGCCCAGAGAAAGTTTGACTGACATTTATGATAATTACATTTGAAGATTAAAATAATTTAGGGTTTCGAAAGGTTTAAAAATTACACACCATATTGGGCCTCACATGATTATTGCTTCCTCCATATCATTTTAGTCGGGTGTTGAAATCCATTTGATGTGAATGTAATAGTCATTTTAATGGATATTGTTAATTCCTTGTTTTCAGCATAATAGATAAAGGGGGTTTTAATTAAATTCATTGTGTGAGCACTTATCGGGGGTAAAAAGGTTCACAGAATTATTATTTTTCTGGCATGACATGTAAAGAACATTGTAAAAAGGAAGAGAGCAAAATCAAAGTGTGGCTGGCATGAGAAGTCAGGCTGGCTTCATCTCCTGTGCAGAAGATGTGACGGGCAGGCTTCGAACGCTGCAAAGGAGAGCCTTGAAACCAGAGTTTCCATAAGGGACCAGCATGATGTAACAACATTACTTTCTTCTCCAAACCCAATGGAACTCTTTAGGTCAGAGTTCAAGGGTCCCCAAAAGTCTCAACAGAGAGCCAAATCCTACATCCCATAGCTGTCAGCAAGAAATGGCAAGAGCCTTTCCACTTCCTGTGCTAGCTCAGAAAACCATAAGGCAGCCTCTCCCTTGGAGTGTCAGGGCATTCCTGGTTATGATCACTGGATAATCACCGAAAGCCATTGGCTTGGTTACGAAGGAGCTGTAACATCGTGGAGGGTAGCATTCAGGGAAGGAAAAGCCCAACAAAAACTGCTGAGTTGGTAAGTTTATTTTGGTAGAAAAGGAAAACCTGAATTATTTATTCCATAGAATTTTCACAATGTATTATCGATTGTCCAAACCTCTTTGGGTCACTAAGCTCAGAAACTCTGCCCTTAGCGTGCTACTCACAAACCTTTGTCATAAATTCTTCAGTGTTGTTAGACTACATTCAAACAGCATTAGCATTAAATGTAAAATTATACTGGGAGCTTCCACTGGAAAAAAATAATTATAAGTATTTCCAGCCAGTTTAAATAGCAAACAAATGCTACAATAAAGAACTCCCTACACTCCTATCTAATCTGTAAAATTAGGATGCTAGAATTAAGTTATGCAATAGGTCTACATAGGCACACACATAATATGGATATGCTCAGAGTTTTCTCTGGGAAGAGGAATTACACGTGGTTTTATTTTCTTCTCATATGATTATATTAAATGATAATTAATATGCATTACTTTTTAAATCTGTACAAATGCTCTGACAAATTGAAAAAGTAACTAACTTATATACAAAGGTCTCTCTCTCCAATACTTGTGTGTGTGTATGCATGTTTATCACTTTTCCCAAACCAATTCCTTACACACTCAACATTTATCCTGACAATCTCTTCAAGATTCAGAAGTAGTTGGTGTGCGGAGAAAGTCATAAAACGTAACTACATCACATTTCTTAACTTTCTCAAATTAAATGGAAGGGTGCTTTTAATACGTATTTTGGGGGGAGAATTTCTACCTCTAATACGAATTCCATGATATCACTCTTCCATTCTTGACTAAAATTCCCTAGGGGACTTCTTGCCTCCACTCTCTTGCCACATATATCTCAGTGTTTGTCACATGGCCTCTACTTCCCACCACCTGGCCCTTAAAATGCTTCTCCCAAATCTCACCAATGACTTCCAGATTACCCAATTATAATGTCTTTCTTCACTCTTTCTCTTCTTTGATCCTTCTGCTATCTTTGACACTTTTATACTTTCTCCTCCTTTAGAAACCAAAGGTAAACTGTTTTTATTAGTCAACACTCTTGTCCTTCTTAATTCCAATGGCTATTCTTGTCTTCTCTAATTTCAGTAGCTATTCTTTCCTTCTTTTTTTCACCCATTCTCACACTTTTCCTGGCTTTGCTTTCTCCTTCCACTCCCCATGTGAAAGCCATTTTCCAAGTCTGTTCCCAGTCTTTATGCCATTTTATTTCAGCAAGTATTAATTAAAAACTTGCTCCGTATATAGCATTGTGTTAGGCACGGGTTTTGGACTAAAAACAGAGTGATGTGCACACAAAGGAGAAAGTGGCAGATTCTGCTTGCAGAGAGGTCTGAAATGACCTCTGCTGGGAAGGAACAAGTCTCCTAGGTCATAATGAAGAGACTAAACTTCTTAGACTTCATCCCATCGACAAAGAGAAACTGAGGATTTTTTAAGCCAGGAAGTAATATCAATTTGTATTTTAGAAAAATTGGCAAAAATGGTGAAAGCAATGGAAGAGAACACTCAGCTAGAGTTGAGGGGACTTATTGGAACTGTTGGCTAGGTGAGAACTGGTGTAGGCATGGCCTAATGCAACATCAGTGAGGACAGAAAAGGGGAGATGGAGGACAGCTGCAAAGGAAGTGGAGAAGAGTAAGGATAGAAGAGGGAAAACCTATAGGATTTGATACTGATTTCATATAAAAAGGAGGGAGAGAGAGAATGGAAACCAAGATAACTCCTGGGATTCTAAATGGATGCTGCTGGTGCCGTATCTTATAAATAGGCAATGTAGGGAGAAGCTGATGTTGGTGGGAGAAACAGGAGGTGGGAGAAACAGTGAAATTGAGACATCTCAGGAAAATCCGGGGAGTGATGGCTAGGTGGGTCTGGAGTTTATGCTTTAAACAGGAATATAATTTGATAATTTGATATTTTTAAGTATAAGATAGTTCAATCATATGAAAATAGGAAAACAGATGAGGCAGTAAGGGTGAAAGAACAGAACAAGGAGAAAATAATACCAAGCTAGAGTCTAGGAAGTATCAGCACTTACTTACTTAATTGATAAACAAAAGGAAAGTCAGCAAAGGAAAAATAAATGATTGCCAATTCTATAAACCTACCTACACTAATGGTCATATTCTCTGTTTTCTTTCTTGCTATAACAAAGTTGCAAACAACCTTGCAAATGACTCCAAAATCTGTATCAATGACTCAACCTCTCTTCTAAACTCTTTAAGAAGGCTCTCCAAATCTGAATCAGGTCTATTTTCTCCAGACTTTCCTACCATTACTCTTGTACACAGTCTCTGATTTTTAGCCAGTCCAAATGATCCCTTTTATTCAAATTTTGCATTCACTACTCTGCCTCTCTGCTTTTATTCATGCTGCTCTCTCTTCCTGGGATTCCCACATCCCCCACACCCAGCGTCTCCACCAGCCTTCATTCATCATGCTAAGAGAAGCTAAAAAGAGTCCAAAGTGAGGTCACTAACATCAAAGGGTAAAAGAGGAAGAGTACTAATATTTATTCAGGATTTGTTAATATGCTAGGACTGTGCTAGTCTGTGGATTTGTGAGTGCTTGTGAATAAATATCACTTAATCTTCACAGCAACCCTAGAAAGTCCCTTTTATATATGAAGATACTGAGGCTCATTCATCACTTAATATTTATCAAATAAATACCCATTATTTGCTGGACACTGTGCTAGGTGTTAACAAGTAGTGGTAAATCAAATAGAGCCTCTAGGTTGCCCTTAACAAGGGCTAACAATTGTGGGAGAGACAAATAGTAAAAATATAATTATGTAAATAATGTATAATTATAAGTTGGAGAAAGGGCCATAAGAAGGAGGGGGAAGATAATTCAGGAAAGTAGGTTTCTTTTCTGAGGTAGGAATACTTAAGCTAAGACTTCAGTGATGAGTACCGAGGTGAAAGGAGAAACAGTGATATGTCAGGCAAAGGAAAGAATCTGTTGAAAGTGTAAGGAACTTATGAAAGCCCAGTGAGGCTGGAGGGGTTGGAACAAACTGGAAAGAGGTGCCTACTAATAAAGTAGGCAAGGACAAGATTTTGCATGTCTTTGTAAGCCCTGTTCAAGAGTTTAGATTTTACTCACCAAGCAATTAGAAGAGATTGAAGGATTTTTAAGCAGCATAGTTACATAAGGCTAACATTTAAAACAAATCAGGAAAGCTAAATAAATAAAGTCATTCAATTAATAAATGGTAGAGCCAAAGGTTAAATGTTGGGTCTGGTGCCTACCATTTGTAGGAAGTTTGGAATCTCAGTCCAAAGCTAATCGGAAATTAGGCACTAGTTTTGGACTGAAAACAGAGGGATATGCACACAAAGGAGAAGCAGAGGAACTTCTGGTTTGGCGTGGGTGGTCTCAACTCAGATTCTGATGCTTCTTGTTGGAGCTCAAAGACTTAGCAGACAACCTGAATTATGTGAACTTTCTCTTTGCCATATGGAACCCTAGAGCTATCCTTCAAGTGACGGGTGCCTTAAAAGGCCATCAGCCTTTAGCAAAAGCAAACTTGGGTGCCTTTCCACTCAGTATAATCCCCAGGAATGACATTTGTGGTCCAACAAGGTGTTTGGCATGGTGCTGCTGAGGCTTACTAGAAATACAGCTAGCTAGCCAAAGGAAGTACAGGATGATGGAGCAGCATTCCCGAGGCTCCAAATCTGGCTTCACCATTCATTAGCTCTATAACCCTGGCCTAAGCACTCTGAACCTATTTTCTCATCTATGATGAGATGGTAGGGATGGAGATAATCACAATAATGGTACTTAACTCTTAGAGTTGTGAGGATTAAATGAACTAATATATATAAAGAAACAAGTATATATAAAGAACTAGCATGTATAAAGAAATAAATATAAAGGAATGAGCTAATATATATATGAGCTATTATATATATAAAGCACTTCAATAGTACCTAGCACAGAATAAGTGCTGCCTACCTGGTATCTGTTATATCACCAACTAGACCCCAAGACCTAACCTTCACTGCCCATCTGCTAGTACTAACTGACCTTTACCCCACATTTTTCTTAAGCTCTTTTTCTATCTTATCTCTTAACTCAGGCAAATAGAAACTGAAACCACCCCATTGAGTGATAGTGACTGCCCTGACAAGACCTCCAGCTAGCCCAGACTACCCAGACCAGTTTGAGTGTAACCCCCTGCCCCTGACTTGCCCCTGCCCAGATGGAACAGAGTGACCTCTAAAATGACCGAAAACCAACTCTACCTCATTATAATACTAAAATCTCCACCCAAGGAGAAGCACAAACATCATTTACATAACATATAGTGTATGTGAAGGCATGTTTCCTTAAGGTGCATGTGTGGCCTTATGCCCACCTTTATATACGATGACAAAGCTTCCCTACCTAAGTATTCAGCCTAACCCTAATAATAAAAGGAACCAATCCACCCTTGCTCAGGGAGTCATGGCTTTTCCCCATGATCTCCTTATTTGCTGCACATAAAGTTTATTTTGTGCGACGATTCCATCTGATGTATCTGTGACTGACCAAAGAGTAAACTCATATTGGTTGGCTTATAGGATTGCTAATAATTATGAAGGGATTCATAATTTAAGGTGTTAGGGGAGAAAATGCATATACCCATTTGTAACTACTGTTCATAAATAACCTGGACTTTTAAAGTGGAGAATCCAAAGCAAAAAAAAAAAAAAAAAACATGTTCTTTCATATCCCTACTGCAACATGTAATGCTTGTGCTTGCCAAATGCTTCATGACCACTTTGGTGCTTCTGTCCCTACATGAGAACTAGGAAAGCCCATGTAAGTGGGCTCTGTGCCATCTGCGATCTGGTGGAATATGTATCCGCAAAGCACCACTCGTGAAAACAGAGTGGCCGACAGGATTCAAAAGCTACCCAGCAACCTTCTGAGATGGTTTCTGGTGCTTATCAAATCAACAGCCACCAATAAGGAACAGAAACAAACCTTACCAGATTGAACACTTCACTAAGGGGAAGACTCCTCAAAACATTCTAACTAGATTCTAGACAAATTACCTGAATAATATTACAAGTGGCCTCCACACATAATAACCCCCGCAAGAGAGAATGCAGAGAATGTGGGTTCAAGTCCTAGCTCTCCATCTGAATATTGTGGACAACTGAAACTCTGAGAGGTTAAATTCTTTTATGTGTAAAAAAGGGTAAACAAACTTCTCTGGTTGTTGGGAAGACTGCAAGAGACGGTGAATGGAAGTTGCCTAGCACAGTGCTTGATTCTTAGTACGTCTTCACTTCTAGAGAATCTTGCATCTCTTTTAAACATGCTCCATTCATGGTATTTTTTTTTAAATACCATGGGAATATACTGGGAAGTTGTTGAAATGAATCTAAAAACGTTTGTGCCCATTCTTTTGTTAAGCGGTTTTCTTTCGGTAGACAATATTAAGACAGACAGCAAACCTTGGATTGTGAGTTACTTGCTCTGTGAGTGTTCTGTAAGATGAGCAAACATTTCTAATAAATTTTAACTAAATAAATGAGCGATATCTTACACTACGAGTAGTGTGTGATACTAAACATCACATGATCACAACTGAGCCAATGGTTCTTGAAATTCACTTTAATATACAAGTGCTTCAGATTATAAGCATGTTTCCAGAATGGATTATGCTCGCAAACCAAGATTTTTAATGTAGGCCACAAATCTGGACATAAATATTTAGGAGAAAGTTTTACTTGTGCAATGTTTTGAACTGGAAAAAAGCAGTTCGAACTGGAAAACAGCAAGATCTGTCCAGCAAATACCAGTTGTGGAATCTAAACCCTTGAAATCCTTTCTCCATTACATCTCTGTGGTTATGAAAGCCTTTTCCTCAGGGAATCTGCCCATTAAACAGCCTTTGTGGTCTCTTTGTCCTCATCATTTTCATATATTTTACACATCTTCTCTAATGATTAACCTTTCCCTTAGAGCCCATGCATCCTGATTTCTTTCTTTCTGGTCCATTTTGTGATTTAAATTCTATCAGGCAGAAGGGGTGGGGGGCCAAAAAGCTTATAATGAGAGACACTGAAGGATAAAGTGGTAGAGACTTGTCTAATACACTGATGAATAGCTAACATAATTGACTCAAGCATACGAACAAAAGAAAGTCATGAGAACTAAAAATGTGTGGGCATTGAAATATGTCATAAACAGGGGATTAGCCCAATGAGTCACAGAACCATGCTGTCTGAATACGAGAATATGGATTGAGAGAGAAAAATAGATGAATTTCCACCTTTTGCTCCAGGAGTTTTTTTTTCCCATTGTGAATAAGTTTTAACATTTTAAAAATTCTAATACTGAGTGTGAGTGTATGTGTTGACTCGTGTCATCTTGTTAGCATTTAATGTTCACTGCAAAGTTACCCCTGCATTTCCTCACCTTGGGAATCAGCATTCCATTCAAGAAAGCTACAACTGATCAAATGTGCAGATTGGCCTCTGTAATAGCACAAAGATGAACGCATTTCAAAGGAGGAGGCTTGCCCATTACGTTTATATAAAATAAGGGGTTTTAAAAGGCAATTATTAACTTATTGTTATAAACTGAATGTTTATGCCTCTTACCCCAATTTATACGTTGAATTCTATTTCCCAAGGTGGTGGTATAGGGAAGTGGGACCATTAGGAAATAATAAAGTGAGGATAAGATCATGGGGATGGAATTTTCATGGTGGGATTTGTGTCCTGAGTACATAAAGAATGTGGTGTGAGAAAACAGCCATCTATGAACCAGGAAGTGGGTCATCCCAGACATTGAATTGATTGGTGTCTTGATCTTAGCCTTCCCAGCCTACAGAAGTATGAGAAATATCTGTTATATTTAAGCTACCCAGTCTAAAATGTTTTTGTGCAGGCAGGCTAACTGATTAAGACAATTGTCAATATGATGAAGTTTACCACAGTACATCAACAAAGAAAAGAAAATATAATAGGGTATAGGATTTATTCTATGTGATTATTGGACAATGGAAGCAAGTAACATAATATTTTCCCAATGAAGTATATTTTAGTTTATCATAAAAACCAGATCATACACTTGTCAAACCTTAAAGAGGTTTTGAAGGTAAAAATAGAGTTCACACCATGACCCTGGACCCAGTACTGTATCTCTGTATTATCAACACATCCAGATAGTTTACAAAAAGAGAAACAAAAAAACCAAAAACACAAAATCAAACAAAACAAAAAACTATTGTCCCACATTTGAATGTCTATTTTTTCAATTCTCAACTATAATTTCATGCCAGAAGTTACTCAAAGATGCAACTTCTATAAATGGTTAAAATCGAGATAATATATACTGAATAAAGTTAACATAAGTGACTCAAGCATACAAACAAAAGAAACTCATGAGAACTAAAAATGTGTGGGCATTTTGGGATGGTCACCCATTCCAAATGTTTAATCTTGAATAGAAAACACAAATTGTATGTCTGTGCACAGCAGACACCACTGGTGTTACCCTCTTTTTTGCTAAGAAAGCCCTGATTTTATTCTTGTCTTGGAAAAGAAATGTGTTCAGAGAAGGTAAGAACCTCCTCAGACATTATCGTTCCAAATGAATCATAGCAATTCCATTTCTTTTTACCAGTGATGATTTAGGAGTAGATGTCTAAACTAGTCCTAACCAATGAGATATAAGAATTCCAGTCTGAAAGGGTCTTCTGAACACAAAGAAAGTGACCTAAAAACAAAACCATTGCACCAAGGGTGGCAGGATGGAAAAATAAAACCCTAGGTCAGTGCATACTGATATCCTTCTAATAATGAATGAATCCTAAAATTCACCACCTTAAGACTTCCTGTGTGATGATATAATGCATGTTTTTGTTTTGTTCTTTAAACTTCTTTTAATTAAATATTTTGTTATTTGCAGCTGAAGTTATCATAAGTTATAACAGGTTAGACATTAAACATTTCCTCCAGAAACAGTCATAAACTGCACACCTCCTTAGCCTCTAGTCTAATCCCTTTTTCTATCATTGTGTCTTTGTCCATTATGTTCCTTCCGTCTGGAGGTTCTTCCTCTCTTTCTTTCCTGAGCAAATGACCAGATAACTCCTCTGTAATGCTGTCCTACAACTCCCTGAAAGAATAAAATTACTCCCTTATCTCCAATTATAATTAGCCACTATCATTATTATTGCAATTATTTTACAATTACCAAACATTATACATATACTCTGTGCCAGTGTACTAAATGCCTTACATGTATTGCATCTTGTAGCAGATTGTTCTAGTTTTTCACAAATATTTATCTGCTTCTCACTTGTGCCATGCTCATAGAAGGCAGAATACTCTTCTATTTATTGACTTTGGGCTTGGCCATGTGCCTTGATTTGTAATTGGATATAAGTGGAGAAGGAAGACTTAAGGGAAACACATATAGGATGTATTAGAGTTCTCCAGAGAAACAACAAATAGGATGGGTGGAGGGATGAATGGATGGATGGATTGAGAAATATTATGGGGAATTTGGTCATGCAATTATGGAGACTAAGAAGTCCCAAGCTTTGCAGATGACAAGCTAGGGACCCTGGGGAGCCAATGCATGAGTCCAAAGGACTAAGAATTAGGAGAGCTAACGATACAAGTGCCAGTCCAATGTTGGCAGGCTGAAAACCCAAGAAGAGTTAGTGTTTCAGGTCAGAAAAGACCTATGTCCGGCCCAAGCAGTCAGCCAGGAGGAGTTCCCCCTTACTCAGCCTTTTGTTCTATTCATGTCTTCAACTAATTGGGTTAGATCTGTCCATATTAGGGACAGCAATCTGCTTTACTCAGTCTACCAATACAAGTGTTAATCTCATTGAGAAACACCCTTGTAGACACACTCAGAACAATATTTGGCCAAATGTCTAGGCACTCTTTGGCTCAGTCAAGTTGACACATAAAATTACCCATCACACAATATTCCCTTAGGTAACAAATATATACTCAATGTGTTAAATGCCTACTCTATGCTTGGAATGAATCTTCCTACCAACATCCTTGTAGTAACTGAATTTTCATCTTTCATCAAAGAATTTTAAAAGTAAAATGATCTTAGAAACTGTGTCGTTCAACTGAATCATTTATACAAGTAAGAAAAATAAGGTCTGAGATACGAAGTGACTTTCTCCAAGCAACATATTTTATTGGTAAAGAAGGAGATAAGAGTAGAGCCAAGGTCAAGACCAAATGCTCTTTCCATTATACTGCATGGTTTTACTTCTCCTACTCAATATTTGGTTGTGAATCCCAACCCAGAAAGAAAAAGAAATTAATAGACATACATACATGAACCTTGTGAAGTGTTTATCTTGCTGCAGATTTATACACACCAAGCATTTATGAACACAGGGAGAGATAAAAGCTTTATTATAGCTTCTAAGCAATAGTAAAATACATTTTAGATATAAAAGACAAGATTCCCATAGATAAAAATGCATCCTTTGTAGTTTTTCATCCATTAGAGGGAAGTATAATAAAAACACCGAATTTCTATTCCTGAATGAAACATTTCAGAAGTTTAATTTTTCTTGCTAACATGCAAATAACCCAATGATGTTCATCTAAAAATGAGGGCAAAAGGTATTAAATTCATCAGCATATAAATGAATTTTCTAGAATGTAAAGATGGATCACAGGGAAAGACATCCATGATTTCAAATATTATTACTTACCAAGGAAAAATAAAGTCAAGTTTTCACACCATCATTTACAAACTATTTCACTGAACTGTTCTTGATATTATCATTTTCTGTTTTATGATTTTCCCTCAGAGAAACCAACTAAAAATAATGTGTATGACTCAATATTCTTCAAATCTTAACACATTTTTTCGTTCATTGTTTCCCTAAACAATCCTGTTAGCAAAAAATCATTGGTAATTGACCAACACCAACTGAATATAAGTGGCACCAGCTCAAAGTAAATTTCAAAATGGCTGTCATCTTGTTTCCATGCCAGAGAAAACATGATATAACCATGAAGAGAGATAGGAATAAATGCTTGTAAATGCTTATATACTATAGTTTAATTTTAGTACATAGATATATAGATAGTGGAGAACTATTATTTTATGATCTCTTATGAACTGTTAACAAAAGTATATGATCAATCAAAAATCTCTCATAAATTGACTAATGTTTTTTATTGACTCATCCATTTACTCAGCAAACATGTCTTGTTAGGCTAACAAAGGTCAGAAGCTAAGCCTGGTACTATCAAATATTTTAGAAGCTGATTCATAAAACTTAATAACTAATTGGAGATGAGTAGAAAAAGAAGAATTATGTGAATACAATATGGCTCTTGCCTTAAAGGAGGGCACAGTGTTTGGGGAGGCCTAAGTAAATCATGGAGTGTAGGCATATAACAATAACATGGAAGCAAGGGAAGAGGACAACTACTTGCCTGACAAAGATTCAGATGGCTACTCAAAGGTAATGACATTTGAGGCCTATCTTTTTTTTAATTTTATTATTTTAGAGAGAGATTGAGAGGGCACAAGTGGGGCAGAGGGAGAGAGAAAGAATATTAAGTAGCCTCCATGCTCAGCATGAAGCCCAATTTGGTGCTCAACGCCATGACCCTGGGACCAAGACCTGAGCTTAAATCAAGAGTTGGATACTTAACTAACTGAGCCACTCAGGTGCCCCTTGAGGTCTATCTTTATCTGGCAAAGAAGAGTAATAAAGTTACTACTGAAGAGTGTGAAGTATATCAAAAAGCCTGGAGACATGAAATTATATAGTTTTTGTTGAACATTGAATAGTTCAAAAAGAAAGTAGTGTGTGCTGGTATGAAGAAAAGTAGGTTGGAGCCAATCGATAGGCTGAGCTGATATGCTGACATATTTAAATATATCCCTTCACCAATGGAGTTAACACTGAAATGTAACAAGATTAATGGTGAGCTCTAAAAAACAATAGGGGGAGGAATTGAAGGAAACTTGAGTCAATGATAATAGTTAGGCAAATATTACAACCCAGGAAAGAAATTATGAGCACAATGAAGGAGGGGGATTCAAATGTACAATTGATCTTAAGAACTTGAAAATACTCCTACTTACTAAAACTTTTTGTAACTCCCAAATCCATACTTGTGTTCCCTTCATAGTCATTTGCAGATATTCACAGAGTGGTGAAAATTTTGAGTGGCCCAATGTGCATATTCCCAGCTGAGCTCAAACAAGGCAGTGCTCTGCTTTGCTATTTCAGTTTTCGTATTGAAAACACACGTCCTTTTTATTTTTTAATGTTTCAAGTTTTATTTAAATTCTAGCTAGTTACATATAGTGTAGAAAACACATGTCCTTTTCGAGTCTATTTCGTGGCATGTTTTTTTACATCTTTGTGCTTTTTGTTGGTTATTTCAATGTTTAAAATGGCCCGCAAGCATAGTGCTGTCTAGAGTTCCTAAGAGCCAGATGTCTGATATGCCTTACGGAGAAAATACATGTGTTAGGTGACTTCGTTTAGGCATGAGTTTGTGGCAAGGCTGTTTGCTGGCCACGAGTTCAATGTTAACAAATCAACAATATATCCTAATTAAGGTATCTTTAAACAAAAACTCATAAACAAGGTTATCCATTTAGATGACAAAGATGTTACTAGAGGCTCACAGGAACCTTAACCTTGTATTTCCTCTAGAAGCAATGGTTCAGTATTCCTAATTCATTGTTCAAAGTGACTTTACAGAACATAACGACTGTGAATAAAAATCAAATTTGTTTTAGAATTTACAAGATTCAACTGTGGGCTAGATGTGGGAGACAAAGGAGAAGTCAAGAAAAATATTATCTTGCTTGAGTATCTGAGAAGATGATAATGCTTTAACTTGCAACAGGCAGACAGAAGATGTACTAATTTTAAGAACTGGCATTGATCTAAATTTTGAATAGGTTAGATTTGAATATGTTCAATCTAAGAGACATACAGGCAGAGAAATTTAGAAAGCTTTGGGGCATAAAAGTGTGAGACTTTGGGGTGAGGCCAGAGCCTGTGATACAGACTGGAAAGTCAGCAGCATGGAGATCAGAGTTGTCAAGGAAATGAATGGAGCCATGATAGGAAAGATGTATAATAAAAGAAGTGGGGCTGAGAGAGACCAATTCTTCTTGCAACGGTAAACAGAAAGGAGTCAGAAAGAGAGCTCATAAATAAGCAATAATTTAGGAGAAGAGCAGGGGAAAGGGAAAAATAAAAACCAAGGAAAAGGAACAGGTAAGAGGATCGATTCTGCAAAAGAGTCAAATGAGAGAGAGAGAGAGTAAAGGTGATCTAATCTTATAAGTGGGAGACCTTTGTGACATTAGGGAAAGGAATACAAGAAAATAGTGGTAGAGAAGCCAGACTGCAATGGGAGGAAGTTGTAAGGAGGCTGATCCATCAGCAAAGGGGTAGAGACAGTTTGCTCTCACAACGACTTTGGTGGTAAAGAAGATATGAAAGGGAGGCTCTCAACTTGAGGACAAGACAATTTACTGCAAAATAAATAAATAAATAAATAAATAAATAAATAAATAAATAAGAAGAGAGGAGTTCATGAGGTTTGCCTTCTGGGATCATCTGGAAATTTTAAGTAAGACAAGTGTATTCCTTCACCAATGGTATCTGAAAAACTGTGTTTAAATTACTATTTCAATTCTAGGGGAGGCTAGGTGGCTCAGTCAGTTAGGCATCTGACTCTTGATTTGGGCTCCCGTCATGATCTCATGGTTTGTGGGATCAAGCCCTGCACTGGGCTCTGTGCTGGCAGCGAGGAGCCTGCTTGGGATTCTCTCTCTCAAAATTAGAAACTTAAAAATAAATAAATGAATGAATTACTATTGCAATTCTATTTTTTTAATTGCTACAATTTACCTGAAACTTAAATTGCCATTTATCATTCATTCACTCAATACATTCTATGGGAACCTACCATGTGCCCAGCATTATTTTAGACACTGGGGGTATAGTAGTAAACAAAACAGACAAAAGTCTCTGTCCCTATGAAGGTTATGCTCTAGCATATCATGACTTCTAGGAAAAGAAATGGCATTCTCCAAGTATAACATAAGCTATTAGATATACAGGAAAGTCAGAAAATTGCCAAGAATGAAATAAAAAATAGAGATCATGCCTCTTAGAATCTTGTTTGAAATAGGAAGGAGTTTCCAAAAACTCACGGTAAAGAATGGCAAAAATGACCATGACCATACTCACCAATGAAAATAGCAACTGAAGATCACTTCTGGCAGTTTTGTGGTGAATGGAATAGCACAGAACATTGGAGCTCTACTTGTTTATTTGAAAACTATGAAGTGTAATTTTTCAGCTGGCACACAAGCTTTTTGAAGTACCAACTGAGTATTATATTCCCTTGGAAAACCCCCATAACTCCTAGCATAGGGATGAATCCATCAAACTCAATACCTCAATGGCATCCTTATCTGCCCCTCAAGGACAGTTGAGTAAGAAGACCCATGATGGTTCTTGTTTCAAAATCAGAGAGATTAGACCATCCTAGAGTGAATTCATCCTTGGGGTTGAATTCTAGTGTAAACATGAAAATGCATCTTCAACCTTTAAACTGCTTATCCCTTAAGTGACGGTTAAAGATAGTCACAAGACTGACAGAATTGTTAATGAAATTGTAACATGGCTGAGTATCCAGAAACACATTATTAATAGTATAATGACTGTTTTGCAGTTATAGCAATGTGTAATGATGATTCATTTTTAGAAACTTATATGCACAGCTTATCAACCTGTATAAATAATTTGATATACAAATAATTGTTTTGTTTGGATGTAATTTTAATCCTGGGTATCCCTAAAGATCAAAGTATTACAAAGACACTTTATAAGTTATTTCCTAATCTACTCAGTTTGAAACTTTGATAGATCACAAAAAAAGGCTTAAAAATGGTATGATATTGAAATCGCAAATAAATAAGATACTGCAAAGTTTGTAACAGACTAGAAAAAATTTTGAGTACCTAATTTTTTATCAATCCTTAATTAATATATTATAAAATCTTCTAATCCTTTCGCTTTTTAGGAATTTAGCAAATTCTTCAATGGCCTTTGACAAACATTTTAGTTACCAATTGGAGGGATTAAGTGGTTCAAACTTGCAATTATAAAATAAGTAAGTCATTGAGATGAAAAGTACAGCATAGGGAATATAGCGAGTAATACTACAGTAACTTTGGTGACAGATTGTGACTACAATTATCATAGTTAACATTTCATAATGTTTATAATTGTTGAATCACTATGCTGTACAGTGCTGAAACTAGTATTTTATGTCAATATACTTTAATATATACAATTCAAACTTAATATTTCTATCACTATGTCTCAATTAAGACTTAATGCCATTCATATTTGGTTGCTAGTGAAAGGCCCAATTTTTCTATATATCCTGGATACTCCTAAATAATCAACTTGAAAGTCAATATCAGTAACTGTACCTATTTGAGGTCTCAAACTATTTTTATTTTTCTTCTCCATAAAGACAGGCTATCTAAATTACTTACACCAGTAAAACAGTTATCAAAATATTTCAAAATAATTAAGCTAGATTTTTAACTCTGCAGAGACAACTGTTAATTTATTCATACCAGGACATTGGAATCTTGATACTACCAGTTGCCTTTTGAAGTGTTTGCCAAGAAAACAAAAGCTAAACCCAGACCAAAACTCCACTGCTTTATTTATGAAGAGATGATGTGAAATAAGAATTTAGATGTAAGATAAAAGAATAAAGGGAGTTGGGTTGTTTTTTTTTTAGCTGGAGCATCAACCTAACCTAAAGTGGAGACATCTAGGCATGTATAATAAAGGCAATTGAAAAGTCATTTTAAAAATGATATGAATTTGTATGGCTACCCACCAGAAGAGTTAAAATAAAATTTAGAAAAAAACTCCCACAAAATTGATGAGGCTAGTAAGGATGCAGAGCAAACCAGAACTCCCGTGCTCTTGGTGTACAAATGGATACAACCACTTTGGAAAATTGCTTGGCAATTTATACATACCCTATGGCTTAGTGATTCTACTCCCAGGTATAAACTCCACAGAAATGTACCATATGTTCACCCAAAAATGCACTAGAATATTCATAGATGTACACTTCATAAATGCCCTAAACAAGATACTCCTCAAATACCCACCAATAGTGAAGAAGATGGAAGAAATTATAGGATATTTGCACAATGAAACACTATGTGACAATGAAAAAAAAACAATCTACACATATAGGCAACAATATGGATGACACTCACAAACAAAACAGGTTAGAGAAAGAAGCCAGATACAAAAGAGTAGGTACTATATTATTCCATTTGTATCCAATAAAAAAACGGGGGGATCTATTGTTAGAAGTATTGTTAGAAGTTGAGATTGTTGGGGTGCCTGGATGGCTCAGTTGGTTACGTGTCTGACTCTTGATTTCAGCTCAGGTCAGGATCTCACACTTCGTGGATTCAAGTCCCACATCAAACTCTCATGCTGATAGCATGGGACCTGTTTGAGATTCTCTCTCCTTCCCTCTCTCTGCCCATCTCATGCTCTCTCTCTCTCTCAAAAATAAAAAAAAAAAATAAACTGAAATTAAAAACAAAAAGAGACTGTTACCTCAACCACTATAGTTAGAAGTTGAGATAGTGATTAGCCATGACAGGTGAGTAGTGGTTGGAAAGAGTTACATGGGGGTTTCTGTTATGCAAGTATTGTTCTATTTCTTGATTTGAGTGTTGTTTATAAAAATTAACTTCAAGTTTATTAAAATCCACCAAGCTATATAATTACGCTCTATGCACATTTTTAAAAATAGACATTTTTTAGAGCAGTTTCATGTTCATAGCAAAATTGAGGGGAAGGTATAGAGATTTACCATATAACCCCGACCCCACATATATTCCCTGCATAGCCTCTCCTGTTATTAACATCCCACACCAGAGTAGTAAATTTGTTATAATTGATGCACCTACGCAGATGTATCATTATTATCTCAAGTCTATAGTTTGCATTAGGGTTCACTCTTGGTACATTCTATGAGGTTTTAACAAATAGTATCCACCATTATAATATCCACCAATTATAATATCCAAGTATCCATCATTCCACCAATTATAATATCCAAGTATCCATCATTATAATATCAAATAGTTTCACTACCCTAAAAACTCCCTATGCTGTACCTCTTCATCTCTTTCTCTTCTCAACCCTTTGCGATCACTGATCTTTTTACTATTTCCATAGCTTTGTCTTTTCTAAAATGTCATATAGTTAGAATCATACAATGTGTAGCCTTTTCAGATTGGCTTCTATCACTTAGTAATACATAGTTAAGGTTACTCTGTCTTTTCATGGCTTGACAGCTCATTTTTTTCAGCACTGAGTAATATTCCATTGTCTAGGTGTGGTAGAGTTTATCCATTCACCTAACGAAGGACATCTTGGTTGCTTCTAAGTTTGACAATTATGAGCTGGCAATTATGAATACAGCTACTATACACATACCTGTGCTGGGTTGTGTGTGGATACAAGTTTTCAACTCGTTTGAGTAAATACCAAAAAGAAAAATGATTACTGATCTAATGTAAGAGTGTGTTTAGTTTTGTAAGAAATGGTCAAATTGTCTTTCATAGTGGCTGTACTATTTTCCACCAGCAATGAATGAGAGTCTTCTTGCTCCACATCCTTGCCAGCATTTGGTGTCAGAGTTCTGGATTTTGACCATTCTAATAGGTGTGTAGTGATATCTCATTTTGTTTTAATTTGCATGCCCCTAATGACTTATGATATGGAGAACGTTTTCATATGCTATTCGTAATCTGTATATCTACTTTGATGTGCTGTCTTTTAAAGTCTTTGGACCATTTTTTAATTGAGTTGTTCATTCTCTCATTGTTGAGTTTTTAAGAGTTCTTTATATGTTATGGTAATAGTTCTTTTTAAATATGTCTTTTGCAAATATTTTTTCCCAGTTTGTGACACTGTTTTTGAATCTGTGTACTTTTTAGTATTGACATTATATCATTATTTTGTATTAGGCAGTTTACCTTTGTTATTGTGGTATATATACATAATGCAAAATTAACTGAATTTAACCATTTTTAAGCATACAGTTCAATGGCATTAAGTACCTTCACATTATTATGCAATGATCATCACTACCCATATCCAGAACTTTTTCACCATCCCAAACATAAAGTCTCTTCCCATTAAATAATAACTCTCCACTCCCCTATTCCCCCAGTCCCTGTAAACTACTACTTTTTCCATCTCTATGAATTTGAGTATTCTAGGTATCTCATATAAATGGAATTATACCATATTTGTTCTTTCGTGTCTGACTTACTTCATTTAGCATAATGTTTTCCAGGTTCATCCATCTTGTAACATGTGTCATAATTTCATTCCTTTTTAAGGACTGAATAATATTTCATAGTATGTCATTATTTTAAAATGTCATATATGTTGGGATCAGCACTGGGAGTTGTAAGCCAATTTGACAATAAATTATATTAAAAATAAATAAGTAAAATGTCATAAAAATGGTCATTATATCAAAGTCATGAAGCCATACATTCTTGGCCAACTAGCTGATAACTTGTATAACACCATGAGCAAGTTGTCCAAAATCATGTGTAAATGACACACATGATCACTTCTACATATTATTTAAGGGAACTGAGAGTGCCCTTGCGTTATCAATGTCTCCCTTCCTCCACTCTGTTATTGAAAATTCTACACATGTTATTTTTAAACTCAAATATTCCTGGAAAGGAGTAACTTACTAAGACAATAACATCTTAGGATGGCTTAAATATACTTCTTTCTTTGTGATGGGAAAGATCTTAAGAGGAAAAGAAATAAAACATTTCTTCTGTTTCAATTCCATTGTGAAGTGTCATGTAATGCTCATATCAGCTCCATAAAGCAGGACTGGTAATCCTCCTCTTGAAAATGAGGAAGCAGAGACTCAGGTTCAGCAACTAAAACCAGATAAACAACTTGTTTATGGGAAACTGGATTTCATTTTAAGGTCTAATACTTTTCTATTAAACCATGCTGCCTATCAGGAAGAGATAGTATTTATGAAAGAAGAAGAAAAAGAGAATACCAAGAACAACTTTATCAACTTCCTAATTTTGTCTAAAGCTAGTATAGGTTGTCAATTCAACTGATTTATTTCACTTGAAATTATTCTTTATCATGAAATGATTAACATAAAACATATTGTGTGTGTGTGTGTGTGTGTGTGTGTGTGTGTGTGTGTGTGTGTGTGTGTGAGAGAGAGAGAGAAGAGAGAGAGAGAGAGACAGAGACAGAGACAGACCCACTCAGTACAGAGCCTGATGTGGGTTTCAGTCCTATGAACTTGGGATTGTGACCTGAGCCAAAATCAAGAGTCATGCTCAACCGACTGAGCCACCCATGTGCCCCTAACATAAAACACATTGAAGCTAATTTAAAATTTAGTCCATACCGAATTTTCCCAATTAAAAAAAAATATATTTACTGGGAGAAAAGAAGTGTTTGATTGGTTCATTGGACTCCAAGGAAGTCCTCTACCTCAAACCATTACGTCCACAGTGACTCCCATGGATTGCTTTTTTCCTACGAATGAGAGGGGGAAAAAAAGATAAGCTTATATTGGGTAAGTGTTTGAAATCTTTATTCTTAGGAATTTGTTCCTTAGACATTAACAAAATTCTTCTTGCTTTAAAACTATTTCTCAGAGTCGATGTAGACTAACTGGCTACTATTTTTGAAGATTCTCTCCTAGAAGATTCTCAATGAGCTTTCTTTACCCAGGTGAAATAATTTTAATGTCTTTCATCCTGTCCCCTAAAATAATCAGAATTTTCTTAGACTTTAATAAGAAGTGTCAAGACTGAGAAAGCAACAGTTCATCTGTGACTATTCGGCATCAGCCATGATCCATAAATGCCAAGTGTATCTGCTGACATCAAGCATAAATGTGAAAGTGGTTTTATTAGTTTAGGCACACTAAACTGAAATAAACTAAACTGATATTTATTAAAACATGGGAAGACATAGCTCTATCACCCAGATTTTAAAATGTACCTTACTTTAGTGTTGAATTTTATAGACTGAAGTTTAGAGAGCAAGAGATAGAGATAAGAAAAGGTAGGGGTAAAAATGGAGATGGAAATGAAGATCATGAAATCAGATTGCTTAAGACCTGAAAAAAAGCCACAAAATCTATCATTATTAAAGCTTTTTAAAAGCCCTAAAATCAACAGTAAAGGAATCACAAAAGTTCTCAATTCTGCAGAATGAAGTAGTCTTTTGTGTGTTTCTTGAAACTTAAACAAAGCACGTGATATCTTTGTTGTGGTCTGTTACCCCACAATATAGAAGTCAAGCAATATTAGATCATATAATAATCCAAGAAAAACCACTTCTCCTTTTGACCTAGTTTCAAAAGCATTTCCCTTGGCTTTGAAAATGAATAAATATGCTTGTTAAAATACTGCATGAGGCCATCCACTCTTAGTAATAGATTCTATTAATTATCAACTAGTCCCTGTTAAAGTAATTTTAAAATTTATTTGGAAAAAACTATTGTATGAGCTGTCTAATTTCTCTTTTATTTACAAAATAATTGCATATTTGTTGCTCAAGGGATTTCTAGATGTATTTAGCCTTTGATTATCCCTTTTAATAGAAATAAACTTAAACAATATTCCCATTGCTACACAAGTATCATGATTAAAAAACTTTAAAAAAAACCTCCCCTTTTAAATCCCTTAATTATTCCATAAATGTTTAAATACTGGAACTACCATTTTCTTCATTGAAGACATTTGTACAAAACAGCCATTATTATCTGTTATATTTCCTAGGCACCACTATGCCTGTTATATAAGCAAGATTTATAGAAGGTAAATTTTTGCCCAGCAACAGCTAAAGGAAAAATGTTAGCCATAATCCTTGGTTCTCTTAAGGCAGAAAATATTGGCAAAGAGATTGTGATCATTTCCTTTTTAAATTGGTTGGCATTTCCTAGCTCCAGATGCACTAGAAATTTGAAGCTGACTTGGAAGAATAAGTAATTTCATACTTTTTGTCTAGTAAATGGTTCAGTAGTCCTCCCTTTAGTACTCGAACTATACCTTAAGCTCATGTGCTAAATGAACAAATTTAATATAAATACACTTGCATATGTAGCATATTCCCATTGCTATTTTGTGATAGATATATGTCAACTTACCAGTACCTAAAAAGTGGTACCTTAAGAAAACATCAAGTTGTTTATCCTCTCAGCAGTTTAATAATGATAATTTTAAAAAATTGAGTTTTATACATAGGTAGTCAATACTAATTACTAGTATGAATCTGAATGTTTGAAAACTTTTTGGATTATTTACAATTAAATAAAAACTAGACTTCGTTGACTATTAACAGTTACTTTCTTTTGAAAGAGAGTAAACATTTATCAAAGTGTATCTTTTTTTTGGTATGTTGTAGAACTAATCATGTTCTACAAAATATTTAGTGGAGAGGAATATTAAAACCAATTAAAAAATAGCTTTAATAGGCATTGATGATACCTACTAGACTCTTTCAACTTGTTGGCCTTCCACCACTATTACCTGTCTTTGTGAGTAACAAACTTACAGCTCTGTGAGGAAAGTGTTCTGGAGGACAATACCTAAATTTTAGAGAAGTTACACAAGTTGATTGAGGTCACACTGCAAACAATGACAGAAACTTGATTCAAGTTCAAGTGAATCCAACTCAAAAATTACATGGACTTTTTTTCATTAAACCATTACCTCTACAGCCAGGACAAGGACTGCTATGTTCACTACCACCATCGCCATGATTTTGACTCCTAATCTCTTGAACTATATACATCTCATATCAGAGTAGTATGCATGTTCTAGGGCAATTTAAGGTAGATTAAACCTTGGGGATTCCAGGGAACAGAGCCTAACTTGAAAGCGATTTCAAATCTGGATATGAAAAAAAGTTATAAATAAGAAATCTTGTTCTGCATAATAGAAGCCTCAGAGAGCAGTGGAGTCAGAGTAAAAGGAACAGAGAAAAGCAGAGGGTAGACCACATGTTCTCAAATGCACCACTGTGTACTATCTCTGTGCTGGGGTACTTCTGTGTCTCATAGTTCTTCTACAGAACCCATCTACATCAAAGTATTCATGAATAGTGGCAGATTTTACTGAAGATTTTGTAGGGAAGATGGAGGAAGAGGTTTAAATTGCACACTACCTCCAAAACATTTAATGGCCTCCATTAGATATTTGTTTTCTTTTCCAAATCACTACCAGAACTTTTTTTCCCTCTTCTCTTTCTCCACATGCTGCCCAATCTTCTTGACTCTTCTCTTCCCTCCCCCAAATTCTCAGGATCTTCAAACACCTCTCCCCTTTTGGAATGCTGAAAATTTCAGCTCTGCCTCAGAGACTTCCTCCAAATTGCATCCAAAGCCCTTGACACTCAAAAAAAAAAAGGCCTTCTGATTTACATCACCCACCTACTCCATAGGAAGCAATGAGAAGTTATAATATTTTCTGAAATAAACTTAGCTCTCCAGAATCGCTTATCCAGACTCACTGTCCGTAAAAATTATGTGTACTGTTACTATTCTCTTATATAAACTCTGCCTGTCTCCATGTTAATTCTGGATGTCCTCACCTCAATTAGACTCTCACCCATGCTTACTTCAAATCTTGAACAACAAGTCTGACCTTGGTCAAAAATCAGAATGGACCCTGCTTCCGAAGACATTCATCAATAAAAATCAGCACCACCCTCATTTATTTAGAATTTCCTGTACACTTGGGGGTGAGGTGACTACTTTAAAAATAAGTAATTTGGGGTGCCTGGGTGGTTCAGTCGGTTAAGCAGCCGACTTTGGCTCAGGTCATGATCTCGCAGTCTGTGAGTTCGAGCCCCGCGTCGGGCTCTGTGCTGACAGCTCAGAGCCTGGAGCCTGCTTCATATTCTGTGTCTCCCTCTCTCTCTGCCTTTCTCCTGCTCATGCTCTGTCTCTATGTCTCAAAAATAAATAAATGTTAAAAAAAAAGTTTAAAAAAATTAGTAATTTAAACCTCTGAAGAAGTCTATGAAGTAAATATCACTTTTCACATCTGTCCCTTGGCCTTGCCCTTGCATGAAACAAGACTTTCATCTTGATGCTCACACTTTAGTGATAAAGAGACAGTTTGCTCAGTAACAGCCAGGGATAGCAGGGATAGTTAGGTAACAATTATTCAGTACTGACCTTGATCTCACATTTTAATAATTTAATGGGACAAAGAAAGTATACCATTATTTAAATTTAATTCACTGAAGTTACATAGTGGTTAATAAGTTCTCTTTCTCTGTCTCTTTTGTTTTTTTAAGGAGTTTTCACATGCCCAGCACAGAGCCCAGTGCAGGGCTTGAACTCACAACTCTGAGATCAAGACCTGAACTAACATCAAGAGTCAGATGCTTAACCAACTGAGCCTCCCAGGCACCCCAAAGTGGTTAATAATTTCTCAAATGGTGTTGCCTACATAATTTTCCCCAATTTTCACGGCAAACTTGAGAAGAAAATTTTGTTATGACCCATTTTCACAGACCAGGAAAGGAGACTCATAGATGTTAAGAAATCTACACGAAAACCTATTAGCAAATGGCAGATATAACAGTTGTCTTATAATCTCCCTCAGACTTAAACACTTTGCATAATATTGTGACTCTATATCACTATATAGATATCATATTGTTAACTATATAAAACTATATATATTTTAGTTAACTATATAATATACTGCATAAATACATACACACACACACACACACACACACACACACACACACACACACACACACACACACACAGATAGTAGTAGGTGCCGAGGCCAAGATGAGCCATCTTGGCATGAAGATTATTTTGAGCTGAAGGCAATCAAGCCCTTGCAGCCTCAAGAAAAACTTTTGTCTTTCCCTGGACTACATAGAAGAATCTAAATTGAGGGTCTTTCTAAGAATAAGGCTTATTATCAAAGATAATTTTTATGTAAGTGACACGTTTTTATGGAAAAGTAAATACCTAAATACAGAACGTCTGCTCTTCTTACTTCTCTGTGAACTGCATTCCTTTCTTCTAAACTCCCAGATACCCTACCTCCTTCTCCTTAACTCAGGAGGGCATATATGCCTCATTTTTGCTGACTGCCTTTGAAATTTCAATATCTGTGTGGATTCCCCATGTGTATGCTATTAAATTTGATGTTCTCCTATTAATTGGTCTCATGTCAAATTGATTCTTAGTCTTACTACAAGGACCTTTGAGGGGACAGGAATTCTTGCTCCCTGACAGTGTGCATGACATGTGTGTGCCAAAGGAATGGCAACTGGCTTAACAAGACTGACTTATTTAATACAGAGACTAATAGCTCAACAGTTGTGTCTCTAAAAAGAAGTAAAAAGTTCAAGTACAGTGAATTGACTCAGAAATTTATAACCACAACAGGAATATTTTACTTTATCATTTAAGTCTCATTATTGATCTGTAGAGATATTTATTATATTATAGAAATATTATTATAGGATTTTGTGTTATTTCAAAAAATACAACGTTACTTTGATTTATATATGGGTGGGTACTGGGGGGTGAGGGTACCACAATGTTTTCATAGCAGAGGGTTTCTAAAATTCTAAACCCAGAGCTTATAATATAGAACATTCCTTCAAGCCAAGTCTAATGAAAGGAGAAAAACAGGGTGGTAGCTAGAGGGAAAAATGTATGGAAGGAACCATCTGAATGGGTAGGAAAACTGAAATCAAGACAACATACATTAGCAAGTGAATATGATGGCAAAGCACAGATCAAGTTTCAAATACAAAAGAACTTCTGAGGGGCACCTGGGTGGCTCAGTCAGTTAAGCAACTGACTCTGATTTTGGCTCAGGTCATAATCCCAGGGTCGTGAGATTGAGCCCTGCACCAGGCTCAGTGCTGAGCATGGAGCCTACTTGGAATTCTCACTCACTCTCTCTCTCTCTCCCCTACTCATGTGCATTCTCTCTTGCTCTCAAAAATAGAAAAATAAAAATAATTTCTGAGAAATGAGATGATGTCAATAACAAAACATAACATTTTTCTCACACATAATTTGCCAATAACATTATATGTATCATTTGTTTAATCCTGGCATTGATTCCACTTTACTAATATTATTTTTTTTATTATTATTATTTTGCCATTTGTAATTTGGTGCATATTTATATAGATTACTTGCAACTTAACTTTCCATTACATGCTTTTAATGTCCCAAACTAATAGTTTTATTGACCATTTGAAGTCCCAAGGTAAACACACACAAAAAAACAATCTGACAATATCCTTAGGCATCATTAAGGAATAATACTTGAGCGAAGGGTACCATGAGGTATTATTATTATCATTTTGTAGACAAGAGAGTAAGGCCTGAAGGAATTGCAAGAGCTCTGAGTCATCCAGGTTGGGACTGGCTTTAGCCACCATTTCCAGAGCATGGCCACCAGCAGTGTCATTCTCTCAGGCAAAAGGGACATTGGTGTGGGAAGAGCAAAACGTGGAGCTGCCAATCCACATTAATTTACAAAGAAGTTAGAGTAATTTCAAACTCAAAAGTTGAAAAAATAATGGAGTAATTCATGGCAGCTCAAACATTAGAAACTGTAATAACTGAAGCTTAATAAAAAGAACAAAATAGACGATCAGTAGGTAAAATGTAAAATTTAACAAATGTATTCAAGCTAGTTCTTCCTGTGGAGAATCTATGTGATGGAGGAGGGAAGGGAAATGATGACTGAAAAAGAAATGCGAGGAATTCTCACTGAGGACAATGAAAAGAGAAGGAAAAAGTTTTGATGTCACAAAATCTAAAACACTTGGGCAAGTAAGCATTTGAGTTAATTGCTTGAAGTAAGGTTTAGGAAAAGATTCTCTAACTAATGTCTTCTTAGAAAGAACAGAAGAACATTAAGTAATTTGATCACAATCATTATAAGAGAGGTTTCTATAAAATTCCCTGTTTCTCAGAGCCTCACCTTGACTCTTGCTATTCATATCACCATTTTTGATTCCAGAGTACTGGAAGCCAAGACTGTGCAATCATGAATAGAAAGTAAACACGCCTTGGTGGATGTGTTTTCCCTTGGTCAGGGTTTTTCTGTGGGGTGTATACTGTAGAAGTTACATCACGCATAGCCAATCGTATTCGGTTCATCAGTTGATTACAGACATCCCTTCCAGGAAAGCTTCCATCCCTGATATGCTCAACTCCATTACCCAACTCTGAGGCACAATGAAAGATTCATGAAGACAATGACAGTACAGAGGTGTGAAATGTGAGATACCCAGGAGAAGATGAAATTCATTGCTCAATCACAATGTGTTTTATATAATACAGTGTGGCAAGCTGCATACATGATCAAAAACATTTCTTTATAAACTATGGCACCTCATACTTCAGTTATCACCTCTGCCGATATGCAAAGTAATACCTCACCTAGGCAGAATGTTAATGATGAGAAGATAGTCATTCCTCTGAACGGCTAGTACGCATTTACTTCCAAAGCTCCTATCTGAAACTTCCATATTTCATTCAGTGAAAAGTTTATTGGACTCTCACTTAGAAGCTTTTTAGTTTTATTTTACACATAATTCTAAGAAATTTAGTTTAGCATAGGATTAATCTAAATCAAAATCACAGGCTCTCTCATATATTAGCTCCCATGTTTTATTGGAGATTTAACATTTCAAAGCCTCCATTGACTCAACTGTAAAATGGATATTTCATAGGATAGGTCTGAAGATGTAATCAGCACACACATGTAAAGTATAAACACAAAGCAAGTGCCTTTGAATTTAAATGCAGATATTGTTTCATAGAAGCTGGTACCACAGTGTGAACCATCTCTCTGAGCCTCAGAGAAAGAACGATCCTTTCCAATGCCAATGAAAAATGGGTTATTCTGAAATCTTGAGAGATTGATTATACATTGATCTCCACAGGGGAAACTCCCTGTGGGATTTTCAAAGGTAACTGTAATTTACAGGATTGTCTTTTATTGCTAGTTAATATCTCCTTAAGAATTCAAAGTGCATAGCAATCTTAACCTGACGAGCCCAGGGGTAAACAGTTCTTCCTAACCTCATTGCACTGCATTACAGCACAATATAATAAACAATGCTTTTGATGATGAATAAAGTCATCAAGAAAGGGTTAGGTGTATGTGTCTTAACTCTGACCAAGACGATGGAATAAACAGAAATGTTTAGAAAGAATATCCACTTAAAAACCTAGAATGTTTAAACAATGTTTTTTCAGGAAACTTCTAGGTTTCAGTCAAGAAAACTCATTCATTCAAAACAGAACTGATCACACTGCCAAAATACAGGACCACTGACAGATGGTTTAACACTCTGTCCTCAGTACTTGGACTCAAAACTACCAAGGTTACCTCTTCAGGTGGAAAGAAGCAGTTACCTAAACGTATGCCCTTTGCTTGTTTTCTCTACTAAGTTGCTTTAACAACTAAGTTAAGTTTATCTTTTCTTATTGACTTGCGGAACTCTTTACAATGTTTCCGAATCGTAAAAAAAAATTTCCACAGTTTACCCTTTGTTTTATGGTTACTTGTTTTGCCAGGGGTCTTAAATTTTAATGTAATGAAATATGACCCAGTTTCTTTATGATCCCTGAGTTGCTATAATACAAAGGGAAACTTTTTCCAATCCAAGATGATTAAAATATCCTCCTATACTTTCTCCTATTTCCTCTGTGGCTTTAGTTTCACATATAGGTCATTAACCCAATTATAGCTTACGTTTGGATTATGCGAGGTAAACAAATTCCCAAGAAAACATCTTGTTTGAAAATATAATTCTTTGCCTCTTAATCCACACACATAAAAGCATAGATTTTTACACTATGCCTTGGAAACGTACATGAAATAGATTCTTCATGTTTTTCAAAGTTATCAAACATTCATATCTGTTAAAATAAGCAAACATTTTGGTGTCATGATGAGAAGGAAAAGGGAACTAATACTTACTAATACTTGGCCAAAAATGTGCCAAGCACTGTCCTAGGTACACTGTATACACCATTTCTTATAATCCTAATGTTAAAGCTGAGTCTGAATCTCAGCTTTATCCTCAGAGGGGATATTATCCTCAGAGGGGATGGTAACTTACCCCCAAAGTCACATAGCTGCTAAAGTGGAGCAATAGTTCAAAACCAGATTTTTCCAACTTCAAAATGTATATTCTTTCTGCACAAAGACAGAGATATCTTACAACATGTCTGGGGATGTATGATTATCATATTTAATGGTTAATGCTATGGTTTCACCAAATGCTAAGTAGCCCATTTAATGTTTTGGATAACAATTACTGTCATCATGTTGTATCAAAGTATATAAAGAGAATAATGGTAATATAAACGGAACTCTTTTCCTGGGTAAGATGAGGGCTGGAAAATGTATTATTACCCTTTTTTAAAAACTCTGCTTTCTGAATTTTCAGACTGGCACATAGTAACAAGGTGATATGATAATCCACAAAAGTTATAGGCAGTTGGGGAATTTTGTGCTTTCCGGTATAGCACTCAGGCTCTATCAACTCATACACAGGATTAAGGACACAGGTGTAAACTGCTTTGAGAAATAATATCAAAATAAAATAAATTCTACTGTTTTTCACAGATAGCCCCAAAGAAATATTTATGTTAATGTTATGCATACTAATTTTCCTATTAGTGCATAGGAATACAACACATGTATATGTGTTCCATGTCAACACAAAGTTTGTGGCACATTAGTGCACAAAAGTCATTACCACACACATTATCACAATCGATTTCCACAATCACTCCGTAAGAGGAAAGCAGGGCATGCATTATTTCCTCAGCTTTTACAAGGTGCCAGAAGTTGTGTTACTTACCTAGATCCCAAGGCGTGGAAATGAATGAATGAATGAATGAATGAATGAATGAATGAGCAGGGGCTACACCTCAGCTCATGGGATTCCTAATTCAGTTCTTCCCACCTTGCCGTACTCCTTTAAAAAGAAAAGAAAAGCCCAGCTTTAATTTTAAAATTCAATGAAAGTCAAATAAAGTAGTTTTTAAATGGTTTATTTTATTAACATCTGGTCTATAGACCTATCCTCTTAGGAAAAAAGCTACTGTAATCTCTGTCCCTAGAGCTATTGGAGAAGTTAATAGGGCACGTATCTATTCTTGAGGATTGGAAAAAAAATAGCAGGTAGACAAGAAAGGCTGCTTGGTTTCATTCTAGGCCAGTAATTAATATTCATAAAGGATTTATAATCACTTTCATAGATTTTTGGAAAAAGTTTGATTCTGGAAACATTGATACACCTACTATATAGAGCATTTGGAGGGGTACTAAGAAAATACAACGGTAATAGAGATTCTAACCACCAATACCTACTGTGGCTAACTTTGAGAGTATGGGGTTTAAGGGAGTTCTTTGGTATAACTCTATTTCCAAATTCTTATGTAACTAGCATGCATTTGTTTTGGAATAAGAAATAAATAGAAAATGTATGGAAAAGTGTATAGCATAGTACTTTTTATTTTCCAATAGAATAGACTGTCCATGTTAAAACCCTTTGAAAATGTTATCCTGCTAAGCTGAGAGACGAAAGCCACACTGATTGAGCAGTGACTATATCTAGGCATTTTCTTAGATGGTTAGAAACCTTAATCTTATTTACTTCTCACCACCACTTTTCAAGGAAAATATTATCATCCTCGTTTCATAGATCTAGAAACTGACTCTCAATGAGATTACCTGACTTGCCTTTGGTCGCACGAGGTTTCAGACCCCAAGTACCGTATTCTTTTTACATTCTCATGATACCTTTATTTTTAAGCCTAAAGACCATAGGCTTGCCTAGTGCTGAGAATGCCTGTGTGATTTATGTCTAAAGCAGAAAATCATGTGAAGTCCCTAGAAGTGCCAGATTTATTTTTATTCGTGTTTCCCTAACACACCAAATATCAATTCTTAATAAATTATTCCTAGTTCTAATAAATTATTGCCCTATATCTATTATATCCAACCACTTGGTTTGCTTGTTGACCAAGTTTTCCCATTAGAGAAACAGAAAAAAAAGTTAACCACTTGTTTAAACTAACAGAGTTCAAACAATTGCCTTAAGTATTCCATAATTGATATTAACGACATACCTAACACCACCCTGAATTTTCAATTTGCACTTTCCAAGTTAGAAACAAAACATGGAGCAACCAGAAATGATTCAAGTTGAACATAGAGAATGCCGCTCAATGAAATAAAAATTCTAGAATTATAAAATTAGCAAAACAAAAGGGTTTTTGAAAAGTCAGCATGTAGTCAGGAAAGTTCAGATTGAATTCATATGGATCATTAAGATGCTAAAGATTCCAATATGTAAAGAAACATCAATATTTACAGAAAAATAAGTGACATGATTATATATATTTTAGAAATAAAATTACTTCTAGCCATTAGGAAAATGGCTTTTCTTGGAAAGTTTTAGTGACTGAAATTAGGGACAAAAGGGATTTCTGGGTTATCAGTGAGGTTCTGTTGCTTGATCTCAGTACTGGCTAAAGGTGATGGTCAGTTCCTGTATTTTCAGTTGTATATCACAGTTCAATAAACATTTCTAAGAAATGACTTGTAGCAGTGAAGACTAAAAGCACCTTGACTGGTTTTTTAAATGATGGATTTTGCATCTTTGAACTACAGATTTTTTTTAAAAAAATGAAAAGAGCCATGAGAAGAGTTTAGGTATAATGGATATCTATTCATTTGCGAAAGGAAGATGATAAAAGAAAATCTCTTAAAAATCATTTTGCTAAAGGAAAAAAGATGAATTCCTCTTAGTATTCTATAAGTATTTGACCTGGGATGAAAAGAAGCGATCCAAAATCCTTAGAAACGACAGACTCCCAATTAACTTCTTTCTTCTTGCACACATATGCAAGCATGCACAAATACACTCATACACATACACACACAAGCATGCACTCCAAACCATGTAAACCATCCCTGAAAATAAGTCTTTGTTCTATAAAGAGTCACTTTTGACACTTTCAGACACTTATATTTCTAAGGATTAACTTCAGGATAATTTTTATTAGTGTCGTAGCTGACAAGCCAAGGATGCATTGTAGGGCTACTGTTGATCCATGAGACCCTTATTTTCAAAATTGATTATTTTAACCCCCAATTCTATTTAAAACCTATTACAAGATTATTTTAAAATAGCACACTTAATTTCAAGAGAAGCTAGTTCTCAAACTTTAGAATTCATAAGGATGATCTGTAACATTTGCTGACAACACAGACTTCTAATCTTTATGTCAGGACCTTGATTCAGTACATCTGTAAGGGCAGTCCCAGAAATCCGGGCTTTTCAGAAGCACGACAGGTAATTCTAAAACAGAACACCAGCACACCACACCTTGAGAAACACTACCACTATAGGAACTTCAAATACTTAGTTCCTTCTAAACTCCACATGGGATTCAGAAGGATCACAACACAAGCAGTGTGCATGGACCCAAATAACCAGATGGTTTTCATCGTGGAAATCTAATGATCAGCGATTTAACATGATGCTCGATTAAAGCAAGGGAGAATAGCTCAACAGGACAGGTGACTTCACCCTGTTCTCCTAGTGAGTTTAACAAGATGCACCCTGGCTGAAGTATTGTACATTTGTAAAACATCATTCCAGTACTTTCACCAACCTTCATCCTTTGAGCCACAACAGCTTATGTGAGGGGAAAAGGTACAACTCAGTAAACTTTTATGGCACCGTGACCCATGCTTGGCTAAGACCTAATAAAGACTTTGGCTAGCTAGCAGGCAAACCCTCCATTTGGAGACAAGCTCCATCCATGGAAGCTGTGACTCAACGTGTCACAGCAAGTATACAAGCATTACATCTGAACTGTCATGAGCTGTCAGTCATTGGGTAGCTTGCTAAGTTTTCTGCAACCCAGAACCTCATCATACCAGAAGCAGCAACTGCCTTGTTTACCCTCATTCTTAGGCAATCTTTCTCTACATTATCATTCTGATCATTAATGTGCTTGGGTTGACAAGAGCCAAAGAAAATTCAAATGCAACCCAGAAACAACAGAAATGTGTCATCCTGGAAAGGACATATGGTCCGTCCAACCTAGGCACCTGCTTCTCATGATGAGTCATGCCAGATGTTCCAGGGGAAGATATAAGTCTCTGTTACACATGTGCTTTATGCAATTGTGCAATGATACATCACAAGGGAGTTTTCTTTTTCTGACCCTGGGTTAACCATCAGCTGCAGCCTAATATTTCAGGACACCAGCCCTTGAACTCATTACCCCTACATCCTTTATAGTACTCTTAAAAAAGAGAAGAAAGGAAAAAAGAATATTTGAGTATTTGTTCGATATGTTTTCCCATCAACCCTGGACCAAAGCAATTATATTTTCAGATAATATTTTTTGGTTTCCATTAAGGAAAGGGCTAGATATTTGATAAACAGACAATATTTGTTGGATAAAGTAGATAGATAAGAACTAGCTCACATTTGCAAATAGCTTAGAAACAAAAATCACTATACCAATAATGTTTAAAGTTGGCATTAAGTTTTAGATTCTGGTATTCCAGAATCTGTAGAGCTAACTAAGCATAATCCAGGTAAAATGACAAAAAAAAACTAAAAACAATTGCAAGAATTATAAACACTAACAATTTCTCTTTGATTATATATACTCCTGAAACAAATTCAATGAGCAAGAAGCATAATTATAGTATGGTTTATTCATTTGTTGAACAGATATTTATAGAGTACCTTCTCATTCACTGTGTTAAGCGCTAGGGAAGGAGTCATGGCTTTTACCATTATATGGTCCAAGAAAGGAAAATGGACTGTTGTTAGGGAAATAAATAGATAATATAATGACAAATTGAGATATATGTTCTAAAGGAAACAAGCATGGTTATAATAAAGAAAAACCAGACTCCTTACAGTAGTCAGGTAAATTTTCTCTAAGAGGTGACATTTAAGCAAAATGAAAGGTTAAGAAAATTAAGATTACACCAAGAGCAGGAGGGGAGTACTCAGAGTAAAGGAAATAATGAGGCAAGTCTTATGGGTAAAATCAAGCTTGGTGCGTTTTAAGAGCTGAAAGGAAAGAGAAGTCAGTGTGCCTGGGAGTAGGTAAGAATCAGATCTTGCAGGACTTTGTAAGTTATTGTAAAAAGTCTGGGCTTTATAATAAGTGAGATGGGAAGCCATTAAAGAACTTTAAGTAGAGAAATGGTTTGAACATTTTTACATTTTTTAAAGATCGCACTGGATACAAGGGGGAGAATATAATGGAGGAGGCAAAGAGAGTATGGGGAGGACTGTTAGAACACGGATTCTCTAACTTGAAAGTACACACGAACATCTGGTGACCTGGTTGAAAGCAGATTCTGAGTCTCCAAGTCCAGGGTGGGGCATGAGATTCTGCATTTTTTTTTTTGAGATCCTGCATTTCTAATAAGTTCTGAAGTAATGCAGATGCTACTGGTCCAGGGACCATGCTTTGAATCAATCACAAGGTATGAGAACACTTTTACAGGCAGTCCAGACTCTTGTCTCTTTCAAGATGGTGGCTTGAGCTAGGATGGAAAATGTGCTAATGGAGGAAATTTGACAGATTTGAGATACATCTGGGAGTTAGAACTATAGCATGCTTCTTTACATTGCAGCAGTGTATGTATTAAAAAGGCCTCTGAAACCAAAATTTCAGGGAACAAGTTCTGGTCTCAACACTAGGTATGGATGGAGATAACAGCTGAGGAATGAAAAGCAGAGACAGAAACTTTCAATGCATAGAACAGAGCTTAGCCTGAGGCAGATGCAGTGGGTGTTGAAGGCGGTGTTGCCTGGAGCTCAGCCTGATGGCCAGGGAGTTATCAGCAGTGTGTCAGTGAGAGTAGAAGACCACAGATGCAATGGAAGAAACCTGAACCTCAAACTCACAGATTTTATTCTGCCTCATTTTAGTTCTATGTCTCTGGGGAAAAAAAATCACTATTTTTCTCTTTCTTCATTTAATAAAATACGATGCGATGAGATCATGCACATGGAAACATTTAGCATGGCACCTGTCATATAATCAGAAGGTATTAATAAATATGAGGCAAATTATACTTATGGGTTTCCATGGGGGATCATTTCTGCTTCTTCTGCAAATATGAGAAAAAATTGCTTATATAGCGGTAGGAAGGAGTGATTTCACATCATGGAGTATCCCTGTGCAATCGATGTTATTTCTGCTCTGGTGAAGGTGCTTTCTGACAATGAATTTAGAAAGCCTGTTCTCAGAGGCGATAAATAAATATCACCTTTAAATTCAAAAATAGTCCACACTTCCACAAATGCTTCAAAGATAATTTTCAATTAAGTATAATATTTTTAATACGGAACTAAAAGAGCTTATCCATTCCCTTCACTGTACCTAAAAGCATCCCTAAAAGGTAGCAGACTTTTATGTTATTGAAACTCTTAGGAAGAGTTTGGCAAAACTGAGGCTGGCTCTTTCAGGTCACCCTGCAATGGCCAACAAGATTTTTTTCTTGATTCAATCTCAGTTTTCTACTGTTGTTTGTTATATTAGTTGTCCTAAGAACAGGGATTGTTGACTTTATCTTTCCTGATTATACTTACAGTCATTCATTTTTTCCACGCTTGCAGAGGGAATGGAAAATAGCTGGTCCCCATACTCTATTACTCAGGTCTGATGCAAAGTTAGGCTGACTTCAATTAAGCCTCTTTTGTAATGAACAGCAAATATTTGCATACAAGCAAAGTTCCAAAAGTCCTCCCAAAGCTGTTTCATCTCAAAGTGGGTAAAACATGACCCCTGTAAACATATTCTGCATCATTAATTCATAGGGATTATAGTCTTTCCAGTGATAGAGAGGCAAACTCAGTCTTTTCAAATTATAAGTTCAAAACAATTAGCTTCTTTAAAATCTTATGGGCTTTATAGCTCTCTCAGGGTAGGGAAGAATTTATAGAGTACATCTTGTACTGTCTTATGAGTTTATTTACTTGGTGGACCCTCTGCCTGAAATAAATGACCAAAGGTCTTCTCCCAAAACCCACCTTATCAACCCAGGCAAGGCAGATGGAGTCTCATTGCCCACGCCCTTTTTCTTTCTCTCCTCTAGAATAATTCTCAAATTCTGAAAGAAAGTCCCTAAAACCTCCATTGACAGTCCACTCTGATAGAAAAGAAGTAATTATTTTGGTCATTATCATTGTGCATGCTCTTTTAGGGAACATGTCCCAGATGTCATATGCAACTCTAGCCCTCTATAAGAACTTCTCATAAAACATTTCTAAGTCAATTTCTCAAATGCACAAAACCCCTCCAACTTATAGGAAACATCCAGGCGTTTCCCCACCCCGTGAAACAATCATTGTCCACTTCCACTCATGCAAGGGCAACATCAAGGAACCAAATATACCTACCACACAAACTATCTGAATCCTACAAACCAGTCCTTCATTTGGTCTCCTAATAAATAATGTCAAGTATTTGAGTTTCAGAGCTGAAAAATCTTTCAAGGACTTAGGCACTTATCTCTCTCCTGTACTTCTGAAATAGTCTTGATCAGGTTCTCCCTGCTTCCAGTTCACCTTACTTAAATCCATCCTACACACTGACCCCAAAGGGAGACATCCAAGATGCAGATTTGATCACGGTGCTCAGGGCAATGGTAGAGCTTGTATTTAACACATCAAACCCATTGATATTCTTCTCTGACTTTCTAACCTGTAAAACCTTTAAGGCAAGGATCAAGTCATATTCATCCCATTAATCCTAGAAGCTAACATCAGGCATGGCATTTAACAGATACTTCGTAAATGCTTTTTGAATGAGTAAATGTTAGTTTTTCAGAATCACAGATTCTCTTAAATGGAGATCAAGGAAGAAAGAGGGAAAAACATAGTAAATGACAAAGATGCAAAAGTACAGACTTTCTGTCACATCCTCCTTTTGTTCCACACAGCAGTTAGAGTAATATCCGAAATAAATACTTTATATCACAACCTCCTGCTGCATCCAAAGCTTCTGAGATCACCATCACATTCCAATAGATATGCAGGGAAGTCACATTTCTACCAACACATTACTACTGAAACAAAGCAAAGCTGTGCTCTAGGTTTTAAGTAGAATGGAATGGAATGTTTCCTGAACACAGTTTCACTAAAATGGATTTCAGTACATACCCTCCAGTAACAATATCTCAATGTCATCTGTTTCTCTGTGCCCACCACATACACACACACACACACACACACACACACACACACAGGTTTTTGATACTGCAAGTCTTACCTAGATATACGGGAGGTAAAGCTTACTCACTCTTAACTACCATTCCTCCTCAGCTCCCCTAACTGCATTATAATCATAGTCATTACTGCCTTAATGATAGTAATAATGCTTTGTGCTTCTCCAGCACTTCTCAGATGATCTCAAAGCATGACTGCATCGTGACTGTAAAAATTAAGAAGGTTTGCCTCCTCTGGAGATGGTGTTTATAATAAGGGCGGGAGCTCACAGACTTGTCTGACACCCACAAGTCAAAATTATGAGGAGGCTTGCACAGATTTGTTTCTTTTATTTAGCTAGGAAAGGGTGATTTTATGGACACAGGTCAAGACAAGTCTCCAGAGGGGCCCATCAGAGAAGAAAGACCTATTTCTTACCCAACACTCACTGACCTTATCAAATACATTTTATACTGACAAGGAGGAAGAAAAAATTTAATGCTTCCATAGTTTATTTCTGCAAAGTGCCTTTCGAGAATGACAGCAAATTGACCAGCTGCCTGATGTAGTCTTGGTCTCTGGTCTCAAGCCAAACTTTCTGTATGAATCAAACTTCTCTTTATCCCCATTTCATAAGATGCTTTCAAATTTCTCTCAATATATCACTGCAAGTTCTATATGGTCACTATTATAATGATCTTCCCACGATCCCAGGAAATCACTTAGGAAACTCTAGAAAACATAAGGAACCCAATTCACTCTTAATGGGGATTGATTGGCCCATCTTTGAGAGAGGTCTCAAGTCATGATAGGCAAAGATATATCTGCCCCAGTCTAGGAAGTTTCCCTCACCCATCTCTCTAGAACATATTCAGTAGTTACCAAGTACCCATGTAGTGTCAGGATAAGGCAAAGCACTGGGAACAATAATACGTAGAGATACAGGTAGTCTCCACTCGAGGAGTTCATATTCTTTCAGGTTAGAGATCACGAGAGGGGATAGAGATAATTGGTCCTGTTTCCAAACCATGAATGACTCAAGAAGTTAAGTTTCTATATGGCAGAAGAAAGATTAATTTAAAGTACAAATGAAATCATATTGTTCACTGACTCGAAACCCTTTGATACCTTCTCAGCACACTTAGGATGATATCTAAGTTCTAACCATGACCTACATAGAGGTCCTAATTCTCTTGCTTCCTGTCTGTTTCTCTAGTCTCATTCTCTTCCCTGTGACCCTTCCAACTGAAGGCACACTCACTTCCTTTCTCCTTCTCTAAAAATCTAAGCTTAATCACCTCCAGGCTTTTGCACTTGCTGCTCCGTCCTCTTAGAACATTATAGGACTTGCTCCCTCATTTAATTCAGCTCTCTCCAACTTCAACTTCTCAGAGAAACCTTCCTTGGCCACTTCCTCTAACATGGCTATCCAGTCTGTGATAGGTCATCTCTATCTTGTTAGCCTACTTTGTATTTCTTTGTCATACTTGTCCCTATTTGGTATTATAATGTATGTGTTCATGTGGTTAAGTGGTCACTACTGGGCCTCTCCAACAGAATGTAAGCTGCATATGGGCAAGGATTTTGTTGTGTTCATTACTGTAACCCAGGTACCTATATAGCTCTCTACACATAATATCTGCTAAATAAATATTTATCGATAAATAAATAGTGGAAAGGGTCTCTATATCCACATTTCACCTAACAATACTGTAACTGGATCACCTATTTGCTCTTATACTCTAGGAATTCTTTAAGGTCTTCAAGATGAGAAAAGAAAGGGCATGGGTTTTTACCTGTTAAACCAAGACACACTGATGTGGGCTTCAGGTAATATCTATGTGTCTGTATTCATCCTTTATTGCCCATAATCCCAGGTCTCTCTCTCCTTTACACATTAGGCACTATAATTATGATTTTATTACTGGAGACTGACTGTCCAGTCATCAGGAAGGATCCTTCACTGACGTGTGCTGCCTCATGGACATAGATAGGCCTGATAACTATACTTCTTTGTCTACATCTGCTCCTATTTCTTTTGAGCAGGCTTAAACTTGATGCATTCACATATCCCAAAAAAGTCTCCCCATGAGAGCAATAACAGGAGTTAGATTGCTTTCATAGAGTTTCATGTCTATCTTGTTAGCCTCTAAGGGTCAATTTTTTTTATCTTGCTTTATTGTGGGGTATTTCAAACTATCAAAACAAGTTTGTGCAATGAAAAAGCTACTTGGTTGGATTCACCAGTAGCCTGGCTGCCTATCTACAAACATAGACAATTCTTTGTGCAAAATGTTAGCCGGCAAAATGCAAGGCCACAAAAATTCAAGCCTGCCAAAATGAACACACAAATCATGAGATATATCGCATTGGTGCTTTTGAAATTCTGATAGGTTCAAAAAAGTCTTGGAACTTAGTGTAAACATCTCATTCATAATTGCCCAATTCTGTATCAAGCTACCTCCCCAACAATGACCATTACCTCCTTTCTACCCTAATGCCCAATAAGGATTTTGGTTCCCATTGCCAGGTGGCACCATTCTATGGCATGTGAGAAAACAGGCTGATGGCATAGTCTTTATACCTCTTTTCTGATTTAAAAATCACTTAACAGTCAGCTCGGTCTCATTGGCTGACTAATTCAGAAAATGTGGTTTACAGTCACAAAGTATAAGCCTTGTTTTCTTAGCAGTATTTCATGTCATCACCTGTCTTTCTAGAAAATGAGGTAAAATACTGCAGTCTTACAAGAAATATTTAGTAAAAATCATGATGTTGCTTTTCTTATGAAACTATATTGGGTCGAGCTAAAGATAATATCAAAAACTTCTTTTCCATTTCTGAACCTAAAAATGAACCAGAGTTATGTGTCACACATTCATCTGTTCATCCATTCACCTATCCCTTCATTTAGAGTTCTAACATGCACTAAACATCTACTCCAGGGAAGACTCTGCTGGAATTGCTGGAACTGGAATTCTAAGTATTAACAAGACATGGTACTTGCTCTAAATCATTTATCTACCTTCAACCAAAGTTTTTGTCTTCAACAACATCACTAGCTTTTAGGTCCAAACATATGTAGTCTGTGTAGCTTTACTCCTATTAATTCCCTTTTGTGACTCTCTACCAAAGCTTTAATTGAATCCATACTACATATCTATGATTCTTATACTTCCCTGATTGATTATTCATAGTCTATAATTTACAAAGTACTTTCATATATGGTATTTCATTTAATCCTCATAACAATCTGTAAGGTAGATATAAACCTCATTTTATTTCATTATTTTAAGTTTTTATTTTAATCACCCAGTGTTCATCACGAATCCACTTCTTAATCTCCACTGTCTATTTAACCCATCTCCCTACTCACCTCCCCTTTGGTAACCATCATTTTGTTCTCTGTCATTAAGAGTCTATTTCTTGGTTTGCCTCTCTCTCTTTTCCCCCTTTGCTCATCTGTTTTCTTAAATTCCACGTATGTGAAATCATATGGTGTTTGTCTTTCTCTTACTTATTTTGCTTAGTGTAATACTCTCTAGCTCCATCCATGTCATTGCAAATGGCAAGATTTCATTCTTTTTTATGGCTGAATAATAGTCTGTTGTATATATCATAAATTTCATTTTACAGAAGAAGCAGCAGGGCTTCAGGAATGATGTGTCACTTGCCCAAGACTACACATGGTCTTCAGGATAGAAATCGACATTTCTGACTCCACATATCTGCACTGTGGCTTTCAGTTATCAACTGTATTGTCTCCATTTAGTCTTCTTTGGTTGCATACCCCATTAGCAAATATTTATTAAGTGTGAACTAACTTATATCTGCTAGGCAGAGATAATGAATTCTTGCCAGCTTGGTCAATTTCTTCAGTTCTGAAATTGATCAAGTTGTTTACCTGTGTCCCCTGAATCTAGGACCAGTTTCCTCTATAATTTCTAGACGAATACTATAAATATCATGCAGAATCTGACTTCTTAAGTAAGTGTCCACTTCATCTCCATGTCAGAAAGGGTCAAAGCTTTTCTCCAGAACTCAAATTAGTTCTTAAGTTCTCTTATTTTGCATAGTAGCTTTTAGCCATAGACTCCTTTCCCCATGCCCCACCTAGAGAGAAACATAAGTGGATTAGAGGAGAAAGGATAAGTCGTATTGTGATTCTTTGGCAGTACTTGAGAAACACAGGCAGATGAGCAGCTGGATGCACCAGAACCCGCGGCAAGTGTAAATGGGGGGCCATGAATGTTCAGGTTACATAGACAGTTCTGTAATTTCTGCTTTTTAATCAGAACCACTTCCTTCATTACCTTCATCTCACACTTGCTGCTTGTTGAGCTACTTTAAACCCTAGTTCAGAAAGATGGCCCTTAAGATAGAAAGATGTGAAATCAAAAGCAGATGCTTTAATGTGCTGGGGTCATGTCTGGGTCTGGAAATGGAAACAGGACAGCAGGTTTTTATATTCTCTTGAGCAAATCCCAGTACATTCTTTAAAATGAAGCAGTCAAAAAATATAAATATTTCCATTAGTCAAAGGATACCAGACCAAGGTTTGTCAAATCAGTGACTGTGAGAACTTCTCCAAGTGGAAATGTTTACAAGAATGCTGAGGCAATCTTTGTTACCAAGAATTTTAGTGAGACACATGCACCCTTCTCTCTCATTTTCCAGATATTATGGCATGGAAAGATAAAGAAAACAAGAATTAAAGGACACAGGAGCTGAAAGGAAAAGGGTGGGGAAGGTGAAAAGAAATGAAGAGAGAGGGTGGCTGGCATAAAAAAGAATAAGGTTTGAAATCAGATAGTCATTAATTTAAATTCTGGCTTTTTCTATGTGTCTTTGCCCAAATTGTCTTATCTCTATAGTGGACATAGTTACATTTACTGTACGATAAATGTAAAGATTGAATGAGATATTGAATGAAACAAACCAGCATGGTGCTTGACAGAAGATCCTCAATAAAGACAGATGGTAGTGACTTTTTTTTTTTTTAGTAAAAGGATTAAAGAAAGAGAAGAAAAGATGTTCTTACTGAATAACATGTCATTCTCGAACCAGATTTTTAAGACCTTTCTATTTATAAAAAGCTACCTGGATAGTCCAGAATCTTTGAAATGGACTATTATTTGAACTATTCTGATAATTCTATAGTGTATGGATAGAAAGGTAAAGCTGTCCAAGATAACTGAAAAAAAAGTTTTTGAGTGCACTGTTCTCAATCAGACTCACCTGTGGAACTTTTGAAAGAAACCAGATATCCAGGTCTGACCTCTACCTAATTTATTTTCAGTAGGTCTTGGGCAGCACTTGGACATTTGCACTTTTTTTTTTTAAGGTCCACATGTATTCCAACACCCAAACAAGGTTGTGAGTTTCTGTTGCAAATACTACATAAAGCTGGGCATTTGGGTACTGTGCTTTTTCTTATAAAGTTAACCATTTTGCAAAGTTTGTTTTCAAAATCCAAATGAACTTATAATGCATTTGTTTTTAAATATGCAACAAAAATTGTTCCAAATAAATTTTAAAATGAAATGCCAGAAACTTGGGAAAATGTACTCAGTGGGCCAAGAAAACAAAAGAATGGATGGTGATGAGAGTTTCCCTTCTCTTTCATCAGGTTCCACTTAGCTAAGGTCAGTCATGAAATTGTAGATAAACAAACAAAGGAACTTACATTTAAACATAGTACATTCCTAACAGGACTTCTCAGCACAGGGGAGAGGGGCCATCTCGGTGTTTCCCTGTCTCATGGAAGGACCAGCTGCTTCTCATCGCTTGGGGAGCAAGTTATGAAGGACACTAGTGACTTATAATTAAAGTGAAGAAATTCCATTCAGATGTAATCATAAAGGGAAATGACAGAGACACGAAAGAAATGAAGAAATTAAAAAAAAATTTAAACCCACTAAAACCTTAAAGGCCTGAAGTGACCCCAGATTAAAAAAAAAAAAAAAAAAAAAGACAGATTGGCCTTAAAAGAATTATCCTTTTGATAGGAAAGCCACATCAATTGAAATGAATTTTGAGAAAAGAAGGTTGAGTTGGTAAGAAAAGACTATCTTTGATTTATTTTTTAAAATGTCTATTTATTTTTGAGAGAGATAGAGATAGACCACAAGTGGAAGAGGCACAGAAAGAGAGAGAGAGAGAAAGAGAAAGAGAGAGAGAATCCAAAGGAGGCTCCAGGCTCTGAGCTGTTAGCACAGAGCCCCTGACACGGGCTCTAACTCACAAACCAGGAAATCATGACCTAAGCCAAAGACACACATTTAACCAACTGAGCCATCCAGGTACCCCAACAAATATCTTTTTAATAGCTTAACAATACATATCAGCTGGTGAAAAAGGAAGGGTGGTGGCTCATGAATCCCCTCATTATTTACCTTCTTTAGGACATTGGAGGCTTGTATAGGAGTTTCCAACACTGACTTTACTAGTAAGCTTAGTCTTATCCAATAAGTTTAAGGTAAAATCACTTTGAGATACCCTAAATATTTTCCATTTCTCATAAACATTTAGATATAATGGAAGTTTTTGTTCAATATTTCATTTTATTCCATGGCTTATTTGCTTTCTCTCTACTACACTCTGTCTTCTTTCTCTCCTTCTCTCTTCAAAGAAGAGAGAAAAGGTCTTTCTATGTTCTTAAGATATTGAAGGGAAAACACACCTCTGTGATGACAAAAGAGATCAATTTTTCATTGAAATAGTACATTTTTGAACCTGAAAGGAAATTACAGAAGCAACCTAGCCCCATAGACATTGCAATACCTATGGCAAAGGCACCATCCAAAATATTTCTGTGGGTCATTAGTTGAATTAGTACAGTGTGGGTATATGGCAAAAGAGTGGCCTGATATGGAAAAGGAGAGAAAACAATGATGTATCAAAGATATTTGCACCGTTTGCTTGCCAAGTTACCAAAGCACTGGCCTCCTTTTGGCAGCAGAGATAGCTAGAACCCTGCGGCTTTAACTTTTATATTCCTATACTGAAAGAATACTGACTCTACATTGATTTGTATCACTGGGAATAACTTTACATTATAAATGGCTAGTTCTCTTGTTTGAATACTTGGGAACCTATCTTCAATGCACAGATGTTAATGAAAGTCTATTAAGACTTGCTTACTAGATTCCATCAGTTGTTTTGATAACAGCACATTCCTCAGCTTCACTCTTCAGAAGAAGCATGAAATAGAGGAAATCACATGAACTGAAAGAGCAGTGGAGACCCCATTTTAGACCCAGCTCCACCACAGTCCATGTGACTTCGAAAATAATAAGATTTACTGAGAAATTAGTATTTACCAGGCACAGATATTAGCATCTGACATGTTAAGTATAGTCTATATAATAGCTATAGGAATTAGATGATACTATTATGTTATTGATGTTGAAACAGAAACAGAGAGAGTTTCAAATGGCTAGTTAGTGAAAAGCCAATACTTGAACTCAGGGTGCTAGCTGTTCAGTCACGTTCTTAACCTCTATGCAATATCATTCCTCGGCATAATTTAATCTGTCTGACCCTCAGTGTTCTAATCTATGAGAATATAAAGATTGTGATGATTACATAATACATGAAATGTCCTTAACTTTTAAATACTTATCCTTAAGAGCACTTCTAATCTCAGTCAGTCATGAGGAAGTAACATAGACTAGATTTATCCTCCTACCTTAAACAAGAAAACCAGGGAGACGGGGTGGGGGGATGGTGGTGGTAATGAAAAAATGCTATTCAAATATTTGACAACCGGCAACACAGGCCAGTGATCCCTGAGAAAAATGAAACAAATAAAATGATCTCTATGACTGCCCCTGACTACTGCCTGCAGAGTTTCCAGGCTAAAATACAGAAAAGTGGATCCCAAATAGAACCAGAGGTCTTTCCAAATTGAGGAGACAAGAGATTGGAATTCCAGGAGGTAAAAGAGCTAGAATTAGTAGGGCAGAATACTAGAGAGGGGGTTACACAGAGACCAGCACCCAGAAATCTGGAGAGGGGGTGACCTTGGGTTTTTGGCTGAATACTGATGATCATGTGTGTGAGAGGAAACTATCCAAGGGTAAGGGAAGAAGAGGTTAACAATTCCTGAAACTCACACAGGACAGAGAATAGTGCTGTTCCAACCACACTGAGTAGAAAACTCTCCTTATACATGAGGTATTGAGTCCTCAGTATGGCATTTCCTTAGAAGTAGGGCTAAATTAGTCTTAGAATAAAGGCTGCCTTTGGGTCTGTCCTAATGAAACTTAACAGCAAGGCTTAAGGGGTGCTTGGGTGGCTCAGTCAGTTGAGCATCAGACTTCAGCTCAGGTTATGATCTCATGGCTTGTGAGTTTGAGCCCTGAGTCGAGCTCTGTGCTGATAGCTCAGAGCCTGGAGCTCGCTTTGGATTCTGTGTTCCCCTCTCGCTCTGCTCCTCTCCTGCTCACGCTCTGTCTCCCTCTTTCTCAAGAATAAATAAAACATTCAAAAAAATTTTTTAAAAAGCAAGACTTAAAAGGATCAAACTGATTCGAGAAATTTAACTGTAACCTAGAACAAAGCTAAATAGTACTTAATGAATAAAACAAAATTCATCATACAAGTACATATGGTTCACAATGTTGGCATCCCATCAAAAATTACCAGGAATGCAAATAAAGAGGAAACTATGACACATTTTTAGGAGATAATCAATCAGTAGAAATAGGTCCAGAAATTAAAATATGACAAAATTAGTAGACAAGGACATTAAAACTATAAATTGCTGAAACCAGTAATGAAGAGAAAATCTTAAAAACATTCACTGAAAAAGATATTACATACAGAAAACTGAAGGTATTAATGACAGCAGACTTCCTTTGAGAAACTATGAAAGTAATAAGACAGTGTAGTGATAGCTTTAAAAACACTGAAACCAATAAATAAAAATAACAAATAAATAAATAAATAACAAAACACTTTCAACCAAGAATTCTACATTTTACTCACGAAAAGTATATATCAAAAATGAAAATGAATTAAAAACTTTTTCACACAAACAAAATTTTAAGAATTTATCACTAGCAATCTTTCAGACAGAGGGAAAATAATACCAGATAGAAATTTGAATCTACACAAAAACATGAAGAGTACCAGAAATGCTAATATGTGAGTAAATATATAAAATGTTCTTTGCCTTTGTTAAATTCCTTTCTTTGAAAGATAATTCAAGGCTTAAAATAAAAAATAGTATAGAATGGACTTCGCAATATATGTAGAAATAAAATGTATGATGCTAACATGAAGGATTTGGCTTGGCAGGAGTCACTTGATTTGAATTTAATGATGTACAAATGGGAATATTTATACAAATTCAATCATTTCATTGAAAGCATTAGCATAGGCTGCCTGGTGGCTCAGTCAGTTAAGCATCCAATTCTTTTTTTTTTTTTAAGTGTATTTATTTATTTAGAGAGAGACAGCAAGAGTGGGAGAGGTGCAGAGAAAGGGGAGACAGAGAATCCCAAGCAGGCTCCATGCTGTCAGTGCAGAGCCCGATGTAGGGCTTGAACTCACAAAGCTGTGAGATCATGACCCGAGCCTAAACCAAGAGTTGGCCACTAAACTGACTGAGCCACCCAGGCACCCCAAGCTTCCAACTCTTAATTTTGGTTCAGGTCATGATCTCAAGGTCCATGAATTTGAGCCCTGACAGCACAGAGCCTGTTCGGAATTCTCTTTCTCCTCTCTCTCTGCTCCTCCCCTTCCTTGCTCACGTTATTTCTCTCTCAAAATAAATAAATAAAAACTTTGAAAAGAAAAAAACACAAAGCACTTAGCATAATGTCTAGAACAGAGTCATTCATTAATGCTAATCACCGATCTTACATATATTCCTGAGTAATTTTATATGGAACATATGAGTACGTTACTCAGTGCCATAACAAGCCATACTGAGGTTGAGGCAAAAGGGGAAATCAGAAATACTGATCCTGTTATTTAAATTTTGATTTTGTGTTCATCGTGGACTTCTTGCATTAATTTTTATTTTTTAAAATATTGTATTAACATATTACTAATGGGGAAGGGGTTGATGCCTAAGTCTAGTGCCTCACCCTAGTCCCAGCTCTGTATCACTATGTAATTAAAAGAAGTTGGGAAGAGATATATTCCTTGATTACATAACCCACTGATCAAATACTGTGGAGATACAGCCATGGCCTCCTGCTCTGAAAGAATGGGAGATGTTAGTGTCCTGAGAGTGAAGTGTTTTTTCACTATTCAAGGAATTTCCTGTACCTTCTTTCAAATATGCTGCTGTCCTAAAAATGTTTCTAGAAAAAATTCAGTTTGCTTAAAAGTTATTTGCACAACTCTTCATAAAAATGTTTTGCTGGCAAAATGACCTCAAACAAGAATCGCAATATGGCAATAGTCAGTGTTCAGTTTGTCAGATATTGTTCTGAGCATTCTACATATGCAAAATGACTTCTCTCAACAGTCTTATGGAATAGGTACCATTTTTAATCTCTACAGATGAGGAAACCGAGGTTCTTTAAAGTTACATGACTTTCCCAACATCACACAACTGAAAAGTGGCAGTCAAGATCTTCAACTAGGTCCTCACTCTTAAGCACCACGCTAGATGGCCTTCCACTCCCAAACTTAGGAGGCAGAGATCAGAAAACCACAGGATGTTGGTAGGCAACAAACATGTCCAGGACTCTTTAGTTCCTGCTTTTTATGCTCTCAGATATTGACTAGTAGCATGGATGGGTAAACACGTCAACAGCTGGCTCCATTATCTAAAGATTCAGGAACATAAAAGAACATTCTCAGTGACTTGTAGTTAAACCAGCTGATCATTGGGAGAGACACACAATACACACACATACATCCTTGGAGTATACATGGGAATTCATTCCACTTGTCAAGAGAGATTTGCGTAGAAGCAAGAACACTTGGATCACTTAGGCATGTGCCCCCTTTTTCTCATTACGATATCTTTGCCGTCATGAAGTCCTCTGACAGCATATCAATTTGGGAAATGGTATCTGTGTTGAAAGCTTGATGAGTACATCTTATTTTTAATGCTAACTAATTCTTGCTTGCAGATAATCCTCTTCGAGTGATGTTTACATAAGATACACAGAAATGACAGGATAAAAATAGTTACTATGAAATTCTCCACAGGCTATAGACAGCTTTAACTTTTGGCAAAAGGACTTTATTATTTACATACTCAGACAAATATAGGTCACACTCTTCTCAGATTATTAATGTTCTTCTGCAAATAACTGACAGTGTGTAAATGCACCAACTGAACCCCTTACTGTGTCTTAATTAAATTCTAGCAATCTTGTTCAGAGTCTTGTATATTTGGTTTATCTTAGGATCATCACTAATATATATCAATAATATTGCAGTCAGAGATCTTTTATTGCCTTTTTTTTAAAAAAACAAATGCGATCAGAAGTAATTTATTTCCAGTGATAGATAATGTCTAATGCCAGAATCTCAACTTTCCAATCCCTGATGGTCCAAATGTCCATAAACTTCAAATAACATCAACTCAAACGCCATAACCCTAGTACAGAATTAGGTACGGATTCTGAAACAGAAGTAAAGAGCACACTGGTTTACATTAAAACAGTTATTTCTCTGTCAAATCCTCACAGCAAGAACAGAATCTCAGTTCAACTTTTTTAGGCCAAATGAAGCATCGTGTTTATAAATAAAGCCTTCAGTCCTTTTCCTCTCTATGCAGTAAATTCTTTGCAACCTCTGGCATTTGCAGTATGAACATTTGTCTGATTTAGTTGCAGGACAAAGGTACTCTGTTATGGAAAAATAAGCATTTCTTCACTCACCCAAATCCCCAAACATTCCTAAAGCGTAGGTGTCCTATGGGGTATGTGGTAGGTGGAATAATGAACCCCCGATATATGTCCACATATGCATTCCTAGAACCTGCGAATACGTATATTACATAGCAAAAGGAACTTTGCAGATGTGATTAAGGTTAAGGACCTTCAGATGATGAAATTATCCTGGGTTATTCAGGAGGGCCCAATTAATAACATGGGTTTTTAAAATAGGAAGACTTTGTCATTTGGGTTTAGAATCGGAGAGAGAGATAGGAGTACAGAAGAATGGCCAGAGAGATCCGGTTTGCTGGCTTTAAGACAGAACAGGGACTGGAGTTGGGTTCCCTCATCTGTGACCATGAAATCCAGCATTGCTTGACAGCTGCAACCCTATGCTTGTTGAGTAGCATGTCTTGCAGGAATGCAGAAGCAGGAAGCTTACCAAAGGAGGGACTCAACTACAAAGACAGGTGAAGACCAAACCTAACTGGGGTCTACACCAAAGTAGACCTCAGTGCTGACTTTTCGCCCATTTTTCTATCACTGTAATCCTAAAATTCATACCCCAGGGTGTAGATTTAACATGCTAACGTGACATGTACACATTCTCTCTACTCTGCCTGTGGGCCCAACTTCTTGTATCTCTCTCCCACCTACATGCTTAGATGTCACTCCTTTCCTGCTTTAGCCTCTTTAAAAAAATATTTCCTGGCTGTCTTTCTGAGAATCAGCATGAAGGACCTGTGCCGTTTCCCTTGTGGAGCATAAGCCTTGCATGGAAATTCTCATTTGGCCCCATTTGGTTCAATTACTTGGAGACACCAGGGACTGGAGTCAGTAATAGCTTTGAAGATAGAGGAAGGGACCACAAGCTAAGGAACATGAAACTCTCTAGAAGCTGAAAAAGGCAAGAAAACAGACTTTCTTCCCCCTAGAGCCTTCAGAAAGAAATACAGTCACAGCAACATCTTGATTTTAGCCCAATCACACCTGTGTCATACTTTGAACCTGCAGAACTATAATAAATGTGTGTTTTAAGCTACTAAATTTGTAGTGATTTGTAACAGCAGCAATAGGAAACTAAGACAAAATATATTCAAGTTAAGAGGCAACTCAGTCGCTTCACAAGGACTATCACTGCACCTTTACAATAGATATTTTTAGCATCTATTCCCACCAAAGGATATGCATTGTGATAATTAATTTTACGTGTCAGATCAACTAGTCATGAGGTTCCCAGAATAAACATTATTTCTGGGTGGGTCCTTGAGGGTGTTTCCTGATGAGATTAGCATTTGAATCATAGACTCAGTAAAGCAGATTTACCCTCCCAAATGGGCATAATCCAAACCAGTCAGGGCCTGGATAAAACAAAAGGTGAAGGAAGAGGTAATATTCCCTTTTTGCTTTCTACTAGCCTAAACTGGGAAATCTTATCTCCTCGTTTCTAGCACTCTGAATACGATTTATACCCTTAGTTTCCCCTAGTTCTCAGGCCTCAGAATAAATTATACTATGGACTTTCTTGTGTTTCTAGCTTGTAGATGGTACACTGTAGGACTTTTTCATCCCCATAATCTGTGAGTCAACACAATTCCTCAAAATAAATATATATATTTATCTATATACATACAGCTATACACTGATCTTACTGGTTCTGTTTCTCTGAAGAGCCCTAATACAAGATTTCTTCTTTTTACACGGAACCATGTATACTATTAGGACATAAAGAGTTCTTTAATCTCCTGTTTTCCAGGAAATAAAGAGTATTCTTAGGTACTGAAACCAAAACCATAGAACTGTAAACCTCCAACTTCAACAATTTCTCATCCGTCTCTAAGATACAAGATCCCAGAATTTCCTAACAATTAGCACTTTGACTTCTCAAATCTTGCATTTGCCCTCAGGTTGTAAGGGTAAGAGGTGGGTAGGGGAGGAAAGGTAAATGACATAGGCCTGAGTCCTGGGGTGATTTCCTTAGAGCACCAGGGTTTCAAATCTACCAGGCAGATCAATTTATCATTTACTCGTTCCTTAAGCAAAAGTAAAACCTTAGATGGTGAATAACTTGTTCTGTGAGTGTTCTGCGAGACAAACAAACATTTCTAATAAATTTTAACTTGATAAACAAACGATGCCTTGCAATACAAGTAGTACATGACACTGAATGAGTAGTACGTGATGCCAATGGTTCTTGAAATTTGCTTTGATATACGAGTGCTTTGGATTACAAGCATGCTTCTGGAATGAATTATGCTCACAAACCAAGGTTTTACTGTGTTGATTGTGCATCTATAACTTCCAGGCACTGTGCTAGGCGCTGGGGATAGAGTGGTGAAGGTGACAGGCTGTGCTTACATCCCAGAAGGTGGAATTTTAATGAGTTTAGAGAACAATGAGAGCTAATAGGGCTCTAAGAACTTCTCTCCAGCTCATGAGCACCTGGGCAAGAATTTTCCTCTACGAGTATGAAGAAAAATGACTTAGTAACTAGCAAGACTCACTTCACCCTCCAGGTGACTTCTACCGTTGCATCTAAACCCTTTCCAGACCACAGAGATCTTACAACTTTATTCTATTCTCTGCTCTACAAAATGCTTTCCCTATGCATAAGCTGAGCAAGCCCTTTAACCTGGTTATTTTCAAATTCTAGTGTGCAAAAGAATCACTTGGAGTGCTTGTTTAAAATGTAATTTCCTGAGCTGTCACCAAGATAGCCCGATTAGGTGGGTGTGACATGAGATTCAAGATTCACTGATTTAATTCCTACATGTTTCATATTTATAAAAATAATGCTATGGTGTTATTACCTTTTAAAAAATATAATTTTTTCTTTATTCTGAATTTTAAAACTGTTTATTCATGTTGAAGAAAAAAATCACACAAACAGTAAATCAGCCGACCTTCTATTATACAGAGATAGCCACTGTTAACATTTGGTTGGTCTTCTTCAATTTATTTCCTAAGTGCATTAAAAAATACTTGTATTTATGCTGTATATAAAGCTCTGGGCTGAGGCACCGGGGTGGCTCAGTCAGTTAAGCATCTGACTTGGCTCCGGTCATGATCTCATGGTTCATGAGTCAGAGCTCCATACTGGGCTCTCTGCATCAGCACAGAGCCCATTTTGGATCCTCTGTCTCCCTTTCTCTCTGTTCCTTCTCTGCTGCTTCTCTCTATATATTTCAAAATAAATAAATAAACTAAAAAAAAATAAATAAAGCTCTGGGTCTTGCCAATTTCAAGTAAATATTATAAACAATTACTTATATAATTAAATCCTTCACAAATGGACTAGCTTTTATTAGTCTTCTTTTAGGTTGCTTAGTAAAGCTTATGAATTTTCTTTCTGTCAACTAGATATACTTCACGATAACCTTATTCTTAGATATTTTCAATTTCTGTGACTACTAAGAAACTATTTGTATTGTTTTCACATTTTAAAATATAAACATGTAGGAAATCTACTAATTCTTATGTGTTTAAGTTTTAGAAGGATATCTTATTTCATTCTTTTGCTAGTTCTACTTAGCATTTAAGTTGATTTAGCTTCCTATATGATCTGCAAATAGTAATTGTCTCATCCTTTCTAATATTTATAACTCACTGACTTTTCTTACCTTACTCCATCTGTTAAAAAGCAATAGTAAATAATTGGTAATAACTGATATATTTACTTTATTCCTGATTTTGACATTATTCCAGCCTTTCACCTTTAAATACATTTTCTATTTATTTCAGACCGATAATTTTAGCCTTTTAAGCAAGTTTTCTCTTGTCATAGGTTACTAAGGCTCTTACTTTTAAGGTCAAGAGATGCTGTATTTTACCAAAATTTTTGCATCTACCAAGAAAACAATATATATATTTTTTCTTATCGGCCTACTCTGGCTTAGTGAAACAAATTGAGAAGATGTCCATCTTGTACTAAGCTTTGTTTCAGAGCATAGATTATCTTTCTTCAAAGATTTTAAAGAATATGCCTTTAAAAAACAAAATTAAATTTCTGAAATTTATTTTTCATGCCGCGATTGTGAAAAATAGGTTGACTGAGTATAAAAATTTTAAGTCATATTTTCCTCCTCAAAATGTGAAGACTGTCTCATAGCATTTAATATTGTAAAAGAGATTTAATTCATAAACAACTTGTTTCATCTGCTTGAATGTTTGCAAGTGTAAGGGCTAATCAGGACTAACTCCATTTTGTTTAAGGGCAAACTGAGACTGACTCCATTTTGAGTCCCCAGTGCCTGCACAGAAGCTTAAAACCTGCAACCTTCCCGTTCCAAAAGAACCATGCCCAGTGACCTATGTAACAGGACTCTGACCCTTCCTCAGCCAATCGGCTAAGGTCACGACCATCACCCCTCCCACTACCCTAGACCTCTTTAAAACTCTTGGGCTTTTGAAACACGCTCTCTCTCTCTTGACCCACTGCTGCGTCGGTACAGGTATGAGATAGAGCTCGAGCTAGCTCAAATAAAGGCTTTTTGTTCTTGCACTGGGCTCGGCTCCCTCGTGGTTCTTGGGGTTCCTGAATTCTGGGCATAATACAAGAACTTTTCCTTTTTTCCCCAAATTTAAAATATGTTGAATTTAAGTATAGGTGCAATTTCTTTTTATTTTGCTTGAATTTTATCTGGTAACTGCTTGAAAGATAAAAACTCAAATGTTCACCTGTGGGAAATTTTCTCCTCTTCATATATTTTTAATTATTTATCTGTCCTTTTTTCTCATATTACTAGATTGAATAGCCTGGAGCTACTCTTCATATTTCTTATATTTTCTCTTATAATTATTAAACTTTTACACGAGTTTTATGATAATTTCTCAAAGATAGTTAAGATAGTCATGATAGATTTATCCATGTGTTTTCCAGTTTGTCTTCCATGTTTATTATGGGCGCTTTGAGTGAACTAGGAATGTCCCTATGAAATATCAGCTTCAAGTGTGTCTCTACTTCATTTAATAGGCTATTTCAATCAAGCACAAACTATAGGCACCATAGCAGTAGCTCAAAATATATGTATCAGATTTTACTGACGTTAAGATTTGTGTGCCACTTCCTATATCTGCTCATTATCCCATGATTACATTGTCCCAAGTCTATGTCACTCTGAAGAAAGAACCAAACAGCCCCTGAGTCCCCACAAGTAAAGAAAACCTGCCTGGTAAAAATCCCTTTAATATATGCTAGCACAGTCTCTCCTTTATTAGATACTAAAATTATTAAATTTAATTGTATAATAAAATTATTTATGGTATGTAGACCTAGTGTTCAGTGTGATAAGGAGTTTCCCTTCTTATTATGGCCCTTTGCAAATGGGCATGTGGAACAAGGACTAAAGTGACAGATTCAGACCATGTCATCATATGAAAAGAACATGATTATTCTCATAAATACCTCAACATAAAGGCAAAAAACAAAAGAGTGGAGGATTAAAACGAAGCATTCAAAAACGATTGGATAATAGCAATGGTTTAACATAAATATTACTAAAGTCCAAGAGAGAAAGAATAAAACATCAAAAACATCAAGACATGGCTAACAATTTTCTAAAACTAATGAAAGACAACATACCACAGATCTGATAAGCGCAGAGAATTTCACACTGGATAAACATGAAAAAACACACCTAGACACATCATGGTCACACTGATGAAAAGTAAAGATAACAATAAAATCTTGAAGATAGACAAAAGGAATATACACAAGGAGAAACAAAGATATGAATTATGCCAGATATTTTGTTAGAAATTATACAAGCCTAAAGGTAATAGACTTATGTATTTAAAGGATGGAAGGGGAAAAAAATAACAAAATAAATAACAAAAACAAAAAACTGCTGACCTAGAATTTTGTATTTAACAAAAATATCTTTCAATAATGACAGGAATGTAAAGTCTTTCATACAACCTAAAGCTGAAATAATTGTTAGATGTGTATTCAAAAATATTTTTTAAAAATCATCAAAAGAAGTATAATACCATTAAGAAATATGGATCTTACATAGAAAAATTAAGAGCAAGAGAAATAGCCTTTTAAAAGGAGGCTCTATAAGAAAGACACATTGTTCCTGTTTCAATTGCTTTAACAATAATTAACTGTCTAAAGCAAAAATAATGTCTTGCTGGATTTATAAAATGTAGAAGTAAAATGTATGAAACGATAACACAAAGAGGAAATTAAAATATATTGTTGAAAGTTTCTTATGCTATATGTGAAATAATATGTCAACTATTTTAAGTGAAAGTTATATATTTCAACCCTAGAGCAAACTTGAAAAAAATGTAAAAGAGGTATAACTAATCAGCCATAATGAAAATAAAATTGAATCAAAAAAAGTAGAAAAAGAGGAAAAGGGGAACTAAGAATAGACGGGCAAGTAGAAGAGAAGCAGCGTGTCAAATCTAAGCCTGTCAGCAGTTGCATTAACATAAATTGTCTAAACACCCCAATTAGAAGGCAAAGATTGTTAGACTGAATTTTTTTTTAAAGCAAACACAACTATATTCTATAAGAATCCACTTTACCCATAATGACATAGACAGGCGAATAGTAAGAAGTTGAGAAAAGATGCCATGCAGACACAAATCACAAGAAAGTGGGAGTGGGGCACCTGGGTGGCTCAGTCAGTTAAGTGTCTAACTCTTGGTTTTGAGCTCACAGTTCATGTGTTCAACCCTACTTGGGGCTCCATACTAATAGCCCAGAGCCTCCTTGGGATTCTCTTTCTCCCTCTCTCTCTGCCTCACCTCCTCTCTCAGAATAAATAAATAAATAAGCTTTAAAAAAAGCGAGAGTAGCTGTCATATCAGAAAGACTTCGGCATAGAGAATACTTCTAGGCATATATAGGGACATTTCATAATGAAATAACAACTGTAAGTATGATTGCACCCAAAAGCAGAACTTTAAAATACATAAAACAGAACTAAAAGAAAAAGTCAAATCTATAACTCTTGTTGGATATTTCCAAACTCTTCTCTTAATAATTCATGAAACAATAGAAAATCAATGAGGATATAGAAAATCGGAACAACGCTATCAAGTAGCTTGAAAAGATAGGATCTTTCATTCAGCAACAAAATGGCACGCCTTATTTTCTAGTAATATGGAACATTCATCATGATGGGCTATATTCTGTGCCTGAAAATGAATTTCAACAAATTTTTAAAATTTTAAATCATATAAAATAAAATTTCTGACCACAATAAAAAGCTATATCAATAACAAAAAGATATCTAGAAAATACCCCAATATTTAGGAATTATAAAATTGTCTACTCGTTAAGTCTCTCAAATGTATCTTTTTTCTCCTTAAACCTAAATCTATTTTTGAGGTTTTGCCTCAGAGGACATCACCACCTTCCCATGCTCTAAGACATTAAACTTTTCCAGTGTTTTTCTTTTATTAATCCCCCAAGCCCACCTATCAAACATAGACTAATCTGTTGACAGACCTGTGATGCCGCCTCTGAAAAATTTCACAGTCCCACTAAGCCCCAGTTCAGGTTCTTATTACCTCGCCTGTGGCTATTCTATCAGCTTCCAAACAATCTTCCTTCTTTCATTTACTCCTTCAACCCAGTCTTACAACAAGAGTTATCTTCCTAAAACAGGGTTTCCAATGAAGTGTGCACAATAATCTGTTAATCCTTTTACATATATTATCATAAAAGCATATCTGTGACCAAAAATATTAGGAAAACATAACTTATTACATCCATTTCTTTGAGCCTTATAATGCCTCTTGGCATATTAAGATTATTTGAAGTATTGCAGAAAAAAAACAAAATTGTTTAACTTTGTTTACCTACCATGTCCCAAATTTGTTTGAAAATTACATTGTTGTTGGCTTTCTTCATATAATACCTACCAATAATCTAAGAATAAGTGTTTTAAAAATGTCCTTCAGCAAATACTTTCCTAAATCATAACATAACTTCACTTTTTTCCTCCTTTAAAAATCTGATGGTTAGAAGTGGTTATGAAATGACACCCAAGTTCTGTTGCCTAGCTACAAAGTCTTTCATGGTCTGGCTTCAACCTTCCTTTTGCGCCTGTCTTCCTTATACTCCCCATCTCAGTCCACCAAATTGCTCATGACTCAGCAATTCTGGACTGGTGTCCATGACTCAAAAATACTTTGTACTTTCTTCCTGCTCATCTTGTTCTTTCCCCCTGTGTGCACTATTTAATTGCACCTATCCTTCCATATCCAGTCCAAATATAGCATCATCCTCTAATGAGGTATCATTCATTTATTCAGAAAATGATTATCTACTAAGTGCTAGGTACTGGATCTATTCCAAGAAAGTTCCAGTAGGCATTATCTCTCTTTCCACAGTAATTCAACAGCAAGCTCTGCCTATATTACATCTTTGCTTACATTTTACATATATTAAAACACTTATCAAAAGCTGGTCCTCAAGCACACTACGCATTCTCCTGCCTAAGGTTTCCAGTTGCTATTCCCTCTCCTGGACTACTATATGGCCGCTTCCTTACTTCTTTAAGGTCTTGATACAAATGGGATCTTCTCCATGAGTCCTCTCTCACCATTAACACTGTAGCTTCCCTTCTCTCTTTTTTACTTTACCTTATTTTTCACATAATATTTAACATATGTTATAATATAAATTTTGCATATGGGTGTGTTGTAAAGTCCATAATCACGGGGATCTTTACCTATCTCATTCACTGCTATATGCTTAGTACCAAAAACAGGGCTTCCTACTTAGCGGGTATATGGCTAATTTTTTGTGTCAGCTTGGCTACACCATGGTAACCAGATATTTGGTCAAACGCAGGTCTAGATGTCACTGTGAAGGGATTTTTCGATGAGATTAACATTTAAATCAGTAGATTTTGAGTAAAGTAGGTGAGCCTTCATAATGTGGGTGGGCCTCATTCAATCAGCTATAGGCCATAAGAGAAGAAAAAAAACACCACCTCAGCTCCCCCTAGGAAAAGGGAATTCTGCCTTCAGACAGCATTCAAGCTGTGGTACCAACACTTTTCTGGATATCCAGCCTGCTATCCTATTTTGTCAACTTCAAACTTGCCAGAACCCACAATCTTCTTAGCCAATTCCTTAAAATAAATCTACTTATCTCTTTTATATGATACGGATATTTAAATCTATCTCTGTCTCTGTCATCTGTCAATCTCTCTATCTCTCTACCTACCTACCTATCAAAAGAGAGATACTACTGATTCTCTTTTTCTGGGGAACTCTAATACAGTAGGTGCTCAGTAAATATTTGTTGAATAAATAAATGGTTTATCATTAGTTATTTATAGCTTAGACTCTGAGCTCCTTGAAGGGAGTATAACTTATCCTTCTATTTATTTGGTGTCTGACACCATTATCCATCCATCCATCCAACATATATTGTTGCTTACTGACCTCATACCAGACATTAAGCCCATTTCACATACATGCCTTGTACTTCTCTACCTATGGTTTTAACCTTCCCCCAGCCCTGTTCAAATACAACATCTTCTATGAATAGGAAGCCATTCATCTATTCGGCAAACATTAATTAAATGTCTACTGTGTACCAAGTACTGGGTTATGTTTGTTGAATAAACATATGAGCTTCTAAAAAGAAAGGGTTACATAAAGAGAAAGCATGATTAAGAAAAACATGTTCATTAAAGCTGAACTTGTTAGAGAATCTATACGTTAATAGCATCACAAACAACAAAACGGCATAGATCAATTGTTTGGAATCACTTTAGTCATCTCTGAAATGGAGTCACCAGTCAGCTGAAGGACCACAGCACTGGAGCATGTAGTACAGGAAAGACCCATATTCCTATGAAATCAGAAGGTCAAGCAAATGCAGGAGGTAAGAAGTGGATGAGTTCCAATAGGAGTACAGCAGGTTGGGGTAAGAAAGAAGGAAAACGGAAAAGGGCTTTCAAAGGAACACCATTTTTGCACCTTAGCCATATTTTTTACCATCCGTCAAAGGTGATTAGTTCAGGTTAAGCATCAGCACTAGCAAGCTAAAGCTTTATGTATGAGATGAGAAGGAGACTTCTTGGCTCCTGCCTTGCACTAATATGATATATGAGGATAACGGAGATTGACAGCTTGAAAAGGTCACTTGTCCAGTCAGCCTGGCACACCTCATCTTGCTTCCATGTCATAATAAACTTCACTTGCACACCCTGTCTGAAAGCACATCCATATGCTTTGGATGCTCCGGGAATGGAAAGGTCACGTTGAACCTGAGTGCCTCTCGGTCACATGTGGGTGCTCCTGGTTGCCCCTGACTTGCCTATATTTGTATTTAAAGCCACAAGCAGGTAAGTTTCCATCTCCTGTTCAGCCTGTCAGCCTGGGTCTGAATCATAAATTATATATTTTTTTTCATTTTACAGTCAGAAAAATCTCCTCTTCAATGATAATAAAATCAGTGGACCAGATTGGGCCCTTTGTTACTTATGTACAAATCCTGCTGAAGTCAGCAGGACTTAAGGGCATGCAACTTTGGGCAGAATGTATTCCAACTTTTTTTCCTTGCTGGATTTTTATTACCTGACATCTTTCTGATTCCTCTGGATTGCACAATAAGGGAAGGGTGGCCCAGTTTGGGTAAAATAAAAAATGACCCAAACCACTGACCTAAATCCTGTCTTTGAAATTTAAAATTACATTTACTAGGAAGGAAAATAGTTTTTTAGTGTGGGTGGTTTTCTTTTTCAAAACCCATTTTCAAATGTTGACCTCCTGAATGTTATCATACCAGTTTGGATTGGAAAACAGAAGGGTAGGTAAACATTTTTTTAAGCTTGTTGGGGGGAGGTCATCCTTTCTGAATTCATTATCTGCAAAGAAGCAGGAAATACCAAGGACATTTTTTTTTTCCAAAAGATTTCCTGGTCACATTGCCAGATTTGACTCCAAAAGTAAATTGTCCAATTTTGTGAAATATTGAGACTTTTTGTCTTCCCTTCCTTCAAAGGTGAACTCAGGTAGTGAAGAAGCAAAGGCAGGAAAGCATTGCGTGGGGTAAGAGATGAGGGATGGAGGTGAGGTAAGGAATTCTCCTTTGCACAAATAAAGGGGCCACAGGCATAGTTGTCACATAAATGACAGCCCTCATGATCTGATGTAATGACTCAAAGACTAAACCTCACAGCTTTTCCCTTGAGACGCCTAATGATGTCAGTCTTTTACAATAAGATACCTCCTCTAGAAAGCACTCTGTAAAACATCTGACATAGAAGACTCTAACGCATTGTAACCATATACTCAATTATTTAGCAACTGTCCATCTGAGATGAGAGCCCTGACTTAATGGGACATGACGCAGGCACATTTCAATAAGAAAGAGGAAGGATAGATGTGATATTGGAGGAAGGAAAGATTTGGAGCAAAGCTCTTGGTGCATTACATAAACACTTACCCCACTGTGTGGTCATTCTTTGTACAGTCACTAGTCCCTGACCTAAACTGATCTCCTTAAAATTGGGATCCTTGGCTCATTTATTTTTGTTTTACCAGCACCTGGCATAGGGCCTGATAACATGGAAGCAGTTTAACATAGTGCTTTAATTTTACAGTCCTGGGCTTGAGTTCAAATTTTGCCAATTACAAGTCCTTTGACTTTGGATAAGATACTGCACCTCCTTAAGCCTAATCTATAAAATGGGCATAATAATTCTTTCCTTCAAATATTTTTTTCTGAAAATAAAGATATGCTTTTAAGTGCTTCTCACAATGCTTGACAGAGTTTGCATGTAATAAAAACCATAATTATTACTATGCATTCAAAAAATTTGTTGAATGAATGAATGAATGACTCAATTAATAGAGCAACCCCAAGTTAAGAATTACCAACAGAGCAGCAGGAGTATATGAGTGCTTGGTCATAGGAAGACATTTAAAGGGTTCGGGTGGGGGCAGGGGTGGTTCCTAAAGAAAGCACGAGGCAATTAACCTCCATCTTTGTTCTCCGCACATTTTCAAAAACTCGTCACATTTGATGGGACACTTGAATAGAATAAAAGTCCCCAAATAGCACTAAAGTAGCAATAATTTAGAATAACAGTGTTTTGCAATGTCAACACCATGCACTGGTAATTTTTCAGGCCTGTGTACCTATTTAGGTAAAACTATGTATGCTGTCTTTAAATTCTTATACGGCAAAGTCACCACATGTTCTAGTAAATATGTACTCTTTCTTTCCTGCTGACATGATGTTTATTGGGCTTCTGCTTCCATTCCAGTCACGTTCTGCCCAATACTACATTACATTACATTACATAACGTAAAGTAACATTACGGAGAGCTTACTAGGCACTCAGTGCATTTCTCAGTACTGTACATGAATCAATGTACTTAATCCTCAACTCTATGATATAAGTACTACCTGTGTGGAAATTACCCTTATCGACTTTATTTTACAGGTAAGGAAACTGAGGCACATAGAATCAAATAACTTGGCAAAGGTCACAGAAGTAGCGGGAGTTGCAGCGTGTATTTGAAGCCAGACAGGTAGACGCCAGAGATCTGAACCACTATGCACATGCTCTACAAGATACACTAGCTCCAGCTGCCTGATACAGGCACTATCAGACCAGTATTCGTAAATTACATTCTGGCTGAATGTTTCACATTGGTGGAACCAAGGCTATATACCTAAGGAAACTCTTTGTACACAGCATGAGATCTGCTGGTAGAGACAGTGTCTTATTGGCAAATTCTGCTTGAATCAAAAATATGCCAAGGACCAATATGCCGAGCTGAGGAAGTGGGGCAAAAATTGACCATACTTTCAAGCATGTAATTCCCAGTGGAATCATGGCCTGTCATGAGATCTCAGCGATAATCCCTATTTCTACCAGGATGCTGTCAAAGGCCTCTTCAACCCACTTTCCAAATTTCTACCAATGTAGCTGACCTGCAGAAAGCAGCTGAGCAATTAAGAGGCATAGGCAGAGCCCCCTAAAACCTCCTAGCTAAACTTACAAATCATTAGTGATTCCTCTCTCATGAGAGTCTTGCTTAAAAATAAACTTGAGCATGGCCACCACCAAAAGAAAGGATAACAGTTATTGAAGATAATAACCAACATGGAGAATACAGAATCTTCCTTTCAGTTTGTGGTCTGGGCCCACGCCTGTGTACCTATAGGTCTTAGCAATGCTGTCACACACCAAGTTACTGCCCTTAGAAACTTTGCTCACACGTAGTTTTATATCTGTGCAGTAGCTGGTTAATAGAGCTCCCCACCTTGATTTGTTGCCCTTGGATTGATTATACCTAGATACTATTCTGCAATAGCATCCATTGCTAATTTTCTGTACAATAGCAGGATTCAGTAACTCTGGTCTAACTGAATGTGTCAGAACCATTGCAATTGTACGCTGTATTGCATCCAAATAAAATGTTAGTTCTGTCCTAGAACAGGCAGATTGGATTGCATATTTATTAAAATTTGTAAAATAGGCCAAGGACTTTGGGGAACTCAACTTTGTTACCCCTGGGATCTTTACCATTGCAAGCTACCTCTCTCCTCAGCTGGAACAGTCATGACCAATAATGAAGAGTTGGTAAACTCCTTTGAGAGTCTCAGTTGAAAAGTTCTTAAATAGTCCTTAGAATACTTTTAATTTTGCATATCACCTTGCATCTATAGCGCTGTCCCTGCTGACTTATTCATCTTCTCTATTGACTCTATCTCAAAACAGACATGGCCCTTAAAAACAAGGAGCATTCCCACTTGGCAGATGGAGAAAATCGGCATCTGATTGGTTGTGCTCTGCTCACATCATCGGTATTCCATAAAGTCATGCAGCACAGATCGAATCCATGTCATGATAGGAGAGTTCCAATTCAAAAGTAATCCTCACCCTTAGATCCCATTGAGGTAACAAATAGATTGAGAACAGTATTTCCGGTAAGATAAAGACTGGAGAACTCTATGTCTGTCATTATGCTTCAAATATCCTGCGCCCAAGGAGTGGTAACCCGTCAAGAGGAATGTTCACACTATTCTGCCCCTTTTATAGCTATATGCCTGTAACAAAAACCAGCAAAATAAAGCTACGAGAAGATACCATTAAATCTAAATTACCATCGGATCTTACCGAGACATTGTAACACCTTCTCTACCTCCCTTCTTGCCCACCCCAATCCTTTCTCTTCATGTAGCCTAAGGTGACTTTTACAAATACCCTATCAGGTAATACCCCTGCGCAACTTAAAACTTTCAGTGACTTTCCATTGCACAAAGAAAAAAGTGCAAATTCTTTAGCGCGGCCTACAAGATGTTTTATAAGCTGGTCCCTGCCTACCTCTGCAACCTCATGTTAAACCCCTTCTCCCTTTCTCATTTGTTCCATCAATACCCCTCTCCTTTAACTTCCTAAACCATGCCAGACTCTTTCCCAACCCACAGCATATACTTCTCCCTCTGCACCTGTTCCCCTCTCCCAAATAACTGCCCTCCCCTTGGCTCTTCTCATGATAGCATCTTATTTTTCAGGTTTGCACTGTATTGCCCCTCCTGAGATAGAACTTTCTTTATTAACCTAAACAGATCTCCCCTACTCTTCCCTATCACAAAACACCCTGCTAATTTTTTCATTCACTTAACAAATTTATTTGTGTGGTTAGTATGTGCCAATACCTATTTTAAGCGCTGTGGATACAACAGCGAACAAAACACACAAAAAGACGCATGCATTAATGAACATTTTACTCAGAAAAGCATATGGTGAGAAAAATAAGTAAAGGAGTATCAAAAACATTTAGAGACTTTATTTTAGATACTGGAGCTAGGAAATGCTTTATTGAGAGGCTAACATGTGAGAAGGACTGCCAAAGGGGAACGCCAAGGTTCCTTGTGACTATCCAAGGAGAAAGTGTTCCAGGCGGAAGGAGTCTCAAGAACAAAGGTCCTGAGGCAGGAAAGTGCCTGGAATATTTGAGGGAGACAAGGAGCTGCACTGGCTGAAGTAGACTGAGGTAGGGACAGTTGTAAGAGACGATGACAGAGAAGTAATGGTAGAGTCAGATAGAGCAGGACCTTGGACATCATAGCAGATTCCTTGGCTTTTACCCTGACTGAAATTGGAGGCCCCTGGAAGTTTTTGAGTAAAGGGTGATGTGATCTGCCTTGCATCATAAAAGGCTCATCCTGTTTGCTTCTTGGGGGAATAATTTGAAGGACTTATTCAATGAATGTCTGTGTTCCCCACCCCCAAACTCATATGTTGAAGCCCTAAAAGCCAATGCATCTATACTTGGAGATAGGGCCTGTGAGGAGGTGAAAAAAAGTTGAATGAGGTCATAAGGGTGAGTCCCTAATCTGACAAGGCTGAAACCTTTATAAAAAGAGGAAGGTACACCAGAGCTCTCTCTTTTTGCATGCAGGCAACGAGGAAATGTCATGAGAACCCATTCTGAAAAGGAGGCAAGAACTGGAGCAGGCTGGCACCCTGATTTTGTACATCCAGCCTCTAAAACTATAAGCAAATAGATTATTATTTAAGCCACGCAGTCTATAATATTTTGTTATTGCAGCTAGAGCTGTGATAGATTTTTATCATTTATTTTTACCAAAGACAGGGAGCAAGAATGGAAGTCTTTGTTTCCTTCATAGCATTTAAAAGAACTTGTAATATAAAAAATATGGCAGTGTGTGTCTGTTTCAAATATTCTCCATGCAACTGTCAGCTCCAGGAGGCTCGGCTCTGGGGTCTCTCTTATTCACCACTCTACCCCCGTGGCCCAGTACTGTACCTCGCAGGTCATGCATGCAGAATAAATATTTGCTGAATGAGTAATAGGATGAACTTAGGATTTCTCCTAAGAAGGTCCCATACATTTAAGATATTTGTTTTTGAATTAAAAATAGTTTGTTCTTGTTTATTTCTTTAGAGCCTTCTCTGAACTGATACTGGGATACTTTGTATTAATCAACTTTCTTCTTTTGCATTCTTCGATTCCACAAACATTTATTGAGTACCTGCTATAAATAGCCAGGGCTGGGGTGCAAAGATGAACCCTCATTGCTTACTTCAAGCTGTTCACAGATTTTTATGTTTTTCTTATTTAATATAGTATTAGTGAGAATTCAATAATCAAAACAAAAAAATAAGATATATATTTTTTTTTACCAGAACCAGGTATCTTTAATTTCTGAAATGCTTTTTCCTGGATTGCTTAGCAGTCATCTATTAGAACTCAGATAGTACCTGTTCAAAATGTAACTTGTAAATGATAGACTACCGTTTTAAAATTTGGATCACTATAAAAAACTTTTTTATTAGTTTCTTAGGGCTGCCATAAGCAAGTACCATAAACTGGGTGGCTTAAATAACAGAAATTTATTGTCCCATAGTTCTGGAGCTAGTTCAAAATCAAGGTGTCAGTAAAGCTGGTTCCCTCTGAGTTCTGTGGGGGAGAATCTGCTCCTTGCCTCTCCCCTAGTTCCTAGAGATTACTGGCAACCTTTCATCATTCCTTGGCTTGTGGAAGCATCACCCCAAACTCTTCCTTCATCTTCATGTGGCATTCTTCCTGTGTATGCCTGTGTCCCAATTTCCTCTTATTATTTATAGGAACACTAGTCATGTTGGATTAGGGGACTATCCCACTTCCATATAACCAACCCCATTTTAACAAGTGTACCTACAATGGCACTCTTTCCAAATAAGGTCACATTCTGATGTACTGGGGATTAGAAATTCAGCATATGAATTTTGGGAAAACACAATTCAACTTATAACAACTCTTTTTTTTTGTTTATTTATTTGGGAGAGAAAGAGAGAGAGACAGAGCATGAGCAGGGGAGGAGCAGAAAGAGAGGGAGACACAGAATCTGAATCAGGCTCCAGGCTCTGAGCTGTCAGCAAAGAGCCCGAAGTGAGGCTCGAACCCACCAACTGTGAGATCATGATGTGAGTCGAAGTCAGACACTTAACTGACCGAGCCACCCAGGTGCCCCCAACTAATAACAACCCTTAATGAAGGAATTAATAAAACTCTTCTCAAAGACTCCTCCACCTTTCAGCCCTTAATAACTACTTGTCTTGTGATAAGTGTTGGGATTTAAAGGGGGGGGGGAGTGGAATTCTACATTCTACAACTTTTATAAGAAAAGCCACAAGGTATAGCCAAGGAAACACTTCAGTGGGAGTCATAAAGCCCTTTTTCAGTCTCACATATCTGATAACACCTGGTTCAACTCACTTTATTGAGGACATCAGTGAATTTCCTCATACATAAAAGGCAGGATCAGCTTTCATCATTACCAACATCTCAGTCCATCCCAGGAAGAAGAAATAAATATTATTATTTGTGGTAAGCAAAATTCTAAAATGACCCGCATGACCTGTACCTCCTAGCATTAGCCTTGTGATTGCTGCCTCATGTGGCAAAAGGGATTTTGCGGTTGTAATTAAGATTACCAATCCGTTGACTTTATCACAGGGAGGTTATCCATGGGGACCCACCCGAATCACCTGAGCCTTCTAAAAGCAGAATTTTCTCCAACTGCTGGCAGGATAGAAAGTCCAAGAAATTCAAAGTACAAGAGACATGATTGTAAGCAATGTTCTCCATTGCAAAGATGGAGAGGTCCTTGCCCCTGAGGCAAGTAGCCTCTAAGAGCTGAGAAAGGTAGCAGCCAACCACCAGTGAGAATGTAGGGGCCTCAGTCCTACAACTTCAAAGCACTAAATTCTGCCAACAACTTGAATGAGCTTAGAAGCAGGTTCTTCTCTGGAGACTACAGATTAAACTTCGGAGACCCTAAGCAGAGAACCCAGTCAAGTCCACCTGGACACTGACCTACAGACTGTGAGATACAAATGGGTATTGTTTTCAGCCCCTAAGTTTGCAGTAATACACCACAATAGAAAACACAGCAACAGAAAACAAATGTATTATTACATTATAGTGAGAAAAGGAACAGAGAAACCTGGGGGAAAGTGAAGAAATAATGGAGTGGAGAAAGAAACCAGGAAACACCTGAGTAGGATGGAACATCATCAAAGGAAAGAAGCGAGGAAAGACATAAAGGTGGAAAGAGATAAGATATATGAAGTTAGCCCTAAATATTTCCTTTTTTTTTTTCAATGTTTATCTATCTTGAGAGAGAGAGAGAGTGAGCAGGGAGGGCAGAGGAAGAGAGAGAGAATCTCAAGCAGGCTCCACAGTGTCAGCACGGAATCCGACACAGGGCTCGATTCCACAAAGCATGAGATCCTGACCCGAGCCAATCTCAAGAGTCCAACGCCCAACCGACTGAGCCGGCCAGGAGCTCCTGCCGTAACTATTTCTAATTAGAGCTAAAACGTGCTTAGATTTGTTTCCTTGACTGTTCCCGTTTGCATGGAGTGGTGATAGTGCATCTACATCATAGTGCACCAACATCATTAAACTGGACAATTAAACTGAAATCATGATCCGTATTATCCAGGAAATAATAATCTAATATAAAAATAGAAGGGAAACTCCTTTCTGCACACAAGGAAAAGAATAGAGGCAAAAAAAAAGATGAAGAAAAGAAGAGAAGATGAAGTAAAGGGAAATGATAGGAAAAGGAAGGGAAAGCAGGGAAGAAGAGAAGGAAACTGCAAAAAAAGTTTTTAGAAGAATATAAAATTCTGTATTAAAACTGAATGAATGTGTCAGAGACGAGCATGGTGGTATCAAACTTCTCTTGAAATTCTCCAGAGGCAATAGAGAAATTGCCATTTCCATTCTGCCTTTTCAGCCTTTTTGAGCTTCACTAGTTGCCTGGCTGCTTAAACAGCCTTCAATGCCATCAAAGGAAGCAAAATCTCCACAGCTATGACATTAAAAAAAAAAAAAAAGATCTTTACCTCATGTAGGTATTTCTGAATCCAACAATTATGAAAACACAAAATCACATCTGTTTGAAAGAGACGGGTAAGCCAATAGCAATGTTAGACATTTCCAATAAAATTCAGTAATTGAAAATAAGTTTTATTAGGAAAACATCATTTCTGGACTTTTCCTCAGCAAGGCAGAGAAATTACTCTGACATGGTCAGATCCCAAGGAGAATTTTTTCCTGTGTCCTTAATGGTTCTATGGCTCCTTTATAGTACGTGGGGACATTGTACCCCCACGTTCAAGGCCAAGCACATTGAAACAAAAACACAAAGACCAAGTTGGTGTAGAATTTACAGTAAAGAGCATTAGACAGCCAAAGTGCCCAGGCAATTAAAGCGACAAGCACCAAAAAATGAGCAAATTCTGTGCACAGCTAGTTTCATGTAAGAATTCTTTTTTTTTTTTTTAACACTAAAAAACAAGAGCTGAATACACAGAACAAAGCTCGGCTATACAAGCTGGCCTCCAAATAAGGGATAAGAAAGCAGATATTCATCTAGCAACTTCTGTTCAGGGTTCTAAGAAAATACTAACTCTATTTTCTTTGTCTATGACTACCAATATTATTTGTAAAGCATTCTCAACATGTTGGTTAAAGAAGATCTTTTTTCCAGCAAGAGCTGAAAGACCTCTAATGGAAGTATGCTTTCAATAGCTCCTCTTGCTGTGCTCAGGAAATTCTACATGATTATTGCCATTATTTCCTACATGGATGACTGTTATATAATTGTCTATTCTCTGTCTTGTGGCCTTCGGAGGACGATTAATGTGATGGTTGATGACCAGCCAAGCCCCAAGACTGTCAAGTGACCCAAAGAGTTGTTTATGCCAGTCTCAGGAAGGAAAAGTACTACATAATTACAAAATAACATATTTAGACCAGGGGTCAGCAAACTTCTTCTGTAAAGGCCCACAGAGTAAATATTTTAGAATTTGTGCACCAATGGTCATTGTCACAATTACCCAACTCTGGTTGTAGTGTGAAAGCAGCCATAGGTGATACAGTAATGAATGAGCATGGCTATGTGCCAATCAAACTTTATTTATGAACAAAAACTTGAATTTCTTACAATTTTCTTATGTAACAAAATACGATTCTTATTTAGATCTCCTTCAACCACTGAAAAATGTAAAAACTGTTCTTAGCACACACCCATACAAAAACAGGCGGTGAACTGGAATTGCCAGGAGGGCCACAGTTACCCACTCCATATTATACTATTTTTGTGTTTCCAGAATCTATCACATGATTGTACTCAGATTGAACACCTGATAAAAACACAATAACAGTTGGTTAAAGTTATATACAATGGTTACCAGATGTCCACTACTGTATTTTGTGAAATATTAATAGATGCTCACCTTTTCTAATATACTGTATTTGTATTTACTTGGTGCTTTTAGAGCCTCTAGTCTATGGAGAAAATACCATGCAGAAAATCTGAAAGCCCCAACTAATTCAACTACCTATCAACTGCAACTTTTTGACAATGAAATTCTGTATAATGTCATAAAACCCTGAGATTTTTTTTTCAGCAGACAGAAACTATCTCAGAATTATTTGGCGTTATTATTTTTGCTGAGCAATTATCTCAGAATTCTTTTATGATTTAACATGTGCAATAGCACAATTACAAATGACTTATAGTCAACATCTGCCCTGCCCTTAGTTCTCTGACATCAGTGATAGTATTAAATGGATGAAACCAAAGAATCAAGTTAAGGTTGACTCTAATTGCAGATCTTGGGGACAGCCCTAGTGGCAGTTTTAACGTAGCTACTGCTATTATGCGCACAGTGTGATTCACAGTTCAAAGCAACCCTAGCCATTGTTGGTGCAGCACTCAGTATGTAAGTTGTCCAAGGCACACATATATTAATATTCTTCATATTAATACAAAATAAGGTGACTGCGAAAGAGTTTTCTAACCCAGTTCAATTCAATCAGTAAATCAATCACCTTTTACCAATCCTACGACTTATTCGAAGCTTTTCAAAATTCCCTTTATGTCTGCTTCCCTTTAATATGCCAATGCAAGTTATCTCTTACAGTTCAGTCGATTAGGCAATTGCTTTTCCCAAATTGTCATTTTCCCTCACACTATAATTGAATTTAAGTTTGGGGGACCTAGTTAGGCTCCGCTACCAAGAGAACATGATGCAAATGTTTGAAAAAGAAAATAAATCCTAGTTTTTAAAGCCCTTCCATTCTCAACAGGAAAATACACCTCCTTCTTGGCTACACAGAATAAAGGCCACATCTTTTGTCCTTTCTTTAATTTAGGTCTGATTTATTCTCTCTTTCTTCTTTCCTGTCATTTACTGCCTTCCTCTTTCTTCTCTTTTTTATAGTGCCCAATTTTTCTTTTTTCCTTTCATTTTTCCCAACCTTCATTCCTACAAACACTGGCTAGCTATTAGGCCCTGTGCTTAGCACCAGCCACACAAAGATCAACAAGGCACAGATAGTGAGATATAGGGTGTCATAAGATGTGCAAAGAGAAAGATGTGGCACAGATCTCAGAGTCCACTCCTCTCTAGTCCTAAGACCCTATACACTTCATTTTCAAGAAGTTAATGCTTTATCCCTAGTCTCTTCAGTCTTAGAATTCTCCTTCTTTTTAGCATCCCCTAACTTCAAATATAATTGTGCCTCCCCAAATTGAAAAACAATCTTTACTTTCATGCTTTAATAAAATATTTCAAACATACCTAGAGTAAAATAAGAAGTCATCTACTACTCAAATGAACCCATGTTAGAGTTTGGTGTTACTTAATTTGAACTTTAAAAAATAAAAATAAATAAAACATGTTAAGTGCATTTGGAGTTTCCTTGTAGCTCTGGTTGGCCCCATTCCCACCCAACACCTCTGTCAACTCCTTCCCCCACCAAGTAACCACGAGTCTGAATCCTTCTCATTTAGTATTTTATTATTTTGGTATATATTTATGGGTCTATGTAGCTTTTAAAAGAGTGTTCTTTTGAGTGTGTTTTTAAGTACATGATATTGCACTATATGTTCCATTCTGAAATTTGTCATTAAATATATTTTATACATTATATATATGTATATATATGAAATTTATCCATATTAATACATAGGACTTCAGTTTATTCATTTTAACCTGATGAGTAATATTCATCATATAAGTAAGACACAAGTCATTTATCTTTCCCTTATGATGGACATTCAAATTGCTTTTAATTGTTCACTACCAAATATAATGTCCAAACGGACACTTTAGTTCATTTCTTTTTGTGGGAATGGGAAAAATTTCTCTAAAGTAATTAGCCAGATGTGCAATATCTGGACCTCAGGGCCTTGTGCATTTTCGCCCTCACTAGATGCTGTGGATGATAATAATTGCCTCTCCAAGATGGTTGTTTCAATGTGCTCTTCCACTGTTAAGGCTTCCCCACAGCTTTGCAGCAATTGGTGTTGTCAGATTTTTACGTTTTATACTGTCTGATGGGTTTAAATGTATCTTATGATTGCTTTCCAATCTGGTTTCCATCCTTGTTTAGCTATAAAACTGCTCTTTCCATGGACATCTAATAATCACCTTTTTGCCAAATCTCAAAGACTTCACTTGTACTCATCATTCTGCTTGACCTCAATTGCATTTGGCACACTGGTAAACACCAAGTCCGAACTCTCTTCTCCCTTTGCCTACGTTTAACATCATTCTGGGGAAGAGGAGGCAGCTAACAAGATGTCTCCTTAGAAGTTCAGGTGTAAATCTGGTAGATAAATCAGGGAATTTACTCTTCAAGGCAATATAATTTAGTAATAGAACAAACTTGGAAATATTTTAAAAATACAGGTAGCTTTCATAATATGAAATACTTAAATTAGTATCCAAACAAATACTCTTAAGTTTGGGGGTTGTACAAGAAACAGTATGAGAACACATTTATAATAGGTACTATATTTAATGTAATATTTAATAATTATTTCTAAATTATGTTTAATTTGCACAATGTATCTTATATTGATAAACTAAATGCTTATTGAAATGTAATGTTTTATGTTTTAAAAATTAACACAATATATTACTGTAATATCAAAAAGGGAGTGGTAGGTGTCATGAAAGCTATTTATTTATTTATTTTTTAACGTTTATTTATTATTGAGAGACACAGAGAGAGCCTGAGCATGGGAGGGGTAGACAGAGAGGGAGACACAGAATCCGAAGCAGGCTCCAGGCTCTGAGCTGTCAACAAAGAGCCCAACGCGGGGCTCAAACACACAAACCGCAAGATCATGACCTGAGCAGAAGTTGGATGCTTAACCAACTGAGCCACCCAGGCACCCCAAAAGCTACTTATGATGATGCATCTTCCATTTACTTTTCCATGAGCTATGGTTCATTCTAAGGAAGCTAGAACACAGATTTAAAAATGAGATCATTTGAAAATGACCCCAGAAGCCTTTAAATGTGTAGCCATACATGGAAAATTACCAAAAATCCTGCTTATTGGAGCTCATATATATGTATGAAACAGCCAACCCCACCATCCATTGCCCTCCCTTGAGATCCCAAATGACATTAAACAAATATTCATTTAAGAAGTTTACTCAACGGATATTTTCTGAGCAATGACTAATCAACTCTTCTAGGTAAAAGGAGTGAGTGATGAATAAGAAAACCTCTTCCCTCACACAACTTAGATTCTAGATGTCTATATAAGGAATACCAGGCTCTGATTGGCATCTCCTGTTTTTATAAGTTCTTTGAGGGATGGGGGATGAAGTGTTTTTGTAGTGAGTATCCTAACTGTCAATGTTAGCAAAAATAAAACTCCAAAATATTATAAGACTGATACCAAGAGTCAGAAATGTAAAAATATGGTGTCTGAATTTCTCGGTATAGTCTAGATCTACATATACAGAGTAATGGTACCAAATGACATTCTTAAATTGTACTTGAATTAAAAAATTTAAATAAAAATCATTCTAGTCCTAAAAAATAATACAAACTATTATTTGGTCCACAATTGAAGTTGGCAATTACTAAAACTTATAACCAAGAATCCTCAAAGACTATGAAAATTTTATGTGAAATAGCGCCTTTTAACTGCAAAAAGAAAACCTTGTCTTCTTTGGTGACTTGTATTAAACCTTGTATTCCAAATGTTTCCAAGATACTATGGGGTTTCTTTATGGAAGAAGTAATGCTCTATATTAAAGAACTTTGTGGTGTTTTTTTGTGTGCTTTCTATAGCCAATCTTCAAGCAGATAACTCACCAGAAAATACCGTAACTCAAGTTTGGTGAAAAAAAAGTCCATCCTTACCTATTATTTTCTCTGGTTCACTTGGGATGATTCTATCACTGGGAGAGTCTATTCAAGTATTTATTCTGAATGTTTAAAGATTCTGTGGAATAAAAATGCTCTTTTTTTTCAAACCTTGGCAACTATCACCAAGATATATTATCTTCATGATTCCATAAAAGTTTTTCTAAACAAAGGAGCAGAATTAGGGAGGAGAAAGATAGTGGTATATGCATTTCCTATTCTAGAAATAATGGGCTTGGTAATCTAGATTGCTAGCAAAGAAAAAAATTGTATAAGAAGAAAAGTCATCAGTTTAGATGTCGTGTGTCATTTGTCCCCAAGCAATGAATTTCCAAATGCTGCCAAGTTCTCTTATAGAACTCATCTCACTATCAAGATAACCAATATGAGAATAACATTATATGAAACACCAGTTTTGTTCCTTTCCTTTGTGAATATATGTTATGTGGATCAAAAAATACTTGTATTCCATGTTGAGGTCCTTTGATTCTCAAAAGGAAATATGCTAGGCTAAATTTATGAGCTGAAAGACCAAGTGACCTATTTTTGGAACACCAGAGAAAAGACCAACTGTGTCAAACTTGAAAAAATTATAACTGTCAGTGGATCTTGGCTGTTTGACAGATATGCTCTAAGCATTGAGTATACCGAATCTGAAATTTCAAGAGAAAATTTCCAACCTTTCTCATTATAATGAATTTTACCCACTCATAGCCCAAACCAGTTCTGGATATAGCATATTAATGCTAAAAAAAATCTAATTATTGTCTCACGTTGGTGAAGATTTCAAGGACCGTGTCTTGAAAATGATTTTAAGGAGGAAAAACTTGAGTCTCATCTACTCCTACGATAAGAGAACTGTGAGAATTTTCTTGATGATGTGGCTAAATATCCCTTTTGGAAACTCACAAGAAATATTTTCTAGGATTGGACTATCCACAACTCACTTGATGGAAAAATTTTAAAATATGCTTAATTCAGCTTCCAAAGTTAATTTTTATATAATCATAAATGGAGTAAAATATCACCTCAGAGGAAATAAACAGGCTTTGCTTGTCACTTACCGATGTTCATCGACATACATGTGACACCCATTACCTTCACTTTCAGCAAATGAGAAAAATGACCATATGACAGATTTGATACTGAAGCACACTATTATGCCTTCATTTTCCACATAGCTTACCACCGAACATTTTATAGCAACCACGCCTATTCACTTCTCACATAATGGACTTTTTTTTTGGGGGTGGGGTGGGGAGAGAGAACCTATGAGAGCATGGGAGGAACAGAGGGAGAGAGAGAATACCAAGCAGGCTCCATGCTCAGCATGGAGCCCTATGCTGGGCTCAATCCCATGACCCTGGGATCATGACTTGAGCCAAACTAAGAGTCAAATGCTCAACTGACTGAGCCACCCAGGCCCCTCTCACATAACCAAGTTTTTAAAAAATGAATATAGGGTGAAGGATATTTTTTTCTTCTAAAACTACCACTGAAGTACTGTTTATACCTACCAATTTTAAATGTTTATTTATTTATTTTGAGAAAGAGAGAGGGAGGGAGGGAGAGCTCAAGCGGGGGAGGGGCTGAGAGAGAGGGAGAGAGAATCTCAAGAAGGATCTCACTGTCAGCACAGAGTCCAATGTGGGGCTTGATCCCATGACCATGAGATCATGACCTGAGTTGAAATAAAGCTTAACCAACTGAGCCACCCACGTGCCTCCCAATTTTAAATTATAGAAGGTTTTTACATTGAATACTGTCTTTCTGATCTACACAGTTTCTTTTGTTGGTTCCTTGTCTTGTTATACATCCTCTCTAGAAGACTTTCCCAAGATTTGGGTCCTGGTCATTTTCTTTATTCTCTCTCTGTCCTTCCTCCTATACTTCCTGTCTTTTTCCTCCTTCCTTCCTGACACTCATTCAACCTTATCATTTCTCACAATTTGAACTATGATCTCTGTCAGAGGACTTCCAAATCTGTGTTCATTGACATTTAACAAAATCACCATTATTATAATATTTACTTCTTTCAAGTCATTCACCTAACATATATAGGGCACTTACTCCATACAAGTCTTGCCACGGGAACCTGGAATACAACAAACAGTACAATAGAACACAAAGCAGTCAATGTAGCTGACTTTGGAACTGACTGCCAATGATTCCTTAGATGTGTGCTCGACACATTGCATTCAACACGCATTAATTCATCATTTTCCTTTCCACTAGCTATCTTTCTTTACTAATATTTTTGGTCAAGGCTACAATCATTCTCATTTTAATCCAGATGTGTAATGGGGGGTTAACTTGAATATTGGAAGGAAGGAGAAGAGAGGACATTTTTTTGCTTCCACTCCACATCTCTCTACTTTTATTTCATATCTGTTCTTTCCCATCTGTTCCATCATGAGAGAATCATGTTCTAATGAATCCCTCAGAATTCAGGGCCTTTCTCTTCTAATCCCTTCTCTATAAACTGGCACATTATCTTTAGAATATCATCTGTATAATGTGACTTCTCTGTTCAAAACTATCCTTGGTTTACCAGTATCTATGTAATAATATCTAAACCTGTAATTCTAATGTTCAAGACAATCTGCAAAGTATAAGACACTTTCCAACTTAAGCTCCCATAACTCCCCAATTTATATTTTCTGATACAGCCCCACCATTTTCCTCACTGCTCACACAGCATACTTTAGCATTTTCACCTCCATATTCAATAAATCCTGGAATGCTTCCATCAACACCCACACCCACTTTCTTCCCTAACTGGCTAGGCTTTACCCAATATAAGATAGATCTATGGTACCACCTCCTCCTGAAGTTTTCCCTCAACTCTTCCGATCAACATTCTACTCTCTCATAAAGCATGGACTGTATGATTTATCTTGTCACTCCTCATGTTTTGATTATTTAGCTTTAAAGAATAAATATATTTTATCTCTGATATCAAATTCAATTTCCTTCATTGAATTTCCTTTATTATCAGGTTTGGACCTTCATTTTTCACTTTTACAACTTCTAATGTTGCGACTCTATTTGTCTAAAGATTTACATTATAGAATGACATGGCCTTTTACAAATTTAGATATGCCATAGTCTAATTGAAACCTGTAAAAGCAGTGCACAGGTGAAATATCATGTAAGATATTTAACTTTTTATGAAGAGCACAGCTGCATCCCCTTAAAGCGATGTTTTAAGAGGATCTCCTGCATGACAACGTTCCTTCTATTTGTATCAGGTCTCAAACCAAAGAATAACTCAGTGCTTCCACATGTGCCATTCATGATGATCCAATTGGCAGGGCTTTTGTATCATTGAAGAAAATTAAACACTATTTCCCATCTTTTACATGAGTGCAGAACAAGTGGCAAGCATTGCATTTTGATTTTATGTTCTGTGACCTAAACTTGGGCATCTGATTCTCTTAACTGAATTAGTATGTGGAAAACCTCGTGGAAGACTGGCTATCCAGACAAGTTTATAAACATCATTTGCTCTCTGCACAAAGGAGTAATGGTGAGAGATTATGGGGAAAGTATCAGATGCATTTACTGTGACTAACAGCAGTAACATGGCCCCGTTCTTGCTCCATTACTGTTTATTATCTGCTTTTCGACAGTGCTCTGCATTTTCTCCAAAGATTCTGATGTAGAGATGAGCGGAGTGTTCCTCAAGCGAGCACATGCTCACTGTGCAGCGCATGGAGAGCAAAGTGCTGACGGACATTATTCGAGAATTTTGAGATGTCAGGAACTGCACCCCTGTGGCTCATAATGGGAATCAAGTGCAGTTACTAGATTTATTTGCCAAGGCCACCGCTTTGGCTGACAGTGCCAGAAAAGACAGAGGCCCTCACCCAGTGCCCTCCAATTAGTGTGTTTACAATTCCTTTCATTCTACTAGGCAGCTTGTGCCTGAAAGTCACAGATAATTCTGTGGTCAGAGTAGCGCCATCTCCCTCCTCACCTCTTTCCAAGGAAAATAAGTGTCCAATTGGCGAGTAATGCTTCTGAACAGATTCCAAAGGGTTTGTGAAAAGATCATGGTGTTAAGATCAGTGCCATCTAAAAGAGAAATCTAGGTTGGACCAGAGCAAAGACAATTCCCTAGGATGTGAGTTTTCAACAGTTTTACATGAAGGAAGAATAGGAAGCTTTATTAGAAGTTATTTTTTTAAACACCTTTTTTGAAGTATAATTGAGATAGCATAAGTTTACCCATTGTAAGTATATAATTCCATGCTTTTTAGAAGATCTATAGACTTGTGCACCTATCACCCCAAAACAGTTTAAGAGCATTTCCATTACCTCCAAAAGTCCCCTTGTGTCCCTCATTTGCAGTTAATCTTTATTCCATCCCAGCCCCCAGCAATCACTGAACTACTTTGTGTCTCTATAAATTCCTCTTTCCTCAGTATGTTATATACATGAAATTATATGATAGTCTTACACGTTGGCATTTTTTCAGTAAGCCAAATGTTTTTGAGGTTCAATTACATTTTAGCTTATATCAGTGATACACTCCTTCGATTGCTAAGTAGTATTCTGTTGTACGTTTGTCCATTCACCCATGGATGATTATTTGGATTACTTCCAGTTTGGGACTATGATGCATACTGTTGCTCTGAATACTCATGTACATGTCTTGTCTCTGTTTGGATATAAGTTTTCACTAAAAATCAAAGTAATCCTGTCTTTCTCAAAACTAGTTCTTTATCCTCGATGCTTTAATTTCCTCAAAAACTCTATTGAAATGGTCAAACTCCACAGAAAATACCAACACCAGCAAGATTTTAACTGAAGAGGTAGACATGATCCACTGAAGTTGACTGAATTCTTTATCTAACCCTTTCTAAATTTTATTCTGTGTCCGGATAAGTGTAAACAGAGAAATGACACAAGGTCAACTCAAAACACTAGAAAGGGTAGACTTTATCAGGGGTTACAAACTTTTTTCTTGCAGGTATATAATAGTCTAAGGAATACAGTAAAACTTATTGGCACCAACTTATTCAATGTCATAGATTTCTTGAGACAAACAAAATAATAATCTATTAAGACTTGGTGCTCAATTTAAATGATGTTTATTCTAAGATATGTTTAGCCCTATACTCTTTATCTCAAAACAGAAAAATTTGCTACCAATTTATAAACATGCAGAGTATTTTTCTGGCAGGGAGACTATCCCTCTTACAGACTGAATTGTGTCCCTCTAAAATTCATATGTTGAGATTCTGACACTCAGTGTGATGGTGTTAGGAGGTGGATCTTTGGGGAGGTAATTAGCTTTAGATGAAGTCAGGAGAATGGGGTTCTCCTGATGGGATTGGTACCCTTATAAGAAAAGACCAGAGACCTTACTCTTGCTCTGTCTGCCATAGGAGGGTACAGCAGGAGGCAGACACTTATAGGCTTGGAAGAAGACCCTCGCCAGAACCCAACCACACTGACATCCTGATCTCAGCTTTCAGCCCCAGAACTGTGAGAAATAAATGTCTCTTGTTTAAGCCACTCAGTCTATGATATTTTATTATTATAGCCTGTGTAGACTAAGACAATCCCTTGCTATCACCTTTATCCCACCCTGAGAAAATCTCTTCCTTTCTTGAAACAAAACAATACAAATGAAGTTGTGGAGATGAAAATGAATATTATTTTGTTGTGTGTTTCTAGGGTAACTTCTTATCTTAAAATTTTGTGAAATTAAGAAGATCCAACAAGGCCATTTCACTTATTTCTGATAACTTGTGGATAATTTTTCAGAAGCCATTCTTTCAAAATAAATATGGTATTGCAGAGTTTTTACACTAAAAAATGATTTCAATTTGCTTTAGTGCCAACATTTTTAGTGAGGGCACACATCTCTGAAATTATAATGTAAACCACTACAAAATCTGCTTTTCTTTATAAAATGTGTTCAGAATAATTCTTGAGAAGCACAATCCTTGGTAAATTGATGTGTGCCCAACACGTGCATAATTACTCCAGTGCACGTAGTTTTAACTAAGGTCTCTAACAAAGGTCCCTTGTTTAGTTGGCAGAAGGTGTATGAGGGAAGAATGTACCATTACCAACTGCCTCTTGGGACACTCTGTATCATGAACCCAAACTGTGCTAAGCATTATTATCACAGCAACCACAGCAACGACTTTGTGTGTGATAAAATACGTAAGTATGTACAAAATTCTGTACAACCAGAAAAGCATATAGGATATTATCAACAGGATGTGTCTCTGGGACAATCAATAAACAGGTAGAGACTGTGGGGATACCTCTTGTAAAGGTACATGCCAGACAAAACTTCAGCCACAATCAGCATATTTACCTATCAAAAACCAAGTCATTATAATTACAAAAGGCTACTGTCAGCACTCAGAAAACATTTATCTGAGTAACAGGAGTTTAAACAAGAGTTAAATCTTGCTTCCTTTACCATCTTGGTTGTCGAAAAAAAATAAATGGTGTTCTTTTTATACTCGTCTGGTAGAGGAGCAGCAGATGCTTAGGCCATACTGAAAGTGAGGTGGCCACAGGATATCAACTCTAGGTATCCTATAGTAGGAAATCAGTATGGAGCTCAGAAGAAATATCTAGCTGGAGATTTACAATCGTAGTTCATCAACCTAAGGATGCAAATTGAAGCCATGGCAATGCCTAAGCCAGTAAAAGGACAATTTGCAGACCGAGTAGTGAACCAGGAGAAAAACCTCCTAAGTGTCCACATACAAGGAACATACAGAGGAGGAGGAGTTTGCAAACACTGGCAGGCAGCCTCAGAAGCCAAAGGAATGAATGTATAGAGTGACTGGATGAGGACCGGTATACTGGCCATGCCAAACACTACAAAAAAGTCATGGATAAAAATCCTGAAAAGCATCCATTTGATTTCATATTTACAAGGTTGTTCATAACCTTAACCAGACCACAGCAGACTGGGAAGTAGAGAGAACAAAGAGAACAAAGATACAACCAGTGGGGATTATTCTTTCAAGATGTTTGGCTAAAAGAAGGAAAGAGATATGTCACCAGTGGGAGGAAGAGAGGATATGAAATTAAAGACACTTATTTAGTTAGCTATTTCAGTAACCCAATAGACTCAAAGAGGTTTGAGTACTAATGAGAAAGGAGTAGAGAAAGAAAGATGGAAGGCACAAGAAGAAGGATTTTGATTAATTTTAGATACTCAGCCAGTAACAAATTTAAGAATGAGTGACCCATTTCAAACCTCTCTGTTTTAGATACAAGGATCTTAGAATTTACAGAGATTAGTTTACTTGACTAGTTGTGCCACTAGTAAGTGGCAGAAACAAGGTTCCATCACAAGTATACATTTCACAACCCAGGGCTTTCTCCACCGTACCACAGGGCAGGCTGTTCAACCCTAAGAATCTGCCAGGGTATGCTTCATGTGGTGAGGTGCTGAATTCAGTAATGTCATTAAGATCCGAGGAGGACACACTCTAGAAAGCCACAATTCTTAGCTCCTGTTACAACCAGAAGAAATAATGGCTTCCCTACACTGAAACAGATTTCTCCTGATTTTCAAGATCCCCTTACCCCAATTCACTGTGTGTGTTTCTGCTTGCCCCTCAATTTGCCTGCCTTGGACCCATGGCTCTGCCTTGACATCTGCCTTTGTCAAACTCCCATGATACGGTTGTTAGATATAATTCAGGATGCCCAGTTACATGTGAATTTCCTATGTTAACTCTACTAGAATTAAAAACAATAATAAATGTGAATTTCCAATAAACAATATTTTCACTTAGTATAGATATGTCCCATTCAATATTTGGAACATACTTACATTAAAAAGTCATTCATGTTTATCTGATATTCAGTTTAAACTGAGCATCCTATATTTTTGTTCATTTATTTTTTGCTAAATCTGACAACCCTAACCCAGGGGCCAGATAGCCTGAATGACTCTCTTTCCCAACACTCATACCCTGCACTATGTAGCAGACAGCTTCTAACTCTCTTCCCCAGTCACCACCACTTGAGGCTCACGTTGAGAAATATTTATATGCTCTGCTGGTATAAGAGTTGTCCAAATCTCTGATAAACCCTAAATCATAAATAATTGTCTTCACGATGAAGTCTAGGATTATTTTTTTCTAGATTTGCTTCCTTAATCATATGTAGTTCGAGTAAGGATCAAAAAGATCTTAGTATTCTAAGACAGACACTAATTAATGGCAGATGAAGTCAACAGAAATGGGAGAGAAGAAAGGAAACAGCCAAGGGACGCTTGGGTGGCTCAACTGGTTAAGCATCTGACTCTGGATTTCGGCTCACATCATGATCTCATGGTTCATGAGATTGAGCTCTAGATAGGGCTCTGTGTTGACAGTGTAGAGCCTGCTTGGGATCCTCTCTCTCCCTTTCTCTCTGCCCCTCCCCAATTTGCACACTCATGCTGTCCCTCTCAAAATAAATAAATAAACTTAAAAAAAAGGAAATTTTTGGTTTTCCTCTAATAATCCATAAAGCAGATAAGGAGAAATAATCACGTTTAATCCCTGCTGGTTGGTTGATACATTAGAGGCAATTTGGGTAAGAAAGTCAGAGCTGCATCATCTTCATCTTATCTCAAAGAACTACCTGGTGGTCAGCAACTCCTGGCATTCACAGAGGCTGACCGAGCATGATGGTTTAAATAACAAATACAGTGAAATAAGGGCTCAGTTCATTTATGCAATCCTGCCTTGATCTATTAACCCAAGTATATACTAAATGCATATGGGAAAGAATGGTGGAAGTTCATGGTGTTTAGTCTGTAAAAAAAAACAAAAACAAAAACACATTTTGCCCCAAGTACTTTTCCCCTTCATCTAAAAGTTAAATCATGTATTTCAAAGATAAATCTAAGCCATGTGTCTCACTCCTTCCCTTTAACAGCAAACTGCTGAAGGAGCTCACTGTCATATCAAGGACTTCTCAATGTCATTTTTATTCTGAATGAGAAAAATCGCCTTTTTCCTAAACACACAACATTCAATCTCAAAAATACATATTGTGCTAACTCATGTCTCATGAAATATAATAATATTTTCAGCTGATCAACCCATATCATTTCTGAAAATACTTGTCATTTGATCAATGCATCAACAGTTTAATATCTTTTAAGAACCTATTATGTGCCAGGTACCGGACTATATGCTTTATAAATGTTAGTTCTAACCTTGATCACCCTGGAAGGGATGTATTATTAATTTACTTAGTGGATAAAAATATTAAAGCTTCAAGTGGTTATATAACATGTGAAGCAAATAAAAGGCTCACACAACTTCTGCCTAACACATAAGCCCACAGTCTTTCCATTTTTCCAGATGGTAGCGTGTTCCCTTACAGATAAGGAAAGCTAAATCATCCCTATTTTCTGTGAGTTGATAATCTTAATCAAACATGTAGACAGACAAAAGCATATTGACGTGGAGTTGACTAACCCATATTTAACTCAGTGGAGAACAATGCCCTAGCATGGTACATGCATGGATCTAAAAAAATCCATCTTTACAAGAAATTAAATTATAAAATTCACAAAAATAAAATACTCAGACTGTCCTTATTAAGGTGATGTATAATATATCCAGTCTCTAGTACTCACAGCTTTTTTGAGGGGTTGTTAATTATATAGAGATTGTATTTTTTGGTATTATGAGGGTATAAGAAAAGAGAAAGAACATTTTCAAAGTGTATGCATTAGAGAGCCACCGGGCAATAGTGAATAAAAATTCACATTCTGGATTCTGACACTCTTGAGTTCCAAACCAAGTTCTGCCGCTAACTTGCCAGTTACTCAATTATGGGCTTTTTGCTTAACTACTCTGTACCCTGTTGTCCTCATCTATGAAATGGACATAATAATACCTATCTTACAGAAATAGTATAACAATTAAATGAGCTTATATTTGGAAAAAGTTGCTCTGAAGCCTGGGACAAAATGAGCATCCGGGGAATGATGGTTGTGGTTGTGGCTAAACCATCAAGCAGAAAGTTTGGCAGTCATAGTAAAGACATGGAAGCCAGTGAGGCATTTTCAAACAATTATAGTCCTTGAACAGGAAAAGGAGAAACCTAGCTAAGTGCTGCACAGCACTGGGAAGAAGAGGGGAGAAATGTGACCATTAGAACCAACACATACAAAGACAAAAAAGGGCTCAGTAACAGCAATGGTATGTGTAACAAGAAAGGCTACTTACATTTATAGCCATAAGTGATCTCCCATTTGAATGTTTCCTACCAGAAAAGGCTGTATGAAATGTCTCCTTAAGACATTAAGGAGATTATTTTCAGTGGATGAGGAGAAATAAAAAATTAGGAGATTCAGAATTTCTAGGGTTTAGCCATAGAAGTAAGCATTAGCCCATGTTCCTCTGGCCTAAAAGTAACTCTGTTATTACTAATGAGAATCATACATTGGAACTTTTAAAAAGTGGAAGAGATGATTAATTGACATTATTTTGTGTTTGTTTAGTAATCATGAAAATACGCCTTTGAGAAAAAAACTGAATGCATCTACCTTTTTATTTTGGTGTTTTCTTAGAGCAAGGGTCAGCAAACTACAGCCTTTGAGCAAATGTGGCCCATTTTCTGTTTTTATAAATAGAGTTTTATGAGACCACAGCCTCAGTTGCTCTTTTACATGCTGCTTATAGCTGCTTCTGTGCCACAATGGCAGGGCTGAATAGTTGCAAAAGACTCTATGACCTGCGAAGCCTAAAATATTTACTATATGGCCCCTTTTACAGTCACAGTGTGCTAACCTCTTTGTTAGAGCTAAGATGCAAGTATTTCATCTTAGTCAGCTTGGGCTGCCATAATAAAATACCCCACACTGGGTAGCTTAAACAATAGACATTTATCTTCTCACACTTCTGAAGGTTTTAAGTCAGGGTGTCAGCACAGTTCTGTTTTGGTTAGAGCTTTCTTCTTGGCTTATAAGTGGCCACCATTTCATTGTATGCTAACATGACTGGGGGGATTGGAGGTGAGCAGGAGGAGAGAGAAGAAACTCTTTGATGACTCTTCTTTTAAGGACACTAATCCTATCCTATGAGAGTCCTACCTCATTACCTTATTTAACTTTCATTACCTCCTTTCAACCCTACCTTCAAATACAGCCACCATGGGGGTTACGGCCTCAACACACGAATTTTTAAGAGACACAATTCAGTTGACAGCATTCTTCAAACCTAAAAAATCTGATTTGGTCTTAAATATCCATGATCACTCATTCCAAATGAACCTTCCAATGTGTCCTTCTAAACACATCTGGAAAACAGGTTGAAAACAAAGTACAATAGGGGTGCCTGGGTGACTCTGTTGGTTAAGCATCTGACTCTTGATTTTGGCTCAGATGATGATCTCACAGTTCATGAGATTGAGCCCTTTGTTGGGCTCCATGCTCGGCACTGAGTCTGCTTGAGACTCTCTATCTCCCACCACCCCTCTTGCACACACGCATATGTGCACATGCACACACATACACACACACACCCTTTCTCTCTCTCAAAATAAACATTAAAAAAAGAAGAAAGTACAGTAGACACCTCTCTTTCTAAGAATAAAGAGACTATCCTGAAACTTATCCCCAATGTTACCTTTAGAAAAGCACTTGAGTTTAGAGAAAAATAGAGATGAAATGACTTCTAGAGGCCAGAACAAATTCCTCCATTGAGAAACTGAAAGGTACCTATTAATCCATTCACCAAACAGTAGTTTCTATCATGTGGATGCCCTTTTATCTTACCGAGGAAAAGAGCAGCAAAAGTACTTGGGGACAATCTGTGACCAACTGGGCTTAAAAAAGTCAAATAAGCATTGATGGGTCAAAGTCAAGTTGTAGGCTTCATCTTTCTTACACTATTTGCAAAGAAGCTATAACTCTATTTCTCTAACAACCACAGAGTATTTTAAGAGACACTACCTCATTCATCTCCTGAGTGCCCTTTGAAGTAAGTGTCCCATATATTCTATTTTATAAATGGGAAAACTAGGGCAGTGAGCAGTTATGTGCCTCTCCCCACAGTGAATCAATCACTAGAAGAACTAAAGATAGAAGAATTTTAAGTATTTTGTTTTCTATGCATTCAATCACAGTTTGGTGTCTTGAAGACCTCTCCATAAATAAAGTGTCCTATGGTTATTGGATAAGGTATCACTGGCCAAGATCACAGTATTTTCTGCCATGCCAATATGGTGGAAATCTCTCTCACTTTGGCACTTTTAAGGACTCACTTATCATTTATAAGTAGAGAAACATGAACAACAATAGGAAAAAAATGTTAAACCAAACTAGGCTACGGCCAAAGCACCAAAAATAGTACTAGATGAAGATCCCCAGACCATGCTGCCTCATGACATAGGAGTAGGCTCTAGCACCATCTAGTGGGAGACCAAAGTAACTCACAGATTATTAAGAGGGTGGTTTGTCAACCTGGGGGCTCCTTCCATCAAGAAGTTTGGATTATTTCCAGATTAAAACTTCCTTGGGCTTACTCCTAAATAAGCAAGTATATCTTTTATTGAAATCATGGTAGAAGTGCACCAAGGGTTAGGCTTGGGTTACGTGTTATAGTTCATTTCCAAGGACACAAAGTAAAAAGAGTGAGGGCTAGGAGTAGAAGAAATAGGGGTTTAAATATATTCCATCACCAGCTCTTTGACTTTACACAAATTACCCAGTCTCTCCCAGGGTCCATTTCTTCACCGGTACCATGAAGTTAATGCTCATCTAAAGGGTAGTTGTGATGTTTGAGGGAGATCTTAGTTTATTCCTATTTGTTTTTACAGTGACTGTCAACAATTAGTTTTCTCTTTCCCCAAGAAGATTTCTGTGATATTTCCATAGAGCACAATATTGGCTTTCTAGGAATATTCTAACAAAGTATCAAAGACTGGCTTAAACAATAGGAATTTATTTTTTCATACTGCTGGAGACTGGGGATTTTGAAATTAAGGTGTAGCAAGGTTGGTTCCTTCTGCAGACATAAGCGAAAGATCTGTCCCAGGCCTCTCTCTGCTTATCCCTGTGTATTTTCCCACTATCTTTCCTCTATATGTGACTGTGTCCAAATTTCCTCTTCTTATAAGGATTCTTCATATTGGATTAGGGCCCATCCTAACGACCTCATTTTAATTCAAATGATTCTTTAAAGACCTTGTCTCCCAATACAGTTGTATTCAGAGGCACTGCGGGCTAGGACAGTTTGTGAAGAGAGAACAATTTAGCCCATAGCAAGCAAATGGTAGAGGCAGGATAAATCCCGAGCCCTAGCCTAGTGTGACTTAGCCACGCTGCCTCCAGAGAGAGGTAAGTAGGAAAACACAGTTTTGCAGATCAAATGTAAGATCTCATTTACTTTTGTTTAAGACAAGCTGTAAGATCTTTTTCATCCAGGATCATAGGTTTCTGAGATAAAAAGGACTCTACAAGTACAACAATGTATTGTTAATTATAACAGCCCCCTGGGGTACCCTGGGCAAATAAGAAGGGGAAATCAAAACATTTGTCCTACCCCCTAAATGGATTGAATCAATGATTCTTGAGTTATTATGTTACCCATCAGTGCTAAACCTACTTTGGGAAACTTCATTTCACTATTTAGCTGACTCAGGAAGGGCTTATTGTAACTTCTAGCTAATCTATAGTACAATTCAAAATCTTCAGCTGCTAAAAAAAAACTGCACTCTCCAGTTTCTATTCTTAAAAAAAAATGTGTCTGCCAGCATTTTCAAAATGTATTTTGCGAGGTGCACATATGTTAATATAAGTATAGCAAAGATCGTCCACCTCGTTGCTCTCCTATTAAGCAGATTTCCTTTTACAATCTCCCACATAGCCAGCCTCTGCACTTCAGGTTTAGAGAGAACAGAATTGCAATGCTTTCCCTGCCTGCTGTACCATGACTTTTACACTGTTTTTCCCTTCCAGTCTCCCCACCACAGCTATTTGCGTGTCTGGTATCCAGTCTTTCTGGGCCTGGGACAAAATAAAAAGTCATAATAATAAAACACAAACAGGAGCTTCAGAATCCCAAACAACTGCAGTCTCTAGTTATCATTATCATTATTATACCATTTATATTTTAAGTGACTATTTGAGTTTACCTCATAAAAACAGAGAAAGCACCGTGCAAAGAGAGCAATATCAAGCAGGTCCTCGGTTTTGAGATTCCAAATGAAATTGGGTCTATGAGTTCAGCTATGAATTTTTCTTCTAGAATTGCATCTCCTACTCAATTTCAAAAGTGGCTTTTTATATATTTACCTCATGGTCTCATCATCAATTTTATTTTTTAAGCTTATTTATTTTGAGAAAGAGAGAGAGAAGGAGCATGAGCAGGGGAGGGGCAGGGAAAGAAGGATAGAGATAATCCCAAGCAGGCTCTGTGCTGTCAGTGCAGAGCCTGACATGGGACTTCAACCCACAAACTTTGAGGTCATGACCTGAGCCGGTATCAAGAGTCAGAGGCTTAACCAACTGGGCCACCCAGGTGCCCTCATCATCAATTTTAAATGCCCGAGTAGGTCACCATGCACGTTAATGCAGTGTTTCATGTGGGGGAGTCAGTGTACACCATGATTTATCTCTAGCTTCAACACATCACTCCATCCTCAGCCATCATCTAACCTACTCCCTTCATTATTAGTTCCTAGTCTTTTCCACTTGACAGCTGATCCCTTCCTTGCCCTCAAGCTAACATGCAAACATAACTGCTTTTATGCTCAGCACCTTTATCTTGGATTCTAATTCCATTCTCCAATAAAGAAACTGGGACTGGCTCAAGGGGGTACACCAGATGGGCTTGGAGCATCTTGTAATGCCAGAAAGTAAGAAGGCGCTCAATTTTTTTTTAATTTTTAAAAAGGATGGAGCATGTCAAAGACAAAGGAACCTACCTGAAAGAGCTCCAATGGCCAAAGCTGGGACAATTTTAACAACAAAATAAGTAACATGGAATTGAATTATAATTGAATATAAAATAAATAAACATTAGTCCATACTGATATAAACAAATGATTGAATAAATACATGGAAGAAAAGAGACAAATCTTTCATACAGAAAAGTTATAAATAATTTATGTAGATACTCTCCCCACACTATGGACTGAATGTTTGTGTCCCCTCCAAAAATCGTATGTCGAAATCTTAGCCCCCAGGATGATGGTATTAGGAGATGGGGTCATTCGGGAGTGACAAAGTAGAGCCCTCAAGAATGGGAGAGTGTCCCTTATAAAAGAGATGGAGAGAGCTCTCTCTTCTCCACCTTCTGAGGATACAAGAAAGTAGCTGTGTATGAAATAGGAAGGGAACTTTCACTAGACACCTAATCTGCCAGCATCTTGATCTTGGACTTCCTAACCTCCAGAACTGTGAAAAATACATTTCTGTTTTTTATAAGCCACCTGGTCTATGGTGTTTTGTTATAGTTGCCTGAACAGAGTAAAACACCTTTCCAGAAGATAGGGCTTAATCTCCCCACACCCTGTTCTTCATGTGGGCTGAATTCATAACTCACTTCCAAAGAACACAGTATGGAAAGGAAAAGTCATATACTTATAGTGGAGAAACCTGGTAAACACTAATTTAAGGAAGTAATTAACCTTAATATCTCTAGTGCTAAGTCATGTTAATACCATGTACTCCCGCATATGATGTAATGAAGGGTATATTTGTAATATTTGTCCCCAAAACCCTAATCATTAGAAAAACATCACACGAACCAAAACTGAGGAACATTTTAAAAAATACCTGAACAATTCTCCTCAACGCTGTCAAGGTCAAAAACAAAACAAAACAAAACAAAACAAAACAAAAAACAAGGAAAGAATGAGACAGTCACAGATCAGAGGAGGCTAAAAAGATGTGACAACTAAATGCAAGTGGTGTCCTGGATGAGATTCTGGCACAGAAAAAGGATATTAGTGGAAAAACTGGTAAAATCTGAATAAAGCTGGAGTTTAATGTAATGTAGCAATGTGACTGTCTTAGTTTGGTCTTCATCCTACACTTGTATAAGATGCTGACCTTAGGGGAAACCAGGTGAAGGACTTATAGGATTTCTCTGTATCATGTTTACAACTTTTCTGTAAATCTAAAATCACTCTAAACTGAAAATATTGTTCAAAAAATTAAAAAGCAGGGCACCTGAATGGCTCAGTCAGTTAAGTGTCTGTCTCTTGATTGCGTCTCAGGTCATGATCTCATGGTTCGTGAGTTCAAGCCTCTCATGGGGCTCCGTGCTGACAGTGCAGAGCCTGCTTGGGACTCTCTCTCTCTCTCCCTCTGCCCCTCCTCCACTCACATGCGTACTCTTTCCCTCTCAAAATAAATAAAAACTTTAAATAAAAATTAAAACACAAAAATAATTCTTGCTTTTTCACAGGTCGTTCATTTACAACTTTAGTTTGCCACTACAGAATCTTCCTTTAGGAAAGGCCAGTGAAAAGACAAAGAGTACTCAAATGAAGACAGCAATAACCCTGGCGGATAGAAGCATGCTCACCTCTATTTGAAACATAACTCACATACCATAAAGTTGACACTTTTAACATGTACTATGCATTGGTTTTTAGTATATTTGCAAAGTTGTGCAACTATCACCACTGTCCAGTTCCAGAATATTCTCTTATCACCTCTAAAAGAAACCCCATTCTCATTAGCAGTCATTCCCATTCCTCTTTCCCCATAGCCTCTGGCAACCACTAATCTGTTTTGTGTACATATGGATTTGCCTATTTCTGGACATTTCATATATTCAAAATTCTACAATATTTGGCCTTTTATGTCCATCTTCTTTCACTTAGCATCATGTTTGCAAGATTCATTCATGAATCAGCACTTCATTCCTTTGTATGGCTTAATAATATTTCATTGTACTGATAGGTCACATTTTGTTTATTCACTCATCAGCTGCTGAGCATTTGGCTTTTCATTTTTTGTTTAATATGAGTAGTTCTCCTATGAATATTCTTGTTCAAGTTTTTTTGTGAATGTATGCTTTCCTTTCTCTATGGTATATACCAAGGAGTGGAATTGCTGTGTTACATGATAACCCTATATTTAACCTTATGAGGAACTGCCACTATTTTCCAAAGTGGATTGGCTGTGCCTCTCATTCACATTAGCCACGCATGAGAATTCCATTTTTTTTTTTGCAATCCTAGTCAATACTTGTTATTATCTGTCTTTTTTATTATAACCACCCTAATGGTTATTAAGTGGTATCACAATGTGCCTTTGGTTGGCATTTCTTGATGGCTAGTAATGTTGAATATCTTTTTATGTGTTTATTGGCCATTCCTAGATCTTCTTTGGAGAAAAGTCTTTTCAAATCCTTTGCCTATTTTAATCAAGTTATTTGTCTTTTATTGTTGAGTTATAATAACTGTTTATTGTCTAGGATAATAGACCCTTATCAGATATATGATTTGCAAATATTTTCTCCCTTTCCATAGGCCAACTTTTCACTTACTTCATAGTGCCCTTTGATGCACCAAAGTTTTTAATTTTGATGATTTCATTTCATTTATTTATTCTTTGATTGTTGGTGCTTTTGATGTCATATCTAAAAAATTATTGCCTACGCCAAGGTCATGAAGATTTACACCTATGTTTTCTAAGATTTCTATGGTTCGAGCTCTAACATTCAGGTCTCTGATCCATTTTGAATTAATTTTTGTATATGATAGTAAGTAGGGGTCCTCTACAATATATTTTTCTTTATGTATTATTATGAATAATTATTGGTCTTAGAATCAAAATTCCAAAGCTGAAATATTAATTCTACGAGTTACCAGTGTGAAGGTGTTTTCCTTTTCTGGAATCCAGTTCTCACCAGTATTGGAGGGAACTAAATATCTTCTCTGGAACTTGCTTCAATTTTAAAGATACATTTGAGGAATTCATCCTTATTTTCTACAATTAAATGCTGAAATATTTATGGATAAAAACAGAAGATGGATTTGCTAAAAAATGAGAGATATCTAGACACAAAGAAAGAAGAAAAGAGAAGATGAGCCGTCATCTAGTCAGACAAAGTAGGATTGACCATGACTTGCTAATTGCAGAATACACATGGATTTGTTACAACTACTTTAAAATATATATATATATATATATATATATATATAATTATTGGTATATATTAATAAAAGAAACAACATATTCAGGATTGCCAATATTTTAGGTAGCTATGTAAAAACATTTTAAAAAACTATTATAATTATAAAATGATCTATTATCAGTATAATTATAATGAAATAATGATCTATATCAAATAATAGGAACAATACCATCTTTATGTAAAGGAAATTTCTTAATCTGGGGGAAAAATAGCTTCATAAAAACTCGTTGCCTTGTCCTTACGTTTTTTCATTTGGCCATGGACCAGGGCTGGTCCCTAGTCTGATTCTTGGGAAACACTGAATCTGGTTACAATTCTGAGGAATGAACCATAAAAGCTCAGGTTTATGATTCAGTCTACTTTTTTGACAAACACAAAGAATTACACGGTGGTAGGAACTAGACAATCTCAGTAGAATCCTGTTGATACCAAGCTTCCAATAAACCAGAGAGTATTGAACTACAGGACACTAAGGGAAGCCCCAGCTTTATTCTCAACACAGTAAATTTTTCATGAAGCACTCATGACTACAGATTAAATCAAAATAACTGAGACAAAGGAAAAGTGACAAGGGAAACTACTATAACCTTTTTTGAGGTTATCTATTTTTATTATTAAAATTATGCATGGGTTCAAATGCATTGTAGTAAGTTTTAAGTCTATATCTTTAATTGAAAATTAAAATCCTACTAACATACAAAGTATAAAATCTAGCAGGAGACGTCATTCATTTATATTATTTGGTGTACTGGAACTCTTTCCATTAGAAACCTCCTTGATATGATAGTATTGATTTCATAAGTATTTTAAGGAAAACAAACAGAATTATAATTTCCAAATCAAAGATAAAAAAAGAAACTGAACTTTTCTTTGGTTTCTAAATGATCTCTAGACAAATAGCAAATTGCTGTCTCCACTGACTCAATAAATTTTGAACCCTTTATCCAAGCAAGGTAATGGTAAGATCTATAAATTCTGTAAAAAAAAAAAAAAAAAAGTGAACATTTTCTGCTATATATTTCACTTATACTCAAGAATGGAATGAGCATTAAACCATTACAACTTGGAACTTGTCTTAAATTTCTTTATATATTTAACATTTAGTATCAATTATATATTTTTGGGTGGTACTCTGAACTTTCAAATTATCCCCTTTATCACCTTTTTGGATATCAGATCGTATAAATCTTTATGAAGGAATTCTGAATTTACAAAGTACCTATTTTTGAATAAATGATTTCTCAGCATAATCCCACAAAATGAATCAGTTATGAGGCACATGTTTTATAGCTGAAAATTTTGGATTATTGAAAATTTCAATGAGCTGCTTTCCTCAATTTCTTCCATTTTCCTATCCCCATGCACCACTTCCAGACTATTCTCCTTTAGTAGGACTTGGATCCCTTTCTTTCTTTCTTTTTTTAAGTTTATTTATTTATTTTGAGAGAGAGAGTTGGGGGGAGGGGCAGGGAGAGAGAGAGTTTGCATGTGCGCACAGAGATGCATGAGTTTGCATGCAAGTGGGGGAGGAGGAGGGAAGAGAAAGAGACAGAGAGAGAGAGAAAGGGGGTGAGGGAGGAGAGAATCCTAGCCAGACTCCACGCCATCAGTGCATAGCCAACTTGGAGTTAGATCTCCCAAACCATGAGATCATGACCGGAACCAAGATCAAGTTGGACATTTAACCAGCTGATTCACCCAAGGCATCCCTGGATCACTTTTAATTAATCATTTAGCAAATGTTTATTGGGTACCTATCAAGCACTAGACATTGTTTGTGTTATACGGATATAGCAGTGAACAGCAACAACAAAACCAAAAATTTAAAAGGCACAAAACCAAAAATTTAAAAGGCACCTGCACACATGGAACTTCCCCAATCTTTAGGGAAATGTAAGGAATCTTATTTCAACAACTCATATCACTCAGCACTAATTTAGCCTTCTAGTTAGCTCTACTGTGACCTTATATCCTATATTTGGTTCATAAGCTTTTATCTTATACCCTAATACAGGCTCATATCTTATATCCTGCCAAACTAGTTTGTATTTGTGACTTGATATTCCAAAAATGTAATGGAGAAGATAATATGAAAGTTCAAAGAATCGCCCAGAAAATATGTAAGTGATATTAAATCTTAAAAATATAAAGAAATTTAGGATAAGTTCAAAGTTATACTGATTTAATGCCCATTCCATTCTGAGTGCAAAGTGGTATATATATAAAACAGAAAATGTTTAACCTCGCTTTTGTAGAATTTATGAGTCTTACCATTACCTTGCTTGGAAAAAGAGTCTAAAATTTATTGAGTCAGTGGAGACACTAATTTGCTATTTGTCTAGAGATCATTAGGAGGCCAAAGAAAGATATGATTCTCAGATCCTGCAGGCAATGCTTTTAAATATGGCATCCTGCCTTAATTTTTCTAGCTCATTCAAGGCTGTAGTCATGTTATCTAAATTCTCATTATTCAACTGATGCCCCATACCTATTGCCAAGATCATACCTCGCTGGACCACTTTGACACTGAGCAGCAGCTGAATCATTTAGTGCTATAAATACTATGTGTCCTGCTTGTCTGGACATCTTTTCCAACCGTTTAGAATAGTTTTTAAAATACTATCTCCCTAACTCTCCGTCCATCGACCTGAGTGGGCAGGTCAAGAGGTTGGGACTTTAGAGTTGAGTCCATTTTCCTGGTGTTTAACCTTCCTGGTCTGGCTGTCAGGCTGTCTCCTGAGCTTAAAACTTCCTTCTCAAGTACAATCTATAGTTACATTCACAGGCAGAAAATCTAATGGGATTACCATTCCAAACTCAAGAATTCCCTAGATAAGCTCAGTTACTGATCCTTTTCCAGAGTTTATAACATTTTGCCTTGTAAATTCAGCATCATCTAAGTAGATGGTTATTAAAACTTTCTACTCTCATGACACAGAACTTATGGCTATCTTTGAATTATTACATTGGATTAAATTTGAACATTTGAACATGCAAAAATAGCATTTTATTCAATAAATTTCATAGAACTCAAAAGATAAGTTATTCCTAAATTCAGGATACTAAGAAATATCAAAGTAATAACTCAATAGCAGTAGCCTCATCAAAGATAGGGTTCTTCGAGGTCAAGATTGAGGTATTTTGGCAGCAAATGACATGCACACGGGTCCACAGATCAGAACTTCCTGATCATGCTAGAGTCACTCTAGATAGATTATTAAAAGAATGGGGATGGGGATGGGGACAGGTGTCTAATCATGGCTCTAGAATGAGCCAATCAGCTTTATCACTAGTGTGTCTTTTTAGTAAAAATGAACAATTTACTCATCTTCTGAAAGATGGTAAGATGGGAAACTTCCCCAGCATCCAAATGTTTGTCAGATAATAAAAGCATTGGTCTTTCAGTTACTTTCCCATAGCCACTCTCCCCTCCCCGTTCATAGTTTTGCTGAAGCAGCCATAAGAAGTGTTCCCTAAATCATACCAAAGTGACGAATGAAGCATTGACAAAGAGAAAGCAGACTGAAACCACAAAGTTAATTGAAACACTGTTTGTCAAAATGTGACCACTTCAGAATCATGTTTATGAAATAGTTTTCAAGTACCATCTGAAATCAACTGAGTCGATCAGAATTTCTGAGGATGGATTCATGATAGTAATATTTTTAGAAGATGGGCTTCAGGAAGTTAATCTTGCTGACTCTAATGATACTAAAGTCTGAAAAGTATTAAGGCTAGACTACGTTACCAAAGAGAGAAGGAAGCCCCAGAGGTGGAACTGGCATTGAGAGAATTTAACTGACCTTGGCTGGGAGAAGGGATTTAGGAAGAATTTGATGTTTGAACTGAGAGGAAACAATAGCGTATAACATCTTTAGTCATGAAAAGGGGTCTTTCCTCACATATGGTTCAGAGCCTGAAAAGGTAATGTGTAAATTATTAGAGATATTGCCCTTGACTTTGTGCAAGTCTCCTTAAGGTCAAAGTAGCCAAAGGAGGCATGGGCTAGGAGAGGGCATAATGAGGTAGAGGGGAAGAAGGGAAAAGGGGATAGGCTGAAAGAAAATAAGATCCATTGCCTTTGTGGTCCATAAAGTGAATATCTAAGGAGTACATGTATACCGGGTTTATGTGACACCAATTCAAAAAGCCACACAGAAAGAGTTCTGCAATAAATAACAGCAAGGATTAAAAAAAAATACTCTGCTTTTGCTAAGGCAAAACCCAGGTAAAATAATTTTGTTCAGAGTACTCATACTGACTAAAATTAAAAATCTTCTCTTTGTTTTAAAAGCAGAAACTATAGCAGAGAAGCACATGTTTCTATATAACGATGATATTGCCTATCATACAGACAAGGTGAATGTATATGAGGAGTTTAATTTTTCAGTGTGTATTAATAATTAACCTGCTCATTAGGTTTATTAGACAGGATTAGTCCCTAATTGGAGAAGAGCAACCGCAAGGCAAATTATTAAAATATTTGATGGAACTTCCTCTCTTGACTTTAAAAGATAAAAGTTTGGCAGCTTCAGGTATTTATATGTCCAATATGAGAAAAGAATGGAGAGGTTTTGGTCTTAAAGAACTATAAAGTGCAGCAGCTGTGATGTGTTCAAGTACACAGTGGATTCTTTGAGTACCGAAATAGAGTTTAATACGGACACTGTGGAAAGAGAATATTTTAAGCCTAGATATACTTCTCTGGTAGGGGGGATGTTTACAATGAAGGAGCTATGCATGTGGACAGTGGGGACATATGAGAAGTCTTTGTACTTTCCTTCCAGTTTTGCTGTGAACCTAAAACTGCTCTAAAAACAAACAAACAAACAAAAACAACTAATATAGCCTTAAAAAAAATAGATATGTTTCTGTGTATTGACGTAGCAAGTCTTTTCCCCAGCACATGAGGCACCGTAGTGCTGGTCGCTACTGACGCCTTATTTGGTAAGAAGATCACAGCAGTGTGTCTATGTAGGAATACACATATACAAATTGACTTTATCAAACTATATCTGATATGGCTTTGATCTCTTAAGGTTTTATAGATTTAATAAACAAGTGAAGGTCTCTTTCAAAAAAAATCTATACTTAAAATTTTATACTAGGAAGTTGAAGAATAAAATTTGCCAAATATAAAAGTAAGTGATATTAAACATGATCGTATCTAATACCTTATCTTACTTTTTCAATCTCATCCCAAATATTGCCAAATACTTTTAAAGACTTATAAACTATCTCTTTTTAGATTCTAGGATATGTTTGGTGATTTATGCCATAGAATATTACAGATAAAAAAAATCAGAATAACTCTTTGAAAAAGGCCTGGCTCCATTGATTTTGTCGAGAGGTTCTTGCTTGACTGAATTTAATTTAAATGTAGTCCTTTGTTATTGCTTCGAGAGGACGACAGTCATTTCTAACAAGCACAAATTATTCAGAGCATGACCCTAAATGCTGTATTTCAAACAGCAAAAGAAAACAAGCTACCCTCTAACCTACTTCACATTGCAGGAAGAGAAGCTGTGTGAAAGGGAGCTGCAAAAGGGCAACCTGACCCAGAGAGATTTACCCTCACCGGGGCCCTGCTCCCAGCTTTCGTGGGTCTCTGGATGGGCCAGTTGCACAAATACAAGAAGATCAGGCCTGCATCCTGGAAGGGGGGAGGGGGCTTGGTATCACCCTCCTTGGATCGCTCTTTGCCAAGTTCTAGTTAACCCAGTTACAGTAAAGCCATTGTGGACTCTTTAGTGGAGCAAGTCTCGAATCTACATGGCATGCACGATTTTTTGATGGCCATGGCCACAGCCAGTAACTGCAATTTAGTGGCTTACACATTGTCATGAAAGGGGGCGGGCAAAGGCTCAAGAGCAGTGGATTTTACGGCAATAGGAAATAGGACACATTTTGTGCAGTCGCCAACTCCTTTGCATTTCTGAGGATGAAATGCCCCCTAGATCAAAGTGACAAAGTAGTTAGGATATTCACGGGACAGAAGACAAAAGGAGTTCATTCACTGCCAAAAAACAGCCTTCTGTTAAGTATTTAGAAGTTTAATAACAGTACTTACATGAGAAGCAGAATGCAGGAGGGTAACTTGAAAGTATGCATAGCTTAACAGAAACTGGTCATTCTACAGGAGAGGAGATGGTCAGTGATTCACTAATTCACTCATCACACATATATGGGCATGGAGGTAGGTATTATATGGAGTATAAATGTACACAATAAAAGCTTCTACCTTTAAGGAGGGTGTAGACCTATGTAGTAATTATATTAATATAAATATAGTTACTCATATTAATAAATTAAGCTCAACCAACATATTATATATAATACATTGTACATATCTTTTCTATACTATTACATATAATAATGCATATATTACATATAATACATTATCATATATAATATATATGCACAACTCAAGGTTATCAGGCTACCTATATAGCACTTGCAAAGTAGATGGACAAAAACTAATCTAATTTTAGCTCAACACCCTCCTCAAAGGGATTAAAGGATTGTAGTTAAATAGGCAAGAAGAGAAACTATTTTTTTGGAGGGATTTGTTGGAATATTGTGCATTTGCCTCTCCATGTGCCCCCACTCTATTCAATGGAGAAGTTGGGGAATACTTCCTCCTTACTTGAGACCAAATGAAAGACATGTGAAGACAACCACTTGGGGTGATCTGTTTCCCTTTAGAGTTTTGGGGGTACAGGGTCTAAAGGAAGACATATTCTTGAAAAAATCTCCAGACAAGAAGCTGCCAGAAGCTGCCTATAGCATGTGATTTGCTCTCTGTGTTGAGGGCAAATTGTGCTTCCCCTAATAGCAGAGACGAGGATGCATAAATATTTTCCAAGTACTACATGTGGTCCACAGCATGCGGGAAACAGTTGTCCTAGAGCAGCTAAGATCCCTTACCTAAGAAGGCTGCCTAAAAGGACAATGGGTTTAAAGAAAGCAAAGAGGATTAGGGAGCAGAAAATAAAGATGCCTTCTACCTGCATCTGATGGAGATCAGCACACTTCATTCAGCAGTTATATTACATTAAGGTAGAAAGTCTAAATCTCATTAAGATACTTGAAGATAAAGTGTTATGGGAGAAAAAAATTTTAAGTCACCTAAGACTTGATATTGTCTTGTGTCACTGAATAAAGGCTGGATCTAAAAAGGTTGTATCTATAAACCCAAGTGGTCAAAAGTGAAATTTTAAGTTATTATACAGATATTTAGGTTGCAATACTCCAAGTTTTTAGAAATATAAAGAGTTTAGAAGTTTGGGAAACTATACTTTTTATCTACATGTCTAACATATTAGATAGGATATGAATAAAAATGCAGACTCAGACTCAGTCTAAACGTATTTGGTCCTTTAGCATACAAAGCCTTTAGAGCATTCCTTTTTAAAAAATTTTTTAATGTTTATTTATTTTTGAGAGAGAGACAGACAGAGAGAGAAAGAGCACGAGCAGTGGAGGGTAAGAGAGAGAGGGAGACACAGAATCTTAAGCAGGCTCCGGGCTCTGAGCTGTCAGCACAGACGACAGCTCGAAATCACAAACCATGAGTTCATGACCTGAGCCAAATTTGGATGCTCAACTGACTGAGCCACACAGGCACCCCAAGCAAAGCATTTTAAGGGTATTTTATAAGTAATTATGAAAGGTTTGCACCCTCTTTCATGGAGGAGTTGAGATGGGGTAGAAATAGGAGAGACAAAGCCAATTTCTCCAGCCTTAGCCCTGCTACTTAGAATGGGGAGGTTAGGACATTCTGAAAGCAAAAGACAAACCCTGCCTCCATACTCCAGCTTCCTTCCTTTTTTACCCCGTTAGAATGTCACCATCCCCACCGCCTTCTTCTCAAACCCCTTGACTGCTTAGTCAAACAGGCCATGGCCCTGCGAGTCCTTTCAAGACTGAGGCCATGGTTTGCTGCAGTCCACAGACAGTTGAAGTGTAATCCAGAGATCCAGAGGTCATGTGGTTCTGAGGTTTGGAGAAGTTAAGAGGCCCACTTATGACAATGTACAGGTTGATGGCAGTGACAGAAGGAGAATCCTGATCTTCTGCTTCTCTAATAAGACTCTTTTGACTAAATGGAAGGTGCTCAGGAAGGAGTGCGGGGTCACATGCACAGACCCACACCATTGGCATGCCCATGCTACATAGGAGTTTGGGACCACGATTTCAAGCAATTTTGTTTGTTGTTAGGTAGCAATCAAAAAGGAAGTAATTTGGAAACATCAAAGAAGTTTACAAAACCACTTCATATACTATGAAGTTTTACCATGCATTGTGAGTCACACGACCTATTAAATAAACTGGAAATAGCATGAAAATTCCATTAATGCTCATGTCATCTCTGTCTAGAAAAATCACAAGATTAAGAAAATTCCAAAAAAAAACCCAAACCATTTCTCTAATCTCCAATCACCTGCAATTCTTAGTGAATTCTTATAAATCTTATGTGGTTATTGTCCAGTCTAGATGTTTCAGTCAAAGGCCATGGGGCTGTCCATAGAGCCTGTACTAGAATTGATTTTGTTTTCTGCATTCCTGTTCCCATGTTGGTGCATAGGCCCATGGCTTTCTAGGAACCATTCCTAGATAAGAATCCATTTCATCCAAGTCCTCGCTCTGCAGTGTTCCACCCTCACAGTGCCTGTAGACCTTCACAGAGGGTCCTTGCTCTAAAAGTGAAAGGCTGAACAGAACTCACTGCTAAGAGTCTTCTACATTTGGAAGCACACTCTTTGATCTGATCAAGGAGATAAAAACAAATAGCTCAAACAAAACACCTAGGTCTTTCGCACCAACTGTTCTTTCAGTGGCAAACAAAAAGCAATTTTTTTCCATCTCGTGAATAATAAAAAATATATACCTAATGAGATTTACAGAATATTGGAAAGAAGGATCATGAATAGGTAATCATGCTTTTAGGAGATTTACAGATTTCAACCAGTTCAGCCCCAGGGTATGATTATCTCATTAGTCCTGTACCTTCCAAATAACTATAGAATAGGTTGGGTGTGACCAATGAACAATGCTTTTTGCCAAAAACTTGTGAAGAACAGACTGCGGATTCAGTAGGGTATGTACAAAGCATTACCTAAGTGGATTTCATGCTTGTGAAAGGGGAGCAGCACTTGGCAAAGCAAGATCTCCAGGGTCAGAGCCATTCACGCATCTGCCACATGGCTAGCCTCCCAAACAAACTGCATTGTCTCACAACCATCCTGGGCCTCCCCCTCTCAGGGTACTCCATGTTCTTTCTATACCACAATGAAACTACCTCTCCCTCAGGCTTGTTCTCTCAGCTGTCCCTGGAAATGAATTTATTTTCATCCACTCTTACTCCTGGGAGGCAAATAAGCCATGTGAGTGCCAGTGGCCCCTGGAAGTTTGAACCTACTGCATTGGCTTCAATTAGATCCTATCCTAGAAGAGTTTTTGTGAAGAGAGTGAGCTGGGAAGGGAACAGGCATTCTGCTTGAGAGGAATGCTCACTGAGCAAAAAGAGTGGAAAAAGAAGTAGCAACTGGTCAGAAGAACTGTTTCATCAATAATGGCTAACATCAGGGGCACCTGGGTGGCTCAGTCAGTTAAGTGTCTGACTTCTGCTCAGGTCATGATCTCACAGTTGGTGAGTTCGAGCCCCACATGGGGCTCTCTGCTGTCAGTGTAGAGCCTGCTTCAGATCCTCTGTCCCTTCCCTGTCTCTGCCCCTTCCCTGCTGATACCATGTGCACATTCTCTCTCTCAAAAATAAAAATATTTAAAAAAATAAGAACTGCTAACATCAAGTAAACCCCTACTATGTGCTGGGCATTATTCTAAGAGCCTTACCTGTAACAACTCACCTAATTCTCACAACAATTTCATGGAACAGATGCTCCTAGAATCCCCATTTATAGAGTAGGGAATTGAAGTACAGGGAAATAAAGTCAATTATTCAAGATTAGAATGTTGGAGCCATAGAGTCCTGCTCAATCATAATACGATTAATTGAACACTCGGTTGATTATGTTAGCATTAATTATGTGACAGGCACTGTGCTTTATGAGTTCTATATGTTTTATTTCATTGAATCCCTACAACAACCTCGTACTAATATGATGCCCATTTATACATAGTCCTTATTTTACATCCAAAGTTCATAAATGTTAAACAATGGATTGAAAACAAGGTTTGAATAAAGAGTTAGGTTTTTTCTCCTTACTATTGCCTCTACAAAGTTATACCCAGTTAGTCCCTGGAGAAAGTGGGTGGAATGCTTATGAAGACATGGAGGGTCCTACTATTGGAGGTGGCCAAGGAGGGGGCAGACATTTACTCAAATGGGGTAGCCTTTTAAAGTCATTTCTGTACCTCCAAATACCTAGGGATACACGTTTATCATCACTCATATTTTTTTCATATCTTTCTTGTATTCTTCTCCTATCTGGTTTCTATTTACTAGCCTTGAGGTTGCAAACTACTTTTTCCTTTTTATTTTCTCACAATACCCAGGCCCTATCTTCAATAATTCTTGCTGCTGCTCCTGCTGCAGCTAAGAAGTTTGGGATTATGAAGTCCCTAAAAAACAAGTCTGAATTGTCTTCTTATAAAACAGACATTTCCTTGCCTAGTGTTTGTGCCTAGAGCGAGGATCACATTGTTCAGACTTGTAATGGACTGGGTGCTCCTAAGATGGCATCTCCACCACACCCAGGCATTACCTCAGGGATATTTTCTTTCTCCTCAGCTCTAGGTCTATAGGGGGATGTCGGGTTCCCATACACATGGAACCTGTTACAAGTCACAGATTAATAATAAAAAGTGATCCACATTGATGAAAAGTCTTAAGTTCTGAATCCATTATTGTACTTGAGTCAGTTTCTCCAAGAAAGAGGATGTCATAACATGTATGATGATTATTACTTAGTATTTATTAAGCACTTACTATGTGCTACCCTACTAACCCCTTTACATTTATTATCTTTATTAATCCTCACACACAAAATAAAGTTAGAATATGTACTAACATCCATCACCTAGTTACAGGTAAGGCAACTCAGGCTTTTAAAAATCAAATGGCTATCCAAGGTCATACAGTTGTGAGAAGTGAAAATAGTATTTTAAAACAAACACTGGGCTTTGGGAAGCCTGTGCTCTTAACCACTACCTAATATGGCCTCCCACCTCCCCAATATAATCTATCAGCAGAGCATACCAAAGTTGTGCCAACACAAAAGCATTTATAGTGCCACTTACTAGAGCTTCTGTGAGGGCCGTCTGTGTGGATGTAAGTTCTCCCCTGAGCTAAATTCCTGCCACCTTGACTGCAAGGTCAAAATGGCCTTTACTCAGCGAGACACTTACGGAGATGTCCTTACTGTACTTCCAAATATCATCAAATGCATACAGTGTGGATTTAAATTCAGAGTACAAGTCTTGATGCTCATCCTCCTCTTTCCATATATGCTTGCTTATAGGTGTACGATAATCCTGAGAATTATAGTTTGAAGGACTGGAGGTAGGATCGTGTATGTACCGTAAGGACCTCATGTTTGGGAGAGGGGATTTGATCTTACTTTTTGCCATTGAGGCTTATCTTTTTAAGGTATTTAGCCTCAAAAATGGCAAAATATTTTTTTTTATTTTCGCCACATGCTTCTTAAAAAATAGTTTTAGGGTGTAGTTTGTGTCGTGGATACCCTGAAACCATGGATGTAAAGGAAAAAATTTGAAATCATATATAAAAGGACAAGAACCAATTAGAGGGAAGTTTAAACTAAATATATAAAACTTTAAGACCATACGGGGCACTGGGTAGCTCAGTTGGTTAAGTGTCTTACTCTTGGTTTCAGCTCAGGTCATGATCTAATGGTTCATGAGATGGAATGCAGAGCCTACTTGGGGTTCTTTCTCTCCCTCTCTCTCTGCTCCTCCCCAGCTCTGTGCAAGCACCCTCACTCTCCCCGCCCCCCGCCATCTCTCTCTCAAACTAAATAAATAAATAAACATTAAAAAACTTTAAGACTATGGAGACAGATCTAGCTAACTAAAGACATAGGGAATCCGGATTCTAGACTGACTTGAAACAACAATATTGTGGAAATTTTACCCTAAAACTTCCTTTGAAATGAGGTATCCCAGTGCCCTCTCTTCCAGGTGAGAAAAGATAAGGCCCGTTGTGTTGGGGTGCCTCATGTGGGATGACATGGGTAGTCAGGAGCTGAAGCAGGGCCACACTGTATAGTCCTTTCTCAGCCTTGTCACTTTTCCTTGCCATTTGTAGGTTTGTTTTTCTTATTTAATGTTATTCCTGACCTTCTTTCCTCACGTTCTTTACCCAGTGATATTTTTTACAAAAGAGCTTTCTTCCCCATTCAGGAAGAGATCTACATTCAAGTTCCACCACTGCTACTAACTTACAAACCATTTGTCATGGTGCTGGCTCATTGCAGTAATTCCACACTCTCTCTCTTTCTATCCCCTCTTTCCATCTCCCTCTCTCTCCCCTTCTCCCCCTCATTCATCCCAAAACAAAAGCAATGAGAGCACAGGCAGGATTAACAGGGACAACTGACTCTCTGAATTTTACAATCTGGGAAGCCCTTATATCTCAACCAATTACTTTTTTAAGGACCTGGAAGCTACAAGCAAGTGATGTAACATGTTCTCTTGATAACGAGCCAAAGACAAGATTACATATTGGTCTTTCTCATGGACATTCAGCCAGAAGTCAAACATTACCTTCCCCCTTTACTATGGTGAAATAAAATATTTGTGTCAGATGGTTCCAATGTATTTCAACACCCTAGTTTTCCTTTGATAGGAACTCTTCTGTCAGAACAGATCAATGGTGTTCATCAACTGATGTCAGGGTTCTGAGTAGCCAACACCAGATACTGTTCTAGAAGCTTCTCTAGCCTTCTTCACACAGCAGGGGGAGCAGAGGGCACTGCTCTACAAATGCCAATGAAAAGGAAAAAAGTTTCTGCACCTTCTGCAGACATCAGAAATCTTCTCATACTATCTCATGCAGTGTCCCTAACTGCCACTGGAGATGGTACAGAGACAGGTGCCAGCTGGCACCTTACCTGCTGGCTGGCTCTCCAAAACAGGTTCAACTCATTAAATCAAAGTTAATTGCCAAGCCAAGATCGTCCTAACCCTGCATCAGAAAAGGCTGAAACCCTGCCACTGAAAGGAGGTGTCAGGGAACGTGGAGAAGTGGTTCTGGGTACAAGGATTCTGCTGAGCAACTGCATCTTTTGTTCAATAGCTACCTCTTATTAGATCATGCTACGGTTGAATTCTGTCCATCCAAAATTTGTATGTTGAAATCTTAACTCCCAAATACCTCAGAGAGTTCCCTTATTTGGAAATAGGGTTGTTGCAGATGTTATTAGTTCAGATGAGGTCATCCTGGAGTAGGGTGGGCCCCAATCCAATGACTGGTGTCCTTATAAGAAGACACAGCTTCACAGAGAGAACACCATGTGAACATGAAAGCAGAGCTCACGAAGATGCTGACACAAGCCAAGGGATGCCAAAGATTGCCAAGATCTACCAGAAGTGAGGAGAGAGTCATGGAATAAATTCCGTTCATAGTCCTCTGAAGTAACCAACCCTGCTGACACCTTGATCTTGGACTTCAAGTCTCCAGAACTGTGAGACAATTGATTTATCACACCTAGTCCTGTGATAATTGTTAAGATAACACTCGAAAAAACTGCTACATACCATATTTTCAAAATTGTGAGAAACTTAATACAAAGCTCTAACAATCTATACATTCCAGTAACAAGTTGCTAGACCAGAAGAAGGTTTGTATAAATCGCTATAGTTAATATTTTTCCATATTGGGTGATACATTGTCTATTTCCATCCAACAAATACCATCATCTGAATGTCTCTAAATAAACTGAAACAACAAACCAAAAAATGAACTCATTAATGAATCTTAGATCTTTCTACATAATCCTTTGCAAAGTAGTGTTCCCAAAGTGTACTTAAGATCAGCTAAGGACTTCCCATGATTCAACTGGTACACTTGGGATATATATTCTTTTCTTCCCAACGACAAATATTATTGTGTGACTGCTCTGTGCCAAGCACTCCGAGAGGCACTTGAAACCAAATAGTCTCAACAGTAAAACAGGTAGCTACTGTCTTCACAGTGGCCCATGTTCAGTAAGAAAGGTAGATATTGATCAAATAGTCATTCAAATATGTAGAACTATTAACCGTGACAAGTGCAATGAAGGGGAAGCATCACCACATCCTGTAGACAGCTACTTTCCCCATGGGCCTGTGGACAGGCAGAGCAAGGTTTAATCTGTATTCTAGGTGAAGGCTGCAATACTATGAGTTTTCTCCCATCAAAAGAGAATGCTGAAAATTACATCGAGGGGACCAAACCACCTGCCAAAAATAATCATCTTAACAAAAAACATAGGCCCAGAAAGAAGGAGGGAACAGGTATTGAAATCAGTAAAGAAAAGAAGCAAAGAGGCAAATGAGACCTGGAGATAAATAGGAAAACTCAAGAAAAGATGCTGACATTGAGTACGCACTCCCCCCGCCCACCACCACCACTGCTATCATCACCCAGAATTCCAGAATAAGAGAGTGAGGACATATGCCTGGTGCTGTGAGCATGGCAGTGGGGAATGGCATGTGGTTGGGCATGAGATTCTGTGCAATTCGAAGGATATTATTCAAAATAAAAACCTACCTTTGTTTGTAGCTCTGTCCTTTTAAACTGGAACATCACGGTTCAGCATGCTTCTTGCTCCATGCAATTGTGAGCACGTTAGCCCGCTGCCAAACGACATAGCTGGTCACCAAAGAAGCTGCTAAGTGCTGCTGAAAAGGGGGAAGAAAATCCATTGAACTAGTCCTAAATATTGCAAAAGCGGCTGCCTCTCTCAATTACTTTGTCAAGTCCCATTTTAATCGTAGCTCTGATTGCATGTAAGCTTCTCTCATGGGTGGAGATAGAGCCAGGATCCTCAAAGTACTGACATGCACCCCCATCCCTCAGGCCACTATGGACAGGTCTGCAGCTGCTACATCGCTTGCCCTTGGTGGAATTTGACAAGACAGGCTGTTTCCTTCGCATTTATATTACACTTAGCAAGGGTTATATTTACCCCTCTTGCCTGTTGGTGGTAACCAACTTGGATGATCAACTTTGAGATCTCCCAAACAACCTATGCATAACTGATTTGAAAATACTTTGAAAACAACAAATGCATCGCTGTATGAAAACATAAAATCATCTGTTTTCCAAAATAACTATTCTAGAAATACCTCTACTGATAGTTGGAGCCTAGGTTGATGAGCAAATAATATCACTGGGGCGAAGAAGTCCATCATGAAACAGAAATAAGCTTGCATGCCAGCACAAAATTCTACTATGACCCTTGATTTGTCCTTGTCTGCTTGAGTTACATAATTCAGAAGCTGGGCTGTGATCGTTGGAGATGTCAAATCATCCTTAGGTAACTAGTTGCAACACTAGAATGCCCAGGTGAACAATGTATTTTGAATGTGACTGTATTAGACAGTAAGACTTAAGCATGTCTGGCTCTTTAGCAACATATTTGAAAACATGTGGGGGAAAATTGGCTCAAAAGAGGAAAAAGATAGAAATATATGACCTGCCAAGAAAAGAAAAGTAGAATGTTCTCAGAATGGGAAGAAGCCTCCCAGTGATTCAGATGTAAGTTCACATTTGAGTTAGGGCATGAAGACCAAAGCACAGGGATGAGAAAAGCAAGATACAGCAAACCATCTTCCCCAAAGGAGATTATTGGGGCTGAACTTCAAGGTCTCCAGGGGAAGAAACTCTAATCCTGGAGTCTGGAAATTGTTAGAGGGTCTAAGAATCAAAACAATGATGATAAAGAGATGAAGAAAGTATTTAAGAAGACGGTTAAATGGTTCTTCAACTGAATGGGTGACAGACCTGATCCCTGTCCTTGTGACATTTGCAGAATTCCTACAAGTTCCCTACAAATAGTATTTTCATCCCCAGATTCTTAAGTGACTGAAATCAGCCTTAAGCCCAGGCAGCTGAAGTTTTTGTGGTCTGGCAAGTATTTGGTATGACTGCCTTCACCTGAATCTGAGCATTTTCCTTCTGAATCGTTCACTGAGTGAGAAGAATTTGAAAGGAATTAGTAAAACACATTCTTTGAGGTTGGAAAAATACAATCTACCCTAATCATAGAATGGCTAGGTTGGTACAAATAAATGACATACAGATAAGAAACATGGACTATTTCTATTCTACATGGTGTAGCTTTCCTAATTATTATAGATAGCCAGGGAAATTCTTAGCAGTGGTCACTGGTCAAAAGTAATGTAGAAAGGATAAAAAATCCCGGAAAGGAAAAATGTACTACAATAAAAGTGTAGAGTTGATGAGGTTTGTTCAACCTAAAGGTAAATGCCAGAGATATTTCTTTACTCTCCTCACTCTTCCAAATGTTACAAGCAACTCAGCTCTGAGAGATTAACCAGAATTTTGTGTGAATGGAAGTTTCCTTTTCTTTTAAACTGTTTCATTTAGCATATACCAAAAAGATACTCATGTGCTTAAAGGTGGCACCCATTTGCTAGTTTCATTTCCCCATGCTAGCAAAGCAAATGTGTATTTTGGCAAAAGTCCTAACTAGTACTCAAAGGTGGGTATACCAGCCATGTTTGAGAAACATTTTATTTTTTCAGTGTTCCCCTATAATAACAGGCGATGCAAGATTAATTTTGAAAACACTAGGGATATTCTAATAAAATAAATTTTATCTAAAATGATAAAATTTATTTATTCTAATAAAATAAATTTATTTTATGTAAAATAATGTTTTTGCTATGTCCACCTTTTTTCAAATTTGATTGTGAGCTTCATCTCTGTCATAAATTGACATTTCAAAAGATCCTTTAAAAAGGACACCCAAAGGTGTAAGTGAGCTTCAGAGCCGTCAAATCAATTTAATTGTGGTTTATAGAAATTATTTCACTGAAAAACTAGCATTTGCTCATTCATGTCCAACTCGATGAGTACAGATCCTGAATTCAATTTTCTCTACTAAATTCTTCTCTCCTCTTTTTTTTTTTTTTTTTGTTTTTTGCGCAGCCAGAGCAGCAGCCTATAGGCATATATCTGCCAAAACTTTTGAGGGCACTAGGAAGTACAAAAATAGTAATTTAATATTTTCCACCTGTAGCTATAACTCTTCTTTAGTATTTACTGGTCTCATGCTAGCAAGACTCATGTAATGCTTTTGACACACCTGAATCTTACAACTTTGCCTACTATCTTTTACTCACCACTGAGAATAACTGTAATTGTTTATCTTTTGTTTTAAGACAATGGAATATTAGTCTGGGGTGTCTTATCAATCATACAGATCTGATTCTACAGATCATCAGGCCAAACTCGAGTCTGGCTTGTTCACCAGTGGCCTTCAAAACTGAGTTGGAAAGGAAACTAGTTCAGACCTCATAATGGCCACTAATAGGAAGAACAACTCTTAGAAGCCCCAGGCCAGAGGGTTGCTCAAAGCAATTCAAAAGTTTGGCTGAGGCTAAATTTCCTTTGAGACTTAAAAAGCCACTTGGTTATTTGAGCTGATACAGAGCCAGCTTTACAAGGCAAGTCACTTTGTATGAGGTTAAGGAAACCAAATACCTGAAAGGATTCAGGTATCCAATGAATCAAATCTCTCTCTCTCTCTCTCTCTCTCTCTCTCTCACACACACACACACACACACACACACACACACACACACAGAGGTCTAGGAATCAGATTCCTGTAGTGTAGTGTTTCTTAACCTCAGAAGCACAGTACTCTCTTGTTTTGTTTCCCTTCTTTCCATGATTATCTAAATGCCGGTTAACACTGATTGGAGCCATGTGGACTGCTATGCTTCAGGTTTTGTCTATTGTATAAATCTTACTTCCTATTCTTCACATTCCCCTAAATCTTCGCTTACACCATGTACATAATATATGTCAAACCTCATTACAATAGAAACCTTTGAAAGACAGACATTTCCAACCCCCTCAAGCATGATCATGTCTTTTTTTTTCTATGCAATATGCAATGCTATAGTTTTCCCTTATAACAAAATTATCTAGACAGTCCTTGGGAGTTAGTCTGAAAGAACTTGATAACTATAAGTAAACACAAATAATAGAAGAAAAAACCAAATCTTGCCATTGGCATAGCACTAGTTTTCTTAATATCATTCCATAAAATCTAAGGATTTACTGATTTACTTGGAAACACAGTACACAAGAATGTTTTCATGTACAACTCATTTGCCCTCCATACTATCTCCTGGTTCCATCCCTACTTTATGTAAGTTCTTCAGTCTCCCTGGTGTAAAATGAGGCAGTTTACCTGTATGGTCACTAAATTCCTTTTTAAGCCCTCAAAGTCTCTAACTATCCTATAAGAGCCTCAAAGATTCATATTTTTTTCAGTATATTTCATGGACTTTCCCTACCAAGTCCAAATTACCCCCCCTAATTAAATTCAGGTCAATCCACTTCTTTCCTCATTTAATAAAGATATATTGAATATCTACTGTGTTCCAGGCATTCTGCTAGACATCGCCCTTAAGAACATCATAGGCTAGAATTTTTATATATTTCATATTTGGTAGATATTTGTTTTTAAAGGGCTACATATACTCTTATATAGTACATCATCCATTTTTTGTGTATCCATATAGAATTGCTCAACTTGGTCTAGCACCCTTGGGATTACAGACATCTTCAAATTCAGAAGAATATTTTACCAATTTTGGCCCTATTAGACAAAGAGATTAAGAGATAATCTATACATTAAGTATAAAAACAAAACAATAGTTTATCCAAACAAATTAAAGAAATACTCTAGATATTTTTTTCTTAAATTTTCCAGGTAAGGTAGAAATCAATCTTTTGAATCCCTGACTGTGAAGACACTTGGGATGCGATTCAAATGAGATGTGAGGACTGTATTTGTTAGTATGCCATTTCGCTCTAATTCTTAACCATTACCAACTATTACTTGAATCCGTACATAAATCCAGTATAAAGTTATATAAACTAGGCAAATAAATTCAAATTTTATTCTGATAACATTTTCATTCAAGTCTAGTAGACTTCAAAGTCCACGAGTGTGAGACTTTAATCAAAGGGCTGTGAAGTCATGTAAAGTAAGCCTATGAGATAACTTATCAGCATTCCTGAGCATGCCAGAATATTATCTCTTCATTGTTCTTCATGCTGTATCTTAAGAAACAGAGCTGTTCATAGATATAGGAATTTTAACTACACCAGGTTTGACAAACACTAGATAAATCACCAAGCCTTTGAATATCTCCCTGACAAAAATCTGAATGCCATAATATCTGATTATCTGAATATCCTAATATCAAAATATTTGAATGTCTCCATTAAAGGTGACTTCTTTTGGGTTCAGACACTGTGTCATCAAGAGTGGTCTGGTTACAATAATTGTGCCCATTCATTAGTGCTTAGTCTATTACAGACCCTGTGATAAGTGCTTTATATACTTATTCCCCAAAACATTCTGTAAAATAAGTAGTATCTCTTTTCTTCTCCCAGAAGTAAGTTAGGATGGTCACCTAATAGTACTGGAGCCAGCATTTAGTCCCTACACTCTTCTACTATGTCACCTTGGGACATTGTATTAAGCCATCATCACTTTTTGTGGCCCATCATAAAGAATTTTATTATATTATTTTTCCAGATGGCTGAAAACAGTGAGAGAAATATTTTCAAAAGCAGGGAAGAAAAACAAATGGGACATCTGGGGAATCAGGTATTTCTCAGGGTGATAATAGAAATGGTCTCTCTAGTGAAGAGTGGTAGGAAAAGATACACAAGGCTGCAAGATTTGGAGGAAATAAATACAGTAATAATTATTATAGCTAGTATTCGCTGAGGATTCACCACAGATATTCCTGTAGTAAGTGCTGCACATATCTTAACTGATTTAAACTCCCAAGATCAGGGAAAGATCTCAAATTCGGAGAAATCTCAAAGAAACGTGGAGACAGGAAAAATAAAATATACCGAACTAATTTTGTCTGCTTCAAGAACATTCCTTTGTATAGATAGTGACTTTGAAAGCAACCATGTGGCTATCTGGACACATCACACTTTTCTAATCTAGAACCTACAATCTTTGAAAAAGTATATAACAAAGGAGACAGATCAAGGCCTAACAAGGCCTGAAGTTTATGACATTTGGGGGCCCTTCTTTAAATTTTTTTTAACATTTTTATTTTATTTTTGAGAGACATAGAGACAGAGCGTGAGCAAGGGAAGGGTAGAGAGAGAGGGAGATACAGAATCCGAAGCAGGCTCCAGGCTCTGAGCCATCAGCACAGAGCCTGATGCAGGGCTCGAACTCACAGACCGTGAGATCATGACCTGAGCTGAAGTCGGCTGCTTAACCGGCTGAGTCACCCAGGCACCCCATGGGGGCCATTCTTTAATAAAAATACAAAATTGGTTGTTGAAGTACACAGTGGTTATAACTGATTGTTGTTAGATTATCTTATGTTTTCTAATTTTACACAAACATGTGATTGCATTGCTAGAGCTCTTGCTAGGGATTTGGAAGGGGGTCGTGTAAGGGTCGTAAAGCTTGAGCTTCGCATGATTCATGGGACACCTGTCTCTGACAATGAACAAGAGTGAACACGAAGCAGGATGTTAAAAAAGAAATCATCGGCGCAGTTGCAATTTGAAGATATCTTTCAAATTAACCACCTACAGTCCAACTATTTCACTAAAAGAACTTTATAACTGCAAGATCTGAGGGCCTGAAATAAACGTTGCAACTGATCATCCAAGTGGAGACTGAGGCACATATAATCAGGTTCAAAGTGAAGCTAAAGGTACTTGCCTGGCAGAATGATGGAGCGGCATATTGTTTCACTCCTTAAACCTCTTCTGGGAAGCAGCAACCACCTCTCCCTCGTGAATGTGTCAAAACACATCAGAGCATTAGAAAACAACTCAGACATTTACCACATTTCCATTCTTGTATATTGACCCAAGGGATAGGGAGGGGCAAGTCTTGGTGAGGCAGTGAGCATCCTGTTACACATAATCTGCCCAAGAGAACAGAATTCATTTCTTGAATTGCTATCACACCCTGGGCCCCTTTGTTTCTCAATAATAGATGGACTCGTTTTTCCTTCCACCTTGTAAAATCCACTTAGAAGGAATTTAATGCAGCCAGGGAGCATTAAAAAATTCCTTAGTGGGACCACCCATTAATAAGCTTACCCTAGAGAGATAAAGAATAATGAAGTATAGATACAAGAATCAAAGGCACCAGGTGAACAGGATCCTAATGGCTTTCATAGAGAATGATCTAATAAAATGAACTGACATGGCTTTCCTTTCAAAAGCAATCTTGAAATGAAAGAAAAATATCTTATGCAGAGTGAAGCGTACAATTTTAGATGATGGACAGAGACCGACTTCCTTATTTGCACCCTTAGATTTTTCAGAAGGCTGAAGAGATTGAACCCTTCCCTGCTGTTTGTTTGATTTGGTCTGAGTTGAAGCCAAGAGATGTGGTGATGGAAGTTTGGAAAAACAATTAAAAAGAAATGTATGCAGTGGTTTTTCTGGGATCCTAATTAACTGACCCATTTCTAGGTAACATTAGGGAAGTTGTGGGCAGTGATTATTATCTCTTTAAAGTCCTAATTAAAATGTCAAACTGTAAGGTAGAATGTCTTCAAAGCTGCATGTAATTTGATTGTGTTGGCTTATTGGAAAAATGGCCTTGGAAATACAAATAAACCAGCCACTAAAAAGATCCCAGAAGTCCAGGCTTTATTCCAGAAGTATAATCTGTTGAACCAATAGCATTTTATAACTAACCACTCACCAAGTGGTAGACATCCAAATGTCAAAGCCAGTTTCATAACATGGTAACACATAACATGCTGCAGAACGCCTTGCCATAGAATACTTGGGTTTGAAAAGGGGTTTGGCATAAGTTCACCTACAAAGGCTTATCACCCAGCTTTAAATGTTCTCATTTGATGAGCTTCAGAAACGGCTGGCATCTTACCCACTGTCTAAATTAGTCTGCTAGAGCTTTGGATCTCTAAAAAAATTCCTGCATCCTATGACAGACTTCTGCTACACTCAAGTATCAAAATCTTGGGCAGAAATAAATCCCTTTCACATTCATCCATGAGCGGTAGTAAAGCTGTGCTACCCTTAAGAAGGTGATGCAGTTATGACACTTTGGGATGCAAGTAACAAAAAAGCCCATCTAAAATGGCTCAAACAATAAAGACATCTGTTGTATAACAAGTACAACGTTTGATTCATACAGCATCACAATGACATCAACAATGATGCACTTTCTTTCCATTTTTCCACACTGTCACTTTCAGTGTGCCAGCTGCTCCCCTCATTGTCACAGTTGGGTTGGATAAGCTCTAGGCATCACTTCCTCATATAATCACTTCCAAGAGAGAGGAACAGGAGCATTGCCTCCCATGAATCTCTTTTTGACTTTTCCTAGATACCCCTCAGCAGGTTTGCCATATCGTTTCATTGCCCATAATTGCATCACATGCCAATGCTATCAAAGGGAATTGCATGACAAGATTAGGCTAAATAAGACTCATCTCCACCCCCAACCCTAATAGAGATGCAGTCTCCCCTAGCATACAAATCATATGATACTGTAAAAACAAATCATGATTCTATTTACAAGGAGAAAATGGAACAGTGGCTGCTGGGTAAGCAATAAAAGTGTCTACCCCAGTAAATGACATGTCTACCACACCACTGTCAGTAGGGTCTGAACACAAAGTTGCTTTTCCAGTGGTGGGAAGATGTGAATTGATACGTCTTTCACATTCTCTCTTCTATCTCCACTTGTGGTAGCATTTATATAAAATACCTAGCTGAGAGGGGTGTCTGGGTAGCTCAGTTCATTAAGCATCCAACTCTTGATTTTGGCTTAGGTCATGATCTCATGGTTCATGAGATTGAGCCCTGCTTAGGGCTCTGCACTGACAGCACCAGTCCTGCTTGGGATTCTCTCTCTCCCTTTCTCTCTCCCCTCCCCTGCTCTTCTCTCGCTCTCTCTTTCTCTCAAAATAAATAAACATTTAAAAGATATATCTAGGTGAGAACTTTGTCCACCAAGAAGAGAAAAAAACACTTCTACCTTGGAATTCATCAATTCGTTCACTTGTTCACAAATGTATACTGAGCATCTACTATGTAGTAGGTCCTATGTTAGAGATACAAGTCCAACATGGTCTCTAGTAACAGAAAGCTTATAACCTGGTGGGGAGAATACATAAAGGTAATAGGCAGTAAAGTATCATAGTTCTTTAATGGTGAAAGCGCAATATAAGAAAGTACGTAAGTAGTATTTTTTATATATATATAGAAAAAATCCAGGATACTATACAGGTGCACACAGAAGATGTACCTCATCCCATCTCCTAGAGAAGAGATTCCTGGGGTAAGAAATGGAGAATGATATGAGGATGAGTTGTAAGTGGAAAGAGTTAAAAGATGATTAAATGAGCCTTACAGCTGTGGCCCTCACCTAATTAATTTTGACTTATTCAGTTAACATCTCAAGAATATCTGTATGACTGAAACAGATTCTTAGTTTAGGATACATGGATGTCATTCAGAAGATTACTGAACTTAGAGAAGGAAATATGCTTCTTTATTTTTATTAACCTCTAACTGAAACTTAGCACTTCCTTCAAGAATATATATGGGCAAAAAACCACAGTAGTGTTATCATTACCAATTACTTTATCAATAATATAAATAACAGATATTTTATATTACATTACAGTTAATGCAGATATCTCAAGAAAGTGTTCAGAATTTGGCATTTATAAGGCCTACTGCTAGATCTTTTTCTTTAAAGCATTCATTGTTTAAAAATGTTTTTAACATTTTGATTACTGTATTTCAACATTAGCTTCCTTTTTGGTTCTCTATATTTTATTTTATGCATCCAAAAGCAATAGTCCAAGAGAGGTTCATAGATTTCACCAGACTACTAGGGGTGCATTTTTCCCAAGTCAGACTCAGTTTTCATACATGAGAGACTTGAGAAAATTATGAATTTAACTCTGGTTATAATTGTGCACCCTGCCCAGTTGAAATTTTGTATTTGATTTTCAGCAATGTTAGCTCTGTGGCTACAAAAAATAAAATATTCTTTTAGGGCTGCAATAGAATTCTTTGAGTATCTGGATTTATCATTTTTCTTTCTGTATGAGAAATCAGAAAATCCATTCCACACCAAAGTCCTTATTGTCATCATTGCTGTCCTAATGGTCAAGTTCAGCAGCTTCTTAGGCACTTGCTTTCATAGATACTTTATCACAATCAATCACAGATAATTATTTGATTAAACAAGATGCTACTGCATGCTATGGATTACTAGCATCTAACTTCATTTGTTCGAGCACAAGAACATGACCAAAGCAATCCCCAAATCCCCATTTTGGAGTGTCCATTTCCTTAGACCACTTGTGGAACCAGTTTTGTTTGTTTGTTTTTGTTTTCTTATCATTCAAGGTCCAAGCAGGAAACAGAATCTCTTGGGTTACTGTTTTTTGGGTTTTTTAAAAAAAGTTTATTTACTGATTTTGAGAGAGAGAATGTGTGCATGCGCAGGGGAGGAGCAGAGAGAGAGAGAGAGAGAGAGAGAGAGAGAGAGAGAGAATCTCAAGCAGAGGCTCAGTCTCATGACCATGAGATCACAGACCTGAGCCAAAATCAAGACCGGGACACTTAGTCAACTATCCACCCAGGGTGCCCCCATTTGAGTTATTTGAACAGATAGAATTTAATATGAAAATTTTAAATTCTAGTGTAAACTTCTTAACTAAAAAGGCAAGAACAGTTAGGCAGGGTTTAGTAAATATTTTGTATAAAGGATAAGATAGTCAGTATTTTAATACAATCATAGGGTCTCCATCACGAGAACTCAACTCTTCTGTTATAGAACTAAAGCGATGGGGTCCTTGGGTGGCTCAGTTGGTTAAGCGTAAGACTCCTGATTTCAGTTCAGTCATGATCTCACAGTCATGAAACCCAGCCCCGCCTTGATCCCCGCATTGGGCTTTGCACTGAGTGTGGGAAAGAAAAAAGAGAGACAGCTGAAGCAACAGTAGATTATATGTATGTGTATTTCGACCATGCGCTAAAATATCACGGAGGTATCATGCAGGAGGCACCCACACTCTTGGCCTGGGAAAACAAAGGGAAGAGGTTGGAACTTTTTAAACTTAGAGGAAACACTGTGTGGAGCTGAAATGCAGACCTCTGGGAAAGGAGTGCTAGCTGGGGCTGAGGTCTCTGAAGTGGTGCTATAACCCTCTTCTACAAATGTTGAAAAGCTACAGAATGAATCCAGCTGTTGTTATGCAAGTATACTGCTGATCCGAAGAGGAGTAAGTATTGCACAGTAATAGGAAATAGGCAGGAAATGAACAGAAAGCCCATACAAAACCAACAGGAAGGAGAAAATCCTCTCTCTCTATCCCCCAGTCTTGTCTCTACCTCTAGTCCCCCACATTGGCACAGCCTTGCAGGGAGCCAGGTGGCCATGCTCAAATGTAGTTTGCAAAGTCTTATCCTCAGTATCACAAAGTGGAATTTAGAAGAGTGAGCTTGCAGCTAAGAAAATGTAGCTTTATAACTGGCACAGACATGATCCATAAGCTTGACCAGACTCCCAAAAGATATACAGCACATGAAAACAAGTTAAGAATGAACCGGCTCAACTTTTTCATGAACTCTGATTACTGAATAAGCCTGTTAAGTCATCGGCATGAATCATTTACTTCAGCAAACATTCATTTTACCAGGCCCTAAAAGAGTATTGAGAAGTATCATCTCCCCTGTTACCAGTTTGAAAGAAGATAAAGAACTATATCAGTAAAGGCAATGACCCCATACAGGTCACTTTTGAAAAAGAAAGGGCCACTAACACTGAAGCAGGTTCTCTTGTTATTATTATCCCTGCTTCTGGGCATATGCAGATGGTTCCATAATCTCTTCAAAACCTACTGGGAAATTAAAAGGAACACTAAATCAATCTAACACTTTTAATAAAATAGTAATGTTTTTTAATGGAGTCCTTCATTGCTATGGGTGGCAGAAATGGACTGGAGACAGAAGAGATGATAATTACTAGGCTATTTTATTTATGGAAACTAGTCCCAGGTCAAAAGGACCACACATTCTTTGCCCTTGGATAATTTCAACTGTTAAAAATCACAGGGATTCTGGGGCGCCTGGGTGGCTCAGTCAGTTGAACACCGACTTCGGCTCAGGTCATGATCTCGCGGTCTGTGAGTTCAAGCCCCGCGTCGGGCTCTGTGCTGACAGCTCAGAGCCTGGAGCCTGCTTCGGATTCTGTGTCTCCCTCTCTCTCTGCCCTTCTCCTGCTCACACTCTGTCTCTATGTCTCAAAAATAAATAAATGTTAAAAAAAAATCACAGGGATTCTGAGGAATAATAATAATAATAATAATAATAATAATAATAATAATGAACATTCCAGGTTGACATATCATAGTTGGAACATTCATCAAATATTCCAGGATCCATTTTTCCCTGGGATGCTTATACCAAACAACACAAAGGACCATATAATATTTGGAATTTTGCCTCTTCTATCCCTCCCATTCTAGGTCTTTGAAAAGAAACAAAGCCCTTGCACAATTATATTGCCTTCTTTGGAAAGTCTGACTAGTGCCCTTCAACTCTTGATCACTTCCCTATACTCTGTAACCTTATGACACTTTTCAATATGGCTTCCTCAGTTAACAAGCACATGCTATGTATTAACTGCTTGGTGCCCAGAACTGCCTGAGGTACCATAGGATTCTCAGAATGACTTCCATTGTCAAATTGTTTACTATACAGTACGGAAAGCAGAATGGAAACACATGAAACTATTGGATTCACCAGAATGTGAAATGAGGTAATTTCTTTCCCGGTATCCTAGTTCATAGACTCATCCCTGGCAAACAGAAAAGAAAACAAACATTCATGAGCTTAAGTATGTAGCTTACAATTTTAAGTTAAAAATAGGATTTAGACTGGACATTAAAGGGGCAATAGAGTATAAACCAAGGGGAATGGGGCAAAGGAAATAGCTGAGCAAAAGCACAGAAGCAGCAATAAAAATTCTGTCTTAGGTGAGGCAAGAGCTAAATATCTGGGGGGTGGGGAACCTGTGAAATAAGGTTCATAACAGTTTATGGAAGTATTTGAAAAATGATTAGTAAAGTATGAACTTGAAGCATGAACTTCAGGTTGGCAGAATCAGACATGCTGAAAGTAGGGTTTTGAACAGATTGATCGTTAGTATAAAGAACAATTAGGTAAGAGAAGGGCAAGCCTTGAAAGGGTGTCAAACAAGGGTCTAGTACAGTGTCCCAGGCAGAGGTAGGTAGTAGTCCTACTCGAGCAGTAGCATAAGAGGAAAGAGGAAAGAGGAAAACTCTCAGACTGTGGAAAATAGACATTACCATGGAAGCTGCACGCCAGTGTTTTATCACCTTGACAGTGTCTTTCTCAGCACCCTGGATTCCTGTCTAACCCAACAACTTTTAGCATGTCCTCTTCCCGCCTTCTGTGTGGATTGCTCAAGGATTTAAACAAAGACAGCGCTGTGCCCCCAGAGATGGCGATGAGCTGTTCTGGGTGCCATGCTGACCGCACTGATTTACAGCTTTCAGTGATTTCTTTCACTGCATTCCTCCAGTACTGTTTACACTGAGCTCTCATGTCCGAAATCTTCCCTTCCATCCCCCCACACTGAAGGAATGAATGTGCTTCCTGCTTTATGATTTGATTGGGGAACTAAGGGGCATCTGAAATCCTATCTGACCACTTCACGCTATGATCTCAAGCTCCATCTCATCCAGAACACTTGGCTCTTTGCACAGCAGCATACATTCTTGCTTTACCTGATTTCTCGAGCCTCTATCCCCATACCTCCTCTAAAGCAACTCCACATATTATATAGGGACTCACTGTTTTGGTTTTGTCTTGGTCTTAACCAGTTCAGATATAGAAGTCTGCACAATAGATTTTTATACTGTGTCATTATCATCTTGTTTTATTGTATTTTTATCCTACTACTTGGAATCTACAATCTCCAAGCACAGGAACTTTGTCCTGCCTAGGTGTAGCACAGCATTGCTATTCTGTATGTAACTCATTAGGAATTAGTAATGTATTAACTTTAATTCCTTTGAACCCTTTGAATGAGCTAATATTTTAAATGTTTATATTCCTTGTTAAGGAGCTGGGGATACAGATGTATATATTGGAATTTCTAAAATTTAAAAGACATTGACTGTGGTTAACAGTTGAATGAAATTTCATACAACCATCTTTCCTTTTAGTATATGCTAAAAGATAAATTGTAGATAGGCACAGAACCCCAGGCTTTGAAATGTCACACTTAGAAAAGGTTCTTAAGTGTTCCTTGGAAAACAACTTTAATTTGAAAATAAACTATTTTAAATTAAAAATAAAAAACAACTTTAAAGTAAAACAGAGCTCAGTGTGAGGACTATTTCTCTTGTTTTCAACAAAATGTTATTTTTTCTTTGGCACAGTGATCCCAAAATAGTAATTTATATTATAGTAAACTCTAATAGCATGAAAGCTAAGACTATACACAGTTAACGACCATTACCTTCCCCTGTTTGATTCACGAGACACATTTTCATGAATGTTTTTTGTGCCCCCGCCCCAATTTTTTAGATGACGCCTCCTCTCCCATTCTCTTTTTCCCCCTCCCATTCTTTTAACTCAGCATGCTTCCCAGTGTCTTACTTCTGCAAACTGTATATTAAACACACCTAATTTCTCAGTCAATGCCTGCATGTCTAGTTGCCAAGTGTTATTGTTACTACCTGTGATGATTATTTTGACAACTTGAAGACATTCATTCAATCCAGCTATAAACTTAAACTAAACTTTATACTAACTATATTTACACATCAAACCCTGAATTATTTAAACAATGTATTCTTAAGGGCCAAGTTCCCAATGCTCCCTTCTTTGCCTGGAATAGAAAGTAAAAGAAAGAAAGAAAAAAAAAAAAGACTAGAAATATCTTTGATAAACACCCGATAAAGTTAAATAAAGAGAATATACAAAAAATTTCTAATGTTGTCAAAGGGAGAAATGTCATATTTTGTAAATAAAAACATGTAACAGGAATATAACTGAAACAGCTTAAATATAATGGGGAAATCTAAGAATAATTTGTCGCAAAGAGATAGCTGTCATTTAAACATCTTCCCTAATCACCTTCAGGCAAATGGTCCTATTGCGGGCCTCATGGAGGGTACACAGAAGTAAAAGCCAAACTCTGTTCTAAAAAGAAGCTGACAATTCAGTTGAAAAGAAAATACAAGTTAAATAAATATTAAATTGAATTAGAAAAATCCATCGTGGCTACATGCCCTTTGAACCAGGTATGCCATTTCTCAGTTTTAAGCCTAAACAAACAACTTACATGGGTTTCTATTAATTTTTAGAATAGTCTTAGAGAAATAACAAAAGAACTGAGTTTTTAAGTTTATATCAAGAAAGAGAGAGAGAGAGAAAGAGCTCACAGGGGAAGGGCAGAGAGAGAGGGAGAGAGAGGATCCCAAGCAGACTCCAGCTTGACTCACTAACCATGAGATCATGACCTGAACTGAAACCAAGAATCGGATGCTTAACCTACTGCCCCCCAGACACTCCACAAAAGAATTTATTTTAAAAAAGGTGCAACATACAATAAAATAGGATGCAGCCATTATAGTCATGTAGAAAAGACTATTTAATGATATGGAGAAATGTTAGTGGTGTATCAAGTAAAAATCAGGCTGACAATTATCAAACGTAGTATGATTCCCTTGGTGTTAAAAATATATTCAAGGGGTGCCTGGGTGCCTCAGTCAGTTAAGCATCTGGCTCTTGATTTCAGCTCAGGGTAGTGAAATGGGGTTCTGTGCTGGGAAAAGAGCCTGCTTAAGATTCTCTCTCTTTCCCTACCTCTCTCTTCTCTCTCTCTCTCTAAAAAACAAAACAAAATAAAAACACCACACACCAGCCTGTCTACAAAAACCCTATAACTAACATCACATTTAATGGTGAAAATAAGAAACTAGACAAGGATCTTGACTCTATGCTACTTCTATGCAACATTGTAGTGGAGGTCCTAGCCAGGACAATTACACAAGAAAATTAAATAAAATTCTCCAGATTAGAAAGGAAAAAGTAAAATTGTCTCTCTTTGCCGATGATACAAACTTGTATATAGAAAACCCTCCAGGAATTCACTAAAAAATGATTAGAGCTAATCAATGAGTTCAGCGAGGTTGCAAAATATATCAAAATATGAGTATTAATTGTATTTCTGTAGAGTAACAATAACGAATCAAAAATGAAATCGAGAACATAATTCTATTTAAAATAGCAAAAATACTTACGAATCAATTAACTAAAGAAATGTAAAACTTATACTCTGCAAAGTACAAAACATCATTGAAATAAAGGCCTAAGTCAATTGAAAAACATGAACATGAAAAGCATGTTCATGAATCAGAATATTTAATATTGTTACAGTGGCAATATTCCCCAAATTGATCTACAGATTCGAAACAATCCCTACCAAAACACCAGCTGTCTTTTTTGCAGAAAAAAAAAAAAATGGGTCCTAAAATTCACATGGAAATGCAAGGGATAAGAACAGCCAAAACAATTTTGAAAAAGAAAAACAAAATTGGAAGACTCACATTTTCCAATTTCAAAAGCTACTATAAACTACAATAATCAAGACAATGTGGTACTAGTAGAAGAATAGACTAATAGACAAATGGAATAGAATTAAGAATACTAAAGTAAACCCTACTCATTTTCAATAAGGATGCCAAAGATTAGACCCCTACCTCACATCATGTATGAAAATTAACTCAAAATGGATCAAAGATCAAAATGTTAAAAGCCTAAAGTATAAAACTCTCAGAAGAAGATAGAAGTAAAAATCTTCATGAACTTAGATTAAGCAATGATCTAATTGATATGACATCAAAGGCACAAGCAACAGTAACAAAAAAATAAATTGGGCATATGTCATTTTTTGTTTATTTGTTCCTTCTGTTTTTTGTTTCTATTTTCTTTTTCTTGTCTTCTTGTGGAGTTTTTCATAACACAATTCCATTTTAATTTATTTATAGCATTTTTTAGTTTTTCTCTTTAGCCTTTTAAGTGACTGTTGTAATTATTACATTATACATAAATGTAATTATTACATTATAGATACATAACATATCAGAGTCTGTCATTCTATCAGTTCAAGTAATGTATAGAAACCTCACCTGGCTTAATGCTTCTTTACCCTCCCACACTTATAATGGTAATAAATATTTCCTCTACATGGATTAAAAGCCCTATCAGTGTAATAATTTTGTTTGAACCATCAATCATAACTTCTGTTTAAAGAATTTCTGATAGTCATTCATCTATATATCTGCTGGCAACAAATTCTCTTAATTTCCATTCATCTTATCTTTTAAGTTCATTTATTTGTTTTCAGAGAGACAGAGAGAGATAGTAGGGGAGGGCAGAGAGAGAGAGGGAGAGAGAGAATCCCAAGCAGGCTCTACACCACCAGTGTGGAGCCACACGTGGAGCCTGAACTCACAAACCGTGAGACCATGACCTGAGCTGAAATCGAGTCGGGCGCTTCTCCGACTGAGCCACCCAGGCGCCCCTCCATTTATTTTAAAATGTCTTGATTTCCCCCTTCATTCTTGAAATTTATATTCTTGAGGTATGCAGTTTTGGAGTTGACAATTCAGATTCCTGCACCCCAAGAGTTGCGTGGGAAAGAGCAACAGAACCTCTGGACCTCAAAGATCATGGACTTTTCAGGGGTAACCAGAATGAAGCCTACCATCTCTGGAAAGCATATGTGGCCAAAGATTTCTTTCTCCCATTGCACTTATAATCAGGCAAGCAATCCCAATAGTAACCCAGAGTGAATTTACCACTATCTCTGTAGTATAGAAGCTTAGGGCCAAATTTAATTTGATTTAAAAAAATAAGAAAGTAATATAGGTCTTGCACATTTAGCTTTGTAAAATACAATTTAAACCTTTTATAATGATTTTCATTTTTATCTAATTCTGGCAGGGGAATGGGAACTCTTGCTCCCAGAACAATTCTACTTACCTCTTTTTTATTTTTATCTAATTTATTCATTTAATTTCTAGATCACCGTTGCCTTCTATGCTATGCTCTTGGTGTTTTCAAAAAAAAAAACATCAGAAACAAGTCAGCTTTTCTTATAGAGCTACCATTACAGACTGTGGAATGACTTTAGCTTGGGCCTCAGTGTTAAAAGAAAATTCATCAAAAGGAACATGAGTTTCAGGTGTGATGTCTCCCTCACCTTGCACTGGAATGTCACTTGTAACTTTAAAGGTAAAAATGCCTCCTTTTATATTCTTTATTCCCTCTGTGGTCTGGGAATTGCAGACATTGCCTAGACAATGTGAGTCTAGTTGTGGAGTTTTATAGACATAGTGGACATTATTGGTTCTATTGAAGATTTCCGGTGTACCGTTCACTCTTCGTAAGGCTGCATTTTTTTTTTCTATTACTTTGTGCTGGGTCCTGAAACTTCCATCCTTATCTTCTGCTTAAAATCTTTTGAAAGTATTTCATGCTCTCAGTTTTTCTAATTCTTTTCTTTCTTTTTATTTTTTACTAGTTTAAAAACATTTAGGGCACTCCATAGATACTATAGTTGTGAATATACGCTGGACTATCAAATAGCTATCTCAAGGCTAAGTCTGTCCCTCTCCCTGATGTCAGTCAGACCTGTATAACCTCTCTGACTACATATGGTAATTTCCTCCAAGGACATAGCAAATATATTTCAAACACAAACTATACAAAACTAAACTCCAACTTTCCCATTCAAATCAGCATCTCCTCCTGTGAGCCCCATCTCAGGAAATGATACCACTGCATATCCAACCAGGAGCCCAAGCTATATTTTCACCCACTTTTAAGTTCAAAGTGTTACCAAGACCTAAAACCTAAATATCATACAAAATTCTTCCCCCTCCGCCCCATTGCTACTCTCTTAGTTTAACTTCCAACCCTTTCTCATCTAAACAGACTACTACCATTACTGCTTCTCTTCTCCTTCCTTGTGCTACTTCTGAAACCACTACTAATAACAAGAGGGATAATAAAAGCATAATCACAGCCAATATTTTTTACCTACTTTCTCTGAGTCGAGAACTGTTATAACTGCTTAACATAATTTAATTGCTTTTCTTTGCACAACTTTAAAGAGTAAGTTCTACCTTTAATCCCAATGTACAGATAAGGAAACTGAGGACACTAAGAAATTATACATGTTAACCAATGTATTACAGCTTGTGAGAGGAAGATCAAGGATTTAACCCAGGGAGTCTGACTCCGGAACTAGGACAGTTAACCACTACCCCGGTGCCTCCAAACTCACTTCCACCCTCCTCCAATCCCTCCTTCAAGCCACAGTGATGGTTTTTAAATGGAAATCTGACCATGTCACTCACATTTAAAATCCCGAAGATAGCAGGGCACCTGGGTGTCTCGGTCGGTTATGCGTCTGACTTCAGCTCAGGTCATGATCCCACGGCTTGTGAGTTGGAGCCCCGCATCAGGCTCTGTGCTGACGGCTCGGAGCCTGGAGCTTGCTTCAAGTTCTGTGTCTCTCTCTCTCTCTCTCTCTCTCTCTCTCTGCCCCTCCCCTGTTCGCACTCTGACTCTCTCTCTTCCTCTCTCAAAAATAAATAAACATTAAAAAAAATTAAAATCCTGAAGATAGCATGAAATGACTGCCTACGTCATTGAAAAACATTCATCGTTCATCCCGTCCAGGCTCCTCAACCAGAGCACACTTCCTCCTAGCACGTTCCCATCACATGTTCCCATCACAGTAGCCAATTATGAGGTCCTTTGCACAGATTCTTCTGACTTCATTGTCCTCCATCTTCTTCCCCTGGCTGAAGTCTGTTCTTACTTCAAGAAGTAGGTAGGTGGTAACCTCTCAGCAACCTCCAGGGCTGGTGATTTCCATTACCCAGGGGGCCATGCTCCAAAACAGGTGACAGGTATAAGGCATTAGCTTGGCATTGGCAGCAGCTGAGGAAAAAGTGTACCCGCCAGGGAGTGGAGATTTGGTAAAAGCGTCCTCTACAGCCTCTTTCACATTTATGGCTATGGCTTGTATTGGCTGTTTGTGGTCCTCACTGCTATACTCAGGGAATTTCCTGAGGCTAAGGACTATTTTTACTTTGGATCTCATTTGCAAACACACTGCCTGGTAAACGAATGAATGAATGACAACGCAGTCCCTCCCACCATAAGTGAGCAGCTATACAGACAAATACTTGCAAAGTAAAGTGAATAGTACATTAGAAATGCAAGGGAGTGACTCACTCAGTCTTGGATTCCAAGAGAATAGAAACCCATGAGAGCAAGGTTTCTGTCAACCTTATTCCATAGTTTATTCCCTGAACCTAACAGAGGACCTAGATGTTACTGGGTACTCAAAAAATACTTGTTGACTAAGTAAAAGAATTTGTAGGGTGCTTGGGTGGCTCAGCCAGTTAAGCAACCAACTCTTGGTTTCAGCTCAGGTCATGATCTCATAGTTTGTGAGTTCAAGCCTTGCGTTGGTTTCTGTGCCGACAGTGCAGAGCCTACTTGGGATTCTTTCTTTCCCTCTCTGCCCCTCCCCTGCTCATGATGTCTCTGTCTCTCAAAAATAAATAAATGAACTTAAAAAAAATTTATAAAAAAATTTGGGTGGAGTGAATTCCTGAAATCATTAAAAGTAGATACAATTAGTTCCTAATAGCTTATATACATCAGTAGTCAGCAACTTCTAAAATAGTTCTGACAGTAAGATTCCGACACAACTATTACCTGGAGACTTGTTAGAAATGCAAATTCTGGAGCCCCACCCTAAACCTAGAGAGTCCGAAACTGGGGGCGGTGCCCATCAATCCACTAATTAACCTGTTCTCCAGGTGGTTTTAAGGAAGCTTGAGAGGCACTGTTCTAAAGCAATGACTGGAGACGCCTGGGTGGCTCAGTCAGTTAAGCATCCAAATTTTGATTTTGGATCTGGTCATGATTTCATGGTTGTGAGACAGCCCTGCATCAGAATCCACACTCAGCGTGGTATAGAAAATAGAATTGATTTTTGTGCACTGGTCAATCATCCTATGACATTGCTAAATTCATATTAATAAACACTTATACAGGATTTTCCTTAAGATTTTCAAGATAAATCCATCTGTGGCCTGAAAATAAGGCAGCTTTACCTCTTCCTTTCCAAGAGCCACACTTAAATCTAAAGTGAAGACTTGGCCTTATATAATAACCATTCATTTAGCTACTCTTCATCCTTAAAGCTCTTGAAAAGTTAAATCACATTTTGGACAACTCCTTTTTTTCAGAATAATATCTTTTTCACCCAAAAATATACAAAATAAATACACATAAAATATGATATGTTGACATTATACACTCACTAATTTTCTTGATGAACAGTTTCTTGTTAGGAAAGAAATTATGGAAACAAATTTAATTGTGTGACCACATGGATGAGCCCCAAATGTTTTGCTCGTATATATATGCATACATGCATACGTTTTGCTCTTACATATGCACACAAAGTGAGATGGCTGGAAAGGTAACTTCTTTGAGCACTCTTTGGTCTATATTGGATGTATGCTATTTGCACTTGTTTTTAAGAATTTAGTCTTTAGGAGGCCCTCACTGATTTTCTATGCTATAGCTTTTTTAGCCGTAGTTTGATTGCAAGATAAGAATGAGACTCAAATTACTGCAAATTGTTTGCTATAGGATTCGTGTTTGCTTCCTACCTGTTTTTACTTCTGTGAGCATCTCCCCTCGCAATGCTTTCACCTTGGTAGCAGCATACCCTTTTAGTAACAACAGCTGAATCCGGTTTTAATTATTCCAATATTGGTAAAAACATCCTTATCACCCACCTCCCCATTAAAGATATCAGGACCAGCTAATCCGAACCACTCAGTCAGAAGTCTGACTTCCAGATCCACAGGCCCTTCCTCCTAGCTTTAAACTTTCCAACCTCTCCCTCTTGCGGTCCCTACCCTAAGGGAATGACTGCTTCTAGCAATTTCTACCTCTGAGATACTCTAGTGTTCTCTTTCTCTCTCTCATACTTTATTTCCCTTTTTTTCTTTTTATGGTACATAAACAATAATTTTAGATGCAGTTAATAATTCATTACATCATTTCTGTTCAAAACACTGCTTTGTTTTTGAAGGACCCTAACATGAAGATGTTTGGCACTAGGAATAGTCCTATGAAACAGACCATCGAACAAAGTATATTGGGGTTAATTTGGTCATTTTCTGGGATTGCATGAGTGTTGAGCTCCTTGTTAATGGGAAATGGATTGTTGGTGATCCATGACATGCACTGGCATACGATTAATCAAAGCCTCACTTGTGATTGATTGTGGTAAAATGCCCACTGAAGGAGGTCCTTGGGCAAATGACTATTGCCCTTCAGCTGGTGTGGCATTAAAGGTAATAAGGACTGTGGTGTGAAATGGATTATCTGAGTGCATCGGGACAATTACAGAGAGAAGATGGGGAATGCTCTGATGGATTCCAAGGATGTTAGACCAAGGAGGATGGAATAGAATTCTGAAAGAGACCGAATTTATTGATTTTGATGTATCTATGAGTGTTTATGGATATAAGGTGTTAATTGGAAGTGGTTCTAATAGTTTATTCTGGCTGAGTGGCCTTGACTTTTTGATAGCCTGCATTTAAGGAGATTGAGATGCCAGAACATCGCTGGCAAAATGTGGAACAGATACAGAAGGCCTGCAGAGATAAGAATGTTAGAGCAGATGTACCATATGTGACCTACATTCCCACCTAACTACTACCCTCAACCTGTACCACAGTCACTGAGACAGCTGGAAGAACACTCGCTTTACATTGGTGAGGGAAGAACCAGCATCTTGGGAAAGCTCTCTGGTTGCCATTCTTTGTAGGAAAGGTATGAAAATGGAAGATGCTGCCATTGAGATGCTCTCCTGATTTTCAGCGGGATCCTACAGTTGCAGAGGCCAAGTGCCAGTGCCTTACTGACAGAGATAATGTAGATAACATTTACCATAATGGGCAAAAGGAATAAACGGGTAATCAGTAGATTCCGTCTTGCAGATATCTTTGGCAGTGGCAAATTAATTACAGTGTTTCTAGGAATGAAATACACAGATAGCTTACTACAATGTTACTTGATCTATGAAATAATAATTCTGAGTCTGTTAGAAATCAGACATAAGTTGACACAATGCCTCTCTCCCAGTTTCCATTCATAAGTCTGGAACCCCTTCATTAAAAGAAGCTAGTTTCATTCAAGGGTACAGTCTGCTACACTGCCACACATATAAACTATAAATCTTTCTTTGAGTCTTTGAATCTTTTCAACTGTGGGGCATTTATTTGTATGACTGTACTATAGGAAAAAGAAATACCCAGACATTTCAGGAATTATTAGGCACTGGCTTTGAACTTGTTTTGACTTCTAAAAACCCTAAAGGCCACTTTGTTCATTAGCCATCTTGCAGGTTTATGGTGTTCATGTAAAAAATGGGGTTAACAATGATATGCTGAAGAAAGATATAAAATGGAGATATAATTTTGGAGTCATTAGAATATAGATGATATTTAGAGCCAAGATAGTGGGTAACATCACTGTAAAAGTGGTATAGACAAAGGAAAGTCCAAAGTCCAAAGATTAAGCCATTTTAACCCACAGGTTAAAATTTCAGATAGTGATGATATGAGAAGGAACTAGCAAAAGAGACTGAGAAGCAGCGGCCAGAAATAGAGTAGGGGTTCAAGCTGAGCGTGGTATACTGGAAGCCAAGGGAAGAAGTGTTTCAAAGGAGAGAATAAGCGAGCTGTGTCAAATGCTACTAATCATGCAAATAAGGACCCAGAGATGGCAACATGATTTCAGCATGGTGGAGACCAGAAGAAAGGAGTTTCAGAGCAGTGGAGCAGAAGCCTGATTTGACTAGATTCAAGGAAAAAAAAAAAAAATGAGAAGCCATATTGGAAATGGCAAATGCAGCAGGTTTTCAAAAGGGTTTTGCTGCAGAACAGATAGAGGGTAGCAGCTGAGAAAAAACAGTGAGGTCAAGAGGATGCTGTTTGTTATTACCGTTGTTGTAAGATAAAGAAACAATGGCATATTTTATATCGGTGGAAAGCTTCAAATACAAGGGGAGAATATGATGGTGGAGGGAAAGAAAGAAGAATTGTCAGGCCATTGTCTTTGAGTAGGGTCGGAATAAAATTTAATACACAAATGAAGTAGTTAGACTTAGCTTTGAGCAGTTTATCCAAAATAATAGGAAAAAAGGCAAAAAAAATTAGCTCAGATTTAGAACAGAAATAAAACAGAAATAATCTGCATATACAAAGTTACTTCTACAATTATAAAATTCTCATAAGCTTAATTTTATAAATTATTATAAACTTATAAGATTTAACACAAGTTAAAAGTTCTTATAAACTTATAAAATTGATAAAACACTGTCAAATTTTGTCGAGAAAAAAGAGAATGCTCTCATAAGCAAAATTAAGAATAAAATAGGCATAACTTAAAATGCCGCAGATATTTCAAAGATAGTAAAAGATTTTTATGACCAACTTTATGACAAAAAATTTGAAAACAAATTCTAGGAAAATGTAACAGTATGATTGGCGAATGAAGCAGAAAATTTATAGCCCTAGAACTGCTTTTAAAAATTGAATCTGTGGGGCACCTGGGTGGCTCCATCAGTTGAGCATCCAACTCTTGGTTTAGGTTCAGGTCATGATCTTACAGTCATGGGATCGAGCCCCATGTCAGGCTCTGCATTGTGTGTGAAGCCTACTTAAGATTGGCTCTCATTCCCTCTGCCCCTCTCACTTGCTTGTGCTCTCTCTCTCTAAAATAAATTTAAATAAATAAATAAATAAATAATTTAAAAAAATTGAATCTGTGATTTAAAATCTTCCTACAAATAAACTCATTTCCTTTAAGATTAGAAACAAGAGTAAGAAGTAAAGAAACTATCACCACCTATATCCATCATTGTATTAGAGAACCCAGCCCAAACAATAAGGCAAGAGAAAGAAATAAAAGTTATGAGAATCAGAAAACGATGTGGAAATACTCAATATTCACAGATGCTATCATTGGCTACATAGATAGCTTGAAAGAATAAACAGAATCTAAAAGAATTAATAAAAGATTATTGGACTAAAAAAATCAGTGTATAAAAGTCAATTGAATTTTTATAAACTTTCAACAGAAAAATTACTTAAAAATATGATTTCAATAGCAAAACCATTCTAAATATTTAGAAAAATACAAGACCTATGGAGGGAAGTATAAAACTATTGATAGACATTTCAAGGAGACCAAAATAAATGGAGATATACCATATTTATGGTTCATGATACTTGATATCATAAAATGTATTTTCTTCCAAAATTAATGTATATTTTCAGTGCAGCTCATAAAAGTGTTAACAGGTTTGTGTGTGTATGTGTATGGGGATTGGAGGGTACAAACGTGTGTGTAAGTGAATAAGTGAATCCGATCACTAACTCTAACATCAACACAGAAGTTACATTATAAGAAAACAACATTCTCTTAAATAAGAATTGATGATAGATTTAAAGGAAAAAATAATAAAAGTTACAGTTTTAAAAAAGAATCTTTTAAAATATGCTGTGAAATTTTTTTAACAGCCTTTATTGAGATATAATTGAAGTATAATAAACACATATTTAAAGGGTCCGGTTTGATACATTTTGGCCAGGTTGATATACTTGTGAAACCATCACCCTCCAAAAGTTGCTTAATGCCTCTTTACAATGCTTCCATCCCCACCCCCACTCTGTTTCAAGGCAAAGTACTGATCTACTTTGTGTCACTATAGATTAATTTTCATTTTTCTACTAATTGCATACAAATGGAATCATACAGAACGCCCTCTTTTTGTCTGACTTCTTTCACTGGGCATAATTATTTTAAAAACTCATCCATGTCATAACAAGTATCAATAGTTCCTTTTTGTTGCTGAGCAGTATTCCCAAGTAAGAGTTGAAATGTAACTTCCTAAAAATATGAAAAAGCAAAGGCGAGGCAGATGGCCTCACATCCTGGAAACCCTCACAGGAATGCATGCTCCCAGTGTTCTTACGTTGGTCCTGATTTTGCTACCTGACTTAGAAAGCTGTGGTTTTAACCAGCCAAATACTTCTCAAAGAACCTGTTACTGAACACCATCTTCCCTTTTTGCAGACTTTTTTTTGACTGACTACAGTATATTGTTACAAAACTGTAGCTATGAATGTGGTTCTCGTATGGGCTATTTAGGCTTTACTTTATTCTATTTCTAGAACTGAAGTCCCATGTACCAGTTAGTTGATGTGAGCTTTCAAACCCAAGAAAGAATTTGTGGATGGGTCAGCCCTGTTACTATAAGAAAAGCTACTGCAAGAAAAGCAGTTCGAAGGGCAAGTTGACGAATTATTGGGACAGACAACACAAGCAGCAGAACTTCCAACAGATAGATTATTTACTCCAGGGCAGTCCTGAAACTAACATTTACTTGAATATTCTCTATGTACTTGGCATTGCGATCAGAATTTTACATGTATTGCTTCATCCAATCCGTAAATCCCAAAGAGATTAATGCTATTAATTATTCTTATTTTATACTGAGGAAGCTGAAGCATGGAGACCGTAAGGTCACAGAGGAAATGGCAGAACACAGCAGAACATAGACTGTAGAGACAAATATACCCTGGTATGAATTCTATCCTGACATTTAGTAGTGCCCAGTTTTCTTGTTGGTTAAACAAGACTTCTATAAAATTAATATCATAAAATAACAGTACCAGCTTATAAGATTGTTATGCAGCTTAAACAATACAGGGTATGCAAAATGCTTCGCCCAAAGTAATAAATGGTAGCTATAATAATTACTATCATTATCATTATTACCATGACCAAGTAGTAATGCTTTCAACCATTATTACCTTGAGTCAATTACTTGAAAGTAAAATGTTTCCCAACCTCATAATCCAAAATGAGCTCATGTCACTTCTAAATATTGGACATTTAAGAAGCATAGGAGATTAATATTAATTAAAATACATTCTGATTTTCCACCACAAGTGTCACTAAGCAGGTTTCTTTGCAGGATGTTAAGACAACTAATTTTCTTTAAAACGCATAGAGAGAAAAACACACCTAATATTTTAATCCAGGGACCAAGGTGTTTGCCACATGGGTATTATCTGAGAGTTAGCAATTTGACTCCTTGATCAACAATCTCTGCATTACTTGGCTCATTTCAGCCAACTCCCATTTCTTTTACTTTTCTCAGCACAGAACGTGATAAATGTTCCCACTCTCACATGTCACAGGGTAAGTAAGGTTGCCAACTTTCACCAGATAAGGAGGAGGAGGGTAATCCAGCAAGGCTGTCGTGGCATTCTGGAATTCTTTAAGGCTAGGGAAACATGAAGGCTTGCTCTTGAATATAGTTAACTTCATGGTGGTTTCTAGTGTGAGTGCTTCCGTCCCCTACATCTGATCATAACCAAGGATTATAGGGTCTTAGCCAAGATTAGGTGGGGACCACTGGCTTGCCACACACCCTTGCATGCCACATGACAAAATTAGCCTTGCCAGTTGCACCTCTCCCAATCTCCATTCCAGTTTAGGATTAGTGCAATGACCTTTTCTAATTGGATGGCACAAATTCCTGTCTGGACTCTTACTCTGAATTGCAGTTACCAATCATATGACTGTAAGAAAATACTCCAGTCTGTTAGCACCCGGCAGCTGGAGGAGGAAACCAAGGTAGGAATCCTTGTTCTACAAAACTGTCCTTGGCTTTTTCTTTATGACAGAAGAGAACTGGAAACACTGTCTAGCCTTGTGGGAAAATAAAAATGAACATTTGGAAACTGTCATTCACAATCATCAAGTCCTTTTCAAATACATCCATGAAAGATAATTTTAATAATTTAGGCTCTTCTTGGAAACAAGAAAGAGTTGGAGGGGACCTTAGTCTAAACCCACCACCTCTCCAGTTTAGGTTTATTGCCCAGTCATCTGCTTTTAGGATCCATCATATTGCTTTCTTGTGTCTCCCTCAAAAATCCCCTCCTGCACACACAAACACCAAGCTCTCAATACCATCCAATGATATCGTCACATCTCTTTTGTGGACTCACTCTTTCGTTCATCATAAGTGGTACGTCCAACCTTATCTCTCCCCGAATCTCCAGCCCTCACCCACTCCACCTACCCAATTCTTTTCAGTCACTGATCTCATCCTCCTACTTCACAGAGAAAACCCAAGCCTTCACAAACAGCTAACCTAAAAGAGTGCATCCACACAGGTTGCACCTTCCACAACAAAGAATGGACGACCTCTTTATTTAACAAGGTAACCTTTTTACCTGTCCTATGGTCCTACCTTCTGAAGAACCTAATCCTATGGAGTTCCCCACATCATTAATTCATCATCATCCTTTTTCTCTCTGTGGCCTCTTTGCTATCAACATTTAAACATTTTCAACTTTCTCTTATTTTAAAAACACAAAATCTCCTTTAACGATATTCCCCCTACCGGCTACGTCTCTCTCTGTCTTTATTCACAGACATTAATTTTTTAAAATATTTATTTATTTTGAGAGAGAGAGAAAGAGAGAGAGAGAGATCACGCAAGCAGGGGAGGGGCAGAGAGAGAGGGGGAGAGAAAATCCCAAGCAGGCTCCTCACTGTCAATACAGAACCTGATGTCTTTTGTGAGATCATAACCTGAGCCGAAATCAAGAGTTAGACACTTAACTGACTGAGCCACCCGAGACTCCCCACAGACACTACTTCTAATTTAGTCCCTTGCCCTGTGTTACTAGTTCCTCAGAATCTTGTCCTCTACCCTACCACAAATCTCCTGAAACAGTTCTTGCCAAGGTCACCAAAGACCTCAATGTCATCAAAATGAATCGGTCTTGTTCTAGTTACCTGACTTCTTTATGGTATCCGGCATACTCCTTCCTGCTGGAAATATTCTCTATTCTTGATTTCAGGACTCTATAATTTCCTGTTTCCTCCTACCATAGACATTGCTATCTCTTCTCACTTTCCTCAACTCATCCTGCTTTACCTCTCCAGGAAATGATGGAATTCCCCAAAACTTAGTTCTAGGCTCTCTTCTTATATAAAACTAGTGTCCCTAGATGATTGCAACCACTCTGCACGTTTTCATTTACCTTTAGTAGATTAATTAAGCTAAAATAACTTTGTTACTAACCCTCTGTGTGGTCCATATCTGTATACTCATCCTTGTGTGCATATTTCAAAAGACCTTAAAATAGAATTTGTCCAAAACTAATCTCAATCTATTCTCCCAAAAGTAGTTCTGAATCTTCCCCATCTAGTAGTACTAATCATATATTCAAGCTCACACAAGAAGCTGGGAAATTACTCTTGACACTTCCTTCTTCTCTCTCTCCTTCTTTAAAAGTTTATTTATTTATTTCAAGAGATAAAGAGGCAGTGAGAGAGACAGCACATGAGTAGGGGAGGGCCAGAGAGAGAGGAAGAGAGAGAATCCTAAGCAGGCTCCATGCTGTCACCAAAAGCTCGATAGGGGCTTGATCTCACAAACCATGAGATCATGACCTGAACCGAAATCAAGCATGAGATGCTTAACCAACTGAGCCACCCAGGCACCCCTGACACTTTCTTCTTAATTAACTGTCACATCCAACCAATCATCAAGTTCTCTCTAATAAATAGAATTCCTATGTCCCTGTGGTCATGTTGTTTAAAAGGAATTTCTGGTCCTAATGGAAAATTGTATTGAAATAACACTTCCAGTTCCCTTTCCAGTCCTCCTCTCTCCACCCTCCTTTTTCCTCCTGAAAGAAATGAATTGCCTTCTTGGTGAGTTTACGTCATTCTGTATTTCCTTCTTTTGGCTGTTCATGCTATTACAGTGGGTACATTCTAAAACATGTAGTAATAGGGGCACCTGGTGGCTTAGTCGGTTGAGCATCCGACTTTGGATCAGGTCATGATCTTGCAGTATGTGAGTTAGACCCCTGTGTCAGGCTCTGTGTTGATAGTTCAGAGCCTGGAGTTGGCTTCAGATTCCGTGTCTCCCTCTCTCTCTCTCTCTCTGCCCTTCCCCCTCTCATACTCTGTCTCTCTCTCTCTTCCTCAAAAATAAACATTAACAAAAATTAAAAACAAATAAATAAATAAAACGTGTAGTAATAAACAACCAAAAAAGTGCAAGACATATTTTGTAAACTACAAAACATTACTGAAACAAATTAAAGATCTAAATAAACAAAAATATATCCCATGCTCATGGATTGGAAGATTTAATATTATTAAAATTTGCCCCCAAATTATCTACAGATTCCCTGCAAACTCCATCAGTATCCTAACTAGCTTCTTTGCAGAAAATGACAATCTGATAGTAAAATTTATATGAAAATGCAAAAGAGACAGCGTAGTCAAAACAATATTGAAAAAGAAGAAGAAAGTTGGGGGCCACCTGGGTGGCTCAGTCGGTTAAGCGTCTGACTTTGAATTTTGGCTTGGGTCATGATCTTGCTATTTGTGGGTTTGAGCCTACTTGGGATTAACTCTCCCTCTCACTCTCTGTCACTCCCCTGCTTGTGCACTCTCTCTCAAAATAAATAAATAAACTTTAAAAGAAGAAGAAAAAGAAGAAGGAGAGAAGGGGGGAGGAAGAGGAAGAAGAAAGGTAGAAGACTCACACTTCTCAATTTCAAAACTTACTTCAAAAAGCTACCATCATCAAGACAGGGTAGTGCTGGCACAGGATAGACAAATCAGTGGAATCTATCGATTCTAGTTAAGAATCCAGAAATAAAATCTTACATTTATGGTCATTTGATTTTCAACAAAAATGCCAAGCAATTCAATAGAGTAAAGAATGGTCTTTCTAACAAATGATTCTAGAACAATTGGATGTCTATATTCAAAAGAATGAAGTTGAATATCTACCTCACATCACATATAAAAATTAGCTCAAGGTGGATCTGAGACCTAAATGTAATAGACAACATAAAAATATGTTTTTAAAACTATAAAACTAGTTGAAGGAAAAAAAAGGAATAAACTTCTGATCTTGGGTTTGCAATAATTTATTAGATATTACTTCACAAGCACAAGCAGCAAAAGAAAAAATGAGTAAGTTGGACTTCATCATAATCAAAAACTTTTGCACTTCAAAGGACACCATCAAGGAAGTGAAAAAGACAACTCACAGATGGGAGAAAATATTTGCAAAACATATATTTTAAAAGGAACTTTTATCTAGCTATATTAAAATGATCCCTTACAACTCAACAATAAAAAGATAAATAACCCAAATAAAAACTGGGCTAGGAATATGAAAAGTTCTCCAAATAAAGTACACAAACAGCCTATAAACACATGAAAAGATGCCAAACATCACTAGTTATCAAGAAAAGGTAAATCAAAATCCTAGTAAGATACTACTTCACATCCACGAGGATGAATATAATGAAAGAAGACAGACGACAGGTGATGGTGAGAATGTGGAGAAACTGGAGCCCTTACACATTGCTATAGAAATGTAAAATAGTGCAGCCACTTTGGGAAAGCACTTTGTCATCTCCTAAAATGTAAAACACAGTTATCTTATGATCCAGAAATTTCCACTCCTAGCTATGTGTAAGTGAAATGAAAACTAATGTCTACACAAAAACGTGTACACAAATATTTATAGCAGTATTATTCATAATAGCCCGAAAGTGGAAACAGTTCAAATGCTTATCAAGTGATGAATGGATAAACAAAATGTGGTCTATCCATCCGGTGGAATACTATTCAGCAATAAAAAGGAATGGAGTAGCAATACATGCTACTCCATGGATGACCAAAAACATTAGATTATGTGAAAGAAGCCAGTCACAAAAACCACACATTTATGACCTCGTTTGTATTAAATGTTCGCAGTGGGCAAGTCTATGGGGACACAATTATAGCATGTGTAATTATGCTAAATACTGAATATTTAACTTTAGACAGGTGAATTTATGGCAAGTGAATTACTTTCTTATCTATATATTTTTTTAATTTTTTAAAAATTTTATTTAATTTTTTTTGAGAGACAGAGTGCGAGCAGGGAAGGGGCAGAGAGACAGGGAGACACAGGATCCAAAGCAGGCTCCAGGTTCTGCGCCGTCAGCACAGAGCCCGATGTAGGGCTTGAACTCACGAACATGAGATCATGACCTGAGCTGAAGTTGGATGCTCAACCAGCTCAGCCACCCAGGCGCCCCTCCTATCCATCTTTAAAGTTAGCAATGTCATATCTCTTTGACCCTAATACGCTGTTGGATATTTCTTTCTAACCCCACCAGAAAAGGTTTTCCACTTGAAAATACTTATGCTGTGGGATTGAGGCCACCAGGATATTATCCCCATCTCAAGGTTCCTAAACTTAATCTATCTGCAAAATTCCTTTTATCATGAAAGGTCACATATTCATGAATTCCAGTATTAAGTTATGATATCTTTGGGAGTCCATTATCTTGCAGACTATAGTAAGTAAATTTTATCTCATTAATTTTTTTTTAAGAGTGGATACTTTCTGCTCTTCTGCCTCCAGAAGAACATCTACTAGGTCAGATGCCAGGTCTGGCTTGCAGGAGCAGTTGGAAAGCCCATGTCTCTCCATCCCTGTGCTGGGGCCTGCACAGATTATGAGATAGCAATCCTGGCAGAGAGGATCAATAGGCTAAAACATTCCCTTAGGGAGCCACTTCATATTCTAGACGTGGACAGAAGCATCAGGAAAGAACTGGTCACACACCTACGCTTCCCTCAAATGATGCCGTTGTCTCACATATCAACTCTCTTCAACTTATTCCAAACTCAGAGGATAGAGAAAAAGAATAACTGTCTCCATAAACTCACGCATTGATTTTGCCTTCTAGATAATGCTCATAAACATCAGCTTTACTCCATCTGTACTGTCACCACTTCACTTCAAGTCCCCATCATGCCTCAATAAGATTATCAAAATAACCACTTTGCATATTTTCTTTTTGTCTTCTCATCCAGTCCAAATGGCCTTATTGAAATGCAAATGTTATAATATGATTCTGCTGAATAAGCCTTCACTTTGCATCCCATGACTGTTGGGATAAAGTTTTTAAACGTTTCACATACTCTAGATTCCAACCACAGTGCCAGTCTCCACTTGAGCCATTCTTCCTCTGGATCATGGCACCTTAGAAGACTTGTATGCTCCTTTTGTCCTAGGGGCTCTCCCTTTCCCCTCAGTCTTCACCTGGATGATTCCAGCATAGCCCACAATCTCAGATAAAACTTCTCTTCCCAGAGCTCCACTCAAAGTCAGAAAACTTAACTTACGCCACTTTCCTTTAGCACCTGTTCTCTTCCTTTGAGGCACTTACTGCAACTTTTTTTAAAGATCTTAATATCAATGAATGTTATCTATCACTTCTAATCCCAATTATTTACATTAACACACCATTACTAGTACATGAGAGAGTAACTATGGGGTTCCCACTGTCCTAGGCATCCCTATTAATGACTATTAATAAGCTGAAAGAGAGGTGGCTGGGTGGCTGAGTCAGTTGAGCATCTGACTCTTGATTTTAGCTCAGGTCATGATCTTCTGGTCGTGGGATTAAGCCCCATGTCAGGCTCTGTGCTGGGTGTGAAGCCTGCTTGGGATTTCCTCTCTCTATTCCCCACTCACACGTGCTTTCTCTGTCTCTCAAATAATAATAATAATAATAATAATAATAATAATAACTGAAAGAGAAATTCACCCTGGGAAAAATGATACAACTCAAATGACTTCTTATTCTAACATCATTTCGTATCATTTGTTTGGTGGTAGAATTAATGTACATACAGGACTATGAAGACACCCATAAAAATAGGTCATTAATAAGCTCATGAAAAAATAACCATACCAGCGATATACATATAAATGGAATATTACTCAGCCATAAAAAAGAATGAAATCTTGCCATTTACGATAACATGGATAGCTCTCAAGGGTATTATGCTAAGTGAAATAAGTCAAACAGAAAGACAAACACCATAGGGCTTCACTTATATGTGGAATCTAATGAGACACAACAAACAAAACAAAGGAGATATAGAGAACAATGTGGTGATTGCCAGAGAGAAGGGGGTAGGGAGGTGGGTGAAATAGGAGAAAGTAACTAAAAGGTATAAAAGACCTTCCAGTTATAAAATAAACAAGACACAGCAATACCATGCACGGCACAAGGAATATAGTTAATAATATATAACAACTTTGTGTGGTGACAGGTGGTGGCTAGATTTACCATGGCAATCACTCTTTAATGGATATACAGGTTGAATCACTATGTTGTACACTTAAAACTAATATATGATATGTCAACTACACTTCAATAAAAATAATAGCCATATCATAGAAGGTAATATTTCAATGACAAATCCATATTTGTTTCTTCTGTTACTTTCATTATCAAGTAATAATACTTTTTTTAAATGATTGGAATCATGGGTTTAGAAGGGAATTCAAAATAGCACTAATTTTGTTAATTATATAATATATAATTTATATGGCAATATATAGAGAAATAGGTATGAAAAAATCTGGGTTTAGAAGGGAATTCAAAATAGCACTAATTTTGTTAATTATATACATATATAATTTATATGGCAATATATAAAGAAATAGGTATGAAAAAATCTTTAAATTTTGAGTCTTGATTATCCCACCTACTAGCTGTGTGACTTCAGATCAATTATTTAACCTCTCTCGGCCTCCATTTCTTTATCTGTTATAAAAAGAAGAGATAATAATACCTAACTCACATGGCTGTGAAGTATAAGAGTAAATTATAATATCTGTGACGTAACGAGTACAGATTGTCAATATCAAACACAGTAATTCCTGGACTTGTAGATTTCATTAAAATTGTATATATTTTGTATATGCACAGCACAAATATAAAATATAAAAATAACATATTCGTATATACGTATGTTTGATTTAGGTCAAGACCCACAGGATACGATGTTTCTTTTATTTTGTCATATATCGTGAAAAAAATCTATTACCCATTATTTTGCTAAATGAAAAAAGACATTTTAAAACAAAAAAGTAGATCTTTACATTTAAATTGGATCCATTCAACTTTATGTTACGCTTTTCTCTTTAGAAGGATGAAAACATGATCTCAGACTACTACTAGTTTGTGGGGGTGGATTTGGAGATCCACAGTTACAGAGAATATTTCAAAGATGGGACTTAAACCTAAACCTGGTCTTGGCTATCATTTCAGACAATTCAGTATCTAAACCATTCAGGACCAGTTCTTACCTGGGCTTTTTAGGTTGACCCATGGTGTGTCCAAATCTATATATGCCACACAAGACTGACCTTCAATGTATTTTCAAATAAGCTCATGTCTATTGTTTTTGATGGGAGAAAAGGATGACTCCTAGTAAGAGTTTTTTAATTTAAAAATGTTTACCCAGGGCGCCTGGGTGGCTAATTTGGTTAAGCATCTGATTCTTGATTTCCACTCAGGTCATGATCTTCATGATCTCACGGTTTGTGGGTTCAAGCCCTGAGTCATGATTTCTCTCCCTCTCTCTCTGCCCCTCACCCACTCACTCACCCTACCTCTCTCTCTCTCAATATAAATAAATAAGCTTAAAAAATATTTACCCAACCCAAGTTGTTTGGGAAAATTCCAGCTAGGACATTTCAATATATTTGTCTCTAAAATAGATTTAAAGAACTTTTTAAAATATGGGATTAAGATCCCTAAATAATGAAGCTACAGAATTACCTACAGAAGGGCTAAATTTCAGGAAACTTGAAAAAGACTACTCAGGGCTCTCGTGGAATATAACTTGTACAACTTTTTGGAAAGTGAGCTGGGAACGACGTAGTAAAAATCTTAAAATACTTACACTTTCCAACTTGCATAATTATCCATCCTAGAAATCTTTATGAGAAAGGTGTTCATCTTAATTTTAATGACTAAAATCTGGAAAAATACTAAAAATCCCCAAATAAAGAAAACAACACATATATGCTATATGCACACTCACATGATGGACTGTAATATGATGGTTAAAATGTTCATAAAAAGTTTTTAGTTACATTGTATCACAGACATTTTCTCATTTATTAGTTCTAGGCCAGTGGTCAGCAAACTATGATAGCCCTGTGCGTCAAATCTATTCTACTGCATGTCTTTGTACAGCCCGTGGGGTAAAAAGTGACTTTTACATTTTTAAATGATTGAACAAAAACCAAAGAAAAACAGTATTTGGTGATACAAGAAAAATATGTAAAATTCAAATTCCAATGCCCATAAATAAAGTTTTATTGGAATATAGCCAAGCTCATGTGATTATGGATTATCTATGGTTTATTTGGCACTACAACTACAGACTGAATAGCTGTAAAGGAAATTATTTGGCTCATAGAGCATAAAATATTCATGGCGTGGGGGCACCTGGGTGGCTCAGTCAGTTAAGCGTCCGACTCTTGATTTCAGCTCAGGTCATGATCCCACGGTTGGTGAGTTTGAGTCCCACATTGGCCTCTGCACTGACAGCATGGAGCCTACTTGAGATTCTGTCTCTCTCCATCTCCGCCCCTCCTGCGCTTGCTTTCTCTATCTCTCTCAAAATAAATAAAATTAAACTTAAAAAAAAAAACAACTATGATGTGACCTTGAGTAATAAAAACTTTGCTGAACCCTGTTCTAGGTGATACTGCTATTTTAGGTTGGTTTGGTTCCAAAGCTCCTTCCTCATGCCATGCTGTCCACCTGCTACTATACATGGGGTGGGGTGAAAGGCGACACATCACAATGTTAACAGTAGAAAATTATCTTTGACAGAACAGCATCTGCCTCATGATAGACACTCAATATTTTTTGAGTAAATAGATGTGTACATGAATACTAATGCAGAAAGAGGGATTTGTATGGAATCAGTGTTCTTTAGAAGTCCTATGTCAGTCTGTCCCTTGCCATTATCTACAAAGAAGGAGCCTCTCAATGAAGAAGCCAATGATTGCTTAAAGGAGCTTTTGGGTTTCTTATTATAAGAGAATGCCCTGGCTTAGAACTTAAAGACTTATGAAATAATGGGGAAAGCGACTTCTCCCATTCAAGTCTCATTTCTGAGAAGGCTAATTCTGACCCTATTGAGTGCAACAAGCCAGCATGGTCACTGGAATTAGACATGCTTACAACAGAGGCCATGAAATAGGAATGTCTGGTACATTATCTTGTCTCTAGACCTGTGCCACTAATCACATGTAACTACCTTTATATTCAAATGATTTAAAGTTAAATAAGATTAGTATTTCAGTTCCTTGGTCATACTTGCTTCATTTCAAGTGTTCAATAACCACTAGAAAACGGGCTAGAAAAGAAGCCAGCTAGTGGCTTCTATTTTGGACAGCTTAGAGTAGATCATGTCCATCATCATAGAAAGTTCTACCGAACAACAGGACAATACTTTCAGGTAATTGATGGTATGGTGTGGGGTTGAGCATTTTTTCCCTGAGTCATCTATAGGATTTGTTAAGCTAAGTTTCTGGTCCCAGTATTTTCCATGACAACGTATCTCTATATTTAGAAATCATTGGGAAGGATTTGTTTTCCAAACTTCTGTTTTCTAAATTTTAAGAATTGATGTATATCTCTCTTCCTTTATGCTTTATGAGTTCCAAAAATTAAGCATGGCTCCTTGTCTCCCATTAGAAATGCAAAGACTGTTTTTTCACAGCATTCAATTCTTATTTTGTAATAATGATAGATCAAGCTCTGTGGATGCACATTGGTAATCATTTCTCTACTGCTCTGTGATGTGTTTAAAGTCTTGTGGGCTCTAAATCAAGTAATTGTTGAATGTGTACTGGCTTGCAACCTTACTTACAACACTGTTTTCTACTCCCAGGGCCTTTTATCCAAGCCTCTGAGAGTACTTTACATCTCTGTACTCATTAGAACATCTCATTCTCCTGGATGGGTGACAGGGATTAAATCTGTTCACAGATGGAAAGACCAAGGGAAAGAGAATTACAAGGTCACTGTGTGACATTGACCATTCTAAGAACTGAATCCACTAAACCAACAATAACTGACCCAGTGCTAATAGTGATGATTTGACCTTTGAAGAACATTACTCATCCAAAACTTCTTTACAGGCATTTTTTAAATTTCTGGAACCATTTTCTGCCTGTGGAAAAGAGCAATTTCTTTTTCTTTCCTTTTTTTCTTCTTTTAAATATAAAAGTAGTGAATGCTCACCTTTTTAAAAAAATTTTAAAAAAATATTTAGCAAGTATAAAGGAGGAAAAAATCCAGAAGCCAATTGCTAATTAATTTTTTTTCATTCAAGAAATATTTAGTAAATGCTTAGTACATGCCACATACCATTTTACTTGGAGACAACTTTCCACTTTACTGCTTGGTGCTTTATATAAATATAAATCTGGGAGGTCGCAGAGTATCGTAGAAAGAACATGCTCTTCAGCACCAAAACAATCCAGTGTCCTGGCTCTGATACTTACTGTGTGAAGTTGGGCAAGGCACTTAAGCTCTCTGAGTCCCATTTCCTCATATGTAAAATCAGTACATTAATAGCAGCTCGGTAGTTTTTCTAAAGACTCAAATAATCTCTGCTCTATTGGATAGTATCTAGGTTGTTTGGGACAAAAGCCCGTGAGTCTCACCCAGGTTTTTGCTTTACACCAATCTGGAGCAACAGAAATGAACAGGAATTTTTTTTTTTTTTTGAATCATAAAAAGAATGCTGGAGTAGGGAATCAGGGGATATGGGCCACTGGGATAGTGGCCAAGTTTTTCCAAGATTCAGGGAGGGAAGACAGATTTTTTCCCCTGGGCCAAGCTTGCAAATCCCCAAGTGTGTCACCAACTACAAAGCACTCCATGTTAACACACCATTCAGAGTGAGAATTGTTAGGTTCTCAAGCAAAGTTGTAGACTCAACACAGAAGGGGATGTATGCAGGGCAAGTAGGGCTGTGTAATCTTAAATTATAGTGAGTTAAATGGGAGCCTTTGAGAAATGATTAGGTTTATCCATAGTATTTGCAGGTCTCTCTTGCCAGCTCACATACTTCTGCCACAATGGGAATGAGGGAATCATGGAACCTTCCATACAGCCTTGCCAATTCTTTTTTTTTAGTAGGAAGCTGATTATTCCGTTTGGAAATTAACCCAGATTCCTTGTTTCTCTTTCTGCCTACTTTCCCCCACTGTTTTCTGATCAGTTCACTTATTAGAAGCTCTGCCAGAGGGTAGAAAGGAACATGTTCAGGAAGCATTGAGTCAATGTTTCATTGTTTTCTGGTTACACAGATAAAAGTTATTTGGAAGACTATACTCTTAAGACTGTCCTTTACTCCTGGTTATGCAAATGATGGATCAATCAAAGCCTTGGTAGAATTATCTTGTTTTCTATACCAATACTCCATTCTTTAGAAATGGGCATTCAAGAACTACCATCTCCTTTTCCCCTCATTACCATGGACAAATTAAAATCTTTGTGTACCAAAAACCTCCCAGAGGTTTTATATTTATTTTTAACTCCACTCATTGATCCAAAACTAGTTTAGGGAAAAAAAAAAAAAAGTGAATTTCATCTTTGAACCGATGAGAGCAATTTACAACATATTAAATAAGTGAGAGTTTCCAGGGCATAATAAAGTCAACAATTGACATAGTTTAGTTTCCTGCCTTATAACCTGATTTTATGAAAAGTATAGGAGTTTGGAAAAATTTTAAGAACATAATTTTTAACCGTCTTGCCACCGTGCAATATTTATTGTTACTGTAGAGATTCCCCCCCCACCCTTCGCCCCAGCTTGAGATCATTTTATGCCCTAAAGCACATCACAGTATGCCCTGGAGCATGTCCTGGGAATCAGAAGTGAATCTTTAAATCACCTAATTTCACATCTCAGCAGCTATGGTTTGGTCAATATCTAAGCAAAGTACACACTGAGACAGAGGTTAAAAACACAAAGACAAAACCTCAGACTGAGTGGAATAAAGAACACGACTTCAGGTAGAAGCTTGTATTTTTGTTGATTTTGTCTTTCATAATACCCCTTTCAGAAAAGATTAGCACCTCGACATCCACAAAACAACATCCGGCTCAGACCAAAGTATTTTTAAAATAATTAGGCACTGTCTTTATTACATGCGAGTTGTCAAATAGAAGAGATCTGCCTCTGGAGTCTGCTTCTAGGTGATATATCGCTTCTGATCTTTATTTGTTCAATTTGAAGATTATTGCTTTTCATATTGCCTGTGAGCCCTTGGAAGCTAAAAATGAGATCCAGCTATCAAGACCTAGGCAAGTATTCTATTCAGAATCCTTTAGAAAGACTCATGTATGCAGATTCAACTATGGCCATAAATATACTTTTATTTTGTTCTCAAAATTATAGAAGAATGTACACTGACTTTGGAGAATGGCAAAAATTGCCATGTGACCTTCATCAATTTAATTAGGCCCAGATTTTTGTTCTGCAAAATGGATTTTAAAATACCTACTTCCTAGGATGGTTGTAAGGTCCAACACAGTTCTCATCTGTAAACATAGTATTACTTCTCATAGGAGAGACATTTGAATATCCAGTCTCTTTATAAGCACACTTGAAGAGTTAGTTGAATATCTTCTTGCTATGTTACAGACAGGAAGAACCTATTTGGAAACAGAAATGCCTCCAGGGGAATATTGGTTTTTCTGAAATGTCCAAAGAAGGGGAGGGGGGTTTGTTTGTTTGGCTTGGGTTCAGTTTCGTTTTGTTCGAGGACTTGCTATATACCACGCATTAGGCTCCACATTTGGTATTTATTTCTCTCTGGACGACAGCAGCAAGGGCTGACTCCCCATTATCCGTACCCTCTCCAAATCATAGGCCCAGGCAAATACTGATAATTTCACACTGAATCCAGGGATGGATTCAGGAGTACCTAATTCTGGTCAAAGAGGTAGGGCACAAGTTTAGAAGACAGGACACTTGCTAAGAAATCACCATATGATGTGATATTAAGTAAGTGAGAGTTTCCAGGGCATAATAAAGTCAACAATTGATATAGTTTAGTTTCCTGCCTTATAACCTGATTTTATGAAAAGTATAGGTGCACATATGATGTGCTTATTTCTCTCCTACCTCCACACTTGGTAGGAGGTAGTTCAGAGCTACAGCAGCTATCTCGACCAGCATGAGGATGACATGAAATCCAGGGATGGCGGAGGGCATTCCCTGACAACATCGTGGAGTTGCTAAAATAACCAACCATGGAGTCTTCCTTGCTCTTGCCATGGACTTCTATATATGAAACAGTTGTGTCCTATAAGCCAGTTTGTGTCCGTTGGATTCAACAAGACAAAACGTTATTCTAACTAAAAACAGTAGCCACCAACTGGTCCTCTTGCTTCTACTCTTTCCCCTCACAATCTACTTTCACACGGTCACCAAAGTGACCTACCTTTTAACTCATATCTCATTATTTCCTGGCTCAGAACTACGTGGTAGTCTTCTATAACCCCCAGAATAATATCCAAAGTCAGTACCAAGGCTTACAGCCTTCTACACGCCAGTCGATGGGGCCTCCAGGACAAAGGACAACAACATCCTGTACGACCTGACTTCTTTTTACTTCTCCACTTTCCTTTTTTCTTTTTCCTATCCTTCTTACCGTCTCCCATTCTGTTATAGCCACAATGGCCTGCTTTCAGTTCTTTAAACAGCTCTTTCCCACCTCCAGGTTTACATTTTTATTATTCCCTCTTCCTGGAATGCTTTTCTCTCAATTCTTATCCCACCCTGTTCTTAGCTCAAAGTTACTTTCTCAGAAAGGCCTTCATCATCCTTAAAAAAAAAAAACAACTTGCATAATCACCTAAACCCAGCTCTCCATTCCATTATTTTCTTCATAGCCTATGTCATAATCTGAAATTACATTATTCATTTATTTGTTTGTCTTCCAAACTAACATGAAAACTCCATGGGAATGCCCATGTGCATTGTTTAACCTTGCATCCCTAAGGCCATGTATACAGTAGTGTATAGTAGGCATTCGATAACTATCTGTGGAATGAATGAAAGGCAGAATTATTGTAGGGATAGAAGTGACTCAGCCTGGGATAAACAGGCAATGCAGAAAGAGGAATCAAAGGAGATGGGGAAAAGTATTCAAAAGAAATTTTCATAGGGTTGTTAAAATGAAAGAAGTACAGAAAGCAACATGTAATACAAAGAAAAAAGGCTATAAATACCAACTGCCAGAGGTCTAGCTCTGAGAGAAGAAAATAAATAGATGTTCCTTTAACACAACAACAAATCTGAATCTGAAGAGGAAGACACGGTACCCAGCTCCCAAGAAAAAGTAAGCTTCATTGGTCCAGGAAGTCAAAAGGACAGGAAATCTAAATTGGAAAAACTCTCGGATATAAATTCAATTGTAGCTGGTCAAAACAAAAAGTATGGAATTGCATATTCCCCTTTCCTTCTTTCTGGGGAAAAAATATGAAAATTGGAAAGAGATATGAGCTCTGTCTCTAGGAAACTGCTAAAAATTCAGAGAAGTATGAAACATAGGAGGGGCACAAGCTTTTAAAAGTACCTCTTTAAATAGTCTTAGGATGACATGCTCTTTGGAATACACATCAAAAAAAAAAAAAGTTAGTGAATCAGGACAATGAAGGGATATACAAGGAGAGAGGTGGAGTCATGTGAAATTTAAAAAGGTTTCTTTTCTGTTCACACAAGTGTGAGGCTGAAATCATGTCTTCCAAAGCTTAGAAATTAGTTATATAACAGTAGGGGGGAAAATGTTACCAAACTAGGAAGTAGTTAAAAGATGTTTGAAGGCAGTTCAAGACAGAAGAACTTTGTATCATATATTTAAAATATGTATGAAAAAATTAACTAAGAGGTAAATTTAAAAGCTTGACAACATAGAGATTTCCATCCACATGAGTTGTTGGAAAGAGAGAAGGAAAAAAGGAAAATTCTCATGCACCTCAAGTAATATGGAAAAAGTAAAGGTGGCTTAAAGAAATTCATAATGGTCTTTTTGAGTAGTTGGGCCTCAACTATTGTTTATGAGCTGTGATTTTGTCTTTACATAAAAGTTTACCATTAAGTCAAGGGCAACAGTGTGACTGTAAACAGATTAAGGCAAAAATAAATAACAGTAGTCTTTAGAAACAAAGAAACAAAAACCTTAGAGAAACCATGTTTACCTGGCAGACACAAGTAGAGAGGAAAATAAGAAAGCCATCTGCATTGACTAAAGGGCCCTTGTTTGAGCAAGGGTCCTGGTTATCCTGGTTTTCCTGGGACTGAACTGTAAAAGGATAAGGAAGGTGCTGCCACAGTTTAAGCAGTCTTGACAATTCTAAATTCTTTCTACCACCTAAGATGCCTGAGATTATTTTGACTAAAATAGTAGTAATAGCTAAAAGTACTTACTGACTACCAGATACTTGTTCTAAGATTTTACATTGTTTTTCAATCTTTATTTTAAGTAGGCTCCACACCCAACTTGGGGCTTGAACACACCCTGAGATCCAGCGTGGCATACTCTGATTTCACTCAAATGTGGAATTTGAGAAACTTAACAGATGATCATAGGGGAAGGGTAGGAAAAATAAAATAAAAACAGAGAGGCAGAAAAACCATAAAAGACTGTTAAAGACAGAGATCAAACTGAGGGTTGATGGGGGTGGGAAGATGGGTGATGGGCATTAGGAGGGCACTTGTTGGGATGAGCACTGGGTGTTACATGTAAGTGATGAATCACTGGGTTCTACTTCTGAAGTCAAGACTATACAGTTTGTTAACTAACTTGAGAATAAATTAAAAACATTAAAAAAAGTGGCAAGCTCTACTTACTGAGCCAGTTAGGTGCCCCTCTAAGCATTTTATACATAGGATCTCATCTCTCATAGCAACACTACAAACTAGGTTTCTCCTCTTCTCCATTGCAGGAGAGGGAAAAGTACTCATCTCTGACTTCACAGTGTTTGGGAAATGACAGACCCCCAAATACCTATTGAGTGGCTAAATTAGGGAATGGGTGAAAAGGGTGAGAAGGAAGAAAAGAAAGGAGAAAGAGAGACAGTGACAGAACAAGAGAGGGAAGGGGAAAAAGGAGACAGAAAAAGAGAGATATGATTCTGGAACAAGTGGTAATAACAAAGATCAAACAATGTTAAGACAAACTAAAAGACCATAAATAATAGAAGAAGATTAAATTCTGAAATGACCTTCAGAAAAATAACAAAATGACACCAGGAATAATTGCATAAAATCCACCAGAAATCTCACGTGGCCATAAAAATATCTAACACGCCAGACAGGATGGAAAAACACACAAGTCTAACCATTTGGGGCTCTGCTGGATATACCTTTGGGCATAGTTCAGACAGATGAGAGAAGCAATTCAGCCTACCAGAGAAGATGGAAATTCTTTCTTTCAAGGTAAATAAAGTACAAAAAACGAGAGAAAGAAAGGGAAGACTGAAGGGAGAAAGGGAGGATGGGAAGAAGAAAAAAAGGAAAAGAAGAAGAAAGACTGACATCACCACTGTATTTACACTGACTCCTATGACCTGGATATTCCAGAGTATAAAATTCTGGCTTGAAGGGAGTACCAAAAATAAAGGTACAGTTCAACATGTGGAAGCATGCTTTCTTCTACTATAGACATTTGTATGAAAATTAACAGGAAATATAATCTGTTGCATGATGGTTATTCTCGAAGAAAAGATGACCATTTGTACTAGGATTTTAGTCTAATGAAGCAACTCTTTATTGCAAGGGCAGGAAGGCTGAAAGGTGGCAGTATCCGCCAGTGGTATGTAGAAAAACACCGAAGAGAGTGACGTGAGCTTCCAATCTGTGCAAAAAGGTATAGAAGAGAGAGACGGGAGAATCATACCTCTGAGAATTTGGTAATGTGTTGAAAAGGACAGTTTTTCAGATCATAACGAAAGAAAATATTTAGAGTGGTACAGAGACTATGAGATATACCCAGAAGGTTGTCAGAGAGGGTGAGAGTGACGTCTAACACTCCATGCTTTGGTTTGATCTACTTAAAATTAGAATTGGCCTGAGTGTCATAGGGGAGGGAAAAAGGCAGTCTCATATCTGAAATGCCTATTGTCTGGCACCATTTTCTATTACCAACAAGTTGGGCAACCTACATAACCTCTCTGCAATTCAGTTTTCTCATTTGTATGAGGCAAAAATTATATTGGTTGATCAGAGAGATTGCTTCGGATTCAGAAAGCAATCCTATGGGGGCTTCCAGTAAGAACTGAAATAGTAACAATTGCAAGGAAGAACACGAAGCAACAAATAGGGCAAGACTTCTGTTAAAAAAAAGAAATTAAACTGCTATAAAGATGGATATCTTCAACACGAGAATCTCTGTGTTACATGCTAGGCCCTTGCAAAAGTTGCTAGTAGTGAATTTCAGAAAATTCTAAACTATTATGAGATTAAAATCATCGTCATTATCTTGAGTGTCTGTGAATTTTAAGTTTTTAGCAATTTTAAAAATTATCGTCCAAGTCCTGCAGTAGATTCCCTCAACCTTCCTATGTCTCAGATTGACCCAAATCTTTCATTGCCTGTATCTTTATCCTATCTTCAAAAGTACCCACAGAGGGTATGCTGTTGACTTGGTACTTTAAATATTGTGGCTCTGTTTATTTTTGAAAACTATTTATTCATCTTTCAAGAAAGATTTTTGAACACCTACCATGTGAACAACAACAGGAACTAGGAATACCTAATGATTAAAACAGAAGTCATCTTCAAGGACTTTATAGTCTAAGAGAAACAATATGGTAAAAATTAAGAAGGGACATGAATGCACTAATTTCTAAAATGTCAGTCTTAGATACTTAATTTTTTTTAATGTTTTTTTATTTATTTTGAGAGAGACAATGTATGCAAGCAGAGGAGGAGTCGGGAGTGGGGGCGCACAGAATCTGAAGCAGGCTGCAGGCTCTGAGCTGTCAGCACCAAGCCCAACATGGGGCTCGAACTCACAAACCGCGAGATCATGGCCTGAACCAAGGTTGGCTGCTTAACAGACTGAGCCACCCAAAGGCTCAGATACTTAATTAAATTTTAAACTAGGTCACAGAGTTAAGGGCAAGGATTATTTTTTCCTTTCTTGATCCCATTAGAGTCCAAGCTACAGAGCTTTTATAGAACAAGCGTTCAACAAACAGTTGATTGTTTTGTTGTTAAATGGCCACTGCGTCATAACTACCTTTGTGCTAAGCATAGCAGCTGAGTCTTTCACCCACTGTTCCCAATTAAATATTTGCTGAATGGCTATTATGTGCCAGGCATTGTGCATGGTCCTAGCTGTCAAGAAGAGCATAGTCTGGATGAGACAGGCATGTATACACATAACTATGATAGCGCTTAAGATACACCAGAGTACTATGAGAGCAAAGAAGTGTGACCCAACTTCACTGGGGGAGTAACTATAATTTTATATTATAATAGGCTCTTTAAAGTGTAAAAGTTTTGTAAGCAGAAAACAGTGGGAAAGGCTACTCTAGGACACAAGAACATCATGTACAAAAGTACAGAGGCATAAAAAAGCAGATGGGTTTGGAGATTAGCAAAGCATTAAGTATGGATAGAATTTAGGTTGGGTGGGAGCTGAGTGATGAGAGATGAGGCCGCAGCTGAATTGAGAAGAGCTTTGTATGCCAAAGTAATGAACTGAGATATTATTCTATGGAGATCAAAGAACAAATGGAACATTTTAAGAACAGAGTTGTGACTGGGTGCTTTTATTTACTTGGGAGTGACCACCCCATGACAACGTGGAGACTGGAATACGTAAGGATTACTTGATTGTGGAAAGGCTGATGAGGAAACAGTTCCAGGCCCCAAATGATAAAGGCCTGGTGAGGCTGGAGGGTGGATAGGAGATGTGTCTGCAGTAGGGTTGACAGGATATGGCCAGGCACTAGATGGGAAATACAGAGAGGGAAGTAAACTGAGTCAGCATCGTGTCTAAACTGGGAGCCCAGTGGGACCAGTGACTTCATAAAATAGGAGGAAAGGCAAATTCTGAGTAGAAAGGCCAGTACTATAGATATAAATCTGGTATGTTGTACATAGCTCTGCAATTTGGGCAAGATACTTCACTTTTCTGAACCACAGCTGCATCACCTACAAAGTGGAAAAATACTGGCTACTTCATGGGATTGTCATGAGGTTAAATGGGAGTAAAACCTATGAAATCATCTAGCTTCCTGCCTAGATATAGAAGTTGTTTGATAAATATTTGTCAAATGAGGAAAACTGACAGAAATAGAATTAATAGCAGAGACTAGGGTTTAAAACTAGGCTTTTCTATGTGACCTTGAACATGTTACCTAACCTCCTTGACATTTCATTTCCTCACATGTGATACAGGGAACATTTATCCTACCTCATTAGCTTGTTGGGAAGATTCAACTGGAAACCCTATGCAGAGCCTGGTGTAGACACTGGCACATAATTGGTGCTGAATAAATGCGCATCAAATGAAAATATAAATTAGCTCAACCTGGTCAGTACATCTTGTTTAAGGAGGTCTAATGAATATTGCACACATACTCAGACACATACTCACAAAAGAGAACACTGAGTCTGTTTCACATTAGAATTTAAAATCGTGAAGATTCCATTATTTGAAAAGTTAACTTTCTTAGAAAAGTTTGCTTATTGTTCAAGAATGTCCAAAGAAAAATGGCATGCCTCTCAATCTATTTGTGTTATATAAAAATTAGAAACCACTTTCATATCTTCTCATTAAAAACAAAGCCAGGTACATAGCTAAAGCTGTGTGCAGGGGGTAGGTGACCTGCCTAATTTTGCTCCATAGAAGTGATACTCAGAAAACCTGACAACCATTATTTTTAAATAACCCAAGTACTACCAGCATTACTCCCTTCTTCATTTGTTTGAACACCTTTGATGATTTATTTGAATTCTGTCCCTGCTTGAATAAATACATTCTACCTTGTATATTGTGGCTGTGAGAGATAAAGCTAGATGTTCCCAGTATACCTTCTTTTTCACTTTCTTTTATTTTTTAAATTTTTTAATAAATTAAAAAATTTTTTAATGTTTACTTTTGATAGGGAGAGGGAGAGAGAAAGCGAGAGAATGAGAGCATGAGTGGGGGAGGGGCAGAGAGAGAGGAAGACACAGAATCTGAAGCAGGCTCCAGGCTCAAGCTGTCAGCACAGAGCCAGACACAGGGCTCAAACTCAGAGCCATGAGACCATGACCTGAGCCGAAATCCGACGCTCAGCTGACTGAGCCAACCAAGAGCCCTCCAGTTTCTTTTAATAGATGAACCCACTTCTCCACACTCCAACCTTCTTCCTCCAGCTCATTTTTTTTTTAGAAGCATGGTCTCTCAGCCACGGACTACATTTCCCAGCATCTCTAGAAGCTAAATAAGTTCCCGTGCTAAAATTCCGGGAGATGGAAGATGAGTGAAATTGATATCTTTCATTTCTGGGTCATCTCCTTAAACACTTGCCCTATACTTTCCCTTGTCCCTTATTCTGTGGGCTGTAGCACAGATGTGGTAGAGACCCAGGTTCAGTAACACTGAAGAGCATGACATCAGGGAATGGTGATGCAGCAGAAAGGAAGGAACTTGCGTCCTTTAATGACCTAGAGGAGTCAATCTACTTCACCACCTGGATCGACGGGACTGTAATGTGAGAAACACATTTCTATCTATGTAAGCCATTACACTTGGGGTTTTTGTTGTTGTTATTGTAGTATCTCGATCTCTACCCCATGTAATGCAGGGTTTTACTTTCTTTTTCAAGAAAAATGGCTTTTCACTTATGAAAACTGCCTATAGGACTTAGAGGACAAACAGATTTTTGAAGACAAAAGTCTGATGTGTCAAGCTGAACCCTCTGAACATTCATTTTCATTCCAAGAGCTTTCCATTACTCCTCATTTTATAATGGTATTTTGAGTTCTAATGGAGAATGCTTAATTGTCAACTTGGTTTGTTTTGATTATGATTATGCTGTGGTTTGCAATGAAGTAACACTTCTCGGTTTCTTTTACTAACCATGCTGGTGGGTAGTGCTTGATGAAACTAAAGACCCTTCAATTTGCCTTATCTCTGTTATTAGACTTAACCACAAATTAGATTTTAAAAATGGGGGTCTCAAAAGAGAATGTCTAAAAAAAATGTTTCGCTAAGTTTTAACTGTGAAATAATAGTGTCAATTCTGTATACCATAACCACCGATTTCCATTAAAACATTTCTTTTTTAGTAAAGGGCAGTCAGTATTGGAAATAGAACTCTATTATATTGTTTTGCCACTATTGTGGCAAATGAGGTAAAACATGATTCAAGATTCTAATTTTGCATACCTTCAGCATAGGGTACTTGCGTCAGTGATTTTATTACTAGTGTAATGAATAGCTATGAGATGGCTTAGCTGTCAAAAACAAAGTCAAGAAAAAAGGTAAGAAAAGAACTAGAGCATCAGGTGATGGTGGAATATAGCATAACATAGAACATACCAAAGTTGTCATAGATGGTAACCTATACAACTGAACTCAATCACACATAGGACTGTTTTGGATCAACTGACTTGAAAAATAGTCGCCCTATTGATATTTCAGTCACTTTGAATAATTCCCAGCTTCAAAGAAGCCAAATCAGTTTCTTCCCCTCACCTTCCTGGTAACCAGTGACAGCTGCTGTGTGGAAAGAACTCTTGGCTAGGAGTCAGGAAACTTCATTGCTAGGCTTGGCTTTCCCACGTAGAAAGGGTGAATTTGGGCAGGTCATTTAACCTTTGTGCAGAGTGATTATGAAGTTCAGAATAAGATCATTTATGAGAAGTATTTTGAAAAATAAAAAGCTTTATACAAATATAAATAATACACACACGTACAATTGTATGTGTGTATATATAAATAATACACAGTATGCGTGTGTATATTTATGCATATGTGCATATAAGAAAAACTAACATCATCAATAATAGCCACCTATAAATGTATTTGTTCATATACACATATGAACACACATATACATATATATACATGTATATACATAAAGATACACACATATTAGCTAAATTAAAAACTTTTACTGTTTAGGATTTATATCCTGGTTGCCTCTGAGTCAAGGCAGTTCTAGATGAACACACAATGCCAAAGTGCAATGAAGAACTCTAAAAAAGACAAAGTCCATGTAGATGACACGTAAGAAATATTTTTTAGTGGAGTTCTCTTGCTCTATGTTGATGGTAGAAAGCAACGCAGATGAGGAGACTTTTGTAGTAATAATAACAGGTTACCAATAATTTATTGAACACCTCTCAATTCCGCCACCCCAAATAAAAGTTAGAATCTTAACAATGACCTACATCTAATCAGAAGGTTTCATCCATATCCTATTCCTCTGTCTCCCCTGTCTGGATGATAAAGTTCATAGGCCACCTCTGCCAGAGTTTTTAGGAAGTAACATCAGGAAGGTGTCAAGTTCCAGTAATGGAACATAAGGCACACATTAGGCTTGTATCCTAAGGTCAGTAAGATTGTTACTGTAATATTCTTTTGAACTTTTCTCTTAGTCATCATCTAAGATTAAGGAACCAAATGACAATCATGAGAATAACTAATCTTCCCCCTATCTAGTCCTACACCACCTGATAATTGTTAAAGACCCAATACTCTCCTCTTCTAAAATAAATTCAAGTGAGCTACATTCCTTTTTATGTAAACATAAATAAATTAGGAATGAATTCCATTGTGAGGCAGAAGGTAATACAAACACCTTGGATTCATGAGCTCAGACAATATCATTCTATTTTGAAACCATCCATCAATTCCCTTTGATCTTTATTTAAAACAACCAAAATCAAAGCATTGAATTTTATGGTCTAAGCTCAATGTGAACAAAAAATACATTAGACTATATTTTTGGTGGATAGATTAGCATTGATGGTCTTCTATCTCTGAATAACACTCACAGAATAACCACTAGATTAGCATTAGGACTAGCAAAAAAAAAAAAAAAGACATTTGAGATTTTTTTCCTTCCCCTACCACCCCCTGCCTTTAAAAAAATAACAACGCATTTATGATATCTGTGCAGATGGCATGGAAACAAAGAGTGAGAGCTGATCATTGACTACCATTCTGTTCTTTGTTCTCCTGCTGTGGTTTGCCTCATCACTTAACCAAAGCAATAAGTCCAGGAGCATCTCCAGGCATTAAAATAAATGGTCACAATTAAGACATAAGTCTTTCAGAAGTTGGAGTTTCTACTCCAGACTAATACTTCTATTTTCTGATGCTCACAAAAAAGAGTCCCTAGGGAAGAATTCTGCTGCAATGTACTCAAAGCTTGCCACCTTAGACCCATAATGTGCCTTTCTTCTAAAGGAGACCTCCAAAAGCACTGTCCCACTTACTATTGCAGAGTACTTGCCAAAGACGCTGCAGAGAGCACCAGCCCATTTCACAAATGGAGGCCTAAGTATCGTCCCAGCCTCTGTCCATGCAGAGATAACAAGAAGAAGCAGTGACAGCCACATATTCTATTCATTTCTTGAATGTGCATTTGTGAGCTCACATGTCGATGGCAGACTCCTTAAGCAGGTGCAGAATAAACAAGGAGAATACATTGGGAATGCTGGTCCTTGTGATTAGAATTTAACCTGTTTCATGGAGCAACTGCAAAGGGACGAAATGTATGCAAGTAAACATAGTCTAATTGACTCAGGACTCACCTGACCCCTCTTGTCCTCTTGGAGTTGTAAATACCTACCCAGATGGGCAGAAGTCAGCTAGAAAAGAGTGGAGAGAGAGAGAAGCCCCAAACCCTTAGTCTTTATATGCACCCCTCTCTCTGTTCAAATATCCTCTTCACTCTGATTGGCTTCTGGTTTTCTCACTGCTCCTTGCCTTTGAAATGTTCTCCACTCAGCAGCATGCAGGGTTAATGTCTCCAACTTCCCCAAAGCATCTACGCACGTCCTGGGCACGTATGTGTATTTCCAGTGACCCAAAGTGACAGTCAGTGGGAGGTAGCTTCTTGTAACTCCTTTTCCTGGAGACTTGTCTCTCTACCTTGCATGGCTTGTCTTGGCTTTTCTAAAAGGCTAAGGGAAGTTATCTATTCTCTTCTCCCACATGTTACAAACCATGCAAACCATAATGTGGCTCTGTTTTAGAAGGATGGTCTGCATAACTAGCATATCACTGCCATAAAGAAAACTTAAGTTCTATATTTAACCCCTGCCTTGTCTTCCAAATCAAACACCTCCCCAAATTATGAGCCCATTGTTGTCTTTCTATTGGACACCTTCCTACTTAGGTTAATATTTCCTTTCTAATCTGATTTTTCCCCTTTTTTCTTTAGAAAGGTTTATTTATAGAGCTTCTTCTGACACAGTGGAAGCTATGTGTTGTTTTCTGAAAAAAAAAAAAAGGAAAAGAAAAGAAAAAGAAAAATTCTGTTATTCCTAGATTCCCATACCATATTACAGAATGAACATATATGATTTTCAAGGGATAAAAGCTGGAATAAGTTTGTCATTTCATCTTCGTTTCTTGATTGCACAAATGAATATTAAGGTTAAATTCTGCCATAATAAGGGAGTTTCCAAGTTACTTTCCTGGGGTAATTTTGTTATACCCATTATTGAGTGAAAGCAAAAGAAAAGCTTAAGAATCATTCAGCTGTGCATAGACTTTGCTATGATAATGATATTTGCTGAAATGGCAGATACCCAATAGACCATTTTTTAATTCTACCATGACCATTTTCGATAACCAGAATGTGATAGCACGATTACCTACATGTAAATTGAATTTTTCAGCCCTAGTCTACACAGAGACTACAAAAATATCTTTTTAAAACCATATTTAATTGAATTTAACTGATTCCTGCCAAATAGATAAATGTGAACTTTCTCTACTGTGTTTTTTCCAGTGAAATTCAATTAGTAATGAGATTTAACATTTTCAATGGTAAATTTATAACATGCTAAGTTTAATCTTTTGAAATCTTGAAACAGACTACTGCACCCCTTCCCAGTTTCTCGGGGATGGAGATGTACTGAATGTCCTCTCAGAATTCTCAAATGTTGAGTTATTTTTGATTCAGAACATTTCCACTGGTTGCCCTTGAGTAGACATGCCATATTATCACGTTACCTTTGGAATCTCTTTAAACTGTGATACACATTCTCAGTAAGGCAACTAGATATGAACACCTTCTTTTCCACTGACTTTTGTTTTTAGTGACATCTCCCTTGAGTAACTGGTCACCTTGCAAAGTCTCAATTCATTGAGCTAAGAACATGCGACACATATTCCCATGAACTGTAGGGACTTTTGTTTGTTTTGACTATCTTGAAAGCACCAAGAACTTTAATATTGTCCCACATATTTGAGTTGTAAAGGTCATGATACTGTCCTAGACAATTTTATTCCTCAATATTTCTTGTACTTTCTTCACACCTTACACACGAATTACACACGGGTGTGTGCACTCATATATCCACAGTTAAAGACTTAAGTTCTAGGTTAAGTCCCACTTACATAATTCACAACTCAGGCTTTTTGATAAAAGAAAACTTTCATTAAGCTCTTAACATTTATTATTGCTCTCTGTGGATGCAGATCGGGGTATGCAATCTTTCACAATAATCTTTTTCACATGGTCTGTTGGAAAAAATCTTATGGAGTCATTGTCTCCTTGTCTTCACCTTCCATCTCCGGGTGCCCAGACCAGTCTTCAGAAGTGTGTTTAGCTAACATAGACTTCTGTCTACTCCCAAGATATCTTCATTTTAATCAAGAATGAATCTTAATGAATTTCTAAATGGCAGGTTTCCAGATACCCTTGAATGGGGTAGGGGAAATTGCTGTGGAAACATTGCCAGTGCTTTGAAAGGATGACAGTAAAAAGAAAAGTGGCAAAATGCATAGCTTGCAATTTTAACAAGCAAAATTGTACCAACTAATAATTGTATTTCCATACATTATTTCTAATATTTACCTTGCAGAGTGGATACTGTTATTATTAATCCCATGTTTACAAATAAGGAACTGAAGCTTCTAGTGGTTTTCTGATTCACCCAGAGTTGGATAGCAGTGAAGTGGCCAAGCCAGGACTCAAACCAGGTCTATGGATGCCAAGCCCACCTACAGCTGTGTCTACGTGCTTTACTAGACCTTGTTAGAGGCTTGGGAAAAAGGATGAGAGCTCAAAATATCCAAGTATCAGCTCCAAGTAATTTGGAATTTGTACAGGAAATGATGTTCAGACAAGAAGATACCTACAGAGTGTGTAAAAATGCTCCTCCTTCCATCTTTTTAAACACAAGGAAAGTATAAGAGTAAAGCAAAGAAAACATGGGCTTCAAGTCAGAGAGCACTGAGTCAAATTCTGTTTTTTCTAGTTATTATACTGGCTCTTACCTTGGGTAAAATTAGTTATTTGGAGCCAGGTTCTTCCATATAAATAATAAATGTAATAATATCTACTCCATCAGTCTACTGTGAGGATTAAGTAAAAATAACCCATATGAAAGTTTCAGGTGAGTGCCTCACCCCTAGGATGGCCTCAATAAATGGTCCTTCCCAAGAACCATTCTTTCACCCTTCCTTGAAAGGAAGGAAAGGTCCTCCTTTCATCCAATGTTATAGTTGATTTACAATATTTAAATAGCTACAACGGAAGATGTTTTTCAAGTCTATAACAACATATTCTTTTTTTTAATGTTTGTTTATTTTTGAGAAAGAGAGACAGAGAGAGACAGAGTGTAAGCATGGGAAGGGCAGAGAGACAGAGGGAGACACAGAATCCAAAGCAGGCTCCAGGCTCCAAGCTGTCAACACACAGCCCGACATGGGGCTTGAACCCACAGACTGTGAGATCATGACCTGAGCAGAAGTTGGATGCTTACCTGACTGAGCCACCCAGGCGCCTCACAACATTATTTTAATGATCACTGGACTACCACCATGGCTAAGAGCATAAATTCTAATTCTAAATCCTAACTTCTGGTTTAAATCCTGGGTCTACTCTTCTAAAGTTGTATAATGTTAGCTCATTTGCTCAATGCTTCTGGGCCTCTGTTTCTGTATCTGTAAAATAAGGATAATAAAAGCACTTACCTGGTGAGGTTTTATAATTAAATTCATTAATACAAGTCAGGTGCTCAGTACAGTGACTAGAACTTAGCAAGTTCTCTATAAATGCTAGCTATTATTATTAACCAGGCAAATAATAGAGCTAGAACAGTCTCAACCAGGCATGATTTGGCCCTCCAGGGGACATTTGACAATGTCTGAGATATTTTTGATAGGTACAATTCAGTGAGGGGATGACATCTAGGGGTAGAGGCCAGGGATGCTCTTAAACATTCTAAAATACATAAGACACCCCTACAACAAAGAAATATACAGTCCAAATGTCAATAGTGCCAAAGTTGAGAAATACTGAGTTGAGAAAAACCATTCCTGGTCAACAGAGATCCTGAGATACTTTCCCAGGGGGCATAAGAAGTCACTAATCAAATATTGCTGGAAAATCAAACAGGCATACAGAAACCTCACTCTTTTCAATGTCAAGTAAACTAATATTGGAAAAAGTCAAATGGTTATTGGCTATATGGGACTATAACACTTCAGAATGTCTTAGAGTTATGTTAAAATACTCTTTTAAAAGAGTAATATTTATTTCTTATTAGAATCATTACTCTAAAATTCATTGAATAAAAATTCAGAGAGTGGATAAGCAAGGATGCATGCAGACTTTAGAGACTGCAGGTTCCATAAAAATTAATGCTTACAAACTTAGTGGAATTCCTTCCCCCACAGGACCCAGAAAGAGATCATGGTCTGTTTATAGTGGAAACGGGGTAGGAAAGAAAGTGGGTGTGAATTTTCATGCTCCTTTATATCTTCACCCTCCTTAACCTCACTTATTTTGGGCAATGGGGTTATTTAAAGAAAGCGAAATTGAAATGTTCAAAGTATTTCTTTCCTCATGGTCTCAGTGTCTTGGTGAATTTAGTAGGATCTCCAGCTAAGAGGACTCCTTATCAATACTTTCTGTGACTCTCTATACATGTCCTCTAGCTTGAGTTGAAGCGGGCATGTTGGCAGAAAATGCCAGAATTAAGTAAGCCCAGGGGATGGCCTTTCCTTACTAAAGAATAGTCTTCAGGGGTGCCTGGGTGGCTCAGTTGGTTAAGCGGCCGACTTCGGCTCAGATTATGATCTCACAGTCTGTGAGTTTGAGCCCCGCATCGGGCTCTGTGCTGACGGCTCAGAGCCTGGAGCCTGCTTCAGATTCTATGTCTCCCTCTCTCTCTGCCCTTCCCCTGCTCATACTCTGTCTCTATGTCTCTCAAAAATAAATAAATGTTAAAAAAAATTTAAAAAGAATAGTCTTCAAACTCTGAGGACTGTTGGTCCTGACTTTCATTATCCAACTTGATGGTTGGTATTCAGGGAAGTAGAAAGTTACAATGAGGTCTCTTCTTTCTCAGTTCTTGGAGAGAGATACTGCTCAAACACAAAATGCTGTTCCAATGAACAGAAGATACATGAAGAGGTATGACTCCTTTCTAATGCTTGCAGATGAGATCCAGCAGAGAGGTTCATATGTGTTTAGGATGAACTCAGTATTGTCAGTTTAAAGGGAGAACTCTTTGTATCATTCTGATTTTTTTAAGGATTTAAATATAACTTATTGTCAAGTTAGCTAATATATAGTATCTACAGTGTGCTTTTGGCTTTGGGAGTAGATTCCCATTATTCATCACCTAAATACAACACCCAAGTGCTTATCCCAACATGTGCCTTCCTCAACGCCCATCACCCACTTTCCCTTCCCCGCCACCCTCCAACACTAATGTGTACATTAGTGCACAAATGTATCAGGTCTGAATCCCCAGAACCTGTAAATGTTACCTTATTTGTAAAAAAGGGTTTTGCGGATGTGACTACATTAAGAATCTTGAGATGGAGGAGATTATTTTGGATTATATGACTGGGCCTTACACGTAATCATAAGTATCCTTATAAGAGGGAGGCAGAGGAAGAGCTGACACACAGAGAAGAGAAGGAGGCCATGTGGCCAGGAAGACAGAGACTAGAGGGAAGCAGCCACTGGAAGTTGGAAGGGTCAAGGAATGGATTCTCCCCTAGGGCCTCTGAAATAAGTGGGATTCTGCCAATACCTTGATTTCTGTCCAGTGAAAATAATTTCAGACTTTGGCCTCCAGAGCTGTGAGAGAGTATGTTTCCAGTATTTTAAGCCACCAGGTTGTGGTGATTTGTTTCGGCAGCCACATGAAACTAATACAGTGGTCATGACTATGGATTCTCTTCTCACAGGCCTCCGTCAGTCTAACCTAAGTGGGAAAAAAGAAGTGGAGGGAGAGGAAGAAGAATGAGAAAACAGAAGGCAAGCAGAATAAAAGATCCTAAAATCCTAAACATCCTAAAATGTACAACTCCTACAACAAAAGAGCTATATTTTTATACCCCCTCCAGCACTTTGGACAGGGCTGGTTTCTAAGAGTCCTGTGGTGACTATCTACTATTCTGTTCAATAATCTAGATGGTCTCATCTCCTTTATCTTCTACTTCTTATCATCTTGTACGATGATGATTGATACCAAGAATTATGTCCCTGAGGCATGCTAGGTCTAATCATAAAAATAAAAAAATAAAAAATAAAAATTGGCAACATTCATTGTCTTGCTGGTTAAAAAAAATCTACTCAGGCATTTTAGAAAGATTTCTAACGGGAAGAGTTGAGGCCGGAAAGCATTTCTCATTCAACCTAATTGAACTCCAAAATGCAATTAACAGCAACTCCTCCACTCCCAAATACTCACAGAATCAGAAGATTTACTTAGTACCAGAAGAGTCACAGATTTGTCCTAAAATATACCTGGGAGTCCCAGCTTTCTCACATGTATTTCCCAAGATACGGCAACTCTTAGTGTAAAAGTAAGCTTATTTTAAAATTGATTCTATATCCCAGCTTAAAATTTCCCAGAGGAAAGTCTGCATTTTGGGAATTGTTTCTATTTTTCATATTGGTCATTTGCATCCAGCATAACTGAAATTTAAGTTCGGTTCAGCAGATCATCCCACAGCGAGTGATCAGATGACTACCCACGTGCAAACCATGATGTGCATAATGGCTAAAGAATCTCGTCAAGGACCTACAACAATTTGTGAGTGTCCCTCGTGATTGCACATTTTAATCTGTATTATATTTTGCTTTTTGAGCATAAAAAAAAGTAAGGCACATTGAGGCATCCCCATCATGTAAAAAGTAATTTATGAAAAACACATTCCACAATGAAGAATCACAAACACAGAGAATGGAAATAAATTAAACAAGTGAACTAATTAACATACCTCCAAAACAGAAAACCAAGACTTAGAATGTTGTACACCTTAGTGAAATAACAGCTGCTCTTATTAAAAACCATCTATTCCATTAGTACGGTATTTTGCAATTTATTGGCTTTCCCACCTTGGAAAAATTATGTTACAGTTATATGGCCCCATATTAACATTTTTTTGGCCTTTTATAAGTAACGGCTTTGAAACTGGACATTGAGCTACCCATTAAGTCAGTTGCTTGAGAAAAGCTTTCATTTTTTTTTCTCGTTCTTTAGAATGCATCGAAAGAATGATTCAGGGAAATCATAAAAGGATTAATTCAAAACGATGAAGTTATAAATTGTAAATGCACCCCTACACACACACACACACACACACACACACACACACACACACACACACACACACACTGTGTTATCCATGTGTCGAAAGCATGATGAGGTCATGTTACCCATATGTACTGCAGATTTCTATTTTGATGACATTAATTAGTCCAGAATAATGAATGACTGGGCTCGAAAGTCCCACACACTATGAAAAGTTTGAAGTTTTTATGTAGAGAACAGCCTACTCGAGGAGGCTGATATTACCAGGCTTCTTTTTTTCCACTTTCCAAAGAGAATCTTATGGGTTGAAGCCCATTTTCCTGTTTGTTAATGATAAAATGTCTTCTATTCTACCAGCACTTTCTGAAACTCTTAAACTTCACTGTCTTCCTGAGAGAACTCTGCCCTAAGGGAAAAAAATAGTTTTCTTCACCCAGGGCCTTTTTCCTTGTATTAATATTAATATCCCATGAGAATATTAGCTCTGGAGGAAAGAATTTGGTGGCAAAATTCCATATTTACTCATGAAATCCACCCCCAACTTCCAGTCACACATTTTAATAGGACAGTCAAAGGAAAAGCGCTCATTTCTACCGCCCTTTCTTCACGCTTCCCGTCACCTCCTTCTGACACCCACTCTGGGTTTCTTTTCTGTTGGTTTTTGTTTGTTTGTTTTTCCTGCTGAACCAAAAGCCACTTTTACTAGCAGAGGCTCTTCTTTAGAGTATATTTTATATTTATGAGGGCAGAAAAGTATTTAAGTTAAAAAAAAAAAAAAAAGACTTCCTTGGCCTTGGGCTTGGCTAGAGAGTGGAGACTGAAAATGGTGTGTGTCCAGCCCTCTAGGATCTAACCCCACCTGGCTGCTTTCGCCTCTGACTGGCCCTGTGTGTCGTGGGTTGCAGGAAACATATATCAAAGCCTCATGCACCATAAAATCTCAGTCAGATTTCAGTAAGGTAGTGGGGTTGACAGCAGTTGTCTCTCCTTCCTCTCCTAGACATGCTGTTTAGACTTGCTGAAAGAAAAGAAACTCCTGGTGCTAATCTTTAAAATGATTTTTAAAGGGCTATTTGCATATATGGCCGACTGACAAGGCACATAACCACTCTCTGCATTCAAATGTAGGCTCCATACTTGATCTTGAATAAGTTACTCAATCTCTTCGTGCCTCAATTTCCTCATTTGAGATATAGTTTTGAATAAAAATGATATCAATCTCATAATGTTGTGAGGATTAAAGAAATTAAAATATGCAAAGTGCTTCAGAATAGTGTTGGTACTTGGTACACAGAATGTGTTAGGGATAAGGTATTTACATCTCAGAGGTGCCTAGGTTGGTTAAGCATCCGACTTCGGCAAAGGTCATCATCTTGAGGTTCATGGGTTTGAGCCCTGCGTCAGGCTCTGTGCTGACAGCTTGGAGACTGGAGCCTGCTTTGGATTCTGTCTCTCCCCCTCTCTCTGCCCCTCCCCTGCTCGTGCTCTCTCTCTCTCTCTCAAGAATAAATAAACATTAAAAAAAATTTTTAAAGTATCTAAATCTTTCTCAGACACACATGAAGATTTGAAGAAATATTTGTAGCAATCTAGTATTACATATAGAGAGAGTTGACCTCTGAACAACATGGGGGTTAAGAACCCTGACCTCTCAGTTGAAAATCTGGATGTAACTACTGACTCCTCCAGAACTTTACTAATAGCCTACTATTGCCTGATAACATAAACAGTCAATTAATACATATTTTGTATGTTATATGATTCACGTACTATATTCTTACAAATAAGGTAAGCTAGAGAAAAAATGTTATTAAGAAAATCATAAGAGAAAATACATTTACAGTAGTGTACTGTATTTATTTTAAAAATCTAAGTGTAAGTAGATCTGTGTTCAAAGCTGTGTTGATCTACTGTGTGTATGTATATGTATATGTAATATATATAACATATACATACTAATGTAAATAGATATTTATAAATTTATAATATATATTTATAAGTAAACCAGCACTCAGTTAATATTTGGTGAATTAATACCATCTAACAGAGTAAGCATATTATCTAGAATGTAATTAGCTTTGTCACTGATTGTTCTATATTTTGGGTGATCCATTGCTGTTAATAAATGGAGAGAAGAGGCTCAGGGTTCAGTGTAGACTTGTATGGATGAGGTGGTTCAAGCCTAGACAGGGAAGTAAGAGATGTTTGTGGAGAGCCATGCACCATGTTCTGAGCTTGGCATTTTTCATGTGTCATTACTTATATGTCTCTTAACAGCTCTTTTAAAGTAAATACAGTAAGTTCTATTGTGCAGATGAGATAAATGAGCTCAGAAATGCTAAGTAAGTCCCCCAAATCACACAGCTAGTAAGTTGGTGGTAAAGGTAGGACTCTAATCGTACACCACTTTTAAGGAAAAAAAAATAACACGGGGAACGGAAAAAGATGGGTTATGCAAGGAAAGTGATTTTATGATAGGTTATTATTGAATAAATCATTGACAAAAAAGGTTTATGATTCAACGATGGTTTGGTATGTCTTAGAATCAGCTTTGAGGTAGATATTCAGATTACATACTGTCCACTTTTTAAAGTTTATTTATTTTGAGAGAGAGAGTGTGCACAAGCAGGGAAGGGGCAGAGAGAGAGGGAGAGAGAGAATCCTGAGCAGGCTCCATGCCATCAGCACAGAGCTGATGTAAGACTCACACTCACAACCCACGAGACCATGACCTGAGCAGAAATCAAGAGTCGGACACTTAACTTACTGAGTCACCCAGGCGCCACCAAACTGTCCACTTTTAATCCTGTGACGAAGGCCACTGTACATTTCAATAGTAGACTCAAGCATTAGCAGAGTTGGAAAGCCACTTAGAAGACCGTTTGGTCCAACTTCCTTGGTTAGTAGCTAAGACACTTCTGGGGGAATGAGCGGCTCAATGTCCTACAGGCAACTAGCAGGCTAAGCAGCTGGGATTCCTGTGGGCCCCACACTCCCCTTAGAGCATGCAGTATAGCCAACCGGGACACCACAATTTTCAATCCTTCCATTTAAATGCATGTGAATTCTAGTTCATTTTTAAATATTCCAGTTCCTACTTTAGCATCTGAACCTAAAAAGAATATTAAAGTGATCCTTAAAATTCTTTGGGAAGATACAATAAATAATAATATTCTCTAGTGGAAAACAGAGTTTATCTCTAGGAGCTTCTATTTTTAAAACAACCCAAATTCTGGTATTGTTGTATGCTGTCAAATGAGAACAAAATTTAAATATTGTCTGGGTGGGAAAACAGACGTTTCAAGAGAAAGTGTTGTTTTTCTTCATGTGCAGAGGAATTAAAGGGACCTTTAAACATTTTTTTGTTATTAGATTGCAACAAATATTTGGAGTACCAAATAACAATAATAGCAGGAATCCTTCTTTCTTTGCATATTTTGTCGTCCTAATTACAGGGCCGGGTTCTTGATAGTCATTGATTGATGGTGCCTCTTCCTATGTTCAGTATATGAGATGACTTCATGACAACGGTCACCGACGTTATATCAGCTACTACTGATGACCTATGGAGGTAGCAGGATCTTGACTATTCCAGCGTTTGTGTTGTTTCGAATCCTGAAAAGCATGGTACGCACTTTCTTAGTTGTATCATCAGTCATGTGAAGTCCAAAGGCTTACAGTTTCTTTCATTGTGAATAGATACCAGACCTCAGGAATCACAAACTTCTCTACCTAAACTTCCAAATGTGCCAAACATCATTTTGGGAGCAAGGGTGGCAATGGCAGTGTGCAAAGGAGGGGCGCACTAAAAGTAAAGACAAAGAAGGATGGAAGTGCACTATTCTAAGTGATTTTTATAGCAGACACTTAGCCCAAGTCAGCAAATAAGTTGCCAACTGACAAGAAATTGGCATACGAACTAAGCAAATTTCTCAAGCCAAATGTCCAGAAATAAAGGAATGCTGTTGAGACCAAATAGGCAACAAAACCACAATAAGCCACAAGTTAGCTGGATACAGGGAGGCCTATAAGGCCCAGCAAAAATTTACTTGCTCTATTCTATAGCGGGTGAAGCACAGCTTCCTGAAGATGATGTCGAAGTCATCAATGATGGACCAACTGATGTTAATAAAATACTATGTTGCCAAATCAATTTGGGATTTAAGGGACCAACATTACAATCTCAGGGATTCTGTTCCATATAAACCATCTGGTGGAAAAGTCCTGGTGAACCATGTGGTGATGACAGGAATCTCTATAAAAATCCACAAATGTAATGGCCAACACATACTCAGGCCTCGAAGCACACTTACACAAACACAAGGGAAATGGTGCACGCCATGATAACACAGATATTTTACTGATATCCGGTATGGGGAAATCAGCACATTTCATGCTTAGTAAGTTAGTCACTAATATTGGTGACATAGGGATGTTATCTGATCAGTATGGTGTTCATGCCATTCAAAGCACAGAGGCATTGTTTAAACCCTCCGGCAGAAATTCCAAGAATAACACTGTGATTTGAATTTTCATGAACACAATCAGGCAAATGGTCTGTTAAGTGCTGAAAGACATTGCAAATTTGGCTATCAAGATGTTAATAAACACCTTTTGCTTACTGTAAAGAAAGATGATTGAGAGTGTAGGGTGGTTAGTTGAGTCAGTGAATACATTTTGAACACTTACAATATGTCAGGTCCCTTACCAGGTCAAATACAGTGCCTTCTTCTCTAGTGAAGCATCTTGCAGTTTAGAAATATAATTATTTTGATAACATCTATACATACTACATCAAATAAAGATGCTTTCTAGGTACCACTGGTTGATATGACAATTTTTTATACAGTTTTCAAAGATTCTGATTCTGGATCCATACTGATTTAAAGAATTCAGATGTTCGACCTATGATGATATCAAAATAACAATTGAAAACTAAATCTTGGTTCCAAATGACACACGTATTTTTTTTTATATTAAACCTTTGGCTGATAATTCGAAAAATGCACTGCAAATATTAAAGTGGTGATAATTTACTTTGGTCTGATCTTCCCAGATCCTACCTGGATTACCTAATGGCTCTTCAAGCAAGTTATGGGTAATGTGGGAACTAGCTGTCATGATGCTACCAGTGAAAGGTAAGCAATTAATCCGTTTGGTAAAAGACAATGTTGCTTTTGTAAAATTGGTCAAATATATGTATAAAGTTGTGGTGTTGAGATCAGTATCAAAATAAGCACAGATTTCACTCAGGTAGTTGCTATTCTGATAAGCTTCAGCTACCACATTAGGAAAGCTGGTAAGTTTCAAATGTGTTGATTGCACATGCAAAAGGACCAAGCAAGATTCCTTTCACATCCATGCTCTCAACATATAACCCCGGGAGTTACAGACCCTGGAAGAAACTTAAGTTACTCTCCTTTATATGCCTATGTTGTAATCACTTGTAATCACTCTCTGAAGAGAGCAATAGACGCTAAATATTTAAAGGTAATGGAAATTTAGCCTGAACATCTACTCATAGGCACACTGCATGGGAAAGCTTTTCTCTAGTTGCTCTGTGGTACCAGGGTCTGTGACTCTCCATCCCATTGAGAAATATAGAGTCCCAAAGGGTAAAATTAAGGGTAGAGAACATCTGACCTCAATCACGGGCGTCAGGATAAGAAATGCATAACACATGGTCACAACTCAAAAGCAGGGATCCCAAGGTTCCTGCAACAGAGGATGGCAGCTGTCCAGTTGGACATCTGGATCTCAGCGGCTCCAGAACTGGATTGTTCTCACATGAGATCCGTCTACGAGACGCTCAGCCCATCTTCAGTAACGGTTCTGAGAATTTGAATCTAATCTTCACGTACTGCCCAACAAATGGTAAATTTTCACATATTGACAAGATCCTTGTTTCTGGAAAGTAAACATTGCCCAAAAGCAAAATAGGAAAACAAGGATCATTTTAATGTTGTATGGCTGTGTCCAAGCTGATATTTTACCTTTAGTGTTTACACTCAAAAGAGATTCAGGATAATGTAAGGGGCCATGGCTGTCTTCCAATATTGTTTGATATCATCTAAATATATATAACTTTCACCTACTTTTCTAAAAAGTTCAAATTCATTCCCTTTTCTGAGAAGAGAAACAAATAGCAAAATATTGATGGGAAATGAAAGTTTAGCATATGCAAGCCTAGGTGAGTATGTAAGTTTAGCTGTATCAATTTCAAATGGTGTATTATATAACTATTATAATTGGTAACTAGGAATTATGAAGTATTTATATATTTAAACATATGTACCCAGTTAATCAATTTATCAGTGAACCAAATAAAGGAATTATATTTAAATTTTTAAAAATTACAAAGTTAAGACTAGTAATACATACAGAAGAATTTTTTGACCAATTAAACAAGGTATAAGGGGTTCTCACTGCATGAACAATTTAAAAACATGGATAGACATTTGAACTCATGGAAATAATTTCTGGGTGGAAGGCCACCAGTGCAGAGTAACTTATGAATGTTAAATATGATGTAGGCACACTCCCCGTTCAACTTTTGTGGAAAGTTTTTCTACAGCAGATCACAAAAGGCATAATAAGCTGCATTTGTATACCTATGTAGGCTTCTTGGTTTTTTAAAAGATTATCTATATGATTAGTTGGTAAAAATTCCAAACCATAAAATAATTTAAGATATTTTATTATCATTTTTATTGTTTTTTTAAAGAGAGAGAGAGAGTGTGTGTGTGTGTGCACAAGCAGGGGAGAGGCAGAGAGAGAAGAGAGAGAAAATCTCAAGCAGGCTCCGTTCCCAGAACAGAGCAGACATGGGGCTTGATCCCATGATTGTGAGATCATGACCTGAGCCGAAATAGAGTTGGATGCTCATGACTGAGTTGTGAGCCACAACTGAGCTCAACTGACCGTTCCTAATTGAAGATATTTTAAACACAGTTTGAAGGGTTATACTGTTTGCTTAATTTACTTGATATTGCTATTTATGTAAGAATGGTACATTTCAGTTGCTGTAATTGGCTGGAGTGGGAGCTTAGCAAAGACTCTGATATGGGGCCTATCACACTGTAGTTGCTCAATAAATAAGCACTCTTCCAGAAAAACACACTTTCCTTAATATTTAAATCAATTACTCAGAAATTAAGTTCTTGAAAAGATTTAGTTAAGATACTTTACAACTGGGAGAATTCTGTGATTTCGATTTAGTCCATTCCTAAGCAAATGAGAAGCAACTTAATTTCAAACAAATATTTCAAATTATCAGTCATATATAATGGGGGAAGAGGTAAGTATGTAAAAGGCCAAATTACATATGGCCATTAATTATTAGTCTTCCAAGGACTGAGAGACGGAAAGATACATTAAATCCTGATCTCAGTTGTAGACAGTGAAGGAAAGCTGGAGATTTAACAGATGTCATCAAACCAAAATCTTTTTTAAGACGACAACATCAGCCTCTGGAAATGTTACTCTGAAACACAGTGTGGATGGCTGTGAGCTGCTGGTAGAGACAGAACAAAACTGCATGTGAAACGGTAGCACAGAACCAATGTCCCAAACCAGGTTGCTTCCGAGTAACCTGGGAGGATGGAAAACAGGATCAGAACTCAGCCCTGAAGAAGTCCACACCCTTTTCATAATCCAACACTATTTCTACTCTTCAAACCAATGAGAGGAATACACCTACAGGTCCTCATTTAATTGGATGCTTCGATGATGGTCCTATTAACCAGAACGGAGAAGCGTTCTGGTTAATAGAAGTCAGCTAGGCAGAATAGGTGGGAAGGCTCCTCTCGTAGTAAATCAAGCATCTTTGGAAGCTGCTTTAGGTCCTTAACCTGGGTGACCCGTGAGACTGGAGTCACAGCTTGGATACCTGGGAGAATACATAATACAGGAAACCAAATTTTAAAAAGGGAAGGTACCCTTGTGTATCACCTGCCAAAGAAAGTGTGTTCTCATTTTGTTTTGGGATACAAACTAAAGCTCAAAAGCAGCTATAATCAACTGAACCTTTAAGGCATGACTCTTGAACTTGAGCATTCATCAGAATCCCCTGGAAGACTTGTTACAACACATTGCTGGTCCCCCAGAGTTTCTGAATCACAGCGTCTGCAGGTGACCCGAGAATTTATAGTTAGCCAGCTCTCAGGTGCTGCTGCTGCTACTGGTTTGGGAACCATATTTTGAGAACCAGGGGTTTAAGGAATACTGGACAAAAGGAGAGGTATCTTACAGAAAACTATGATTTGTTCTCAAAGGAATCTAATCAGTAGGTTTACATGCAGTTAAAATTAAAAAAAAAAAATGAGCAATGACCACCACTGTTAATTTGCAACAGTCAAACTAACCTCACATAAGACTTCTCCAATGGAAAAAATGGGAAAGTCTTTCCACGGTACACATTGGCTTTATTGGCTGTGGTCTTAGTCAAAGCACAGAATGAACCTTGGCCAGCAGCATGAGGTCTCTCAAGCTTGCAGCTGTTGAGAGGAGGCTGCTCTGCCAGTGACTCTGGGCAGGAAGTGCCTCGTTAGAACTGATGCATCTATTTTATTCTGCTCAGAAGAAAAAAAAAAAAAAGCCAAACTCCCTAGGTTTCCCTCAACTTCTTTTAAACTGCCCAACCTCCCCAAAGCCACCATATTAGATGGCTTCGCTGCGATGGCTGATTGCTGGTAACTGACAGCTGAGGTTCAGTATGATGGGAAGGTTTCAAAATGCTAAGCCATAAATCAAGCCTGTATCTTCACTCACGGTGGGCTTAACGACGGCATAAATAAAATGAAAATCCAAAATGACAGACAAGCACAGGGCGCTCTGACTGAAAAATATCTGAAAGGAGGACACTTTCCATCCAGATCCAAACTGCCAGGAAGCAGTCCACACAGAACATTAAAGATGAGCGCAACCTGCATCAGGAAGGGGACTTAATAGTGCACGAGTTCACGGCACTTCTCCACTTCGCGCGACGCGCTTTCCAGGACCCCGCCCGCGTCAGATAAAGGATGCAGAGCTGCTACCGCTTTTCTCTCTTTCAAGTAAACAGTTTAAAATGTGTGCTGTTGAAGGCAACTCAGCTTCCTCTGTGCTCCTATCATTTTACAGAGCTCCTGCCATCCTTCATTCCCTTATCCGGCTAAGTGCTCAGCGATAATGGACAAACAAAATCTAAACCAGCATTACCACTACCCTAGGGATAACACTGAATACGAGTGAGGCAGTATGATCTGATAATAGCTGGCTTCAAGAGCTGGCAAAAAAAAAAAAAAGAAGAAAAGAAAAACAACACAAAAAAAACCCCCACACACCAACAAAAACCTTGTAAAGGGGATATATTAGACACTTAGATTTCAAATCCTATGTGCCACGTGACACGCATTTTGGGAATTGCTCTTTTGGCTTTCAGGTAAAAAAGGTGACATAAATAGGTTCTCCTGATAATATGAAGTATATAGATATATAGACTGCTCTGAAAAAGAGCTGTCCACAATCACACAAGGGTGAAGAGGAACAATCTTGTTTTACCAAAAGAGACATTTTACTCCTGGTTAACAGACTAGCCTACTTCCTTAGGGAAAAAAATGATCCATTAACTACTAATCTCGCTAACGCTTTATGGTTGCCATTATTCTGAGGTCTTGAAACACAGGCACGGGACCAGTGCCGCTCCAGTCCACAGGCTGGCCCAAGTGAAGGTGATAAAGCTACTCCCGAAGATTCTTGACGAAATGACTATGGATTCCAGAGAAAGAAATGAAAGACAGACAGACATGTGGAGGAAATATTTCTAATTGAAGTAGAGTATTTCGAGAACAAAGGGAGATGCACTGTCTCGAAGTAAAGATTTTCGTCCTGTTGGCCAAGTGTTTTAAAAGCCATTTGAGCTCTTGGTGGCTTCAAATGATTCAAAACACAACAGGCTCGAAAGTGAAAATTTTCTAAGAAATAAACAAACAAAAGGAAACCGTAATTTGATGGAAAACCCGATACTATAAAATTTAGACTTGTCCTTTTTCTTTTTTTTTTTTAAGTAGGCTTCACGTCCAGCACAGAGCCCAACATGAGACTTGAACTTATCACCCTGAGATCAAGACCTGAGCTGAGATCAATAGTTGGACACTTAACTGACTGAGCCGCCCAGATACCCCAGGACTTGCCTGTTTTTTAAAAAACATTTTAAGAAAATTTTAAATCACTGTCAGTTAGTGACTAATGAGCATATATTATCCTCCCGTCTCTCAGAATAAGATATTTTCTTACTTTTAAATTACAACATCTGAACTGTTGGTAGTTTAATATCCACTAATGTTGTTTAAAAAATATTGTTTCAAACCAGTATTCTGATCTTTTATTTCCAGTCAAGTATATAGCTGACACAAAGCTCCAATATTTAAGGACAAATTGTAACTTTTTAAATTTACATAATGCCAGTCAAAATGCTTTTACTAAAGAATGACATGAGAGGATGTCAAGTCGTGGGGACCTGTGGAGAGATGACAGAAGACAGTCTGGGCATGAACATCCAGCCTCTGCCAGTTTGAGGAAGAGTATTCATTCTAGAATGGCAACTGTGCGACCTCAATGCCTTAAAACACAGCAAGTTATCATTAGAATTACAGGTGATTAATGTATGGCTTTTAGTAGAGTAGAATTCTTTTCATGTTCCCATCTATATGCTCAATGGCATAAGATTCTACATTTTGAAAGGTGGAGGTCATCAGATTATATATGTTTTGACTATCCTCCTGAAAGGCAACTAACATGCTATTATGTTCAGAAATTCAGTATTTTCCTGCAGAGAACAAGGCAGCAAGTTCTCATCTACAAGTGTCACATGGCTTTGTACCATGTCAGAGTCAAGCTGTGTGACAGAAGGTACCCAGCCACAGAAGTTTTCCTAGGCTTTCGACCCTGAGTAGTCAGACACTTGCCATTTAAATCCTTTTTCAATTGGTAGCCTTGGAAGACATTCGGGTGCTATGAACCCCTGACAGTCTGCCCCTTCATTGTGGGTTGTAGTTATTAGACTTCAAAGATCAACAGTTGGGGCGGACCCGGTAGAACACAAAGAGTGGCCTGAGTTGGGTTTGGATTTAGGTAGGATGTGGGCGTAGGTGTGGATAAAGCAGGAGAGGCTAAACTGGGGGCAGATGAGGTTAGAACTGGAAGGTCGGCCTGGTTTCACCAGAGCAGAAAAATTGGTTTACTTTGTTACTAATCAAAAGCAAGGGAGACTTCTCTGAAATTTGTTTGGGGGCTTGGAATCTAAAAGTTCTGTTTCTAGATGTAAGCATTTCTCCTAGCCTTAAATTAGATGTGTCGTGTTTTGTACGGAAATGAAACTAAATGGAATCTTTCATGGTTTAAATTTCTTTTCTCAAAGAGGGATAAGCTGATGTTTTTATTGCTAAACATTTGAGAACTTAAAAGTTGAAAGATGTAACTATTTTTATATCATACTTTGGTGCATGAAATGCCTTTATATACAAACTTTCCCAAATTTTCTTTCCAGCTTAAGGTTCGTGGAAGTTTTGATCCAAGAAAACCAGATGCCTTCGTGAGGACAGCTTCCTCGTTCGAAGGCCATGAACATCACAAATTTTCTTTCTTTTTTAAAAAAATAAATTAAGAGGAAATACCGGGATAGTTTGTTTGAGGAGGGGGTGTAAGAATCTTGGAAAAGGAATAATTTGCTCAATGATCATTCCTATTCTTGGCTATTATATGATGTGTAGTTGGGTTCATAGCACAAATCCTGAGTGAAACAATTTGAGATTCCTAACCCTTTCCTAAAAAAGGGCTGGCTAAGTAAATATACCACCTAATTATGTGTAAGAATTTGGTTCCATTTAAAACAATAGTTGCTATTTAACTATAAGATTCAATATACATTAAAGAAAATATAACAATTACTATGACTATAAATACACCTTACATATACCACTGACCAGAGCTTCAAAAACCTTAGCTGAAAAGACGAAAATGAAAAAAAAAAATAGGTTTGTTTTCTTAGTTAAGTAGGTAGGCACTTCTAATCCATGTAACCTTTAAATTCAAATGACTTATGTGTACTTCCTTGTTAAGCTATAGATTTTCTATCTTTTATTAGTAAAAATATGTAAACTGTAATAATAAGAAGAAAAGCCGGTGATTCTGGGGGAAACTGGATGCATAAGATGTTATGTAACCAACCAGTTTCCAACCTTTAAATCAGACACTAGTCAAGGAAATAATAATAACCTTAGCCAATGGGAAAAACATCCAGCCAGATTTCTCCCAGCTGTGTTTCTCCCCTCTGTGGCCTTCAGTAACTTCAATGGAAGTTCAGTGTGTTTAGGGAGAAAGATGGCCAGAAGAATCAAAATTATTAAACCAAAAAGGTCAATCTTCAAATTAAGTCTTGGACCAGGCACCCTGTAAGAATAAGGTTAATCCCTTCCAATGTCCCAGTGCTATAAGCAATATGGCTAATCAACCAGAACTCAAACAGGGCTGATATCACGGATTATTCTGCCAAAGGGGTGAGTGAGGGAAAAACAGTTGGTCGCTTTGAAATGTACAAATCAAGCTATTAGTGTTTCCTTAGCATTCCTTTTGATTTCCAACTTGAGCTAACAGTGACCGACTACAAGAGATAGGAAAAATCCTTCGAGAAGACAGGTCCTTGGATTTAATTCCATATAAACAGAGGGCCAAGGAATTTTGACAAAACTGTTGCTCACAAAAAGTTGACTTTGCCTTTGAAGTTCTTGTGTGTTCCCTATTTAAAGTCAGACACCTTCATTCATCCAACAGTAGCACAAGGCCTTCAATAATATAATATAATAGCTTTATTTTTTTCAGATTAAAGAAGGTCTTTCATAAGGGTCCCTCTCCATTCTGTTATAAAATCATCAGCTAATATGTTTTCAAGGATCTGCCAGGTAAATAACCTGTGTTACCTTCAACTTTCAGGTCTAACTGGCCTAACGGAACTTTTTTTAATGGCCACAGATGTACTAATAGTGGTTTACATCAATTCACACTAAAGAGAATAGAGTGCATGGAGTTCCTACTAACACATTAAGGGAAAAGCTATTTAACTCACTTTTATCCATAGGAGTTAAATAAAATGTGTTAATATTGTCTCTTATTTTCTCTCCGGTTAGTCACTAAGATCCAAAGAGATAAAACATTATTGTGTTGGCCAACACATCAATGAAAATACTGACATAATTCCTCAATACTCCCAATACTACTATAGTGCAATATAGGTTCTGAGAAACACCAGGATTGTGAGCCGATCCTTCGAAAAGGGCTACTCCCACTAAACCTCATACTGCTCATTAGCACATTAACGGCTTGAAGTCCTGAGGTTAGACAAAACCAAACCAAACCTGTTTAATGTTGTCTAGTGCAGAATTTCTCAAGCTAGTCTGAACACATCACTCCTTTTTCATGTAATTCCTAACGCCAAACAAACTTTGGGTCATGCATAGCTGTTTCTGTGTCTCTTTTGTCCCTCTTAGCACAATGACTGCCCCATAGTAGGAACCCAATAACAGATTTCTGTGATGAATTAATGGTAAAATGCATGGCTGTACTCATGGATGTAGGTTGTATTATGTAATTTTTTGAAATAAAGATCTCTGTTCTCTCTAGTAGCCTTCTCAATCAAGTTCACAAAGAGTGCCATTTGTTCTGGACATATAGTAAGTTAGTAAGACATATGGTGGTGGGAACAGAGGCATCTTCACAAAATATGAGAACAAGGAAGTATACTTTAAAGAACACAAAATGTAATTACGAAGATATTGCTTTATTGCCCTTGTCCCTATGAAGAATTTTCCATCATGACCCAGCAGGATTCAGCTCCTGGATGATGTACCTTGCGTTAGCATCATTAGAAATCTTTCTCCATTGGTGGACTAGCATGTAAAGAGCGTAAGTTCTTAAAAACACTTTGATGTCGAGGAAGGCTGAGATGCTGAAGTAGACAGGACCGAATTATGAGAGAACTCTTGCGGAGTAAATCTCATGACACAGGAGTTTGGGAACTTTGAGTCTGGAGAGAGTAAAACCAATGGTGGTCTAGAATGTGATGAAGTTGACTGCAGTGAGATATTTGGCCACAAAAAGATAAATAAATAAATTGTGCTATGAATTCTTTACAGTGTTCTACAACTCGGGTATTACTTGTAAATTCTTTATTGCTATTAAAAATGGATGATTGGAAATAAAATTTTAAGATACTGCATGTACTAACAGACTGCTGAGATGATGGATGCAACAATCCTGAGCGTTTATAAAGTGGACTGTCTGGTATTATATATGCGTATCTCCATGACATGTTATAACACATGATAACTTACTAGGGAGAAAGCATTTTTAAAAAATCAATTGTATATAAACACTCCCTGAATCTAAAGCGCTGGCAACTTCTGCCTTGAGGGGAACTCATTCCCTCCTACCTGGCCAGTAATTTTTAAAAGATCCCAATTATATATCCAAATTTTGGTTCAGAAACTGTGGAGGACCACGCTTGAAAAAGGAAAATGCAAAGTGAAAAGTATCTCTCTTTCTCTGCTGGTTTAAGCTGCCAATAAGTTAGTCGTATGCCATTCATGAGCTGATATTACTTGGAATAGTTTAACTTCTGTCATTCCCAAAGACCAAGTATAGTGTTATTTCAGTCAGTGTTTGGCAATGCTAAAGAGCAGAAGCTGTAGATATGTCTGCTAGATAATCCAGGCCAGACTGCAACAAGGACAGATATGCTATTATTTGTGAAACACTTATGTAGAGCAATGGATTACATTTTGCTTTTTTTGCTTTCATCTTCCTCCTTTTTAGACTGTGGACTTGTTCCATCCGTTGGTGAACTGGTGGCATCTTCCTTGATTGAAGGTGAATCTGGAGCAACTGTTCTTTTGGCAAAGGCTGGTGAGGTAAGAGAAAAAACAAAAATAAACCTGAATGAATAAAATCCTTGGGCTGACAAAATTGTAAGTCATCAATGTATCTGATCTAGTTTTTCTAAACTGTACATGGACTAACAGACCTTCAGTGTAGGAATAAACGTAGTAAGTTCACTGTATTTTGGAACACATTTATTCATGTTTTAATTTGAGAGAGATCTGAAGAGAATCTGAGAGCGGAAGATGCATGTTTGGTCAATAGATAACGATAAGAAGCACACACAGAATTTTGGAGGGAGAAATGTTAAGGGCCTTCTTTTTACAGACTCTTCTTTGTTACGCAAATGGAGACTAGGTCTGGAATCTAGGTTTACTGTTTTTCTACTACCTACTTACCTCACTTTTGAGCTCCAGATGGGCTCGTCCAACTACCTACGTGAAATCTGCCTGCCTGATTTCTCCGGTCTCTGATACCTGCCCATTCCTTCTTTTCTCCGTCTTAGAAAGTGATCTACTCCTCCCCTCCAACCCTGGCTTCTCGAACTTTGGTTCCCTCCTTCCTCTGTCCTGTCTGCTCCCCTCATCCAATTTAAGAGTAAATTCTGAAGATTCTACCTCCCAAATTCACCCTAGTCCTTCGGCTTCACACCATCTCCGTTACTATCACCTCAGCCCAAGCCGCCAGCTTCCTTCTCTCCGTTTTCACTGTATCCCATTCTCCACACCACAACCAGAATTATCTTTCCAAAAGGTAAATCAGATTATGTCACTTTCCCACAAAACCCAACACCCCCATCCTCCAATGGCCTCCATCCTCCAATGGCCCCCATCCTCCAATGGCCTCCCAGGAAACTTAGAATGGAATCCAAACATGGAACTGTGGCAAAAAGGCTCCAGTGGAACTCCGCCTTTCTTTTCTCTCTCCCCCAGACCCCCTCGCTCGGTGCTCCAGCTCTCTAGAAGACCGTACCCCTTACATCTCTGTGGCCTTTACATGTATTGCTCCCTCTATCAGGAAAACTCTTCCCACCCAATTCTAAGTCAGCTGGTTCCTGCCACTCAGATTCCAGCTCAACTGTAACCACCTCAGAAAGGACTCTCCTAATCGCTAATCTAAAGTAGTCCTGTTCCAGGTGCTTTCCTCACATTTTACCTTCACAGCACCAATCACCGTTTTAAATTGTTTACTTACTTACACCCATTTCTTTTTTAAAAAAATTTTTTATGTTGATTTTTGAGAGAAAGAGAGAGGGAGAGACAGAGGGAGAGAGAGAGAGCATGCGTGCACACAAGTGGGAGAGGGGCAGAGAGAGAGAGGGAGACACAGAATCCAAAGCAGGCTCCAGGCTCTGAGCTGTCAGCACACAGCCGGATGTGGGGCTCGAACTCCTGAACCGTGAGATCATGACCTGAGCCTGAGTCAGATACTTAACCGACTGAGCCACCCAGGTGCCCCTACATCAGTTTCGTCTATGAGATGAGGTGACCTTTTCTGTCTACCCCCCAAGCCAAACAGAGAGCCTCCTATATAACCTCTTAGTAAATATCATTTGAAGAAGTGAATAGACTTATGGGGCTTTTAAGAGATAGTCAATTGGTGGTTTTTGGTGGTTTTCTGGCTGCTTTGTAGAAAGCATCTACAGAGTACCCTGCACATCGTAATAATCAGAACTCAGTTATTTAAAAATACCTGACACCTGACTAATTAGTGAAAAGATCGTCTCACATACAAAAATCACTATCACATAAAATGAACCTATAAAATGGAGAGACAGAAATGTTGGGCTTCCATGAAATAAGTAAATCTTTTAATGGACAAGAAACTTTTTTTTTTTACCTTTATCAGTACCCCCCCCCAGTTTTAAAAGTGTTTATTTATTTATTTTGAGAGACAGCGTTCAAGGAGGGGAGGGGCAGAGAGAGAGGGAGAGGCGGGATGCCAGGTGGGCCCTGCACTGTCAGCACATGATGTGGGGCTCCACCTCACAAACTGTGAGGTCATGACCTGAGCTCAAGTTGGTAGCTTGACAGACTGAGCCACCCAGGTGCCCCAGTAACCCCACATTGTTAATACCACAAATCTTTGGTATTTTATTCTGCAAGTCTGACATACAGGGCAGTTCACAGTTAGCCAGTGGATCCTGAAGCACAACACAGAAGTGAAGAGTGTGCTGTTCTTGCTGTGGATAAATTATTTTTCATTGGAGGGACTTAAACTCCCACTGAAGGCACCTCAAAACGCAAACTGACAATAGTAATTTTTCACAGCAATGTAAACTGAGGTATAGTTCCTTTTAGCAACTTTTGTTGGTTTGCTTTTTTAAGAATATCAAGTTAAATTAATAAGTAAGATTCACATTCAAATCCTATAATAATCCACAGATAACATTCCCCCCACACCATGAAACATCATAGTCCTTTCTCCTGGAGTTCGTTTATTTTAATAAACATTATTTGTAACAGTTTTGGAATTCTAGAAAATTTGAAATCTGCATTTATTTTTAAAATTTAGTACCAACTCCACAAACATGAGGCATTTTAATCTCAAAGGACTCGAGATTTCGAGACATCATCAGATTACTACAGCCCTCCCTCAAATCCTGTCTGGTCCTGGCCCCGAGAGTGAGGGCCCTCCCTGTCTTGGGAGTTGTGTTCCTTTAGCCTAAAAGGAGCTATACATGGAGACTAGTGGTCAGTCACTACTTATAAAAAGTAAAAATGACAGTTTCAAAAGCTGGCATTATTAAGTCTCTCTTTCTAAGCCCCCACTGTCCTACAGGCTGAAGGTAATGGAATCCAAGCCTTCTAAAAGAGTATCCTGAATCACGGCCATCACTTCTAGCCAGCCAGGATAAATTTGGTAGTAATCATGGCTCTAAATAATGGATTTCTGTGTTCCTATTTCCAATGGTAATATAAACTTACAATTTATACATTTCTTCCCTTCTTCCTGGCAGAAGGAATCTACCTTTTCTTGAATTGACCTGAACTACACAAAGCTGACATAAATTACTACTTAAAACAAACTTTCATTAATGCTGGACCATTTCAGAGACCACAAATTATGCAGTATTTTCCCATTTCCTTTGTTTTTTCCATGGTCAGTGATTCTGCGCTTTAGTTTGGTCACAGTTTGACAGGGCACCTAAGTCAGCAGAATGAATACCTTAGCATCTACAGCATAGACAAAAGGGCCTCGTCCAGTACAAATCCCAACTTGAGGAAGAAGGAGCCTGTTCTGTGGGCTCATAAACTCGTGTCTGCCTCAGCACCTACAGCTTTTTACTCCCTACATCTCTATACAGGTCCAAACTGCTCTAGACTCCAACCCCCAGCTTTCATGTTCCGTTTAGAAGTTAACAAGAAAATCGAATACTTGCCAGTCAGACATAAAAGCTGGGGTGTTCTCAGTAGCATTTTATTTTTACAAGATGCCTTTTCAGCCGAAGTGTACATACACCTATCAAACAGCACCAAAGGGCCACACAGAAAGACAGCAGCCTCTTACCTCCTTCCTCCCAATCCCACAATCCTGCACCCCCGAGTCGACCACAATTGACTCTTTTAGCTTTATTTTCTGTACTTACTTCAATTTTTGTAAGAAAAAGCAGCTTATATTGCTATTTTCTGATTTATCATTTTTAGACTTATTCATGCCCATCTACTTCCCCTCACTCCTTATATAGTTACATTTGAACTTCTAGTTGTGTCAGTAGTATTTATAATATTATGACTATGTAAACATGGCTCACAGAAACCTTATAAGTATACTATGACAATGTTTCTTTTCTTGCCCATTTCCCCCCCTGGAGTTATTAATTGACCCATGTTTTTATTTTTGTTGTTTTATTTGCTCTTCCTCTGTGAGTGTCCTTAAATATTTCTAATTGCTCAATGAGATCGGCCATATATCTTTCAGTAGTTTTTCTTCTAAGTGCTCAAGTGAATCAAGTAACGTAAGTTTGTTTATTTCCTAAAGATTTCCCAGATGGAATCTTCCCTTTCCTCTATCAGTCTGAGAGAACTGAACATGAGTGTCCAGATTAAAAGGCTGCGCCCATCAGATAGCTACAAAAGCAAAGAAAATCAGACCTTCAGGGAGGCAAATCATCACAAAACTCACTGGGGTTAAACAGAAGATCCTAAAAGGTCCCAGGGCTGAGGGTTGGGTGGTAGTGATGATGGAGAAGATGACTTCTGAGGAGTGGAGTCAAAACAAAAAGACGTAAGGTTTTTCAACAGCAACATTAGATTTTGGAAGAGAGAAAATACTACAATGACTTCAGAAGGAAAGTCACTTTCAACCTAGAATTTTATAGCTAGCCGAAGTCTCGTCAGTTGTGAATAGAAGAAATCTATTTTCCGAAGTACAAAGACTGAAAGCATTTACCTCTCTTTTCTTTCTTTGATGTGCTATCCACAAAAGAAAGGACTGAGACAAACAGAGGAAGGCATGTGTTCTGAGAAACCTCGACATCAGCACAGGAAGAGGGTGAAGAAAAATCTCAGGATGACAGTTGGGTGGGCCCTTCTAACCTGCCCACTCCAGGCCCTTGTTCTCTCCTCTCAAGACTCTCACTGATCAGGTACTGTTTCTCTTGAATGGATTTTCTAAACATCTTTTTTCTCCTACTGTCCCATTCTTTTTCTTCTATTTTCTTTGTGGTTTCTTCAACTTTGTTTCCCACCTTTCTAGTTTTTCATGTTTTAAATTTCTTTTTTTTAATTGAAAAAATTTTTAATATTTAGAGAGAGAGAGAGTGTGTGTGCAAGCGGGGAAGAAGGGCAGAGAGAAGCAGAGAGAATCTCGAGCAGGCTCCATACCCAGCGTAAAGCCCAACATGGGGCTCGATCCCACATCCCTGGCATCGTGACCTAGCTGAAATCAAGAGTTAGACTCTCAACTAACTGAGCCACCCAGGTGCCCCCATATTTTAAATTTCTGAGACCTCTTATATTGTGTTCTCTTTCTATAGCATCTTGCTCCTCTTTTTTTAAGGATGTAACATTTTCTCTCCTATATCTGAGGATATTAACGCTATTTTAAAAGACACATTCTGATTTCTGTGTGATCAATTTACTGTAGGCTCATTTTTCTCTTGATTGGTCTTGAAATCTCTCCTCTTTAATTTTGGAGGTTTAAAAGGAGGTTAGAGAAAAATTACAGGACAATTTCTATAACTAAGCTGAAATTGTGCTACAAAAATGGAGGAGCATTCAGGGTGATCCAATTCTAAAATAACACACTGCGAAAAACATACAGAAATTTCAAAGTTCATCAGAAAAGTAAATAAGAAGAACTATGCTGTCTAGAAATAAGTTCAATCCAACTACTGAAAGTTATTAACAATAAGGCGCCTATGATTAAATTTTTAAAAGTATTCTTGAAAGCATGGAGGTGGAATAGAGGAAAGTCATAAAACAGGCTTGTCGAAAAGAGGAAGAGTAAAGCATAAATCTATGAATTAATAAATTAATTAAATAAGTTAACAATACGTTAATGAAGAGGTTTACTTTTTAAGCTAAAATTTTCAGTCGGATTTTACAATATAGAGTATAATATGTATTTTCATATCCAAGTTATGTATTCAATGACATTTTTTCCTTTTCTTATTTAGTTTTATTTCCTTTTGAGCCAGTATATTATATAGAAAGCTATGGCTTCTTGTGAGGAACATATCATAGAGAAATGCCCACTGCTGGTCTTGAAATGCTACTGAGTAAAAAGCTGGATGTAGTTTCATTCACTGCCTGTCATAATATTAAATAAAATCTAAAAATCTTGATGTTTTCCCCCAATGTCTCCCAACTACTACTTTCTAGGTGCCTTTCTATGGAGCCTTAGGAAAGTCATCATGGGAAAATTAAACAGCAGTAGAAGAATGCCCTCTGTGCTCATATCATGGTGCTGATTTATCTCTGGGCTCCTGAATGTCTTAATACGGTGGAATGCTATGATGTTTGATGGTGCTTTGTCCCCACTCTTCTCCTCCATATTTAGGTATGTGAAACAGACCTGAGGAAAAATTTCCATTTCTTTATACGAAACACACACAATTTGGTCTATGCGTATATCAGATTCTGAGGTACCATAATCAACTTGAGATACAATCCACATTTTTTTAATTAAAATTTTTGTTTTAATGTTTATTATTTATTTTTGAGACAGAGAGAGAGAGAAAATGAATGGGCGGGGGAGGGAGAGAGGGAGACAGAGAATCTGAAGCAGGCTCCAGCTCTGAGCTGTCAGCACAGAGCCCGACGGGAGGCTCAAACCCATGAACCATGAGCTCATGACCTGAGTTGAAGTTGGACACTTAACCAACTGAGCCACCCAGGCGCCCTGAAATACGATCCAAACGGAAGGGCAGCTGCCAGACTAGAACAGCAGGGATCTTATGCAGATATATAAAATCACTTGGTAGAATGGTTAGGACAGGAAAGAGAAGGTGCTCAGTCTCTGGAATAAAATAATCATGGTATAATGAAAACCAAATCATTCATCAGAAACTGATAAATATTTATTCAATGAATCCATGAATATAAATCAGCAAAAATGAGAGTTACCACTTTTGGATCTGACCTACTTCTTTGTGGTTTATTTTGGTATTGTACTTTATAGCAACCTGCATTTTTTAAAAGACAGAGTTGTCAGATTTAATATACAAACTCTATGCCCATGGTAAATTGAGGAGCTAAATGATTATCTAAATAAGAATCCATGAAATAGGGGTGCTTGGGTGGCTCAGTCGGTTAAGTGTCCGACTTCAGCTCAGGTCATGATCTCACTGTTTCCGAGTTCGAGCCCCATGTCGGGCTCTGTGCTGACAGCTCAGAGCCTGGCGCCTGTTTCAGATTCTGTGTCTCCCTCTCTGTCCGTGCCCCTCCCCTGCTCATGCTCTGTCTGTCTGTCTCTCTCTCTCAAAAATAAATAAACATTAAAAAAAATTAAAAAAAAAAGAATCCATAACAGTTGAGATCCAATGGTTTAGATAAAAGTGGACTTAAAGAGTCATATACTCATTCATCTAATATTAATTGAGCATTTACTATGTTCCAAGTACTATATAGGGCGCTGAGGAAACAGTGGTAAATAAAACAGACATTGCTCCCATCACGGAATTCACACTTTGATGAAGAGATTAATCACTAAACAAAAAGTCACCAGATAAAAAAAATAAATCAGAAGGGTTTTAAAGGAAAATTTTAATACGTTATGGGCACTTATAACAGTCACCATACTTAAACCTGTAGGTTCGAAAGGCTTCTTTAACGACCTGACATACGCGCTGAGACTTGGCATAGTAAGGAAGAGGAGGGGTAAACGGTGGGAATGGTATCCTGGATCAGTAGATTCACACCTTGTGGACATTGATAACATTTTATCCACATTTAAAGGATATTCACAGAATGAAAACTAGCCAGTAACGGAATTAGTATCCTTACCCTTTGCATAAGATTATATATTTCTGAATAGTTCTATGAAAAGATTTTCTACTTTTTTGATGACTTAAATTTTATAATAATATCATCTAACTGCCTTTACCTACTCTTCCACAGTTACCAGCAACCTCCATACAAAAATGTGCTTAAGTAAAATTACTACCTTTGGTGATTCATTGTAAGTTTTTCTGAGAAGTGTAAAGTCTAAAAAGAAGGGGTTCCATACACTTTTAGCACATTGGGTAATACAGATGTATCCGGTGGGAGGAGGGAGAATCACATGTATGATTCATAATAAAAATTTCTTCAAACTCCTAACACTAATATTATCATGTACTTGCCTTACACTTTTAATCTCTCCATGAGTTGCCTTTGCTTAAATCCAATTTAAAAACTGGTATGGGACTTCATTACTTACAAGTCCAGTGTGAAAATCGTGGACTAGACAGGAAGTGACTGTGATCAGGCCAAGACGGTGAGTGGTCTAACACACGAGCATGGGAACTCTCAGGAAAGATTCCGTCATCCTAAAACAAAGAACACAGTGCTTCACTTCAGTGATTACAAAATATAAGGATTGGGATTCATTTATATGTACTTAAAATAAAACTGAACTGTAATATACAAACTATGATATACAACAATTGTAAAAACAATTCCTGCATGTTAAACAAAAAATGAAAAAATTAAAAAAGAGACCGAAGGAAATCACCCACGGCTGTAACAGCGTGACATATTTCTTTCCAGTCTTTTTTCCCTGTGGATAGGATTTATAAATGTTGTTCTAAAAATGTGTTCTTCATTTATTTACATTAATATTCTAAACACTTGTGAAGTCACTGTATTATCCTAACCTTTAGCTTATGTGTTGCTCATTTACTATCGAGTGGATAAACTATGCTTTCCTCACCTATTACTTTATTTGGCATTTAGGTGGTGTCCCATGTTTTACTCCTATAAATAACACTGTGAGAATATCTTTAAATATATTAACTTTTCTATATTTAGGACTATTCCTTATGACAAACTCTTAGGTGGAAATATTGGGTCAATAAAAACAATCTGATGTTTTTAAATACACTTAGCTACACTGCATTCCATAATGATTATATTAATCCTCTTACTCATTCGACAAATATTTAATACATAAACTACATGAACACAGAATAAGGCCCTCTCCTCATGTATTGTATGAATGTGTCCTTGTACCCAAATCTTAGCTGAAATGGGAATTAATTTTAACTTCAAGTAATTTATTAATTAGTTTAAAAAGAGATGCTTTAATGCATTTTTCTATAATAGTGAAATTGCAATTTTTTTCTCTTGAATGCGTTCTAACCACTTACACGATGCTTTGCTTTGTTTCTTTCTTTTCCCCACTCACTCATTGTGGTGAAAGAGCAAACAAAATATTGAGGTATAGTTATGAAACCTTCAGGCTTGCAGAAGAGAAAGGTGCCAAATAAACTACACAAAATACAATATGATGAAGAATGATGACAAGTACTATAAGAAGAACAGGAAATGGTTAAATTTAGATTAGGAGTCCAGAGGAGGCGTCTCTGGAAGGTGATATTTAGAGCAGTATTTGAGTGCTGAGTATGAATCGGCTAGGCAAAACCTTATGGATGGCGGATGATGAGGCAGTGGGAGGTAGGGGGGAGCAGGAGATGGTGGTCGGGGACTGATGTTCCAGACTTGTGTGAAGGTGCAGAGGTGAGAAGTTTAGTGTGTTTGAAGAATTGTAGGAAGGCCCATGACGTCCGCACAATAAACTGGGGGGTGGGGGGTGGGGTGGGAGGACTGAATACAATAATATCCGGAGGTGGGGTCTGGATCTGGGATTTCTTTTTCTTAAGTACCATTAGAAGGCAATCAAAGGTTTTAAGGAAATTTAGATGTATATTTCTCAAAGATACTCCAGTCTCACATGGAGAACAGACTGGAATGGCATAAGTACTGAAGTGGGAAAAGCAGTGAAAAAAATGTAATGGAGGGTAACGGTGGAATCAAGGAAGAAGAAGGGATGGCGAATGCTGCCAGAGTCTAAGTGGTCCACATAGTTCCCTGAAAACACGGCCCCTCACGCCACAGGACTATTTGATGAATTAGTTGTCATCCTCTGTATCAAGTACCAAGTTAACATTTTATTTGTCACATACGTACACATGCACATACAAAAGAAAGGCCCAAATGAACGATTTTATTTAGAGTTGTAAAAGGCCCATTTATTCTGAACTAAAATCATGGACATAATCCTTAGATCGTTCAAGATAATTAGCCTTCGGGTACCAAAAGGAAGTTTAGGTCTATTTCAGATCAAGACTCTGAGGTTTTTAACCAAGTGACTTATGGGTTTTTACTAATTATGGGGATTTCATAAGAAACTAGAAGTCATTCACTACAGGATCTCTGCAAAGAAAAGGATGTATATTATGTCCCCGGTGTATTTCAAGAGCTACTTTAAATGAGCTGACATGGGACAAGAGAGGTATCTTATCATAGTTCAGACATGAAATACTTCAGGCCTGGGTGGAGCTGGAAGATGCACAAATGAAAAGGAGAGTTATGTTCTCAACCAGTGCTAGAAATCTCCATTTAATTATGGCTTCTATGTGAAATGAAGCATGAAAGACTAAAGCATAATAAATAGCCTCCCACTAACAGGGGCTTTGATCATTATGGGCCAATAAGAAAAAGAAAAAATAAGGGAAGCAAACGTATACTTGTTGCCCATTGACACCTGGGCTGAAAAAGACAGCGAGAGAACAGGAGGGAAGTTGCAGGTCTAGGCACCTTGCTGAACGAAATAGTGCAAAGACAGCCTCAAAATGAGCCTACCAGAGGGAGGAGAAAGCACCCAAAGACATTCGAATCCCATTCATTCTTCCCAAAAGACACTGTTTTAAATTTCTAAAACAACATCAACCGGCATCAAAGCATGAGTTATATTTTTTCTATTCACAAAAAGAGAATAATTTATATTTTCAGTCATAAATAAACCAGCTTACTGGCATATGACAATTAAAATATGGCACTGACATATTTCATTCTTAGCAAATTTGGAAAATACAAAGAAACTGAGAAGAAAAAAAATGCAATAAATTTAAAAACAGTCTATTAGCCTAATTTAAGTGTATGTTTTCTGATTCTTCTTTATAAATATCTTTTTATATTGAGATCACCATTCGTTGACAATTTTGTTTCCTAGTTTTTCATATAACAGTAGATATGGGAATTTGCTCTGCCTTTGTCATTATCTTCCTTGTGGTTACACCATAGTCTATTGGACTAATGTCTCATTGTTGGAAATTTAAGGCTGACTTTAGGGTTTTTTTCCCCTACTATAATTTGATCAATAACTTGGTGAATAAAGCTTGGCCCACATTTTAAATTTATTAATATAGATTTCTAGAGGTAGAATTATGAGGTGACACATTTTAAGGGTGTTTTTAAATATCCATTTAATCTAAAGTTGTCAAATTTATTGTCAGTATGCTAATATCCATAATATTTCCTAAATACCCTCTTAGTGTCTGTGGAGTTCAAGTAATCTCCCTCTTTCAGTCTTAATATTGGCATTTGTGCTTTTCTTTTTCCTAATCGAGCTGGGTAAAGGTTTTTAAATTTTATTGATCTTTTCAAAAAACATGTTTCATTTTCATGCCCCTCCCTCATTTTTCTGCTTTATTTCATTGATTTCTGGCTCTTTATTATTCCTTCCCTTTTACTTAATTTAGGTTTGTTATTTGTTTTCTAGTTTCGTAAAATGGAAACATGGATTATTGATTTGAAACTTTTCTTCTTTTGTAACATACACATTTAATGGTATAATTTTCTCCCCAAGCACTATTTTGACTGAGTCCCACAATCTTGATAAACTGTACTTTTATTTTTATATAGTTAAAATATTTTCTAATTTTCCTTTTGATCCCTCAATGATTATTTAGAAATATGTTGTTTATTTTCCATCTAGGAATTTTCCAGATATTTTTCTGTTATTGATTTCTAGCTTAATTCCATTGTGGTCAGATGACCATACTTCACATAATTCCAATCCTTTAAATTTATGGAGGATTGTTCTTTTGCCCAGAACATAGTCGATTTTGGAGAATGTTAGATGTGTTAGATGGGTTAGATGTTGTTAGGTGGAATATCCTATAAATGTTAGTTAAATCTAGTTGCCTGATAGTGTTGCTTAAGTTCTCAAGATCTTTACTGATTTTCTGCCTACTGTTTTATTAGTTACTAAGAGGGATGTTGAAGTCTTCAACTACTATAATTATGGATCTACTTTTTCCTTATAATTCTATCAAATTTTACTTCATATATTTTGACACCTTATTAATCAGTATGTACAAGTTATGACTAATACCCGTTCCCTTTAAGATTGTTGATTTTTTCAACCACTCACATTCCTTCTTTTCATATATAGAAAATGAGGAAGCTTTCTTTACTCTAATACATCTTTACGTTGCAACATTTTACAGGTCTTCAAAAGACTGTCAGAATCACTTGTATTACCTTGATATATAACTAATGAAATGAGCCCTAAAAGAACACCCCCAAAGGAAAATATTTCATAATCCCTTTGAACAATCAATATACCAGGATATGAAAAAACAACTTTCCATATTCTCCAATTTTATATTGATATTTAATTTGTGGGATTTCTATACAACTGAACTTTACAAGGTAACCTAGGATGAATGTTTCTAATTCCTACCTATCTTTCAATCAAATACTTCAATATTTAAATGGAAATACTAGTTAAGAAAGAAGATTCTTTGTAATTTTAGGAATCCTAGCTTTTGCTTTTTACCAATTCTTATATCCTTAGCACAAGGACCTATTTTTATTGCTGTCTTAAGTCTCAACAAGCTAGTTAGCCAGAATTCCCTGCAAAAATTCCACTGGGTGAAGGGACTTGCATTTTCTAATATTTTCCCTGGGTTTATTCCACTTCTCTTTCATAACCCACATTGTAATTGGTTTCTTAAAAGCAGTTCCAACCTGACTAAATCTCTTTGCTAAACCGATCTCTAATGATTAATATTTAATGACGCCCACCAAGTATTTTTCTCCCAGGAATATTATAAGTTCAAAGTTTAGAAGACAGATGATACATTTAATTTTTTTTTAATTTTAATTTATCCAACCCTTCCCCTGGAGAGAAGGGAAAAAAACCACTTATGTGTTTCTGAATCTGTGGCAGTAATATTTTCCTGAAGTTGTCTCTTGCCTAACAATGCACCGTACCTGCATCCCTTCCCCACTCTTAATTCCCAATTCTCCATCAGTGGTCCAAAAAGCTTAACCTCTTCTTTAGTAAATTTTATTCCAATATGGAAGTTTGGGCGGGCAGATAGTTTACTTAAAGCCTGCCTTCCATATCTCAACCTGCATGGCTGCAACTCTAGCTTTTAATTTTAACCTCAACGAGAGTAAGGCTTTCACTGTCTCTATCTTTCCATCTACCCGTCCCAATATTCTAGAATTTAGCACAGTGCCATTTGCATTAAGGAACTCAAAAATGGTCACAGAGGCTCATTCCTTGGCCAAAGTACAGAAATTAAAGTTTGCTATGGTTGAAGCTGGGAAATCAGAGACTGCCACTCTCATACTCTTGGTTTCTTCATGTTAAAACTTGAGGACACTGGAGTGGATCATGTCTAAGTCCTCTGGGCACTAACATTTTATGATTCTAATCCGTCTGAGTGGAACCACTGAACAACCAGTACTCGAACTATGCAAACTATCTTTGCCAAAGGAAATTCAAATTTGTATAACAGTACTAGAAACCTAAAGCCACACTCATCCACAGATGAAGAAACTCATGCAAATACTGTGCCAGAACAGGCCATTTGATTAACCTACCTTTATTCAATGATATTTTATTGTATACAATTTAATATTCCCAGTGACTCACTGATGAAAAAGATTACTCTTATTTTTTTAATGTACTTCATATTGGAATCCACATGATATTAATCCATTTTCAGAAACTAAATCTACTCACAGTGAATAAAAATTTGCCATAAATAAGGATACTCAAGAGTATGTGCCATCAACTTATGAAACAAAGGGAGAAATTAAAGACGTTTTAATAATGGTGCCTCACTGGAATCAGTGATTATTCTCTTAAAGTGGCTGTGGTAAAAGAAACTGATTGTTTGGATAAGTATGTTATGACAGTTTTAATGAAAACTATTAAGACATTTAATTAGTATTCTTATGTTTTTAGTATCTAGAATTCTGAATTTGAGATCATTAAAAGTGTTATTTTTATATGTGAATTCCCCCACAATCTTTCCTAATATTCTTGTTGAGTAAATTATTGGGAAGGGTAAAAGTATGATGTTTATTATAGAGAACTAGGTTTGGTAGAGTGGGGCTCAGGTATGTTAAAAAAAGTAATGTGCTCATCTAAGTATCCTGTTGATTCCCAAATAAGCACCTTTGACCCACTACTATTTTCAAATATTATAACAAAGAAAAATCTCAACTCATTTGGCAATGTTTTGTTTAGCTTTTAAAGAGCTAGATGGAATCAACTAGTTAAATATTATGGCTGGCAAGTTATTATTGATCACTTCAAAAGAATAAAAATCTCTTCAAATTTCAGCATGATTTGATTGCCTACGAAGTTTCAGATGAGTCATCCAAGCATTACTGGAAAAACAGCATTTAAATTTTTGTTAGCATTCCAGAAAGGCTGAAGCTAGGGAAAAAATTAACCACTAATTTAACATGTATAAGAGCATACTCACTGTATACTGGAGTTAAAGATGAAGCAGACGGTGTCCTCAAAAGCATTTTCCAAATTTCAGTAATCTCTTACAGTTATATTTACTATTTTCTTTTATGTTAAAGATTAGCATTGCATCCCAAGTCTCTCTTTTTTTAAAATTTTTTAATGTTTATTTATTTTTGAGAGACAGAGAGACAGAGTGTGAGCAGGGGAAGGGCAGAGAGAGGGAGACACAGAATCTGAAGCAGGCTCCAGGCTCTGAGCCATCAGCACAGAGCCCGATGCAGGGCTGGAACTCACAGACTATGAGATCATGACCTGAGCCAAAGTCGGCCGCTCAACCGACTGAGCCACCCAGGCACCCCACACCCCAAGTCTCTACATAGCAGAGGCTTAAAGGATGGGGGATTGGTTGAGAATGGAGGAGGCCTGGAGCTGTATCTGCATAGCAGTTTATATATTATTTCTTATCAAACCATGGAGAGAGGTGGCTAGAAATGAGATACCTGGTTTCTTATAGGGTTAAAGCTTCTCGAATTCTCCCATGGCTAATACTATTATTTCTAAGCAACATCTGTAAAATTACCTGAATAATTTTAATACACTAGTGATATATTTTAATAGTTATTAAATAAAAATCACCCATAATCTTGAATTGCACCAGGAGTTATGCATAGCATGTTTTAGCAGCTACTGTTATAGAAGATTTAAGATATGTACAGAAAAAGCTGACCTAAGAGACGAAGTGCTAACAGCCATTAATTGCTATGAGCAGAGTATAAACAAATCATGGGAGAGATTCAAGGAGGGAGAAACAGCTTCCAGAGAAAAGCATATACTTATATCACACACATGCTTACATTGAACAAATACGACAAAGGGCTTTGGCAAACTCTGCCTTCATAAACTGTGCTGAAAGCCATTGTCAACACTTCCTCACCTACCTCATCTTATCCTGCAAAACATCTGCTTCTTTTAAAAGACGTTATGTACTAAAGTCGTCAAACTAGAAATTGAAAATCATGATTTTTCTTTCAGGAGGATGAAGGAAGGGAACAAAACATGCCTTCTGTGATTTTACTATAAAATCCACTGCTAATTAAAACTACGTATTTAGTATGAGTGAAGAGCAAAAAGGGCGGGCAGCAAATGGGGATTTCTTGGACAAAACCATGCTCCTCTGTGAATTCAGATTAGGAATGCTATGTTGACTTTTGAACATTCTGTTCTATTTGAAACAGCTGGGGCAGCAAGGAAGCCTGTATGTCCTACAGAAACCTAATCGGATGAAAGGGAGGCCATGAAATGTTTCTGTTGTCTACGCATGCAGAGAAAATGCTGTGTCAGATTCAGCTTTGAATTCCAAACATAAACGTTTAGATCAGGCTTTCTCCAGTTAACCTGGTCAGCTTCATACGGTACTATGTTATACTCTTGGAAACTGTGGGCATTGGTCCTGCTGAGAATCTTGAAAGGTTTGTAGAAATTGGATCGTTTTTTTCTTTTTAGTTTATATTTAAATTCTAGTTAGTTAACACACAATGAAGGATTAGTTTCAGGTGTACAATATGGTGATTCAACACATCCATACATCACCCGGTCACCTATCAAGGCCATTCCTTAATCCCCAACACCTATCTCACCCATCTGGTTGCCATGGAAGTAAACAGCAGGAGATCGTTGTAGCCTAGGCTGAAAGAGAACTTGGCTCCTATGCTTCCTGCTAACCCTTCTCTCCACCAGCAGGGGGGTTTTGTTGGATGTCTCACCTCCTTCTTACAACAGCAATAAAATGAGAGAAGCCAGTTGCCAATATGGTTCCGTTATTCCAACAGATATCTGTTGGTCAACAGTAATGCAGTCAGGGTTCTACAACTGTAATGCTAATAGCGATCTTCTTCCAAACAAATGTACATAACACACCTCCTTGTGCCTTGTCATTACAAACTTTTTTCAAAAATCACTCACTGCAATGTATTGAGGCTTCCATTATAGCACTTTGGCCCTACAGTTTGTGTGAAGGCTTTGAATTCCTGAAGGTTGGTGATGACTTTTCTTATCATGCCATTGTCTTTAGCCTGTAGTATAGAGATATACTACTCTGTCTCTAGCAGAGTGCCTGTATATAGTAGAGACCCAAATGTTTGTTGAATGTTATATTCAAACAACAGCAAACATGAATATCCTACAATTAGAATGGAAGCTCCAAAAAGGCAGGAAACTTCGTCTCTTTTGTTCACTGATGAGAGTTGATGCACTGAGTAAGTTTCTGGCACATAACTCATACTCACTACATATTTGTTGAATGCATGGATAAGTAGTATGAGTTTCCAAAGAGCTTGGGAAGTACTTATTTGACTAGTAAATAAAGAAGAGGAAATATTGTACATATGTGTAAGGGAAGAAAGACTAGATTGGCCATTTCCCCTTTCTTTAGACCAGGGGTTGGCAAACTTTTTCTTTAGAGGCTCAGATAGCAAATACAGGCCTTTTGAGCCATTTAGTCTCTGTTGCACCTACTCGACTCTGGTGCTGAGTGTGAAAGCAGCCAGATAATATGTGAATAAATTTTATTTCAATAAAATTTTATTTGTAAAAGCAGCTGGCTGGAAGATTTGCCCCACTGGAGGTAGTCTGTTGATTCCTGCTCTAACACAATTGTGCGAGAGTTATCTGTTAGTATTAAGACAGATAGGTAACTACTCCCTCTGTGAAGACCATGCCTTCTGCATCTTTTTACATCCTGGATCCTCACCTCTAGCAGGTAGCACAGGCTTTGCAGTGTGGTAGTTGCACAGTATGTTCATAGAATTAAACTGAATCCTACAGTAAGTGATTTCCCAGAGCCACAGTTGTCAGTAGAACCAACAAATTCAAGTTGCTGCAATGTGCCTTTTCTTTGAACTCTCCTAGTAAAATACGTGGGAAGTTAATAGTTGCAGAAATAATGTCAAATAAAACTAGGACACCTTCTCTCTTGATGGAGTACCAATGCCTCTTACTTGAGGCACATTCTTTAGGATGTCAATCATTAACCAGAGGTAGCTCTTTTGATTATCCACGAAGCCAAGAAACGATTAACCACTGTCTCACTGCCCATCTGAGCTCATGCTTCTTTCGAAACTTTTTCAGTGAATTATTTTCATGAAAAGCATATAAGCAAATCATTGTTGGTATCCACAACTGGCCAAAATGTGCTCCCATGTTTTCTGCTCTAAGGACTACAAAAATAGGATCTTCTCATGGGTGTTGAGTTAGATGACTGCATTATTTCAGGCCGGACATCTGTTACAAATGGTGGTAGTCTACATACTCATTACCGAGAAGGATCGATGTTTTAAAATGTTTAAGTAAGATGAATATGGAACGATGTCATCATAAAACGTGCTTTGCGGCCTTTTCGTCTGCTTGTGCTACCTATTTGCAAAATTTTCAACTTATTTCTCATTTTGCTAAGTGGTGGCCTCACTTAAAAACCAGGCCTGATTTCCTCTTCAGCTGCAAATGTAATTTTAAAGAGAACTCCAACAAGATTACTTGCTGAACAATGTTACACATTCATAGTCTTGCCATATGCTGTTATGGAAATTACAATGATTTAAAGCAATTTGGGTGTCACTAGACAGTACTGATTCACCTGCTACCAAATCTAACTGTAGTGGGAAATAATGCTTTAAATGTTTCATTTGCATCTAGACCTCTGTTGAACTAAGAGACATGTATTGTTTATGTATTTTTGGAGGCAACTGACTTTCACATATTAAAAATATAGTCCTACATTTGGTGATTTCTAGAAAAATGAAGGTATATGAGGTCCAAATATACACTATGATAGTTGAGCATCAAGGTCATAGACTACTGAAGCCAGGCAGATTTAGGTTTTAACCCGGGTTCAGCCATTTAATTGCTCTATAACCTTCAATGCTGGAAGAGGAAAACTAATGGTGCCAACCTGACAGGGCTGCTGCGAGGACTGAATGAGATAATGCTTACACGAAGCCTGTGACACCTACAAAAAGAGCAATTCACGTGGTTGGCTCAACACTGAGTAGTTATTATTACTAGCTACTGCTGCCTAACTCTTGTGCTTCTGTTGAAGGTTAGGAGCAGGCCCCGTCAGTGGTGGAGCAGTGCTTGAGTGCCTGGGACCTGATGGGGATGCTGGAAGCTGACTTAGTGAAATTAGGATATGCTATAATGAGACAACAAGGTCACTATTGTAGTCAATACCAAATAACAAAAAAAAAAAAACAGAGCGAAAAGGGCACAAAGTCACAGGATGCCGTTTTCACAATGAGAGCATCAATAATGTCGCATAACTGTGTTGTTTTTATTTGAGATGGGGCGAGTGGAGAGCTCATTTTAAGCATGCTAGGGAAGGGCTTATGGAAATGAACACTGTCTTTATATCCACTGAGCATTCTATCCAATTACATTCAGAGGAGAAAGAAGTTTCTTAGAAATAATTACATTTGGCTATAATAAGTGAATACATACACTATAATGAATATTCATACATACTGAGGTCTATGAGAATATAAAAAAGACAGAAGAACCTTTGCCTTTTTTTTTTTCTAAACTGACTTGGGAGTATACATTCAAATATAGATGGATTCTCTCTAAGTCAGTGTTCTGAATGGGGGACACACTAGGGGATGCTGGGCAGTATCCGGAGACACGTTTTGATGCCATAACTTGTGAGGGAAGATGCTATTGGCACCTGGTGACTAGAATCTAGGGACGCTGCTAGATGTCCTATGACCCACAGGACAGGCTGCATAGTAAAGGCTTATCTGGCCCATATGTTAATGCCAAGGTTGAGAAACCCGGCTCTAAGCTAATAACTGTTCAGGTTCGAGTGGGTTTAAAAATCACCCACACCCCAGGTGGATCTTGGGGAGACTCCAGGGAGCGGCAGGCTTTTTGTCAATATGGTCAAATGTTCCCAGTCTCCTGTGTTGATTCCACACTAATGAACCATACGCTGAAGTAGATGAATGGAGTTCATACCGTCAGGAAAAAAAGGACTATAAACGCTAAGGCTGTAGTTTACAAAGTACTATGTGTTACTAGACCTTCTAGAGACTTCAGCACTAACAGTGGCTGGATTTACGCACAGAGGAGGGCAACCACCTATACCAAGTCTCTGGCCAACCTAGAGACCAGGGGTCTCCTGCCACACAATTTTCTAAGCAACATCAATGCCAAGAGACAAATAACGTATTAAGCAACTATGGCATAAAATTAAAGATAGTTCCCATGTGAAAAGTTATAGGCAAAATCTTTGGACTGTTATTCTCTATTCCCACAAAACTGAAGCTCATTATCTTTTCTTTTCCAAGTACCCTACAGGGGCAGCCTATCAGGTTATAGCCATAAACATGAGTAACGCTCAAAGACTGAAAATGGATACAAAGGACATTACTTTGAAGTTTCTGATTCTGTACTTGGTATCATCTCGGCGCTGCTGAAGAGACTCTTTGTGAACTCTGTATTTAGAATATCTCCCATCAATTCTCTCGGATGAACTGCAGGAATCCTGAAAAACAAAAAAAATAAAACCTGTAGGTGAGAGACAAATCAGTACTTGAAATGAGAATAAGAAATATCGATAATTATAGGCGGTTAGGGAATTATAGGGGAATTACAGGTTGCCAAGGAGGAAGAAAACGGTCTCTTTGGATGCTACCTTAAAAATAAAAACAGAGTCCCACATTGGTATTTGCATTCTTTTCACACTAGTCCTTGCGCCAGTCTGAAATGACCGACATCCTTTAGCTGAAGGGAAAAAGGTTCGAGTAACAGTGAGTTGTCCAAAGACAGTCACTGATGACACACATTTAACTGTTGTGTCCTATCCCTTGGGGTAGTACCTGACATCAAAATATTCTATGTTAAAACACAATGTTACCTTTAAAACTAGAGTCCTCTTTCATCACTAATTCTTAAACAATATTCTACCTTTTAACCAGTATACCACGTCGACTTTTAAACTGACGGATATTTCATCTACCCTCAAAAGAATAAAAAGATTCAGGTAATAAAGAAATTAAGAAAAAAAAAGTTGGGAGTCATTCATTCATTCATTCTTCTTTTCTCCCTCTCTCCTTCCCTTCCTCCATTTTTTTGGGGGGAGAGAATGGAACACAGCAGTCATGATACCCAGTTATTTAGATGTTTCCATTATGAATTAGGGGATAAATTAGAATAAAATGAGGGTAACTGATTTGCATATGTAAGAAAAATGACCTGTGGGTTTAGATCCCCAAATAGTTCCAAGGAACTTACCGAGCGTTCAAGCTGGAAGGGGTATTAGAATTCAAAAGTTCTCATCTTCATATATAAAAAGCTATAGCCCAGGGAAATTAAGAATGATTTGCCCAAGACTAGGCAATTTGTGACGGATTGGGCTTCAAGCCCAATGCTGTTTCCTTTCTACCATACCAAATATATGAAGTTTAAAAGTGGAATTGTAGAGTTGAACCACTTCTTTCAAAGTAAGGTTAAAAAAATGAGAGACACTATAATGTGTTTAAAGAAAAAAACCAAGGCTATCTAAATAGGATGAGATTTGTATTTACTATAGCTTATACTTGCCTAGAGTCATAGACTATAGTATTAACAAGAAATATACATGTGAAATACATCTTCATATATATGCTAGTGATGCCAGTGTGAGTAGGAACCACACAGATAATATTGTTTAAGTCCCTCATTTTAGGGATGAGGATATAAGTAAGACATTAAGTAATTTTGCCTGTTACACGAGCTCTGATCAGAGTTTACATCTTTGGGCTCTTATTGACAGCATCCCGATGTTTAGAATTAAAAATCATTAAGTTGAGCTAAATAAGCTCTTTTTAATCGTAGAGATGACTTTAGAGAACACAGAGAGTGGGTTTCAAGCTAGAGGCAGTAGGGCAAAGAAAATGAGTTTTGTAGTTAATACACGGAACTAGATCCCAGTTCCAACTAATTTACAAACTCCGAGCTTCAGTTTCTTCAGCTGTAACACAGGGGAAAATAGTGCCCATGAGTAGGGTCTCTGATGATTTTTTTTTTTAAGTAAGATAGGGTTAGAACATAACTATTGCCTGCTGCATAGTAGTGCAGAATACTTGCAAAATGAACTCCTTTCCATTTCAAGCTAAAGGTTTCAATTTTCATGACTAATATTGGAAAGTACAACTATGAACTTTGAAAAATATTCTCTCTAGAAGTCTCACTATATAGGCATCTTCATATGTGGGTATATATATATATATAAGCTAGATTGGAGATCATCACTAGCCCATATGATGAAAAATAATAATGAAACCTTTTGGTAACAGTACTGAACTTTAAATAATTGTTTTATGTTTATTTATTTTTGAAAGAGAGAAAGAGCATGAGCAGGGGAGGGGCCGAGAGAGAGGGAGACACAGAATCTGTAACGGGCTCCAGGCTCTGAGCTGTCAGCACAGAGCCCAACGTGGGGCTCAAACTGACAAACCATGAGATCATGACCTGAGCTGAAGTTGGACACTTAACCGACTGAGCCACTCAGGCACCCAGAACTTTTTTTTTTTTAATTTATTTGGAGAGAGAGAGAGACAAAATCCTAAGCAGGCTCTGCACTGTCAGCACATAACCCAACATGGGGTTCAAACTCACGTATGGTGAGATCATGACTTGAGCTGAAATTAAGTCAGATGCTTAACTGACTGAGCCACCCAGGTGCCCCAACAGTACTGAACTTTTAAATTGCACTTATGAATATCTTGTTCAGTGTAGACCCTGGAGAAAAAGTGAGCTGTCACTGGAGGCTAAATTATATTTTTATGCTGGTATAAGATAGACATCTGTTTCTCAGTGACAAACGCCACCTGTTGTCTGTCCTTCCTTCCCTTAGATGACTTCTGTTAGCTACAGAGAAAAGCAGAAAGGATATGGTTGTAACATATTGCCTGCCTCCACATTGGATAACATGAGGGAGAGTGGAAATCACATCTTAGATACTGGTTTCGTTATCCTTTGCTAGGGATTTAGAATGCAAATACATAACTAAATCATGACGAAGAATTGAAACTTTAGCAAAATGTACTAGAAACATTTGGGTTTGTTCTATCTGTGACAGTCTAGATTTCTGGATGTGTCAGCTCAACCCTGGATCTTGTTCAATAATATTTAGCTACTGAACTACCAAAATATGCTAACTGAATTAATGTTAGGATAGCGTAGACCTTGAGGGCCACATCATATCAGTGCCTCCAATAATCAGTACGGCATGATCAGGCTATACTTCCCTATTCACTAGATTCTCAAATAATATGTTAGATACAAACAAAACCTAAAGATACTGTAAGTTATATTACAAAGTCAAAGCGAAATAAGAGGTTCATGGTTTTCGAAGAGAACTCTCACCATTGTTAACTTTGGCCATATGAGGCCAAGAAATTATAAATTGCTAAAATTGTCCATTATATATGCATCCCTAAAGGGATATTCTGGCCTGAACTTTGTCTGGCAGGACTGCTGGCAGGGATATTTGCTTTTCATCTCTCCTCTATGAGAATTTTAAAAGTTACGATAGGTAAATCCACACATATAATTAATTTCCTAGATAATGAAATGATTTATAGTAAGAGTTCTATTAATAAATAGCGTGGGATATAAAATCTAAAACTGTGGATTTGAATTCAACTATCATAGTATGGAGATAACCTGTGTACTCTCCTATCTCTAAAATAAACAGTACTCTGAAAGTTTGTAATTAAAAAAAAAAGAAGATAGTTCATAAGGTGAAATTGCTTATCAAAAAAGCTATCTATTGTCAGTGTAATATGTAGCCTCTTTTAAGGTTTTTCCATATTAAAGTTAAAGCTTTGGGAGGACAACTGAGCTTCTAGGTGAGGGTAAAAGTCTCTATTTTTCCTCTATTGTGGTAATATGTAAGTTCCAGTATTTTCAATCCTGACTTAACAAATGCCAATAAACTCTGATAAGATAGAGTATTAAAAGCCCCCAATGTTTTCTGGCCTTTCCTCCCTCCCTACAACTTTCTTTGCACATCAGGAAGATGTCAAATGTTCTCATTCAGATACAAATACTGAAAGAGACAAGCCAACTCTTTCTCACTCTGAAGGTCTTTGAAATCTTCTAGTAAGCTCAGTTTCTCAGGCACAGACTCCAGATGGTCCAAGGCCACTCGGGTACTCTGAAAAAGAAAACATAAGGAAACCAAACATTATAAAAAATTGATCAATGCTCTCAGAATCCAAGTACTACAAACCACTCGTACCCAAGGTAGGAGCAGTTCAAGCTATAGATTTAGAGAGTCAAATAAGAACAGATATAATAGTCTATCTAAAATAACTGTATCTTTTTAAGTCAGAAGAATTATTTCCTTTCACAAAGTATATGAGATGCATTTGCAAAACTGACTCAGATACAAAAACTCTTCCTGGATAATTACTTTCAACGGATATGCTATGAACCTTTCTATAGAGAGTTTCATATTAACTTACAAACTTGCTTCAGTGAACATCAGAAAGAGCGTACCAAATAATGTCGAGAAAGAGATGAACTTGCAGTTACCTCTCTATGGAACATATCAGAGATTCTCACATGTTGTCATTATAAAGAAGAAAAGAGTTCTCGACAATTATTTTAGTTCAAAAGGAAGAGGAGGTTCTCATAAAACTTGGGAGGAACATCTGAAATTAAATATTTGCAACGGGGACACAAAATCCTGTTGATTATAAATCAAAAACTTAGTCTTTGAGTAGGTGGTCACTGATTTATACCCACCAATAGAAACATTAAGAGGGAAATATCTGAAAATTCTTTCAAAGTCAATATGAACTAAGAAGTGGCAGGATGACCTTGAGACCAGAGACCGTATCATATATATCTCTGCATTCTTAGCCCTGTCACAGGGACAGCACGTCTCTGTATTCTCGGTCAACAGATATTAGCTCTTAAATTTAAAATGAATTGCAATTATTCAATGAAATAAACCGTAAGTCCCGTGGCTGGTGCATGGGAAGACAGTGAAATTCCTCGTGAGAACTTGGACATAAGTTTGCAAAGAGTCATTGAAAAGTTACTGGCCACCCAATATTCCATGTGCTGCTCCCCTACATCTCCCATGTGAATGGCTCTGAACAACATGAGTGCAAGTGACATGTCTCACTTAGGAGCTGAGTCAGCTAAGAGCCTGTGTGTCCCATCCCAGCCCTGGCCACGAGGAACTTGGAGGCCACATGCATCAGATGACATAACTACAAAAGGGAGGAGAACCATCAGCCATATTGGACTTCACGTGAGTGACACATCAACCTCTATTGTGTTGTCATGAGATTTCAGGGTTTGTTAATGATGACATAGCACGTTTGCTTTAATTATTGAAAATAATGCCTGAGAATACCATAATTAAAATGTAGGCTAATCAGGTGGTCAATTGACTTTTTTTTTTTTTTTTTTCCTCAGAAGGAGTTCAGTTTTTCTGGAACTAAAAATGGTTAGGAACTGGTGTTATCATCATTTGGTATACCCACTTATACTTAATCTTCTATTTTGAATCCTCTATCTCATCCCGATGCTATTGTCTGCCTTCATTTCCAATCCAGAGCTTCTCCAGAACACATGTATATGGCTCTGCATGGTTTGTGTTGGGGTAGGGATGGAGACAGACAGTTGAGGGTCTAACTCTTTCCTGCAGACACTTTCGATATACTCGTTTCCACCCTCTTCTTCTGTAGAAAACAGTAGACCCAATTCAGCCTCTCTAAAATTCCGCAGAGTGAATGGTATTTGTTTTCCATCTGTGTCCCCTTGACAGACACTTGGGTTTTGAGTCATTCTACCATTTTCTCTTCTGTGTTCTCCATCTTGGGAGTTCTACCCATCTTCTAGTTGTCAATGCATAGATCAGTGTTTCTCTTTCTTCATACTCTTATTTTTCTAATGTGATTTTTGAGAGAAGAACAGAAACACCCTCATGCTACTACCATTTTGAACTGGAAGTCATATGTGCTCTTTCTTCAAGTTCGTAAAAATCTTCTTTTCCAGTTCCATTTAAAGGATTTAGTATTTTCTTCCTTCTGCTTAACATTTATATGCTTGTTAGTTTTTTTTTTTTTCTGTGCCACATGTGTTCACTTAAAGGCCCATGCATTTTAAATGGCTTCATTTATTTTTTCATATGCAGGAAAGATTCATCAAAATGACATGTTTCTTAATATAGGCCCCAACATGTAGGTTTAGGAGAGCAAGTAATTTTAGCCACCATATGTGTTATATTCATTTCAATAGTAAAATTCCTCAAGAATTATATTGGCCCCTTAACAATAAAATACAAATCAATGCCATGATGATTTTAAAGCAAAATTGTTTTGTGTGTCAAATAAAATCTTCTTCATAAACAATGAGTCTAATAGACTTGTAGTTTGGAAACTTTATCCCCCCCCCCTTTTTTTTAATCCCGTAAATCTTCTCATTCAGAAGTGACCCTCTGAACCAGGGAGAAGTATGTTAAACTCATTTTGTTCTTAAAATAAGCAAATGATTTCTTTCCCTACTGTAAAATTCAGCATGTTATGCAAATATTTTTGCTTCAAATTTTCAATCAACCAGGTGGCTGTGTGAAAAAAATTTTTTTCTTGCATATTTTCACATACTAGTTTATTTTGACTATTTGGTAGTTTTTGGATACATATTCAAAATGGCTACATATATACGTGTGTGTGTGTGTGTATACACACACGTATATATGTATATATTTGAGTGAACCTTAAAAATCTTTGGCTTCTACTTTTTTAAATACAGTTATTTTTCTACTCTCCTCCTCCACCTCCCACATTTCCATTAATGCTTTTAAACTTTCTCATCATCTCATTTTAGTTGTGGCTTACTTATATATTCCTTTCATGTGTTGTTTCTAAGTATCTTCCTCAATATCAGAAACAGTTTCTGGTACACAAGTCTTTCCCTTTATCCTTATAGTCTCATCACTCAGGTAACATCAAATGTGTGTCTAGACGCCACAGAAAGACATAGATGGCACAGGTCCTGTTCTTTAGGAGCTCTGAACTCACTGTGGGGAGAAATTTGCACATGCAGAAGATGTAAGAATTACACATAGAAAAAGTTGACTGCATTTATTTTAAAGAAATTCTATGTATACAGATGCTGAGACTTCTAAGGCATCTGCAACAGGAAGACAGGAAATAATGAAGACACCGAGTCCAGGCCTGCAGGTATCTCAGGTCTCATAATTTCATCATTAAGTGATATTTGGGGGAATATATTTATTTTCTGTCGATGTCGCTCCCTATATGCCTGTGAGCATGCTTAAAATCACCACTTTGGCATACGGACTTAAGAGTATATATATTCACAAACTTTTTTTTTTTTAATTAACATGAAACTGTCTGAGGTTCTATGATTGCAGTCGGTTCACATTACATGTCACTTCAAGTTCACTTTTCCCCCAAAGCTAGCAGTGCTAGGAAAAGGGAACCATTAGGACATGAATCGTCTAGATAAGGAGCCTGTTGGTTTTTAGATGTTGGTTTTTAGGTCCATAAAGAATGCTAGTTCCTAAGGCAACTCATGCAGGGTCAGGGAAACTTTTTATTTTTTAAGTTGGTTAATTACTACTGATTTACACTATCTAATGCTTTAAAGGGCATGGACAAGTCTCCATCTTTAGAATGAAGGGATCAATTTCTCCTGTTTATTCAGAAATGGCACCAGCAAATGACAGGTGTTCAACATGTCTTTAATTTTCTTAGGTCAATTTTCTAGAAGAAATAAATGGGACATTCACAAAAGGATTTAAACACTGTTTCTCTTCTGAAAATATTAGCAGATATTAAATTTCATATCAAAATTGAAAACAAAGAAAAATTTACAATTAAGAGTACATTTCATAAAGGACCAATACATTGTGTATAATACTTGGTGTATCTCAGAAGCTTAAGGAGCTGAACTTCCACTGAGCTAAGAGCAAGGCAAAGCAAAGGATCAATTACTCCTAATTCTGTTTAGCAGTATAATGAAAGACTGAACCATAAAAATGTAACTCAATTTCAAATATACATTAGTCCTCACCCCGCGGTATGATGCAGACACTATTGCTAGTCCCACTATACAGATAAGGCAACTGAGAACCAAAGTATGAATAAACTCCTCACGGTCACATGGTAGCAAAACTGGGATGTGAATCCAAGCAGTCAGAATGCAGAAATGGCAGTGTTCATGTTTTTATTTTTAAAGTTTATTTATTTTGATAAAGAGAGCGAGCGTGCACGTGCAGCGGGGGAGGGGTAGAAAGAGGGAGAGAAAGTTCTGCAGTGTCAGTGCTGAGCCCGAGACGGGGCTCGATCTCATGAACCATGAGATCATGATCCGTGCTGAGTGGACATTCAACCGACTGAGCCACCCGGGCAGCCCAGCAAAGTTCTTATTATACAAATATTTTCATGGTAAATCACCAGAATCTGTAACATTGTTTTATGTAAATTCTCTAGCTATCAGCTTCTAGCATCTAGAATATTGGAGATATGTCCCAGATGGGCTTATGTATGGACAAGAAGTTTCAAGATGAATGCAGGAAGAATTTCATCTTGCCAGTGCTGAAGTCTGTGCCCAAGACCACGCACCTGAGCATACACAAGCACAAAGGGGTGAGGATATTCTTTCTGTTGATTAGAGGAAGTTAGGTATGAGATTAAGTTGTTTTTTTTTTTTTTGTAAATTATTTTTGAGAGAGAGAGAGAGAGGGAGAGAGGAGGGTGAGAGAGAGAGAGGGAGACACAGAATCTAAAGCAGGCTTCAGGCTCTGAGCTGTCAACACAGAGCCCGACGCGGGGCTCGAACCCACGAACCGTGAGATCATGACATGAGCCGAAGTCAGACGTTTAACTGACTGATCAACCCAGGCGCCCCTGAGATTAAGTTTTATGACACTAACACATCCTTTTCTTTTTTCGTAACATGGAGCAATAGCACAGCGCACTATCTGGCCACAAGCGATGCTTCGATAAATGTTGGCTGAACAAAGACAAGGGCAGAGGTACCCCTCTTTGATCAACCCACTGAATCTTGGCTTCTTTATTAAAAACCTAGCAGCAAAAGGTTGCTGTGTCTTTTCTCTAGACTAAGGCAAGATCGAGTGGTAGAAACAACAGTGAAATTCAGAAACCCTGTCCATCAGGCTCTGTGGCTTGTGCACCTACGGGCAGGTTTAGATAGCAATCTATGGAAAAGGGCAAAGAATTAGTGGGTGATTTTCCTATTCCGAAATCTTCAAAGTGCCATGGAGCTGAGCGGTTCGTACTGGTCTCTAACATATTTTTCCTTAGTTGTCCCTTTGTTTCCAACTACGGGGAAATCGAATAATGCACTATGACAACATAAGTAGCAGCAATGAGGAATCAGAAAGGGACTTCACTGCAGTTGTTAGTTTCCTGTCTTCTGTAGAGAAAGCTTAAAGCAACAGATTCAACCATGGGTATATTTCGGTAAATACACTTCTCTTTGTAATGATGCACATGTGTTTATTTTTTTCTTAACATGCAACAACTACCATTTTCTTAGAGTGCTGCTGAAATCGTATGTGTTGAGGTCTAGATGATAAATAAAGGAGATGCTATATTTTTATTTTAAAAATAAGTGTGCGCATTTTTGGCACCATACAGATGTTAAATAAACAAGGTTATGAAGCAGTTTATTTGGGTTCAAAAATGCAATTCTATTTCATTTGGAAAGAGATTCACTGCAAAACTTTCTTGACAAATGGCTGAAAGGTGGTAAGAGGACCTGAGTAAACACATTTCAAGGGGAGGAAGGGTGAAATCATAAAAAGGATAGACTGTCTGCCTTTTTCCTTGCGGGGACTCTATCCAGCACAGCTGTATTGGCTTCACAGGGCCTTCTTTTCATTCAAGGCGTATCAGGCGCTCCTTGAGACCAAACGGAATGGTAGCAGAGAATAGGCCGGCAAAGTCATCTTGTTGACCAACAGCCTTCAACGGGCCTCAGTGCTCAAAGTTGCATGGATTTCTCGGAATATCAGAAGAGTCCTCTATTTCCAGATTGTGTACTTTAGGGGAGTTCTAAAAATCAGACACCCACTTAGATAGAAGTGTTTATGTGGATCTTGGGGTAAGAGGGTAAACAAGGCTTGTTAAATAAAAACACCAGTTCACGTGGCAATATGACATTAGTGACTACATTCGAGCTAAAATCCAGAAGAATTTTTGTCAACAACAAATCCTATTTGTCTGCATTTAACACCGTTCTAGTCAAAAGTAGATCTCCTTTAAAAAGCTCAAATTTCTAAAATTTGAGAACAGGTGGCCTAACATCATTGGGAAACTTAAATAAAGAAGGCTCTCTGTTATCTTTTCCAACTCTCATTCACAATAATTTTTTTGAAGTGAAGAACTATAAGAAACCGATTCTGCCATAACAGATTACTGCTTTGTTATTTTTAGACATAACCAACCATATAAATATATGTTATAGTCAATCCATGATCTTATTTTTTGCTTAACTGGGGAGTTTTTTCAATAATTACAAGAATGATATTCCACGCTATGTTAACTGGAATTTAAATAAAAACTTGAAAAATAAAAAAAAAAACGAAAAAATAATTCACTTTTTAAATTGAAAAACCAAAAATCAAAAACTAAAAAACAAAAAAAACCTAGCATACACTGAAGGAGAAGGGAAGACAGAAGCAGCAAACAAATATCTCTCTTCCCCCTTGAGATTCTTGAGATTCCCTTTACATATTTTTCTTACCACTCCCTGAGATAAGGGAAAAATAAGATATGAAGGCAAATGAGGACTAGTTTAGTGTTCTCTGTATGCCCTTACAACTGGTTTACAAGCGGGGGGGGGGGATCTTGAGATCTAAACACTATTTCTTTTTTTAAAAAAACTTTTTAAAATGTTTATTTTTGAAAGAGAGAGAGAGAGAGAGAGAGAGAGAGAGAGACAGAGTGTGAGTGGGTGAGGGGCAGTGAGAGAGAGGGAGACACAGAATCCGAAGCAGGCTCCAGGCTCTGAGCCTGTCGGCACAGAGCCTGGCATGGGGCTCGAATTCACGAACTATGAGATCATGACCTGAGCCAAAGTCAGACACTTAACCGACTGAGCCACTTGGGTGCCCCTCATGCTATTTCTTAAAATTGAAAATAAAGTGAATTGCCAAGGCAAAGAAATTTAAGAACCTTTGCCCCCAAAATGTAATTGCATGTTCATAATGGGCAAATTGTACATGCACAGACTTCCCGCAAGAGGTGGAGGTTAGCCATTTCTGCTAAGGTGGCAGGGAAGGAAACCACGCTTCTGATTTACTGGTCCCACACGTGTGTTTCATGCTGGGAGAAGAACAGTGGTGAACTGGGAGTCAGCACACCTGATTTCTGGATATGCCTAGTTCCAGCAATGTTACTGGTATTTTGTGTGTGTGGGGGGGGGGGGGGGGAGGATATTTTCCTTGCCTTTCAAGCTTCAGTCTTTTATTTGCAAAACGGGGATAAGTACTGCTAGTCTTTACTACGCCACACCCACAGGGCAACTGTGATTATCAAGTAGAGAGTAAATGTGAAATCGCATTGAAAGTTGTCAACTATTTTCCAAAGAGCAGGTATTTTAAAAAGGCTGATTCTATGAGGACTGTCCATTCTGGTAATTCTCAAATGCAGAAGAGGAGGTCAAAGACAGACTAAAATTACAACTAATAAAAATTAGAGTAGAAAGGAGAAACAAGGCAAACTTAATTAAAACTATATCCAATATTTAGAAATACATTTGCTGTTCTACGTGGAGATATTATCCGAAACACAAAAGTAATAGAAGTGTAATGGCACATAAGTTACTTATGGACATACTGTGCCCTTGGTGGAGACTGATCCCTCCAGTTTCCTTATCTGGTTAAAATTCTTCCCCCAACATATTGAGCATTTTGAAGCCTACTGGAAATCTCAAAGAAATTTACAGAGATCACCTATATATATACTCACTGCCTAGATTCTACTATTACATTTTATTTGCTTTATCACATATTAATCCATCTATCTAACCCTCTGTGCATCCACTAACCCAATTTATGTTTTGGATGCCTATAAAGCAAATTATATACATTAGTACACTTTCCCCTAAAGACTTCAGCAGGCATATATCCTTAGCTCCACTTGGATTTTTGTTTGATTTTTAAATGTAAAATTTACATCTAAGGAAATGTACAAGTCTTAAGTAAACTGGCTAAATTTTATTATCTTTTATCACTTCCTTAGGGAAGTCTTCCCTGCCTTTACTGACCCCATCGCACAAGCTCTCCATTGCACCCTGAGCCTTTCCTCTGCAACACTTACCAGAATATGTGTGTGGTTATTTGACTAATGGTTGTGTTGACATCAGGGCAATAAGCATAGCATCACAAAGGTAGGGCATATCAGCCCTTCACTCACCATGGTACCCCTGGCCCTCCACCCAGTGGTTCCATAGAGGTAGTATTCAATAACTGCTTCTTGAATGAACAAATGCATCTTATTCAGTGACGGAAAGGCCCTCATTCATTTAGTCAATCTGCAAACATTTAGTGAATGCCTCCTCTATCCTGGTGAGGAGTTAGGTGAGCTGAGGGAGCACATAACAGGATGAGGCCAAAGATGCCTTAGGGCAAGATCTTAGAGGGCACTTTTGGCCACAGAATTTATATTTAATTCCGGATGAGATCGAAGGTCTTCTGAGGACTTTGAGCAGAGGAGCGACATCCTCTTATTTACAGCCTAAAGTACCCCTCTGATGTTGTTTGCAGATTGCTCGTCCCTTACCCGTGCAGAATTCCTAGAGTATTGGGGGCGCTGCGAGAAGGTGAGACAAGGCATCTCACTCCCAGGCTGGAGTCCTGCCGAGCAGCAGAAACCCTGAGACCCACCTCACGACACCATCTGGGGGAGCACCATGAGAAATTTACTGAGAGAATACACCATGTCCCTGGAAAGTGACTGGCGCCACACAAAAGGTCTTGATTTACCCAAATACTCTAACATCTCAAAAACATACTTTCTGACTGTAATAATAATGATGTCTAATCATTAATATCTCTAATTATTATTATTTCTAATAATCTCTAATAATAACCTCTAATAATGATGTTAGATTATTTAGTTTAATCTGGTAACATCTTTATTGTGGTAGTTTTCTATCTGAGGTCAGACAGCAAGGAGCAAGATACAGTGGCAAAGGTCACTGATCAGAAACCAGGAGATACAAGGGTCTATGTCAGCTTTGCCATAACCAGTTGTATGATCTGAGAAAAATCATTTATTTACCCCGTGTGCTTCAGTTTCCAATCAGGAAAATGGGAAAGTAGGATCTAAAAATCTCCAAGAGCCCTTCTGGCTCTAACTTTAGTCGCTTAAGCTTTAACTTCTTTCCACAGTAGGTTGGGATCTGATTTTTAAGCTTAAAAGGTTGGAATGAATACGAAAAATCACTTTATAAAGAGAAAGTAAAATGAGAAGAAAATCATATATGGGATTTTAGGAGTTAATATAACTCCCAAGAACACATGTGGGGGTAGAAATACCTTTACTCCTTTACAGCAGAAAGCTGTAGATTGCAGGAGGAGGATGGACATTTTTATCTTCTCGGGTGTTTGCCCATCAAAAAACTCCCAATACTTATCATTTTCTTTTTTTTAGAACAGACACTTCCAAAAGCAGGCATGAGTTGTTTTTCACCTTTTTTCACTTTATACCTGTCCTTAAAAAATATATGTATTTCCCATCATCTAGATACTTCTAATTAGCTTCTGGCTCTATTATTCCATACTCCTCTCCACAAAGCTTCTGTGCCATCATGACTTTGCACATGAAGCCCATCTGTCTGAATGTTCTCTACACTCTGCTTAAATTAGCTCACTGATTCTCCTTCTGCAAGACTTGGCTTGGTCCCTGCCTTCTGAAATGTGGCAGTTAAGAGCATGAGCTCTTGAGCCAGCCTGCCTGAGCTGCGATCCTGATTTAGTCCCCTACTGGCTCTGTTTCCCTAGGAAGTTCCCAGATCCCTTTGCACTGGGACTCAGTTTCCTCAATTGTAAATAGGAATGCGTAGCATTATTGTTACGGACCAAATACATTAGCACAGGTAAAGTGCCTAGAGCAGGGCAGGATACTAGTAAGCACTCAGTAAACACTAGCTATTGTTCCAAGGGTAATACTAGTTATTATTCTGTGAAAGATTCCCCTAAAGTCTGGGTTAGCTGCTCATCCTCAGTGCTTCCCACGCACAGACATCTCCTGTCTTGTGTCTAATCATTTCCTGGGTGTTTGCTTGTCCCTTTTAGTAGACAGCAAATACCTTAAAAGCAGGACTGTATTTTTCACTATATTTCTAGTGCTGAGTACTTAGCATCATACACAGTAGATTTTAGTTTTATGAAAAAAAAAAAAACCCCTTCTCAACGCAAAGACTAATAACGGCATAATTAGAACTCAGAAGTATTGAGGAAAGAAAAATACTCTGTAAAGGTAGAATTTAAAAATTGACTGTTTCTGAGGGATAGAGAATATTTCTAAATAGACTCAAAGAAATATTGATGAAAAACAGAACTAGGAGAAAAACGAGGTACCATAAAGATGAGTTAAAAGGTATAGACAGAGTTAGACACAGGAAGATGCAAAGGAGATCTTTTTGTGGGCCTACCAAGCTGAAGCAGGAATCCTGTGGTGTGGAGGGCACCTTGCTTCCTGTGGGTGACCCCACAGGGGCTTAGCCACACCAGGCTGTGAAGGGTGCAACCCGACACAGGGCAGCTACCGAGAAATGCTAATCGTTTCCCTGAATACTGCAAAGCCCTCCTCCCAAGGCCTCAAGATACGCTGAAGCAGGTGATCACATTTGTCTATTCTGTATTTAACAGGGAACAGAGGGTCCCGACGTGGAACACTGATAAGGAAAGATAATTGTTCTGGTTGAGGTAGGGTCCAGGCTAATTTACTTAAAAGCGTGTTGGTGAGGTGAATATAATTAATCTTCTCTGTTCTCAAAATAAAGGGTTATTTTCTTTTTAAGAGATGTCTTGCGTTCTCAAAGAGAATGAGAAAACAAGTTAATCATTTTCCATTACTCCACACACAGCACTTGGATTTTGAAAGAGCAGTTGAACAGTTAATCCCCTATATGGATGAGTTTCTGGTGACAGGCAGATCAGATCTAAATAGAAATCAGGCAAGGTATTTTATTTTTATCATTGTGGCTTTGAGACTTAATTCAAAATAACTGAGATCAAGCCTGCCTATACTTTTAGAGTTTGCTTTCATAATTAATCCTTTTTTGAACACTTAGAAAACACTCTTTTGGATCTTGTACAAAGCATTCCCCTGGCTGACTTCTGCCAAAGCAGGCAGAAGCAGAGACTATCTAGAATATTTTAAAAACCACTGAAAACTCAACTAAACTATCTCTTAAGGATTCCCAACTGCCAGGCCATACTTAGTTCAAAGTACCAATAATTTGAAGTTAGAGCAATACATTTGAGAAGATAGTTCACCTCGATAACTAATGTTAGCGGTGAACTTCAGGTATGTTAGAGATGCTCTGTTAAGCTATGTCTTGAATGGTGAACAGAAGGGCAAGAGGGCACAGACGGGGGTGGGGTGTATGTGAGCAGAAGTATATATTTTTAACTAAAGCCAACCAGTTTCTCGATTTTTGTGCCACAGGCTGAAAAAGATGGTCTATGGAAGCCAGTGGGCGTAAAACAGCTGACAATATTATTTGGTGAGCAAATTCATCTGACGTTTGCCACAACCAATTGTTCTCCTGAAACTGAAATTTCTAGGAAGTTTTTTTTTTTTTCTTTTTTCCAAATGAAAGCCATGCATTCATTTAACTGGACAACAATGAAGCTTTGTGGCCTCGTGGTTAGTATGAAAAGGAGTTGGTCTTGCCAAAACAATCTGAAATTTTGAACTGAGGCTCCCTCCCCCCACTTCATTTTAACATACTCAACTAAAAGGAACAACCACAGGCTCTACTGGACACATTAAAAAAAAAAAAAAGTAGCCAAAACCACATGACTTTGGACATTTAAAAGTATATTATAAAAACTTCAGAAAACATGCAATACTTTGGAAATTAGGCAGGATTTCAGAGGATTTATTGTACAGAAACTAGATGAAACATATGTCTTTCCTTCAGACAACAGGAATTACTAAGCACATACTATGTGCAAATCAAACTACATAACATCACTACATCAGACTTCACTCTGCTGAAGCTGCCCAGATTTAGTTCAGGCATATTCTTTTTGGTTCCTGAATGAAAATAAGTTATTAGGGCAATAGGGAGACATATGTATATTACATTGTAATGTTTCATTAAATGACTTTTTTTTTAACCATTAAACTGGGAAATTTTAAGCACAGGGACTATACCCTACTATTTTTTGGCTCTTTGGTATTAAAACATAACAGCTACCCACTAAATACTTACTGAAATTGGTCCTATAGTTCCTTCTCAGCCATCCAGTACCTGTATACATGCAATGGCAATTTAAAAATATGCTAATGTGAAAGAGGAGATAATTTATATTTGACTTGGGAATGATCTCCCAAACTCTCAAGTGAATGTGGGTGTGCCAGGAGTTTTGGGATATACTCTAAAAGAAATAATGATGTTGCAACAATAAATCAAGTTATGTGAGAAAGCTATTCCACTTTTTCTTTGAGATTCCTGCCCCTACATTTTCTTGGGATATATTAGGACAGGATACCCAGGAGAAGCACCAGTCAGAAAGACGATATATGAAGTATTTTATATTGCCTTACATTGCCTTTACCTGCCCACCCACCTCACTGACTTTAGTTGTAGGCTAAAGGTGAGAGGTTCCTTCTATGTTATTTCTAAGAGGGTGTGGACATAGGTACATATCACAGAGTCACGCTGAGCACTACTTTACATATAAATATGTTCTCTTCCTCTTTAACTTAGAAGGAATCCAGAGACTTAAAGCAGCTTTCTGGAGATGCAAACAAGATACCTATTGATAGTCAACCTGCGTCTGTCAAATTTACTGTAATTTCATTTAAAGTAAGTCGCAATTTACACACCACGGGAACCATAGGAGATTCATTTTAACAAAAAACAAACAAACAAACAAACAAAGAGAATATGCTCCTAGATCCTGGAACACAACAATTTACTTCTTAATCTTTCGTAAACCTGAAAAATTAGTCATCACCATTTACTCTGGTCCAATAGGTGAAGTTTTAAAAATAATATCTTACTTATTTGATAAATAATTTAGAGAATAACATTTAAATAACAGATAACAGTGAAGAATAACTTTGTTAGAAATTTTAGTAAGAATTTAAGCATATTATATATTCTCCTGGTTTTAAAGGTATGAATACAACAGACTTCTGATTAACTGGCATTCAAGAGTCTGGAAAATACCCATCTTATAAATATTGATTCCGGATTTCAAATATATTTCCAACAAGTTCTAGTTTATCATTACTTCTGACTCATTATTCTTACATTTCCACCTTCAGAACACAATACTGCTAAAAATACTGACAGGCCCTAATTTTTTAAATTGATAAAGCAATCTTTTCACTGTATAACTGCAATTTTTTTTCATTTTTTAGATTTATAAGCATCAGTTAGGATGATCAATCCAATGAAAATTTTCTTTTTTGTATGAGCTTCCAATCACATTTTTATACAACTTCCTTTCAATGTTTGTCCACTTAGGAAATGTATGAAGTAAATTTTCGTGAACAAACATAATACAAGATGAAGGAGTACTGAATAAGTTCTTTTAGCAAAATGGACTGGTCCAGCTTCTTGTTGCAAAATATTGCATGATGAAGTCCTTCTTTTTGAATAACTGGATGAGGGTATCCTATTTCCTTTTTGTCCTTAGAACTATATTGTTCATTCATCGATCCTTCAGTTTGTAAAATTCATCTAGGATATTATCATTTTGAAGACTCATAATGTGGCTTTTTGCTTATGTAATCAATTTCACCATCATGACTAGTGATGTCATGATGCCGCCGCCTGTCTCTTTTTATTCATCTTTTGATTCATCTAATAACTGTGAAGTGTCTTCCTCTCTCAGTTTCCTTCTCTTTGTCTTTATAAGAGAAAAAAGAAATTCTGAATTCTCAACCCTGTCTTCAATAAAAGTAATAATAATAAGACAACACTACAAACCTTCTTCTTGAAAGATAATATAACATTTGGGAGGAACTTCTCCATGGCACTGCTACATGTCTTATAATAGCTTTTACCCCAACTTTTCAAGGATTTTTATAAAGCAAATAGATAGAGTGTCTCCCTGGGACAAAGGCTAGGTAGCATTTCTTGTAGCTCTCTTTATAAGATTGGGGGTTGCATAACCTCAGGGTTCCTTAGCTGTACACAGATTCACTGCATGTGCAATGTCTACCTAGACCCATGTCTATATTGCCCCTATGGGACTGCAGAAGCAAAGAGAAGATGCAAAGATGTATGTAGCTCATGGGGCCTGCTGTGCCATGAGTAATAAAGTGTTTTCGTCTCGTGTCTTCTACCATCCATCAGAATGTGTCAGACTAACTTGGTAAATTGCAAGTAGGTAAAATGTCTTCATTTCTGGATAGACTTTGAACAGCACAGTAAGAAAACTGAAATATTATATAATAGTAATGACTTAGTTCACTTATTACAAATCCTTCTATGTGATTCCATTATCCCTCCACTTTCATACTACTTTAGTTTTTTATAGCATAGTTGGAAATGATTGATGGATAACATATAAAATAATTCCAATGATGATGAAGTAGGAAAATGCTTCACAAAAATAAGTTCACCAAGATCCATTATGTATCTTAGATTTATAACATGGTTCAATAGACCCATATGGTATTTGCAAAACAGAATCAGTTTCTTCTCTCTTAAAAATGAGGAAACTTTCTCTTTATTCTTTGGAAGATATTTAAGAAAGAATAAAAGTCAAAAAAAAAAAAAAATCAATCCTTAGCAAAGGCACCGAAAGTCAAGATCGGGTCCAACTAACCCTGATGGTATACTGAAGATTAAACCACCGCTCAGATCCTCTTCAACCATTCAGTGCCTAATTTCTCTTCCCTTTTTGAGCCTTCCTGAACTGCTTCTAGGTGGTCTGGTAGGAAGTATGATAATTCATAAACTTCTTGCACGACACTGCCTTGTGAAAAGACACACTTCACACTCAGTCCTTCACATGGAGTATCTATCTGGTTGTCACATGCTGAATGGAGAAATGACTGAAAGGTACTGAATGTGATGCTACAAAGGGGATTAACACAAAAGTATTAAAAGGAGAAAATAGAAGAAATGACAAAGGCACGTAGTTTACATAACCTTAGTCGATATGCCAAAAGCAAATGGGGTAACAGGCCAATTTTCCCAATGTATCGATTTACAAAACAACTTATTTGTTTTGTAACTGTCCATATAGTTTCCAAAAATGGTTTTGTAAACTGGCCAGCTTATTACAATTGGTTAAAATCAGAGTTAGTAATTTGGCAAATCCATGACTGGATACATTTGTCCTTGAAGTCTGACAAATTTCAGTAAGTAAATTTCAGTAAGATACTCGAAAAATTAAGGAAAACAATGCCTGAGACACAATCTTACAACTGTTTTGGTAGATTAGAAGAAGAAATACTGGAGACAGAATGTACCATACTAGAGTAGAAAAGGCATGGAATTAATTCAGTGGAAATGAACAGGATGAACTCCAATAGACATGAAGGAAGAGCAGCTCCAGGCTGAAGGGGATGAACCATAAGGCGTATTCTTAAAGGTCATGTTGATGATGGGCCCAAATCAGGATTCTCAACCATGACTTCACATAAGAATCATCTGGGGGAGCTTTAAAAAAATACCTGGGTCCTACCCCAGGTCAATCAAATCTGAGAGTGGGTGTGTGCTGAACTAAAATTATTAGGATTATTAAGCAAGATCTGTCAATCTATATGTCTCAGAACCAAAATTTGATACAATTGAATTTTGAAGCTTAACTTCATACAACATAGAGTACCTAGACATATAACCTGTGTGATGAAACTCAGACCCGAATTCAAATGTCCTGACTAATGAGCGCAAACTTTCCAGGCTATATACTGCTTCTGTGACTGGTGAAGGTAAGACACACATAATGGAGGAATATTTTTAAAAATGAGAAAAGGACTTTCTCATCCATTATCTCATTTGCTCTTCTCAGCAAAACGGTGAGACAAGCAGGCCAAGAACCAGGCTCATTTTATAGATAATAGAAATTTGTCTCAGAGGAGTTAAATGAGTTGCTGTTGTGAAAGAGCTAGGGCTCACAACTAGATCTAATTTCCTGTCTACCAAATCCTAATCATTATCTAAGAAATTTGGAAGTCACCTGCCTTTTGCTTTTCCCTGTCACTCAACTGCGAATACACTCTTCTTCAAGGAAAGCTAAGGTCTAATGAGGAACTTTGAGGTATTACTGAACAAAACAAGTTCTGAGTTAGAAATGATAGAGAAATGCAAAGGATGAAAACAGGAAGTTCTCTGAAGAGATGTAAAGGGAGTACTTCATAGACTCCTGGTGTTTCGTCAGTGAGTCTCTAATGTGTTTTAGACAAAGAGGCTCATGTCTGATGACAATGGAACAAACAAGTCAAGGATATGTTGCACTGGCCTTTGCCGTGGATAGGTAGAGGGTGAGATGACAGTAGTGAAAAACACTGAAAAAGCTTCAGAAAACCATTTACGTAACACCAGCTATGCAAAGTAATTAGGAACAGAGAGCCTAAAGAGAATAATGAGGGAAGGGCTGTTTTGATGGCTTGGCCTTTTACTGTTTGATGTTCAAATATCATGTAATTGGGGCGATGATAGGTTGAAATCATTCACTAATGTTAAATAATTAACGTAAGACCACTTTGGATATTTATATTAATAGTGCTAATAGTGACAATTTATGCTCTCTCCAGCCTTTCATCTGAGATCAAAGTTTATTAAAAGCCCTAAACAAACTTCATAAACACTGTGTAAGTAGAATTAGAGTCAGTATGCAGATGCATAAAATAAAACAGATCCACTGAGGCACTGAGTATCTCTGAGCAAGCTCAAGACAGAGCTAGTAATGTGAATGAGGGGCATGCCAACTCTTTTCTTCAAAATGCAAAAGGAAGAAAACCAGTTCAAAGGTGCTTTATAAAACTCTATTTACCGATAAGTTGAGGGCATATTCTGATAATCCCGCATATGGTCCAGGAGTGTCAATGCCCTACGTGTAAGTCCACTTATTGTCCTGCTCAAGGAAGATACGGGATCTAGCTGTTGACTTCCTTCCCCTTCATTCTTCACATTCACTAGACACTTGTCAAGTGTTCCTTACTCATGTCTTCATTACTCTGAAGAGTCACAAGAGTATGTGGAATGGAAAGAACACTGTGTTACTCAACAGGCACGTGAATCCTAGCCCTGGTTTTGCCACACTTGGCAATTCATAAACTTCTCTGGCCTGCAGGATGAGGGGTTTTGAAAAGGATCTCCAAGACTCCTTCCAGTTGGAATGTTATCTAAATTGTGAGAGTCACGGCAGCAGCAGGGACCTACTCTGCTGTATACCTGGGAAATTAGAGAGGCGCGGTAGGGATTCAACAAGTACCTGTTATATAATATCCTATGATTAAATCAAGTAATTGTTTGATAGCAACTATTGGTAGGTAGGTCAGAAATCTTGAAAACCAGAATTTTCATTCTTCCTGGATTAGACCAGAACCTGTTAGGGAGGCGGGGGCATAGGGGAGGGTTCCAGATGCCACCTAGCCCAGCCCAATCATTAAAAAAAATAAGAAAGCTGAAATTGGGAGAGGTTAAAAAAGTTGTCCAGGGTCACGTGCCTGGCCATGATAGAAATATGACCAGAACCTGGCTTTTCTGACTCTGAATCAGATGCCATTTTTACCATATCATCATCCCTTAAACTAGGCAGATAGTAATTTTCAGCTGAAACTTGTCTGTATTTGCTAAAATTAGACGCACGTAATGAAAATCTCCCAAACCAGCTTTTTATTTAAAAGCTACTTCAAACCTGTAAGATACACTACCCCCACCAGCTATACATTATGGGTATAATACCAATATTTTGTTTTATAGTTAAGGTAGGATCTTAAAAAAAAAAACAAAACTTAATACACTATTACTTTGAGGTTTCACCCCATGTGTTCTCTTAAAGAAAACAGAAAGCATTTCTTATACGTATTATATTTTTCAGAAAGATGTTTCCATTGTGTTTTGTAATATACCCTCACATTATCTTCACTATATAAAGCAAGAACTTCTTCTCGAGAATGCGCTATGTTATTGGTAGTATTTAGGGCAGGGCTAGGAAACACACTGTCCAGCAAGGCAGTTACACAGGCACTATGACTACTTATCAGCATCAGATATGAAGCTGTCAGTCTGACCTCCAAACACTGAGCAATTTGATAACATTCAATTCTTCTGCTGGTGCAGCCGCATTCATTACATACTTTCTCAATGACACTTTCCCTATGTCACCGTGTTTATGAGAAATGTGACAGTGCTGTAAGAAACCATTTTTTGCAGGCCGAAGGAAGTCTTACGTTTTTAAATTGGTCATCACCTTTTGCCACAAGGTTGCAACTCTGAATAAACAGCCTATTTGTTTGAGTAGCGTTTTCTTCCTTTGACCTTAAATACAGTCATGCTTTAGAAATTTAACCCTTTGAAGATGACCCCATTATTGGAAAACATACATATTTTAATACTGGCTAATGCAGAAAACAGGCTCTGTGTTTTGGGACAAGGTGGCGAAAGGAGAATGTCTAGATTGTTTCAACAAAGATCCCTCATGAGAGATTCATGAGGATATTTCCGTTTGCCCTCAATGCGAATATACAGAAGGTAGACTAACATTAGAGCAGTGGGAAACTTGGCAGAACGGGCTAGGACAGGGTTTGTGCAAAAACTTTTTCCGGTTTCAGTTTGAATGGGTTCCCAGGAAGTGTCAAGTTTGAACAAATCCAAAATTTTACAATGTAGCTCAGCCAAAACTGCTGAGATTCACCTGATTCTGGGTCAAAACTGTACAGAGCACACTGCGTTTTATTTGGTGTAAAGCCAACTTGACTGAACCTTTCAGGCAACTTCAATGAGAGGCTCATAGGCTTGGCAAAACCAAAAATGAACCTAGCTTGATCTTCGGTTTTGAAACAGCAAGTTCTGGCTTTATAAAGAGATAAAGGCAAGTTTTACTTAGCTTTAAGATTCTTACAAATACTTAGAAGAAGCACTGCAAATAATTAACAGTTATTTGGCCAGATTTACATACTCAAGTCGGTTACTTCCTGAGCTTAACCAGGACACTTCGGTAAGTACGTTAACTCTATTGGCACCATATATTCCTAAGGGCCGTAGAGCTGAATTTGGTGTTCTAACAAAGAATAACGGTGCTTCTTCAACAACTTATGTGCCTGGAGAGTGGATCGCACAAGTAGCAGGAGGAAGGACAACCAGTGCTGGCTCCAGGTGGGAAGGAGAGAATTCGAAGTAAAAACCCCAGTTGTCTACTGTAATGGCGGAGATGTGCAGGGCGAGCATACAGCGTTACTGGGTAACTTCCACAAAGACACACTGCCATTCTCTTGTTCTCTTGGACACCGAGGTCTTGCAGACCAACTGGTGTGCATCGTTCACATCTGTTACCACTACTATTACCTGAATGAATCCTTTCGAGGTGTGCTAAAGGCTCCAACAGTCTTTTAAAAATAAAAGCCATATTTCTAAGAGTTTTCCACTATTTTGTAATTTTTCCCAAAATAGGTAAATTTATGTATATATTTCTCCATGTTGCTACAGATTAGGATTTATCCTGTAAATTATATCATCTCTTCAAGTATACACTGAAAGCAAGGGAGATTGGATTGTTCTAGGTCACTTGGATTTGAGAAGCTGATTAAACGCTGACAAATGACAGCCATATAATTATGCATTTGCTCTAAGTCGATGATTTTCAAAATTTTGAATAAATGCCCTCTAAGTAATTTTTTAAACTATATACTTCCCTGGCCCCCTCCCCCGCATACATTTCAAAGTTTTCTGAATGTTTCCATCATAAACTTAGGTAGTTGCAGAGGATGAAATTTCTGGAATATTGCAACTACTGACATTTTCAAATAAAACTCTTATATTACTCATATAAACGTAGCCAGCAAACTTTAAATACTTCAGTAATTTGTTACCACCATTTATCCACTGACAAAATAACTAAATTAGATCCTCTTTAAAAGACAGAAATTTTATATTGTTCCTTTGCCCTTTGAATTTATTTCCCATCTATTTTCCCCAACAGAGTTTTCTCCTAATATAAAATATATTTATGTTTGGAAATCTTTTTTATTGGTTATCCTATCATACTTCATCCTTCTCTGGAACAAAAATGTATATAGAAAGAAAAGTTGATTTTTAAAATGCCCTGAGACCATAATGCTCTGAGGGTTATATATTTTTATAGATTGAATTATTATAATTAAGTATATTAAAATTTTTGAGAAAAAATATTAAATGTAAAATGTATAAAGATCCCAAAGCTTCCAAAAGCATATCCCTTAATGGATGGATACTGTCTCTTTGTCTTCTCCTGTACTCAATTAGCTCATGTATCCACGGCTAAGTGCTAACTGGTGTTTATAAGACAAGGTTCCATTTCACTTCTATTTCTTTTTTGTTTGTTTGTTTCTATAGATTTAATCACTGAAAAATCTTGTTCACATAAAAAAGTACATGAGAATGAAAGTGGTTTTGTTATAACCATGTCACTCGGTTGCCTTCCTGGTTTTATGGCAAAGATTACATAATGATCTGTCATCGAAAATTAATTTGAATGATCTATCAGCTTGATTGGGTCCTCTTTCAATTTTGTTGAAAGCAAAGAATTAGAAAGCACTTGACTTGCCAAAGGACTGTAATGTAGTTATTAAAGTCATTCGCTTTCCGTTTTGGAAGGTATGTGAAAGAGGCTTTATTTACTAAGACTTATCAAATGACTACAACTGCTTTTTCACTTAGAGGCATTTCACTGAATTCTACATATGCAAAAAATATTAAGAAAACTAAAAATCTTATTAATGTTAATACCATTCTCTCGGTATACATTTTTAATACTTTTGTTTTAGGGGTGCCTGGGTGGTTCAGTAGGTTAAGCATCTGACTCTTGATTTCGGCTCAGTTCATGATCTCATGGTTCATGAGTTCAAGCCCAGTGTCAGGCTCTGCGCTGATAACACGGAGCCTGCTTATGATTCTTTCTCTCTTTCTGCCCCTCCCCGGCCTGGTTAGGATTCTCTCTCTCTCTCTCTGCCCCTCCCCTGCTTATGCACATGCACACACGCACACTTTCCCTCTCTCAAAAACAAACTTAAAAAAATACTTTTATATTAGCATTACACATATTTTCATTAAAACCCTAGAGCTGCAGATTGCCAAAGCTAGTCCTTATGTCAAACCGATCAGCCAGATTGGGCTAACTTTCTGGCAGGAAAAAAAGTCTGATGTGATTTTTCAATTCTATAAAATGCGTTAATATGCTCTGTGACAACCACGTTTTGAATTATAATTCTAAGACAGATAAATAAATAAGGCATGGAGCCAGGCCAAAGTTTGTCGCCGGGATGAAAGAAGACACTTTCGATGACTTCTGTCCAACACTCAATTTTGTTCTCAGGAGCTATATACTCTGATTATAGTAGGATGCTAAAAGAGGTGAAGTCAAAAATAAAATTGTCATTATTCCCCTACAACATCAATCAACAATATACATCAATTTCAGAATATATATTCCCAAAGGGGCACCTGGGTAGCTCAGTCGGTTGGGCGTCTGACTTCGGCTCAGGTCATGATCTCACGGTTCATGGGTTCGAGCCCCATATCGGGCTCTGTGCTGACAGCTCAGAGCCTGGAGCCTGCTTCAGATTCTGTCTCCCTCTCTCTCTGCTCTTCCCCCACTCATGTCTCTCAAAAATTAAATAAACACTAAAAAAATTAAAAAAATATATATATTCCCAAAATCACATATATCTAATAAAGAGCCTTATCAAAAATAAATGTATGACTAACAAGGACAAGAAGCCTTACCTGAGAGACTTGATTAGAGAAGGCTTTGAACGTATCAAAATCATAAAGCGCCCCATGTTTGGCACCTCGAAGTGTCTCGTGGAACCCTGCATGGGTGAAGGGTAAACCTTTCTTTTGTACAGGGGGAGGAGGTTGTTAGGAAAAGTAAGGTGACCTCCTCAGGCAGGGTCATTTTTGGACTCCGCTTGAATAACTGGGGTTATTGACGCCAGTCTGAAGACTCTAACTCACCAGCTATCTCTAAACATTACCCTCAGGGGACAGCATTAATCATTTTGTCATAAAATTATATATATATATAAAAAGGTCTGTTAACATGTTTCCATTTCCTGTTTTTTTTGTTGTTGTTGTTTTGTTTTGGGCGAAATGTGTCAGAGACACAAAAGAGTACATAAAACATATACATGCAGTTTGAAGAAAATTGACAATTCTTTGTGATTTCAATTAGCATTTCCCTGTTTACTAATGAAGCTGAATATATTCACATATTTCTTGTTCAACTGAAATGCTTGCTCATGTCTTTTACTCTCTTTTTCTTTTCTTTTTTCTTTTTGAAATCTAGGTTGTTTATCTTTTTCTAATTGCTTTGTTGGCAATAAGATTAAGATACAAATTGATTCGGATACAAATTGCTACTCAGCTATATATATTTTGCCACAAGTATATTTTAAGTGTGGCTTTTCTTTTCACTCTTTTTATATTGTCTTTTGACTTACAGAAGTTCTTCTTCTTCTTTTTTTTTTTTTAGCCAAAGTGTGAGCAGGAGAAGGGCAGAGAGAGAGGGAGACACAGAATCTGAAGCAGGCTCCAGGCTCTGAGCTGTCAGCACAGAGCACGACGCGGGGCTCGAACTCACAGGCAGTGAGATCATGACCTGAGCCGAAGTCGGCCACTTAACCGACTGAGCCACCCAGGCTCCCCAGAAGTTCTTCATTTTAATGTGGTCACTCAGTCACATCTTTTAGGATCTATGTTTTCAGTGTCTTTCCCCCTCCAGAAATCCTTCAAAGTCCCGAGATCATAAAGATATGAAACCATGCTTTGTTTTAAAGTTTTGCATCTGAGATAGGGGATCGATTTCATTTCTCCTAGATCACCAATGGAAAAGTCCCTCCTCATTCCCCTGATCAGTGATGCCAGCTGTATCAGACGTCACGTTTCCACGTACACATATTTCTGTTTCTGGGTAGCAGATTTGATTACACTGGCCTATTTTTATATTCCTGTGCCAAGACTATGCTACCTGAATTTTCATAGCTTTAATAAGATTTCATATATATTAGGAAAACTACCCCCAACTTGCTCATCTTCAGAAGTGTCTTGGCTATTCCAGAGTATCTTCTTTAGGAAGAACTTGCATTTTTGCTACTGTTGTTTGATTTTTTCCTATATATTTTGTATTTTTTGTTACTTTTGTACCGGTACACTTTTAGCTACATTTTCTTAGTACTTGTTGCTGGATTTAGAAAGAGACTGGACTTTCTTAAACTCTATTTTTCTTAACTATGAATTCCTAGAACTTTTCATATAGACACTAACACTATTTGCCAACAATGATTGTTTCACTGCTTTGGCTAGGACCGCACACACAGTATCTAACAGAAGATGTGGAATGGGGCACCCTTTCCTTGTTCCCGGTCTTAAAGGACTTTCAAAACGCTAAGATAATGTTTGTCATTGATTTTTTTTCATATGACTTAGATTCAGTAGATTCCCTTCTAAGTTTGCTAAACAGTTTTTGATAATGATAATGATATGGGAATAAATGCTTCTTATTCATCCACTGAGATGATCTTACTAAATTTATTTCTCCTTAATCTGTCATATGGGGAATTACATTGACTGATTTCCTAATATTAAACCAAGTCTGAATTCCTGGAATAAGCCCAGTTTGTTCATGATGAATTATCCTTTGAATACATTCCTGGATTTATTTTGCTAATATTTTGTGTATAATATTTTTGCATCCATGTTAATGCGTGAAAAGTCCCTTAATTTCCCTTATTTATACTTTCTATGTCTGGTTTTGTCTCCAAGGTTATGCCAACTCATAACGAGTTTGGCATGTTCCCTCTTCTTCTAGTTTCTGGAAGAGTTTTTGTAAAATTAAAATCATCTGTTCCCACAATATTTGGTAGAACTTCTCTAAAAAAATTATTTGGGCTTGGTGGCCCTTTCTGGAGAAAATCTTAATTGATTAAAAATTCTTGATGAAACTTTTTATTATTTTTAAAAGTTTACTTATGGTACTATTCATGTTATTTCTCCTTAATTCTGGAAAATTGCGTTTTTTTTTCTGGGAATTTAGTTATTTCTCCTAATGTATGATTGCAAAATTATTCACAATATCCTGGTATGTGGTTAAATTCTCAAATAGCTATAGTAATATCCACTTTTTAAATTCCTAATATTATTCATTTGTACCTTCTCTCTTTTTTTCTCCATTGGTCATACTGGGTATTGGTCATTTTATTCTTTTTAAACAACCATCTTTACTTTCCTGGCCTGGCATATTACATGTTTGCTTTCTATTCATTATAATCGTTTCTCTATTTTTTTTCTTTCTTTCATTTTTTTTCTTTTTTTTTTTTAGGTTTTTTTTGTGCCACCCTTTTAATTTCTTATGCTGGGTGGTAAGCTCATTAATTTTTTATCCTTCTTTACTGACATAAGAAGTGAGCATGAAGTTGCCTCACTACTTTTGCCGTGTCGCGCACATTTTATAACAGCGTTACTATTATTACTTGCTTCCATATATTTCATAACTTCTACTCTAGTTTGTTTTCTGACCTTGAGTGGTTTAGAAGTTTACTTTGAAACTTCCAAAAGTCTGTGGCTTATCTGGTTCTCTTTTTAAATCCTAGAGCTAGTTATAATCATGCCACTAAATTCTGGCCCAAGGAAATGGACAGAAATAGTATGTTCAAATTCTAGTTTCTACTAAAGGGAAATTTCCTGCTCTCCCTTCCTTTCTCTTGTCTCATTACAATGCAAATCTAAGGGCTGGAGGTGGTCACAGACATCTTGGATCAGGAGCAGGAAGTAATACATGGAGGACAGTAGAGCAAAAAGACCGAAGAAGCCTGGATTCTGACCCCATATCTGCCACAGACACTGTATATTTGGCTGGTCACACAAGAGAGAAATTAGTTTCTATCTTGCTCAACCCACAATTATTTTTGAATTTCTCTGTTAACCAAAGTCATGCTTAATTCTAATACGAAAGTATGAGAATATCGTGGGATTAACAGATAGGAAACTAAAGACAAGTTTGAGAGTTGTCATGAAAAACTGAATTTATACCTCTAAGCGGAACTGTCTTACATTCCTTTTAAGTTTCCTCAAATGACTCAGACTGTATTGTCTCTAACTCCTCTTCTTCACCCTTGACTTCCTGCTACTAAGTTCACTAATTCCCTTCCCTAAATAAGGGCATCCATTTAACCCTGCCTTTTTGGTACCAACGGCCCAATCCTCATTTTCCAAGCACGTTTCTAAATGTGGCTTACCTTCGACATGCACTTCCCCTGTTCCTACCTGCAATCTCACCACTGCCCTCTATCCTGCATCCTACTGGGACATTTGGCTCTCCGCACATGACATCTGCCATGCCACAAGCCCTGAGTTAAAACCATTTTATGGGGCACTGGGGTGGCTCAGTCAGTTAAGTGTCAGACATGGGCTCAAGTCATGATCTCACGGTTCGTGAGTTCGAGCCGTACATCGGGTTCACTGCTGTCAGCACAGAGCCCGCTTCAGATCCTCCGTGCCCTTCTCTCTGCCTCTCTCTGCTTCGCTCTCTCAAAAATAAGTAAAACATTAAAAAAGATTTTATGCTCCTTATAAATGCTAAATATAAATAAATAGCTGTGCTACCACTTTAACTCTCTGAATAGTAGATAACTGATAGCAATGCAAATGAGTCTTGTTCATAGACGTGCAAATGAATGTTGTCTGGGGAGTTTCAACTGATTTCCTTCCTCCACTATGGAAGAAGCCAGTTTTGCATCTATTTTAAAAGCATGTAGGAACTCTAGTGCCGCCTACGTATGTGTGGTTCTTTGCTCCTTTAAGTAAGTTTTAACATTTTTATTCATTCTCTCATTAATTAATGAGTTAAATACTCATTTGTCGTGACTTCATTTCATATTTGTTTGAGTCGTGATTTCATAATTTTACTTTTTTTGCAAAATAGTCTTTTAACAAACCCTTTGGTTCCTTACTCTCTTCAACGTTTAATTACAGCCCCGACATAAATGCCTTCTCTGGCTCTTTCTGCCTGACCCTGATTCTCCACTTTCAGAGGTGACTCTAATCTCCTCCATCACGTCCTCAAAGTACAAAATCCATGGTTTTTCTGAGAACCTGGACCACGATGATGTCTTATTTTATTATATTTTTTCTTTACAAAAGCTCCTTCAAAATGCATTGTGTTTCCTTCATGTAGGATAGACAATGTATCTTCATTTTTCATCATTAATTTATTTACATGTAAGTAACTTCTCAATTCAAGTACAAATTCCTTTGGCGAACTGATTACAGTTTTTTCCCTTTTCTCCCCCAGTGTCCACACGGTGCTGTATATAGTACCCGATAAATATCCGCTGCTATGCCTCATCCATGGCCCATCAGCTGGGGCTCTCAATCAAGACTTTTTTTCAGGTAATTACTTAGCTTTATTTGGGGAATCAGCCTGCTCTATTTTGGCTAAGAGTTGGTTCCTTCCTAAAAAAATTCACATTAAACTTTAATGAAGATCATAAGAAATTTTGTGAAACACTGAATAAAGCTTAACCCTAATAAAAAAGGCTAGGGGAAAAAAAATAAATTGATTTGCTTCTGGGGAATTTTTTTTCCTTCAACTAATAGACTGGTTCTGTGTATACCCGTATACCCTTATGTGAGTGTCACATATGTATAGTTTGACATTCATTCTTTCATTCTACAAATGTCTACCGATTGTCCAGTATATATCAGGAATGTTTGATAGGCCCTGGGATGCATTTGCAAGTAAAATGTAGTTTCTAATCCAAGAAGCCTACATGCTAGTGAAGAAGGAGAGGGAAAAGTTGAGGAAGAGGAGGGGAAAGACACATGATCCTGACATAAGCATTTAGATCACGGGGGACAAGCCAACTCAAGTTGCTCATTATGATGAAAAGACCATCTTATTTTCAGGTATTATAACTACTGAGCCTTTAAAATCTCCTAATGAAACAATGAAGTCTCGAACTTTTGCATATTTGTATCACCAGAATATACACCCCATGTCCAATACCTTATGCAAATACCAACCCAACCAAATGGAGACCACCAACACTGTTCTAAGGTTTAAGTGCTAAGGTGTGAGAGAATGATAAATGATCTTGAGATTATTGCCAGCATATTTGATTTTATGAACTATAAAACACTTTACCAGAGGAATAATCTACCAAGTATATTAAATCTGCTGCTTATAATGCCTTATGAAGTCAAAGGACTTCATAATATTTGAGCATTAACATTATTACTGAGCATTTTCATTTTTACGGTTTTACTTATGATAATTATTTCAAATTAAAACCATCCTGAGAAAACTGCCACTGTAAAAAACCTCGTCCATTTAATCAATTTTATTTTTCTCATGATGACTTTTTATTTTTACCTTTATTCCTAAAGGAACACTTAGAATAAGGTACTTATTAAGATCGTGCTCCATAGTACTTTTAGCAAAGAGATTATATAAATAAAAAAGTCTAACAAATACTAATAAAAGTTATAGGTTTTGGTTGCTGTTTGTATAATTTTCAGTTTTGCATGGCATATTCGTATAATTAAACTGATTAAATAAGAAATAATAAGCAATTACATAATAACCTAACATCTGTTTGGCCCTAAACATGGTCAGATATATTTTCTCTCTTAATTCTCACAACTTGATAAAATAAGTTTAATTATTATTAATTTCATCTTTATAGATGAAGGAATCAAGAAACAAGTGATGTGCTAAATGTTGTATAATAAGTGGCATTTTATATGCTGAACCCAACTCCTCAGACTCGAAATTTCTATTTTTGTTCATACTTTTAAAAAGAGAGTTTAATTCACAAGCCAAATCCTGCTGGCAAGACACTTGCTAGGGGTAAGTAAAATATATGTGGGAGAACACTAGACATTTATTCACCTACAATGTCATCATACTGAACCTGAGAAGGTCAGTGTAATTTCCAAATGGCCCAGTGAAATCTAAGGCATAGATTATTTACCCACTAGGGTCTGGACACTGTCAATCAAAATCGCTTGCTTACACGGGACTAAAATGTGCCCCACTAGCATCTCTCCATTCCTCGCACTCACGAAACAAATATTTTATTCTTTATTGGCCACATTGTTTAAAGGCTTCTTTTTTCCCCCTGTTCATTAAAAACATAGAAAGAAAAAATAAAAATCACCACTAGTCGCAAGCCGCGCTTAATATTTTGTGTACTTGCTCTCTGAGTCTTTCTTAACGCAAAACATTCAATATTTGCATCACAAGTGTCTCCATATACCTTTATATACTACTCCCCCCTCATGCACATGTAACAGCATGGCAACATTTACTTTGTAAAAATATGACTTTTTATGGCTGAAAATCTTTCATTGTGAGGTGGTACCATGATTTATTTTACCATTCTTACAATACACAGGGTTTTTCTTATAAAAAGGTTTATTTATAAAAGTAGTATAATGTTTTATAAAACTTGACAAAATAAAGAAAGGAATGAAATCACAGCCCTACCTATTGTCTAACAAGCCGCTGATGAGTTTTGCTTCGTTTCTTCTCTTCTTTCTTCATACGCCTATCATTACATGTTATTATTGAAGTAAACACAATTTTATTTTTTATTTGTCTTCTATGACAAGCCCTTTCCATGACCATAGTGGCATGCTGGGTGGAAAGCCCACACTTTATCCATCCATTTTTTACTGTATTGTTTTTACTCTATTGTCAAATGAGAAGTTGTCCCTTTTTCCCTAAAATCATTTAAAATAAATCCTTTTAAATGAATATTGCAGGCGTATCGTCTTTACATTCACGCACCTTAAGAAATGTATTCCCTAATACTAGATTCCTGCAAGTAAGAGTATTGAGAAAAAGACTGACCAGATTTTAACATTATTTGGGTAGCGGTGAAAACAACGTACAAAAATCCCGAGGTTGACTACGAGGACCTCAAAGTATAAGCAGGATCCCTATCCCCACTTCTTGTCAACGAGTTCTTTTAGTGACTGGGAAATACAGAAACAAATAGATAGGATATTGATTATATTTAAACTAATTATGTTTTCCATAATTTAGGACATCTTGGTATCATCATTCTTGAGAGAGCAAGTGACCACTTAAATATGCACATTTTTGTTTTGTCTGTTATTTTCATTTTAAAGGTCTGTATCCACCTACCTTTCAGGTATAGTTTAGCTTAGCCTCTCCTCTTTGACTCCTAAATGTAGTTTTAGAAGTGATTTCTGGAACTGCTTCTTTGGGTGGGAGCAGGGCGGGGTGGGGGGGTGCTCTGAAATCCACACCAAGAGAGAGCAGTAATTCTGACAGAAGGAGAAAGAAAATGCCCCAACTTACCGTTTCTAATGCATTTACACGGTCCTGCAAATAAAGCATAATATATAATTATAAAAACAAAGCATTAAAAGTCACTTCAAGTTTACTTAACTTTCAGAATTTCTGTTTATCTTCCACTGGTAATAATGTATTTAAAAATATAAAAAAATGAAAAGTCCTATTCAGGATGATTTCTACAATAGAAACAGTCATGAAAGAATCACTCTAGTTCTTATCTCAGCTAGTGTTAGGACTACAAGACTTAATTTAACAGTAAGTATCATAAATTCAGATATAATTACTAAATAGAATACTCACGCATTGGTAAAGTTATTGATCTAAAGATTTATAAATATTATATACACTTGAATATATAAACAACTAGACAATAGTAGTGATATACAAAACAAAAGGACTATAGCACACATATCAGCTCTCAGGTATACAGCACAAAGTATGATTTGGAAAGTAAAGTTCAGACATAAGAATAACTTCATCGATCAAAATTAAGAAGTAATTTGTTAACTGAAAAACTACAGGAAAAATAACGAGAAAGGTCTATCACATGCTGGAACCCAGATGGGCCTTCCTCATCTGTAGCATCTTAGAAGTTTTATAGAAATCTTAGTTTTAAAAAAGGGTCACTGGCGATATGACTTAAAAAGCTGAATGACAGGGGCGCCTGGGTGGCTTAGTCAGTTAAGCGTCTGACTTCCGCTCGGGTCATGATCTCATGGTTCGGGAGTTCGAGCCTCAAACTGAACCCTGCATCGGGCTCTGCATTGAGGGTGTGGGGCCTGCTTGGGGTTCTCGCTCTCCCCCTCTCTCTCTGTCCCTTCCCCCATGCTTGTGCCAGTGCATGTGCTCTCTCAAAAAAAAAAAATAAATAAAGTTAAAAAAATGCTACATGATTAAGTAAATGGTTGCGTTCTCAAACCAACAGCTTATATTTTCTCAACTCTTTTCAGAGATGACAGCTACACAGAGGAAGTCTTTACCAGACTGAAAAAATGCTGGATTTGAGAGAGGAGGGTCTGAAGACTTAGGAAAATAGAAAGCCATCTTTTTTAGGAAGATCAAGGTCACTTTTCTTCCTTTTCTCTCATTTTACCCAGTGGGAGGAGATGTGTGAAATCTGGATTTCTTTTTTGCGTAATCAAATGAGTCATTTGTCCTAAGAGGCAAAGGGGCAACTGGTATAGAGAAGCTACTCAGCTCAGGTCTCTTGTGGTCCTACAGGGACCCACATGGACCCAGGACACACAGGAGCAGCAAGAACTTGGCGCTCACTGCCCAACTCCCGGCCTCACTTAACACACGGGGAGGCCTTGCCTTTGAGGACTTCTGGGATCCGATCCCCAACCCTCAGATTGGGAAAACGAGTTGAACATTTCTATGGGTTAAACATTTGGCTATGTGGGTACAAGTTAAATGAATATATTATGCAAAAGCAGCCCAAAGCAGACTGTTCTTAGCAATATAATCTGTTTAATTGCATTTTGTTGGCATACTGGAGAGAACCTCACCCTCGCCCCCATAATTTTTGTGAAATAACTGCTGTTTTGTTGGTGACTTGTGTACCGTCACTTTTGAATGCTTCATAATAAATGCATATAATAATGCCTCAAGGGGGCTTTGATCTGTTGTTCCAGGCGTCTTATTCACAGTGCATCTGGGACAAAACCATTCAGCAATGCTTTATCATCCTTTGCAGATTGAACAGAAGCCCTCATTAGATACCTTATAGAGACAGAAACAGCCTTTGGGCAGGATCACATTTATATGAACCATCTTGGTAGCCTCAAAAATATTTACGGCCACTATTTGGGCCTTCAATTTTCCCCATACCACATATTTATGGGCTCATGGTGTTCAGGATTAGCACATTTTAAAAGAATACAGACAGCTAGTTTTAAAAGCACACACACAGCTAGTTTGAAATCAGAGATTTCATATGATGTCAAAATAGCAGAATTAAATTTCGTCTCTTCCAATTCAGATCTCGGTGTTTGGCAAAGATAAACTGATATAATTTATATACTGGTGTCTTCGCTTTACTTGAATATTTGTTACAAGATAAAAAAAAAATAGGCACTGTCGTGGACTGCATGTTCATATCCTCACAAAATTCACGTGTCGGAAACCCAATCTCCAATGCGATGGCTTCTGGAGATGTGATCTTTCACAGGTAACGAGGTCATGAGGACTCTGTCCTCATGATGGGATCAGTGCCCTTATAAGAAGAGACAGGAATGTCTGCTTCTCTTTCTGCTCTCTGCCACATAAGGGCATGATGGGAAAAGGTGGCCGTCTACAAGCCAGGAAGAGGGCCCTCACTACGGACAGAATCTGCCAGCACCTTCATCTTGGACTCCTCACCGCCCAGAACTATGAGAAACGTTTGTTGTTTCAGCCAGCCAGTCTGTGGTAATTTGTTAGAGCATTCCATGCTAAGATACGGGCTTAGTCTTTCAGACTCTGAACACGATTGGTCAAAGAAAACTCCATTTTGTTAAAATAGAAAGATGAATCAATGATTTACTTCAGTGCAATTTACTTAGGTCTTTTCATCTAAAACCCACTTCATTCTAAACTGAACGTACCGAGACAGCTTTCTATGAAAAATGTAATATGTTACCAAAATGAGAAAATTAGGGAAACAGACAATTCAGTTCGTTAACCTGAATTTAAATAATTCAATTCGCCAATCAACAGCGGCTAATAGAATAGCAGCCATCGCTGCCAATTAGTGAGCCTGGTCTAAACTGGAGAGCTGTTTGGTCTTAACTGTGGGCTATAAATGAAAAAGAAACTACTCCTCGTCTTTATGAACTCACTAACTTGCTTTGAAAATTTCAGAAATGCTTTCTGAAAATTTAAACGTTTGACTTCTTTTTTGGCAGATAAGATTAGTTATTATAATTCTGTATATAAAAAAATTAGGCTACTGCAAGTATTTATTCTCAAACAAAATATTTTCACACTTCCTCTCATGTTCTTAGTAAAACAGAGGTAACTTAAGCCAGTGCTGCGGCCCTGACGCAGCCCATGAAACGAATGCCACTGTATGTCTGAGAACGGACATGTAACTACACCACAATAAGTCATATTCATCTTAACCTCTCCCACTCTCACCGGAAGTGCGGCCACAGTGTTTTGTTGTTGTTGAATAATCTCCAATTTTCATTTCAACGCGGTTTACCTTCAAGTCTAACCTGAAGGCTCAACACTCGCCCCCCTTCCCCAGTGTGAACACATACTTCCACACTTGGATTCTGAAAAGGAAAGTACTGGGGCATTACGAGGAGGGTTAGAAGGTGGGAGGGGCCGGGAGAGGAAACGGCCTCCAGAAATAGTGAAGCTACTCTCACTACAGTCATGCTGTTTCAGGTGGTTTTGATATAGCAGTGGTTCTTACTTTTGAAGTCAGGAACTTTGAAGCAAACTTGATCTTCTCCCCAGGAAAATGGACATTATCCCCAACACCCACATAATTCTGCACACACTTTTAGGAGAACTGCAGACTCTCAGGGACCCACCGGTGGGCCTTCAAGTCCTTTTACTCCAAACAAAAACACTTGAAATAAGCTGTAAGGATATTATATAAATAAATTATTCTATTAAGCTGAATCCATTCATTTCTCATGCGTGAAGTATTTCTGAATAAATAACACTAATAACAAGGAAAGAAACAACTGGGAGTGAAAGGTTAAACAAAAAACAAAGAAAAAAATTCCTTCAATATTTTGAAGAAAAAAGTTCTTGGGAAAAAAAACCCCGTTTGGTTGATACTGACTTTTTGTGACTGGCTAGTCGCCTTTCCACTATTCTTTCATTTTATCTAAGGGGGGCGGGGAAGTCTAAGAAACACCTAACATGGCAACAATTATTTAATGTTTACTCTGAAAGATTATACATGTCGTCCCTGCATAGTCATGGAGCTCCAATGTGAAGTGGTAGCTATTTTTAACAAAGTGAATATTTCATACGATTTCTGAGTATCAATAATCCTGCTAGACAACACACTATAATTCATTCTAGCTTGACAGATCAAGAAGGGAGAGGCATATGTACTGTAAAAACATGTACTTTAACTTTTGAAGATGAGGGCAGTAACCTGCCTTGAGCTGTATATATTCCTTTGCTACGTGGTTACAATGGGTTGGTTGTACATTGGAATTTATGACTGAAACAAGGCAAATTCATTAGCATCACTGGAGATGAGAAAATATTTGCAGGCTAAATCAGGAAATGAGTGCTATATAGATCGCAGGTCTCTGAATCCCTGATCATGAGCAGTTTATTTGATTCTTCCACACCAATCGGACACTTTGATTCGTGTATGCCATCTAAGAGATGAATTAGAGGTCTTCTAGGTCTAAATGAGAGTTTTGCCTCTGGTAAGTATAATTGAACAGGCCTGTTTGTGACCATATCACAATAATGCGATATTTTCCAAAAATGCTTTACATATATCCATTGGCATACGAAAACGCACAATAATGCTGTAAGAATATAACAAGAGTCTCTCATTCTTCAGAGTGTAAGGATCTGTAACAGTATAGAGCAATTCTGGAAACTTCCCTAGGACTGTAGGGTCATAATGGATGAATAATTTTCAAAAAGCAAAGATCCTCAACGGGGCTCCCTCCACTACTGTTCTAAAAGCAAAAAGCCTCTCTTCTGAAAGAAAAATACACTTGGCTTCACCCAGAGAGACCACTGTGTGGCATTTTTCCTATCAAGGTTAACTCTATTTTATTTATTTATTCATTTATTCATTCATTCATTCATTCATTCATTCATTCATTCATTCTATTGTTAACTCTATGTAATCAATACTCACACTTTACCTACTACTTCCTATATAAATTATATAAGATGAAATACAAATATCTGCATTTTTTTCTCTATGAATTTCCATATGGTAATCCATTTTTAATAATTCAAAGGGCTCGAAATAATTTCGAATGCACTATAGTCTCTTCTAAAATTCAAGATATTAAAATGAAAGAAAAATAAAATGCTTTTATTAATCTCTACACACACACAAAAATGAGTGTTTTGGGGTGCCTGGATGGCTCAGTCAGTTAAGTGTCTGACTCTTGATTTCGGCTCAGGTCATGATCTCACTGTTCAGGGGTTCGAGCCCCGTACCGGGCTCCATGCTGACAGTGCAGAGCCTTCTTGGGATTCTCTCTCCTTTCTCTCTTCCTCTCTCTCTTTCAAAATAAATAAATAAACTTAAAAAAAAAGTGTTTCACATAGTGATTTAAAATAAATTGAAACAAAATAGCTAAAAACTGCAAACAACCTTATTGTTACCACACCAAAAAAAACCTTCAAAATACAAAATTTGACCTTGAAAACATCACACGAATCAATGATCTACACATAAAGTTGCATCTTACTAAAAGATAAAATTACTGGACACTTAAGAAAAACTTTAGAGTAAGTGGCATCAGAGGGGCTTGCGACGGTTTCCCAATCGTCCAGAGTTTGTTTGACCCATCTTTCAGAGACCCGTAGTCTATCTTCATTAATTCATTTCTCTAGCTCCTTATGTGCCCTTTTCAAATAATCGACTACAGGATCCAAAACAACAACACGAAATGCTGAAAGGAAAACCGCAGCAATGCATCAACATTTTGTCTAAAAAGCTGTCAGTAAGTACCCCCCTCAACATGCTGACTTATCCAGAGCAGCCAGTTTAAAGGGATGTATCGTTTCCTAACCTAGAGGGAGTACCCGGTAACATTCCTCGTTATCTGCTTTTCACTCGGGGTACGGCAAATCCTTGATAGAATCAGAAGCAGGATTTACGAACAGAGTCAAAATATGTGCCCCACGTCTCTGATCTAGTCTCTCATCTACTACCACTGGTCAGGATAGAGACGGGAGGCAGCCAGCTGTTCCGCAGGTTTCCTAGGCAACGCTCTGGATGCATTTTGGGTTTGCAGCCTTGTTGAGAGGCGATCACCGGCCCTTATACTTTGACACTGTTTGTGCCACTGTTTGACCTTGTTCGGAGAAGTCAGAGATGGCACTTACACCAAAGCGGCATGTGTGCGTGTGTCTGTGGGGTGGGGGAGAGGACGACATGGCAAATGGGGCTCTGTTGATTTATTTCGACAGATTTCACGCTGGAACATGCAGCTTGAGAGGTGAAGTAGGGTTTTGCTTGATGTCCCTGTAAACACTTCCAGTTGGTTGTATAAAACGAACACCAAAAACCTCTCAGATTTATCCTTTGTGTTTCAGATCACAGAGCGAAGCAATGAGGTTTCCTTTCTTTTTTTCCTTTAAAATGAAGAATCGAGTTAAGATTCCTCTTAAACACACAATATAATGTGGTTCACAGGTGCCTAGAGGTTAAGACGAGAAACCAAATACAGGGCAGAAGACACAGAACCGTCTTTCTCCCAGAACTGTGCAATTCCACGGTGAATCTGCTGGTAATGGGTAACAAGAGTTCAGTGAATGACATCTGCGCTGGGAAGAACTAAAAATTATTTGCAGATAATATAAAGGCTATGATGGTGGCTAGGTGCAATACGAATGACAACCAGTGTAATTTCAAAGATTGACTGTCCCCCGAAAAGAGATGCAGACACATGAGTTGAGTAGTAGGGGAGAAAACCAACAAGCCAGAAACCAACACACTGTATTTTCCCCCCAAAGATTTACATTAAAAAAAAATAAAGTACATGTCTCCAGTGGCGAGGTTAGTCATATATCAGCTGAATATGCTCTGAACTCTTATGCAAATCATAGTGCAGTAGTGATTATGGCATAATTTATGAGTAGGTTTGTGTCATGAAGAATTTGTGGGAAACAATAAGGTATGCTTTTTTTTTTTTTTTTTTTCCAGGGCGTGTATCTGACTGCCACCAAACATAGCTGGCCTAATGACACTCCCTGAGGCTGCCATTTCCTTTGACTCTCTCAAGGGCACACATCTCTGGGATTCTAGGTGAGGAATATTCACAAAGAAACCCACATGGAACCCACCGTCCCAAGCTCCTTCTTCCTGAATGTTTCAATCCTGGCGCTTGATGGCTGACTATCACGCAGGTCACAAGCTGAGTCATGAAATGGTACAAGCAAACAATCTACCTTGGGAATTAAATTGCTTACCTTTGAGCAATTCCAATAATCCTCATTATAATTTATGCGCAGTCATTTATTCAAGCGGTTTTCAGGAATTAAAGCACGCGGAACCTAGGGCGCTCTCACCCTCATTCCCATATTCCTTCCGTGGGCTTCAGTACAGTTACCTCTCATTGTTCTATACTAGAGAGGCTGCTGATAAGGATAATCAGACATAAGCAAATGGCTTTAAAACGATGTGTTCGGCTGACACGAGTTAGGTTTTTCCTTGCTTCCCATTCCATTTGAGTAAGATTAAAACTACTATTACTCTCCATTTCCTGATATACAAGCACTGGTAGGAAGGGGAAGGCCATTAAAGGATTTAAAGCTAACCTTAGATTATCTGTACTCTGACCATTAATGGTGCACTATTCTTAGTATCCAAGAAAACCGAGGAAAAACCCCAACAACTTAGATTCTAGTTACACTTCTGAGATGCATACCTGAAGGCTGACTTAGCCTGCACGTCCTAAAATAAAGCAGATGTATTTTGACTGTTCAGTTCCAAGTATCCTAAATATTCCTATGAAATACTTAACTGCTTTTTCTTCAAATTGAGCTTCATTCTGATTTTTCACTGCAGTCTGACTACCATCTTCCCAAGGTAGAATTTTAAACAGTTGCTTTGGCTGTTTGAGAGAGATATGAGTAATGAAAAAAAGTTGGAAAGCTCTATTGTCTCAAAACATTCGAAAGCACTATCGATAGTCATAGCTATAAAAATAACACTAATACGACTATAATACTTTTTAATGAGTTTTTAATTTTTGCATTTAGAACATGATATCACACTGTGCTCTTAAAATGTTTCCCCAAATAATTCCTTCCTCAACTTACGTGCACAAATTTTAGGGAAATCATTACTTGAAATTTAAAACAGTTTATTCTTCAGGATTATAGAGCTCAAGTATCCTCAAACTGTCTTGCTTTCAAACATCCTTAGAAGTAACTAATCCTAAATTCCAAAGTCTATAACGTGAAGGAATAAATAAGGTGGGAGCTTACTAGTAGACATACCTGGGCAGGTTTAGTCAGTAATGAAAGCTACTTTTAACACTTAACAACCTTACCTGTGGGTAATGGAGCATTGACGTAGTATGATTTTAGGAGCTCAGGAAGGTCTGATCACTCAAAATTATGTTTTCTTTCCATATGCAAAATTATTGGAAATTCTACCAATAGAAATTTATTCTTTGCTTCCCCCTACTCTAGTTCATCTTTTAAAAGGCAACAGTTTTGGGCGAGAAAATCATTAAACTAGTTCATTCTAAGACAGGGGTCGGCAAAGTAGGACAGTAGGCCATTCTAACCTGCCGCCTGTTTTTATAGCTCCATGAGCTAAAAATGGCTTTTACGCTTTTATTTGGCTGAAGAAAAATCAAAGTAAGAATAATATTTTATGACATGTGAAAATTACATGCAATTCAAATTTCAGTTTCCCTGAATTATTTTTATTGGAACAAAGCCCATTCATTTCTTTACATATTGTCTATGGTTGCTTTCATTCTAAGATGGCAGAGGTGGGTTGCTGGGAGACAGCACAAAGCTTGTAATATTGAAAATATTTAGAATCTGGCCCTTTACAAAAAGTTTGGCAACTCTCTGTTCTAAGGTGTCTCTATCCCATAAGAATTACTTACTGCCTCACAGAAGGAGGTCACCTTATAGCAAAACAATCCCTGTAAGCTTCTGGAAAGAGAAGATAAGGTGGAACACACTGACCAGGGACCAGAAAAGACAACAGGAACCAGAAAAATTTTACCCAACTTTTAAACTTTAAAATAACATTTAGGGGCGCCTGGGTGGTTCAGTCAGTTAAGTGTCCGACTTTGGCTCAGGTCATGATCTCATGGTTCGTGAGTTCGAGCCCTGTATCAGGCTCTCTGCTGTCAGTACAGAGCCCACTTTGGATCCTCTGTCCCGCTCTCTCTTTCCTCTCCTAATGCTTGTGCTCTCTCTCAAAAATAAATAAACATTAAAAAAATAAAGTAACATTTAAAAGTTGTATATGCATAAATACATATATCCAGAATAGAAATCATTCCTCAGGCCATGAAAGTTTCTTTTTGTCTTTTATTCCTTTTACCCATCATTTTTATTCATTCCTTCCAATGTTTTTCCTTTTTTTTCTTCCCTACCTCCCTCCCTTCCACTCACTTATTCACTTAATTAATTCATCCATTCATTCACATTTATTGAAGCAGATATTTTGTTGGACACTGGGTACATAGTTATCAACAAGGGAGATAAGGTCTGCCTTCACTAGTTTATATTTGAAAAGAGTATAAGACATAAAGAGGATACTCAAAGACTGTGATGGAGGGTGAGGGCAGAGATTTACTGTAGACAGGTTGGTCAGGTTAAGTTCCCATGAAGAGGTGACATTTGAGCTGGAACTCCAAGGATGACAATGAGCCATCACTGGGAGAGCTAAGGGAAAAGCATTGCAGAGAAAGGAAGTAGCAATGCAAAGGTCCTGTGTTTGCTTAATTTCAGGAATAATAGGGACACTGGTATGTGCACTGTGGTTATTAAAAAAACATCCTTTTAAATTACCAGTATCATAAAACTCAACACTATTTAGTAAAAGCTTATTACGTGCTGAAGATATTTTTCATTTAGCATTCCCCAAAACTCTCAATCGGCGAACATTATTAATTTCATTCATTTTGAAAGTCAGAGAAATAGACTCAAAGACATGAAATGTAGGGAATTCCACATTGTGGTTGAGCTGAGACTGCAATGCAGGTCCACCTGACTCAAAGGAGCCTTCGCTAACCCTCAAAAACAAACTAAAATCCACATTAAGAAATATATATGTATATATTTATATACATTTGTCTATAAAGATGATACCCTTCTTTTGTTATTATTATGAGGGCTATATTTTGTGTCTGGTGGAGGTTAGGTTTTACACTGGAAAAGTGTTCTAGAGCCTCTTTCTCAAAGTCACACATGCCGGAACAGCATTCCAGAGCCTTAATGTCAGGTGTCAGGTGACGGTGTAACAAAACACATACTATATCACAATAAAATTTAATGTTCAAACAAAAACCATTATTTGCACACATTCTTACAGTTATTTACCATATCCTCAAAAGGGAGTGTATTTTTGCCATATACCTTTCTTAAGTGAGTTGCAACCGCTTCTATTTCTGAGTCTGACATTAGGCCAGTTGAAGACACACAGCCAGTACTACTGGGGAAATACCAGAAAAGAGGATGAAGAAAAGCAAAGATCTAAACTTAATTAGCTGTGATGCCGTACGGCTGAGTGGCACCTCTATTGTGCTGGTCTCCCAATTCTTTCAGGTCTGGGCTGCAGGAGTGAGATTCATTACTGAGCTCATAAATGGCCTCTGTCCCCCCAACCCCTGTTTTTCTAGTGACAAATTTATTAGTTCTTTTCTAACAGTGAAATGAGAACTAGGGATTTCAATTACACCCAGAATGTAGTAAAGGCATGGAATCTCTTGTGGGTAATATTTTTCTATTCCATTTTATGGGCAAATATAGAAGTACTGTTAATAGACATGAAATGTTATTTATTAGCATGCTAATAAGCCTTCACGCTTTTAAAAGTAAACATTAAAGTTCTAACAAATTACATTTAGAAGTGTAAGTGTAATGCCGACACTCTGGAAAAGGAATGCACTTCGGAATCAACTTTTAAAAACCCAAATCATCACTGATTATGATAAAAAGACAAAGACATGAGGAGAGGCTTATTACTCATTCTTTCAGCTCATTTTAGTTTTATCACTTTTGCACAATTTAAAATTTATGCAAACGTTTTCAATGTTGCCTTTAATTTTTGCCAGAATATTTTGAACCTGGTTGAAAACTGAAATTGAAGAAGTCCAAGGAAGGCTTTAATAGCAATGTTCTTTGGTCTGTTTATTTAAAGCATGATGAATAAGCAAAAAGAAAAGGTGCAGAATGGAAAAAGAAAAATGACCCCTTCTCCTTCCTAGAAGGGTTTGAGATTACTGGATTGCTCATAATCTTGCACCATGAATTAACATCTTCCTCACAAGCCAAGAGCCACACACACACACACGCACATGCACACACACACACACACACACACTGCCCAGTTGCCATGTATATTTAAAGCTTAGAGTTTTAAAGTTAATAAATAGTTTTAAAGTTAAACAGAAAAGCAGTAAGGAGTTTCACTAATAGTAGTCCCCGGGATTGCCTGATTTATTTAACGCATTTTGTACAAGTCATTTACTTTCTTACAGTCTTTTTCTTAAGAAGCTAAGGGGTGAGTTAGTATTTTACCATACTAACTACTTAATATGTTCTCCAATGAATCATCCTCCTAGAAGAAAAAGATGGAAGAAATCCAAAGAAACAGAGGCCATGAACCCAAACAAACAAACGAAGTGTGGAGATTCTGTTTTCCATAAGCTCTGGAGGCATGGAAGTACAGTAGTACAGATGACAGGCAGATTCTAACGTAAGTACTAGCCCTGCCAGCTACTGGCTGAACGAGCCAGGAACCTTCTTCATCTGTAAAATGAAAATAGCAGTGTTTATCTTCTAGAAGTATCACAAGGAATCAATGACACATAGTTAGAAGTCTCAGCAATGTATGACACAAAAGTACTGTCTGGTACCGTTGATGTCATCCATCAACAAGGTGATTTTTTCCTTCTCCTTTGATGCACAGACCATCTCCCTTTTGGACCAATTTAGCGAAATCTTGATAGGACCTAACAAGTACTAAATCAGAATTTGTTAATAATTGAAACAGAATATTAGTGAGTTTTCAAGATCTCAGTCTGGGGAAATCTTCTCCAGTGTTTCCTTACATTCTGGAGAATCTGCCAGAGATGAGGATGGGCACCAGCCCTACATATGAGAACTAGAGTTTCTTTCAATGATCTTCTATTAATACTTAGAACTTCAGAGATTTGTTTTATTTTTAATTTTTTAAAATGTTTATTCATTTTCTGATAGAGAGTATGAGTGGGGGAGGGACAGAGAAAGAGGGAGGCACAGAATCTGAAGCAGGCTCCAGGCTCTGAGCTGTCAGCCCAGAGCCCGACTTGAGTCTCGAACTCATGAACTGCGAGGTCATGACCTGATCTGAAGTCGGATGCTTACCCGACTGAGCCACCCAGGTGTCCCTAGAACCCGAGATTTCACAGTCAATGGAAATGGTTTCAACCAGAAATGCCTTATTGCTAACCATTTGTTCCCAATCTGTTGCACACCACAGACATTCTTTAGAATACTGTTTTCACAGCACTGAGTACTGTTTTCACATTGTTATCAGGAGGCAGAAGACAAAATGGAGAATGGAGTGTTATGGCCTGAATGTTGGTGTCCCTCCAAAACTCACAGGATGTGACGTGTGGAGATGGGGCCTTAAGTAAGTGATCGGTCATGAGGGTAGAGCCCTCATGAGTAGGAAGGTACCCTTAGAAAAGATTCCTGTATGCTCCTACGGTGACCCAGGAAGTGGGCCGGATACTGAATCTGAATCTGCCAACATAACTACTGAATGTAGATAGTGAAACTGCCTAGATCCTAGACTTCCTCGCCTCCACAACTGTGAGAAATAAACGTTTCCACTCAGTCTACGGTAGTTTTGTTACAGCAGCTCAAATGGCAGACACACTATTATTTATCCAAAGTTTGAGGCCTATCTAGGGATGTGACTGAGAAGAATAAATAAATACACATATAAAGGAGACTGGTCTTGAAGTGATTACTTAAACTACAACCCAAATGAAACTGCCACAAATTGCGACAGCTGACTCTGGACACATGGCAAAAACTCCCAGACAAGCTCAACACTGCAACGTATCGTAACATGCTTAGATGGTTTTTATTTTTCATAAGAAAACATAAGCCGTTCTTCCACCAGTGCAGTGTCCATGGAGCCCACAGTTCAGACTCTGACAAAGGCACTAAGGGATATTTCCTGGAAGTATTGCTTTTCATTGAGTCCACTGCAAAGGGGCGGGTATATGGAGACGCATTAAATAAGTTCCCCTTTGTGGGAACCATTTTCAAACTTTGGAACACTAGCTTGGTTCATTTTCTCTACCAAGTTTTTACAAAACCTTGTCGCAGAGTAAAATTTGGGCACTTGAACTCAAAAATTACATTTTATATTTGCATTGTTAAAATGTTTCCAAAGGGTATCTGCATATTTAGAGGCTTCTGTGGAAGCTTGACTCAAGGGAAGGAGGCTGCTGAATCCTGAAGCCTCGTGCTTTGTATCTCTGTGGATAAACAGAACCAGCCACACTTACATATTGTTTATTCTCAAAAGACAATGATCTATTAATCAACTTCCATACTTTCAGACATAGACTACTTTGCTTTCAGGGTATTCTATTTTCCAGTTTTACTGCTATAGATTAAGAATTAAAATTAAGTTATGAATTTTAGGTAAAATAGAGTGATAAAATTTAGTGGTCATTAAAATTTCAAGTGGAATCTATTTTACTGAGCTTGGTTCCCTATTCTCCTGAGGCCTTCTGACACAGTAAATGGAAGTGTGCGAATCCAATTGGCTGAGACCCTGCTTGACTCTAATACAGACTGCTAACCTTTCATCTCCGGTGAGACCTCATACTGAATGTAAGTTTGGTAAGCTTCTTTACCTTGAGAAAACAGATTTTAATGGGCCATTAAGTCACCTAGCCCTTGAAAGTGGCAAGTGTTGCCCAATTCTCCATCCCTCATAATCACCCAAGTTTTGCGTGGGTTTTATGTCATTGGTTACAAACAGTTATTTTTTTTAAAATCATATATCGCAAAAAGAAATACAGACATACAGTGATTTGCCTACATTCTTGCATCTTGGGAAGAATATGCAGGCGAGCATTACATGCTGATTTCTAGAAGTATGGAAGTTGCATTTGAACTCTCATGAGTTATCCTAGGGAGGGGCAGGATACTGCATTTACCTTCTAGTTTAATAAAGACTTAACCAATCACGGTTTATCAATTTATTCAAATTTGGACTTCTAAAAATGTACCTTAGAATCTTCTAAGCAAATAACAACTTCCATGGAAATTTAAGCATTGCTTTAAGCAATCCTTCAGTTCTTCTAGAGATCCGGTGTTAGAACACAGCATCTTACTTCACCCTTCCTTTCCCTTCTAAATTAACTCAAAGACTCTTAGCAGCCCCATCTCTGCATTTCTACCCATAATGTCTAAAATCCCCAAATCACTATGTGGTTTGAAAGTACGGGCTATGGGCACTCTACAGTCAGGAAGAAGTGAACGACAGCAAAATCACGGAAATTATCCAGTTGGTCTGCTACTATTCCAGCTTATCACATGGCTGTTTACCAGGAGGACTGGCCATCTATGGGCACTACGCAGACGCTAATGCATAATCCTGCCAGCCTCCGCCAGGGTGATTTATCTACCCATGTCAGCTTTTTGTCTTTGGTGTTTTTCTTGCCTAGTTATTTCCAACGATGTATCTGCCAACTCTACACTGGAATTCTTTTTCATATTATAATTCCCCTATATTAATATTTATTAGACTTGTTCCAAAAGAACGAAGAAATTCAAGTTCTATTTTTTCCTCAAACACCATGCTGTCATAGGCTATTCCACAAGTAGCTGAAATGAAGTAATGGCTGAGGAAAAGATTATCTTCTCCTTCTACTCATTTCAAATGCTTTGCCTGAGCACTACTGGGGTAACAAAAACAAATCAAACACCTGCCCTTCCAGTCCCCTCAAATTTCTAAACTACAAATCAAATCTTTCAAATGGCAGGTTCCAGGCTATTTTTAAAAGCTACCTGGGAGAGAAATTAAATATAATTATGGGTCATCTGAGAAACAGCATGTCAGTTATGCCACTTAATATCCTTCAAGGGCATCCGTAGCTTCTGGAATGTCTTGGAAAAAAAATATATTAGTGCAAAAAAAAAAACACTAAAAAAAAAAAAAACAACGAAAAAGCCCACAAACCCAATGCTTTTAATTAAATGAAGGATTCAGCTCATTTCTAATGAAATACTGTTACTAAAGAAAGTGTCTAGAAATATTTGTGACATTTATAGATCCTAGGACTAAAAAGTTTCCTTCCTTTTTCTTCTTAAATAATGATTGATGTTCATATTTGGCCCATATAATCAATTTCATTACTGCCACATTGTGACTTTTTTCACTGTTTCATTATTTTAGTAGCTATCCAAAGACACAACACTCTCTTTAGCATAATCTGACCAAAATCTTCACTTAAAATCATGGTTGCCCATGGAGAGAGTGAAGAGGGTCAGAGAGAGGGACAGGGTGACTCTGAAGGGCACAGGGACATTTATTACTTTACTCCATTATGCGGCACCATGTCTGGTGCACAGCAGGTACAAACAGGTAGTCAGTGTGTGAAATTAATATTCATAGAAGACCTGCAGGCACCAAGGTTTATGTGTTTCTCATCCCAATTAATCCTCTCTAAGGTCCTTTTAAGTCAGTATTATTACTCTCCCCAATTTATAGACATGGAGACTGCCTCAAAGTGACCTGAAGATGGTTTCGTAAAAGAGGAAAGTGAATAGGAAAGATCATGCTGATAATCACCTAATTTAGCTTATTTGACATAAAATCTGTTAGCATATGAGGCGGGCATATGCGTTTCCCAGATACTTTGTTTAGTGACTGTCCTAGGTAGCATTTTGAAGCTTTTTGTAACTAAGCAGGATGTAATGCTTTGGTGTAATTTGCACTCTTGGGTTCAAAAGCAAGAGCCTAATGAAAGGTGAGTCAGGTAGTTTGGTAGTTGACAAAAATGGAAACAAAAGACAATAGCAGCATGTACCATTCATTACCAGTCATCACAAGTAAGGTGGCGGTCACTGAATAATTTTTCAACTAAATTAAGGGAAATGGATTACCTTCTGTGTCTACTTAAAACATTTCACCTGATCTCAGAGCAGATTAACTAAAGGATTTGCTTCTTTCAATGTACCTAAACCCATATGCAAATACGACTCTGATACCACACCACCCATTTATGGTCCTAAAGACAATACTTTGTTTCTAAGAAGAGCAGCAAACAATGTAACTGCAAATGAATACAACGTCCACACCCACACCCACGAAACCCAGCCCGATAATATTAAGCTCCAGTGAAGAATTTTGGTAATTACCACCTGTATATTAGAAATCACTGTTACGTATGTTTGTCTCCATTATTTGTGATTCTTCTTAAGACTGAAAACAGTCTTTCTGCTGCCTGCCTCCCTTGTCATTTTTTCCTTTTCTTTCCCCACTGTTTCTTACTACTCACGCCGAATTACTCACTTATTGACCTTTTGGGTTAATACTACATTCAAAGAGGGAGGGGAAACAGAGCAGGATAGAGAAAAGGAGGGAGAGTGAAATCAAGTTTGTGAGTGTGTGTGTGTCTCTGTGTATACGCAGGAATGCTAGAACTTGGGAGCACTCCCACCAAAAATTTTTTAAACAGAAAATGAACTCTAAGACAGGGATGGTTATTGGTTTGCAGCTGGGAGACCTTACTGAGACCACAAATAGGTGCTAAACTAAGAGTCCAGGAAGGTGGTATTCATTTGTTTACTAAGTAACAAAAATTCACTGAGTACCTACTATGGTGAGACACCCAGCTGAACAGCAGATATTTGGGAACATGAAAGAGGCGAGTGGCTTCACAGGTTTGAAAGGAAATTATCGCTTACATGGTAAATTTTAATTTTAGAACCTAGGCCCCTTATCTAGGTGGATTCAAGGATTTAACAAATATTTACCCAGTTTTATTGATTATTTTTCCCTTGAAATATTATTTGTTATGCTTCATTATACTATTCTCTCCTGGAATTATTTTCTATAGTGGTCTATGTCTTAGACTGCTTTCCAAGATTTTCATCCTTAGCTTGAAACTTAAGTGTTAGTGTTCCCTATGGTTCTGGCCTAAGTTTTCATCTCTTTAATCTACCTACATACTTCCCCTGAGGGGGTTCTCATTGCTCTTATGTTTTTGTTTATTTGTTTTTTAAGTAAGCTCTATGCCTCATGTGAGGCTCAAACTCATGACCCTGAGATCAAGAGTTGCATGCTCCACCGACTGAGTCGGCTAGGTGGCCGACTCCTATGACCTTGAGTATCATCTCCAGGATACGGAGACCAATCTGACCACAACAAATTCTGCATGTTCAGTTTTTGCCTTCTGAGCTCTAGACTTATGTATGAACTCTCCTCTTAACACTGCCACTTGGATGTTTCGAGGTACCCAAACTGAAAATATCAAAAAGTGAACTAATCAATTCCCCTTCTCTCACTGACAAGCACGACCACCCACAAAGTTGCCCAATCAAGAAACCTAGGAATCATTCTTAATCCCTTCCTTTTTACTTCCTGACAAACAATCTCAAAGTTCCATAGAATTTTAGATCTTAAAATATATTAGGAAACCACCCACTCCTCTTCATGCTCTCTGTCACCACCCAATCCAGGTCACTATCCTCTCTTGTCAAGACTCCCAGAAATGGAGCGCCTGGGTGGCTCAGTCAGTTAAGCGGCCGACTTCAGCTCAGGTCATGATCTCATGGTTTGTGAGTTCGAGCCCCACATCGGACTCTGTGCTGACAGATAAGAGTCTGAAGCCTGCTTTGGATTCTGTGTCTCTTTTTCTGTCCTTCCTCTGCTCACTGTCTCTGTCTCTCTCTCAAAATAAATGAGTAAATATTTTTTAAAAAATGTTTCTGATCTCAGCTTCAATTATTTTCTTTCAAAACTGCCATGATTTATAGATAAATGAGATTATTAAAAGAAAAAGAGGGGTGCCTGGGTGGCTCAGTCGGTTAAGCGGCCAACTTCAGCTCAGGTCATGATCTCACGGTCTGTGAGTTCGAGCCCCGTGTCAGGCTCTGTGCTGACGGCTCAGAGCCTGGAGCCTGCTTCAGATTCTGTATCTCCCTCTCTCTCTGCCCTTCCCTTGCTCAAGCTCTGTCTTTATGTCTGTCAAAAATAAAATAAAAACGTTAAAAAAAGTTAAAAAAAAAAAAAAGATTCCCAGAAACAACTGCTTAACTGGTCCCCCTGGTTTCAATCTTACCTGTTCCCAATTATTTTGGACTTTACAACCAGTAAGTTACCTATTATAAATGCAGATTTGTTCATATTGTTGTTTTGCTTCAAACTCTTAACTGGTTTCCCATACACCAAAGGTAAAATTCTAACTCCTCTGTGAGGTCCTTTAAGACCTCTGTTTACCTTATCAGCTCTAGGCTTGCCTTTCCTCTCTCAATGCTACCATTCCACCACACCAAACTTCTTTCACTTCCTCAAACATGAAATTGATGTTCTTTCACCTCCTTCACACTGCTTAAAACTGTTCTGGTCACTCCAAACTTGCCAGGGCTAACTCCAGGTTATCATTTACATATCAGCTTCCTTTGGGAAACCTACTTGGTTTGCTACTCACCCTACCCAACTTCAACGCCCTCCACTTCCACCCAACCTATCCTATCTCTACCAAAGACATATGTTTTTATTATATGTTCCCACGGTGACTCACATATCCCCTCTCATGTCATTTTAAAATATTTTATTATAAACCATTTATTATAACAGATACTTTCCCAGGGCAGGAATGTATCCAGTAGAAGCAGCTTGCCTCTGTATCCCTAGCACTCAGTACAGTGTTACACAGAACTGGGACTCAACAGGCATTTGTTCAATGAGTATATGAAATGTCTTTTACTTGGAGAAAACTGGAAAGGGTAAAGAGATAAACACCCCTCTATCCTTAAGGAGGATAACATTAAATACAGAATGTCTGTTAGACATAATTATATGATGATAATGAGTAAATAAAACTGACTCCAATTTGGATACATGGGGATTTGTTAACATTGCAAATTGGGATTAAATATTTAGCTCTCCCTTCTAGGATAATCTAATCCACACTAAATACTTCTGGAAGACAGTTTTATGATTTTATATTATAGATGAGAAAATAGGCACAGCAACGTTAATTGAGTTACTCAAAGTTGCCCAGAAGCAGAACCACTATTAAAATTCAAAGCTGTCAATTTTTAATCCTTTGCTATTGTTTTTTTTTTTAAACTATTTTGTCTTTGACTCCTCAAAGTTCTGTGTGATTGCAGGACTTCAACCTAAATACTTTAATAGTCTTCTCAAAACTATCACCTGTGATATTTATATTTGAATACAGAAACTCAGGAATACAGGTCTTTTCGCTGAATTTTCCTCGTGTTAAAGTGAAAGGTGTTTGGTGATGTGTCTCTGTACTCTTGTACATTCTCAGAGGTGTCAGTTTCTTTGCTTTTACTAGAGTGTTACTATCGGGTACTGATTGCCACTATGAAGTGCCAACATTGCACTTCCTGCTGCCGACACCATAATGGGTAGTCTACATCTATACGTGTCCATTGTTAGTTGGCTGGTGCATTCTATTGCACTTGCTGGACATTTTGGTAGAAAATGCTGCCAGTTCTTCATAAATATTTGAGCAGCAACTTAGGCTATTAAATTTAACAGGATTACTGGTTCCACCATTTGTATTGTGAGAGAAATAAACTTAAAAAGGTTGTGCTGCCATTTCAAAAGGCCACGTAGGTACTATGTACTCAGCAGATAGGTTTCTATGTGCTATTGTGGGCAAACTCAATATATAACCACAGTTCCTTAAGAAGACTTTATTACCTTCTCAATAAATACATTTAGTATATATACAAGTTTTGCTTTTCATGACTGATATTAATTTCTCAGAGATAGACAGGGTGAGGGTACACTTGAGACGTTTCCTAGCCCCAGACGGGCCCAACCAGGGCTGTTTCTTTTTAATCTGACTGTAGCTGAAGATGTTAAAAGAATTTAATCTGTACAGAATTGTGGCCAACACGTGCCGCTTTTATTAAGTATATAGATCTATACTCTTCTTCATCATTTTTAGATTAATATAATTTTCTTTTAACAAATACACCATTAAATAGAAGAATTCCCAATTATGGAGCATTTCCCTTGCTCTTTGGGCTTCACTTGACCCATCCTTCATTTGCCAGAAGCAAACGTCTCTACCCCTAAGCGTTCAAGCTACCTCACTGTATCACTCTTCAGTCCCACTTTGCAGCTTCCAGGCCCAGAAAGAACTCTAAATGTCCAAAGTATTTACTGTTTTTAATCCCCAACGTGACATTAAGTGAATTGGTTCTGTCATGTGAGTATAACTGATTATGTTTCCCCTAATAAAGACAGACTGTTGAGTTATCCATTGCAGGTGAGCCCAACGTAAAAGGAAGAGAGAACTACTACTGTCAGATGCCAAGTTAACATCAATTGTTCATGCCGCGGAACTGCCAATTAAAATTCTAGAGTAATTCTTCAAACAGTTTTCCAGCCCGAGAACTGTGTATAAATCCATAGTGAATTAAGAGGCACACAAGGTAAGTCTTAAGCTCCAGACGTGAGTTAATATCCTTGGGTGGTCATCGGAATACTTTTGACTTTCACTTGAAATGTAGATTCCATGAATTCATCCTCATTCATCAGCCCTGTTTTGGGGGAAATGACTTTGCAAAGATGTTGCTTTCATTTCTTAACGCTGCAGCTCCTATTAAGCTATACCAAGGACTAAACGTTCCTTTCAAGAGTAGCACAGGGGCTGAGTTGGCTTCCTGTTTCAGGAGATTACAAATGGTTCTCAAACACTTCTAAAAGGAAGCAAATTCCAACTTAGGCTTTAAAATCCGGACATATGTTTCACCCCATTTGGCATAGAGGTCTGAATGTGGTAACAATAAAGCCTAACAGAGTAAAACAAAGGTTTTTATCCCCAGGATACCTGGCCTATGGGAGAATCTATCTTACCTGCAGAGATTCCATTTCTTCATCTTTTCTCTGGGTCTCCTCCAGGAGATCTGCAAGAAAGTAAAATACCCATCAGGATAATGTGAAAATGAGCTGCCTCTTACTATCAAACCCGGTTCAGTCAATAGCTTGTATATACTGTTGCCTGGAAAGAGAATTTGATGCTTACGTGTGAAAAGGAATGTACAAGAAATGCCCTCTGATCCCAACTGATATGACAGGGCAGAGGTCTGTACTCTGATGATCCTAAGCTCGCTGGGAAGCCCTGGGAGGTCTTGACTCTGGTGGAGACACCAGAGAATAAGACCAACTAAATTACAAATCCAAAATCATATCAATATTTTAGGAATTTGGCCCAGTGCTTATATAACTCCAGAGTAACACAAAATTTTCTTAAAAACAAAAACAAAAAAAAACACACAACATTTTTTTAATGAAAAATTATAAACAAACTATTAGCTCTTAAAATAAGCGTCCAAGCCAAGTTCCACCTCCAGAGTCAATTTTTATAACCAAATTAAAACATCTTGGAATAATGGGTGTTATTAATGGAAGCAGAACACCGCCTTAGCCGTAAAGTCATATTAATTATCATTTCACACTGAGAAGGTGGGAAGCATTGAAGCTACATCTGATCAAGAGCTTGGCATCGTCTCAGAGAAATTAGTGGCTGGAAGGGAGGGCAGTCAACTGAAGAGAGTTCTGTCCAAATGCATGTGTACAGCCATGGTATCTCAGTGCCCTACATTAATTTACAAACTTGCTATAAAGGAAAATATATTTGGCAAGCAGAATTTTTCTGCCTGCAGCTATACCACCCTGTGCTATGATCTTATTAGATCTCACAAACCTAAAGAGGGCTAGGCTGAGTCAGAAGTTGGATGAAAACAGGCAAGAAACACCTACAGCAGTGCACATTAATATTAGCATTTGCCTTGCTCTATGATTGATATTGCTCACCAAGAGGCTGTGCTGCATAAAAGGAAACTATAACTTACAGAAATTCAATATATATCCCAGAAAGGCAAATGCAAATGTTTTTAGCAAGTGCTATACTATGTGCAGCAGAAAGCAATACTATTGTGAGTAGCCAAGTCATACCGGTATAGGTCATGACTGAACAGGCTAAAACTTCAGGAAACCGGGTAGATGATATAACTGATGATGAGACTACATGGCTTATTCAGCTACAGAGGAACTGCAAACAATCCCCTCAAGACACGATGTACTGGGATTCAGGATAGCAGGTAAGTTTTGTTCCAAACCCCACAGAGGAGTTAACTTCGGCTCCCAAACCTCCCATATTCAGAGTTACATCAAAAAAGCGAGAAGAGAAAGTCCATGCTTTTTTAGGCTGTATTTTTAAAGGGGTTTTTGTTTTAAAGGCTTATTAGGTTAAAGAACCATAGAGAAACCAACTTGGAATGTGATAGATGGCTCTAATGCCTCTGAAAATTCCTCATCCTGAATCGAATTACTCATTCTCATTGTGACACTGCAGCTACGACCATCAAGGTCGACACATCAAGGTATCATATGCATCTGCTTTCTACATCTCACATCTGGGCTGGCCTCCTGACTTGATTGCTAAAGAGAATACAGCAGAAGCCACTCTGTACTGACAGTTCAAGAGGCCTTGCCAATTTTCATTTTTCTACTTGGAACTCTGTTACCACCGTATGAACAAACACAGGACAATCTGCTAGATGACAAGAGCCCAGGACTCTTCCCACCTAAGACACCCTGCAGGTTGCCTTAACTGGCAGCCAGGAAATGCCCACAAGCATAGCTGTCCACCTGGCCTGAAGATGACCACAAAGGACTCAGAAGGGGAGCCCAGCTGAGTCCAGGGCCAAGTCTGACTCACAGAAGCCTGACCTGAAGAAATGGAATTGGGGGATGGTTTGGTACCCAGCAGTTGCTAACTTACAGCAAGCAGTTGTGAACTTTACAGGAAGCTTTTGGGATTTATTAGAAGGATAAAAGAGTAATTAATAGATACATGGGAGAAAAGGATCCAGACTCGGCAGAGAATAACCACTGCTCTGGGAGGGTAGGAAAGCAAGTAGCACGAACTAACGGGCATTTTATTCTGGGTGTCTCTAATCTTTGTGTCCCTCCACTCCAAATTCCACAATGAGAGGAGCTAATGAGCCTAGCTCAGATCTCTGGACTACTGTTTGGCTAGGGAAAAGGATGGAGCACCTTCACTGACAATCCCAGAAGGACTGGATGAGGAACAGAAAGGATAGTTTCTAAATGCAAGATTAGAAGGTTCTCTGAGCTAGGCCTCTGGTAGTGAATTACACCGTTGAATGGGACATTGGACCTGGAGTGATGGACACTAGGGTTCATCAACCAATCGAAGAAAACTGATCTCATTTCCCCAGAGTCGACTTGGTGCAGCAAACACCAAACACCTCAGCTAAAACTTACTGGATAATTAATGGGTATGGGACCTCCTATATGGTCAAGCTGAACTCACAGATTTGATAAAATTACAAATGTAAACAAGTTCCAACGCCCTCAGGACTTCATAGTATTATTACAACTTAAAAATTATGTTTTCTGTTTTCTCTAAATACATAGTGGTCAAGTTGCTTTTCCAACAAAGCTAACACCAATTGCAATGCTTGATTTTGGACAACTGAACAAAAAGAACTACAGAGAGATTACTTCAATTGGCATGTAAGACATAGAGCTTCTGGGGCGCCTGGTGGCTCAGTCCATTAAGCATCGGACTTTGGCTCAGGTGACGGTCTCACAGTTCATGAGTTTGAACCCACAGCAGGCTTCTCTGCTGTCAGCACAGAGAAGCTTTGCTTCCTCTGTCCCCCTCTCTTTTCCCACCTCCCGCACTGGTTCGTTCTCTCTCTCTCTCTTTCTCTCTCTCTAAATAAATAAATAAACTTTAAAAAATAAAATAAAATATAGAACTCCTGGGGGCGCCTGCATGGCTCAGTTGGTTAAGTGTCTGAGTTCGGCTCAGGTCATAATCTCATGGTTTGTGAGTTCGAGCCCTGCGTCGGGCTCTGCGCTGATGGTGTGGAGCCTCCTTGGGATTCTCTTTCTCTCTCCTTCTCTCTCTGTTCCTCCCCCACTTGCAGTTTATCTCTCTCTCAAAATAAATAAACTTAAAAAAATTAAAAAAAAATATAGAACTCCTGGGCTTTTGGGAATGATGGCGGAGTAGGAGAAGCCTAAGCTGACTTCATCCTATGGAAACAACTAGATAATACCCACATCAATGTAAATAATCCAGGAAGTGATTCAAAGACTGGCAGAACAGATGTTTCACAGCTAAATATAGAGAAGAGGCCACATGGAAGAGGGTAGGAAGGAAGGAGATACTACTGGGAGCTAAAGAGATCCTCAGACTGTCCTCAGGAGGCAGGGACACCGTGGGCACAGAGAGGGGAGAGAAACAGACCCTTAGACCAGGCACCCAGGCCTGGGGAACGTGCACCAAGGCCTGGGGAACGTGCACAGGGAACCCGCACATTTGGCTTTGAAAACTAGAGGGGCACGATTTCAGGAGTTCAGTCAGTGGCACTTAATACGTGGAACTTGAAAAATAATCAGGCTGGGCTCTGGGAAAGCCTGGAGGAAACTGAGTCTCCATCCTTAAAGAGACAGTACAACAAAGAGCCTTGCAGAGATACAGCATCAAAGCAAGTTTGAAAAATGCCTGGGTATGAAATGAAAAATCTCAGAGTATATACTGGACAGTCAGGGAGGATTAGGGCACTTCTCTAAGAATAAAAGAGCCGGGGGGTACCATTTCCCTCTCCCCTGTCCGCAGCCTAGACACACAGACACCTGTGGGAACCAGCGAGGTGCTGAGGGTCTGGGTAGATGGCTGTATTGAAGTTTCATATCTTTCTTCGGAAACTTGGAGAACTCAGAGTTGGCAGGAATGTTCTATTTTACAGTAAAACATTTCGTAAATATAGACGTTAGGCTCAGAGAAGGCAAATGATTGGCCCCAGATTACCTGGTTAGTGCCAAAGCCACAGCTAGCACTTCGCTCTCAATCTTCTTGCTGTATATACCACATCGTGCTCTCATTTGAACTCCTCGGTGCTTAATTGCACCTTTCTTCAGATACTGTTATTTTAAAAATTGCACATGTTCATACTCCTCTGATTTCCTTCAGGAGTTCTCTGATGACAACAATCAGGGCGCTGATGTCTTCATATCTGTATCCTCCCTAACTACTGCCTCTCTACAGTTGCTACTTAACTCGGATCCCCAAAATTGTCTTCTCCACCAACATCACTGCTCTGTGCAATTGCTCGCTTGTTAGTTCCTTTGTTCAAGTACATGCATTTGGGATGATGGACAGGATTATTAACCTGTGCTGATAAAATATGGCCACTGGGCATTGCTGAGAAGCAACTACTCTGTGGCAATGAGACAATATAGGCGAGACCTCTGGACAGCTGACGTGACATCGTGCTGTGACAACAGAGCGTGATTAGTGCCCCTCATTAGAAAGAGCAATCTTGTTGTTGCTTGGTCTTACCAGCTTTAGAACGTACGATCAGCATGGAGAAAGTCGAAGAGCCGCTCTGCTCCCTGGCTCACCACTGGCGTGTTCATGTTTTGCTGTTATTATTCTCTGGTCTGCTGTTCAATACAAACAGCAATTCAACTGCGATGCAAATTGCTGTGGCTAAATGTGCTTCCATCAACATTAGTTAATGAAAGATTTTTTTTGGTGAAAAGGGTAGCAGTCCTGTGTATTTTCCTTGGACTGGGTCCAACTCTCTAAATGAGCTGATACTAACTCATTATGACATATGGGCATGGGGGGGGGGGAGTGGGAATCCCACTTAAAAAAAGCAGGACATCCATGGAGAGAATTGGAGAATCTGGTTGTGTTGTGTCGTTTTGTTTTGTTCCACTTTGCATTTCGCTGGCACATCCAGGGTAATATATCATGACCATGTTTTTGGCTAAGACAGTTGTTCTACTTCCTTCACAGTTTTTGCAACTAGTGGTCTGGCTGTTTAAGGAGGTTTGACACTTTTTTATACTGATTCTGGTTCCTGGTAGCCAAGGGAGCAGATAGGTTGTTTGCTTGTTTATTTGCTTTTAAAAGGAGAATCAGGTCCAGCTGTACATGAGCAACCCATCTATCTAGCAACTTGACTCTTCACAGAGAGGTTGGAGATCAAGTTTAGAAAGGAGGAGATTTTCCCCTTGGCCTTCACTATAAAATATCTCGTCCATATTATAACTCCGCTCAGCGGATAATGGAGAAAATGTTGTAGAAACAAGGGCTTCAGACACAGCAATGTTTATAACAGCAGCACTGGACAGAGTAGCAAAGGCAGCAGAATATGGTGAATTAATGATAGCAGACAAAAGGATTTAGTTTCTGGCTTCTATATCTCACTTAGTAATCAATGGTCCTGTTCAGGATTACTCTCTGTCCTGACATTTGCCTAAAACAATAGGTAATGTAAAATCTCAAAAGAACATAAGCTTAAAAAAAAGTAAATCTATGTCATTTATCTCTGTGGGTGGCAGTTGTAGTATAATAAAAATAGTCAAATAAAAGAGCACACTACAACCCTTCAGAGGTCATAAATGATGGACCTTGACTCCCACAGTTGTATATTGGACACTCAAGATACTAGCAATGTGCTAAAGTCAATGCCCAATTTCTCTTTTCCTTCTTGGGCTCCCCCATTATTACAATCATTATACTTTAAGGACAGAAAGGACAATTGAAATAACCTCTTCGCAGGGTTTTCATCCTTTTTTAAAAAGCAAATACAAGGGTCACCCGGGTGGCTCAGTAGGTTAAGCATCTGGCTTCAGCTCACGTCCAATCTCACGGTTCGTGGGTTCGAGCCCCACATTGTGCTCTGTGCTGACAGCTCAGAGCCTGGAGCCTGCTTTGGATTCTGTATCTCCCTCTCTCTCTGTCCCAGCCCCGCTTTTGCTCTGTCATTCTCTCTCTCTCGCAAAACTAATAAATGTTAAAAAAAAAAAAAAAACAACAGAAAGTTTTAAAAAAATTAAAAAAATAAAACAAGTAGAATTCCATCTTATGAATGAAATCATATACACTTTCAAATGTATATTATAAATAAAGATAGTAATTTTAAAAGCTGAAAGGAAGCTTCTTAGGTGAAAGCAGAAGGGAGGGCCTAGGGGCCAGCCTGTTGGGACTTCATTTCTATCTTGGGATCAATCCCTGTGGTGTCATGGCAGGGCTGTAAAGCTCCGAATTATGCTGATTGAAAACCACCAATCTAATCCGACCTCCTCGCATTTTATAGATGAGGACTGAGTTCCCAAAGAGCATAAGTCTCTGTCAACGTCACACAGCTGGTGAACAAAAATACATGAACCTGAGCCCAGAACTTCTATATTAGACCAGGGTCTAATACATTTTCCTGAACAAAAGTGACTGTCCTCCTTTGCCTTTCAAGATGTACTGAAATGACATCCTATCCCAAACTCTGCCATAAATGCTGATATATTTTCCAATGCTTTCCCAAACTTAAAGGAAACTCCGCTAAATTGTGTAACAACAATTTGTGAGAAGGCCTATAGTTAACTGCTGTCCAAAATGAAATTCCTCAACTCTGGGAGATGACATCAAAAGACGTGGCTTTGATGGAAAGCAAATACTTAAAACATTTGAAAAGGCAGTTGTTTTTGGCAAGGTGACCTCGACACACAACATACAGAATACCTCACAAAATAAAACGACAACAAAAATTCTGTTTAAATGAATGGTTGATAGCTGAATAGTTCCTCCACTTAACAATATTTTTCAGCAAATATTTTTCTATTCTATTATACTAATACAGGTAAACAGAATAAATGAATCATGATATAACTTTACACTAACCAAAACACCTCAAAAATAACCAAATGTGTTGTTTTCAAATTAATATACATAAAACACTTAAAATAGTGCCTGGTACATAGTAAGAATTACTGTTATTATTTTAAAGATTACCCTTCAGTATGCCTTCTAAAATCAGGAAAATGTGTGAAAATATAATCAGATGCATTTTAAAACAAATAAGAAAAAAAAAAAGCCCTCCAGTGCGTTGCTTTTAGACTCCATCTCTGATTGGAGCTACATTATTGTGAACTCTGCCGTACCTGCTGCCACCCACTGGCACATATCTGGATGTGTACCACAATGAATTCAGAGTTTTCTCATCAGGACCGACCACAGAAAACACACAGATTAAAATGAAGAACAACATTCAAAAAGTATGGCTAGCCTCTGTGGTTTGTCTCAGACGCTGAAACAACATACTGGTCTACAGATGGTGCCCAAATAGTCCAATAAATGAAAGGTTTATAATCCACTGTCTGTCTTGGGTATGTGGTAAAACATCCAAATACAGGTACTCATGTTTTGTTTGATGTCGATTCATTTCTGGTGAAACTTTCCATCTTGACAACTTTAGAGATTTAAAACCTCTTCTCCACAAAACTGCTACCCTACAGAAAACAACACAACAATCTACCCCATTCCATCTCTTTCTTGGCTCTGGCTTGGAGAAGCACCATGACATAGAACAAAAAATTCTGACTCAGTCAACTAATGAGATTTTTATTAGCAACACACACAGAGAAAGTAAGAACATATACATTAATCATTAAGTCACTGTTCTAAATTGGTTTGAGGGCTGTCTTGGTCAATGGAATCACAGGTGAAGGTGAACAAGATGAGCAAGAGAGGTTTATAATCTACTATAAATGCCACTTCATGAATAAGTTTCATATGCTCAAATCTAGGCATAAAATCATCCTTCGTTTTACATACACTATCTCTAAAGTGTGTTCACCTTTAGAAAGTTTGGTTCTTATTTAAATTCCTTAGGTTGGAAGGCAGTTTATTCTAGGCCCTATTCTGATTCTAGGCTCATAAGGAACAAGTAAGTATGTATTTTTGGGCCCATAGAAATCCTGGGTATTTGACTTGTTCTTCAATAATTTATTTATGGAAGCTACAAAAGTTTGTGCTGGTTTCTTGATGCACCTACTACGAAACCGCTAAACCACATTCAGATTTCTAGGCATTTCAGACTCCTGGCTCTACCCTACATGTATTCTCAATACATCTTGACAAAGTTATGAAAACCAAATATGAAGAACACATCTTGAAAGCAGTGAGAGAGAAACGATACTTAAGTTATAGGGGGAAAACAATTAGAATGCTAGTGAAATAAAAATTAAAATAATTTGTTGTCAGCAGACCAACACTAAAACAACGACTGTGGAAAGTTCTCTAAAAAAGAGAAGAAAAGAAATGATTGCAAAAAAAAAAAAAAAAAAGAATCTTAGAAGTTCAGGAAGAAAGATCATAGTAATAAAAATTATCGATAAATCTGATAGACTTACCTTCTCCTATTGAATTTTAAAATTATGTTTGGGGGCACCTAGGTGACTCAGTAGGTTGAGCATCGGACTCTTGGTTTCAGCTCAGGTCATGATCTCACAGTTCATGGGTTTGAGCCTGATGTTGGGCTCTGTGCTGACAGTGAGGAAACTGCTTGGGATTTCTTTCTCTCTCTCTCTCTCTGCCCTTCCCCTATTCATTCTCTCTCTCTCTCTCTCAAAAAGTAAATAAAAATAAATAAAATTATGTTGATGTTAAGATAAAAAAATTGAACACTATCTGACATGGTTCTAAAATGCATATAGAGGAAATATTTATAGTATATACATATATATATTTTTTTAATTTTTTTAAGTAGGCTTCACATCCAACATGCGGCTTGAAGTCATGACCCTGACATCAAGAGTCGCATGCTATACCTACTGGGCCAGCCAGGGCAAAAGAACATGAAGAAAGAAAGTTTCTACACTTTAACTGATAAAAAACAATACGAGTAGACTGTGATAACTGTGAATACACAACGCAATGCTTACAGCAACCACCAAAGAAAGTTACACAAAGAGATGCACTCAAAAACACACTGATAAAATGGAATTCAAAAAAAAAAAAAAAAAAAGCTCAAAAACACCCACAGTAAAGATGGGGAGTAAAAGCAGAGAAATAAGAAACACAAAAAACAAAACTACAGATAAAATGAAAGGGGTCTAAATATACCAAATAAAAAATAGAAATTGCCAGATTGGATTAATGACCTCTCTGCCATTAATCCATGACATGATCCAGGGCACCTGGGTGGCTCAGTCAGATGAGTGTCGGCCTCTTGATTTCAGCTCAGGTCATGATCTCAGGGTTCTTGGGATATTGAGCCCCATGTTAGTAAGGAGCCTGCTTGGGATACTCTCTCTCTTCCTGTCTGCCCTTCCCCCACTCATACACACACACTCTCTCTCTCAAAATAAATAAACTGGAAAAAAAAAAAAGAGTCTCTCTCTCTCTCTCTCTCTTAAAAAAAATCCATGACATGATCCATGGATCCCACTATATACTATTTATAAGAAACTCACTTTATTTTGTATTTTTAAAAATAATTTTAAATGTTTATTTATCTTTGAGAGAGAGAAAGAGAGAGAGAGAGAGAGAGACAGAGTGGAGCGAGGGAGGGGCAGAGAGAGAGGGAGACACAGAATCCCAAGCAGGCTCCAGGCTCTGAGTTGTCAGCACAGAGCCCGATGCAGGGCTCAAACCCACGAACCATGAAATCATGACCTGAGCTGAAGTCAGACACTTAACTGACTGAGTCACACAGGAACTCCAAAAAACACACTAGAAACACACAGATACAACAGGGTGAAAGTTAAAAATGAAAAAAGGATACACCATGAAAACATTAATGAAAAAGCCGTGAATGATAGATCAATATGAGACAAAGTAGATTTCAGAGCAAAGAAAATTAACAGACAAAGCAAAGGACATTATGCATAATGACAAGAGCTTATCTACCAAGAAGACAAAGCAATACTATATACGTATATACTAAAGAACAAATCTGCAAAAATGAAATGTGAAGAGAAAGCTGATATAACTGAGAGGAAAAATAAAAAAATTAAAGATTGGTGTTGGAGAAGTCAATATCCCTCTCTCAACAACTGATTGTACAACTAGATAGAAAATCATCAGAATATACGGAAGCACATATCAAAGATTTATTTAAGAATAGCAGGAAAATCTCTAAACACTTAGAAATTAAACAATACTAAATAATCTATGGGTCAAAGAGAATAACGTCTCAAGGGAGATTTAAAAAAATATCATCAACTGAATAAAACAATTATAGGACACGACCAAATCAGTGCTGAGATGGAAACCTAGAGCACTGAATGAATGCGGGAGAAAAGAGAAAAGGTCTTAAATGAAAATTCTATACCTTGAGAACCTAAAAAAGGACAAACCAGAAGGAAGGAAATAACAAATAATGGAAATCAATGAAATTAAGAACAGAAGAATAGAAAAAAATTAGCGAAACAAAGAGCTGATTCCTTACATAGTTCAAGAAAACTGACAAACCGTTAGCAAGACTGACCAACAAAGTGACATTGAGATAGAAAGAGGGGTGGAGGGAAATGACCAACGTTCGGAATGAAACAGGTATCACTACAAATACTGTAGCTCTTAAAAGATATAAGGGAAGACTACGAGCAACTCTTCATATATAAATTTGAGAACATGGGTGAGGTGAATCACTTCTTGAAAAAGTACAGAGTGCTCAAGTCACCCAATATAAAATACACAATTTAATAGACTGTTAAGTATTAAAGAAATATGATTTATAATTGTAAAGCTCCCATAAGAATTCCCTGTGAATTCTACCAAATGTTTAAAAAAGAATTAGCATCAATTTTACACAATCTCTTCTAGAAAACAGAAAAAAAGAGAATATTTCCCAATGCACTTCATCACATCAGTATTTACCCTACTACCAAAAATATAGTTAAAAAAAAAGATAAAAAGAAAAAATTGCAGCTCCCTCCTAAATACAGATGCAGAAACCCATAACAAAATTTTAGCAAATAGCATTTAACAACTTATAAAAAGAATTATATACAATGACTAAGTTGGGTTTATTTTAAGGATGCAAGGTTGATTCAGTATTCGAAGATCAATCACTATAATCTGTCAACTTAACAGGGTAAAGAAGAAAACCGCATGATTATATGAATTGATACATAAAAACTACTTCACAAAATTCATAATATTCATGGTTAAGAAAAACAAATTCAGAAAAGAAAACACAAGGGAATTTCCACAACTTGATAAAGAGCACCTACGAAAAACCTTGCAACTTGTAACATTATACTTACTGGTGAAAAAGGGAATGTTTTCCCCGCAAGGTCAGAAATAAGGCAAGAATGCTCTTTCTCACAATTCTTAGTCATTATGGTTTTGGAAGATCTAGCCAATGCAATAAAACAAGGAAACAGAAGGTATACAAATCAGAAACAGTGAACTAAAAGTGCCTCGATTTGCAGATGACACGACGGTCTTCATAGAAAATCTCAAAGAATTCCCCCCCCCAAAAAAAAAACCCACCAAAACCAAAAACTCAAGACAAGAACCAGCTCTTGGAATCAATAAGGGAGTTCAGCGAGGTCACAGGAGACAAGATAATCATGTAAAAATTGATTATGTCTCTACATACTAAGAAAGAATATGTGAAGACCAAAATTAAAAATTATAGTACCAGTTGAAAAGACCCCTTCTCCCCCAGTGAAATACTTAAGTGTAAATTTAACAATACACGTAAAGGACTTGCACACTGAAAGACACAAAACAACGGTAAGACATCCCATGTTCCTGGGCTGGAAGACTCGCAGCATATAATTACCAATTCTCTCTAAATTGACATAAAAGTTCAATATAATTTCTGTAGAAATTTCAGCAATAATTTTTTTTGTAGCTAAAGACAAAATTATTCTAAAATTCGTATGGAAAGAAAATGAAAGTAGAGTAGCTAAAACAGTTTTTAAAAAGAAGAGGAAACTGACAGAAATCAGTCTATTCTATTTCTAGGCTTATTACACAGTAATCAAGACAGTGTGGTCTTTGAGGAGGTATATACACATGGATTATTGAAACAGATAGAGAACACAATCACAGAAATGGAGAACAGATTAGTGGTTGCCAGGAGTTAAGGATGGAATGAAGGTAGAAGGCAAGTGGGCGTAGCCATAAATGGTAACATGAAGGATCTTTGTGTCTATGGAAATGTTCTGAATTCTGACAGCATCGATGTCAGTGTCCTGGTCGTGCTATTACACAACAGTTTTGCAATATATTTCTATTGGGAGAGAATGGGTAAGGGGATCTTTATATATTACGGGATCTCTCAATAGTTTCACAACACCATGTGAATAGAAAAGTATCCTCATAATAAAAAGTTCAATGTAGAGATTAGTTAAAAATAAATTTTTTAAGCTCTTTTTAAAAGGACTGAAACAAACAAAACACAAAAGTAGTTATCCTCTGGCAAAAGTCGGAAGAATCTGGTCATATCTACAATTTGGATAACTTGACAATTAGGATGATAATGGCAAAACCCATGACTATACAAGCCAATCAGTAATGTTCAAGTTCATGGCCAAGTTTCTAACAAGCCCATTCAAACGGTATAGTTTACTCAGTATAGTGGAAAACACGAGAATGATAATCAGAAGACACGAGTTCTAATTTCTTCCTCTGCTATTAGTTAGCTAATAGATATATTAAAAATGACCACTTAATCTGTCTTAGCACAGTGATCACATCAGTAAAATAATGGGAGTAGCTTAGATTATTGGAAAGATCCCTCCAGCACTGAAACTTTAAGCACTGTACTTTGTTGCAAGGTCTCTACATAACGGAGATGTGTCTCAGACACATGATATCTACCTGTCTCTTAGTTGAGCGGCTCAATTTGTATGAGTAACAATTATCCAGAATTAATATGAGTGACAATCATCCCCCAAAAACTTTTTAGAAGCCCAAACAGATTCTTTGGTTAGTTTAAGTAATTATTCATATTGTTAGGACTGTTTATAGATAATGAACACGCGACAAATTCATTCTCATTCACCTCTAATATCTATCTGTTTTCTTTTACACCCAGGGTAAATTACACTTTAGATAATGACAAATCTTCCCTTTTTGTTCTTCAAATCCTCACAATTATAATAATTCTTCTATATCTTCTTATTCAGAGTCTTTTTTAAAATTTCAATAAATAAATTAAATCAACTGTTCCATCTGGAAGTAGAAAAACAGCATGAAATAGATTTTTACACAAATGGATTAAATAACACAAATATTTTCATTTGCCAGATCAGTTTCTTTCCTTGTCAGTGTCAAGGTAAAAGAAAAAAAAAAAGACCAAGAATGTCTTCAAAGGACAGCTCTCCCCCAAACGAGGTATTAGACAAATATTCTACAGGGCATCTGAGTATACCAAACCCAGTTCATGAATAGGTAGGATTGGGTGGGGTTTTAGTCCTTTACTATTAGTGAGAATTTAAAATGTGTGTCTCATTCAAATGGGATTAAAGAATACTCAACTAACTGGCAACAGAAAAGTAAGAGTAAACCAAAACAGTTTCCAATGTAAGATTATAGCATGAAAAGAAAAATCTTAAAATGAGTGTTTTCTTTGGTGTTATGTTCAGATGGCAAATGGTTTTCATGGCTAGCCTCACACACGGGTCATTGCTTCCTTTAATTAGTAACTTTTGTTAAACGTAAAAAAGTTTCAAGTTATTTTTAAAACCCATTACGACTGCCTAGTCCATTAACAAATTGTCATATTAACACTGGCTACATTGTACTGCCTATCTTTAAAGGTTACTCGATTCATTTTCATAGATTTTAATTAGCTTTTCTTTTCCCATTAGGGTTGATCATGAAACAGTGACAGAGGCATTTTGTCTTTGTTGAAATTGTTGTTGTTTGTTTCTAGATCTATAGCATTTTGACTGAAAAATGGGACCAGAAAATGTAAAAGATGTGGATGGTGGTGACTTGTAGATATATTCAAAGAATCCAGGCTCTCTGAACTTGACTGCCACACTGACGGAGTCAATTTCATGTTGCCACCATACTTCTGGTGGTCTCTTTAAAACTCTTATTTCCATCAGCAGCTTCTCTTATTTGCATTACCTGGGAACAGGACATATAATCATAACCGACAGGCTAGAGGAAGTTTAGGCTTATAAAACAGAGAAAGGAAAGGAAAATGCTCATTGTTTAGATTCCCTAAAGTAGAAACCGTGATCTTTGGGAAACAGCATGTCCTATACTTGCAATGTAATCCATAAGGTTTAGGCAAGTGTACGAGTTTGTAACAGACTCAAAGGTCCTGCTCTCAGACAATGACTCTTTTCCCAGCACTTTCATCTGTGAATATATGTGGAGGCCATATGCGTGGCTCTTGGACACTACGTTATTGTATGTATTGTGTGTATCACACACATATACACACACATACACGTGTATCTGTACATGTATATGTGCGTGTATATACATATACAAGATCTCTGTTCAAATGCCATCTTATCAGAGAGGACTTTTCTGATCTAAAAAGATCTAAAACACTACTTACACTCTTCTCTGTTATTTTTACTCCCTAGTCTTACCTTACTTTGATACTGACATACATATTTATTAATACCAAACTCTCTATCTAAATACAAACAGGTGTATTTCATTTTCAAAATAAATAGGTGCTCTAAAGAAAATAACTATATTCTAAGATTGAAATTGCATAATAAATGCAACCAGTTACAGGGTAACCAAAATAACAGAAAACTAGAGAAAGAGGAGGAGGAAGGAGATAGAGTAAGAAACAATAACAAAAGACACATGGGAAGGATTGCTGTTCCTATGGTATCTTCCCCTTCTCCCAAAGATGATCTCATTTTTAAGTCCTGTCCTCACATATGTGACCCTTCCTTCAACACTTGCACTAGTTCTCTCTGTGCTCTGTTAAAGTTCCCCTCCCTGTAGTCTCAGCTCCAGTCCTACTTGCTTCTCTATGCCATTAACTCCCACCTCAGGGTCTTCACCAAGACCGATCCTTCTGCCTGGAACAAACTTTCCATTCAATCCTTCACTTCGTTTAGGTCTCAGCTCGTATTGGAAAGGACTTCCCTGATCTAAAAGGATCTAAGACAGTACACACAGCTGTCCCTTCCAACTCACACCGCTTTGATTTCTTAGTCCTTTTTGACATACAGAATTGTTGGGAGCCGTTTTGGGCTCACAGGTTGAGACCCCTCCCTGTGTGGAAAAGGCTGAAGCAAAGCAAGGCAAAGACCCCAGGCAAACTGGCGCCTAATCTTACCTCCTTCTAAGCGATTTTTCAGGCCTGGATTTCTTGAACTACTCTCCTTGGCCTAAGGAATGTAATGTTCTTTTGTTTTACGGCATTTAGAGAAAAGGGAAGGACCTGGTGCAGGATGCTTTGATGGATTACATCTGAATGAGAGTAGCCTGGCCACCTTAAAGTTGCATCTTGGGGATGGGTTGCACAGATTGATAGCAGTTATGAGCTGGCTGAATATTGGTGTGATTTGTATAAATATTAGGCTCCTATTATGTAAATTCACTCATTCACGGGCAAAGGACAAGCACTGGGAATTCTGTCCTTGCCAGACAGGGGGGTTGTACCTCCCCCATTGTAATTGGAAGAATAGGTAGAATGACTTCTGGCCTGTTTATAGATAATTAACATAGGCAGGCCTAGGTAACTTCCTGCTCTCTCCCCCAGCCTTAAATTTATATGCTAATTAACTTGAAAACAACTTGCAAGATTGAGGAAATCCCGGCTTTACTGATAAAACACATTATTGTTCAAACTATGCTTACTGATGGGCTGTCACTCATTGCTGTAATGTAACCCACTACTTTTAAATAAAGACACTGAGACCAGCAGGGCGGAGACGCCAGAATTGCCAGGGCTGCCTGCTTGGTCATCAGACTCCATCTCTCTCGTGGCTCTCTCATTTTCTTTTGCCTGACCGTCCGTCCTTCGTGGACTCCTAGATTCGCCGGAACAAGGACCCCTGCACGGAGTATTACCATTATATCTTTTAACTGTTTATGATCTTTTTCCCTTCAGCCTCCACAAGAATATAAGCGTCGTGAAAACACGGATTTTGTTTGTTTTGGTCACTAGGTATCTCAGGCATATAGAGCAGTGCCAGGCACAAAGGGGATACTCAGTAAATACCGGCTGAATTAATGACTCTAATTCTAGCCTTCCTCCTAATGTAAAATTGAACTTTTTACAACAGAAATCACATCTCATTTCACATCTTCATTTTCCTCCAACATCAACCTAATGCCGCTCAAAATACCTTAATCGATTCCCTGATGCTTTCAGACTATAATCTACATTCCCTTTAAGAGCTCTGTTTAATTTTCTGGTCTTATTTTTCACCATCCCTTTTCATATTCTAAATTCTAATCATATCAAACTCTTTGGAGACCTATTATGTAGTATGCTCCCTTCAACTTCTATGTCCAAGTTTGTTTTTTCTGCCTACGGTGCCCTATCTACCCCGTTTATCCTGGCCAGCTCTCACTTGTCCATCTAGGGTTAGATTCCCTTTGTAACTGCTCTCATATTCACTACCCTGTGCTTGGCTTTAACATACCACTTTCACACTATTTTTAAAAAATATTAACGGTCTCCTTACTTATATATCCTGCCTCCCTCATTGCATCAGGGCTCTTTGGGGACTGTAAAGGGTCTCTGTGCACTTATTCAACATAGAATCTGGAACCCAGTCAACACTTAATGAATATCGACTAATGAATGTATAGTATAAATCTGTATCGAAAACTATTCTGGTTTTCAAACTTAAGAGCTTGCTGAATCATGACCTGAGGATATTAGAGACATATGATGATACTGCAAAGACTAAGATCACAGATTTCCACATTAGAACCTTCATTTTCAATGAAATACATAATCAAATATTTGTTATATGTAATGTCAAATATACAGCTGAGATATTTTAAACTTGGTAAAGCATTTGGATAAGTAAATATTATGTAATTGGGAAGGGCTGAGCATGAGTCATTTTTTTTTTTTCAAAATGTAACCTTGGTTAATATTTCAAGATTGGCCTATAAACTGAAACTCCTTGCCTGTAACTAACTGACTTTAAATGTTTTAAAACCAAAACATTAAATCATGTGTCTTGAACTTTATAGCATAAATAATACAAATCTGTTTAAGATGTGAACTTGGAGATTCCACTATGATAGTACCCCTCAATCACCCCCTCCTCCCATCAGTAGGGTGACCATATGGGTGTCCATTTTCCCACATGGTGATGGATTTGCACTTTGCTTCATCAGGTCTCCCTTGGGCCAGGAACACATTTTAGACATAATTATGGGAGCAGTCTGTGGCAGTGGAAAACCAAAGTTAACTGAACCACATGGAAATAAAACCCATGTCATTGGTGTCATTACCAGTACACTCTAACCAACAGAGTTAACCTCAATGTAAATACCAGGCAAAAATAGAACAACACTCCATCCTTTGGAGAAATCAGTCCCTTTGGAAAGAATGCAATAAGAAGGAAACACCTGGACTCACATTTTTTGGACCAGAAGACGGCACAATTATTGAGTTTTTAAAAGTTTATACATGTAAAAAAGGTAAAAGAGTTGGAAAAAGTTAACAGTGAAGCATAAGTTTCATGATCTACATAAAGAAAAAGGACTGAAGAAGGAATTAGTGAAAGTAAATTAAACTTTTATTTTTTATTCTTAAATAATCTAACAGATAACAGTTTGTTCAAAATAATAATAGCAACAATGTATTATGTATGTATGTACTTATGTGTATATGTGTATACATGCACATATATCTATGCTTATATATGCTCACATATAAGTGAAATGAATGACAGTAATGACATAAAAGATGAAAAGGAGGAAAATTGAGATTTTACAGTTTAAATGGTACTTATACTACCAGTGAAGTGATGCAGTGTTATTGAAGGCAGACTTGTTTTAGTTGTGAATATATATTACAAACTCTAGGGCAAACACTACATAAAAGAAAAAAAAAATATGTATACCTAATATACTAAGAAAGAGAGAAAAATGGAATCATATAAAATACTAAAATCCAAAAAAGGAAGAAAAAGAGTGGAAGAAAAGATAGGAAAAAAGAACAGGAGCAACAAACAGAAAACAGTAACAAATATGGTAGATACTAACCCAATTATATCAAAATCACTTTGAATGTCAATGGTCTAAACGCATAGACAGATTTTTAGAGTACATTAAAAAACACTGACCCAGCTCTATGTTATTTTCAACAAATCCACTTTAAATATAAAGACATATATAGATTATGAGTAAATGGATGGAGAAAAAGAAACCATGCTACCAGTAATTAAAAGACCCAGGAATAGCTATATTAATGTCAGACAGACCAGACTTCAAAGCAAGGAAAGTAACTAGGAATAAAGAAGGGCATTATATAATGATGATGGGATAGCAAGATGACATAGCAATCATTAACATGCATGTACCTAACAATAGAGCATCAAACTACATGAGGCAAAACTAGAACTACGAAGATAAAAAGATGCATCCACTAGAACAGCTGGAGACTTCAAAATCCCTCTATTGAAAATGGGCAGATTCGATGGCAGAAAATCAGTAAGGATGGAGTTGAATTCAACACTATCAATGAAATGGATATAATCGACATAGATAGACTACTTCATCCAACAACAGCAGAACACATAACCTTCTTGAGCTCACATAGAACACTCACAAGATGGACCACATTCTGGGTCATAAATGATATCTTAACATATTTAAAAGAATAGCACATACAATGTCTGTCCCCAGACCACAATGGGAATTAAACTAGAAATCAGTAATACAGAGCTAACCTGAAAATCCCAATATGTGGATATAAAACAACACACTTATAAATAACACATGGGTCAAAGGAGAAATATCAAGAGAAATTAAGAAATATTTTGAACTAAGGAAAAATAAAAACAGCACTTATCAACATCTCTGGGACGCTGTCAAAGCACTGCTTACAGGGAAATTTATAGTAGTGAATGCGTATATTAGCAAAGACGGAGGATCAAAAATCAGTAATCTAACTTTCTACCTTAGGAAAACAGAAAAAGAGAAGCAAATTAAATCCAAAGTAAGCATAAGAAAAGAAATAATAAGAAACAGAGCAGATATCAACGAAATTGAGAATAGGGAATCAACAGAGGAAAAAAATCAATGAAGCAAAGCTCGTTCTCAATAAAAATCAATAAAATTGAAAAGCCTCTAGACAGGCTAAGAAAAAAACACAGAGCACAAATTATTAATATTGGAAATGGAAGAGGAGGCATCACTATTTCCATCACTTTTATCCCAAAGAAATAAAAAGGATAATAAGTACCATAAATAGCTCTATGCCCATAAATTTGAGAACCTGTAGGTGAAATAGACCAATTCCTTAAAAGAGACAATCTGCCGAAACTCACACAAGAAAAGATAACACAAATAGGTCTATAACTTTAAAAGAAATCCAATCAATAATTAATAACCCCCCCACCCAAAACATAAAGCTCCAGGCTCAGATGAATTCACAGGTGAATTTAATTATAAAGAAGAAATTACACCAACTTTCTACAATCTCTTTCAGAGGATAAAAGCAGAGGGAGTACTTCCTAACTCATGAGACCAGAAAATTCTAATACTGAGAGTAGCAAATAATTATAAGAAAACTAGAGATCAATACCTCTTATGAACATAGATGCAAAAACTCCCAACAAAATATTCAAAAAATGAATCCAATAATGTATAAAAAGAATCTTATACCACAGCCAAGTGAGATTCATACCAGGTATGTACAGTTGGTTTAACATTTAAGAAATCAACTAATGTATGCCATCGCATCAACAGATTAAAAAAGAAAAATAGCATGATTACATCAATAGATAACAAAAAGCACTTGACAAAATCTAATACCTATTCATGAAAAAATTCTCAGAAAAACAGTAATAAAGGAGAGCTTTCTCAACCTGATACAAAATATTTAGTTATGGTCATCCTTAATGCTGAAAAACATGAAGCTTTCCCACTTAGGATGTCCCTTCTCACCATTCCTTTTCTTTTCTTTCTTTCCTTCTTTTTAAATGTTTATTTATTTATTTTAAGATAGATGGAGGGAGAGAAAGAGCAAGCACACAGCAGGGGAGAGGCAGAGAGAAGAGAGAGAGAATCCCAAGCAGGCTCCACACTGTTACCTCAGAGCCCAAGGTGGGGCTCAATCCCACAAACTGTGAGATTATGACTTGAGCTGAAATCAAGAGTCGGATGCTTAACTGACTGAGTCACCAGGCTCCATCACTATTCCTTTTCTGTATCATTTTGGATGTTGCTAATGCCAGATCACAGAAAAAGAAAAGCTATGCAGATTGGGAAAGAAGCAAAAAAAACAAAAAAGCTCTCTTTATTAATAGATGACAAGATTGCATATGTAGAAAACCTGAAAGAATAGACAAGAAAAACAAAAAAACATATCTCCTGGAACTAATAAGTAACTATAGGCAAGGTTGCAGGATACGAGGTTATTATACAAAAGTCAACTGTTTTCCTATATACCATCAATGAACAAGTGGAATTTGAAATTTAAAACATAAAACTATTTATATTAGCAGCCCCAAAATGAAATACTAAGGTATAAATCCAATGAAAGATATACAAGATCAATTTGAGGAAAATGACAAAACTCTGATGAACAAAATCAAAGAAAAACTAGATCAATGGAGAAATATTGCATGTTCAAAGATAGACTCAAATTGTCAAGATGTCAGTTCTTCCCGACATGATCTAGATATTCAGTGAAATCCCAATTAAATCCCAGAAATAGGATTTATTTTATGGACACTGACAAACTGATTCTAAAGTTTCTATGAGGAAGCAAAAGATCCAGAATATTCAACACAATATTGAAGGAGAACAAAGTGGGAAGACTGAGAGACTTACTATAAAGCTACAGTAATCAGGACAGTGTGGTATTGGTACAAGATTAGATCAATAAAATATTAAGCTGAGAAATAACCCACATAAATATAGTAAACTCATCTTTGACAAAGGAGTAAAGACAATAAAATGGAGCAAAGATAGTCTCTTCAGCAAATGACGCTTCAACAACTGGACTTTCATATGCAAAAAAGTGTATCTGAACACAGACCTTACATCCTTCACAAAAGTTAACTCAAAATGGATCACGGATCTACATGTAAAATAAAACACTATAAAATTCCTAGAAGATAATACATAGGAGAAAATCTAGATGACCTTGGGTACAATTACGTTTTTTTTTAGATACAATACCATAGACATGATTCATGAAATTAATAATTGATAAGATGGACTTTATTAAAATTAAAAACTTCTTTTCTGTGACAGACAACATCAAGAGAATCAGAAGACAAGCCATAGACCAAGAGAAAATATCTGCAAAAGATATCTGACAGAGGACTGTTACCTGAAATACACAAAGAACTCTGAAAACTCACAATGAGGAAACAAACATGATTCAGAAATGGGTCAAAGACCTTAAAAGATACCTCACCAAAGAAGATATAGAGCATAAGGAAAGATATTTCATATAATATGCCATCAAGGAAATACAAATAAAAACAATGATATGATATTCCAATGCCTATCTACTGTAACAGCCTGGAATCTGGAACGCTGACAACAGCAAATGCTGGCAAGGACGCGGAGCAGTAGGAATGGGAATGAGTTGTCGGCGGGAATGCAAAATGGTACAGCTTTTGAAGACAGTTTGGCAGTTTCTTACAAAACTAAACAAACTCTTACCACATAGTTCAACAACAGCACTCCATGGTATTGACCCCGAAAAAGTTGAAAACTTATGTCTACACGAAAATATGAACATGGATGTTTTTAATAGCTTTATTCGCTACTGTCAAAACGTGGAAGCAACCAAGATGCCCTTCAGTAGGTGAATGGGTCAACTGTGGTACATCCAGACAATGAAATATTACTCAGTACTAAAAACGAAAGAGCTATTAAGCCACAGAAAGACATAGAAGAACCGTAAATACATATTACAAAAGTAAAAAAAAAAAAAAAAAGCCAATCTGAAAATGTTACATACTGCATGATTCGGACTATATGATGTTCTGGAAAAGGCAAAACTATGGAGGCTATGAAGAGATCAATGGTACCAGCGGACTGGTGGTGGGAAGAAAAAAAAAAAGGCAGAACACAGAGGATTTTTAGGGCACTGAAAAGTCTGTATGGTAGTATAGTAACTGATACATGTTATTATACATTTGTCCAAACTCACAGAATGCATAATACCAAGGGTGAACCCTAATATAAGCTATGGGCTTTGGGTGATTATGAGATGTCAAGGTAGGTTCATCAAATGTAACAAATGTTACCACTCTGGTCAGGAAGGTTGATAATGCAGGAGGCTTATGTGAGGGCAGGAGGAATACAGGAAATCTCTGTACCTTCCCACCAATTTTGCTCTGAATTGAAACTGCCCTAACATATTTTCAAAAGTAATCTTCATTCCCCAATACTCAAATATTGACTCCTCACCTCTTACGTAACCACAAGTGAACTCCTATTACCACTTTCTAAATTTCATTTCCAACTCATTGTATCAGGCATGTTCATAAGTGATATGTGTGTATATGTGCACAGTCCTCTCCCTTTCTGTTTTTAACAAATGTTGCAGTATATATATATATATATATATATACTTTTCAAATGTGTTTTTTTTTTAATGTGTAAATATTTGAGCCACCTGGTGTTAATTTTGTTGAAAGAAGTGTGGTATGGATTATACTGTATCTTTTTTTTTTTTTTTTAAGACAAATGGCTAGTTGACTTAAAACTGTTTATAAAATTACCGAAATTTTACCTACTTGTTTGAGATGAAATCTTACTGGGAACTAAACTCTGTATATATTTGAGCATATATGTCCAGGAATACCACTGTTCTTATAATCTGTTTGCGTGGTTTTTTGCTACTACCATTAATTTAACGTTGCTTTCTGTTTTAATAACTCAGAAGAGGTATAAGAATCTAACAATATATTTATTATGTGGCAGGTGACACAGAATGGTAGATGTGGCATTATATTATGAATACTGTAAACTATAATTCGCAGGGTACTTTCATCAATCGTGAATCTCCGTATTTATATACAAAATAGGGATAAAACCTTTGGTTTAACAATCAACTAAAAATTATGAACACATATTGCTATATGAATGGGAAAGCACATATTTTTGTTCATTCCTAGTGGGACTATAAATCGGTATAAGCCCATGGAAAGAAATTATACAAATACTACCAAAATGATCAATCCACATGGCCTTTAACTTAACAATTCTACTTTTGGAAATTTATTTAACAGCTATATTTTACTTGTGCAAATGAAATATATATATTTATTCATTGCAGTGTTATGGCAAAGGCTGAGACTACATTAAATTCATATTGGCAGGGTAACTTGTAAAAGAAGTATAGTATATTCACAGTGGAATTTCTACATGGTTGCTAAGAAGAATGAGGAAGTTCATCGTACATTAATACAGAAAGATCTCCAAAGCATGCTAAGTGAAAAGCATGATGTTCAACAGTATGCAGTATGTCAGCTAAGTAAAAATAGAAAAATAATATATATTTTATTTGCTTATATATGCATAAGTTATTGCTGGCAGAATATATAACAAAACAGAGTGTGCAAATGTGTAGCAAAGGAACAGAACTAATGGTAAGATTTTTAGATAAATCTTCTAATGTATCATTTTAGTTTTAAACCTTGGAATCAATGGTAAATTACTGAAAACCTATTATGTTACAATAATCATATGGAATTTTCACTTTTGTTATTAAATTTATTCAATTCATCTTTATTAAATATTAAAAGACTAAAAAGAAAATATTAAAAACTTTACATTGCCTTGCATTATTGAGGGGGAAAAAAAGAGAGAACTAGATGTCAGCATCGAAAAACAAAAAAAAGTGATTAATTTTTATGTAAAGTAAATTTAGTTTGGAATGAGAAAGAAAGTCCATTATAAATTATGGCAAAGTAATTCAACAGTGAAATCTAGTGAAAAGTACCTCAATAAAATATATGGATAATTCCATTTAAGACTAACGTCACAGCATCTTAGATTATGGTTCTTTTAAAGTATAAACATTTTAATATAAGAAAAATCAGTAAATATTGCTCTTAAAAACCGAGATATAAAAGTACCTGCTATGGGGTGCCTGGGTGGCTCACTCTGTTAAGTGTCTGACTCTTGGTTTTGGCTCAAGTCATGATCTCCCAATTCATGGGATCAAGCTGGTGCTGTCCATGCAGAGCCTGCTTGGAATTCTCTCTCTATGTCCCTCTCCTGCTCATTTTCCCCCCTCTCTCTCTCTCTCAAAATACATAAACATTAAAAAAAATAAAAATAACTGCTAGCATGATAATGGCTATCATCTTGCTGTTTTATGTGGCGTAAGCCACAAAAGTGTAGTCTGAGTTTTACAATGGTAATAATTTCTTGTCCAATATGCTTCATGGATTTCAGAATTGTTTCATTGGCTTTGATAAAGTTATGATAAAATCATCTCAAAAATCCCAAAATGACTTGGTAAAGAAATGTAAGATTAAACAACGAACATATAGAGATATATAGACATACACAATGAAAGAATGAAAAGGAAAAATGTTAAATTCTATGATTAGGAACAGCATGAACAAATAGAATAATCATATTAATTCAATCACTGTACTTCTCTTGTTATGTACAGTGCCCTTGGTGATTACCACATTAGATCTTAGTAGATCAGAACATTATGATCCTTAGCTACTTAAAGAGTACCATGAATTTTCATTTGAGATATAACCAGAATTTCAATTTCAAAAATATCAAAAGATAATCATACTCTTTGAGTCCGTGAATTACTTAATAATACTCTATCTTGAAAACTGAAAGCAAAATGGTATAGCAAAACACTAGTAATCAAAACTAGTCTGAAGAGGAAAAATGGACCTAGTAAAATTTAGATACCTGAATAATAGTCGTGAAAATGAAATAACACATCCAGAGTTACTGAAGATGACACAGAATTCAATTGAAATCAGGAAAGCTTAATAGATCCAATTATATTTTGAAAGTAATTTCTAAAATCCCTAAATATCAGAGAAAACAGAAATGCTGTTCTTTAAAGGCTCAGAAATAATTGCTAGGTAAGGATGGCTGTGATCGTATAGTTATGTGTAGCACAAACCACATAGAGTAACTGCTGTTTGTTTCAAAACTATTCTGAAACGAAAGAAAGCATGAAAAAAAAATTTTTCCAAAATCGTTCTCCAAATGACCCTTTACAAGAGATGATCTGTCTGTCTTGTTCTCTCTGCATGTGTGTGTACTTGTACATATGTAATGTATAGCGTATTTCTAAACAGCTTCATTATATTTTGATTACTATGAATTAATATAGCATGGCTATCCAGGGAGAGAACTAGAATAGAACACTGGGTAGAAGACATCAAAAAGACATTTCAGGAAACAGAGTTCTTTATGAACGGAAGGCTGAGATATGTGTGCAAAGGCAAACGCGCCTCTTTTTCATCACCACAAGCACAAAGAAAACCATTTAATTATTTACATAACGAGCTAATCTCACTTAAGAAAAGGTGATTACAGAAAATATTTTATACATAATTTTCCATAATAAAATAATCTCTTCCATATTTAACCAGATAAGGCTTCTAAATAATAGGGGAAGAGTTATAGATAAACGGAAAGAGATATAAGAATTAATGAGTAAGATACACAAAAGATAAATAAAATGGGAAGGAAAAAAATTGAGATGGTTAAAAAAGGATAAAAAAAAGGCCAGGTAACAAAATGACTTACTCAGAAATAACGTAGTTTATTTTGTTCTATATAATCCTATTACTATTACATAACCTCCATATAATGCTAAAGCCAACGGACATTTCTATTTTTATCTTATTTGGGATCTTGGCAGCATCGGACAGTCCTGACCAGGTTCCCATCCTGGAGACTTACCGTCTCCTTGGCTCATGGGACACGGCTCTCCAGAGGTCCTTCCTAATCCTTTTGCACTCACTCCCAGTAGCTTTTGAGAATTCCCAGTCCCATGGCTAAACCTTAATTATTACTTTTTAATCGTTCTGTCCTTCAACCCCTCAGGTTAATATCCGGGGTGTCTGCAGATCTGACTCACCAAGGTACGTAGCCTAATTTCGCCTCCCATGACCCACCTCCAACCATTCAGGTCGGCTGCTCCATGAGATCCTGTTTCCATGATGCTGCTCCTTGTCTTCTGAATGCCTTCCTTTTTATGGTAACTACAACATAAACTTTCCAACTCTGGTACAGTCTCATCTCTTCTAAGAATTTCCTCATAAATCCCCAGTCCAAGGTGACTTTTCTCTGTGCCTCCACAGACATCTGCCATGGAGGAGCGTACATCATAGCTTAACAATCACTCATTTATGTGTCTGCTTTCGTACTAGACAATACATTCCTTGAGGTCAGACCACATCCTTTTTTTTTGTTTGTTTGTAACTTTTTAAATTAAGAAATATAAAGTGCACATAGAAAAGGCTATCTACAGGTTCAAGGAATCATCACCAAGTGTACCCCCGTTGTAACCAGTCCTAGAAAGGTCATATATCTTATTGAATTTGCATCCTTGGGGATTAGTGTATAATAAATAGTAAATATATGATAAATAGTAATAAAGGACGTTAATCAGGTTTGGAGTATAGTAATCACTGCGAGAAATCATCCCTGTGCTATGATCCAAAAATCATAGTTTGGATACAAGGATCAAATATCACTTATTAACGGGGAACCTCTATAGTCACATAAACTAGCAATAGCATAGAGCTGAAATTTGCAATTCAAAAACTATGAAGTTAAACAATCACCTTGCTGGGAGCCCAAAAACACAGAGAGCTTGGCATCAAAATCCAGGGGAAGATCAGGGTCCATCAAATATTACTTTTGTCAACACATGATATTCTGGGAGAGCCCGTGACGGGGACAGCCACAGAAGATCTCCAAGAGTAAAATCCAGAGACATACAATCAGCCACAGCAGCTAAACAACTTGGCTTCCTAGCACTGAACATGTCGAAGGGACTGAAGAAAATGGACCAGCTACCCATCTGCCCCATGGTGAGGGGAAATGGGAAAGGAGGCCAGGGGCACAAAAGCACAACTCCACGAGTCAATTGCTTAGAAGTGACAGTGGCAGAGGGGCCCACTGGTATACAAGACTGAGAGACAGAGTGTCTCGAGTTATGTAAAGAACAGTCTGCAGCCTGGGAGGCAAGATGGCGCAAGCTTAAACACAGAAAGCTTTGAACAACACAAGGGTTGACCTTTGAACAACACAAGGGTTAGGGGCGCTGACCCCTGAACACTCCAAACCCACAAAGAACTTCTGACTCCACCAACACCTAAAACCTGCTGTTGAGCAGAAGCCTGACAGATAACATAAATAGCTGATTAACATATATCAAGTATGTTATATGTATTATGTACTGCATTCTTATAACAGACTAAGCTAGATAGGAGAAAATATTAAGAAAATCATAAGGAAGAGAAAAAATCTACATAGTATGGTACTGATAAAAAAAATCCATATGTACGTGACCGATGTTGTTCAAGGGTCAACTGTACCAGCAATCACAGCAACTGTTGCAGCCAAATGGGACTAACTACGGATGTGCTTCATGTAGAATGGGTCTCCTGTGGCCCATGCAATTTTCCTCTTGCTGGTGAGAACAGTGTCACTACCAGACTGAAATAATTATTTAACACAACTAAAAAATCTGCATCGATTTCAGTATTACATTTTTACTTTCCTGGTGGTTCATTCGGTGAGAGCTATAATATGAAGAAAAGATTCTTAATAGGAATCATCATAGTGACAATGACAATAAGAACAGCTAAAATTTATGAGTGCTTACTGTGCTCCAGACACTGCACTAAAGGCGTTCATGCCTTTGCTCACTTAATCCTCACCCAATTATGCACAGACTATTATTTTCCCCGTTGCACAGAGGAGAAAACAGGCTGGGAGAAAAACTCCCCTTCACGACTCGGAATTAGCAAGGCTGGCCCTCTAATCCAACATGGACTTAGAACCTGCACTTTTCTCTGTTATGCTAAATTATCCAAATTCAAACGACTACTTTCTGTGATATAAGTATTTTAACAATCAAGCGTTTGCATTTCAGTCATGATGACAGCTGCTAATGAGATTCTTAAGAAGCAAAGAGCAGGAGGGTCATTTAGATGTCCAACTTACTTTAGTTCCCCCCGCATCAGTTATGAATGTTTCAAATTCAAACGGCTACACATTACAAAGTACTATACGGACTCTCACTGAAGAAAGAGTGTGCAAAATAAGACTGAATCATTAAGGCTTAACTGTCTGCAGTTTGAAAAAACTAAATTATTATGAACTACTGGTACTGAATTAGAATATCAGAGCTACAAAAACATTTAGAGACGATGTAGTTTAAAAACAAACAGGTGAGGGGTGCCTGGGTGGATCAATCAGTTACGTGTCCGACTCTGGCTCAGCTCATGATCTTACAGGTTCATTTAAATTCGAGCCCTGCATCGGTTCTGTTGTCAGTGGTTAGCACGGAGCCCACTTCGGATCCTCTGTCCCCCTCTTTCTCTGCACCTCCCTAGCACACACACTCCCTCTCTCAAATAAATAAATAAACAAACATTAAGAAAAACTAGCAAGAGGAAACTGAAACCAGGAAGAATAGAACATAATTAATGGCCTTACTGGGCTGCATGGGTTCAAATCCCGCTTCGGTTAACAGCCATGTGATTTGGGCCAGATACCTACACTCTCCAGGCTTTAGTTTCTCATCTATAAAATGGCAGAGGATTATTTCCAAGGATTAAACTAGATAACATTTGTAAAGCATTTAGCTTATTACACCCCAAGCCATATTAAATGCTCTTGAGAAAAAGTGACCTTGATTCCATTTTGTAATATGCAAGAATTTTGAGCATTCAACACTCCTAAAAGATACTATGTCAATAACTTTGCTTCCATTTTTATTCCCGTATCTTATTTTTTTCTTTTCTTTTGGTGAAGATTTAAAGAACCTGTGATCATCAGGTAATTACCTAAGTAAAACTGAGATCCACACATCTATTCCCAGTATCCAAATTTAAAACAAATCATAATGTGTACTCACTATTCAAGATAACATCAGGATACAACATGAACAATTGAGCTAAGTCTTTTGGCAACAAGGTGACTCTAGCTATGCTAGTGAGGTCTTCTAACTGCACACAACTTGAAATTCTGAATAAAACATATACACAGTTGGGTTCATAAGAAGAAGCAAAAAAGAGTTGTCGCTGCATGCACAGAGAGTAAAATGACAACCTGAGATGGGCCAACGAGTTGTTGCAACAGACCTTGAGGAGAGAACAGGACTGAGGAGAGGCCTATCAAACCTGCAGAGAGGCACTAACAGCTAGAGTTTTAGATTTTCGTGCCCATTAGCTGATAGGAAGCAAGGTCTTGAGTACTGCCTAAAGGAGGAAGCAAGCTGGAACTGAGATTCTTGCATGAAGTTGGAATCCTCTCTAAGGCAATACTTCCCAAACTTCAGCATTCATAATGACCACCTGGAGGGCTGATTAAAACCTAGATCCCTCAATCCACTTCCAAAGAGTCTGACTCAGCAGGTCTGGGATTCTGCGTCTCTCACAAGCTCCCCGGTAATGCTGGTGCTACTGGTCCACAGACTAGACTCTGAGTAACTCTACCCAAAGGGCTGTACCACCAGTGAAAAGGATCCTTAAAACGATCCTTCAGGACCCAGAGAGATGAAAAGAAAGCTTATCTCTGACCAGGGCTCCTACATTTGTATACAACATGTTTGTATACAGGTTTGGAGTCAAAATGTGTACTACCCACTCAGTATGAGTGCTGCATGTAAGAAATTAACATTTTCAAATTGGTCTTGGGTGGAGGATTCTTCTGAGGCATATGAAGAAATAAACTTAAGACTGCTTTGAAGGAAAACTTTCACAAGCCAGATTCTGTAAAATTCCCTTTAGATAACTCACAAGTAGTAATTACAAAACATACAATGAAATATATCTACCAAAAAAAACTCTAAAAACCCAGAAGATTGGCACCCCCACAATTTAAGGTAAAAGACTTGAAAAAAAACTATAAAATAAGTTTCCAATTATTTTAAGACACACACACGCAAATAGAAAACATAAAAAAAAGAACTTGTAGAAATGAAAAATAAGTCATTACTATTAACATTTCAATAAACACGTTTTAGATTACCAAGCCTTTTTTTCTGCCAGTATTTAAACTGGAGAAGCCTTCTAAAGAAATTACATAGAATGCAGCACACGGGATAGAAAGTGAAGATACTAATGAGCAGTGAGGTATATTAAGGTTAGGATGAAAAATTCCAATATGTAGCTAACCAGAGTTTTATTAGTTGACTAAAAACAGAAGCAATTTTAAAAGATATGATGGTTAAAAATCTCTTAGAACTGGGATTCTGGGATTAAAGAATCAAGAAGAATAAATAAAAATAAGTCTATACCAAATATAAGAAATAGGGGAGCTTGGGTGGCTCAGTCAGTTAAGCTTCTTTCTGACTCTTGATTTTGGCTCATGTCATGATCTCACAGTAGGTTGAGATGGTGCCTTGGGATTCTCTCTCTCTTCCTCTCTCCCCTTTACCAAAGGTCTGCGTGTGTGCACTCTCTCTCAAAGTAAACATCTAAAAAAACAAAAACAAACAAACAAAAAAACCAAAAAACGAATATAGAAAAATAGTAAAACTACAGAATATGTTGGTAAAACAGATCTTCAGGGATGAAAAATAAAAGCCAGTTCATTTGTAAAGTGCAATTTGGCTGACAGGAGATAGATAATAACAAAACAGAGACTGGAAGATAATAAAGTATCTTTCAAGGGTTGAGATAACATAACTGTCAGCCTAGAATTCTCTACTCAAGAGTGATTTAATAATTAAAACCAAACCAAATCAAAACAAACAACAAAACACCAGACATTTCAAAGAGACTTTACCACTCACTGAAAGAACTACTAAATGATGCTTTTCAGTAAGAAAAAAAGTGAGCCGAAATGGGGGAAGGAAGGAAGGAGATGGGGCTAAAAGGACAATAACGAGCAATGAAAATCATAAATATGTGGGTAAATCTAGATAAGCATCACAATTACCAACAATAATTAGCTTAAGATTGTTTAAAAACAATAGGTAGTTAGAGCTAGAAAATTCTAACACGTGAAATGGGGTGAGTGAAGACAGATTTTAATGTCTAAAAGAGAGAGACATTAGTCACTGTATGCCTTTAAGGACACGTTATGGTTTTGAAGGTGTGTACCCAAGTAAAAGAAACAGGATGCAACACAGTGGGCTAATCAGGTAGGAGGCTAATGAAAACCAGGTCAAAAAATGTTTGATATATATTCTCTTTCCTCTTGCATTTTTATTTGGTTTGTCTAAGACACTCAGATTGTAGAAGAACTTAAAAGGAAAAATATATACCAAAATGCGGTGTTCTTATTCTACTGATGGTTGCATCACTAGTGAGAAGTGGAGATGCATGGAATTTAAAGCAAATTCTACAGATGAACCAACATCTTGTAAAACTCCTTGAAGGGTAATAGTGCTACTCTAACCAGCTTAAGACATACACGTAAGAAAATCAGAAAGACTAAAAACAGGTTGTAGCCTAGTCTTTGAAATTCATTAGTTTCATTATTTCTCAAAAGTCTAGCTCCAGATCTGCTGGATATACATATTTTTTTCACTTTGGCTTCAGAAGACCCTACCTAACCTTAGCATTTTTCACTTATAACTCAATCCTTCTGCTATTTCCACACAACATCATATGAAGATCATGCTTTTTTTTTTTTAATGACTCATACCTTACAGTATGTTGTTTATTAATTCCACAACAATTCCTGTTACTGACTATTAGGTTATTCCCAAGAGAATGAAGGCTAAAATTAGACCTTTTGGCTTCCACTTTGTTCCTGGGCAGGTATGTGCATGCTTTGACCTTTCTCCCCTCCAGCTGCTCATTTCTTATAAGGCAACAGCATAAGGGCAGGAGTCAGAGGAATGAAATTGCCTGCCTTGCTCTTAAAATTAAAGCTGACAGGTACAATGGGATAAAAGAAAAACAGGTGCCCACGGATGTGGAGACAGACTTCAGAAAGCTGCTTATGGCATTATTTATGCAGCTAAAAATAGGTATACGTATTGGGAGTGATTTTTTTGTTTGTTTGGTCTTTTGTTTGTTTTTGCCTTTACACAAAGATGGCATCTTTTCGAAATACTTACGTTTCACTGAAATGGACCTCTAAGCTGTCCTACCCCTCGCCAATATCATTTATTAAGATTTAAAGCATTGTCTGCTTCAGGTTTCATCAGCTCTGGTCTGAAATATAAAATGCTACAACTGACATTCATATTTTATATAACAAAAACAAAACATACTTGCCAATGTCATGAAGCAGAAGAATAGAAAACTAGAAGGTTACAGACTCAGCACACAGGAGGCACTCAGTAAACATCTGGTGAACTAGATGATGAACTAGAGCAGAGGTCAACAAACTTTTTCTATAAATGATCGGATAAATACTTTAGGTTTGAAGGCCACACAGGTCTCTTTTTCAAACACTCAACTCTGCCACTGTAGCAGGAAAAGAGCTTGAGATGAAACATAAACAAATCAATGAGGCTGTATTCCAGTAAAACTTTATTTATGAACACTGAAATTTGAATTTCATATAATTTTCATGTGCCACAGAATATTATTCTTCTTTTGATTTCTTTTTTGACCTTTAAAAATGTGAAAACTACTCTTACTCACCAGCCACACAAAAACAGGCAGAGAGCCAGAGGTGGCCTATGGGTCATAGTTTGTGGACGACCCCTAAAAGAGTTTAGTGATTTCATAAGCCATCTGATCTTCTTCAAAATTACATGTGAACAATACAGGATTAAATTACAGAGCACAATAAGAAATGTGGATAAAAACCGAAAGTATGAGCAAATTTGTTTATAAAGTATATCAACAATTACACATGTATTTTTCTTTTTGAGTAGCTTCACAAAAGACTAGTAGCATTTTGATTCATGCACCTGTCTGGTGAAGGCAACACGTATTTTAAAAATGCAGATATATTGGTCTGAGCTGAATTTCAGAACAATATAAACCTGAGGATACATCTAGGTATCTCTTAATCTGGGATCTACACATCTATACTTAGAATTAATGGCTAATCTTCAGGGGTTCCTTGAAATTTTATTTCTGAAGTTATAAATATTTGTTATATAATGTATTTTTATGTTGTCAGTAGAGCTTTCATCAGTTTTCAAGGGGTCAGTGGGTTCAAACACCAATGATCTAGCAGATTGCAATTGATTAACTAATAAGTAGGTCCTACCTACTACTCTTCCTTTGACTCTTCAATACCCCTAAAACAGTATCATTAAAAAAGCAAACACCTAAAAGCTAGATATTCTAATTAGTATTAAATGGAACACATATTTTTAAAAATCATTTCCTTCTAGAAGTGATTTTTCTTAAGGTATGAAATTAGTTTTCTCATTCATATCAAAATCAAGTGGGCCTGTATTACTCTTAAAAGCCACAAAATACTACATAGGAACTATGATAAGCTGAATAACAGCCCCCAAAGATATCCAGGTTCTATTTCTTAGAACCTGTGAATATGTTACTTTACACGACAAAAATGATTCTGTAGACTTTAAGGATCTTGAGGTGAAGCTATTACCCTGGATTATTCAGCTGGCCCCTAAATGTAATCACAACTGTCCTTGTGAAGAAAGGAGGAGGCAGAGGGAGATCTGACTACAGGGCAGGAGAAAGCTATGTGACACAGGAGCAGAAGACGGAGTGATGCATGCTGACGACGGAGGAAGGGGCCGCAAGCCGAGCTACGGAGCAACCGCTATGAGCTGAAAAAGGCAAAGATATGGATTTTCCCCTCAGAGCTTTCAGAAGGAGCTCGCTGTGTGGACACCTTAATGCTAACACAGGAAACGACTTCAGACTTTTGACTTCTAGAACTGAAAGGGGATAGAATTGTTTTTTTTTTTTTTAATGTTTATTTATTTTTGAGAGAGACAGAATGCGAATGGGGGAGGCAGAGAGAGAAGGAGACAAAGAATCCGAAGAGGTTCCAGGCTCTGAGCTGTCAGCACAGAGCCTGACATGGGGCTCAAACTCACGGACTGTGAGATCATGATCTGAGTGGAAGTGAGCTGCTTAACTGACTGAGCCACCCAGATGCCCCCAGAGTTGTGTTGTTTTAAGACACCAAGTTAGTGGTAATGTTATAGCAGCAGTAAGAAACTAATACAGGAACTCTATATTCCTGCTTCCACCAGAAGGAGTAACTGGTCCTATGGCTTTTCACCTTAATTTTTATTGGGTTTAACCTCCGGTTTCTAGGAAACAAGGACACGGACAATTTGATTTTGAATCTTATGTCTATGTGTTTCACAACTATGGAAATACAAAGATATACCGAAAATAAAAGAGTCTAAATCCAACCAACTTTACTCTCCCCAAAGCAAATCTATAAATGATTTTGTTGAATAACTAATGAGAACTTTCAAATAAATTAGGTCTCCAATTTTATACTGAAAAATACCTAAAAACAAAATAATTTTAGCATTTATCAGAATACCATATGCCTTCTCTAAATACCTACTGATCTCAACTATTAGAGTGCAGTCTTGAAAACAATATACTCCGTCCAAAGATAACTGTTTTACCTTTCCTCCACCACACATATGCATACAAGTTTGAGGTGCAGGGGAAATGATACTGAACAGTCAAAATAGATGCCCCCAAATCTATACATCCAAAACGTCATACATTTTATTTGTAGGTAAAACTCTCAAGGCTCGCCTCGGAGCATAAGGACTTTTATATTCCATAAAATCCTGACCAGGTGTTTTTTTTTTTTTTTTATGCCAACAGATATTGAAAGAAGACAATCATACTTGGGCACATGGAAATTCTGGAGAACTGACGAAAGAATGCATTCTGATTGCTGGAAGAAGCAGTATCTCATAATAACGGGAGGGAAGAGACACAGGAAATGTCAGCGTGTGGTGTAAGAAGAGTGAGCAGTTTTACACCTCATTTGATGCTAAGGATTATTTTGTTAAGAGGACAAGCACAGGTTGGAACAACTGCCCCAGGTCATTAAATAAGTGCTTGGTACATTCTGCTTAAGAAGGTAAGGGAAAACAAGGAACTAGAAAGCTCTTTATTGAAAGCCTCGGGTGCAATTAAAACAACTACTCATGCTTAAGGAAGTCAGCGTCAGTCACCTGGGACATTGACCTATGTACAGCACTCCTAATGCTGCTGGCAGAACTTTGCAGACCCTCAGTTACCATTTGATGGGTAAATTCATGAATGAATTGTTGAGTATCACTTATTGCAGATATGCTGATAGTAAGTGCAATAAATTATACATTTATTTAGATTGTATTTAAGAGAAATATTTAGCTCAGGAGAAGCTTTGGAAAAAGAAAAAAAAATAAGAGAAATGAAAATACTTAGAAAAATCATTTGAAGTTTATTTTTTAAAAGCTTTAATAACGTTGAGCCCAGTGCCTGCTCACTCGGATTCGTGGTGTGATACCTAACAGAACTAGAGCAATAACCCCACCAGGCTATGAAAGTTCCGTATCAGAGATTGCATTTGATTTCCCTTAAGAGTTTTTCAAGAAACTTAACACGTTACCTCTCTCGGGCTGTGTGTGTGTTTAAGTCATGTTCAAAATCTCCTCAGCACTGCTCTGTTGGAGGCAGTTTATTCTCAGGAGTAAGCAAACCAGTGAAAAAGCTTAGGTTGCAAGGACAGAAAATTCAGACAGCTTTATACTGCTATAGACCCATCTGGTCGTTTGACAGATCAATCTAACCTCCAAAGGGAACGTTCCATCTGAATAGTAAGTAGATGATTACAGACATGTGCTTGAGGTTTTATTTAGAAACACAGATTAATGTACTTGCTATCCTAAATAGTGAATGTTGGCAATAAAGATTTTCCTTTCTCACACTTGGGAGCACTACAGATATCTGTTTATCAGTATTCTCTTGCATTTTCAACGTAACATACATTTTCTTCAGCTTGAGTGAATGTCTTTAGACACAGGATCAAGTATCAAATTAGGAAAAGCACTTTGCAAAATTGGTTACATGCAGTAGAAGCTAGAGAAGAGGGAGGTATTTCAACATATTTAAACCAACTTCAAAATAGGAAGTGACATGGCTTTATTCAACAGGCTCGATTCTTAAGATATTATAGAGCTACAATGGATGTCTATTGTTTTTTGCCTGTCCAGTATCCATTTTTCCCTTTTCCCTAAAGAGAGTGCCCAGATTTTGCTTTGGCAGCCACCTTTCCCCATGTTCATCCTACAATGTTCTAGTAGGGCTGACCCCACTGTCTGGTTTTAGCTTTGGTCAAGTGACTGAAACCTGATCAGTAAGAGTACCTCAACTGGAAATGGTTTAAGAGTAGCACATATGGGGTGCCTGGGTGGCTCAGTCAGTTAAGCATCTGAGCCGGTTCGGCTCAGGTCATGATCTCACGATTTGTGAGTTCAAGCCCTGCACTGGGCTCTGTGCTGACAGCTGAGAGCCTGGAGTGGAGCCTCCTTCAGATTCTGTGTTCCCCTCCATCTCTGCCCCTTCCATGCTCATGCTGTATTTCTCTCTGTCTCTCAATAATAAATTAAAATATTAAAAAAAATTTATACAAAAAAAAAGAGAAGCATATATGGTTAGGTAAATCAACGTAAAGGAGCACCAGTGCCAAGACTTTTAGGAGAACTACTGAAAATTAAGCCTTGGCTTGCTATTGCCTGCTAAGATGGTAGGAATGTCAGCCTACAGCTAACTAGGGCCATGTTGCCATTACTTAATAGGCTAGTTGAGAAAAAAGTTAACATAAAAGGAAGCTTTAAATATAAAAAGGCTGGGGTACCTGGTTAGCTCAGCTGGTTAAGAGGCTGACTTTATTTCACCTCAGGTCATGATCTCGCTGTCTTGAGATCAAAGCCCTGCATGGGGGGCTGGGAGGGGGTGCCTGGGTGCTGGGAGTGGAGCCTGGTTGGGATTTCTTCTCACTGAAAGGTCTTCACTGACGGGTCAATGAAGTAAGATTTTTGGATGGCACAAATGAACTTTCTTGTGCCACAGTTAGGCTACATTTGTACTGATAGTTCCTACATCAGTAAATAAGCTAAATAACCCCAGCTCCTTCTTTTTCTTTTTGTCCTTAAGTCAGTTTTTTATTTTTTAACCAGGCTTAATGTCATCTCAACCAAGATTCCTGACTAATACAATAGCTCTTACTATTCACTACTTTCTTTCCAAAGGACTTTGACATTTTATTATTTATCAACAATCCAAAGAATTGGGCTTTGACCTCCCAGTGAGGCCTTGAGTTCTAATCCTGGGATCGGCAATGTACGCCATATAGCCTTTGACAAGCTACGTCCTCTGAGGCTGTTTATGTATTTGTAAGTATGCATTTTTATGTATCTTGCAAGGTTGTGTACAAGATTAAATGCACAGTGTGCTCAATGTCCAGCAGACTTGCTGTATTTCCTTTCTCTTTTTGAGAAACTGAGGGCTTTTATATATTTTATTTTTATTTTTTTTACATTTCATGGTGAAACGACAAAAAGGTTCCTCTGAGATAGGCTTCTGAAATTCAAAAGACAAATGTATTCCTTAACACATATATTAGAAATGTGGGGGTCTTCTGTTTTTTGTTTTTTAAGGTAGGGACAACCTTGTTGTGGGGAACTAAGAAAGAAAAATCTAGAAATAGGTTAAGTAATAAAGGATCTCCTAAAATTTTTTCACAAAAGCAAAAGCCTTATTAACGTACATCATCATGAGGTATAAAGTCTAGACAGGCCTAGGATTTGCGCAGAAGTTTTTCTATGTGGTTTTATTGTTTGTTGATTTTAATTGGCCTGAGGCTTTTGGTTTATTTTTCTTTTCTTTTCCATCAGGAACTTACACAATCCAAGTGTCTGTAACTTTGAGTCACATATTCCTGAGATACTATAATTCAAGAACAACATGAGAATTAGGTATCCTGATAAAAAACATTTTGAATTAGTTTTAGGTAGACAAATCTATTTAAGAGTGAATTGAATTGTATTTTAATCATGTGGTTTGCTATTTACTAAACCAATCATGAAACTCTACAAAGAATTCAACAAACTTATAAATTTCTAAAGCCCGATCAGCTAGCGTAAAAGTGTAAGATATTTTATTATTCCTTTTATCCTTGAAACCCAGCCTAGATGATATGTTCATGTAGCTATTACCCACCATCAAACTAAAAACCATTCTGTAATATTAGACACGGATGGGGCCTATCTGCTTTAACACTGCTCCAGCAATGGTCAATATAAGCATACCAGTACATCAGTGGTTTAAAAGCTGATAAAAACAGTCAACCATTAGTTTTAAATATTCACACACTTTATTCAACTGTGGTGGGTCGCTTTTCTCTCTTACATGGCATTAAATTTCCAACGAAAATTTAATTCTATAAGCTCAAAGCAATTCATTGTAATTATCTAACCTGTGATTTTGGAGAAATCACAGAATTCTGTAAGCAACTAGAATTGAACACCTGTTATTACCAGGATTAAATGGTATGGCAAGGTGACATGATGTTTAAAATTTAAATTTTCTATAGGCATTCGAGTTTAAACTTAGATGTAAGATGAATTCATTAGGATAGTAGTTTATGGGTGATCAATTTAACATTAACATTATGAAAAATTCTACAGCACATGAAAACAAAACTCTTAAGAAATACCCCAAAATCTACCTTTGTAAAAAAATTGAGTCATATGGCAAAAACACAAGTTACAATAGAGGTTGTCTGGTTACAATAATATATACACTGCTTCTGAATTATATAAATAAAAAAAACCCTCCAGCATCCTAAGCCAATAAACAAATATTTCTATTAAATTCACATAATGTTTTCTTGGCAGAATGTAGGCAAGTTTTTATTTTGTAAGGACTGATCAATGTAATGAAAACAAGTTATTCAATCAAGATTTGAAAAAGATAAAGATATAAGTCTTTAATATCTAGAATCACAAAAACTTACTGTCAGGGCACAATCTAATACAATGTGAATAGAAGGTAATATTAAGATTACGAGAGACATAACCTTATGTCAAACAATTTTTCATAAGATGTTTTAGTTGGGATTCTATTGATTCCTTATAGACCAGTGTAAAAGAAAATCTGTGATGCCAACTTACTGAGGGGTAATTTTTATTCTTATGCCAAGACACTTAAAATTATTCATACTTTTTTGATCCAGCAATCTACTTAAGAGAATAATCATAAATGTATAGAATTATGTATGTGTAAAGATTATTATTCTCTTGTTACTTACAATAACCCCATTTTCCAGAGGACCTCATAAGTGACAAGAGATTAATTATTTCCTCCTTTGAGAATCTGATGAACACTAAGGATTCTTCAGAAACACACACATTTGCCTTATTCCTATAACACACACACATGCACTTGCATACACATACACTGAACATAATATAAACACTGCACTGCCATCTGACTTTGAAAACTATTAAAGAAGTCAGTAACAGTTTTATACTCTAGGAATAACTTTAAGGATTATAGAAGGAAAAGAATGTAACGTTTTCAAAAAAGGGAAAAGTGCCGTTCATTTGGTACTGAAATTAAAGTGACTGGACTAAAGAACTTAGAAAGATAGCATACAGAATTCAACTTAGGGGTTACGACGGTGTTCATGCACTATTAAGGTTTACTCATGTCTATTTTTCATATTTAAATATAGCACTGATGTCATTCTATATATGATTCAGAGGCTGCTGAGATTAATGAGTGAAGCTCTAGAAAGTTGATCTTCGATTTGAGATTCTGACTGTGATTGACAGAGCTTGGAGCAATTTGTATTTCTCTTGTTCCACAGAAGTACAAAGCACAGTGTTCACTTATTCATGTGATCCAGTTCAATTCTATAAACATGTTCCATAAACATGCCTACTGTGTGCCAGATATACTAAGACGAATAAAACACAGAGCGTGTATTCCAGGGAACTCGCTATTTTAAGAAGCATTCGTAAATGCTTCTTAAAGCATTTATAATACACATTTATTTCCAATAGTAAGAGTGTAGCCAGTATGAGGATAGGGGTTTTCACCTATTTTACTCAGTGGTATATCCCGAGTACTTAGGACAATCTCACAATTACTCAAAGAGAGAGGCAAAATTTGGAACAAGTTTTGCCTGATTCCAAAGTTCATATTCTTAGCCAGTGTGCTATTCAGTTCTCTGGTATTCTGACTCCTCACCAAACAATCTTCAGGTTAAAAATTGGCTTACTCTAAAATGTATAAAATTATATACCTGAAACATAATAGCAAGCACATTACATAGTAATAAACACAGAAAAGATAGAAAAAGAGCCAGAATAAATACTATGACCACTATTATTCAGAATTGCTTTATAGTTTTCTACATACACATATCTCTAAATAATATGTTTCTATTTACTGTCTTTTGACATTTTACAACTATCCTGTATGTGTTCTTTTGTGACGTGCTATTCTCACTCAACTTTCTAATTTTGAGACTGCCATGTTGGTGAGTCGATACACATAATACATTTACTTAAACTGTTTTTAGCATCCTATTATATAAAAATGCCACAGGTTTTTTTTCTTCTTCTATGGGTGGGCATGTAGCATGCTTTCACATTTTTGCAATTACAAATGGTGAATATTTACATACATAATCTGATTCGGGAGTGCAAAAAGTTTCTCCTGGGTGTATGGCCAAGACTGGAACTGCTGACTTGTGTGGCAAGCATACATTCAACTTTATAAAATAATGCTGAGCTATTTTCCAATGTTCTTATACCACTTTATAAAGTATGCCTGAAGAATGAACAAAAGTTCTATTGTAGTATGCACCGTATTTGTTACTGTAATTTTTTTAAGTTTGATAATCTTTTTAAAAAGAAAAAAGAAGTCTTCCTTTTACGGTTTTCCTCCAGAGAGATAATACATGTTGGCACATGAGGTCTGCCACGTTGGGAGTAATACTTTTAATTATAATAGTTGTGCCATAAGTCTTCTATGGGTATTAAGATACAAACATACTCCTCTCTCTCTCCTGCACAGAGCATCCCTGCTCTCTACCTCGGACAAGCCAAACTTCCCACTATTTGCTCCAATCCACCAGCTGCACTACAGGGTTTGTGAAGGCGTGAAGATGAGATCTACCTCATTCACCACTGTGTCTTCTTCGTCTAGCTCACTGGTTCAAATGAAGTCCTCAATAAAAACTAAAATGGGTGGTTATGTTTTCCTAGTTGAAATAAATCTGCTCCTTAGAAAAGCATCCACTCCTGGTGTGAAAAAATCTGCATCCTTCGCTCTAAGTATCAGACTCTGGACCATGACGAACTTATCAAGGTTAAGGGTGACCTAGGGAGCCCGTCTTGAATCACGGAGCCCTAACAGGAAGAACCTGTGCCATTTGAACCTTTACTATCTGAAACCTTGACAATTTCCAAGGCTGGAGACATGCAGGGGTCAGCAGATGAGGCTAGACTGTGGGCCACCGAGGGTCCTGCAAGCTACATTACTGAGTTTGGACTCTGTCCTACAGGAAATGGCAGCCACTGCAAGACTTAAGCTGACTAGTTTAGTATTTCAGAAAAACTTCTTCGGGTGCTTTATGGAGAAAAAACTGTGGAGAAACAAGGCTTCTTGCTGGAAACCCAAGATGCCAACTTTTACTTTACACTGACTATATTCTCAAAGATGAATGAACCCTTAATATTTTCCTCCTGGGAACACTTTTTGGCGTTTGATACCAGAGATTCCTGAAGGGCATTTCTGGGTGGAAATTTTTGAAGCAATGAAAATGATCTCTGAGGACATTTATGACTGTTCTAAGAGATCTGAAAGTGGCGCTAACATTAATATAGAGGTTCCATGAAGACACAGATAGGAAAGATATGAAAAGTGGTAATTTGTGCAACTTTTCAGTTTTTTTTATATTTTCTCAATTGGTGAGTTAAGCTTGGTAGGTATTTTTTCCCGATTGTATACAGTAGAAAACAGAACTAAAGCTGTGATTCCCTCTTTATTCTAGCCAGTATTTTTTCTTAACTTCTAGTTCAGAGAAGCCAACCTCATAATCTTAGGTTATCTTTTATTTCTTTCTCTTTTCTCAATTCCATCTTCTACAAAGTCACTTCCATGACTTTTTCTTTCTCTTTTTTATTGCTTATTTCCACAGCTATCACTCTGGTCCATCTTCTGATGCTTGGATTATAACAAAAACCTCCAAACAGTGCATCTACATTTTCTCTCTATTCCAGTATATCCCCAACACAGTCCATGCGATTACCTCCAATTTTCATAAGATTGAAATTTCACAACTTCCATAAGATTTTTTTTTTGTCTTCTCTACGAACCACCTGTGGCTTTCCAGAGCCTAGTTTATCAGTCTGGATTTGCCTTAATGTGCTTGCTGTGCCAATGACATGTGACCCTGCTCCCAAGCACCAGCCCTTCAAATTCATAACTCAGTATTTGCTAAACATCTCCTCTCTTCCTAGAAGCTGATTCTCTCTGATCAATCCCATCATTTGGCTTGCTCATTCCAGCTACCTCTAATGCCTACCTTTTGATAGCCTTAAAGAACTGTTCTGGCTTAATTCTTCCAACTCCAATCACTTACTGAGTCTGTCAATGAAAATTCATTACGATGAATTGGAGCCCATACTCAATTATAGATTAGACATTTGCTAACTGAATTTCACTTTCATTTGGGCCTAGAATAGATATGACATGTTGAATCCAAAGCACATTATAGTAAGATTTGACATAATCATTACTTCTGTGCATTCTCTTATCCCTCTCCAGAATTTCAGCTCCAAATTAGGCCTTTCCACTCCCTTCACAGCACTCAAACACGACTCTGTTATTGCACATGTTAACTTGTTAGTCCCTAAGGCTAAAATTTTAGAGTTTGAAAGCAAGAACAATGTCTGATTGTTACATAAACAAATACAATGCTATGCAACAACAATGACTAATATTAGCTTTTCAATAAGGTAATCAATCTATCCATTTACTGAGTACCCACTATGTGTCAGGCATTGGTTCAAGTAACACAGATTTTTTAGCAAGCAAAGAAACTTAATCCTAAGGCCTCCTGAATGAATAAAAGTGCCATCTTTATATTCCTACTAATTATTGCTACTTCTTTGTCCTCTTGGTTTCTGAAATACTCTATATCTGTGACTGTCTATACCTTCTCCCTTTCGACGTGACTCCACAGAATAGGAGCTGTATGTGTGTAATAGTAGTTATCAGTGACTGCTTGCTAGATGGGTGCATGGAACATCAGGAAATTACTGAGTTACTAATACTCAAATAATTACGAATGCTGCCTCCCAATCCAACACCCATCTCCACCCCCGCTGCCCACCACTGTGGTTCTCCAGGAACACAGGATATGTTTTATAGCATATAGATATAGTCTTTCTCCTCGATTTTTCATATGCAGTTACCAACTCATGCCAGTCCTCACTCCAAAAAGTCTCTATTTTCATGTTTTTCCCCCCTTCTACTATCATTGCCTCCAGGCTATGTAGAAAAACATGTTATTCTTTCCCCGAAACCCATTCCTCTGGTAGTGTTCTCCCTTTCAGGGAATAGCGCCACACAGTTTTTTGGTTCTGCGTGCCAGAATGCACCCCGTATCTCTAATCTCACATAAGGCCTCTCTGATTTAGTCTCTCTCAAGTCCAGCTGCATCTCAGCATTTCTATTACCATTACTCCAAGCTAATTATATTTTCTTTGGGACTAGAATAGCTTCTTAAGTGGCCTCTCCAGCTCTTCTCCACACTTAGAATTACCTTTCCAAGACACAAACCTGACCATATGTCCCCAGCCTGCTTAAAACCCAGCGATGGACTATTAGTGCAATTAGGATAAAACTAAAATGCTTTATATGGTCTGTCCTACCTGTGGTAGACAAAATGACAGCCTCCAAAGATGCCCACATCCCAATCCCTATGAATATATTAGGAACCTATGAATATATTAGACTACATGGCAAAGGAGAATTAGATACGCAGACAGAATTAGGCTGTTAATCAGATGACCTTAAAATAGGAGAATATTCTGGATTGCCAGAAGGGTCCTTAAACATTGAAGAAGGAAACCGAAGAGTCAGAGGAGGAGATGTGAGGACAGAAGCAAGGTTGTCAGAGTGCCGTGATACAAGGAGAACTCTGTCCAGCCTCAGAGCTATGAGTCGACAAATGTGGGAAGCTTCCACGTGTCGGAAAAGCAACTGGTTCTACCCTAGAACATCTAGAAAGCCCTGTTGACACCTTGATTTTAGCCCATTTTGGACTTCTGATCTACAGACTTCTGATCTATTTCTTTTTTAAAGAAATAAATTTGTATTGTTTGAGCAGCTAAGTTTATGCTAATTTGAGATAGCATCAGTAGGAAACTACAATACCACCTAGCACTCCTCTTTGAGTCCCTCCTTACGGGCGGCATGCTGTCTGCTGCCACAAGGCCTGCAATTCTTAGACCTATTTGTGTAATCTTTGGGTTAATAATACCATGTCCCTAACTAGATGGAAAAGTCCCCAGAGGTAGACCTGGTGTCTCCTTTTTGTTCACCATTCTGTCACAAGCACCCAACCCAGAGCCTTCAGAAACAAGACCAAATCAATATTTGTTGAATGAATGCAGCCAAGCATGTATGCGCCCATCAAATCCCTAACTAGCGCCCTCTAGTGGACTATTGCTCCAGTGTTTCCCTTTCTAATACTTTACACACCAGTCCTAGACACAGTGGCCTAAACTACCAAGCACAGGATTCCTCAACTTAAGAGTTCACCACACTTCAGGAACCGATCATGGATTGAGAACAGTTACAGAGATGTACATTAGGGAATTGCAATTCCCCTTTTACCACTTCTTTCCTGAGTTAAGTGTCTTTAGGCAATTTAGTTAAACCCCTCCAGGCTTCAGGCTCTTCACTCTTAAAGCACAATAATGTCACGGAAGTTGCGGATCTGGACACGAAATACATAAGACTATAATTCCTAATGCTTATATTATAGGCTTTCTGTTTTACATCCCTACTTCACCCTTTCCACCTGTATGAGGTATAAATTCTATACGGTCAAGTTCCGTCTGTGTTTGCTCCTGTGTCTGCAACTGTGACCTACACAGTGCCCATTGCAGACATTCGGTAAATATTTTCTACATGCTTGAAGACAATCATTAAACATTTGCTAAACGCATGAAGGAAATATTCCTGATAGAAACTCTTGTATTTTTGTTAGATCAGGCTCTGTATTGTTAAACATATTTATCTTCTCGACGGGGGTTTAAAGAATGGTGGTCCTCCAAAAATACCAAGGCCTAGTATCTGGAACGTGTGAATGTTACATTATATGGTAATGTTTTTGGCAGACGTAATAAAGTAAAAGACTTTGAGATGAGGAGAATATACCAGATGTGAGTGAAATAAGGATCCTGAGATAAGGAAATTGTCCTAGATTATCCTGATGGGCCCTAACTGTTACTGCAAGCGTCTTTATAAGAGAAAGGCAGAGAAAGGTGAGCACCATACAGAAGTGGAGGAGACAATCTGACTGACGACAGAGGTAAAGACTGGAGGGACGCAGCCACGAGTCTGGACTTCCTTATTTCCATGTGTCAATACATGTTCAGCAAATAAATAACAATAAATCGCTAAGTCCTATAGTTCTTCCGAGTGTTACTTCCTCCATAAAGTGGTCTCGGAATATTTAAGGCCAAGTAAACCTAGCCCATCTGTGTGAAGAGATGATACATTCTACAGAATTTTGCAATCTGGGACTTGTATACCCACTAGTATATTTTTCTAATTAACCCACGGATGCAAACCAATGTTTAAGTTTTCCTGGTGTCCCTCAGGCTGTGCACAAAGTCCGGTTTATGGGCACGTAAGCCTGAAATGTTTTCTCACCAGATATGTTCACAGAGTTTCACGCCTCTCTTCACTTAGATGTTCCACTGTCACCTGATCAGAGAGGCCTGACCTGACTACCCGACCTCGACCCATTCTTCTACTTTCTTCCTCTCTTTTTCTTCAGAACACCCTGATATATTTTTTGTTTATGATGTGTCTTCCCCTTCCACGATGAGACAGTGAGCCCCAGGAGGGTGGGGACAGTAACCAGCACATAGTAGCAACTCAGTAAATATTAAGTGAATGAATGAATGAATGTAAAGAAATGTTTAATAGTAATCTTTTTATTAGCTGTATGAAACTAAGTAATCTGGGCACAGGTGACTGAAATAGAGGCTCCTATAATATTTGAAATACTATTTCTGGATTCAACTAAGGCCCAAATTTCAACTCTAATAACCCCCCTTATTCAGTTTCTTCTGCATGTCTGAGGCTCAATGACCCATTGCAAAACCACTTAAAGGTTAAAACGCAAGTTCTTTTTTTCTCTTCTTTTTGTTCCATTACACAGAAACTGAAAGTTGAGTGTGAAGAAAAAATTATGGAATGCAGCCCCCCAACTCTCTAACGTATGGATGACTGGTTATAATCCACATGCAATGTCCAGCAACGTCAAACTGACCATGAGTCAGTGAGCTATGACACAAGATAGTATTAAACCAAAAATCCAAATCGATATTAAAATTACACTCTTCTACCTATTTCCACAAATGAGATTTACATTTACCTTCAAATAACTGAAATGTTTCTGATTACAAAGTTAACTGTACAAAAATAATTCAAACCATCCTCATTCTGACAGCTACATACAAGATATGGTTCAGAAACTGAGTTCAGACAAAACAGGTATTATGCAAAGGCTAACAAACATATGGGATAAGTTACCGAAAAAGAATTGCTGAAGCAAAAAACACCAATATGTTCCACTGAGAGCAAGAAGGATATTTACATACAATTCAAATGAGGAACGCGAGAGAAGAGTAAAATACAAGCCTAAGAGAACTGAATTCTCTCCAGCAATGCATGCCTGGAGTAAACTCATTGTATTATTTTAATTGAAAGACAATAAAGTATTGTATGCCCTTCTTAAATATGTTTATTCTTGATATTTATTAGATCTCTTATAATGAAAATCTGTGGGCCACCCAAATCTTTTTATTCCAAGACAATTTCTCTAAAATTAACATATTACTGGAAATAATATTCTTAGTCTGTATGTCTTAGAAACAACCGACCACCATCTTTCAATAATGACTAGTCTATCTTATGGGGTAAAAAGGAGGAGTTGAGGAGATAAGGCAAACTTCCCTCCTCCTTTGAGTAGGTTTACACTCTCACAGTGAGTCATGGTTTGTTTTGGTGCAGGACTGTGTTTGTAGAATGCAATAGGTAAGAAGAACTGACCGTGATCATCGCATGCTGCCAGGACCAAAGAACAAACAACAAAGTTTCACTCAGCCTCTCTGACTTTATACAAAAGCAAGTAACACATAATCAAATTCTTTCCTATAGAAAGTGACTTTTCCGTGGACTAAGACCAACAAAAGTGCTAGCTGTATGACATTTATAGTAACTTCAATAACAACATATTGTTTCTAACCACCATCCTTTGGAATATGGAAACATCTTTGTTATTTTACCTTGAAAGAGAATTTACAGCAACAGATTTTTATTTCCAATGGAATAGGTCTCTCTGTGATTAGTCAATTCAAATAAGTCTAAGACTAATTCAGGTACCCAAGAGGCACCCTCTTCTTTTTCCAGATCATAAAGTGTATCTCTAGTGATGGGTGGCATCAAACCAGAGATGGAGGATAAGCTTTCTTTTTTAGCCACCATCATTACTGCTAAAAAAACAAATTTCATGACTTAGTAATGGGTAAAGGCAGTTACTTTCATATACGGAAGACGGTGCATTCATATTATTTTTCCTACCCCATCTATTAATTCCTCAAGCTCTTATAAAGGGGCTCTCACCTCTTTTTAAAACCACACCAATTCTCTCCCAATGTTGAGTTCAATAGGCATTTCAAATGACCAACTTAACTTGACCTCTCTGTTGCGCTGGCTGCTATGGACCATTTCCTCAACTTTTTCTGTTTTCTTCTTCCAAAATGTTCCCTCCTTTTTTCTTTCAGAATCCCCACTTCTCTGAATGCTTCCCTGGTTCTGCTGCTTTTATTACTTCCTTAAATGCTGATGCTTCCCAAGGTTTCATATAAAGCTCTCTTCTTACTCCAGTCTCTGCCTCTGGACAATCACAAATAAGTATGTGGCTTTGACAAATATCCATTATTTAAACAACTCCCATTTTGGCCTACCCAACAGACCCATCATTCTTCTGAGCTTAAGTTCCAAATTTCAATGGTCTATCAGAAGACTTGACCTAGATATTTCGAGGGTACCTCAACACTTCTAAATCTGAACTTGTTATCCCCTACCTGTCCTCTTAAAAATTTAAGAGCATGAGTTTTGCAGTTACAGAAAAATCCCAGCTCTGTCACTGCCTAGTTAAACTTATTTGTATTAACTTCTTGACACTCCTTGAGAACTGATTTCCAGCTACTCTGAAGGGCTGTTGTTATAAGAATTAAATTACATTACATAATGGCTCACCACAAACCTAAGTTTCCAGGTAAGTTCTATTTCCTTGTAGTCTGTATCTCAGTTGAAGGTGCAACAATCACCTAGACAGACAAGGCTGAAACCTGAGAATCGTTCTGGACCTCTCCCCTTCTCCCTACTTTCATAACCAGTTAATCTGCAAATTTCCAGAATGTTCCCCCTCTCTATAACTATTCTCAGTTTAGATGAAACCCGCATCATTCCGTATTGCGATTTTCCACTGACATCCATGCTTCTAACTGAACCTTCATACTATACCTCTAAACATAAAATATGCTATGGCTCCCTGTTGTATAAAAACTAATGTTTTATATTCTTATCATGGGGTCCAAGCGCCTTTTCCATGTGGCTTTCACTTGCCTGTCAGTTTTGTCAAGTGCCAACTTCCCTAGTAAGCTTTAATCACAAACTACTGATAATTGTGCTGTCATTATTTCTCTAGTTCTGGATTGTGGGCCTATTTACCTTTTTCCTAAAGTCTGATACAAAACCTGATGTGATGTGTGCACAGACTAAAATACTTGTTGAGTTAAAGTTCTCCGGAGTGTAAAAACAAGTTTTAAACTATTTATGGCTGCTCAAGAGTGCTTCCTGGGTCTAATGCTAATGCCTGTTAAAAGGTAAAAAAAAAAAAAAAAAAGGTAATTTCTTCTTTCTCAATAGTAATCTCAAAAGTGAAAGAAAGCTCTACTATAAATAATTAAAATAGCCATGTCAGAATAACTTAGCAAACCAATTCAATTCAATTTAGTACTACATGTGTGGGATGGGGGAAATACAAAAAAAATAGGAAGTCGGCCCTACCTTGAACTTACGTTTCAAGCTTCTAGGATTCATATCAGTCTCAAGCTATTTGAACAGTAGGCAGATAAGAGCCAGACAGAGACCAGTGTGCTTGAAAGACAGAAGACACTCCTCTTAAAGACTTCATCTTTAAAAAGGAGTGAAGCTTTGTCCAGTATTAAAGCTTTAGTGTTAATGAAAACAATTAATTCTTAATACAACACGGGATGTGTCACTAGGATTTACTGCTTTAGAACCTATTGCAAATAAATTCAAAAGAATGCTGTTAGGTTCCACAAGTTTCCCATGCATCACTCAGCAGTGGTACCACTAGTGAGTACAGGCCTAGTGGGAGATGGGGGAGCAATAATGGAGGCCAACAGTCACCACAGCAATTAGCAAGGACAGTTAGGAGGCCTTACCAACGTGGCACATACCCTAGCTTAGGCAATGGGGCTTAACACTGTTGGCGATTATATAGAATACCCAGAAATTTGCAGCCAAGGAGCATCGATAGCCAAGCAAAGCCTGGGAGAAGCAACAGTATGCAGCAGAAATAAACATATTCCCAGCAAAAGGGGCAGAGTGCTTAGCTCATACCAAGTATAGTGAGTTGAATAGTGACCGCCCCCCCCCAAAACATTCATGTCCACCTGCAACCTCAGAATGTGACCTTACTTGGAAATAAGGTTAGTTATGGATCTCAAGAAGAAATCATCCTAGATTTAGAGTGAGTCCTAAATCCAGTGACTAGCGTCTTTATAAGAGAAAAGACAGAAGATATGGATGGAGAGATGCAAGGAAGAAAGCCAGGAGATGACTGCAGCAGAGACTGGCGTGATGTCTCTTTAAGCCAAGGAACACCAAAGACTGCCAGTCACTACCTGAAGCTGGAGGAAGCGAGGAAAGATCCTTCCCTAGAGCCTGCAGAGGGAGCATGGCCCTACTGACATCTTGATTTCTGACTTCTGGCCTTTTCCCGAAGAGTGAGAGAATAGATTTCTCTTCTTACGAATACAGCACAGGTTACTAATCAGACAGGGGTATGTGCACATCAGAAGCAAACACTGAGGACTCCTCAAAATACTTGTAGCAACAGGACAGACGGCTTTACTGAGAGGGTGGGACCTGCAGAAGCAAGTAAGGACAAAAGCTAGTAAAACAGGCGTGTTATACTATCAAGATAAATACATTCTACTTTTTTGTCTGCATTTTTCTACCATAACTTGTTTCTGTTGTTTCAAACAGAATAGATTGCTTACTTTCTCAGAAACCTCAGTGAAACAAAATAATGAGATTCAAAGCTCAAAAATGGAAGCAGCAATTAGTAATGACCATTATTAATATTAGCCTGTTTTGTAAATATTCGTCTCAGTGAAACAACACACTGCAGTATTACCTTAAAACCTTTCTTTAAAAGTAATAATTTAAATGCTATTTCTATAAAACTAAGCTCCTTAAAAAGTGAAAGGGTATGAGTCACGATAACTGGCCTTCGGGTAACATCTCATATGACTGAATTAATAATCAAGGTACAAAAAGAGGCATGATAACACATATACCCACATGGTTATTTTAATGGAAGAGGACATTTTCAAGAATATGTTCTTAAATTACAAATTTGCATTTTCCAGGAAAAGAATCCATTTTCACAGAACGAAACTAACCCTGACTTCGTAAAAATGGGAGAGCAATAGCAGTTTTGAGGAAAGACAACAAAGGGTGATAAATGAGACATATTGCAATTCTACCTATGTTTCATGGACTGTATTATCACAACGCTGCCTCTCAAGTTCCTCCTCAATAAGCTAAAAAGCTAACTAAGTTACCTTTAACTCTACTGAGCCGTGGTTCCAGGAACTACATATAAACCTAACACTATTTTACCCACTTCTCAACAAAAATGAAGCAGTTGGGATACACTAGGGGTATGTTTCTAAATGGTTTTACTTTTGTTCAATGATTTTCATCTGAAAAATACAAGCCCAGTTGCTCTATCCAAAGAATATTAATGTTTATATTTTGCAGAAATGTATTAAGTACTGCATCTTGTGTAAAAAATGGCTGCTGTCATCAAAGAGTTAGTATTCTAAAAGGAGAATTGAGAAAAAAAATAAGTGGCATGCAGCGAGTCTGAATGAGTGGTAAAAATGAAGAGAATTATACTATGGAGCAGGGAGGTAATACTACTTAATGGCTTGGTTAAGGCAGTATTACACAGGTTGGAGTATTCGAATTGGGCATTTAGGATGGAAAGGATAAGATAAGAAAAGAACACTGACAACACCAAATGTTGGCAAGGATGTGAAGCAACAGGAATTCTTATTCACTGCTGAAAGAAACGCAAAATTATGCAGACACTGGAAGACAGTTTGGCCATTTCTTACAAAACTAAATACGTCTCTTCCCATATGATCCAGTGATTGTCCTCTTTGGTATTTACCCAAATGAGCTGAAAACTTATATCCACACAAAAATTGCACAAAGATGTTTATAGCAGTTTTATTCATAATTTGGAAGCAACCAAGATGTTCTTCAGTCGGTGAATAAATCAACTGTAACAATTCAGCGCTAAAAAGAAATAACCTATCAAGCCATGAAAAAAAGAGAGGAAACTTAAATGCGTATTACAAAGTGAAAGAAGCCAACCTGAAAAGACTACATACTCTATGCTTCCAACTATAGGATATTCTAGAAAAGGCATAGCATGGAGATACCAGGAAAATCAGGGAATTCCAGTTCAGGGAGAGGGAAGGATAAAAAGGCAGAGCACAGAGGACTTTTAGGGCAGTGAAAATATTCTGTATAACATTATACTGGTAGTTATATGTTGATACCTAAGGAATGGACACCAAGAATGAACCCTGGAGGGTGTACAGGGAGGGTGATTATGCCATGTCAATGTAGGTTCATTGATTTTTAACAAATGTAGCACTCGGGTAGGGCATGTCAATAATGAGGGGGTTAGTGGATTGTGGGAGCAGGAGGTATATGGGAACTCTACGTACTCTCCACTCCACCTTTTACTGTGTAAAAGTAAAGCAGTTTACTAAAACTGCTCTAAAATATAAAGTTTATTTTTAAAACCCCAAAAATTGGTGGAAAGACTTGGAAGATAGTATACTCTAAGTAAACACAAAAATATAATCAGAGGTATGGAGTTGGAAAACCACAGTGGCTATCAAGGATCCAGGTGATGTACAGATCAGTCAAAACATATAGTTCTTCTGAATTAGTAATAGAATTGATCTTTAATGAATTTATACTTAATGAATAAGTACTCTTTAATGAACATATCTTTAACATATATATATACACAAATACAGTGGGGAAAACATACATTATATATCATATGATGATATGATATATACACATATAAATGCCATCACTAAAAATGTATAATATTCTGCTAGGCATATTCATGAATGTTTTCAACAAATACTACTGAGTGCCTACTCTGTATGGTCACTATTTACATATACTTAGAACTTATTCAACATTCTCTACTTTGGCCAATTATGTTGATTTCACTTGTTCATTCTCATAACACTGAGATGAAACTTACATGTACATAAATCTTGCACACTATGTTTTTCTTTTCCTAAGAGTAATTTCTTAGAAGTTGAATACTTGGCCAAAGAGTACTTTGATTTATAAGGCTTTAAATATATACATGCAGGATAAGAGTATTCTAGAAAGACTGTATAGTAGAATCTTTAAAAATGCTTACATCACTACCTCATACTAACACTATGCAATGACTTAAAAAAAAAGTCAAAATTTCCACTCAATTTGCTTATCTTCTGCTATCTTTTCACTCCATTTTGCTATGATTTTGTTTGTTTCTTTGTTTGTTTTCTCAACATGACTTACTTATTCCATTTTCCGACTCCTCTTATTTGAGGGCCTTGCATTCTGTTAAGTACATCAAATATCTTAGAATTGTTTTTATCCTGGAACTTGAAGAACTCTATTTTCAAAGCTGTGCTTTCCTCCTGAGTTTTCACATAGTATTTTCTTTTCTTTGAACTACAGTATTTTAAAAATAGACTACACTGATTACTTCTCCTTTACTGATCCTTAAACAAGGCAATAGCGATCAAGACTCAATCATGTCTCTTTGAGACCCTACTGTTGCAGTGGTCCTCCGCAGGGAGCAATTTTCCCCGGGGGTGGGGGGGAGCATTTGGTAATGTCTGAAGACATTTGTGATTAAGACTGGGAGGATAGGTATACCGCTGACATATAGTGAGCAAAGGTCCGGGATGTGGCTAAATAACATAATACACAGCACAGCCACCTCCACCTAACCCCAAGAAAATACTTGGCCAAGTATTCACCCCCACCACAAGAAAAGAATTATAGTCCAGGGGCACCCGAGTGGCTCCGTGGGTTAAGTGTTCACTCTTGATTTCAGCTCAGGTCATGATTTCATGGTTCCTGAGTTTGAGCCCTGCGTCAGGCTCTGTGCTAGTGGTATGAAGCCTGCTTGGGACTCTCTCTCTCCCCATCTCTGCCCTGCGTACTCTCTCTCACTCACTCTCAAAATAAATATATAATAAATATATATAGATATACACATATATATATACACATACAAGAATTATGAAGTCCAAAATATCAATGCTGCCTAGTTTAAGAAGTCTTGTGTAAAAGGACCAGTATCAACTGTGAACCTTTCTGTGAACCTTCACTGCTTCTGGTCTAATTCAGAATCTTTTGCGGGTATTCCTTAACGTAATGCAGTTCTGCTGAGGCGGATGTGCTCCAACTCTCACTGCTTGGTTCTCAGATCCTCTACACTAGCAAAGTATACAGAAATTTATATTTCCCTGTTTCCCAAATTTAGTTAACCACAATATTTTTCCAAGTTTTCCTGGTAGAGAATATAGGTCAACATACACAGGTTGTGACAAGTCCACCCCTTATTGTATTGATGAATTATTTTCTGGAAGTTACTACTTCTAAATAGACACAGAAAAATGGCTATCCCCAAATCGGGAGAATAAGAGTTGCTGGTTAACGATTATTATAGAATTTGGGACTCTGAATCAAGAGAACCTGAGGGGTGCGTGAGTGAAAGTGTCTTCCTAGCTCTTTTCAGGAGGTCTATGATCAATGAAGTAAGGCTTTATTTGATTTTCCTTAACTCAGTTTCACCTGCCTTATGTTTATGGAGTTCAGTGCTAGATTTCAGCATTAGGTTACCTGTTAGTCTTGGTTTTTAGTATTAGTAAGCTGCTTGATGGATATTTTGGTGGGATGTTGGAAGAACCTTCATTAGAGGCTGTAACTAATACATGACAATGATTCAAAGCCTAAACAGTGATTTTCAGTTATCAGCAATAATGGATGCACTCAACTAAATTAATATTACTCACCTTCCTTTGCTATTCTTTAATTACTTCATTAAACTAGTTTCTATTTCAACCTTTCCCTAAGAGTAATCATTAAGATGTGTTTATAAAAATAAAAGTACACTAATGAAAATACCAATTAATAAGGGAAGTCTGTAGAAAAGTATCTACATTTTTCTAAACTTAAAAACTGAATGACATCAGAGTGGCAGAAGTTCATCTGTATACTCATTCTATCCTTTAATAATATATTCATATATTAATTTAAATATGAAATTATATTAAATACTCATGGACCAAAGAGAAATACACATCTTACTTACCTCTGGGGCTTCATCATTTTGGCAAGGAAAAAAAAGGTAAAATCTAATTTCGGCAAATACGGAACAATGATAAAGTAAACTGTAAGCTGTTTCACAGTAAAGTACAGATAGCATCCAGTGGGTTTCCATCATAGCTTAGAATTTCTATGAAAGGGTTTGAAAGTGTGTTTGGCTCCAGAGAGCCTACACAAATCTAGCTGATGCAAGAAAGTGTAAATGCTGACATGAAGCACACTGGCAGCACAAATAAAAAGTAGAAAAACCTTAGTTATAAGGTTAACACGAACTTATGGAAAAAGAGGACTGGCAAACAGATAAGACGCTGTAGCTGTTCCCTGAAAATCTGCAAGGGGGAGGCAATGGAAATGGGGTAAGTGAGGTAGGTGGGCTCAAAAGGCTAATACGAAGGACACTGGTTCAAATTGCATCCCCGGTTATCTATCCTCTTTAACAGCATCCCTCTCCTGCAACTAGCAGGTTCACAGATAGCAGGTCCTACATCTGTCCTGTGAGGTCACCCATAATCTGACTCATTCTAGTTGATACTAATTTCTCTGATTGAGGTAAAAAGCAGGGAAAAGGCCTAAAGAGCATTTCTTTAATTGCTGGCTCATGACAAACGATATCTTATGTAGACAGCATAAAGAAATAATGAAAAAATGAAATGCGAACGAAATGAAGATGCTAATGGAGAAAATGTGAGTCTGGTGAAAACAATGGCTTAGATGAATGACACAAAGAGATGAAGGGGAAGCAGGACCTCTGCACCTCTGCAACCTCAGAAAGATTCTAAAACCTTCCAGAGTGCGATCTCCAGGACATGTGTACGGAGCCTATTTGGGGACTAAATGGCCTATTCCAGGGCCCCGCTTTGCAATTACAAAAAAGGATCTTTTGAGGATGGGTCTCGAAAACCTGTATTTAAAAAAGACCCCCAAATATTTATGTATAATTAACTTCTGAGAACCAGTGCAATCGATGGTAAATCTAATCCTGATTTAAAAGCAATCTTCCGAATCTCAGAGTCTGAAGTTTTTCAATTGTGAGGTGACTCATTAGATCACTATATTCATTTAGAAGTTTCTTCACTTCGTAATGACACAGAATGCATAGCCAATATTAAGAAATAAAATCACATCTTGGCACAAGGAAAGTATTGTTTTATGATACTTTTGTTTCAGTCATAAAACTGTGTGCAATGCACGTGTGGGTTTCCACTGCTACTCGTATGTAGTGGGTAGTGACACAGAACACATTTCTTGAAGGTCAGGGTCAAAGAAATGGGAAAGACGCTCTGTTTTGCAACAATAAGAAACATTCATAGTCAGTGGCCAGAATTCAGTTCTTGACCTCAGGAAGAAGAGATGAGCATTTGTGACTGGTGATTTCTTGCTGTGTGCTCTATGGGCCTGACATGATAAATCTGAAAGTGTGCTCTTTTCCTATAGCAAATATCAGATGTATGACCTGACAAGGCTTATCAAATCCACTGGCTGGTATTTATTATTTCTGACTCACTTGGCCATGAATAATATAGTCAGAAAAAATGGAGAATATGTATAGTAACTCTGAAGCCCAAGATAGGAAGCGGAAGGGCTCGGGAGATACAGTTTTCATTTCTTCTTTTAGTTGAAGGTCAGGACATTTAAATAGAAAGGGGAATATGGGAAGTGAAGAACTACCTACCTACACGATATAAGACAAAATGAAGTTAATTTTCCGAACCAAGGATATGAAGCCAAAATGAGCTTCTGGCAGGGAAAGAAATTCATCACATCATTACAGGGAAAAAAAAAAAAAAGATGGGATTTTTATCAAAACAGCAAAGCGGATTTTGACCTGAAAAATGTGGACAAGTGAGAAAAAAAAAGTTGAAAATCAGATACCCTGTGAATCACTATTCAAGGTGAGCTAAATATTTTATGGAGAAAGTAACCCAAGGAAAGGTGAAGGGCTGTATAAACAGCCGTGGACACCTTCATGCCATTATGGAGCACATGGGTGACAGTCACTGGGAAATTACAGTTGAACACATGGAGAGAAATTCAATGTTGTAAGTATCATCAGCGAGGCTCACTTGTTCAACAGATACTCATTTAGTCTCTTCACTTATTAGGTAAGAAAGAAACAGGTGTCATTCCCAAGGAAGTTCTATTTTATGGAAAAAAGCACCTGACACATAAAATTTTAATTGGAATATGACTGGTATCAGAAAAGAAGCAAATAAAATGTGGTGGAAGTTGAGAGGAAGGAGAAAAGACTTGGCATGAAAATTAGGGTAAGCAAGAGGCAGCCTGCTTGCTTATTTATTTATTTAAAATAGATGAAACATTTATTTTTAGTTGTATATTCTCTATCCAGATTTTGATGAGTATATCAATGATAATTTTATAAGGAAGCAGATATCTCAAATAAAATTTTCTACCAATAGTTGGTTGCCTTCTCATGGAATATGAAAAGATGAAGACAATTTTGATGCAGACAAAATAAAACAAATAATTATCACTGAGTTTCCAATCAGTCATTTTTATAGAAGACGTCATTTATTTTGAAATATATCTCCCAGAAGGAGCCACACTAAAAAATATACATATTCATTCACATTTACTCATACCAATATATTTGCATTGCTTCTATCCCTGTTTAAGTTCTGATTATTTGATATTTCATATCTAGACCTTAACTGCCAAATCCAGGCAAACAGGTGGGAGACCCACAAGATTATATTTTGGAATAAAATATTATTGACTTCCATGTCTCTGTCTCTATCTCTATTTCCATCCACCCACCCATCCATCCTATTTATAACCACCAGAGTCATCTTCCTAAAGTATAAACCTGGTAATGTCATACTTCTTGTGCATCCTTCAATTAGAGCTCTCACAGTGATGTGCGAAACCCTTAGCTAACACGAAAGACTGTTCATAATGTGGCTACTGTGTCCACTCTAGCCTAGTCACTTACCATATGCCTTTCCCTACACGTCCCATCTATCTTCTGTAATTCTCCTAGTCTCTCCCTTCCACCTCTCTTCTTTGTCTGCCTAGCATCCTCCTAAGAGGCTCCAGAGGTAAACACATGACCAGGCCTGGCCATTCAGGGAACAACTTCTTTCTGACCACAGTGATTGGTTCCCAGAAGACAGCCTAATTGAAGCCGAGTTAAGGAGATGTCCGTAGGGGACTTTTGTTACAACTTTCAGGAAAGAGGTACCCAACCATCATGGTTGTTTGGCTCATAGAAAGGCGGAGAGGGGATGCTGGTGGTTATCTTTGCCATCACTTCAAAGAAACACAGAAGACGATTGAAAACAGATGAAGACAGATTCCTAACATACCTATGCTAGGCTTTTGGGTCGCATGAACCAAAATGGATGGAAGTGGTTTTTTTTTGGTTTTTTTTGTTTTTTGGTTTAAGCCAGGTTTGAATGCTCCTTTTGTTGCAGGCGAAAGTATGCTACTCATAAGAGCTACTTTAAGGAATGTTTGCTAATCTGCTTTGTTTTATTCATCCTTCTTGTCTGTTGTATACTGCTGTTTCTCCACTCCGAGTATCATGCATTCGATTCCAGAGTTAGACAAAATCTGGAGATGATCACGAGCTTCAGAAGAAATTTCACCTCTTTGGCAAAGTCCAAAATTAATTCTCTACAATAAAGCTCTCCATTGAGATTTAATGAGTAAGGGGGTGGGGTCGATATTAGTGTGAAGTAACCGCAAGTATTTTTTGAATAATACAAGTGCATAAAAAAATTCATCTCCCTGCTTTCAACATTCTTTTTCTTATAGCTGAAGCTACAGACTGCACTTAGTCAACTTTACTGAAAGCAGGGGGATGCCAGCAGATAGAATAGGAGAGCACTGCGTGAAAATAAATAGGGCTGAAAAGGTGGGATTCCTTTTTCTTTCCTTTCTTAATCATGGAATTATTCAGAAACTAAATGTGATGAGTTCTAAGTAGCTCAAGAGAATCTAAAATTTAGCTCTATTCTACCTAAATCTAATGAGGAATTTGTGAATAAGCATTCTTAAAACAAAATCAAAAGAAAACCAAATCTAAATTTAATTTTTGGTGACTAAGAAAGAGACCAGAATTAATATTAATAGTGTGTTACTAAATTCTCCTCCTCTGGTCATCATCTAAGATCCAAGTTCCCATTTCTTTTTACTGGTCCTGAGTCCACCTAAGCTCACTCATACAGACCTTTCCTGTTCCAAGCTGTCCTGGCTTAACCCCAAATGGTGTAAATAGAAGTGAACTAGATAGACAAACAGAACACCCAGTCAGGTTTGACTAGTTGGAAATCCATTCATTTTCTAAGAATAAATTGAATTTTCTTAAAAAAATATTTTTAATGTGTATGTGAGAGAAAGAGACAGAGCACAGGTGGGGGAGGGGCAGAGAGAGAGGGAGACACAGAATCCAAAGCAGGGTCCAGGCTCCGAGCTATCAGCACAGAGCCTGACACAGAGCTGGAACTCACAAACCATGAGATCATGACCTGAGCCAATGTCAGATGCTTAACCAACTGAGCTACCCAGGGCGCCCCCTGAACTTTTTTTTTTTTTAATTTAATGATGGCATTTCATTTTTCTAAAAAGGGAGAAATCTACTTGGCCTTATATTTGTGGCCATTAAATGGAGATCAAGATTCTTCAAAGGAAATGACATAAAGAAGTAGCTCTACTTATTGTGTGTGTTTTATACATGTAAATCCTATTAACGTGAGAGGAAAACATGTAAAAAACTTATGGAAGAGAGGGGATAAGGGAAGTTTGAAACTCCAGTAAGACAGACAAGGGTCAGTTTTGAGCAAGAGCAAGAAATCTTTCGCAACCAAAAAGACTAACAGGTGACGTGTACTGATGTTAATCAAGACAATAAAACGTACCTCTAAAAACCCTTTTTGAAGGTAAGGACTCTCGACAAAACAAAGTTTAAGTTGAAAGTCCCACTGAACATCCTGTTTCCTATTACTATGCATACTTTAAATTTTCAAAAGCTAGCACCAAAGCAAAGTACTTTAGATTGATAATTTAGACCTTCTAAGAACATGGAAAAAAATTAAGTTAATTGGTTTTTAATTCACCTAGTACAAGTTTTAAAAAGGTAATTTGTCATTTTTGATCTGACAGTGCTTATGGGCATGGCAACTATAGAAGAATTATGGAAAGCGATATAGAAAATGATAGAGAGAGGAAATTGGTTTTGAGTCTTCTTATGTTTTGCATCAACATTCTTTGGTTGTTGTTGCTTTTTGCAAGTTTTATTGCCCTATTCACATCTATTCTTGTCAGCAAATTTCCCTTGGCTACATTCAAAAGGCAGCTGTTCTTCCATAGTCCCCAGTGAATAAAGAATATATGAAAGCCAATTCTGAACCCAGTAACATGATCTGATTTTTAGAAGAGCTGGCCAGCTTCCGCTTTTTAAGATACTCAGAGTGTGTCCCTTGGACCCAAACAGCTTACCTATTTCTTTATTTATTTTTAAATTAACTATTATTGTATTCCTACAATACTGTAAAAGTAGGAATAATCACTGTTGAGATCTGAAGGCTCAAAGCAAGAGGTAATTCAATTTTTTAAATATCTCTCTTTATGTAGAATGTCTACATCTTCCTTTTTAGAGAGAGAAACTTGTACACATGCAAGGGGTGGGGGTGGAGAGAAAGAGAGAACCTTAAGCAGGCTCCAAGGCAGCACTGAGCCTGACGTGGGGCTCGATGCCACGACTGTGAGATCACAACTTAGCCAAAATGAAGAGTCAGATGCTTGGCCGACTGAGGCATCCAGGCACCCCTGTCTATAACATCTTAAACTAGAAGGATGCAGATTCCTCTTTAGTTGCTGTAACAAATACGAGAAGATGTGGTACCCTTGTGAGAACAGGTATGGCTGATCAAGAATTAAAACAGGCACAGCCAGGGACAGAACCTGGTTAATCAAGAGCTATTTTGATTTGGGAACATATTGGGCGAATCACATTAGCTACGAAGATTTTTCTCTCACGCTAGATGAGAACTCAGCTCCCGAGGTAATGTTCAGAGTTACATAATGAGACCGCTGACAGGGGACAGGAAACAACCAGACTACACAGCAAAACTCTGTCTTCATATTAACTGACCCACATGAACATAAAGTGTAAACGTGGCCTGTGAATACTTGAGGAAATGAATTGAGAGGCATTTTTAGAAAGACATTTTTGGAAAGACAATGGACAGAGTATTGTGACAAGTGTTAAAATGATTTCAAAGGACAAAGTTACTGAAGAACTTTGTTCCCTTCTAGGAAATGGCAGAACTTCTCAATGAAAATAAGCTTTGCTAATAAAGACAAAAATCATAAAGTACAAATAGGGCATACTTAAGTTTTTTGGAGAAGACACTCTGGAAAGAAAGTGGCAAGATTTGGTAATAATTTTGCCCCACAGCAGGAAAGGAGTCAAGAAATACATGGATTCCGAAATGCCCCTCTCTCCATCAAAATAATTTATCTTACCATGCCTTACAACTTATTATCGTTACTTGTCTCAGGGCCTGGAAGGTAAGCTTCCTGACGCCGTGGCACGTAACAAGGGCGCAGAGGTATTTGTTCAGTGAACTAGGATCCACGTGCATCCGTACGCAAGTAGCTCAGTCACAGCGGCACCTCCACATGGCTTTCCTGCACGTGACAGCTAGAATCCCCCCTTCACTCAGTTGAGAGCTCTGCCACTTTAACGTTCTACAATTATTATACCAAGCATAATAAAAAGCATTTGCTGATTTAAATAATTATGGTTTAGTACTGAAACATGATGGCGACATTTATATTTTAACTAATACAACAGGCCTGTACCAACTGGAAACTACTGAATCAGGTAGGTATTTCATTAGCAATATTTGCTTTTTAAAAATTCCTGTGACACTATTATAAAAAATGATGATACCCATTTTTCCAAGTCAGATGTGCAATTACATGACAAATCAGCAGTACTTACGATTCCTCAATTATGATGATGGATTCTGACTAGTCTTGTACTGAAGTACAACCCTCAACTTTCCCAGAACCCAGGCCCCTTTAACTGCAGTGTTCTCAGAGCCAGAATGTGTATGCTAAAGGTTGTGTTTACCAGAAAGCAGATCTGACATATGTGGCAAATGGTTATAAATGGATGGGTGGGTCTTTTAAGCCCACTAAAGATACTAGGAATTATCATTATGATAACATTTTCAATCTCTCCATAGTTTCTTTTCCCGTCTTTCCTTTCTTTACCCACATATTCTAAATCCTCAAAGACAGCACAGCATCTGGCTTTGAGATATGAAAATGTTTAAGTAACAGAAAGGAACTCGTAGCACTTTAAATATATCATCGATACTTTGCCTTCCTAAAATTAAGAGTCTTCAGTTTGTATATATTACCTGAATTAACATGTGATCTTATCATATGTTAAAATACTCTTTGCTTACTGACCATATCAATTAGTCCCGAGATACAAACACAATAACCAACACCCGCACAATAGCTATCAAACCTGAGTGAGTTATGTGCCATTTTCTGTATTAGACACACTTGCCAATTACACAGAACATAAAATTACTTCTTCTATCAGGTCCTATGATTGCAGTGATAAATCTGGAAGAGCCCATCACTAACATAAACTGAACCTGCATCAGATGTAGGTATAGACAGACACATGCTAAGGAGCAACTTAAAAGTATTAACCGATCATTGCCAGGTTGACTAGAGTTAACTCCATTAATAACAGTAACGGAATGTTTGGTATTTTCAGGTACCATGCTAATAAGTATAGTTAATCTTCGCAATAATCTCAGGAAGTATTTGGTATTATTTCTATGCATGAGAAAAAAGTGAGGGTCAGAAATGTTATCTAACATTCCCAATGTCACACAGAAAGTAGTAATGCTGAGCCTGTGTCTTTAGCCATTTGGCTATTCTGTATCCCTGGCCCATTGTCTTTATACATGTACTCTGAAACATAAAGAGATGTTTTGTATAGATTGTCACCTAAAAAAACGTTCTGCCCAACATCAGTAGCTGTGTTATATCATTGCTTCGAAAAATAAAAAATAAAATCTGTTCTTACCTACTGAAGTCTCCATGTCCTTCTACAGACATTTTAACACGTGTACTAGGAATCCCACTAAAAGCCAGGGTGGTGCTAACATCAAGCAAGGTTCAATAAAGGCTTAATTGCTGAATGAAAGTTCATTGCTTGAATGCAGGCTCAGCCACCCAGTGAAATCAAAATATGAGGTTAAGAAATGGAACTAGTAATGGGGCACATGGGTGGCTCAGTCGGTTAAGCATCTGACTTTTGGTTTCGGTTCAGGTCATGATCTGGTGGTTTTGTAGGTTTGAACCCCATGTCTGGCTCTCCCCATGTCTGCAAAGCCTGCTTGGGATGCAAAGCCTCTTTCTCCGTCTTTCTCTGCTCTTCCCCCACTTCTGCTGTTTCTCTCTCTCTCTCTCAAAATAAATAATCTTAGAGAAAAAAAAGAAAGGGAACTAGTATTATTTGAAAAAGTATTAATTAGAAAGTGCTTCCCCTCCAGACAAAGCAATAGCATCAGTCATCCCTCCTTTTCTGCTCCATTTTTAACAGTGCTATGGCATTACTTCCAAGTGCTTAAAGCTAAAGAGTCTACTGGCCTGTTGTGCTAATACCTGTGATTGCTAGGACCACTCCAAGGTCTTAGAGTCACCCTCAATAGGCTTCAAACATATGAGGGGTCCTGGACAACCACAGAAGCAAGAAGTTGTTCTGCCTAATGATCTTAAGTCACGAATCTTTAATTGGAGGTATGTTTCCACTTGCGATAGGGGCCAAACTGAAATCTCCCGCTTAAGAATAATAAAAATTGCACAAATTGTTGTCAAGGGGAATATTTATATGATTCAGAGACCAAACTGTTTGCAAGAACTTCAGATGCGCTTGTTACCTAGATGCATATAAATAAACTATAAATACAGGCCAATATTGTTCCTTAAAAATACATTATGAAATTGTAATGTTATCTTTTCATTAAAGATTTTTGCTGGGTTATTTGACTTCAAATAACTATATGTATTAAGCAATAAGTGCTTTTTTTCTGAGATGCTTTAAGTTTTGGAATTCAAAATTTTCACTAATGTTGTTTCTCAGCTCTAATTAATGAGATTTAAAAAATGATCAGAATAACCAACAAAATATGAATTCAAAGCAGTTTTGGGAATGGTAGATAAAATTGCTTAATGGACTAAAGAACATCAATTGCTTAATTATACAGAATACATTGGGCTGAAACAATATCACTCAGTTTCTATCAAATCTTCCATCAGCAGACACAGAAGTTTTCTGGATGCTCAGACAAATGTTCTTTCCAGTTTTGGCAGAACTACAAGATGTTTAGATAAGGGCAACTTGATCTGAGTTGAATGTATGAGAAACAGCAGAAACACTATTTCGAGTGACCCCAATATCATAGGACAACACTTGCTGAAATGTTCCAGAACTAATTAATGAAGAAGGGGTATGTGTATCATTTGTAGACCCTAAAATATTTAGGAAAGTAGTCATAGTCTGTGCCTTGGGGGCACCTTGGTGGCTCAGTCGGTTAAGCATCCGACTCTTGATTTTGGCTCAGGTCATGATCTCCAGGTCCAGCAGATCCAGCCATGTGTCTTAGGATTCTCTCTTTTTCCCTCTCTCTCTGCCCCTCCCCTGCTTGTGTGCGTGTGTGTGTGTTCTTTCTCTCTCTCAAAGAAACAAACATAAAAAAAAAGAATAGTTTGTGCCATGGATGGTGGCCGACATATGTGTCCCAATGATGACTCTGATTATTTCTTTTTGAAGTAGAAATTATTCAGCATACTTTCAAATATTAAATCTCAAGCTCTAAAATTAAATTTATCCCTAAGCAATATATAATACTGCTTTCTCTAGATATGATTATTTTACAATATTTTTAACTAATGACTAATTATAAAAATTTTTTATGCCAACTATCTTTAAGGAATTATTATTCATTATGACCTGAGTCTTTGGAAGAATCCAGATGGACTATCAAGGAAAATTTCTCCCTTGTCCTCTCACCAATATAAAGCCATTCATCCAGCCTTTGATAGCATGCAGTTAAATGGAAGATTTGCAACAATGAAAAAAAAAAAAAGAAAAATCAAAAACAAAAGTGTAGCCTCTGTAATTATAGTCTGTAACTTATAATATATGCATTATTTTCCTATATACAATAACTAGATGAAAGGTAATAGGATAATATATTTTTAAAAAAAATACTGGGAGAGGAAAATTAAAACATTAGGGGCGTCTGGGTGGCTCAGTCAGGTTAACCATCTGACTTCGGCTCAGGTCATGATCTCACAGTTCGTGTGTTCGAGCCCTGCATTGGGCTCTGTGCTGACAGGCTGGAGCCTGGAGTCCTGCTTCAATTCTGTGTCTCCCTCTCTCTCTGACCCTCTCTGCTCGCACTGTCTCCTCTCAAAAATAAACCTTAAAAAAATTAAAAAAACAAACATTAGATATGTCCCTTTGTGCTAATCTCAGATAGGTCTTATGGACCGCACAGATATTTATACCATTACTGTCCAATAGAACTTTCTGTGATGATAGAAATGTTCTAGATATGTTCAGTACAGAAGCCACTAGCCACATGTGGCTACTGAGCACTGGAAATGTGGCTAGTACAACTAAGAAACTAAAATTTTATCTTTAATTAATTTTACACAGCCTCATGTGGCTAGTTGCTTCTGAACTGGACAGTGTAGTTCTATATGCCTCTCTTTATCATCGTTGACAATGACACTCTTAAATGTCTGAAATACAAAATATGACAATTCTGTCCCTTTATCAGATTTTTTTTTTGTTTGTTTCTTTTTGTGGAAACAAAAAAGTCAATACCGTAAGTGACTAAGGATTGTTCTTTTGTCATGCTCCATGCTGTCTTCACTATATGCCCCAGGATGAGGGGGAAGCCTTGTGACAAGAGGGAAGAAAAGAGAAACTGATGACTGCAATCTGGTTTTTAAATTTCTGTTTAAAAGTTAATTATGTCACTTCTGCCCACATTAGACAAAACTAGCAATGGCCTCTCCTGATTTCAATAGGATGGAGCCTAGCGTCACATGACAAAGCTGGTATCAATGGGAGCAGGCAATCTAATCCTCCTCCAGGGAGCAGTAGCAAAAATCTCTAAAAATACTATGGTCTACCACAGGAAAGAAAATTCATTTCAGTCAGTGGACGTATACAAGTTATAGGACATTCTGGTTTACAGGGTTTGTTAGACAATCAGGATATAAAATGCCCCTAGATCTTGTAACGAGCTCTTCTCCAGCCACCTTCCAGTAGTAACAACAACCACCACCACAACCACAATGAAGACAGCAGCAACACAAATAAGAGCAGCAAAAACACCAAGGAAAGGGCCCTCCTCTGTTTGTACTGGTCGCAGGTGCTTTGCATACAGAGATTACACTCTATTCTCTCACCAGCTCTGGGATGCTGGTGTCATTTCCCTCAGCCCCCTTACAAGAGATGGGGTGGAGGCTCAGCGTCAGAGATCTAGGAAACTGTATCACTCAATTACATCACAGGTGCCTCAGCTAGGACTGACTTCTGATCTTATTCTCGTGCTACCCCTATTCTGGTATCAGAGTTGATCTTTATCAACTGTAATGTCAGTATTTAGAGGCAGCTCCAGTGCAGAACTTACCTGGAAACTCCCTACCCTGCACTCTTCATCCCCTACCTCTTTACACTTCCAAGATTCTACGTGGCCACCAACGTAACCATTACCTACACCTGGCAAGAAGGTGCTATCTTCCCATCAACTCTCCTAGAAAAGGTGCGCGTCTAGGGCCTATTTAACACCTTTCATGAGCTGTTCAGCCTAGAATACGGGCTGAGTTCTCATACACGCAGTCATCTATATAGTACCTAACACCTGGAAATTGGAGGTGCCCTCCAGTCTAGATGTTCTAGAAAAATGGTGAGGTGATGGCCCCAAGGCCTAATAACAGCAGGCATAAGAAGGGATACATAAGAGTTCAGGTCAAAATCACCTTCAGAGGGCTTGAACATTACTGAATTAAGAGTCTAAGGAAAGAATAGTATCAGAAAGTCCACCAACTTAGGCAATTAAACAATGAGCAAGCTGAGAAAGAGCCATCAGAGGGATGTAGCCAGGAAACTGATGCTCTGGCTACATAGTAAGCCGAGTTAAGGAGGGGCACCGGGGTTGCTCAGCCAGTTAAGCGTCTGACTCCTGGTTTGGGGTCAGGTCATTCATGAGTTTGAGCCCGGAGTTGAGCTCTGAGCTGACAGTGTGGGGCCTGCTTGGGGTTCTATCTCTTTGCTCCATCTCTTTCTTGCTCTCAAAATAAATAAATAAATATTTAAAAAATAGAAAGCAAAATAAGGAAATGAGGCAACGAAAAAACTCCATTAATTATTGATCCCATTAGACATGTGCTAAACAACCGCTTATAGCAGCTCCTGGATGCAGGCTTTATCTTCATTTTACGAATGAGGAAACCAAGGCAATGAGGGGATAAATTCATTGCCCCAGTCACAAATTAGAAGTGATGCCAATTCAAAAGTAGGCCTATCTGACTTTGAGGAGAGGTTCTTAACTGCCAACATCAGTCTGATTTTTTAGAAAGTAAAAGTACATAACTGCCAATTTAGGCGTGCCTAAAATCAGGACCATAGAGCTTATCAGCTGACCTGATGCTAAGAAATTGTTTCCTATGGCAAATTTCCTTTCTCAGATGTCGAAACTGACTGAAAAGACAAAAACATCATTCTGCATTTTCAACTTTCCCTCCGTGAGCACGGGCGATGGAGTTCTGACTGCAGTATATTTCAATAATGTAATCATGACTTGGCCAAACCTTAAAGTAGGTTTATTCTAACAAGTGGAAACAAATGAGCTAACCCCTCTGCCAGCAATAAAAGCTTAAAACCAGAGAAACAGTGTAGGTAAGAATCTACAATCTCAGAACGGATTTGCTCTATTAAACAACACACAAAAAAGTCAACTCCAAGGGTCAATGAAATATACCCACATTGTGCAGGCAGGTCAGGGACAGGTCAGCTTTAATTAGCTGGATGTCAGCTGAGCATTTGGTACAGCACTGAAACCTTTCCATATTTTAAAACAAATAAATGAGCATTTCCTAGTAGCACCAAGTCAAAACTAGCATGAGGAGACTAAAATGTGGAAAGGCAGATCTAATTAATTGGTGATGGCCAGGAGACATGGAAGTTAATTAACCTGGGAGAAAAGGCAAAAGGCCGAGCCTGAAGGGGGAAAAGAGGGGACTCGAAGTTCAATGGACTCTCTTGGCTTGAGCTCTCATTCCGTTATTGTAAGGTACTATGGCTTGTGATAAGGGAAAAATCAAACTCATGCTATCATTTTAAACTCTATGTAGCAAGTAGAAAAGCAAAAGTTTCAAACTCCATTAAAAGGAGATAATCCACAGGTCAAGCATGAAGAAAACATGACAGGGCATAAGCAATTCCCATCGACCAGATAACCAGAAACATTGTCTAAATGGTAGCTCTTTATTCCCTAATCTCGCTTCAGAAATAACTGACATATGCAAGTAGCTTATATTAAATATAGAAAGATCCTTTCCTTAAACTAATATAAAAAAAAATTAGGAAAATTGAATCAATAGCCAACTGAGGAAAATGCACATTTCTCCACCCTGGGCCCCACATCATAAAAGACAGTTGTGAAATGAAATAAATAAAAAAGAAAGATATAGGTATACCAGTATAACAGCACTAGAAAGCAGAGAGTATGCCACAGACTGTCCAGAACATAAGAAATTACTGCAACATTTTAAAGTGAAGGAATTGGAATACTGAAGGGAGAAGAAAGAGGGAAACAGTATCATCCAAAAGGACAGGAAAAAATCACCTTCCAGGTATGAGCGATTCCAGGGCTTTTCCAACATCAGAGTGAAACTTACTAAAGATCAAGACAGGATGACCAACTTTGTTAATTTTAAACTCCACTGAACTGATTCAATCAAGGTTGCTTATAATGAGCAGTGGAGGGGAGTGATATGTGCCCCAAGGACAAAACCCTAAGTAATCCTTTTAAGTGAATCAATTGCAATCCTCAGAAAGAAAAAGAAAGATGGAGGCTTCACACTCCCTGCTTTTAAACTCTACTACAAAGCTACAGTAATTAGAACCATAGGATAGTGGCACAAAAATAGACACTTAAATCAACAGAACAGAATATAAAGCCAGATATAACCCCACACATATATGGTCAATTAATTTATGACAAAGGAGCCAAGAATATACAGTAGGGAAAGGACAGTTTTGTCAATAAATGGTGCTTAGAAAACAGGAAAACTACATGCAAAAGAATGAAACTCAAACACTATCTTAATACCGTACACAAAAATTAATTCAAAATGGATTAAAGACTTGAACGTAATATAAGGCCCCAAACCATAAAATTCCTAAAAGAAAACATAGAGGGTAAGCTCTTTGACATCAATCTTGGCAATAATTTTTTGAAAATGACACCAAAAGTAAAAGCAAAAAAAGCAAAAATGAACAAGGGGGATTACATTAAACTAAAAAGCTTTGCATAATAAAATGCAAAGTCAACCTACAGAATGGGAGAAAATATCTGCAAATTATATATCTGATAAGGAACTACTATTCAAAATACATAATGAACTCTTCTAACTCAACAGAAAAAACAAGAACAACAATAAAAAACAACCAAACTACCAAACTAACAACCCAATTAAAAAATGGGCAGAAGATCTGAATGGACATTTTTTCCAAAGACATATAGATGATCAACAGGTACATGAAAAGATGTTCAACACCATTAGGGAAATGCAAATTAAAACCACAATGAGATCTCACTTCACACCTGTTAGACTAGCTATCATCAAAAAGGTAAGAAATAACAACCGTTGGCCAGGATGTTGAGAAAAGGGAACATTTGTACACTCTTGGTGGGGCTTTAAATTGGTGCAGTCGCTATGGAAAACATTGTGTGGGTTCCTCAAAAAATTAGAAACAGAACTACCATATAGTCCAATAAATCCACTTGTGGATATTTATCCAAAGTAAATAAAAACACTAAATCAAAAGCATATCTGCATCCCTATGTTCACTGCAGCGTTATTTACGATAGCCGAAACATGGAAACAACTTAAGTGTCCATCAATGGAGATACAGATACATATATATATATATATATATATATATATATGTATGTATATATATATAAATATATATAAATATATATGTATATTATATATTTTTGTCTACGTAAAATAGAATATTATTCAGCCATAAAAAAGAATGAAATCATGTCATTTGCTACAGCATATAGATGGACCTAGAGGGCATTATGCTAAGTGAAACAAGTCAGACCAAGGACAAAGACCTTATGATTTCTCTTAAACGTGGAATCCAAAAGCAACTAGAAAACAAGCTTATAGAGAGAACAGATTGGTGGTTGCCTGGGGTGGGGTGTGGAGAGAAATGGGTGAACTGTGGTTTTTTTTTTTTTAAGCCTTGAATTTTAATTTTGAAAATAAAATTAAAATAAATAAAACATAGATTAAATTTCCAAGTTCTGCTTACACCGGAAGAAGAAATAAAGGATAGGAAGTACCTGACTCCAGTTAATGAGTCAAAGACAAAGCACTGAGTTGCCTTCTCAGAAATGGAGTTCAGATACCACAGTCTCACAGATTTGATTGTGGGGCAGGATAAATTAGACAGATCTTGGTAATTTATGTCTCCCAGGAACCCAGAGAGACTTAATTCTCAGGAAATCAGCAATCTGGTCATATGGCCTCTCTCTCTCCCCCCAATCATAACTGCTCTTCTCTGAAAAGCCAACAGACTTACAATACACATTAAACAGAAATATGTTAATGATGCAACATTTCAGGAAAAAACACCAACTTTTATTACTCATCCATTTCACAAATATTTAAGTACCTACTGCATAAGTAACGGGAACTTGCTAAGGTCTTAAGAATATAGTAGGGAACAAAACAAAATACTGTCTTCTTGGAATATACCCTCTAGGTGGGGGAAAATAAAAATATCCCAAAAAACATATAAATGCAGTATGAGTCCCAGGAGAATTAAAGTACGGTAGAGAAACAGGAAGTAACAAGTGACTAATAACAAAGTTAATCTCACAAAAGATAAAAGAGAAGAAATAATATAGATAAAAGTAGGCACCAAAAAGCTTCCAATCAGGATAGCACAGGAAGTTCTGCTCCCCTTTGTTCCAAACATACACCACTGTTGCATAATATATAAAAACAAGAAATCAGTCATTTCCAGGACCCCAAACACGGCAACTACCTCCACAAACACGAGGCCTCACAGATCATTGAGGCCTGGTTGGCTCTAGATCATGAAAGTGGGTTGTAAATGGGGAGTTTAGCTCCTACAGGATAAGGGAGACCCAGTGTGCTCATGCAAGAAATAAGCCCAAGATCCATTTGAAGTCAATAGTTTGGGGTAGGGCTACAGACATTAGACAGGAAGCTGATGAAAAATGCTGCCTGACGCTATTATGGCTATGAAAGCAAGGACATTGACATACTTCGCAAATGGAGACAAAGGAGAGGCCAAGAGGCTCGATAACTGGATGTAGATCAGCCCACATGTTCCCAGGGCAAGAACTGAGAATCAATTAGCAGACGTGACTTCAGAAAGTTGGATAGAGAAAATCTAAAACTGTTAGACAGGGAATGGGGAATCCAGAGCAGGAGAGTCAGACAACAGTAGCAATAATTAACCAGTCCACATGAGTTTTCAAGCCCAAATTTAAAACGCTTGAAAAAAATTTATAGGTATAAAGCTGACCAACAAAAATCAACATTCAGAATATGAATTTCTTTCAGATTAAATAAATTTTATAGCGCCTTGTGACAAAGACTTTAAAGTGACAACATTTATTATGCTCAAAGAAATCATGTTGATAATATTCATGATGAAGGTTATGATGGTGGTGGTGCCAATGATGACATCACTACCAATAATGAGGGATCACAGTAATTAAAAACTTACTATGTGCTAGGCATTGTTCTAAACATCTTACATAAAGTAACGCTTTTTTTAAACGTTTATTTATTTTTGAGAGAGAAAGAGACAGAGTGGGAGTGAGTGAGGGGCAGGGAGGGAGACACAGAATCCAAAGCAGGCTCCAGGCTCAAGCTCTGAGCTGTCAGCACAGCACAGCTGGAACCCACAAACTGTGAGATCATGACCTGAGCCAAAGTCGGACGCCCAACTGACTGAGCCACCCAGGAACCCTTACATAAAGCAACTCTTAAATTCCATGCATCCTCAAAATAACTTAAAATACATTTGCATCACCCTGATTCCATTGATGGGGAAACTGAGGCATGGTCTAGTTAAGTAACTACCTTGCCTAAAGAAACACAGCTGTTACCTGAAGAGCTGGAATTCAAACCCAAGCAGGCTGCCTCCAGAACCTATGAATTTAACCACACCAGTTTTTCTGAAGGAGTAAAAAGATTGAAACCCCTTTAAAAGAACAAGAGATTATGAAACCCAATGAAGCAGAAATGAAACAAGAATTTTTGGGTATATAGAATTGCCAAAGTGATATTAAGAAATGAACATACAGCTGTGCAAATAAAAATTAAATAATGTGATAAATTCTGGACTGGACAAATTAGAGAGTTAGAAATGAAAACTGCCAGGGAATTCATTCAGAGTCCAGCACAGAGGCAAGAATGAAGACAAGAGATCGTTAAAAATAATATGAAAGAGCAATTATGTCTCTCGAAGGATAGATTGAGAGGTTCCAATAATTGGTGATGAGGCGTTCCTGAGGGAGATAAATGGGATGTTAGAGAGATATAATGTGGAAAAAAATAATGGCTGAAATCTTAAGAGCTGAAGAAAGATGTGAGTTCACAGAAATAGAAGGTGGGGTCATCAGAGTGAAATCACAAACATTAACCAAAAAGTGACAATCTGAAAAGCTACAAAGAAGAGAAAGATAATGTGGAGAAAAAAAGAAAAGAAAAAAAAGACGACTAGACTGATAGCAGATTTCTCTTTGGCAACAATAACCCCAAGAGAAAATGGGGTAAAACTTTTAAGAATTGAGAGACAAATTAAATAAGAGTTTAGTATTCAAGTGAGTTTTTATCATTGACTCATATTATATATTGTCCTTTCTTATAAGAGAATTACACGCCCTCACCCCAGGGACAAAAAGCCATAACATTTACTTTGGCCATCGCAGTGGGAAGGGAACTGATATGTGCCCCCTCTGTGCAAAACTTTAAGAAACACAGTTTGGAATTGTCTTGGTCTTTCTTCCGTGGTACAAAAATGACATATTCCAAACTAGGGCTGCTCTAGCCAGATTCCCAAAGTGAGTAGACACCAGCGGCTGATCAACAATGAACATATAACATAAGAAAAAAAACTTTTGCTTTATAAGGTACAACAAAAAGGCAAAATAAAGACATTTCTTGACCTATACAGACTAAGTATCTATTTCAGCACACAGAAAAATAAAACAAGGGAAAAGTGATAGAGAAATAGGTGTAGCTTAAAATTGAAAAAAAAAATTGGAATTAACTACTGAGTCCTAAAAAATATCCACAAAACCCCTTTTCATGTGATTCTTCTTCAAAGATAAAACTAGAATAAAATCTGTACCTTCAAAAGCATCAATTAGGGGAAGGAGCAAATACGGAAAATGTTACCAGTTTAACTCAGGTCAAAAACAAAAGTTAGAAAAAACAAACATCACACCAAAAACATGGCAGAAGCCCCAATATATTATTAAACACAATACATACATATGGAATTAACCTACCTACTAAAGACATTATTAGTTAAAAACAAACAAACAGGGGCACCTGAATGGCTGTCAGTTAAGCATCTGACTCCTGATTTGGGCTCAGGTCATGATCTCATGGTTCATGAGTTTGAGCCTTGGGTCAGGCTCAGCACTGACAGCGTGGGGCCTGCTAGGGATTCTCTCTTTCCCTCTCTCTGCCACTCTCCTGCTCATGTATGCTCTTACTTGAGCTCAAAGTGAATATATAAACTTAAAAAAAATTTAAAAACAAACAAAAACTGCTCCTTCTCGAAATCTCACCTAAGGCAACAAAGAGGAGTGAAATTAAATTGGTAAGAAAAAATACGGCAGACAACAACAAACCACAAAAAAGCCACTGTGGCATTTTTATATCAAACTAATTTGTACTGAACTTTAGCATGGATAAAGAGATAACATGTTTTTTTAAGTACAATACCAGTCACAAAGAAGATATAGTATTAATGACCTTGTATGCTCCTCGCAACAAAAAGTGAAAATATTAAAGCGAAACTGTCAGAATTGCAGTAAGAAACACATCCATCTACAATATTACTGGATGCTTTCTCATACCTCTATCATAAGCTGATAGATTGAGCAGATAAAAAAATAGAAAAGATTCTAACAATAAAACTAATAAGTTAAATCTGATATACAAAATCCTTGATTCTACAAATAATATGCGCATGTGTATATTTTAAATATACGTGAAATGTTTACAAAACTAATTTTTAAAGATTATCAAAATGGAAAATTATTTGGAAGATGTTTGCTTCACAACATATAAATTTGTAATTCTGAAGAAATAAACCTCATAATGTGAGAAGCAAAAATTTTAAATTTTATTAGAAAATGTAGAAGAAAATCTTTATGACCTTAGAGAAAATAAATTTAACACAGACCTCCTTTTAAAAAAATGTTCATCTTTGAGGGAGAGGGAGAGACAAAGCATGAGTGGGGCAGGGGCAGAGAGAGAGTAAGACTCAGAATCTGAAGCAGGCTCCAGGCTCTGAGCTGTCAGCACAGAGCCCGCCATGGGGTTCGAACTCATGAACCGTGAGGTCATGACCTGAGCCACCCAGGCACCCCCTAGAGTAAAACAAATTTAAAAAGTACATACACACACACACACAATCTTCTGTTCAAAACTTAAAGCCGTAATCAAAATTAAATGCTGTGTGTGTTCTAATATGCTAAATAAACACAAAAGATATAATTTTTTAAAATGGGCAAAAGAAAGAAAAAGGGACAATACGCATGAAAATGCTGTTTTACTGGTAAAATACAAGGTAAAACAGTAATTAAATACCATTACCCAGCCATCTGATTTCCTGAAAGCAAAAAGTCTACAAATGCCAGTATTATATAAAAATACAAATCAAAAGAATGATGAAAATATAGACCAAAGAGCCACTTGGACAGCAATTTGATAATAAGTTGGATCATGCCTATAGCTTGGCTATGATCCAAGAACTCCACTCCTAGGTAGCCATCTTAAGAAATTATCTCATATATGTACAAGGAAATATATGCAAGGATGCTCAGTACAGAAACTGCTTCAGAACTAAGAAACTGGAAGCAACCTAAATGTTCACAAAAACAGGAAAAATGAATTACAGTATAGCTGTAGTTAAAATGAATGAAATAAAACTGCACTATATGGTCAAAAGAGTAAAAATTAAAATTCAAATTATTGTGCAGAACAGAAAGTCATCTGTATAAAGCTTAAAAAACCTACAACCAATGGTATATATATTTTATTGATAAAATATAGTAATAAAGGTACCTAACATGGTTAGTAACAATAAACACCAAATCAAAATACTGGCACTTCTGAGTTTCTCTCTTCTCGGAGAAAATAATGGAATTGGGGTGGAGTAGTAAACTGGTTATAGAGGCATCGACTGACTTCTTTAAAAATAATAGTAAATAAGTAAACCTAAAGCTAGTTTATTTTTTTCTGAAGACCAAGAAAATGGAAAAATAGTTGCTAAATTTAATTAAAACAAAAGAGGACAAACTGAATAGCATCAAGGATAGAAGACCTAATATTCACACAAGTCCCTACCTTCTATTATGGGCTAAACTGTATTCCCTCAACATTCGTATGATGAAGTCCTGACCCCCAGTAGCTCAGAATGTAACTGCATTTGGAGACAGGTCCTGTAAAGAAGTGATTAAAGTAGAATGAGGGCACTACGGTGGACCCTAATCTAATATGACTGGTGTCCTTAAGAGATGAAGACACACACACACACACACACACACACACACACACACACACACTTTTGTCTCAGTGTCTCCAAAATAAACCTTCAAAAAGCACCAGCTTTTAAGTTATCAATACATGTTATCCTGCCAAAGATGTTGGTCAAGCCAGGGTTGCAATTCTTTAGAGAAGTGAGTGAATGCAAAGGGAGAACAAGCCAAGGAGGGGGGGAATTTAACCAACTGTGGGTGTCACGTTAATGTTGGACTTCCAGCCTCCAGAATTCTGACCGAATAAATTTCCATTGTTTAAAACAACTAATCCATGGTACTTTGTTATGGCGGCCCGAGATTTTCAGTTCATTTTTAAAGATCCATCACCATTTTTAAAAAATAATATAAACCTTAAGATAATTGAAAAAGATTTTTATCAGAAAACCAGAGACTTTATATTTGACTTTTTAAATATATGTCTAACTCACCAACAGCTATCTTGAGCCATAAGAGAATTATCACTTTTTTTTTTACTATCTTACCTCTTTAACTTCTACTAAATCAGAGAATCCTTACTTAAATCAACAGGTCATCAGAGGAATGACTAGACACATAAGGTGGCTCTTGAGGATGTTGTAGATAATCACATCAAACACAGACCCAGAAAGAGTATAGGAGTTTGTCACAGACAACAACTTCCAGCATTTTATCAAACAGTAAGATATCAAATATAACACACTGAAAAGTTAGAAAGCTAAATATTCATTAGAGTTATATAAAAAGCAAAGAGACTTATAAAAGACGGTCTATTAAACTGACTGTCTTCTTGAATTAAAAATAAACAATAAGAACTACAGACCACAGCTCTATTAGTTAAATGGCCTTGGATTGTAGGTAAGGTACTGACGGTATCAGATAATCTTTAACAAATGCCAAGTTCTATGACAGACTTCTCCATGAGTTACTAACATATGACTCATCAATAATAAAAATATCACAAGACTGACTTCTGGGGAAGAGTATCAAAACTAAACCTAAGATCAATTCAGTCATTCTTAAATGTTGTGTCATGTCAAACCAGCACACAACACAATCATTGTGTATATAATGAAAATAGGACCCACAGACCTTTTCTATATCTTATAAATAATTAAAAGATAAAAACCTCCTTTCTGTGCCAAAGACAAGTTATAGGAAATGAACAGAACTGTAAGCAGGCGACTGACTAATAACAGACCAAAAAAGTTTGGGTATGTGAATAGTACCAACTGAAATTCACCACTCTTTTTGCAAACCGGGCAAATTGGATGCTTTATTTTAATGAGCCATGGAGAAGGGCTGATTGATTACAGCGGATGTTGCTTTATGGTTTACTGTTCACAAATCACTGGCCTCCTTATTGTATTGTCTATATACAGTCATCTGTTTTCTCCTTCTTGCTTCTTGGGAAAAACAGAGGGGACAGGTTGGGGAGAATTTTACATCTTCAAAATTATCCTCACATATCAAAACTGACAGGCCCCTGGAGTTTAAAAGCACCTTTCACAATTCCAATTTAGTAAAAAGAAAAATAAGAGATTTACACCAAACAGACGACACATATAAATTGACCTTGAATCCCAGTGGCCTGTCAATTATAAGTTTCCTATACTTCTAAGCATATTTTTCTGGCAATCCAAAGAGAACATATAAGCTACTTACTGACTGTAAAATAAACAAGTCTATACCATTTATTAGGAATTAAAAAATTCAAACTAGAAAGAAATATTGTTTAAAATAATCTTCACAAAAGGCACGAAAGTCTTCTGTCCGTCTGTGAAATTAGCCTGATATTATCATTAAACAAACTTTGAGATACGTAGTAAGCAACAAAAGAAAGTGCACTGAAAATAAACAGAAAAAATATTTTTAAGACCTACACTATCACAAAATTGATAACACTATAGTCGGTATATTAAAATACTTGTTGAATCTAGGCCCTATGAAAGGACCTACAGAGATAACCAACATTCAAATTAATCCAACAGAGCTAAGATTTTTAGGTAAAATAAAAAAATATTCACCTACAAAATACAGGGGGTGAGGAAGGGGGGGAGTCGTAACAATTTTGAATCTGTAGTACGGTTTATTTTTCCATTTCTTCTAAAATTTCACTGGAGCCCTAAATCAATTGATTACTTTCATTTTAGAAGAACAGCGTATGCTTTCTAATGCAAAAATATATTTTTTAATTTGAAAGTACTATAGCACCTGGGGAAAATATTATACATCACATGAAAATGAAGCAAAATCAAAGATAACACTTTTCTGCACAATAATTCCATTGAAGTTTGTGAAATTAGTGAATTAAGTGAAAACTTATCAGTGGCAACTGAATTCTTCTCTATGTTTATCCCCTCCAAATAATCTGTTCTCAAGCTCGAAGTTCCAAACTTTGTCTCTAAATATTTGAGGTTTAAAAAAAAAAAAAGAATGGTTTAGAAATCTTTTTAGAAAAGAGAGGTAAACATCTATGTATAATATGACCTATATAATGGCACTTCCTATATTTTGGATGTTTCTTCCCCCCTGAAATCTATTTTAGGACCAGGATGAATAATAGCTGGGAAATTTACAGTCTGAGCAAAAATTAAAAATTACAATTCTACTAGCGGATTTACATAATTATAAACCATTTTAAGACAACTCCATCCTGAAATTATAAAGAAACTCTTTGTGGTATTTGTTTGCACAATTTAAGGAAGCCAGAATATTCATTAAAAGAAATCTATTATCATTTCTTGCTTCACTAAAATTATTATTTCATTAACAAGCTGATAAGCATTTTTTAAAATGCATTAAAGGAAAGGAACATCGCATTCAGAAATGTAAAACTGCTCACAACCTATAATCCTGGCCTACTTTTGGTTTTCTGGAAGGAGATACGTACGCCTTTCTTTGCTTTCCTTTTAAGTATCAGAACTCTAGAAAAGATAAGCTTCCGTAAACTCCTGGATATTAATTAATAAATCCAAGGATGTGCTGTCTTCACAGCAAAAACAATAAATGAAGGATTTTGAATCACTGGTCCTTTATAGGAAACTGACAGTGCTTCTGATTGGCAAATTTTGAAACAATTCAGAATAAATAAAATAATCGCATAAATAGGATTATGAAAAAGGGGTCCATTTTCTTTTCCTACACAAAAGAATCTTTTAAAAAGTTTCCTGAAACCATTTTTTTGTCCACTTAGAAAAATGTACACATTTTTGGTATTAGAGAACTGGTAAAGAGCTAACAGATTTTAATACAAATACGTGGGTTCCAAGCCTAGATCTGACACTTCGAGTGAGTGGTCTCTGAACCTAAGAGGATAACGATATCTAAATCAAAGAACAACTGCAATGATAATTAAAAACAATAACACTGTGCTTAGTGTCCACAAATGATGTTTTCTAATAATAATTGTTCCTGCATTACTTACTATCACCGTCATCCTTACACATATTTTGAAGATCACATCACTATAACAATTTTCCACTTCTGCTCACTAGTGATCCCCGAATACTCAAAGTCTGTGACATATCCCATGATTTCCATAAAATGGACTGTGAGGTTCTGCAAATGTTCAAAGTTAAATGCAAAACATATTTTTAAATAGGTAAAAGAAAATATTTAAGGGCTTAATTTTCTATTTCTTTTTTTTTAATTTTTTTAACATTTTTATTTATTTTTGAGAAACATAGAGACAGAGTGTGAGCAGGGGAAGGGCAGAGAGAGAGGGAGACACAGAATCTGAAGCAGGCTCCAGGCTCTGAGCTGTCAGCACAGAGCCCGACGTAGGGTTCGAACCCACAGACCATGAGATCATGACCTGAGCTGAAGTCGGCCACTTAACCAACTGAGTCACCCAGGTGCCCCATAATTTTCTATTTCTTATAAGAAAATTTCATTGTTGAATTTAGAAAAAAAATCTACAGTTTCAAATGAAAAAATATGTCTCAAAAGTGTATGTATATTACATATATATATGTATGTTTATGTATGTACACCAGCATATGTGTGAATGAGATAGGAAATAGAGCTATATTTACTACTAACTTGCTTTATTTCCACCATATATACTGCTTCCCACCAGCTCTATTACAGAAAAGCGAAGATACTAAGGTACAACAGTCACAACTGGCTTAACAACTGGAAAACTTATTTCATATTTTCCCCTATTAAGTGATCCAGACATCTTACCACGTTGCATGAAAGTAACATACAGATACAATTCCCTATTAACCCATAAGGACACTACTCATGCCGCACACTACTTCTTGTGGAAGGTACAGAGCTGTTGTAAAGCTCAAATGGAACACTCAGTGACTTTCAGGAAACCATTAATTACAGCCACTTTGCTTTAATCTCACAATCACTCCCACTCCTTTTCACGCTCTCGTTCTCCCTTATGTGATCTTTCCCATTTCAAACATTCATTCATTCATTCTCATTTACGGAAAATGTCAAATATACACGAAAGTAGAGAGTATATTTATAATGCCTTGCTATTCAAGGTACGATGATGAACATTTGAGTTCTTTTTACCATTCTTAACAATGATTCTATGAATTGATTTTCTATTCTTATCAGTGATTCTGTGAACATTCTTGAACATACCAACTGTTAGACATAGGCAAAAAGTTCTCTTGAATAAACTCTCATGAGTAATATTATTGAAACAAAATATGGGAGTGCTAAAGTTTAGAGTACACTTTTTTTTTTTCAAGAGAGGCTGTACCAATTTTTACTACACCAACAATTCATAAGACCCTGGTTATACATACACCTTCTAACACTTGAAGTTACATGATTTAAATTTATGCTAAATGAAAGTGGGATTTTATTGAATTAGCAAGCTATTATCTCATTTCTTCATGGTTACTAGACCTACATGACTTTCTTCTATTCAATATTTGTTCACGTCTTTTGCCCATTTTTTATTAAATTGTTGCTTTTTCTTAGAGATTTGTAGGAGTTCATTTCTTCTTTTGTTTTTTAAAGAGAGAGAGAGCAGAGGAAGAGGAGGAGAAAGAGAGAGAGAATGAGAGAGAGAGAGAGAGAGAGACAGACAGACAGACAGACAGACATAGAGGGGGGGGAGAGAAAGAGGGAGGGAGAGAGAGAAAAAGAGAGAGAGAGAGAAAGAGAGAGCGCGCGAGCGCGCGAATCTTAAACTCCAAGCTCAGCACAGAGTCCAACACAGGACTCAATCTGATGAGCCTGGGATCATGACTCTAGCTGAAATCAAAAGTTGTTTGCTCAATTGCCTGAGCCACCCAGGTGACCCTCATTTATTCTTGATATTAATCCTGGGCAGGTTTAATTTTAAAACTAACATGTATGTCTTAATCTGTAGTTTCTTTATTTTTTAAGTATTTTTTGATGAGCAGAATTTTACCTTAATTTTAAGGTAGTCAAAGCTATCAGTGAATAAGAGATTCTAATTTTTTTGAATATGGATTAAACATTTTCTCCTACATTTACTGAATAGTCCTCCATCTTCCCCTAAAATGTCATGTAAAGTTATATTGTAAAGTTTTTATATATATTCCATATATTAAATTAGAATATTACAATTAAATTAGAATATCGGTGAATCTATAGATTAATTTGGAAAAGCCTAAACATCTTTAGGATATAAAGTTTTCCTTTTCATAAATAACAGATAGTTTATCATTTATTTATCTATTATTTAAAGGATGCAGTAAAGTTTTACAATGTGTATGTGTACATTTTATACTTTTTTTTTAATAGTTTATTGTCAAATTGGTTTCTATACAACACCCAGTGCTCAATCCAATGAGTGCCCTCCTCTGTGCCCACCACCCACTCTCCTCCCTCCCACACCCATCTCTCCCCTCAGTTCTTTCTTATTCTTTGAAGAGGGGAAGGGGGAAAAAAAAGCCACAGAGAGGAAGGAAGACATGATATACAACTCTTAATAGATATATTCCGAATTATATTGTATTACTTTTGTAAATTATAAAAATTATATTTCCTAATTATTCATTGTTAATAAATAAGAATTGATTTTACATATTGAATTTTATATCTAGACACTTGTTAACTTCTTGCATCATTTCTAATAATTTGTCTACAGACTCTTTTTCTTTTATTTATTTTTTTTAATTTTTTTTTTCAAGAGACACAGAGACAGAGCATGAGCAAGGGAAGGGCAGAGAGAAAGGGAGATACAGAATCAGAAGCAGGCTCCAGGCTCTGAGCTGTCAGCACAGAGCCCGACGCGGGGCTCGAACTCACAGACCATGAGATCATGACCTGAGCCGAAGTCGGACGCTTAACCGACTGAGCCACCCAGGTGCCCCTCTTTTTCTTTTAATAATCACATTTATCTATAAATCATAGCAGTTTTGTTTTCTCCTTTCCCATCCTTATACGATAAATTTATTTTTCTTCTTTTATTGCACTGGCTAGGAGCTCACACTAGTTTTTTTTGGAGGGTTTTTTTTTTTTTTTCAATTTCTTTCCATGTTCATTTATTTTGAGAGAGAGAGAGAGAGAGAGAGCGAGCATGAGCAGCGGTGGGGCAGAGAGAGGGAGACACAGAATTCAAAGCAGGCTCCAGGCTCTGAGCTGTCAGCACAGACTCTGACATGGGGCTCAAATCCACAGACTGGGAGATCATTACCTGAACTGAAGTCAGACACCCAACCAACTGAGCCAGCCAGGCACCCCTGGCAGCTCACACTAGTATAAGACTGAATGAAAGTGGTAAATATGAGCATAGTTTCTTGTACCTGTCGGGGTCTCTTAATAGTAGCTTCCTATTTAAAATGATTTTTTAATATTTATTTTTCATAAATTAATTTATTTTTAGAGAGAGCAAGACAGAGTGAGCACAAGTGGGGCAGACAGAGAGGGGGAGAGAGAGAATCCCAAGCAGGCTCCCCTGCACTGTCAGCATGGAGCCAATTTGGGGTTTGAACTCATGAACCATGACATCATGACCCAGGTGCCCCAAGATGATGTTTTTAAGGCTTTTTTCGTAGATATTTTATTTCAAATTTTAAAATGCCCTTAATTTGCTGGGGCACTTGGGTGGCTCAGTCAATTAAGCATCCGACTCTTGATTTTGGCTCAGGTCATGATTCCAGGGTCGTGGGATCAGGTCCCACATTGGACTCTGTGCTACGTGTGTAGCCTGCTTAGATTCTCTCTCTCTCTCTCTCTCTCTCTCTCACACACACACACACACATCCTCCATCCTCTCTCCTCTGCCCCTCACCCATGCCTGTCCTCTCTAAAATAAAAAAATAAAAATAAATAAATGTGCCCTTAATTTGCTAAGAATTTTTTGTAATATGTATTTGTGCTGAAACTAATCAAATACATTTTTTTCTGCAACTATTGATATGATGTGTTTTTTTCCATCTAATCCTTTATTTCAATAAGTAATATTTAGAGATGTTCTAATATTAAACTATCTTTGCAGTTCTGGGACAGGACCAAATTAACCATTATATATTATCATTTTTATATAATATTAGATATTTTCATTTTCTAATGTTTATTTAATTTTGAGAGAGAGGCAGAGAGAGAGACACACACACACAAAACGCAAGTAGGGAAGGGCAGAAAGAGAGGGAGACACGGAATCCGAAGCAGGTTCCAGGACCCGAGCTGTCAGCACAGAGCCCGACGCGGGGCTCGAACCCAGGAGCCAGTAGATCGTGACCTGCAAGTCAGCAGCTTAACTGACTGAGCCACCCAGGCGTCCCCCGACATATTTGTGTTTAAATGAATGAATGAAATGCCTAAATTATTCTTTTCTTACATTCCTTTTCTGAATTTAATATCAAAATGCATACATTTAAAATACAGATTTTATACGGTAAGTTGTTCTACCATTAAATTTCCTATAGTTTATTTCAACATTTCTTCAAACTCTGGAGCGTGCGTATGTTTGTGTGTGTATCTGTCTGCTTCTTCTCTATTGATAATTCGTTCCTTATCTATAGGCAAGGCAACTTTAACAAAATATGCAATGAAGAGTAAAAGAAATTAATGTTATTTAGGTCAAGAAAATAACAATTTAAGGAAGCTGTTTTAGTTACGCAAAAATTAGAATCCTTTGCACATTCAATAGAAAGTATTCTTCCTCAAGTAACAATCTAGAGTTGATGAAAAGCATAACTTGCCCAAGTGTGTTGAGCTTAATTAAAAAATAAAAGATAAGAATATTAGAATATAAATATCTAGGGGCACCTGACTGGTTCAGTCAGCAGATCATATGACTCTTGATCTTGGGGTTTTAAGTTCAAGCCCCACAATGGTTAGAAAAATCACTTAAAAATAAAATCTTAAAATAAAAGATACCTATCTAAAGAATATATTATTTATCTTACAATATATTAAAACCACAAAACCTTCACTGGAATTGGGGTTTTAGATTGGTGTTAAAATAACAAATAATTTAGGAGCTTCTTCATAGCAGGAAAAATGTCTGGATGTTCAAAAATGTAAGAGACATCTTTCATATGTTTTAGGGTTACATACTAGAATTCTTAATATAGAAAGCTAGAATACACAAATCTATATTTTTCAAATTTTCTTGGCTTAAGAAAGGGCTGTTTGTCAATTGCTATCCACCCTCTATTTTCAACATGCACCGTTATTGTTTAAGAGATATATATGCTCAAGGGAAAATTACACAGCAGTTAAAGTCATGAAGAACTGCCCATCAGTTAAAGGCACATTCCCGCAGGTGATCTAAGAGCCCCAGTTCAATTAAAATGAAATGGAATAGCATGTCTATAGTAGACCCAGACTTTCTATCACTTTTTTCTTGGATATAGTCTTTGGGGATAATCTGTAATCCTGCTGTGAAAGAAAACAAACACAAATGCTACTTTCATATAAAATATCATCTATCGAAAATATCGAAAACACTTATACATTGCTTACGCAAAATGTTTTAACTCCATTCCTAAAAAAGAATGAAAGAAAAAAAAATCAAACTCTAAATATGTAGGAGGTTAATCAGTTTAAAGTTGAAAAGCTAACAGTGAACTCTCTGCAGAAATGAGATTCTACTCATGGTTGAAAATTAACATTTGACCACAGGATGCTAGCTGTCACCTGATGACATGTCCTATTCTTTAAAAAACATAAGTATGTAATAGACTTTTTTCCCCTCTGATAAATAAAATATACAGCCTAGGAATTAACAAGAACTTTATTTATTCCTTTACAAAAAGTCTTAAAACATTTATCTCCTCTTCCTCTTTCTGATCATTGCTTTATCTTACTCTGGTTTGACTTTTTACAGACTAAGTCTCTTACTGATTATCTAGTCTAGTTCTCCAATCAGCTCTTTTATAAAAACAGCCATTGTTTAGATTTAACCACATCATTAAATATTTTACCCTCTAACAAAATACATGCTTCCCTAAACTCTATGTTGGTTAGAATAAGTGTTAAATATTATATATTAATTTAACTTAAAACAATAACAAAAATGTTTCTAAAAGATCAGTAACTCCTTCACAAGGCCTTGATAATTTCTTCCAATCCCTATGCTCACTGGTTTCATTTGTCTGGTCCTGAATCCATATGACCTTAATTTCAGCTACTTTGTCCTCATTATAAAAATAGCCTTGCCAACAATAATAACAAATGCATAAATTCAACTATTCACTAGCCTATTCTATATCCATGTAATAAAAATAAATGAAACCAACATTTATTGCTCTGAATAATGGTATCAGCTTTAGCAAGAAGGCCTTTGCAAAAGTTCTTACACCTAGGTAACTAATGTTTTTGTATTAATCAAATTTTCATGTTTGTTTCCTGTTTTTTCCCCCAATTGTTAGATCAGATTAAGGTATCACATAAGAAGCTCATGGGAGACCTCTATTCTTGTTAGTTGTTGAGAGGAAATATAAAGGATTAAAATATTGGAAATATTTCCCAAAGGTGGTTTAGAATAATAACAAAATGACTATTCTGTCTCTATTTTTGTAAAAAGAAAAAAAATACACATTAGGAGACCTTGCTATATAAAACTTTGGAGTAACTAGATCGGTTATCTTTAGTAAATTTATTAAAACTTCTGAAACATATTACTTTATTCTAATTTCACCTGCATGTTTCCTCACCATCGAGGCTGAATTATATCAAATCCTTTTGAGGGCAAACGTTAGACGGGTCCACGTAAAAAGACAAAGAACTAAAGATAAAGGAATCGTAAGGTAGAAATTCTCTCAGCATACATAATTATCCCAAAACATTCATCAAGAAATTGCTATGAAACCTCACAATACACCCAGCACCAGAGATACAATGATGGCTAAGAAATGCCTCTTACCCTCAAGCTGTTCACAGTCTAGGTAGGAGGAGAGCAGACTACATTAAGCTACAATTTGGAGGCATCGTTGAAATGAAATAAGCAAGTGAATTTATAGTGATGTTAAATAGGAGAGGACAGAGCTGGAATTTAAGAGGGCAAGAACAGTGGCAAGATTTCTAGGTTACTTGAACTGCTACATATGTAACCATTTTCCCCAAGTTCCAATCATCTGTATAGGAGATGCAACTACATTTAAGTAACATAATTGCTTGCGTGGAGTCTACTTACTTAGTTAATAACTCAACTGCTCAAAAACATGCTGAATATATGTTAGATTCTTAGAATACATAAAGACTTGGTTTTGAGAAGTTTAAACAATATTAGGGCACTATGGGGGGTTGTGTGTGCATTTACGGACATACACACATATAATTATATATACTTTATGTATAATGTAACAGACTTCTTATATTACAGGCTAAGGAAGTTCTTCTAAAATGGGTAAACTTTTAAAATATTTTAAAGTGAAAGCATTCTTAAGTATTCATAAATTAAAACTTACATAGAGTCAAATGATTAGAGATTGATTTCAGTGACTTCTTAAACTATATCTCTTAAATCATATAATAACTTGAGGAAAAGGACAAGAGGTACAAACAAAGTAACAAAGCAAGATTGTGATACTGAATACAAGGCACGGTGATCATGAAAATATCAAGATCTTTTCTGTTCTAACCCCCTCCGCTTGCTATTGCATTAGCAAATTAGGTTCACTGTTTTATACTGTTTTAGATTTATGATTGATAGAAAACAGTCTGGCAGACGTACGTTTTCACTTAAGTTACTCAGGAAGAGAGCTGGATGCTAAGTACCTTCAATCTTCAGGAAATTAAATTTCTCAGATTAGTTGGCCCAGGTATGGATAAAATCATTGCAAACACGCTTTGTCTAAGATATTTAAAAGCAAATGTAACAAAAGCAGCTCTACACCATGACATAAACCTGGGTAACAAAACATATATATTTCTTTTTATGTGTGTGCAATTCCAACAAAGTGCAATTCCAAAACCTAACTATCAATATCATACTTAATACCTTACTAAATAACTACGGGTTTGTAACTTTCCTGCATCCCTTTAGTGTACTGAGGTTTCTTTGCCATGAATCTACTTTGAAACTCAAAATTGGGGCACCTGGATGGCTCTGTCAGTTAAGTGTCTGACTTCGGCTCAGGTCACGATCTCATGGTTCATGGGTTTGAGCCCAACATGGGGCTCAGTGCTGAAAGCTCAGAGCATTTTCCAGATTCTGTCTTCTTCTCTCTCTCTATCCCTCCCACACTTGTGCGTGCTTGCTCCAGCTATCTCTCTCTCTCCCCGCTCTTAAAAAAAAAAAAAAAAAAACCTCAAAATAATTTCATTATAAAGTATCCTGAAATACTGCATTATTAATTAATTAAAGATGTTAAATATGATGACTTAGTGGGTCAGAGATTTTTTTTCTTGCACTTGTGTATTCATTAAAAATAAACATCCAGGGGCACCTGGGTGGCTCAGTCAGTTAAGCGTCCAACTTCAGCTCAGGTCATGATCTCCTGGTTGGTGAGTTCAAGCCCCGCGTTGGGCTCTGTGCTGACAGCTTGGAGCCTGGAGCCTGCTTCGCATTCTGTGTGTCTCTCTCTTTGCCCCTCCCCTGCTCGTGCTCTGTCTCTCTGTCTCTCAAAAATAAATGGATATTTAAAAAAACTAAAAAAAAAATAAAATAAAAATAAACATCCAATGTTAGGAATATAAATTTAGTTTAAATATTTGCCATAGAATTTTAAAACATATTTTTAAAACATATTTTAACATAAATTTAAAATATATTTTTAATAAAAATATATTATTTCACATTATGATATTCTTAATGTGAAAAAATGGCAATCTTGTGATGCCTTTTCTATTTCTCCATCACAACACAAACTACTCTAACAGTAAAGTAATAAATAATCCTACAACTTTTCTATGTTCAATTAGAACATGTATTATGACCTATAAGTACACATAGTATCATCTCATTTGGAAACCATTAACACGGAAATTTTGTATTGAAATCCACAGACCGATAAATATAGATACAAACTCATCTTAAAATCCTGGCCTTCCCAATACCTAAAGAATTTTTTTTCTTTAAATGGGGCAAAATTTACTTCAAAACTTACTACATGCTGACAAAGACAAATGATTTTAAGCAGTGGTGTCAATGCTTCCTGGTTAGAGAAAAGTAACAGTGGTCACGCAGGTGCCTGGAGAGAAGACAATGTCATAGGTAATCCCAAACCACCATTCGACCGCCGTCTCCTCCGGAGTCAGATTCTCAGGGGAGGAAGAACCGTCCCAAGTGACAAGAGGACCTAGGACATCCTCAGCTTATCCACAGGCCTCCGCAACTGAACAGCTGGCGGGGGCTGACTGCCCCGCAGGAACAGAGGAGGGCGATCTGCTTAATTCTCTCACGAACACTCCAGACCTTTTTAGATTTATAAAATTCCCACTTAAACAATATTATCCAAAAAAAAAAAGGTAAGCTCCTCACTAAATCTTCACCAATAAAGGACTAACTGCATTACCTCTAGCGCCGAACCAAATGAAACTGCAGTTTTGAAGGTCACAACAGTTCCACCTAAGTTCCAGGAACATTAAAAATCAGGACATGATAATTATAAGGAAATGAAAATTTAATATCTCATATTTATTGCCAAGATAGGATAATTTTAAAATATTCTGCATCCAGAAATATTTTTTAAATGTTTGTTTATTCTGAGAGTGAGCACGTGTGCATGAGCTGGGGAGGGACAGAGAGAGAGAGGAAGAGAATCCCTCACAAGCCGTGAGATCGTGACCTCAGCCAAAATCAAGAGTCGGACACTTAACTGACCGAGTCACCCAGGCACCCCCAGAAATATTTAATAAGGTTTTGTAACTCTAAAATCTAAATCGAGGAAAGCCATCAAAAAATATATATACAGAAATCTTGACAAGATTAAAGGCAAATAAAGCGTGAAACACACCATAAATAGTACCGGCAGCTCTGGGACACAGGGTGGGTGCAAAGGGATCCCCAAAAGATGAGTTATTCTCACTGATCACCCATATAGGGGATTTCTGGAGCGGTGAAAACTGGACTTGCAGGTTTGACAGTTTGCTGAAGCGGAAAAATTGTAACGAGTTATCAGGAAAGGTCAAGGTGCAGGACCCAGTAAGGAGGAGGTGTCGGCCTGTTATGAGACGCAAAGGAGCAATACAGTATCTGAGAGAGGCGATGGAGTGAGCTAAGCAGTAGAGAGAGAAGTCTGGTAAGCTAAGAAATTTTGAAAGAGTTAAAGATCATGGTTCTGAATCATATCCAAAAATCAATTTTCCTCAATCTTTCATAATGGCAAATGTCAGCAAAACTCTGCCTAATAAATAAAATTAATTTACAGAGCTCAAGTATTCAGGGCAGTGGCCCTGATGACGATAACCAAAGAAAGGATGTGTACTCTGAATGTTCAAAGTGTAACTCCTGTGAAAACTGGCATGAAAACAACACATTTGGGAGAATGTCCCCCTAGTAGGGTGAATAATGCACTGAATTTGGGGGCCAGAAATCTCATGGATAAAATTGAAAGCACAAAGTATGGAATGTCCTTCAACTCCGTGTCTGGTCAGTCATTACATGGTATGAATTATTCTCAACTATACTGAGTGGACTGTGATTTTAGGCCACAGTTAGTTTTATTCAATAAATACTTAACTTTACAATTGAGAGAATCAGATTTCTAGTCATAAAAAGATATCACTGGACTAGATGAGGATCTTCCCAGATTTAAAACAACCTGATTCCTCCGAGTGGGCGTCTAGTCTTCCAGACATCGACTCATTCATCCCCGGGTCACGCATCAGACAGTTTGTTCGTCTGGTGCTATGAAACTTGCCCAATCCATCTGCCTAAGAAGGCTTTCCATCTGTGTCCAGGGAGTGATCATAATATTCCACTAGTCTAAGGCAGTGCTTCCAGCAGCATAATGTGTATATTAATCACCTGGAGATCTTACAATGCAGATTTGAATTCTGAAGATCTAGGATGGGGAATGAGGTCCTACACTGCTAACAAGATCTCAGGTACTAAAAATGCTGCTAGTGATGGCCATACCGTGAGGAGCAAAAAGGCCCGAGATACTCAGGAGGGATCAGCGGTTTAGGCGGCAGCATCAGCCCACCCCAGATTTCTTAAAGCCTGTAGAGCAATAGCTCGAGATATGTATATTCTAGATCAAATCTAAGCCTATGTATCAGTTCAACTTACTATCAAGTCCCCTGTAACAAAGACAGGATTTCCATCCGATGCTAATATTTTGTCCTAGGTCCATAATAGAATGGAATCTACATCTACGTGTCATTTATGCAGTTCTCAGAAAATACAAATTATAAATAGCTATGTTCTAGGTCAGAAGCAATAGTGTTGATCTTATGGTGTACTCAAAAAGATTCACTTTAGCCCTTAACAAGACATAATGTACTCTTTCAAAATTTAATTAAAATCTATTTTTTTCTATATGGAGTGTATTTGTGATCATTAAGAATCGGCTGGTATCGTTATTTTGTTTGAAAAAAAAATCATCAAGTATATTAAAGTTGCTCTACAAAACAAGAATTAGAGGCCATACCTGTTGATTCAGAAAAAGAGAAAGAGATAGAGACCATGCCCATTGCTAAGTTATGGTATCTAAAAATCAAAAATATTATAAAAAGTCAGCTCCATACTTACGAATATGTTTAACTGTATCAACAAGTCAGTGGTTTGATATTTAGGCCATAATTTCCCATTTAAAAATGGTGTTGTCCCTAGGACAGATCACAACGCATCCTTAAGGTAGTGATTTGGGTAAAATATTGGGTTTGCATTGCCAAAATAGACATTTGGAAAACTTAATAGTAAAAGGAAAATACTGCAATGGAATAAGGAATCATTTTCAATTTACCTTAGACGTTAATGTTTCAGAAAGGATGTGTGAGGATGAGGGGGGATGTGGCGGAGATTTCTGTTTCCTCCCACAAATGCTTTAGGCTCTGATGCATGACTTCAGTTCAAGACTTTATTTTTTTTTTTTTTCATAAGATAGAACTCCTCGCTTGCATGGTTTCTATACGATAATCACAACTTAAGGATATTTTGTCTTCTAAACTATGAAGCTAATCATATTATTTGCAGTTTATGAAAGGGGAAGGAAAAGGAAAAGGGAGTAGAGATGTTTCTGAAGGCAAACCTTGGAAAAGAAAGAGGAGAGGAAGATGTGTCACGTCTGTGCCTCCGAGGAGCCTGCCTAGAGCCGGAAAGGTGAAGCGCAAGGCAGACGAGGCGGAAAGCACACGAGTACGTGACCTCATGCAGGAGAAGACAGGGTTTGGGAAGCACTGGGTCAGAACTGTCGTCACTGGTCTAGACGCAAGTTGGAAAAAGGGCCGACACCGTTTCAGAGAGTGGGGGACACATGCGTTGAGCTTTGAGAAAGAATTAGTTCACCAGCAGTTGAAGATCGAATTTGAAACAGGAAACAAAACAAAAAAAAAAAGGCATTTCCGAAGGGCCAAGAAAGATATGAAATGGTGGAATGTGCTCAAATAATGTCAAATGGTGCTGCTGGAGGGCAGAGCGCCAGGGAGAGTAAGAGTACTAATAGGCTTCGAGGGTCCACAGAAGACTTTACGGTTCATAAAATATACTCTTTATGTAACAAAATACTACAGAAAGGGTTAAGCAAGGGTAAACATCTCCAGACTTCTTTATGGAGCAAACACTCTGGTATTATAACGAATAGACTGGATGACGGAAAGACTTAGAGACAGGGAGTGTGCCATGAACAGAATGTGGAAAGTCTCACAGTTCAGTAGACACTGGGAAAAAACGACAAAAGTGGGGGTGGAGGGGGTGTGGTGTATTGGTTTTCAAGCAATGAGGAAGGTAAATGAGGACCGCTTAGGGAAAGTTCAGTTACTGGGATACCAGGAGTGTCAGGAGGATACTGGGAAGACCTGGAGGTTTCTAGATTAGCTGAGTGGGTAGACAGGGACTAAAGGAAGACAAGTAGTACATGAAAGGACATGTTTGGTGAACACGCAGACACACTGTACGTGAGCTACTTGTAGGATATCCACGCAAATATGTATTTGAATGACAATAAGATACCCAAATCTGAATCCTGAGGAAGAGACTGGCTACATGTCATGAGCATTTGGATGTTTAAATCATGACAACAGACTAAATCTTCCCAAGAGCACACGAGGTATGAAAAGATAAAAGAGGATCTAGAATCAATATTTAGGAAACACCAAGATTTAAGGAACGGATAGAGTAAAAGGAGCCAGTAGAGGAGTTTGGAAAATGTTCAGAAATGCACTTAGCAAAAGCAGAGAAGAGGGGTGTCAAGAGTTCACCGAGAAGAGAGTAGCCATCAGTGTCAAGTGCTACAGAGATGAAATGACAAGTCCACGGAAAAGGGCCTTTTGGATTTCGCCATTAGGATATCACCACTGAGGTCAGTGACGTAAGATTAGAAATCAGATTTCGGTAGTTCGATGAGAGAATGGAGGAGCTGCAAAAAGCAATGAGCGAGACCTTCCAATGAGAAAAAAAGTAAGCTGTACCCAGATGGGGCAGACTCCAGCACATTAATACCCTGAAGGAAAGGAAACATTACAGAAAATGGGTGCAAAACACAGAAAAGAGTGAAGATAATGGAGGTACGAGATAATGATTCAGGGCAGAGAAAAAGGTTGCTGTTCAAGTGGAATCCTGTCAGAAGCCTGTGTTTATTATCTGGATTAAACCTAAGACATCACTCCTTGATATTAGCTGTGTATGTGAATTTAAGTCATATCAAATTACCAAATGCCAATATCTGAAATTTAAGAAATAAAAAAGTTTTCCAAACATCAAAACTAAGGAACTCTATAAATCAATTTGACCTCTCAGGGATACAAGATTTCCTTCTCTTATTTTAGCTTTACTGTAAAACAGATCTTATTGATGAACTGGAAGTATAATGGTTGGCCTCCTTACACAGTAAAAAGAATTTAGAGGTACTAAAGAGTAGGTAATGGATTTTCTATTTTCATGCCATAATTATATCTCCCAAAATGTATCTAACAGTCATTCAACTGAATGTCTTCAAACACATCTTTTGAAACATCCGAGATTAGGAATTTTTAATGAAATACTTGCTAAATTATTTTTCCCTCTCTAAACTTATTACTATTAAAATTACATTTGAAAACCCTTATTTAATTGATTTTATTCTTAAAATAAGAAGGCACAGACATTTTCTTTTTTCTCTGTGCTTGCATTTTGTTTTTAATAACTCAGGCTAACTTAGAACACGCTGAATAGAAAATAGGCTAACGTTTCTAAATAGAAATACAGAGGAAGTTACACTGCAACATCTGTTCTATCTGCTTACCTCAAAATGTGAAAACATGTTAAATCAGATTTCCAATGTGCTTTGTTTTATTTTATTAAACAAGAGTTTAGGGAAAATCACAAGAAGGTTCAACTGAACAAAGAGTGATTAAGGGAAAAGATGAAAATCAGACACGCTTCAACATTTTGGGAAATATCATTATTATGTCATCAAACATAACCAAAGCTATTTCAAAGGACTTGTGTACTCGCATTTACAAAAAGGAAAAAATATATATATATACTTTAGAGACCATACAAATTCTAGCTATAGATGTTTAAAATTATTAGTTTTTAACTTGTCTTTCTGAGTAATATGGGCTTTGTCCTGGCCATTCCAAAGCATCTATCTGAGGGGGGGGTTACAATTAAGTAACTAAGGGTTTCGTTCTGACTTAGTAATTTTGGACTTTGGGACTCAAGGGATTCAAAGAGAAAGAACAGCACGCTTGGGTGGCTCGGTCCATTAAGCTTCCCATTCCTGGTTTCAGCTCAGGTCATGATCTCCTGGTTTGTGGGTTCGAGCCCCACATCAGCCTCTGTGCTGATGGTGCGGAGCCTGTGTAGGATTCTCTCTCCCCATCTCTCTCTCTGCCCCTCCCTGGCTCTCTCTCTCTCTCTCTCTGTCAAAATAAACTAAAAAAAAAAAAGCAGGAAGGATGTAATATTCATCTTTTTTCATGCAAAATAGGATTTTTGGAGCCAGATATATCAACTTGAAAGAAAATACTGTCTCCCATTTTAGCAAACCAAGGGACAAGCTCATTGAGCTGACCATATAGTTTTAAAATAAGGGAGATCCAAAAGTAATAGGATATGATAAATAAGACAATCTGTTCCTTTTGTGTCTCAAAAGAGGGCAGGGGAGAGGGAAACAAACAAAACTGTCTCATATATGAACTGACTTTCCGTTCTCTGTTTTCTCTCTAGAGAAGCAGCAGCTCATTAGGTAAGCAAGGGTGAAACTGAGTGGAGCGCATGACTCTCGATTCTCGGTTCTTAGTCAAGACTCTGAAAAGTGACTGCGTCTCAGGCTGCCCTAGACAGCAAAGACACATCGCCCTGGCAGGGGAGCGCTGTCAGGTAGAAGGGAGACCCCAGGTTTAATCTGCTGATTAGCCTCTGGCTCTTGCGCCATCTAGAAGAAAGCAGAAGCCGCTGACAGTCTGGCTGGGGCACCTGCCTCTGAGAGGCTGCCATCATGAAGGGAGGCTACAAAGCAGACGGTTCCGAGGAATCAAAGTGGACACACATCCGGGTCTCGGAGGAACTGAGGGCAGCAGCAGGAGGGGACGGGAGGTCAGGTTGGCCAGAGCTACAGGAAACGCTGCCCGAGATGAAATGCAGCAGACGACAAGTTACACCAGCTACAGGCTCCAGCCATCAAATAAACGCCAGCAGGGAAGCACCAACCAAATGGAAGAAGAATTTCGCTCTGCCACAGAGGAGCCAGGGGCGCCAAGGCTTCTCTTCTGCCTCAAAGAAACGTAAGCTGACCCCTCCCTGATGTTGAAGAGGTCACCTGAGAGACAGCTTTCCTGGACTAAGGCAGACTGAAAGGACTGTTTTAAATTTTAAACCCTACCTGCCGTTTAGTTCACTCTTTCCCCGCTCGTTGCCTTTCCTGCTCCACCATCAGCCTTCCACCTCAGACTTGGAGAGTCCGATGTTTCGGCTGTTCAGGCTAAAATCTTCATAATCGCCTTTGACTCCTCTCTTTTTCTCAAATTCCCTAACCACGCTCACACTCCCCTTTGCCCACTCTACTCCAGCCACACTGGCTTCTTTGCAGCTCCCCAAATAAACTGGACATACCGCTGCCTCAGAGCCTTTGCACGAGGGCCTCCCTCTGCCTAGATGCTCTTCTCCCAGACATGCACATAAATTTTCTTTCATTCTTTGTTCCCACAGCACTTTCTCAACGAAAGCCTACCCTGATGATCTTACTTAAAATTAACACTTTTCCTTTACCAGCATCCCTTAGCCCTCTAAGCCTCCTTCCTAGGCCCTCTCCCGTGGCATTTATTACGTTCTAACATACTCCATAATTTACTTAATTTGTTTTTGTCTATCGCCTGTCTCATGCCAGCAAAATGTAACCAATACAGCTGTGGGGGTTTCTGTGTACTTTATTCACTGCTGTGTCTCTAGTGCCAAGCCAACAAAACCAGCATTACACGGAGGCACTCAACAAGTATTTGCTGAATGGTTGATTAACCAAAGGTATAGGATTCAAGAGGAAAACCAGATTATGGGCCAAATTAAGGAAATCGCCTTTTTCTCACACACCCATCTGCCCTTGCCATTGCAGGTGCTCAAGGTGATTTACTGACCCCTCACGTATACATACTCCGGATCGCGTTCTTAACTGCCACCTTGCTCACATCCCCCAGGGCAGCTCTTGGAATAACTGATGTCTAAGAGTAAAATCGAAACTATGAGCGATATTAAAAAACAGCGGCTAACATTTCCTGAAGACTTCCTAGCTACCGTTTGAATCACCCTCCAGTTCTCAAAACCGTGATGGTCTCTAAGTCCAAATTAAGTTGTGTACCTAAGTTCTCTAGCATCTGCCAAGAGACTGCGTTCTCTGTAGTATCCCAACCATTAGCATGCCTTCGGTTATTGAAGATTTCCGGAGGACTCTGTGTTTGTCATGGCATATTTAAAACTGTTTTTGCTGAGCAATATCAGTTTTTAAGGATTTGTTCAGGTCCCATTCTAATTCAAAATTTTAAAAACAAAAGCTAAAAGTGAGGAAATCAGAAAAACTATGTTTACTATTCTAACTAGATTTGATGTCTGATTTTCTTGTAACAGTAATTTCCCATTCAAAAATACTAAAATCAATCTATTTTTCAGCTTATTGTGAGATAATTATAGACTCACATGCAGCGATAAGAAATTAGAGAGAGTGATGTCTTATACTCTGCCCAGTTTCATCCAATGGTACCATTTTGCATAACTAATATTCAGTATCGCTACCAGGAAGCTGACCTTGGATACAGCCCACAGACTTTACCCAGATTTCATCAATTTTTACCTATACTCATGCATGCGTGCGTGCATGTGTGTGTGTGTGTGTGTGTGTGTGCACGCGCTGTGTGGTGTATTTAATTCCATGCAATTTTATCATTTTATCACATGTGCAGACCGTGTGAACAGTCGACACACAGGACGGCTCCTGCGTAAAGAGCCCTCATCCAACCCTTTTATAGTCACATCTACGCCCTATCTCTGTATTTTCTTTTCTTTTTTCTTGTTTTTTTTTCTGTCTTGAGAGAGAGAGAGAGGGAGCGAGCTAGAGAGTATGAATGGGGGAGGTGTTGGGAGGGAGGGAGAGAGAGACACAGAGAGACGGAGAAAGGGACAAAATCTTAAGCAGGCTCCGCGCCTAGCTCGGAGTCCCACAGAGGGCTCCGTTTCGCGACCGTGGGATCACGACCTGAGCTGAAATCAAAAGTCAGATGCTTAACCAACTGAGCCACCAAGGCGTCCCTCTGTTTTCTTTTAAAATAAGAGAAAACCAAAGAAAATTGTTTGGGCAATAGCATCTTAATTTAGATTCAACCCGCATAAGGATCACTGATAAAACTTTAAACTACAGAATTAAGAAACTATTTAGATTCCCAAGACAGATGCTTATACAATGGGAAAAACACACTAAAAATAACACCTTTATTTCTTACCGCACAATTAAATTTAGAATGACAGTATCTCCGGGAAATAATTTCAATATGTAGCCCTGTATCATTAGAAGATTTTTACAAAGATTACACTGAGATTTAAGCAGCCAGTCTTCATTTGAAGAACAAAGAAAGCCAAAGGGCAAACATTTTGGCCAAAAAGTTAACATTTTAGCCAAAAGAACATTCAAACTAAATTTTCTAAGAGGAAAAAAAGAGGTAACATATGTTAAATAAAATTTAGGATTAAGTTATTTGAAAATAAAATAATCCTTACCTCTTAAAGATAACTGCTATAACTCTTACCATATAAAAATTAATAATTTTAATAGCATATTCAAACACTATCAGGCAGTGTTCACATTTCCCTTTTTTTTTTATGTTTGTTTGTTTGAATCGAGATTATGCAATGCAATTTCACTTATTACACAGACAGATGGGCCTCTTCAGTGCCTTTTAATCTATAGATTCTCCCTCTAGCTCATTTACTCTCCTCGTACTTTTTTTGTTGTTGAAGAAAGCAGATCTTTTGTCCTGTAAAATTCCCACTATCTGAATTCTGCTGATTGAAGTGATTCCTATGTATTTACTATAAATCAGTAATTAGATCCAGAGCCTTGATCAGACTCGGTTCTGTGTGTGCATTTGTGAGAGAAAGGGGCGAGATTATTTCATAAAGTCATGAGCATGGTAGTTATGAAAACATCTCAAAAACTTCAACACTTCCCCACTGAAAAGTGGGAGGCATGGGGGGCTGAGGAGGGATCAGCGCCCCTCCCTGAACACGGACAAGCTTGGGACTAGCTTGTAACCAACTGCATGTAGGGAGCTGACGCCGTGTCCCCTCCGAGATTAGAAGGCAATGCAGCTTCTTCTGCACAATTCCCTGGGACTCCTGCTAGGAGCCCGAGGCTGTCGGGCTGCTAGGAAAGAGAGTCACGTGGAGATTCTCTTGCAGGCAACTAGAGTCAAGTCATCCCAGCCCATATACCAGACAGTGAAAGGGACACTTCTCTTCCGTGCTGCACATTCCTGCATTCTGAACACAACGGCCTTTCTTCAGCTAGCTCCCTCCTGGAGCTTTATTTCCTGTCTTTAGCTATTAAAAGTAATACTATGGGGAGCCTGAGTAGCTCGGTCGCCCAAGCTTTTGACTCCTGCATGCTGACCATGGAGCCTGCTTAAGATTCTCTCTCTTCCCCCTGTCTCTCTGCCCCGCTCTGCCCCCCAAAAAAGTAATGCTGCAGTAAGTAGTGTTATGGACTGGGCTTTCTGTATTGTTGCCACTGTATCTCTGACATAGATTGCTAGAAGTAGGACTGAGGAGTTAAAAGTAAATGCTTACGAAAATCAGCGAGATTCAAAGTCACCTTCAAAGGAGTTGGAACATTTTGCATTCCCACATTTTCCTCACAGCTCCCAGATTCACAAGACATTCTCACACATTTGGACTTCTTAATAATTGTTTACATATTAGGGATAACACCTCTTGTCTATTATAAGACTTACAGATATTTTTCCCAGTCTGCAATTTGCTTACAGTGGGGGGGGGGGGGGTTTCCAGCCATTAAAAAAAAAAAAAAACAACTCTGTGCAACCAATCCATTGTTTTATTCCTTAATGCTTCTGCACCTTAGCAACTTTTGCCTACTGCCAGACGACAGAGGCATTTACCCAGGCTTTTTCTAGTATTTGCATAATTTCATGTTGAACATTGAAAACTTCGATCCATTTTAAACATAATCTGGGGGTGCCTGGGTGGCTCAGTCGGTTGAGCGTCCGACTTCGGCTCAGGTCATGATCTCGTGGTCTGTGAGTTCGAGCCCCGTGTCGGGCTCTGTGCTGACAGCTCAGAACCTTGAGCCTTCTTCACATTCTGTGTCTCCCTCTCTCTCTGCCCCTCCCCCACTCATGCTCTGTCTCTCTCTGTCTCAAAAATAAATAAACATTAAAAAAATTTAAAAAAAAATAAAATAAATGTAATCTGGTCGGTGGTGTCCGGAATGGATCTAACTTCATCATTTTCCGTACGGATATCCAGTTACCCCAGCGCGTTATTAAAAAGTCAACCCATTCCACTGATCTAAAATGTCAGTATTTAGACTAAACTTCCTCACACTTCTGGGTCTATTCCTAAATTTCCTATTCTGTTTCACTGGGCTTTCTAGTAAGAAATAAAAAATATATGTATATATATATATATATATATAATATATTAAAAATATATATATATAAAAATACACATATTTTTATTAGAAAGGTTTAGAACCACCTTTTTCTTCTTTTTCAGGATTTTCCTGGATATTCTGGCTTTTTCATTCTTCCAAATGATTTTCTAATCGGTTACATAAAGCACCAGTTAAAAAAAATTTTTTTAATGTTTATTTATTTTTAAGAGAGAGAGAAAGACAGAGTGCAAGTGGAGGAGGTGCAGAAAGAGAAGGAGACACAGACTCCGAAGCAGACTGCAGCCTCTGAGCTATTAGCACAGAGCCTGACGTGGGGCTCAAATACATGAACTGCGAGATCATGACCTAAGACAAAGTCAAACGCTTAACTAACTGAACCACCAGGTGCTCCTAAACACCCGTTTTAAAAAAGAATCAAATGCAAAAACAAAAAAAAAAAGGAAAGAAAAGATTGTATGCATATAGGATTGCATTAAATTCATAAATTAAGAATAAATGATACCTTTATGATATGTGAGTGTTCCTAGCCAAGAAAATGGATACTTTCTCCCAGCATTCACTTCTCCTAGTACATTTCTATGTCTTTTCGGTGTGTTCTACATTTTTTTGCATATGTTTTTTGACATTTCTTCTTAAGGTTAGTTATACCTAGGCATTTTACTTTCTCTTTTGATAAATAAGTAGAGTCTTCGCTTCTCCTCTATTGACTGAATTTTTTTTTCTCAATGGTTCAGCTTCTTACTGTCAACAATTTTGATAGTTTGCAAATGAAATGTCACAAGGAGCATCTGCCTTCCTTAGAGAGGCTGCCTGGTCTACGGAGGGCGCTCTAACTGGAGACAGCTCATCTGGCAGTAAAGCACAGCCTGGAGCTGGAAGAAGTCTGTAATGGGATCAATACACATTTCTCATCTGCTCCTATGATCGATTCACCAAAACCACAAACAGACCGCCATCCTCCTAGTCCACACTGCAGAGCAATACGGCTTATCTAAAAACTGGGAGCCCAAGAAAAAGAGGTTGGCTGAAACAGGAATTCTTGTGGGAAAAAGAAGTAGTCAGCACAGCAATTAATTCTAGGCTGATAACTATTTTTGAATCTTGACCTTTGGGTGGAAGAAACATATATTCTACATATAGCTGCTTACAAAAAACCAGCTACTTAGAAAAAACAGCTATTTGTTAGGGTTGGGTATGGACAATCTCAGAACGATGAAATCACATGGTAAACTGCTACAAACATAATCTCCATCACCGAAGGGTTTTAAACATAAGTTAAACAGTTTTTAGGTTCTTATCAGCCATAATTAGTAACTAATTACTAGGCAATAGATCTTATCGTATTTTCTCACGTGAGATCCCACAATTGTAGCATGTATTCGGTATATCATATTAGCATAGGATAGAAGAAAAGTTAAATCCTGATTAAACACTCAGAAAAGAAACAAGATATACCTATTCTCATCTATTTCAGAGTCGACTGGATTCATACATATCTCTGTACAACTTATCAAAGTAGCAGTAAAAAAATATTGTTGTCAAAAGTAACAATAACTAGTCTATATCATAAAACCCAGAGGCGCCTGGGTGGCTCAATCGGTTAAGCATCCGACTTTGGCTCAGGTCATGATCTGTCAGTTTGTGAGTCCAAACCCCACATCGGGCTCTGTGCTGACAGCTCAGGTGTGGAGACTTCTTTGGATTCTGTGTCTCCCTCTCTCTCTGCCCCTCCCCTGTTCATCTCAGTCTGTCGCTCAAAAATAAATAAACACAGGGGCCCCTGGGTGGCTCAGTCAGTTAGGCGTCTGACTTCAGTTCAAGTCATGATCTCGCGGTTTGTGGGTTCAAGCCCCACACCGGGCTCTGTGCTGACAACTTAGAGTCTGGAGCCTGCTTCAGATTCTGTGTCTCCCCCTCCCATGTTCATGCTCTATTTCTCAATAATAAATAAACATTAAAAACATTTAAAAAATAATAATAATTAAATAAACATAAAAAAAAATTTTAAACCTAATTTCTTGGTCTTTTTTTCCCACAAGCTATTTTGGAATATTATATATATTAAAGGAATAAATACTTCTATTTTCATACTTTCATTAAGTAGTATTCAACCGAATACAAAATAAAGCAAGTCACTTACAGTTTAAAGTTGGTGTAAACATCAACCTGCCCAAATTCCCCATAACTACTCAGGAATTTTATAGCGGGTATATTCCACTGACTTTAACTGGATAATTTCTTGAAAGGAATAAAAAAAAATCAAAAGTGATTTAGAATAACAAGAACTGGCACGTGCAAACTACATGAAACATTTACATAGGACAATTTTAAGGCCATAATATGATTTTGGAAATAAACCTGCTGATATCCAAACTGTCCAATAGTTTTTCTTCTTTAAAATGATACGAAAAATTATAGGCTAAAATCATTAACTTGCACACTCTGGAGCATTAAAGTAAATCTTGATAACTTCCCAAAGATAACAAACATCCATCCTCTTTAGGAAACAAAGTATGGCATCCCAAAAACAAAACAGTCCTTTAGGGCTGCGTGAAAAGCTGTCTAATTTTGTTTTTCTGATCTCCAGAAACGGTTTTCACTCTTTTTGTAGATTGAGTTAAATGTTGTACTGAGGCAATACAAAGCCAATAAATTAACTCAGGACACCTTTCCTAGTCTAAATCAGTCCCTTATTATTCTTTTCTTTCTAATGAAGGAAAAGAACACTCCCTTTAAAGTATGGTCCCTTTAAAGTATGTCTGAAGATGGACATATGAGACTAAGCCATATATATGCATGCACATACAGTGTGTGTATGTGTGTATATGGGTGTGTGTGTGTATATATATATGTGTGTGTGTGTGTGTATGTATATTGTTTGCTCACCCTAATATGATACTTATATAACATCAAATAACACACAAAAACAGTCACTTTCTCTTCATACATAAGCGAGAAGCTAGCATAAGAGAAAACAATGAAGTTGTAGTACTAATATATTTGTTTTTTAAAATGGAGTGAAAATAATTCCACAGGCCTATTGGTATTTATTTATTTAAGTATTTTCATGCCAATTCACTTTTGATTATCTTATTCTACTACAAATGTAAGTACATGAAATTAATTTGTTCATTCTAAGACCAGTTACTGTACCTGGCCAACCTAAGGAATTACTACATAAGAGCGTAATTTAATAATCCTCTTTAGAAAGAAACTTTTTACTTTGCAACTTAAAAAAATTGAATATAAGAGGGTAGAAAGGTTTGAAAATACAGTGTTTTTATTAAGATGTTAAGATCTGTCTCCAACACAGTAAGGAGTTTGAGACAGATAATTTTAAGGAGAGAGTAGTGTACACCTTCTCTAAACAGCTCAGTTGACATGTCTCAATTCTATATAAAAGCCTCTTGATCATTATAACTTCTGCATTCCCAACTGATTCTATCAGATCCAACAGGCTGTCCTTAACATTTTCAGGAATTTAAAAGGAGACCCATGGTCTGTGGCCTTCCTGTTCCACCCGACTCCATCTAGCACCAAGGCGACTCAGCCATGAATGTGGAAACCATTGCACACATCCAACAGCTACTTTTCAATCACCTTTGCGCCTAAAGGTATTCACACTGTCCTTAAGAAGATGTATCTAGGAAAGGGGCCTGAAATTTTCCTCTATGCAGGCTCTGGCATAGGGAACAGGGAATTCTGGAGCCTAATTAGCCAGAGCAGGATCTAGAAAAGGGAGATACTAAGGCTATAAGTGGTTAGTCATGTTTCCATGCCCCCATATACTCCTCATCCCATAGAAGGATGCTCTAAAGCACAAGGCCCAAGGCAGGCACTCGGATGTATACTCCAAGGCAGGCAGCTGGAGAACACAATAATCACCAAGACTTCTACACTTTTTCAGTTAGAAACCTTCTTAAAATTCTGCCAATCAACCTATCTCAGTCAGGAACATATCAGCTATCCCATTGTTAATATTCTAAAACGAAAACCATGTCACTGGCCGGGCTGCACTCTCGCTGAGCCTTACATTCCCCATTAGATCCAGCTCCAACTAGAAATGCAGACTACTTCCAAATTTTGCCTAACCTACAAAGTCTAAACTGAAAATGCAAGGTTGACCAAACTCCATCTTTACCCTGGCCTATCTGGAAAGAATACCAAAGTTAAATTTAAGCCTATCAACAGGGTAGTTGAGGTAGACACGGGCATGCTAGCAGGTTGAATGATACTGTAGACCGTTGTTAGTACCAATAACAGAGCAGCTATCCAGAAAAGCACTTCATGTGTGGCATTATAGGTAAGAGCGGTTTCCCTACTGCTGCTCGCATTAGACTACAAATAAGTAAAAGGAATCATCATACACATTCACTAGAAAACATCTGGGTGTTGATATAAAACACTCTTCAGAAACTAGCATCAAACACATTTCATCTTATTTTATTCTTCCTCTCCCACTATTCATCTGCTGAAATTTACTCCAGCTTCTCATCCAAGGAAACTGTTTTCTATTTGTGCCTTCCTGAGTTTCGTCCTATTTCCTGGTCAAACATGGCCTTTTCACAATTCTAAGACTTTGTATACGCTGTTTCCTTTGGCTCCTTCTTCACCTGGCAAATCTGTATTTAAACCTCAGAGTCCAACTGAAATACCTTTCAGTTCGCTGACCCATCCATGTAGAGCTAGTGCCCTCATTCCACACGTATACAGCACTTTATTATCTACCGCCACTTATACAATGGGGCACTGAAGTGAATCCATGGCCTAGCGGGCTATAATCTCCTCTAGGGGAGGGACATGGTCTTGCTATTCCTTGACGCTTCCCAGTCATGCTCAATAGGTTTATTGTTGTGTATGTATTTAAAGCACAAACTGTTTTTAAATACAGTAACTTCTGTTCGGCATCACTTGTAAGTATCAGATAAAAGATACTTACAAAAGATAAAAGTATCGGATAAAAGGTTTGAAACTAGTGTTAGTGATTTTGTTTCTAATTTTATCTAGATTGTATTCATCATCCTACAAGTAGCCTGTTTGCACAGAGAATCAAGAGTCAGCTGCGTGGAAAATCTTGGTTATTAGAAACTATGTAAAAGCAACTGGAGCCGAGCCATTCAGAGCTGCCGTTTCCTATTTTGTTTTTCAGCACCTAGTGTTTACTCTCTTGCTCTGCTGAGTGGTGAAAAAGTAGAGAATTCAATTCAATGACTATTAGTTATTCACATGGGATCCAACTTTAATATTCTGAAAAAATAAAGCTACTTGTAACAATACTGAATATTGTATCTTTTTCAATACAGCAGAGGCCAGCAAAATATCAAAATGTACATTTCAGACATCTAACTGTACAAAGTACTCTTCTTAAATAAGTCCATGTTTTCTTCAGGATGTATGTATAAAATGGAATTTTGAAATTTGTACATGGATTGCATCACCCATCATGCATGCGCGCGCGCGCACACACACACACACACGGCTTTTTCTCTCATTGGAAATATAAACACCAACCTCTGAAATGAGAAAGGCAACAGAAAAATAATAGAAGGAAGCCTATTGCTGAAAGGACTTTATGTATATGGAGCACTGAAGGTGTGTTGCTACACACATGTGTGTGCGTACATGAGTACATGTACGTGTGTTGGTCCAACCAAAGAACAGAGGGTAAGACAGACACAGTAGTAACTTAGAGTCTACTAGTATCGGCAAGAATAGACCCAGAAACTTACCCAAGATCTTTCATATCTTCTCTGCTGTCTATAGCTACATCACTTCAAAGTCCCCATAAAATCAGTAACTAAGAATTGCTCTCCCTGCCCTTCATATGCTTTACCCACAACCCCACACCTAAGAATAATAAAACCACAATGCAGAAAGAGCAAATCAATACCTTAAAAAAACACGGAACATCTCAAGAAGAGCAATACCAGCTAATCAGTGAAACATATTATCAAAAGGCCAGTTCCCACCTTAAAACGGGAGTCATTTGGGGATAATAATAGTCTTCCCACATATTTTATCCTATGAAAACTGGCCTCAACCATAATTTGAAGAATATATAAAATCACACCCTCCCACAAGTCCGTAAGTGAGAAAACATATTTGTGTTTTCTGCCTGTTCTACTAGGCAAGGGCGAAGCACATACAGTTAAAAAGTAAACAGCTAATTTCAAACACTGATAAAAGCAATGAAGAAAATATATGAAATGTAAGAGCAAGATGGAATTACTGAAGACGACTTTTCTGTGGATGTGACACTGATGTCAAGAATGGTAAGGGGACGCCCGGCTGGCTCAGTCAGTTAAGCGTCCGACTCTTGGTTTCAGCTCAAGTCGTGATCTCACACTTTGTGATTCTGAGCCCCGTGTCAGGCTCCACGCTGATAGTGCAGAGCCTACTTGGGATTCTCTCTCACCCTCTCTCTCTGGCCCTCTACCGCTCACTCTGTCCCTCTCTCCAAATAAATAAGCCTTAAAAAAAAATGACGAGAAGGAAAAAGACTGTAAGGGAAGAGCACTCCAATAAAGAAGGACTGAGTCAAGGCAAGAACGAGTCTAGCAGACCAGAAATGAGTAAAAAAAGAAAAGAAAAGGAGAGTATATCACTAGAGAATGTTAAGCCAAAGGGTTCCTTGATCTATCTCACTTACAGTCATTTAGTTGCTGTATCACCTTGGGCAAATTACTTAACTTCTCTGTGCCTGAGTTTTCCCATCTATAAAACGGAGACAGTAACAGCACCTACCACATACAGTTGTGTTAAAGATAAGATGGGTTAACATTTTAGCACTTAGAACAATGCTTTGCACAGTAAAATGTGAGTTTACTATTTCATTAGCATTAATATTATTTACATTATCCATAATTTAAAAGTAATCACTCTTTACTATAGCTGATAGATAAACAGCCGCATGAGTGGAAGAGGGCAGACGGGTAAAGCAGTCAGAAGGTCACTGCAGAAATGTCTACGCAAGAGTTGATTCTGAGCCAAATTACAAAACAGGACAGATTTGGAGCGTAGCCTACAAGTAAAGTTGACAGGACTATTTAAGGAATTGAATATGCAACGTGAAAGAAAATAGAAATAAGACTAAGTTATTAACAGCTTGAGATATAACTCATACACTATATAATTCATACTTTTAAAGTGTACAATTCAATGGCTTTAGGTATGTTCATAGAGGTGTACAACTATCACCAATTCTGGAACATTTTTTATAATCCCCAGAAGAAAGCCTGGACCGCACAGCTGTCACCTCCCAGTCTACCCATCTTGCCCAGCTCTAGGAAACCACTGGTCCACTTTGTCTCTACAGATCTGCCTGCTGGGGACATCCGACACACACGCAATCATATGAGGTCCTTTGGGCCTTCTTTCACTTAGCATAATGTTTTCGAAGTTCACCCACGTTTCAAAACTCATCAGGACTGTGTTTCTTCATATGCTAAATGAGGTTCCACTGTTTAGCTATCCCACACTTGATCTGTCCAGTCACCAGCATGGGGGCATTTGCACTGTTTCACTGTTTGGCTACTATGAACATTTGGCTGCTTTGAATATTCGTGTACAAGTTTTGCATGACAATACGTCTTCATTTCTCTTGGGCATATACCTATAAGTAAAACTCGTGGGTATTATGGTAAGCCCAAGTGTAAGTAACTGCCAGACCATTTTCCAAAGGGGCTGCACTGTTTGACACTCTTAGGGGCAGTGTGTAAGGGTTCCAACATCTCCAGATCCTCTCCAACGGTTATGGTCTGTCCTTTTGATTATAGCTGTCCTAGTGGGTATAAAATGGATCACACTGTGGTTTTGATGTGCATTTCCCTGATGGCTAATGATGTTGAGCATCTTTTCATGTGCTCATTAACCATTTTTTACACCTTCTCTGGAGAATTGTCTACTAAGACCTTTGCCCATTTTTTAATTGAATTATTAGCCATTTCATTATTGAGTTGTAGGGGCAAAGTAAAATACTTTAAGCAAAGCAAAGGTTAATTGAGAAAAAAATAATGGTCAAATCCAGTGTATCATGTTAGTTTACAAAATTTATAAGTTTAAAGGGAAAGACTCTGCCCATAACTCACTTTGAAGGATACTTGTCCCTTACATAGTGACTAGCAGAATCAGAAGTTAAATTATTTTAACAAATAAATGAAAGTACTGGAAATAGAACCTTGAAACAAGAAAGAAGTGCCATTTTCTTCAGTTTATACAGCAGACTATAACATTTAGAATTCATTTCTTTAGAACTCTTGTCTGACTTCGGCTCAGGTCATGATCTCACAGTTTGTGAGTTCGAGCCCCACGTCAGGCTCTGTGCTGACGGCTCAGAGCCTGGAACCTGCTTCAGATTCTGTGTCTCCCTCGCTCTCTGCCCCTCCCCCACTGGAGCTCTGTCTCTCAAAAATAAACAAACATTTAAAAAAAATTAAAAATAAAAAGAAGGGCACAGGCATAAATGAGGTGCAGTGCAAACGGGTGCAAGGGCTTGACGCCAGCAAACCTATCACTTGCCCAACATCTTTAGTTCTTCTCTGAGCATTGGCTTATTTGTCTGCGATCACAGGTGTTCTTTTCCTCCTTACATGAAGTATGATCTCTGACAGAGAAGGTTTATAGCCTTTCAATATCATGCCCAAAGTATAGAAAAAGGTTCTCTCTCCTATTTTGAGTGTGAATTTTTCACTGAAAATGGCTTAGACTGGATCACATCTCTTGCAACAATTCCTAATGGTGAGGGGACACTGAGCTACCAGGCCAGGTCAGCCTGGTTATATCACCACCCATGTCGGTCAGGAAATATGGTCCATTAGAACAAAGAGGGGGATACGAGGCTAGAAAGCCAACCCAATTCGTATTTATTACAATTTGTTTTTTTTTAATAATTTATTGTCAATTTGAGTTCCATACAACACCCCGTGATAATCCCAAGAAGTGCCCTCCTCTGTGCCCATCACCCACTCTCCCCTCTCTACACCCCCCTCTCCCCTCAGTTTGTTCTTAGTCTTTGAGAGTCTCCCATGTTATGTCTTCCTTCCTTTCTGTATCTTTTTTTTTTTCCCTTCCTTCCCCTCTTTCCCTCCCCCCGGTACAATTTCACAACATCAGCAGATGAAACAGAGAAGTGAGAAAATGAACTTAGGAAGCACATAAAGGAAGGGACCTACTCAGACACAGTGGTGGGGTAAGGTCTGTCTGAAGAGAGAACCTTTAAATAAGCTAAGACCTAAAGTAGCACAAGACCAAAGCCACACAGCAGGGGAATGGACACAGAGGGGAAACAACAGGCATGGAAGCTGTGAGGCCGAAATGGGCTTGGCGTGTAAGAGGAACAAAATGAAGGCCAAGATAAAATATGTCTAGAAATTAATGTTCAAGTTGAGATGGGAAATGGAGGAAGCAGGACTGCAGGAAGGAGCCAGAACAGGAGGGATGTGGCAAACTGTGATAGAAACAAAAAACAAAACAAAAAAAAAAACCTTGAATATTTTCCCCCTGGGTGCACAGGTCGCTAAAGGGTTGAGGTAGGATATAAGATGATATAATTTATGTTACAAAGTAATTACTCTAATCTGCTGAGCAGTGAATGACAAAGATGGGCTATAGCTTAATGGGAATAAGAAGAAATAGAATCGTTCCCTGCACTTCCAGTCAAGCCACATTTTACAAAGGAATCTCTTCTACATTATCCATGGACCCGAAGGCTTGTCACTTAACCTCTAATAGTTTCAATTTTCTCATCAACAAATTAGGAATAAAAATATCTACCTTAAATGAAAGATTACCTGAGAAGTTATGCAACATGTCTAACACAGAGCTTGGCAGGTGGTAGGCACTCAGAAACATTATGTCCCTTTTCATTTACTTCCTGTGAAGCTAATAAAAACCTTTCCAAATTCATTAGCAGGTGCTAAGATTTGGAAAACAAAATGCTAGAGCCAAACAACTTGGTTTAGACAGTGGAAACAGAGCCTACGCAACTGAGCCTCCGTAGTCTGAATGGAAAAAAACCTTGACCTGAGCAAAATATTTACTAAGCTCTACAGTCTGAACCAAAGACCACGTGACCCCTGTGCTCCAAAGAATAAACTCTGTATTTAGTAACTCTCCCAGTTCTCTACTGCAAACTATAGAGTAGACATGTAGAGAACAATGAAAAATTCAAAGACTGTAATCTATACAAATCATTTCTACATACCTTTAATTTTCCTTCTAATATTTTGGTATTGTGGCTATAGTATTTACCATAATCATTTTTTTTAGATAGGGTGCCGGGGTGGCTCAGTTAAGCATCTGACTTTGGCTCAGGTCATAATCTCATGGTTGGTTACAGCCCTGTGTGGGGGGCTCTCTGCTGACAGCTCACAGCCTGAGGCCTGCTTTGGATTCTGTCTCTGTCTCTGTCCCTCTCTGCCCCACCCCTGCTTGCTCTGTGTCTCTCTTTCAAATATAAATAAACATTAAAAAATGTTTTGAAATAAAAGATTTTAAAAAATCCTTTTTTGGATATAAAGTAAATATTTGTTTCATAAATAGAATATTACAATTTATAGCTTCTGCTTATATAGCGTCTTCTGTTTCCTAAAGAGTTCTCGACAATCCTGGCAATCCTACTATAGGTGACAGAGTAACAGACAATAGAATACGTCTCCGGGGCTGTGCTCTCCACTCCGCTAACCATGAGCCGCGCGTACGGCCGCGGAGCGTGTGAAATGCAGCTGGCTAGAACTGCAATGACCGATATGGGTAAAATACGTGCCGAATTTCAAAAGCTTGATATGAAAAATAGTGCAGAGATTTTTCATTAGTGATTACATGCTGAAATGGTCATGCTTGAGAAAGGACAGGTTATGTAACATATATTATTCAAAGTAACTTTTCTCTTTACCTTTATGGACGTGGTTACAATTTTAAATTACACATTTGTGTCTCATTTCTTTCCAACAGCCCTGCTCTATGCTGGTGTGACTTTTAACTAACGACTCTGTAAATCTGTTACAGAAGTCGAGATATAAACAAATGAGGAGATGAATATTAAAATGGATAAATAAAGCTCTTGATAGGATATCTCTGGTTAGTTTCCCAATACGGCTTAGTAACTGAGGGAAATGCTACATTTTAAGTAATTAGGTAAATGATAAAGTTAGTATTACATTTTATCTGATAAATATGTATTAAATTAATGCTAATGGGTAAAACACTGTGATAGCTTGTGGAACACCAATATATTTGAAGTTTTGGGTTTTTTTTAAATATTTATTTATTTTTGAGAGAGACAGCATGAGCAGGGGAGGGGCGGAGAGAGAAAAGATGACAGAGAATCAGAAGCAGGCTCAGGGCTGTCTGCATAGAGCCTGATGCGGGGCCAGAACTCACGAACCGTGAATTAACCGACTGAGCCACCCAGGCACCCAGAACATCACTATACTTAAGACAAGGTCTATGTTTTTATGAAGTTCATAGTTTTATGGAAGATATAAAAAAGAAAATAAGTAAGTGCAGTGTTTTTGGTGCTGTAAGAAAGGCATCTAATAGTTCTCTAAAAGACACTGGAGTTTGGGGAGGACATTTTTCTCATTTCAGAGAATGGGCAGTGCTGCTGGAAGTTAGTGTTTGGAGGCCAGGGTAACCAAATGCCGTCTGATGCATGGTAACATCCTGCCCGAAAGGAACTATCCAGTCAGAATATTCACAGTGCTCCTACTAAGACAAATCCAGTGTCCTGTCACTCTGTGGCCAAGATCACAAGTGCAAAACACAACGCAAATATGGTGATTATTTTCTGAGGCTGGTTCCTGAACACTGAGAGACTCCATTCTAAGAGTGCAATCAAGATAAGATTACTTAAAATCTTGTCTCTTCTTTGGTATATAAATATATACACATACACACAATAACACATCATACACACTGACAGATATAGTGTGTGTCCATAATAACGTATTTTGCCATTCTCAGTCTAAGAAAAAAATAAGTTACGTGAAGCACGTGATAGCAATAAACAATTTCCACACATGAGCAAACGACTTCTTTTAAAAACTTTTTACCATTTACAAATCCTTTTGTTACTGAGACTGCAACACCAACCTTGCTATTCCTATCTGACTTCCAAATGAAAACCGAGCAAGAAAGAAATAGGAAAAAAAAAAAAACTTCTCTCATTTGTCAACACGGAGGTCACTCTATTCCTTTTAATCATTAAAGGATATTGCCAATCTAGAATGATATGGTAAGCAAAAATAGTCACTACTCAATACAAAATGCCAGAATCTTTAAAGAAAAAAACATACATGAATAGAAATTAAAACATTCATTATTTGGTAAGAACTTCTAAATATATATGAAATCCATAAAAATGTCACAGCTCAATGTCAATATGCCCATCTCTCCCTCTCAAATCAAAGAAAGATCCTTTGAAGAACTTATATTCTAGAATCTTATTCATGCTTGAGGCAACAGGAATGCTTTAATCGACGCTTAAATCTAGAGTAGCAAAGCCATTTGCCTCAAAAATAAGGGTATAGTATCCTTTTCAAAATGCCTTACTACATAACTTAATTATCTCTATAAGGAGCGTAAAACGTTGAACCATAAATTATGGAGGGAAATCTAGCATAATGGTGGAATAGTGTCCAAAAACTGATACCCTTTTTGCATTAAAATATTCAGGGCTAATTGTGATTTTAGCGCTTGTTTTTATCCTTGCTTTGTTCATTGGCCAAACTTAAACACTTCTCATCTCCTTCAATGAAAAGTGGTGCTATTATGTTCCTGGATGCATGAGCACGGTTCCTCAAAGCCTAATTTTAAGGTCTTAATTGGCTGAGGCAATGGGAGACCATACAAAGCCCACTTCAGAGAGAAGGGCAAGATTGCCAGGGCACTTGAGAACAGATGAAGAGCTAACTAGAAGCTATTGCTGGCATCTCAGAGTGTTCTGGGAAGTTTTACCAAATACTAACTTACACAGAATGGAACATAACCATCGTCATGACACAGAACCCAGCAAGGTTGAAGATGGTTTACAGAAACAGAACAAGTAAAAGAGAAACAGTTACTTCACTTAACAACTGAGTACTGTAACAGGTCAAGCAAGTTTTATAGAAACAAGGTACTGGAATTGGTTCTATGGTGTGTTGTGGATATCAAATAATTGGTTATATCTTCTCATAACCTCTAAGTCTCAGGAACCATGTGCTTCTAATTCAAGAGGGTTACGACTTAGTAACACTTTTGTTCATTTGGTGCTACTGGACCTGTAGTCTACTTCTAGCTTTGCAAAGATGACCATTCATCCAACCACCCCACATCTGCTGTTTCTTATGTGATAAAAGACATGACAATGAATAAAATTATCTTGGCCCTCAAGCTGTTCATTACTATTTAAAAATTAATACTTAATAAATACATCAACATACACATATTATAAAAACACCCAATTTGGAATAACTTTAAGTAAATTAATTAATTTATCCTCAATTCTAACCACTGATGATAAGTTCTAACAAAACCAGAGAAGACAAATTTTTGGGTGAAATTCAAGACTATGAAAAAAGAAAAGTTAAAAGTCTGGAATTAACCTATAAAAGACTTTAAAATTATTTTATATTCATATTAACAATAAAGATGCCTAATAAAAAATATTAAATGATATATATATATATATATACTTTGAGGTTTGAGGACAGTGAGAACTTACTATTGATTTCCATATATCATCAGACACTCTTGCAAAATTCCAATAAAATGCTTATATGTGTTTCACTTTGCTGTTAGAAAAAGGTACAATGAGCAGCTTAAATTGTTTTTTGCCCCTATGCAATTAATACTTTCAGATTATTTACTCTAGACTACAAACTCTAGTTGTTTGTTCCATTGTTGATTCACTCATTACGTCACTCAAGTATTTACTGAGTACGTACTATATGTTGCTATGAAGAACAAGAAAAACCTAGGAGTCTGTGGTCATTAAACTCTACCTTCACCTGCCTCTCTTAGACACTAAAAGTATTGTATTTTATCATTTATTTTTTTCATCAACCACTGGAATTCAATTCTTAAGTTCAGGGATGCTCTATCTCAATCCTATTTCCCAAAGTCATTTATTGTAGAAAATTTGCTCCTTTATTTCTATTATCTATTTTAGTACACAAGTTCCTTTCTTATTCAAATTATCCCCCACAGGAATGACCCAAAATTGATGAAGACTGAATACAGGAGCAGGAAAATTTCTACAAATCCAAGAATTACAATATGCTGGAATTTTGTACAAGAGAAAGTTCCTGTTGATCAGAAGACACTTTAATCCATAATCAAATTCACAGTCTAAGAGGAAAATCTCCTTTGGAGAAAATAGACATCATTTTAAAAATTGGAAATCTTAAATGGTATCAATTCCAAGTAATTAACTTATAAGGAATAAACAGACATTGGCATTTTTCAGCTACATTTACAGATCTTTAAACACTACACAGGAGGGATATGAGATCTAAAAAACTACTGTCCCCCAAAAATAACTCTTCCCCGATAAATGCTCTACTCATTTGCTTATTCTGTTCCTTCACCAGGAATAGAGGAAGAAGCACTATAAGGTACCATGCATAAAAATAAATCTCCAATCTTCCCAATCTCCAAATCCCCCAAAGCACAGGTGCTTCTTTCCTTGCTTGTGGCTGAGAAGCCAGCAGATATCCCCTATGTCTACCACCATAACAGCTACAATGTTGTCTGATTTAGCAAAAGCAATAGGTGCTAGTAACATCTGACTAGCAGTGAAACTTCGCAGTAGCAAAAATCACGAAGACAGACTTCTCTTTATGAATGTTACAATAATCTATAATTTATATTTCCTCGGGACATTTATAGCATTTCACCGTCACAGAAGACATAAAGAATCATCCCTTCAGTGACTGTTTCTTTGGAGGCACCAAACCTATATGGAAAAACAACACCACCAACAACAACTTTACAACCAACCAGAGCCACTCCATCAACAACTTTCCCCTTTTATAGAACATACACCCACAACTATATAATCCTTTTTGAGGCTTTATATATAAATGTTTATGTAAGTTCTTATCTGAATTAGAATTTTAAATCCCCTGAAAGTAAAGAGTATGTCTCTTTCACGTATGGAACGCAATGGGACAACATCTGCCCCAAAGACACTAAGAGGTAGTCACCAAAAATGAGGCACTTTTGGCTTTCTTATGGCTTGCCTGAGCAAGACAAGTATTTTCATTAGCATGAATTGAACTGAAGGAGAAAAATATAAACTATACAGCCACATGTGCCTTATACGGCAATGGATTTCATTTAATACTTCTGCCCAGGTAGTAGTAAGAATAAATCGGTGTTTCAAGGAAAAGGCATTTAAAAAGGTGAGCATAGTTAATGACTAAATACCAATCTCTTACAAAATGGACTTTAGAATTGAGATGCTGTAAGGTGAGTAACATATTTGAAAATCAGAAATTTCAAAGGAGGAAGGGCTTTCAAGGTGCTCCTGGAGGAAAACTGAAGAAAATGTCCAAAAAAAACACAAAAAAACAACAAAAAAAATGCAAATGAAAAATAAACCAGAAAGTTAGATAAAGTAATAAGATGCCTAGTCACCTGGACGTGGTTACAGAGGCGTGCAGATTGAAAGACCACTCCAATCCCATCGTGATGGAGTTCAGATTGGTTTACATGGAGACATATATCTGAGGCCAAACAACATTTAAGTCTTGTCTAACACTGACCTGATGGCAGGGCTTACACAAAAATTAGGTTATAATTCGGTGTGGGGATGGGGGACTGTAAAGAACTTAAATAGTAGGGTATATTAGTTTAACACGGAATAAAGACTGAGAAAAAAAAAATCAGGCAATAAAAAAGCTGTGTGTGCCGAAGCCTCAGGAGAAAATCCAGATAGCCATCTGGGCTCACTGCAGATGTGTCAGCCAGCCACACAAAGGCAGAGAGAGCAAATCTTGAAGCAACCTTCTTCCAGAAAGTACATTTCAAATGTTTGCTCACAGATACAAAAACAAGAGGAAAAAGAGTACAGGTACACATTTCTATTGAGACTTTGTAAAATGCATTAGAATTCACACCCAAAGGGCAGGAAGACATTTCAAATTCTTATTAGGTCTTATTCTTAAGGTGTTTAAATCAGACGTTTTTTATTCTCTCTTAATAGTCAATTAGATTATTTCTCTGCCTGGATTAAAAGAAGGGCAAAAAAAAAAAGTGATAATTCTTAGATTTAAGTGGAAAATTACTTTAAAAATATATGCAGATATGAATATTTCAGAACTACATAAATATGGTAGGCTAGAGTTTTTACTTTGATTTCAGATTGTAATGTAACCAAATATTAACTAGTTATATTTTCCCTCTTTTAACAGTTTATTTTTTCAGAACGACTTTTACATGAAGAATGTTTGTTGGGAAACCGTATTTCATTGAGATTGCATTTGCCTCTTTTCCCTTAATGAATGCCATTGTGATAAATATAGTTAATAAATTATTATAAGAACTTATGTGTTTAGAGAGTACCTCAAAGTTGTATTACACATGGCCTCCTGTACTTGTATTGTCCTAAAAGTAGGTTTAACCTCACCATGAACAAGGATACAAATATTAAAGGCCTCACTCATAAGGGGAAGAAGAGACTGTGTTACTTAGATACATGTTCATATTAAATAATCAGAACCACAAAGTGCCTGGAGAGCAAGATCGGTGCCTTTCTTTAAATGAAAGTGCACAATTTCAGTGTAAGAAGAATAAGGAAATTAACTCCCATATTTGTTCATAATCATTAGCATTTCATTGCGACTAAATCATACTACACAGACATCGCGCCCTCTGAAGGTCTTTGAAGAAAGGACTCCTTCAAACGGCCATAGATATTTTCGTTCTAGTAACCTCATAGTTTCAAAGTATTCTTACATCTTAGCTAAACCCTTCCAGCTGCCGTTTACGTCTCTTTTCTCAAGATGAAAGTGCTTCTTTGTTCAGCTATGTGGAGTCCTTCTATATTCAGAACAGAAGAAGGCAGAGAGAGCTGTGAACCTGAGGGCAACTGCTAAAACACAGCCAGACTCAGCTAAGGTTCTAGTGGCAGACAGGACTGTGTTAAAAGGGAAAAAAAGAAGAAGAAACTGTAGATCACAAATTGGATACACACCTGTCCTGACCCCTGTGAATCCTGAAAGCTTTGAAGAGAGCCAAATTTCTCATGACCATACAAGTAGAAGTCAGAGTAGTTCTTGGAATTAGCTGTTCAATGGGACTTAAGTACATGGATATGAAACTAATTGGTTGCTTTGGAAACTCTAGTAATTTTTAATCGTTCTGAATTTTATTTTTTTTAAGTTTTTTTAAACATTTATTTTTGAGAGACAGAGACAGAGCACGAGCAGGGGAGCGGCAGAGAGAGAGGGAGACACAGAAGCCCAAGCAGGCTCTAGACTCTGAGTTGTCAGCACAGAGCCCGACAGGAGGCTCGAACTCACGAACTGTAAGATCATGACCTGAGCTGAAGCCAGGCACTTAACCGACTGAGCCATCCAGGCACCCCTCATTCTGAATTTTAAAACGACAACAGAAAGATATGGTCTTGGGTAACTGATGAGGGATTAGTTATCACATTCGTGTTAGTGACACACACAAGAAGAGGTTTGATCTTAGTCTCTTATTTATGGAAGAGAAAGTTTCTATACCATAATACAGAATTAGCTTCGTTAATTAACAACTGAAGTAGTAGCCAAAAAGAAATTCTGACACAGCAATTTTGTTTCTAACATTCTTAACAAAAATTTGATCTCTTTACAATTTCAGAAAATAGAGCCTAACAAAGTGAAGAAGGATGAGTTGTTTCCAATTTATAAGGCCTACTGAAGGTGACTTACTGCTGGTTCATCCTGATATGTAATATGATAGCAGAAACACACACCTGAGTTTCACAAAGACCTCTCCCATTTATAATTCACTGCCTCGCCTTGTGAGAAAACAAAAAACAAAAACAAAAAACTGCCCTTCCTTTCATCCCAGACTCAGCTGCCTGACTGTAAAAACAGGATTTGTAGTTTCACACGTTTTTTTAAGAGTTAAATGAGATAGTAAATAGAAAAACCTGAATATAGAAAGCCCTCAAGTAACGTTAGCTTCCTTCCTTCCTCTAGAGGCCGTATCAAGGACGATGAGAGTAAATAATTGAACATGAAGATCTAACAACATCACCTGCAGGAAAGGGGCTCCGATAAGGAATCTTTTCAAAGAGAGACATCATTAAGACACTAGAGCATAAGGTCAATAGTCTCAATAGGAAATACATCACATTTGCAATCTCTCACAGCTAAGGTGATGAGCACCATCAACCATCAAATCTAGGAAGGAGAACACGTGTATCAAAGTCTTTCCAAACACTACTAGGGAGACAGGAGAAGGATTTTCTCATTGCCAATTATCCTAGTTTCAGAAATTTAGTGAAGACAGCTAAGCTACTAAAGGACGTTATCAGAATGGTTTGGGGGAAATTGTGAGTTGTCTAAAAATCTCATGTTTGTTTTTGTGTCTTGAAGCAGGAACAAGAATAAATCAATATTGATGTCTGCTTCCTTTTTGATTGGTAGAACAGACATGAGTATGATGAAAATACCATAATAAATGGGATAAAGAGGTAGAAGGCTAAATATGTGCTATTCATTTATCTCTCCATCCATCCATCCATCCATCCATCCATCCATCCATCCATCCATCTACACACCCACCAAACATCCAAAAATTGTTTATTTCTGGTTTAAATATTTAAAAATGGTACAAGATGCAATGGAAAGAGAGGGGTCTATAAATAAGATTAAAACTTAATATAAACAAATACACAAAACAGAGAGGAATAAATGGCAAGTGTCACGTAATTATTTTCAAATGTTTTAAAAGTAGTGCAGTGGTAAAAGGAAAAACGTCTGCTAGCAAGGGTAATAACAAGGGTTGAGTTTTCAAAAAGAGGCAGAAAATGGTGGGCTCCTATTAAGAGTTTCTAAGCTGAGGATCTCAGGCTCAAAGCCGTGTTTACCAAAGATTCATATGGGAGAACTGATTAGAGCAGCTGTATGTGTACACAGGTGAGTTTTCTCGAATGAAACGCTATTGAATGGAGGTCATTTGTGAGAGGGTGTTGCAAGTAATTTATTATTAAAATACAAGACCAAAATTTGAGAATGATTTACGTATTTATATTAGTCTGAGCATATTCAAGGTTATTTCTAAAAAAATGTCACTTTTACCAAATGCTTTATTAAATAGCAGAGAAATAGATAAAGGATGGCCTGGGCCCAGGGAATGGGGTAAACTTGAACACACCCGCTAGAGTGTGTCTGTTTGGGAAAGTCCTCTGTCTCGGGAGCTCTGGCAGACTCATAGGTGAAGACCAGTGAAGTGGACTAAAGAAGGTTAAGAAGATCGTGCAAACAGGAAGCTTCTGCAATCCTTGAAGATGAAGTAATACAGAATTAAGAAAGCCAGAGGTCATCTAGGGGCACTTGAGTGGTTCAATCGGTTAAGCATCTGACTTGTGATTTAAGCTCGGGTCATGATCTCATGATTTGTGAGATGGAGCCCAAGATGGGACTCTGCCCTGCTGGCAGGAAGCCTGCTTGGAATTCTCTCTCTCCCTCTCTCTCTCTCTCTCTCTGCCCCTCTCCCATGCTCGCTTGCTCTTTCTCTCTCTCAGGAAAAAAAAAAAAGACAGAAACCATCTAAGTGGAGGAAAGAGTAGACATGCAAGAAACAACCAAGGAAAACCATGTAAAGTCACTTGTTGCAGAGAAAGTAACCTTTCAAATCATAAGTGTAACGATAGGTTTCAAAGGTTCTCAGGAAATCTTTTGAATTAATAAGAAAAATTTCCTTGGAATTTTAGATTAAAATCTCATAGCTATAAGGCAATACAGGATTTATATACAATATGTTGGCAGCCACTATTTAAAAATATTTCCATTTTAAATTTCATGACATTATGTTTATTCTTCACAACCACATCTGGGATCTAAAGCATTCTGGATCCCAACTTACTCAAAGAATAATCGAACTTTAAATGCTTAGTCAAGAATTCAAGGATAAATTGAAGTTTTATCTCCATCAAAAGCATATCAATTATCTGAACACTGAGTCCATCGTAGAGACAGAGGTAATTTCATTCCGTCTACTCTCTGTAAAGGGTTAGGCCAGTCACAATTTTTGTCTTTGCACTTCAATCTCCTTATGTCGATATGCTGCAGCCAAGTTCTTTCTCGCTTCAGCCCTTCGATAACACTGTTCCCTCTGCTGGGACAACACTGCCTATCTGGCTGTCTACGCAGACTTAGGACCCCCATATGTGTCATTTTCTAAGGAACCCTTGTCCTCAACATGCCCCTCACCCCCTACCCCATAAAGTCAGATGCCCCATATGGTATCACGGCACAGCCCCTATTCTTCTAGCTGAGGCTAACTTCTCCAGTAGGTGCAGCAGCCCTGTGTCTCAGGCCAATAAAAATGATTCATTTTAATTTATTATAAAATTAGAAGAAAAAATGAATTTAATAATGAATACATAATAATAACTCCATCCTGGGTTATATTCATCTTCATACCAACACAGTCAAAATTTAATTATTTCATAGAGAAGTCGTCTGAAGACAAAGTGTCTCAGGATGACAAAAGTCACAACATGTCCCTAGTTATTTTGTAGAATTTCAACAAAGAAATGAACCCCCAATTGTTTTTGTTTTTTCAAAGCTGAATAATACCTACTTGAAGATTAATAAAATAACAAATTGCTTACAGCACTTAGTATCTGACACACAGCAATAAATGTTGGCTCTTATTAGTACCTAAACAATAACCAGAAACACGACTTGTTACATTGCTTGTAGAAAAGTGAATACAATATATTCTTCTTGATTTTAGTTTCCGGAATAAGTTTCTTTAAAATTTTTTTTTAACATTTTTATTTTATTTTTGAGAGACATAGAGACAGAGCATGAGCAAGGGAAGGGCAGAAAGAGAGGGAGATACAGAATTTGAAGCAGGCTCCAGGCTCTGAGCCGTCAGCACAGAGCCCGACGAGGGGCTCGAACTCACAGACCGTGAGATCATGACCTGAGCTGAAGTCGGCCGCTTAACCGACTGAGCCACCCAGGCGCCCCTGGAATAAGTTTGTTTCTTATAGAAGTTTCTGTGCGCTCTTCCACTAAGATAAGAACCATGTGACCCAACGGTATCCCTCTTAGATGTCAGAAAACTCAGAACTAAATTAAGTGTTAAACCACAAAAACTCCTTTTGGTTCCAGGGACACATTTCTCTGCTTCCTATTTTTGACTTGTGATTTTATTTTTTAATTTTCTTTATGTACATTTGAATACTCTGGAAAGTAGAATAACAAAATGTGAAGGTGGGAAGGACTAGAAATGAACAAAGGCCTCCCAGCAGCCTAAGCCACTACGTTTCAGGTTCATTCATGACCCAACGTAATTTCTTTGAATTTTCCTGCTATACTTAAATGAAGAGTACTAAATATATACACACAGTATAAAGAAATTATATTCATTTTGAAAATACCACATTTCATACATTTTAAGAACTGCCTGAGTGCATTTCAAAGTTAATTTTAGTAGACTGAAAGTACTATATGTATATTCCTAACTTTCTGACAAACGTCCAAAGATGGACACAGGTACTCAAAAAGGTTCAAGAAGGCTAGAGAATTGCTCCATAGGTAGTGAATCGAGTGTCAGGGAAACTCTCATCAATCTCTAAATTCATGATTTTATTGGTGTATTAGTTTACCATGAATTCTATAGTGAATTACCATAAATTTAGTGCCTTAACACAATGTAAATTCATTACGTTACCATTCTGTAGAAGTCTGACTAGGGTCACACTGAGTTAAATTATGACGTCTGCAAAAGTGCATTCCTCTGTAGAGGCTCCAGGGAAGAATCCATTTCCTTGCCTTTTCCAGCGTCTCACGGGCTCCCTATATGACTGGCATATGGCCCTCCTCCTTCATCTTCAGGGCCATCAATAGTAAATTGAGTCTTTCCAATATCGAATCGCTCTGACTTCCTCTTCTGTTTCCTCTTTCACTTTCAAGAACTCTTAGGATTATACTGGGTCCAAACAGATAATCCAGGAGAATCTCCCTTCTCAAAACATTCAATGTAATCACAACTACAAAAATCTCTTTTGCTGTGTAATGTAACATATTGCATTAATCCTTGGAATTAGAATGTGGACACCTTTGAGGGAGGCAGGCTTTTATGACTCTCTCTACCACATCTGATAACAATTATGTATGTGACAAAGCAGAAAAGATGTAACACTTAGAAGATACAATGCTTAAAAGAACTCCAACACAGCAAGGATATGGTTTGAATTTAATAAAGCTATTTACTGACATAAGAACTCATTCAAATCTATTTTAGCACATGTACCTCTATCTTATTCTTCTCCCTGAATATGCTCATGATTCAAACTCAAGTGTACCAGCTTTGTTGTATGATGAAACAGCAGAAAATAATGTAATCTACCAAAGGATGAAACAAGAAAATCTAAGAATTCATTAATGTCACATATTTAACATTTCTGGATTTTCTAGAATATAGTTCAGAACACACAACTCTCACTCACTCTCTCTCTCTCTCTCTCACACACACACACACATCCAATAATTTAGAAGACAAAAAATCTAAACTTTAAATATCTGAACTCTCCATCCAGCCAATACTTAATTTTTACCAACTAAACATATTACTGGAGGTACTGAAAATGTTGGTCTCTAAAATTAAGTTTATCCAATAGAAATAGTATAAACATTAGGTTCATTACACGGAGGGATGGCTGGGCAGAGATACTTATAGCTAACCAAAGAATAATTAGCCATACTTTCTATTACCAACTAATAATGTCAATGTTGATTTCATCTTCAATTGAGGTTAACACCTGCACAAATCTGTGTATCAGGAGCTCCAGGCATATCATTAACTTATTTAATTATGGTCCTAGGAACACTCAACCAACAGTGTTTATAATTCCAATCTCTGATGAACTGGCTGGATTTTAAATCAAAACATAAAAACATATAGGAAATAAAATCATTTTTAAAAAGGAAAGTATTATAATGAAACATATATAAGCAAAAACACAGGTGAAGATTAAAACAAAATTTTAGGGGCACCTCGGTGGCTCAGTTGGTTAAGTGTCTGACTCTCAATTTTGGCTCAGGTAATGATCTCAAGGTTCATGAGACTGAGCCCCATGTCAGTCTCTGTGCTGAGAGTGTGGGGCCTGCTTAGGATTCTCTCTTCTCTCTCTCTCTCTCCCCCCGACCCTTCCATGTGTGCTCTCTCTTTCTCTCTCTCTCTCTCTCTCAAAATAAACAAACATTAAGAAAATAATAAATTGAAAAAATTCTAGTTTGACCCAAATCGTGGACATAATTTTATAAAAATACTATTTCTCAATTCACTTTTGAAAATAATTATGAATAAAGCTTGAAAAGAAAAGAGAGAAGACTAATTTTGTATCAAACAAAATAACAGTTTAATGAATTTAAATAATTTCCTCAGTCTATCAATCAAAATAGTATTTCATTATCTCTAATAATCAACATCTCTCAACTTCTGAACAAACTGGTGACAATGTAAACTAAAGTCCTACACACATTTCTTCTAATTGACTAAAATCCAAATAAATAAATTATATTATACTTAGAGATCATCCCCTAAATTAATTTAGAATGGTTAATTACACTCAGATTGCAATAAAGAACCGGTTCTCCTTATTGTTGGACTTAGACAACAATGACGGGTATTTACATAAGGGCCATGATGCTCAAATATTCTTTCAACGAGACAAAAAACTGCCTGAAGTGATGTGAGAATAAGTAATAGATCAGTGGGTGAATGGTGGGAAAACTAAACCAATAAATAAAATATGCCGCAGACAAAACAGGAAGCAGGCAACCCCCATGTGTAGCCAAGGAAAGTTGTCAGGAAAGATGCCTTTGGGCTGCGAGGCCCTCCAGTATTTCTGTCCACAATTAAATTCTAAGAAATTATCTTCTGTTCAGCCATCCGGCATCCGAATGGGTACAGAGATTCAGACAAAGAACAAAGTAAAACAGAGAAATCAGCTCGAAGGAGTTTCTCAGAACTCCAGGAACAGTGGAACCAAAGGAAAGGACCTTTAAAAGTTGAGAGCACCCCTCGTAGAGACAAATCAGGTAAATAAGAACCTATGAAAATGCAGAGTGTTTTTAGAATCAATACCTTGAGCAGCACAGCATTTTAGAGCACTGAAAACAAACTGAGTCATGTCTCTACTACAGAGTAAAAAGTACTCATCCTCAGAGCTAGTCTATGAAGCCAGAAAAATGGGTGTAGAGAATGCAGGCTTCATCACCAAGCTGGCTCTGCGACTTGGATATCTATCACAGGACAAGTGTTAACCTTTGGAAGCAGCTTGCAAAAAACATAGTCATGACAAACACTCTACAATCTGGCCCAAAATTCACAAAGCTTCTTCTAAAACAGGTGTCTCGGACTTAATTGGCAAATCCAGTAGCCGCCTCTCAGTCCTTCTACCCATTTCTCCAAGCAGGCATTGACCATATAAAAGGCAAAGACAAATTAAATCCAATCACAGATGTTGAGGAACAATAAAAATAAGGATCACTGCATAAATTTTTGTGATAAAGTGAATCTGCCAAAAAGCAGTAGTGTATTCAAGAACTAAAAAAGGAAGGAAGTCAAGTCTAAAGTCTTTTCCTTGTTCTAAGATTCATTTTTCACTGTGACTTCGATCCCACTGTGATACTTTCTGGGATCCTGCTATACAATTAACTTTTCTTTTACTTGTTCAACCTCTCCCATTCCTGGACCCTTCTACTCAACATTTATAACCATGCTTAAGCTTGGCTATCATCAGTATGAAATAGAAAATAAGAATCTAAAAGTTATATTCATCTTAATAAAGTTTGAAGCTTTTTTAGATGGATACTTTTAATACTGTTTACTAGTATTCAGCTATTTTAAATATTTTTTTAGATGTTATACTAGAGAGCTAACTCTAATCATAGTATAAAATGGGGCTAGAATTACTAGTCACAATGTTAGAGTATCCCTAAGTGAATTAGGAGGCTCTTAGAGAATATTGTCGCAAAATGAATAAAAACATAAATGGTTTAAATACTTCTACCGTAAAATGTAATACATAACTGAAATATTAGGAAAGACAAATATTGTTACCTAATCCCAGGGTGTCATAAACAAAATGTAAACCACTTGGATTAAATTAGTTAACTTCTGCCAAATATTTGCTGATTTGTCTTTTGGTTATGCAGAGCTTATTTTCGTTACGTAGAGTACATTGTGAGTTTTGTTTTGCTTTGTTCGTGTGTGTGTGTGTGTGTGTGTGTGTGTTGTCTTTTGTTTCTTGTTTTTTGAGGCATTTTTTTCTCCACTACCTACTTCTTGGCTAAGGCATAGATGCTACCTAAAAACAATCAAACAAACAATCTGAGCAATTAGTTTTCCGTTGCAAAAAAATATTACCTCTTGAAGTGGCTGGGGGACTATTTCCCTTTTTCCACATCATAATAGTATTTTCCCTTTTATTCAGAAAAGGTAACTCCCTAACAAAGAGGTCTTGGCAATGGCTTATTTCATCCTTGCATGTACGTTCCCAGTAAGTGATATATATGGCAGGAAGAGACAGATTAAGGGAGGCTGAATCCACAGTGCATGCTGTGAAGAATTACTCTCTTTCTAGGCACTGTATCTATCATAATATTAGGGTAGTAGGGCTTGATGAAGATCCCACTAGTCCACCAAAGCCAAATGAGTATAACACATACCCAAAACTTGAAGCTGGATAAGAAGATCAAATTTCATCTTTAAGGGAAAGGAATTTCAGAGGCTATGTCAAATTCTAATTACTCCATGAAGAAATATTATGCATGATAAATAGTCACAGCCACAATCACAGACTGCCTGGGACGTAAGGCAGGTTCTTGTTTAACTAAAACCTCATAATTTCAGTTGAAGGAAAAATACGTTAAGACAATTGTCTTGCTATCTTTGTTCATCATCATTAGCATTTCATAAGGGAAGAATGAAACGAAATCATCCTATACAAATGCTCCTGCTTCTGAAGATCTTTGAAAAAAGGAATCTTTCCAACTTCCATGTAAATGCTGGTTTTTAGTAAACTTCATAGTTTCAAAGTATTTTTATAGAGAAATACTGGCACGTACAGGAGCAGTGGCTTATCAGGACATTAAGAAGGTAGAGAGCAGATTTATTAAGAAAATATTTAAAATGACTACTTACACAAGTTAAAATATCATATCTAATGACTCCTAGCTGCAGTTTACATCTCCTCTACTCTTGTCTTTGTTACCATTCATAACAGTGAAGAATTTCTAAGTCAATAATTACTAACTTCTAAGAGGGTCATGACATTAACTTCTCAGTGGAGTTCCTCTCCTTTTTGAACACGCCCGCCAAAAGCCTACAGGCCTAGAATAGCCCAGGAAGCACAGCCAATTCAGATCTGCAAATCTGGCAGCACTCACTGATAAACTCCTTGTACACTGGCTTCAGTTAACATGGCGTGTGTCAGTTAATATGACATTAAATCAAACTAAAAATATTAGTGCAGAGAATGGCAATTCCAATGAACAGGCAGTTTCTCTGTCATGTTTCACTTATAATAGGTTAACCATATCTGTTCTAAGTAACAGATAAGTTTCTAAGGTAGTGAAGGGAATCAAACACAAATTCTACAACAATTCATTTTGATATTTCCAAAATATCTAAATTTAATCACAGGTCTTGCTGCCCTTCACATCCCCTATGTATATGCCATTGTAAACAAATGCTGAAGTATGCAAGAAGAGATCACTGTGCAGATAAATTCTGCACAGAATCTTTCTTCCTCCTCTCTTATAGGAATCTTGCTACATTCTTCAAGATCTAAATCAAACGACATCAAAAAACTTCCCCATATGGGCATCTATCTAAGTAATCAATACTTCCACTTTCAGCAGAACATGTTACTTATATTTCCAGAAACATATCTATTTCACCGTACCTCCTAATAAATACGTTTATACATCTCCAACTGTAACAGCCTTTGTTTGGTCTTCATTACTCATGTTAGGTCTGCACTATTTCTGAATCACCAGATAGCACCTAATACATCTTACACAGATGTATGAGGAGGAGAGATTACCATACAATTTCTCTGTTAACAAAAGTTCGCTTCTTCCCAAAACTTTTTTTTCGTTTATGACTTTAGGGAACAGGTAAAGAATAGAATCCCTCTTTCTCTGACACCAAATCAGACCCTACTTCCCAACTTTCTTATTTCTCCCAAAGGCAAAACTACTGAGGCCTTAGATTCTCCTGTATGTCTTCTATCATTACACTGCCCAATCTTGCACTAATTTCTCCATAATACCCTTTGCATTTCTTGCCACTACCAACATCCTTCTTCTTTTGCTTTTATTGAGACTATTACAAAAGGCTCATTATTAGACACATTCACGCAATCAATACTAAACAGGATCTAGTAACAGTCTCAAAATATATATGAAGCAACAAAAGTGACAAACATACACGCACTCAAAGTAATACCTGGATATTTTAACAATCCTCTTTAAGTTATTGGCAGAATCAGATAAAATCAGTAGGGATACACAAATCACCAGGGACAGAGAACATTATGAAACAATTTGGCATAACTGATATTTATAAAATATTTCATAATAATGCAGAACATAACTTGTTCTAAAGTGCACATAGAAAATTCACTAAGACAGACCACATTTGGAGCCATAAAACAACTCCTGATAAATTTCAAATGATCAGAATCATGGAAAGTATATTCTATAACCACAAGGGTACCAGTTAGAAATTGATAATAGAATATGTAGAAAACTCTCCACATAACGGGAAACTAAGTAGTACACTTCTAAAAAAAATAAACAAACCCATAGGTCAAAGAAATTGCAAGGGAAGTATTTTCTAATTCAAACTAAATGATAATGAAAACATGACATTGCAAACTTTGTGGAATACATTTAAAGTGTTACTAAGATGAAAATTTATAACTTTAATGACAACATTAAGAAATAAAGGTATTAAAATAAGGTTTCTGACTTAAGAATCCAGAAAACAAGCAAAAGATACACAAAGTAAAAGAAAGAAAATAAAAATAAAATTTGGGATCAATAAAACATTAAAAAGACAAATAGAAAAAACATTAATTCAAAGGTTGTTTATTTGAAAATAATAAAATTAATAACACTTTCAGCAAGTCTTTTAAAGAAAAAAAGAGAGAAAATTACCAATATCAGGAATATAAGAGGAAGCACCAGTACAAACTTTACAGAAATTAAAAGAGTTAAAAAGGAGAGATCATGAAAAAATTTAAGCCGATAAATTTGACAACTAAGATGAAATGAACAATACTTTGAAAGGCACACATTAATAAAACTAATTCAAGAAGGACAAATTCTGAATAGCCATATAGCTTTTGAAGAATTTGAGTTTGGGGGCACCTGGGTGGTTCAGTTAGTTGAGCATCTATTGATAGAAGCTCAGGTCGTGATCTTATGGTTGTGAGATAAGCCCCGTGGGGCTCTACACTGAGCATGGAGCCTGCTTAGGATTCTCTCTCCCTCTCTCTCTCTATCCCTCCCCTTGCTCACACTTTCTCTCTCTCTCTCTCTCTCTCTCTCTCTCTCTCTCATTCAAAATAAAAATTAAACTTAAAAAAAAAAGAAAAAAAGAATTTGAGTTTGAAATTTAAAACCTTCCCCAGATAAAAACTACAGGCCTAGGAGGCATCTTTAATGAATTCTATCGTACATTTAAAAAGAAATAATATACACGGACAAAGAAATTATAAGAAGCTATAGAATATTTTTCATAAACACAGATGCAAAAAAAATCTTAACTATTAACAAATCAAATCTAGCTATATGTAAATGGGAAAATACATTTTGATAGAGTTGATCCCAGAAATATACGATTAGTTTAATATGTACTGGAAGTTCCATCTAGTTGATTAAGGGGGGGAACCACAAAAAAACAGAGGCAGGAGAAGCAAAACTGTCCTTATTTGCAGATGATCATGTACAAAGAAAACCCTAAGTGCTAAGAAATCAAAAACAACAATAACAACAAACAGTTAATAAAAAGCTACAACTAATGAATGAGCTTAACACAGTAGCAGGATACAAGGCTAATACATACAAAAAATATCAACTGTATTTCTATCTACTAGAAAAGAATGCTGGAAATTCAACATTTAAAATGACTTTTAATATAACATCATAAATCAGAGAAAAAGTAGGAATAAATCTATAAGAGATGTTTGAGACCTGTTAGCTGAAAAGTACAAAATACCCATGAGAAAAGTTAAAAACCTAAATAATGGATAAGATACACAATGTTCACGGATTGGAAGACTCAATATCAAGATGTCTGTTCTTAAATGTGTACATTCAACACAGTCCTATTAAAATACCAATAGATTCTCCTTTAAAAACTGACAAGCTAATTCTAAGATGCATAAAGGAATTCAAGTGCTCTGAAGATATAAAACAGGCAATACATTTTTATTAAATTTGAAAAGTAGAAATAAAAGAATCACCTTGAGAGATTATAAACTTTACAACTTACCTTCTGAAGCTTTTATGAAAAAGCTGGGCTTTTGAAAATTAACTACTTAAGTGCACAAATATTTGGTTCTTTCCCCTTGGATTTATCCCACTAATGGTTACAGTTATTTATAATACACTATTATATTAATCCTTATAGAAAAAAAATGATTTACTGGGTGACAGTATTGATAATGTTCACTAAAAGAAAAAGCAGATTGCAACCTAGTGTTAGTGAGTAGTCTATAACATGTTTAGAGACCATATGGTATTTTATACAGTGTTTTAGCAATAAATTCCATAATTAGATTCTATTGTACCATCTATATGTGTGGGTGTGTATACAGGCATTTTCTGACTTTCACTACTAGCACAATTTACATCTTTCAAGTGCACTAGAGCAGGAGTTCACAAGATATGGCTTGGGAACTATCCAAGACCCCTTATTAATAACACAAAGATATTATTTGCCTTTTTAAAAATATAAAATGGACCTGATAACCAAAAAAAAATTGAGAATCAGTGCAGTATAGCAATAAATAATTTTTAACTGGTACATGTAGAAAGAATAATCCTGATAACTGGGGCAGCACCTGGGTGACTCAGTCGGTTATGCGTCCGATTGTTGATTTTGACTGAGGTCATGATCTCACAGTTTGTGAATTTGAGCCCGCCGCCACCCCCCCTACCCCCGTCAGGCTCCGTCCTGACAATGCGGAGCTTTCCTGGGATTCTTGATCCCTCCCTCTCTCTGCCCTCCCCCCCCAGCTCTCCCTCTCTCCCTCAAAAATAAATAAATAAATAAAACTTAAAAAGAAGAAGGAGGAGGAGGAGAAGGGGGAAAGGAGGAGGAAGAAGAAAAATCTTGACAATTAAAATGAAAAACCAAAATAATTTTTTAGAGGATTATCATAGGTTAAAGTTTTGGTTTTCTTAGTAGGACACTATATTAAGTCTCTTTCTTAAATGAATGAAGTTCACCAACAAGGAAAAGACCTAAGCCTGACACAAGATCCGTACAGAGTCCCATACCTAGTGCTATTTTTCTTCCTCCCATCATGATGCATCCCTACCAGAACCAAACAGAAAAGCAGTTTTCCAAAGTTCTGAACTTTTAAAGTATTGCCTCAAACTCTTCTTCCTTTACTCTATTGTTTTCACATTGTACTTATAACCTTCTAGTATATTAAACAATTTACCTATTGACTACATTTATTTTCTGTCACTTTACTCAATACAATGTTAGCTAAACAAGAGGACATTTTTCCCCCTTTATTCACTGATGTATCCTCAGCACCTATGATAGTGCCCAGGACAAAACTGGCACAGAGCAAATATTTATTGAATAAATTAATGAATATTTTACTGAAGTAAAATGTAAACTTCAGCATTTTATCAGGGGAGAACACACATCTTACCAAACGAACATTTGCAAACCGCCGCGGACACAGGGCTATGGACACAGGAGAGAAGCGCTAGCTGAAGGAAAAACTCTCAGGGCGAATGGCTTTCTCTTCTGGATACAGAAATGCAGACAGACAGGGAGAAAGAGCCAAGGAAAGGAGAGGGATTTGGAAATATTGCAGAGCAGAGGTAACTGATATCGTTGTTGGTTTTTTTTTTTCATCAATCTTAGGATTCCACGAATGTAAACAAAGAAAAATAAGAGTAAGAACAGCTAACACACCTCTCTTCTCTTGTTGTATTTCTTCCAGAAGCTGTTCTTGCCTTTCTATCTGTTCGAAGAGACACTGGAGCTCAGACTCCTTGTTCTCGGTCAGACTCCTCAGCTGTTGTCTGCACAGCATCAGCTCGTGCCGCAGACTCCTCTCTCTGCTTTCTCGCTCTTTCAGCTCCTCACAGAGCCACTGAAGTTTAGTCTAAAAAAAAGACATATATATCTAATTTTTCAAAAAATCTAGAAAACAGTAGCATTTCAAAACGCAAGGGATAAGTCATGATAATCTGAACAAACATAGACAATAACTTAAGCAAAATAAAAAAAAATCCATAATGTTTTAATTTGCAGAACGGCTTCAAAGTTGGTGTCTAAATTAAGCCAAATTTTCTTGGATTTTTATAAAATATCTGATATCCTCCGTCATCTTTGAAAAGGCAATACTGCAGAGAAGTCTGGCCTACTGAATTCCCAAACATAACAAAATTAGGCCCCTGATGTGATATATAAGGCAGTCTAGTACACCTTAAAGCATTTTAAAGTCAAATATACTCCAATAGAACTAGAAACTTGAACTAGAACAAAATGGAGTTTAATTCAGAGATTAAAAAAAAAAAAAAAAGGAAAAATTCATAGCTTCGGTTCCTAAAAATGCATATCCCCTAAAAATGCATATCCTAAAAATGCATAAGGGTCCAGCTCATCAGGAAAAGGTATTCTACATTGCGTGAGGGAGATAAAGTTAGTACTTGCCCACATTCGAAAGGCTGGGGAATTTAACTGAAGCAACTCTTGTTTTCTCAGACGCCATCCACACCATCTTTATTAGTTAGATATTTAAATCAGGAATGAGTAAAAAAAAAAATCTTTCTTTCACCTTTACTCAGATAGAATTTCAGTCAGGTCTCAGGACCTTCTTAAGTGAGCCTATCCTTTAAGTTCTAGTTGATTTTATATGAAACAGTCTTTACTTCAGTAAAAAGCAAAATAAAGGAAGAGCGGACTAAAAAGGAAAGTTAGGTTAAGCTAAGGGAGAATTTCCCTGAACAGCATTCATCAGTAAGCAGGAAAGTTCTAGGCCTCCGGAAATCTAGGGGGTTCTCAGGATACACCACACTATATTAAAAGTAGCTGTGGTCCGATGGTGTAGCCTATGATAAAGTGAGACTGTGATACGGCCATTAGACTGGGGGATCCCCCCATACATCAGCTTTCGAACACTCCCAGAACAGACAAAGATGCCTAGTTTCTCTGGTCAGAAGGTCTGTCCAGCAGATGGTATCTCTATGACATATAACTAATATCATCATTAGTCAAATTATGGAAAAATTATACAATATTGCAAGGCGACCAATGTAGAGTACGTGAATGTGTTACAGGAAGGGAAATCGTGCTTGTAAAGGCAAAAGCTAGATCATATTTATTATAGATGCTCATCAAAAACAAAGTGGAGGGCTTCATGGAAGCTCGCCTTCCAGAATGATGGCAGGAGGAGTTCTGCGAAGTTACTCTTTAATGAAAATGTTAGGTAGAAGCTAGATACGAGTAGGGGAAGGACCCCACCCTGCATGACAAAAGCCTTACTCCACATTCCAGGAGGGTATGGCCAAGAAGATGGGGCTCCCTCCTCCTCCAGTTCACAGTCAAGTTATATGGTATCATGGCACAATAAGAAAGATATTTGGTCTTTGTCCCTAACTCCTAAAAGCCCTGGAACTTCCAGAGTCAGAAGAATGTCCTTTGTTATTCATAATGAGCTCTTAGATCACACCCAAGCTCATGCTAATGAGGCGGTTTAGGGTGGGGAGTTGGACACTTAACCCACTGAGCCACCCAGGCACCCCTAAAAACTCTTGAACAATGAGAGTGGATTAGCTTCTAGACTGGTGAACATAGCCACATGTCAGGAGCGTGAGGCATCCCCAAACTCTATGGGGACTCTTGGGGACCTTGCCCTATATAACCTCTTCATCTGGCTGGTTATTTGTATCCTTTATAAATAAACTGGTAATAGTAAGTCAAGTATTTCCCTTAGGCCTGTGAGTCATTACGGCAAATTTCTGAACCTGAGGAGAGAGCCGTGGGAGCCCCCAATTTGTAGCCAGGTCAGAGGGAAGTGTAGGTAACCTGGGGACACAATACTTGTGACTGGCATCTGAATTGGGTGCAGCTGGGAATGAGCCCTTAACCTGTGGTATCTGTACTAACTCTGGGCAGTTTGTGTCAGAGCTGAATTAAACTGTGGGACACCCCATTGGTATCTGCAGAGAACTGGAGAATTTCTTCATTTGGAAAACTCACACATCTGGAATCAAAAGTGATGTGAGCAGAAACAGACATAATAGTAGGTATGGCACCGGAAGGTCAGGTGGCCAGGATTTTTCACCGTGATAGCTCTGATTTGAGTAGGCTAAATTGCTGGCAAGTGAAGCAGAGAATCTAGGGATTCCTTCCATTACCAACCCCTCACTGATAGCGTGGTCACTCTACCTCAGACACAGCAGCCTGAGAATACTCGTACCCAATCCGCCATTTCCACAGACTATTTGTAAGGAGGAGGGACAAAAGCCACATGATCAGATCAAGATTCAGAAAAAGCATATGATGAAATTCAACACCTATTCCCAATAAAGACACTCATCAACAGAAGGGAACAGGAGGGAAATTTCTCAACCTGATAAAACATTTTTATGAAAAATCCATAACTATTGTCATACTTAATGGTTAAAGACTGAATGTTTTATCCTTAAGATCATAAACAAGAAAATAATGTCTGCTCTCACCACTTCCATCTAACATTGTATTAGGAGGTCATATCAGGGCAATTATGCAGGAAAATATCATTATACATAAATGATTTGTATTTTTATACACTTGAATCATCAATCCAAAACTAAGTTAAAAACACCATCATGTTTACAATAGCGCCAAAAGAATACTCAGTAACATACTTTTAAAAGAAGTGCAAAGTTTATACCCTGAAAACTACACAACACTTTTGAAAGAATTAAAGAAGTCCTAAATAAATGAGAAGATATTCCATGTACATACATCAGAAAACTTAATGTCATTAAGGTATCAAGAGAAATACTCCCCAAACTGATCTACAGATTTAATGCAATGCCTATCAAAATCCCAGCTGACATCTTTGGAGAAACTGACAACATGATCTTAAATTTCCTATGGATATTCAGGGGACCTAGAATAGCCAAAAACAGGTATTAAAAAAGAAGAACAAAGTTGGAGAAGTCACACACTTACCTGATTTGAAAGCTGACTAGAAAGCCAGAGTAATCAAGACAGTGTGGTACTGGCATTAGGACAGATATAGATCAATGGATTAAACCCATACATATATTGTCAATTGATTTTCAATGAGGGTTCCAAAAATACCTTCATGAGGAAAGATTAGTCTTTTCAACCAACAGTGCTGGGGAAACTGAATAACCACATGCAAAAGAATAAAGCTGGACCCATACTTCATACTATCTTCAAAAATTAATTCAAGGGGCACCTGGGTAGCTCTGTCTTTTAAGTGTCAGCTCAGGTCATGATGCCATGGTTCTTGGGTCTGAGCCCCGCACCAGGCTCCAAGCTATTGGTATGGAACTTGTTTGGGATTCTTTCTCTCTCTCCCTCCCCCTTCGACTTCCCCACTCTCTGTCTCACACTAAATAAAATTTTAAAAAATTAACTCAAAATGGATCAAAGACCTAAATGTAAGAACTAAAAATATCAGCTTCCTAGAAGAAAACACAGGTATAAGACTTTGTAACTTTGGTTTGGCAACCTGGATTTCCTAGATACACACCAAAAGCATAAGCAACCAAAGAAAAAAGCTGTTAAGTTAGACTATTAAAAACATTGTGCTTCAAAGATCACAATCAACAAAGTCAAACGACAACCCATTGAACAGGAGAAAATAATTGTAGATCATGTATCTGAGAAAGAACAATTTAGGATGATAAAGAACTCCGTAATAAAAAGACATAACGAATTAAGCAAGAGACATTTCTTCAAAGAACACACACAAATGGCCAATAATCACATGAAAAGATCCTCAGTATCATTAACCATCACAGAAATGCAAAACCGCAGTGAGATTCCATTTCACACCCAGCAGGATAGCTAGGATCAAAAAGACAGATGATAACAACTGTTGGTTGTTCTTACATAATGACTGTAGGAGTGTACAATCGTGCAGTCCCTTTGGAAAACCATCTGGCAATTCTTCAAAAGGCTAAACATAGTTACCATATAATCCAGCACTTCTACTCCTAATATGTATTTAGAAGAAATGAAAATATATGTTCATAAAAAACTTACACCCAAATGTTCATTGCAGTATTATTCATGATAGCCAAGAAATGAAAAAAAAACAAATGAACATCCACTGATAAACAGATGAATAAAATGTGGTATATCCATAAAACGGACTATTATTTAGCAACGAAGTGAGGTACCGAAGTGTGCTACAACACAGACGAGCCTTGAAAACATTCTGCTAAATGAAAGAAGTCATTGATAAAGGACCACATACTGCATGATTCCGTTTATAGGAAATGTCCTGAATTGGCAACTCTATAGAGACAGAAAAATTACTTGCTGACTAAGCCTATGAGGGGGGGTGAGTGGGACAGACAAATTTAGGAGGTGACAGCTAAAGGGTCCATATTTTCTTTTCAGAGTGACAAAATATTCCAAAATTCATTGTGGTTGAGGTACACCTAAAAGTACTGAATGATACACTCTAAATAGGTCAATTGTATGGTATGTGAATTATACCACAATTCAGCTATTTAGCAATTAAGGAAAAAAAGGAGCAAAAAAGGAAGAAGGGAAATAAGAATGGAAAGAAAAACAAAGCTAAAGTTAAATCTCCTTGCAGAGATGACACCTGGCTTTAGTATCTGCTACATAATTTATAGGTCTCTGTCTTACCTTAATGTCACTAGATAAAAACAGGAAGTCCCCAACTTAAATTGAGCTGTGTGGGGTGCCTGGGTGGCTTAGTCAGTTAAGCGTCAGACTTCAGCTCAGGTCATGATCTTGCACTCGGTGAGTGTGAGACCGCATCAGGCTCTGTGCAGACAGCCCGGAGCCTGGAGCCTGCTTCAGATTCTGCATCTCCTTCTCTCTCTGCCCCTCCCCCACTCGCATTCTGTCTCTGTCTCTGTCTCTCTCAAAAGTAAATAAACATTTATAAATAAAAAAAAATAGAGCTGTGGATTTTGAATTATGATTGCTAAAACTGAATTAAGACTGCTTCATTTCCCAATATCCATTTTGAAATTCCTATGCAAATACAAAAAGCTAAAAAACTTCTGTAGGACAGGAAACCATGAAACGTAATCAACTCTCTACCAAATAAAAGGAACACTTTCTACACTTACTACAATTTTGTTTTAAATAAAGCATGGAGGCAGAATATACAGTCAAAGGTAAGGGCGAGTGATATACCACCATTCCCACTGAACCACAATATAAGAGAGACAAGGAAGTGAATTGGACTTCTTTCGAAAGCACCCTCTATGTAGAGAGTGGAGCACACATTGGAGGCTGGAACTCAAGAGACGGTTACAAATATTCAAAACAAGCGAAAATGATAAGGAATGAATCCAAGTGTGTGTATTTGAGACTTAATTGTTAGGGGGAAAAGAGAGAAAGGAATCAGTACTGATGTTTAAGTTTCTAGCTGAAGAAACTGTGAAAGAGGAAAACTAGTAGCAAAAATTTAGGGGTTAAAAATTTAACAGATTGGAATAAGCTGAAGTTTTTAGGACTAACACACAGAAGTGTAAATGACTGGTTGGATATATAGATCTAAAGCTCGAGAGATACCAATGAGAGATACAAAGTAAAGAATCAACAGCATCAAGGCAAAACAGCCCACAAAGTGTCTATGGAGACAAGAGAGAAGAGTTTAGAAGAGATGAACAGAGGAGAAATCTAAAAATAAAGCTGAGAAGAAGTAGTTGGAAAGGCTGGAAGAAAATCCGAGTCTCCCAAAGGAAGAAAATAAAAAAATTCAACAGGATGGATATGCTTAGTGTCGAAGACTGCCATGAGGAAAGGGCCAGTACACTTAAGCAATTAAAACGACATACGTCTTTGTCACAAACAACTCGAGTTTGGCCCACCAAACCAAAATAGGACTGAAAATATGTATGCCAAACTGATGATGATGATTATGCCTACTCAGGAGAGAGGTGTAAAAAGGGAAAGGAGGATATATCTTCCAAACCTATTCTCCATACTTCTATATTGTTAAAGTCTTGAAAATGAGAATGTGTTCAATGCACTATGTAAGAAAAAGTTATTCTAGACAATTTAATCAGTAATTGTAGATATAAGTCAGTTGGGAAAATGATTCTAAAAATTACTACTTAAGTCACTTATGAATTGAGATTAACTAGGCAAAATAAGAGAAAGTCTACACTATTGTTGCCTGCTTCAATGTCAAAACTACAATCTGAAGAGGGGCGCCTGGGTGGCTCAGTCGGTTAAGCGGCCAACTCTCGATTTCGGCTCAGGTCATGATCTCACGGTTTGGGACTCTAGCCCCACGTGGGTTGTGTGCTGTGAGCACAGAGCCTGATTGATATTCTCGCTCCCTCTCTCTTTATGCCCCTCCCCTACTCATGCGTGCATGCTCTCTCTCACTCTCTTTCAAAATAAATAAATATGGGACAAAAACAGACACATAGTGTTGGGAGCCATCTTGGGCTCACAGGTTGGGAAACCTCCCTGTGTGGAAAGGCCGGTTGAGGCAAAGCTCCTGCCAGCCAAGAAATAATGCCCCAATACCACTGTTGGGAGCCATCTTGGGCTCACAGGTTGAGAAACCTCCCTATGTGGAAAAGGCAGTAGAAGTAAAGTGCCTGCCGGACAAGAAATAACGCCCCAATACCACTGTTGGGAGCCATCTGGAGCTCACAGGTTGAGACACCTCCCTGTGTGGAAAAGGCAGAGTTCCTGCCAGCCAAAAAGGGCCCCAATACCACCTCCTTCAAATAACCTTTCAGGCCTGGATTTCTTGAGCAGCCCTCTTGACCCCAAGGGAGGTAATGCTCTTTTGTTTTATGACATTCAAGTAAAAAAGGGAACTTGGAATGTGATGCATTGATTGATAACATCTAAAAGAGACTATGTAAATGTACTCATGGAGAGTTCCACCCTTGCCAGATGGGTTGCACCTCCCCCACTGTAGTTGGAAGTATAGCCCTCAAAGCAACCCCCTGATTTCTCCTGTTTACAGATAATTAACATTAAGGCCTTAAGGAAATACCCTGTTCTCTCCCCCTACTCCCCCCACCCCCCGCCAAATTTATATGTTAATTAACCTGAAACCAACATACAGGATTGAGGAAGTTACCTCACCTTGCTGGTAAAAACTCATTATTGTTAAAGAGATCAAACTATGGAATGTCACTCATTGATTTAATGTCACTTACTACCTTTAAAAATAAAGACACTGAGACCAGTAGGGTGGAGATGCCAGAATTGCCAGAACTGCCTGCTTAGTCACCAGACTACATCTCTCTTGAGGCTCTCTGATTTCCTTTCGCCTGACTGTCCATCTTTCGGGGACCCCTAGATTCGCCGGAACTGGACCCCAGGAACATAGACCAATGGAATAGAATAGAGAACCCAGAAATGGATCCACAAGCATATGGCCAACTAATCTTTGACAAAGCAGGAAAGAGTATCCAATGGAAAAAAGACAGTCTCTCTAGCAAATGGTGTTGGGAGAACCGGACAGCAACATGCAGAAGAATGAAACTACACCACTTTCTTTCACCACTCACAAAAATATACTCAAAATGGATGAAGGACCTGAATGTGAAACAGGAAACCATCAAAATCCTAGAGGAGAAAGCAGGAAAAAACCTTTTTGACCTGAGCCACAGCAATTTCCTACGCGACACATCTCCAAAGGCAAGGGAATTAAAAGCAAAATGAACTACTGGGACCTCATCAAGATAAAAAGTTTCTGCACAGCAAAGGAAACAACCAACAAAACTAATAGACAACCTACGGAATAGGAAAGGATAATTGCAAATGACATATCGGATAAAGGACTAGTATCTAAAATCTATAAAGAACTTACCAAACCCCACACCCGAAAAACAAATAATCCAGTGAAGAAATGGACGGAAGATATGAATAGACACTTCTCCAAAGATGACATCCAGATGGCCAACAGACACATGAAACGATCCTCAATGTCACTCATCATCAGGGAAATACAAATCAAAACCACACTGAGATACCACCTCACACCGGTTAGAGTGGCTAAAATGAATAAATCAGGAAAACTATAGACGCTGTCGAGGATGTGGAGAAACAGGCTCCCTCTTACACTTTTGGTGGGAATGCAAACTAGTACAGCCACTCTGGAAAACGGTGTGGAGGTTCCTCAAAAAAATGCAAATAGAACACCCTATGACCCAGCAATAGCACTGCTAGGAATCTACCCAAGAGACACAGGAGTGCTGATGCATAGGGGCACGTGTACCCCAATGTTCACAGCAGCACTTTCGACAATAGCCAAATCATGGAAAGAGACTAAGTGTCCATCAACTGATTAATGGATAAAGAAGATGTGGTGTGTATATATATATACGATGGAAGACTATGCAGCAATAAGGAAGAATGAAATCTGGCCATGCGTAGCAACATGGATGGAACTGGAGGGTATTATGCTAAGTGAAATAAGTCAGTCAGAGAAAGACAGATACCATATATTTCCACGCATAGGTGGATTTTGAGAGACTCAGCAGAAAACCATGGGGAAGGTGAAGAGAGGAAAGGAAAAAAGACACAGAGAGGGAGGGAGACAAAACATAAGAGACTCTCAAAGACTAAGAACAAACTGAGGGGTGAGGGGTGAGAGGGGTGTGTGAGCAGGGAGAGTGCGTGATGGGCAGAGAGGAGGGCACTTGTTGGGATGAGCACTGGGTGTTGTATGGAAACCAATTTGACAATAAATTATTAAAAAATAAATAAATAAATAAACTAAAAAAAAAAACCTACAATCTGAATCTATAGATCATACCTTTTGTTCACCTCATCAAACTTTAGCAGTTACTCAAGAAAAATAAATAAACGGAAAAGTCCAAGTAATTATCATATTATTACTGGCATTGTGCAAGGGAAAAGGGGAAAGTTAGATGTATAATTTCTGGAAAAGATACATTTCAACCAAGTCTTTTTGCTGCTTATTTGGCACCTTAAACACGTGCACGTCTTTATCCTTGCATATTAATGAATTTGATACACTAAATCCTTAACTCTCAATTTAAAGCACCTTGGGAGTGGATATGTATTGATGTTTGTATGTGCAAACATACATTACACTAGTACCAGTGTTCTGCACACAGTGAGGACAGTACACATGCAATTAAGTGAATGAAAAGTTAGATGCTGTTAAGTTCTTGTAACGAGGTAACACCTTGTGTTAGAGTAATAAAACAGAAAAATAAAATATCTTGAAAACAAAAAAATCCAAAAATTTTTTTGTACCATATGAAGAAAGTTTAATGAACATTCATAAGAAACACATTTAGGACATGAACACTATCGATTTGGATTATAAAAATACAACCGGGAAGAAGGGCTGGAAGGATGCTCCTTCTAATGGGATTATGTCCATGGTTCTTTCCAGCTCCAACAGTTTCCTATCATATAAGAATGAAACACTAAGGTTATTAGATCTTCTGATACCTCAAAAGGAAAACAAATTCCATGCTGTAATTAGGTAATTGAATATATATTTTTTTTGTGTTCACTATCAAATCTATGTTTTAAAATCAGTGTGGTCCAAACAAAGTGAGTCTTTGGAGATCACCAGTTTGAATCACCCTGTTTAATCTGTTCTTGCCCAGTGATTTAAATGCAAATTTAGAATGTAACTACGCATTTCCCTCTTCTCAAAAATTTCCTACCTACTCCACTCACTCTTTGCCCTGTGCTCAGTACCACCGCTAAGGGTTGATAATGGCGAAACAAAAAAAAATCTGTTGTCCTAACAATAATCCTACTGGTTTTGGTGAAAAAACCCAAAAGCCAAAAAACAAATAACGTCTGAAATAAAACATTAATCAGGTTTGATATGTGTTATGTACTAATTGTGTCCCCCTCAAGTTGACATGAAGTTCTAACCCTCAGGTGGGTCTGTTTAGAGGTAAGGCCTTTAGGAGGGTGATAAAGGTGAAATGAGGTTATCACTGTGGGGCCCTAACCCTATAGGACTGGTGTCCTTATAAGAGGAGGAAGAGACACTCTGTCTTCCAAAACCCAATTCTTCCATTAATACTTCCACCCACAGACCCATAGTGCCTCTCCCCCTACATGAAAGGTGGTCATTTACAAGCCAGGAAGAGGCCTCACCAGAAACTGACCCTGGCACCTGGATCCTGGACTTCTAGGCTCCAGAACTGTAAGAAAATAAATACCTGTTGTTTAAGCCACCCAGTCTGTGGTAAGTAATTATAGTGGCCTGAACAGACTGACCTATGGCTTCAGTTTATTCCTATAAAGCCTTTATTCCATCAACATACAAAATTTAAAAATAGATATAGTCAGATGCTTGTTATGAAATGAATATGTATGCAGAATATATTATTAATCCTACAAAACAAAATATCAACTTATGGAAATTTAATCAACCAATAGTCAATTATGAGAATCAGTGTTTGTTAGAGAAACACCCGACGTCTTTCATTAAATGTCTTGGAGAAACAGCTTGGAACACAGCATAGGAATAACTTTACCAATTCCAAATAATAATTACCTGACAAGGCTATTAATCACAGTGCAAACACCATTCTATTAACCACTCACAAGAGCATCTTAAAGATTACATAATAGGCTCATTTATTTAACTACAACAGCAAGTATTGCTAAATAAACTAAAATAGAGAAAGAGTTTCTAAATAAGGCAGTTTTTTACCTTCATAGTTGACAGCTTACAATTAGGTGGGAATAAGTATCTAGTAAAACAATCAAAATGATCTTTTTAATCTGTAAGAATCCTCTAGTGAGATTTAGTGTAATAATATACTAATGTCATTAAGGAATGACTCAAAGCTAAAACCAAGGGAAATAGAAAATTCGAATAAAAAGATTATAGCTGATATAGTTAGCAATAATACCAGGGCCCATAATTTTGCTGCTTTTAACTACCATACTTTCTTTGCCAAAACTCAAAAACAATTTTGAGACCAAATGTTTATAGAAAAACCAAAGATAAAGGAAGACGATGGCAATTTCTGAGAATGTGCCAGGCAACAAAAACAAAAATTAAACTCAAGTGCAAGATTCAAACCCAAATCAACCTCAAAATAGAATTCTTTTAGTAATACTCTCTCCACTTTTCTACATAGCTATGAATACAATCAAGAAGGAAAGGAAAAAAAGACACAGAGAGGGAGGGAGATAAAACATAAGAGACTCTCAAAGACTAAGAACAATCTGAGGGTGAGGGAGGTGAGGGAGGTGAGGGAGGTGAGGGAGGTGAGGGAGGTGAGGGAGGTGAGGGAGGTGAGGGAGGTGAGGGAGGGGGGAGAGGGTGTGACGGACATTAAAGAAGGCACGTGTTGGGATGAACACTGGGTGTTATATGTAAACCAATTTGAAAATAAACTATTATAAAAAAAATAACTCTATAATAAGAGTACATACATAAAAATACAAAACGCTTTTCTTCAATTAAACTGAATGTGTTCCATGCACATAATGTAAAGTATCTTTAATGAACCAAGATACCTGAGTATTTGTATCTCATTTTGACGTCTACACTGGAAGTATAAAATACTAGATGATTATTGACATCTTTCAACAACAATTAAATACACTGGGTCTAATGCTTCTCATACAATGAGTGTTTTAAAAGTTCCGCATCACTAAAAAGACAATATGAATAAATGTAAGGTTTATATTCAAAGGTAGATTACACTACCAATCAAGAAAGACTGGCACAGAATTCAGAGACCCAGGTTCTAAATCCTTCTCAGTAACTGATTAGCTTTATGTCATTAGGTAAAACAATTCCCAGGGCCTCCTTCTCATCTATCAAATGGGGAAGTTAAACTACATGATCTCTGGAGCTGCTTTAGTTATACTATTCCAAAAATGGCAGGGAAAAGCAACATCAGAACACATTATACCATCAAAGGTGTGACTCTTTGAATGATATCAAACAGAGTAATAAAGGAAAAGCCCCAAATACTTTGGAAGTCTATTTCTTATCTATATAACCTTAAAAGTTTACAGTTCTGATCAAATAAAATAATATTGGAGAATTAGTAGATTTGCTGAAATCTGATCTGCTTGCTATATATTCTTTGGTGATAAGTAGAAAAATGTCGCATTCCTAATATAATTACTCTTTAAAAATGCATGCTATTTATTGAGCATTTAGGTAAGTATTGTGTTAAGTGCTAAAGATGCAGTGAGGGACACATGTCTTCCCTCATGACGCTTCAGGACTGAAGAAAGAGGAGGAGAATAAATGGGAGAAAGGGCAAGAAGGAAGAGAGTGTTACAGCCGACAAAGCATATAAACTTACCTTTTTGCATCTTAAGGGAATAATCAGCACTAGACCTCCAGAATTAAATGTATTTTGCAAAGAACAGAGCACTCGGGACCTGCCTTATGCTGAAGAGCAGCTGACACCAGCTTTTCTTTTATTTGCTATCATAAAATGATTAACTCAAGATCTGGGATCAACAGCGATCTATACTTTCTAGTACTGTCTTTCCATCTTGAGAGGACCTGTCTGCTCAAGATTTGATCATTCGTCCACATTTTCTTTCAATGCCTCTGCTACTTCTCATTTCTTTCCATGATTTGCACCTAAACTCTGATCTTTGCCTTTGTCCCTGTTTCTTTTCGGGGATTCCTGTCCAAACGAGACTTTCTAGATATCAATCCCAGGGCTGGAAACTCTTTCAACATTTCTTCTGGCTTGTCTGTCTAGGACTCTGTATGCCCATCTATTCAGATACCGAACTTTGAGAGGGATCTCCTGCTTTGTCTTGAAAACCATAGACATCTCCTTCTCTATCACTCCATCTGACATAACATTAAACATTATCTGCATATTGTCACCAAAACATTACTTCGGTCTCTCCCTTCCACTGAATCTCTACAATTTCCTTGGCTTGGACTTTCACCCCCAGAGACTCTGGTCTCACCCAAAGCCCTCTTAACTGGTCTTCCTGTCTTTGGTCTACCCACCTCTACTCCACTTTTTACATCACTATCCGAGTAATGCTTCTAAAACATGGGTATGAATTTATCAGCATCCTGTTTAAATCTCCTTTGTGGTTCCCCCTCTCAATGCAGAACTGAACTCAAACTTTCAAAATGTCATACAATGTTGTTCTTGGTAGACCTATTCTCTGCCTCTTTCTAGAGCCTCATCCCTGCCACTCTTGGCCTCACATTTTCATATTGTAGTATTGCCAAATCACTTGGGGTTTCTTTCCATTTACAAAGCTGTTTCTCTTCCATACCATTCCTAAAACTGTTTACTCTGTATGCCTGGTCTTTCCTCTTTCCCTGGCCAGCTTCGAAATTCACCTGAGGGATCACTCTGTGACAGCCTCTGCACATTTGTATCACCGCTCTTACATATGATATTGAAGTTATCGATGTAAGTGTCAGCTTCTCTAGAAAAAAAAAGTGTTCCTCAAGAGAAAGGATCATGCAAAATTCATTATTATGCCCACAGCCTGTAATCTAGCACCTGGGACACAGTAGCTACTCAGTAAATTCTTTGTTAAACTAAATACAATTTGGCCTCTAAATGTCTTGTTGGGATTTCTGACAAAAAAAAAAAAATCGCTGATCTATTGGAACTGCTTGCCTGGTATTCCTCAGTTCTCAATCCTCTTTCTCTCTGTAACGTATCGTTCTTCCCATTCTTTGGTTATTTTATCTATAAGCCTGATCCAACTCTTAGTTGGACTTCATATTTATATTATGTAACCAAGGCCGACAAAGCAACAGTGACCCTATCCTCACCCAATCCCCTAGTTCTTCCAGGATTAACACTAACAGAAGAAATTCATTTGGCAGATTTATGAAAACAATTACCAAATGCCCTCAGAGGTCCTTCTAACACTGCAAGATGTCAGCATGGACTAGCTGAATAGCAATTCCACTTTCCATATAGTTTTTGTCCTCTGATTTCAGATCTTATCTTCAATACTTATGGAGCTGTCCAGTCATAGTTCATGGGAATTACAGTATTGTAGCCCATCAATAACCTAAGCCATCTTTCTGGTAAATAGATTCAATTCCTCCTCAGTCAGTTGGTCAGCGTGGTACTGCTTATCATGACCCTTTTACGCTGTACAGGGACGGTTGTCTCCTGCAGTATTAAAACTCGTCTGATCAGAAGTTCAATCCCATTAAATGATAAGGGAAAACTGCTCACTGGTTCCCAAATTAAAGAGCTATGATTAAGAGTCATCTCTGGCTCTCATAATTTAACTGAACAACTGCAGTGAAAGCTTTCTGTTCAGAAATGATAAAGATTTTAACTTGAAAGAAAATTCCAAGTACATTGCTCTTGTTGTCAGAATTGAGGAGTCGGGAAAAAGAAAAAAGAGAAATGCTTTGTTAATGCACAACAGAAGTTTCTAGCTCAAAATTTCTGAGCCAGAAAAACATGTGTATTCTGAATTCACCACGCAGGTGGTGTAAAGACTAGTTTGCATTTGCTTCTATCAAAAATGGTTGGGGATGAACAGCATCACTGTACTTAGAGTAGGAGGAACATTTTACAAGGTTGGGTAAATTTCAATGGTCACTCATAATGCTGGTTCATTTCTTATTAAGGATGCTTTAAAAAAAAAAAAAAAAAGGTTTCCTTAATGCACAGCTGGTCTTCAAAGGTGAACCATGTCTTTCTATCAACTCCCACCTATACTTTGGCTCACCAAGCTCAGGGCATTACCTGTGTTCATTCAGGTATTCTCAACCTCTTGCCATTATTATACCTGTCATTAGCCAAGTGAAGAACTCCTATCTGTTTTTTGTATGATCAAGTTAAATGCTGCACTTTTGCAGAAACCATCTGTAACACGCTGGTCGTATCGTACCCTCCTCTCCTTCCAGTACTGATATCACAGTCAGTTCTTCCTCCTTTTGTGTTTGTCAATGTTTATGTATTTCTATAACAATATAACACAACTTAAGGGTTTTTTTAATTGTTTACATTTCCATTTTCCTTATTAATTTCCATGGCTTGCTGACATTGATAACCCTCATGTCTACACACAAAAAAGCACATAATCAATAAATCTTGGCTAAATGAAGACTTCACACAGTATCACACATAACGGTGAGAACATCAATTGTGAGTCTGACACGGCATGTGGTCCATGTTTCCATTTTTTACACGGCGCTGGAAAAGTCGTGTACGTTTTCTAAAACCTCCCTCTTCTCATATATTTCAATAAGGATACTGCACAAACCTAAAAGTTCTTTTGAACAATAAAATTCTAAATTGGACCACAATTGTTCAGGTTTATAGTACAGCTGGTTTTCTTTTCTTTTCTTTTCTCTCCAAGCTTATTTATTTATTTTGAAAGAGGGCGAGAGAGCCTGAGCAGGGGAAGGGCAGAGAGTGTGGGAGAGAAAGAGAATCCCCAGCAGGCTCCACACTGCCAAAATGGAGCCCAACGCAGGCCTTGAACCATGAGATCGTCACCTGAGTTGAGCCCAAGTTGGTCAATTAACCAACCAAGCCACCCAGGTGCCTCAAAGCTGAAAGAAACTAGCCCAGGAAGGAATGCAAGTCCTTGAGTGTCGACACTTGGATAAACAGACGTCTACATCCTATGGGGTCACGAATTTCTATATATTTTAATTAAGGAATTTCCAAGTTGATCTGATAGATGAAGACAGCTGGTGATTATCCCATCATGCAGAAGAATCTTTCGCTAAAATTAGCAAATTGTTCAATTTTATTTAGATTTGCTTACCTACCCTTTAAATTTAAATCATCATGCAAAAGAACCATGAAGCAAGAAAGTCATGGGCAGAACATAACATTTACCCTTCCCATTTTGTAACTGAAGAAACAAGAAACATCTGGAGAAGTGAAGGGAGCTGTGTGAGCCACAGAGAGATCTGACAGGCTTTGAGCTGACCTTTGGGAATGAAAATATATGAAGAATCTATGTGTAGTAAAGGTTGGTTATAGCAGCCCTGACCTTTGTACACTTCCAGAGACACTGCCTATCCCAAGGAAAAAGCAGAAGAATTTGTTTCTCTGACAATCAAGCTTCACTACTTCAACAGTTTTGCCTTCCTTTATTCTCTCCTTCTGTGCCTTATATAGTTAAGCTAATCTGTAAATATTAAACTAAAGGAACATGGAGGTTTCTTAACTTCATGACAATGACATCTTTCCCAGCAACAAAGTATTACAGCTTCATACGAAGCTCTGCTCTATAACAAAATGGTACAGTTAGCCCAAACAGGACACCTTAACAGTCATAAATACTATGACAACTTTAGGATTTAAAAACGAATTACCTTGCTTTCTGCTAACCAGCGATGTGGGTCATAATTAATATCAGGACCAGATGAAAAAACCTACAAAAAAGGAAATGGTCTATTAAAAATAGAATTTTCTCTGAAATGAACTTACATAAATGAAATTCTTCACCATAACGCTTAAGTGTTTAATTCCTAAATTTAATGGTTTAAAAAGAAGAAAGTTCATTATTAAGTACTCAACTAACTCCAAGCCACCATTTATTATGTCCATTTATATACACACGTATGTAGGTATGTACTCATTGAGATAAATATTTGGCTCAAAGATAGAGGCAGCACGTATCAGCTCTCAAGTGTTATCATTGCTAGAATATTTAGAGGTTGATTCCATGGAGTTCTGGCAGGCAGCCTCAATCAAACCAGTTTATTTCATTTTTTTGCTTGTTTCTTTACCTCAGTCTTGTTCCACATAATATATTTCACGGTGGATTAGATGTGATTACATGGAAACTTAATTCTTTGTCTCCTTTATCCTTCTTTAATTTTATACTGCGAGGGCCATTTTGTCTCATTAACGGTTGTGTAGAATTGACAGACACTAATCAACATGACTTTGTGCAAACGTTGCTTTATATTTCATGATAGTAACAAAATCCTACAATAAGTAGGTTGTCTACACCAGCTGCCTTGATTTCCTTCATACCAACTCATTTATAAAATCCCTTGCCATCTGGTTCTGTCGTATTACTAATAAAATGATGTTCAAAGGCTGTCAATGACTTTATGATTGTAAACAAAAATTTTTTTCAGTTCCTGCTTGCTTTGAAACAGGTGCTACCTGTGATATTTTTGCAGGACTCCTTTCTAGAAATTTTGTTTAAAAATATCCTATCCCTCTGCAAGACATCTATTCCTATTCTCAAATACTTCCATCCTTCCTGATGTGTGTGCACATCGCTCCCCTAAGGAACATCATTAGGTGACTCATTTAGACACAGGATGAATGTATAATGATGCTGGCCATATGCCGTAAACAAACATGTTGTATTCTGAGCTCCCACTTTTCTCTCCTCCACTTTTCTTACCATCCAAATCTCACCCAACTCACAGGCCTCCTTGCCTTCAGTGAAATTCTGCCCATTCTAGCTCTTCCTGTTTTCTTCCTCTTTGAACTCTGCTATTTGTAAGCATCCATTTCTCATTGCTTATGACACTTTTATTATTCTTTTCCAGTCATCTGTGTCATAGTTTCAATTAAATCTTCAGTGACCTAAGATCTAGTGCTAAAGATTAAAGTTTAAAATAATTTGACAGGAGTATAAGCAGTGTTCATATTTTGCGATTTTTTACAAATTTATACATAGTTTAGTGTTTAAGACAACAGTCTGTCCCCTTACAAGTGATGTGACTTAATTTCCCTAAGTTTCAGGTTGTCATCTATAAAGTAGGCAAACTGCCTCATAAGGCCAAGGTATAAATTAAACAAAATGAGGATCAGCACACTGTCTGGCACAAAGAACACCACCATTACTGCTAACTGCATCTAAACATGTCATCATCAGGAAACAGACTTCCAGTTCTGCTGTAACAAGAACACTACAACAATGATTTGTCATAAAGAGGTGAATAAAAAGAGCTACGTATACACAGATGTACAAATATATACGAATATATGACAAAAAGGGCACTACATAATAATGACAGCCAGCATTAGTTGAGTACTAAGTGCAAGGCAGTTCACTCCATAATATGCACCTTATATATCTTATTTTACTTTATCCTCAAAATAAGCCAACTTACGAATGGGGCATGAATTCTTAAGAGAAAAAAGAAATTACGTAAGTTGTCCAAGGTCATGCATTAGCACTTTGGAGAGAGATAATTTGAACCTACATCTGTCTGGATCCAAAGCCCTTCCTCTTAAGGCTCAGCAAACGAGTACATACTCAGAATAAGTGTCGGGAGAAAAGCTCTTCAAGTATCAAAGACTGGTCTGTGAAAATGATGGAACTTTAATTCAGGCACTTTCCTAATTGTTTTGTAACAGTAGTGGCCTATTAAGTGTCTGTCCTTAAGTTTTCAAACATTACATGCATTTATTTACTAAAGTGGGATAAGTAATGAATCGGGTGGCTAGAAAAAGGCAATCAGAAATAATGCCGCACTCCCAAGGCCTTCTCTTAGGCTCATTTGTTACATATCTATTACCCAATTCATATCATAGCTGTCACTCTCTATATCAAATGGCTTAAAAATTTCATCCGGGGGCGCCTGGGTGGCTCAGTCGTTTAAGCAGCCGACTTCGACTCAGGTCACGATCTCGTGGTCTGTGAGTTCGAGTCCCGTGTCAGGCTCTGTGCTGACAGCTCAGAGCCTGGAGCCTGCTTCGGATTCTGTGTCTCCCTCTCTCTCTGCCCTTCTCCTGCTCACACTCTGTCTCTATGTCTCAAAAATAAATAAACATAAAAAAATTTTTTTTTAAATTTCATCCACAATATTTCGAAATCAATAAAGGACAAAGAATAATTGGAATTATTTCATTTTTTAAAACGTTTTATAAGGACCACCACTCTCCCTTAAATCTCTGAACTATAAGCAAAGAATCAATTTTATTTTAACAACACCTTGGGTAGTTTATTTAAGGAGAGCAAACGTTATATTCTTGGGTATTCATTCCCCCCCACCCAAGTTTATAGAAAGGTAACAAAAGAAGTTATTAACGGGAATGAAAAAAGTGTACTCTAAAAAAAAAAACTTAATAGAATTTCCATTCTTTTAAATTTACTTTCCACCCTCCACTTGGATTGAATCAGTCTTTCTCTAGGGGAAAAGGTGTAAAGATCCATTACCACAGTCACTGTATTCCTATTAAAGAATAGGGTGCTTTTTGGAATATGTTAGAAGGATCATTTGTGCCTCGAAAAGAAATAAGAAAATATTTAAGCAATCTGCTCTCTACCCACTATGTTTTAGCCTGCAACTGCCCATAAGAGGTTTATGTATCTTATAGCATGATCCAAATGGTTCCATTTCTACATCTCTATCTGATTAAAAATAAGCTGTCTTGACACAAATACCTAAATATAGAATAAATGTTTCACTATTTTTTTTGAATAATTTATTGTCAATTTGGCTTCCATACAACACCCAGTGCTCACCCCAACAAGTGCCTTCCTCTGGTTTCACTATTTTTTTAAACTTTTTAATTAATGTTTATTTATTGTTGAGAGAGTGAGCAGGGGAGGGGCAGAGAGAGAGGGAGACAGAGGATCCAAAGTGGGCTCCGCACTGACAGCAGATAGCCCGATGTGGGGCTTGAACTCACGAACCGCAAGACTATGCCCTGAGCTGAAGTCTGACACTCAACAGACTGAGCCAACCAGGTGCCCTAATACTGCACTAATAATATGTGCAATTAGATAAAATTAGAATCTTAAGGCCATACATCTTTTAAATATATTTAAACATGACAAGTCTGAAATAAAAAAAATCAGCAATTGACAGGAAAAGGAATACACCAGCATTATAACAGGCCCTGTAACAAAACCAAAAGAGTTTTTCCTCTAAAGCCAATTACTTCTCATATTTGGCTCATAGTCCTCTCAAATTGACATCTGAGCTTTTTGTTAAATGTAACTAGAAATACATTCTGTAGAAAGTCCATCAACTCCACTAAAATCTATCCACTGAAATATTTCTGTTAAAGTTGAATCCTAAGATACCTTCCACTGTAAGAGTAGAATTATAGTTTTCTTCAGAACACCACTTTAGAAAAGAAAGAAAGAAAGAAAGAAAAAGGGTAAGAAGCACAGGAAAAAAAGAGGAGAAAGCAATACAAAAAAGGGAAGATCATTTTATATGAGGAAAGAATGACAAAAAAGAAGAATCGTCTGAAAAATACTTTTTTAAAAATATTAAAAAAAATATTAGGCATAACGCTATCATTTGAGTCCTGCCATATCACCACATGCAATAAATACAGGGTAAATTATGGCTACATGATATGTGTCATTGTCCTACTGCATCGAAAGAACACATCGCGGGGCTCCTGGGTGGCACGGTCCGTTAAGTGTCTGACTTCAGCTCAGGCCATGATCTTATAGTTCCTGGGTTCAAGCCCTATGTCGGGCTGTGTGCTGACAGCTCAGAGCCTGGAGCCTGCTTCGGTTTCTGTGTCTCCCGCTCTCTCTGCCCCTCCCCTGCTTGTGCTCTGTCTCTGTCTCTCAAAAACAAAGGTTTTTTTTTTTCTTTTTTTTTTAAAAGTGGTACTTACCTTCAAGGAATTAAGTACATACATGATTAATTCTGTTTTTATTCATCATTTCCCTAGAACTATAAACTGAATAGCGATATTCCATTTTAAAGACAAAAAAACTAACTTAAGTATAATTTGTTTAAAAATGGAAGGCAAATAGCATCGTGGTTATTTGTTTAAGCTCCAGAGTTAGACTCCCAAGGTTTGAAGTCCTGGTTCTAGCATTTAACTGGATACCTGGCCAGGGCCAAGTTACTTAACCTCTCCAAGCCTTGCTTTCTCTGGTCCAAAATGGATTTAATCTGAGTACCTAAAGGACAGGTTGGCTTTAGGGGTTAAGGGAGAGAAGGCATATACTGTAGCTACTACAGTGCATGTAATGTAACTAGAACTGAATAGATGTTAGCCATTAATACACTAGCAACAACAAAAATGGCCTGATAACGACAACCCAGGACTCTTGACTCCAAGGATATTTTTTTAGTCAGAACTGCTGCCTCTCTCATAAGACATTTTCTTTTCCAGAGTGAGAGAGAGGCAATTCAATGAAATAACGATACACTTTCTCTCCCACGGCTGTGCAATAGATACAGTATCTCATTCTAAAAAATGCAAGATGTTATTTTGTTTCATAAAACTTTCCAGAATAAAAATGCGACTACCATGTAACCATGCATTAAAATCTTATTATAATTATATATTAGGAAACGAACTGAAAGGCACAACGAGAACTCATAATTACTTTCAATTTCTCCATCGAGTCCCTGGAGAAGGTTTTACAAGCTGCATCAATTTCCTTTCCTATGACACCAAGAATGGATTCCTGTTCAGTCTCCAGGCAAAGAAGCTGATCCTTGAGCTGCAGTCTGGCCTCTTCCATTCTCCTTAAGTGCTCTTCTTCATTGCTTATATGCTTTTCCTAAAACATGGATAAGAATAAAACCAGAGTTATTAAGTAATGGCAAGAAACGCTTGTAATATCTGTAGAGCCAACTCAGAAGAGCGTGCAAGGAAACACATCTGACGCTCTCAGTCCCGTTACTTTACTAAAAACCATTTTGCCTACTCATCACCTGTGGTCAAGTTACAGAGGATTCAGAAGAAGGGCACTGAGGAAACTGGGTGAGCGGGCACCTGGCAAAGAAAACTGAAGTAATTCTGTAACCAAAAGAAAAAGAAGTTTAAGGAAATCCTTTACATTTTAGTAACAAAATGCCATTAACGGACCGGAGAGTAAAAGCTGATATCACTAGCGGAGCTTTCAGTAAATATTAGTAAAACCCTAGAAAAAGTAAAATATAAAATGAGATTGTTTGTTTCTTCATTTCAGAAAAAAAATATTTATTTTACTACCTTATCTCATCAAAACATAGAATTTAAAAAGTCTAAGTTTTCAAATACAGCCATACTGCGTAAATGCTTTGAGTCATGTAAATTTGATCGAAGCAAGATAGAGGTACTTTCCAAAGTAATCAATTTAATAAAAATAGGTTTCTAAGCATCCTTTAGGAGATTACAAAGACTTGGGGGCCCCCTCTAGACAAAGCAAGTCCCAATCATTATGGCTATACAATTTCATTACTAGAAAAATTCAAGTGGGGTTGCACACACCTGAAGGAAGGTCACAAAATCACTACAATGTCAATATAAACAGTGGCCCCAAAAGTCACAGTGGCTGGCCAGCTTTGCTTTCACTCATTACACAGTGACCTCATCATCTTTACCTACCCTGGCAAATACAACATAAGCAGGAAGATGATGTGGCCAAGAAACCCAGCTTGAAATTAAAAGAACAAAGAGATCCGCTCAAAGAAAAATCATCACAAAAGGAAAGAGCATTTTAGCAGAATCACACAATATTTCCTTTCAATTCAGATTACTTTTTAAAAATGAATGAAACCCTCTGCCCAGAAGAAGAGAGTCCTCGCACAGCCTGTTTTCTGTCCTTCTGTCCAGCCTCACCTCCCTCCTTTCCACTCTCTCCGACTGTAACTACTTGCAGCGTCCCGGACACACCTGCATACGTCTTCCCGCCCCCATCTGATGTGTACAACTCTGCTTGAAGCTACACTATGTGAAAATGGGGCTGGTAGCTCAGAGGCAGCATTTCGCCTGATGACTACATCCTCCCGGTCTGTATCTCAGCTTTGTGAACTTAGGGACTAGATTTTCTTTTCTTTTTGGTACTCTGAGAGGAGCCATCTAGAGGAAGATTAAGCTCACAAGAGACCAATGTACAAACTAGAAGCCACTCAATTAACTACATCAGTTTACGATGAGAACCACAACTGCCATACGATCAGAATGTTCGTGTCAGCATAACCAGTACACTTTCTCCCTGCAGACCTATCTGGATGGGAAGGCAAATTATAATCAGAACATTGCTTAATGAATAGGAAATTGGAGCAAGGGGAGTTTGCTTTATGAAACAATGTGTAAATGGTACCACGCTAATGGCAGGCTGGCATGTCCATCTACCTGCCACAGATACACAAACCACGAAGATGAGTGCTCCATTCTCCTGGGTGGTGTCTGGATGGAGACTGCTGAAGTACATCTCCCTAACTTTCTCCTTGGTTCACATTCAGTTTCTGCCCTCCTGCTATTCGGTTTCTCTCCCTCCTGATTGATAACGGCATCTCTTTAGATGCACTGATATCTCCACAGTCTTGCTCTCATCTAAGAGGCTTTCTGAAAAATTAACATGCAGGCTCCGAACATGTGATGACTTTCAAGCTGACTTACTACAAAGCAGCCTTACTGTCAAATCCCTGGGTGAGTCTATTTGCCTCTGTACTGTTGCTATGTACGGACCACCTAGACTTCCTATCCTTCCAAGCTTATCCTCCAAGACCTTGTCTCCTTTCTTTACTGATCACCCAAAGCAGAAAGTTCTCAGAGCATATTATGTATACCATAGTTTTTTAATAATGTATCAAGCTGTAATGTAATTGCTGTGTACAAGCCTCCCTCAGCAAACTGCTATTTTGGGGAGACAGCAAAATATGTTTATAATCATCTTTAAATGCCCCAACTTTGCTGAAGAAATGATTTAATATTTTTTGAAGACTCAGATTCTACACTGGAAAGATCATTTCATCAATTACCATGCAGACCTATAGGTACTCAGAGGCCCCTTTTATGCATTCCTAGACCTCCAGACCACTGCTATCTTCTCAATGGTGTGATAGTAATAAAGAAAATACTCTATCAGGGGCTACTGAGGCATTGGGAGGACAACTGTTGATATTCTAAACCCAGGCAATTTACGACAATATTCTAACTGTTTCTCCTTTTCTCATTTCCCTCAGAGCCGCCCTTTCTCCATCCACTAACACTCTTCCGTGCTCCCTACCACTTGACTCACCAATAAGACAGAACTACTTCTGTATTTTGACATTCCTGAAAATGTTGACATTGTCAGAAAAGGCTCCATAAATTCGATCTCTTTAGCAAAGACTGAAAACTTCATATCTTTCGTGAGATAGTCTGCATGCTATGTCCAACCTCCCTTGGAAGTAAAACTCACAAAACTAAGAACTCACGTGACTTTGAGATCGGTGAGTCCAATGACCTATTATTCTTTCAGGAATCCCCTCTCTGACATTTCTGACAAAGGGTCATCGAACCCCTATGTGACCTAGTTTCCAAGAATGGGATACTTGACAAAACTGCAACAACTTTCCATGAGTCTCAGTGCTGTACTCAAGAATCAAATAAATGAATCCTGTACCCTTACTAAGTTACTTGTGTTCCAGGTAAATCCATGCTCTTTTATTTAACTCGGTTTCAGGCACTCCACCATACTGGTTTTCTACCTGCAAGTCCTCCGAGACCTTAAATCTAAAAGTTAAGTGAGCTCTTGCATTCTATACTGAAGAAATTGTAATCTGATCTATTCACTCATTCAACAAATTTTTATGGAAGGCCTACTATGGTGAGATACTCTCCTGAGTACTAGGGACAGAATGAATAAGATAAGGCTCCTGTCCTCATATAGCCAACAAATAACTCCCTGAAATGTCATCCTTTTTGTTTTGCCTCATTCTTCTGGTTGGAGAATACCTATCTGAATACCAACTGTGGCACCCAGTGAATTAGCATTTTGTCCCAGTTTCAGGTTCAGAAATAGCTCTACGAATGGAACAAGCCTGGCTAATTCTGTCGGACAAGCAGGAAACCGGCTGACATTAATCCAATCATCCTCTGACTTGAGGGTATATGGATTTATAAGGGGAGATGATAATATTTAGGCACTGTTATGACTATTCCCTGGTTCTCTAATGAATACAGAAGCAGCAATAACTCTACAATAAGATTAACCAAAAGCTACCATGTATCTGCAGAACTAGAGGTAACACAAGGTATTTTAGAGACCATTTAGAAATATGGAAGAAAAAGGTGGTTTTGTGCTACAATGGATAGGGCACTGAACTTATAGAAATATGGAAGACATGGTGAGTCCAAATTTAATGTTTCAGCATGAACGGACACAAATGTTTGGGTCTTGGGAATATAAGGAGCTTCTCTGTGGGGGAGTGGGAGGATAGGGTTCAAGAGATAGAAACGGATGAAGCTAACTATATATAGTGTCTATACGAGCCAAAAAGAAAGATATCCTAGATCACGCCTGATTTTGAAAAGGAACCTTAGAGAAAAAACTCAATCTTTAGTTATACGAATGAGGAAACTGAAGTTCAGAAAGACTAAATAACCTGAGTCCCCTGGCTCCCTGACTAAGTACTCTCTATTAAATGCCAGGTAAGTTGATGGGCACCTCGGTGGCTCAGTCGGTTAAGCATCTGACTTCAACTCAGGTCATGATCTCATGGTTCCCGGATTTGAGCCCCACGTCGGGGTCTGTGCTGACAACTCAGAGCCTGGAACCTGCTTCGGATTCTATGTCCCCCTCTCTCTCTCTGCCCCTTCCTTGCTTGGCGCTCACTTCTTTCTCTCTCTCTCTTTTTCTGAAAGTAAACATTAAAAAAATGCCAAATAAGTTGAGTTCTTAAAATTGGAATTTAGAAAGCCAATGTGAAAAATTCAAGAAAGTTATCAGAAGGTTATGTAAGGACTAATATAGTCTTAAGGTAGAAAGAACACAAAAAATACTTCTGAAAAGACATTACCACAAATGAAATACATGACATATTTGAAAATTCAGAATAGACCACAAAAAAAAAAGAGGAAAAAAGAACACCATCAATATCAATAGCCTAAGCTTTTAGTAGCTATCCATCTATACTGGATATGTACCTGTGTACACATAAAATCGGCTCTTGGCAGATTTTACTAAAAAAAAATACACTAATCGCATACTAAGTAAGGTACAGTTCCACTGTCAAGATAGCAAAGATTTTATGAAGCTTCCATTTCAGGACAGGAAAGGATTACACTGTTAACATTTGTGTCTAAAGGAAGTAAAAATTACTACTGCTCACAATCTCATCAAACACACACACACACACACACACACACACACACACAATGTAGACTGGCTTGATCAATGGACCTATAATTCAAAGGACAAGAAATGCTTCTCTAATTATATATTTATGTTACAACATGCTCTTTACAACTCACAACATTCACCTTCCCAAAGGCTGTAAAGATTACAAGAAGACACAATCTTAATGGAAACAGAGCTTCAGTAAAACTAGAGCATGTCCAAAATGTTATATCTTTGGCAAAAATTTATGAGATTCCTTCGATGTCTTAAGAGTTCCGGAAAAGTCATTTTATTTCCAATATGATTGTTACATGACACGAAAATAGTTCTTCACACATCTTCGAAGAGAGATTTTAGCAAATAAAACACACTTACATGACTAAGTAAGTCATTAATTACAAAGTTAAAGCTATTCCTTCACTGGAAACTAAATTGAGTAAGCCAGTATGACAGTATTTCAGCCCCAGGGCTATCTTTAGTACATCAGCAATGGGTGGGGGAGAGATAGAATAAGAGGTAGAGAGAGATCAAATTATATTAAAGGCTAGAATTAAAGCTAACATAATGTAATTCAAAGTTATTGGAAGCATGGCACGTTGAAACTACAGACCAGTACATAGCACCTAAAAAGTTTTGAGAAAGAATATTTCTGTAACTCAAGATAACTGTTATGCCGAAGCCTTAAATTCAGGACACTGGCATTACAAGGCAAATTATGAAACTATCCTGAACAAAAATTGGATCTGTCTGGAGGCCATTTATCTAACTCTCTATAGAAAGCTCACATTACTTATGCCAACAGAGTTGACTCAGCTGCAAGGAAGTTACAATGAAATGCCAACCAAGGCAGAAACTTCAGCACCAAGATCTCTAAAAGAGGAGGATCTACTATGGATATTACAGGGTATCTGGAAACACTTTAATCTAGAAAATTACCATACTGCAGTTCAAACTGTCTTGCAAAACAGCAAGAAAATAAATAAACAAAACATTAAGTTCTGGCCACACCATAACTACTTTCTACAAACTATGTCCGAAAAATAGAAGATCTTTGTACGACGGTGCATTTCTTAAATTCAAAGTATGGCTATATATTAAACGTTTAGATTGGTATCAAAAAATAAGCAAAAAATAAAGCAACGCTTTCAAAACCCACAGTTCAGATCAGTTTTTAAAAGTCTCCATGGATCTAACCTGTGTATATCTTTTGTCCTCAGTGAACCCAACACTACTCAGGAATAAAGAGGACAAGGGAAGGTCATAAACTGAATTTTTCACTTGTTGTAGAAGTGCAATAACATGAACTTCCTTCCTCACCCACATGGATATTATAACAACAGACAACTCGAGCTGTTAGGAGTAACAGGAGTGCCTGCCTCTTCTCTATGCTCCCAAGGCACTTTATACAAGCTTCCTCTAGAGTTCTTACTACTTTGTGTGTCTTTTATGTCCGTCTTCCCACCAGTCTGTGAGTTCCTATTGGTTAGAGATCTTATTCTTTATTTAAACATCCCAGTACCCAGTGGTGTCTCACAGAGCAGTCAATCGATAAGTCTCTCTGAAACATGTATATTCTCTTACTTTCCATTCATCCTGTGAGCATTTTTTGTGTGTGTATTCTCTATGTGCCAAGCAGAATAGACCCTAACTGTACAATAATGGGAAAAAAAAAAAAAACACAACCTCTGAACTCAAGCAACTTCTTGTGTTTCTGTAAGGTTATTTTTGCAACAAATTAATTAGTAAACTCATTGAAGGCAATCATCTTGTCAATAACAGGTTACTGTAACCGTCAAGGCGAGATGATGTCACGAAAGTGAGAGCAGAAGTGATCAGATGCAGAGTAAGTTTTAAGGATAGAATCAGTAGGCTCTGCTGACAATTAAGTACGGACCATGTGTGAGAGAATGAGAGGATTCTTTATGTGTATTTAAAAAGTAAAAGAACACTGTAATTCCTACTAGAAGGTTGGTTTCCTAAAATAAAATTGCTCCTATTTTGTGGGTTAGATATACTCTTTCTTCTCCTCTGTAAGCAGATGCTTTACACGATTTCCTTCAAAGGAGAAGAAGTTACGATTAATAGTATACTAACAATAAGAACTGAAAGCATTAGTAAAAACAGTAGAGCTAACAGAAAAAAAAGTAAGGCATAATTAAAACACCGGATATATGATTTGATGCACATTAAAATTTAAGTATGAAAGATTTTCCAATCCATAGCCTAGTCTTAGGCAGGCGTAGGAAAGTTATCCATAAAACAGAAACTAAAAAAATGGAAATTCAAATTTAAACTTCTAACCCCACTTAAGGAAATTATTCTTGCCTCAGGGTTTTAGTATCTTTTTCTAGGAGAATATTGAGCAGTACAAAGATCACTGGCAGCATAATCAGAAAGGTGTCAGGATATGTATTGGATACATTCCTAGAAATTAATATTCAAAGTTGGAAACAAAAATACCACTAAAGGGTATTTTATGCATTCATTAAGTTTTAGGACCATTTTGCAATCATTACGTATTTCTCTTAAGTCAAATGCTGGGAAACAGAAATAACGTTAGTCATTTAAAATCAGCCACTTTTGATGCATTTCTATTTCTGAAACAAAATATGGACAAGGAAACAAACAACAAGAGTTTCAAATTATGCATTTGGAACGAACATTGTTTAATTTTCAAAAGAAAAAAAATGTATCATTCATCACCAGAGAAATGTTTATAAGCTTCGGTGTCTTTCAAAATCATCAGGATTTCTTCTTCTCTTTTTTTTTTTTTTTATTTCTTAAAAGGTGCTTAAGCATGCATTTATTCTTATGAAAGAATATGGGGGGAAAGTTTAAAAACAAATATCTAAATAATATAACTTATGTAAGCAATGCCTATCTCCTGTTTGTTTTTGTTCCTAAAATTTACAGAATATTACTTGTTCAACATTAAATGACAAAATGGATTGAGTCATTTTAAATTGTGATTTAAAAAAAAACTCAGTGAAAACAAATCTGGACATTCATTTTATGTTTCCTTTTAGGGTCTACCAAAGCAAGCAGCCTAGGCCTGCTTAACTTCCAACAAAGCACTGAACCAGATAATATACAACTCTTCCCCTTGGCTTTCCACACAACCATGTGTATTATTATTTAGCCGAATTCCTACACTATGGGTATCACTCACAATTTCAAAATGAAATGAAATCAAACTAGTAGTACAGAATTTTAAAAGATACTGTCCAACAAGACTACTTTCCTCTCAAGCCCTTGTAGTAATCAACTACTCAATGAATTAAAGATTAAATGACAGGCCTCTCAATCAAGTCCGAATCAGGAATGATAAAGAGGGAAACTCTGACTTCACTCATTACGTTTATTTAAAATGAACCTCCCTGATTGCAAATGGTTAGTAGAAAAGTCACTGCCAACAGAACAGAGTTTGAAAATGGCTTCTCCATACCTTTGTTCCATTTTGGAAAGGAGAAACCCAATGTACTTCTGTACAACCTTTACTTCCTGCCCCATCCTCTGCCACAGCTGCATGTGTAACTGCCCCCCACCGCAATCAATGAACAGTCATGTCACCCTTGCATTTTAAACTTGTTTTTTAAAATCTGGCATAGTATTTCATACATGGTAAGCACTCTTATGTTTCAGTCAATTCTCTGTAAAAGTCAAGGACTACTCTGGACTTAATGACTATAAGTGGTTCAATTAAAATCATTTTATAAATGATAAATACAAAATTTATAATTTTACTTTTAATTTGACCATCTTATTTTCATTGTTTTTTTTTTTAAGATGACAGCAATCTCATAGGAAATTACTCATAACATCTTAGTCAGGATTTATTTAGAGTATCTGGTTTAAATTTGCCTCCAAATTAATATGTGGTAGCTACAGCTTTATTCAACTTACACAATTTAAAATAGATGAGCACCAAAAAAAGAGTAAGTCTGCCTAAAAATGGCCTAAAGTATAAACATTAAAGTAAGTGAAAGAAGTCAACAGCTTATTTGCTTCTATTTCTTTTTGTACTGAAATGCGTGCGCGCGCGCACACACACACGCACTGAAATCAGAGAACTGTGCCTGCTACAATCAAAGAGTTTTTAGTAACAAAATATGGAATTGTAATTTTGCAAAGTAGGGAATATTTTCTAGAATAGGCATCTGACAATCATATTTTTCCACATCTGGAAAAGTAGCAATCCTTAACAGATGGTCAAATTAGAACTGAAACACAAAATTAAACAACACTGATTCATTTTTCCTTGCCACGGATATATTTTATGTCACAATATCAGGTTTTAATTTGATTTTTCTAACAAAATCACTGATGACTCCTTTTCCAAAATTGGTGTCAAGCTAAAAAAAATTAAACGAGTATATGGTAATCTGTTGAATATAATAACCCTAAATTTAAATTCAAAACTATGAGGTCAATGAAAAGACACAAATGTGAGTCATTTTACTGGCAGGAAATAAAGGGAAAAAATAAAAGGAATTCGTGCTCATAGCCTGATACCACCACAAACTATGCAATGTTGGGCAAGTCACTATATTATACTCTCAACCTCAGTCTCCACCATCTGTAAAAATGGGCATCATAATTACATTTGCAAATGAGAATTGTAATTACCATTTTTCAAAGATCCACATTTTGTATAAGAAAACCATCTCCTAAGTGTTTTTATCCACTATAATCATAGCTTTAAAATATGTTGCTAGGTGTCACTTCACAACTTGAATAAAACATTTCATGAGAAGGAACAAAAATACATTTCTATGTGTCCTGCTCTACTCAACAACTCAGGTTCCTATGAACTGCCTTGGATGCCACACAATCTGTGGCCTTAAGGTGCTCCTGTTTCATCAAGGTTTCTCATTTCCTGAAAGAATAACATAAAAAAAAGTCCTCTAGAGAGAATTCAGTGTACTACAGAAATAAGCAAGAATTCTATGAGATAGCTAAACATCCCAAATAACCTATGTAATGGGAGGAGAATGGGGGTGGGGGTTGGTATTAAGTCTCTTTTATACTTTAGAATTACACTGACGCCAAATGTTTTGGGAAATACCAGCTCTGCACAATATTCCAGTGTGATCTTGTAAATTTGAGACCATGCTTATTAAAAACAAAATCTAGCACACAGATAATTTCTATGGGGCAGAAAAATAGAAACTACTGAAACATCTTCCAACGTTGTCATAGCTTGCTATAATCACAAGGTATGTGTACCCATGTGACAGCATCTCCAGTAACAGAGGAAGTTCTACATGTGGTTGTGATTAGGGGTGGATTAAAGGAGAAAAGCAAAATGAAGAGAGTAAATACCTTTCTCCTCCAGGTTTGAAAATCTAGTAGCAAGAACCATATTTGCATGATTCTGCTTAGAATTAAATCAGTAAAGTGCAACAGAAGAAAAACCGAAGCTTGATGGAGGAAGTTGGGTAGGAAATGGGCTAGATGGGTGATGGGCATTAAGGAGGGCACTTGTGATGAACACTGAATGTTGTATCTAAGTGACAAATCATTGAATTCTACTCCTGAAACTAATATTGCACTATGTTGACTAAAATTTAAATTAAAAAAAACAAACAAAACAAAAAAGGAATTAAATCGGTAAAAAACACAAATGAAATATCCAAATATGGAAAGCATTAGATCATTTGGATAGAAATCACTTGATCTATAATTTTAAAATAGAAAAAAATACAGTAATATAATCAACAACAAAAGAATATCACGTTCACCAGATGAAATACTGGGCATTAAATAAATTTGATTTTGAAAAGTGTTCAATAACATGCAAATTCAAACCATGAAGCTGTGAATGGCAGATGACCCCAAATGGGATCTGAGGATCTGTGTGTGTAGAAAAGAACCCTGAAAAGAATTTCACCAAAAACTGAACGTAGGAAAGTTAGGTCGTGAGATTATAGGTGACTTTTTAAACCTTCCCTATAAAGTACTCTGCATTTTCCACATGAAATTTTGTTGTATAATTTTTAAATTTTTTTAATTAAAAATTTTTTTAATATTTCTTTTTGAGAGAGAGAGAGCTCGCGCGCGCGCGCGCACAAGTGGGGGAGGGGCGGAGAAAGAGGAAGACACAGAATCCGAAACAGGCTCCAAGCTCTGAGCTGTCAGCACAGAGCCTGATGTAGGGCTTGTACTCACAAACCATGAGATCCTGACCTGAGCCGAAGTCAGGCACTTAACCAACGGAGCCACCCAGGAACCCCTGTTTTATAATTTTTAAATCTTCCCTTATAAAGAACAATATATTTTCTAAATCTATAATTTCAGAATTTATAAAAATGAATATACTCAATTAAGTAATTCTTTCCCTAATTCTTGAAAATTAATGTCTTCATTAGGTCTGCATTGGACATAGGAAAACAATCTTGGAACATTACTAACATTTTTAATACCAGTTTTTCATTGCTTATATGTCTGCATAAAATATTTTATATATTTTTCCATAAAACAGGCATTCTTCTAAAACATAACGTTCAAGATAATACACAATAGTATAAACAGAATAATCTACACAATAATATTCTCTTAATTTTTTAGACAGCTATGTCTAAAATATTATTTAAATATCATGTAAAAACAATGTTTAATACTACACTATAAAATTACTTGAAAAGCTCCATAAAGATGACCATTAATAATCATTAATAAATTTAAAAATTATTAAAATTTAATAATTTTTTAAGTTGGATCAGATATAGGTCTATATAGATAAAACATTTAAAATCTTCACTGTATAAACTTTGATGTTGACCTGCTAAGCAAAAATGGCTTCATTATACATGAACTCTTTTGATGATTTAGATTTCGGTGAAACTAATAAAAATAGATTTCTGATAAAACAAACAGCATTATGAGTTTCCAGGTAAATGCCAGAAGAATAAAAAGATTAATATTAATAAGATCGTTTTAGAACAAAAAAAGAAATCAAATACTTTCCTTTAAAATTTTAAGCAAAAGGAATAATAAATTTCAATGATGCTATAGATGGGGTAAAAGTTCTATCTCTAACATTTCATGAGAGCTTTTTCCCTGGTAAGAAACTCATAATAAAGTTTTAAATGCGTATGTGAAACTTCTGTGGGTTGCATAATACTTGTTTTCTTTGTCATGTAAAATTGAAAAATAACGTTTGATGTTAAAGCAAAATCAGATGTTGGGGGGGAAAATGCATTTTATTACCACATATCGCCACTGAATGCACTAGGAAAATATGCTAAAGTTAGTTATTCTGTGCATAGATACTAACAGTAATCTTCTCCCGATCGCCTGATTAAGGCTGCTGATGTTATGCTTTATACGAATTTTGATGCAATTTTAACATTTCTTAGCTTACCAAGTAAGAACAGGACAAGGAACAAAGGCCTAAAGTATGAGGTCAAAATAGGAGCAAGTCATTTAAAAAAGAGGGAAGGGAGTTGCACCAAGGTGGCTCAGTAGGCTAAGTGGCTGACTTGGGCTCAGGTCATGATCTTGGGTTTCAGAGCTCGAGCCCCACATCAGGCTCTCTAATGTCAGTGTGAAGCCAGCTTCAGATCCTCTGTCCCCCTCTCTTTCTTCACACTTGCTCACTCTCTCTCAAAAATAAACACTTAAAAAAAAAAAAGAGGGGAAGTGTGTATTAGTGTCATAAGATAGGCATGCAAGAATAATGCTGTTAGGCAAACAAGAAAGGCTTCCCCTTTGATTACAGCAAAACCACATTTGAAACCCCTTCAATCCATAAAGTCCCATTTATCAAGTTCACTGCAGTGCTCACACAGTAATCTTTGGGCTACAAGTCACAGTGCTTTTTTTTTTCACTGAAAATGTATTTTCATCTTGTTTTCTTGTTTTTACTTTTTGCAGTCTGACCACAACACACACACACACACACACACACACACACCCCGTATATATACACCCATAGGTTATCCATATTTTTTATCTATATGTTACATATATGTGTAAGCATGTATATGTGTATACATACAAACCTCTTTACTCACAATTTATTTATAAATTACCTATCGTGTATCAGGCTCTATGCCTGATGTTGGAGATGGAAAAACAATCAAGATTTGGTTCCTGTCCTTAAATAGAAAACATAATTATAAAACTGCTCACTTGTTTGGTTTGCTTAACACACGGGCCTTCAATATCACTTGCTGATAGAACTGCCGGCTCTTTTCAGGAGGGAGCCTCCTTTTGGGGCCGTCTGTCTCAAGTAACTCCAACACAGTCTGGTTCTAAACTTCCAATCTGCACGGTTCTGCAATAATTCTTACTCCCAGTTCCCTGGCCCCTCACTGCCTAACACATCATTAGACTAACCACAGGCAGTCAATCAATACTTGCTGATTGGCTGATTGCTTGCATGAACCACTAATCAGCAATATCCGGAAAAACAACAATAACCAAATAATGGCATCTACTAATTGATAGCTTATTAGATATCACTTACTCTGCCAAGCACTTTATATACATTTTCACATTTAATTCTATCTGTTGAAAGATGACAAAACTGAGGCTTTGAGTTTTAAGCAACTTGCCTAAAGCCGTACAACTAGAAAATGATTTAACACTCAACGTTCTGCCCATAGCCACTAATATATTACCACCTCTCGAAGAGAAGAGCCCTATCTATAGATGGCTTGACTCAAACAAAAAATTTTTTTAACTTATTTATTTTGAGGTGGGGGTCAGAGAGACAGGGAGAGAGAGAATTCCAAGCAGGCTCTACACTGTCAGTGCAGAGCCTAATGCGGGGGCTTGAACTTACAAACTATGAGACCATGACCTGAGCCGAAAACAAGAATGAGACACTCAAAATGACTGAGCCACCCAGGCACCCCAACCTAACAAAATTCTGATTCACATGTAGCCATATACTAAGCCACGAGTCAACATAAACAGCTGAGTCAATCGAAAGCATACAGTCACGCACACAAAAAGGATATTAAACAAATGCAAGCATATAAGCTATACAGATTTATGTAGGTGTGTTTAAGACTATTGTATCTTTAAGACTATTCACCAGTTTAGACTCCAGGATCTCTTCTCTCTGCATTAGTACCCATTGTCGAGACTCAACCACACCGGTTTAACAACTGAAAGAGATTTTGTTTCTCACAATTCAGCCATGAGAATTGCACTGCAGACCTGCATCTTCTCTACATCCGGTCCTGCCCCCCAGCACAAGGCCTGCCACACACTGGATGCTCAACACATAGCAATGGAACGCAGTCATTAGCTCCTGAACCTCTGTCCTAAGGTGAATGGTCCACTTACCTGAATGCCTGAGTATACACATACATCCAGAGCATCACAAAGAGATCAGGGAGGAAATATTTACGCAGGACAAGATAAACTTACATTCCAACATATGAAATTTGAACTGCTATTTCTTAAATGTAAATACGTAAATATAAAACATGTTAACACCATATTCTGACTAGAATTTTAATTACGGAAAAGTTGGAAATTTTCGCATTATCTCCACAGCAACTACACCCTGGCAAGAGATACGGTAAATATGTGTGAACACTGGATGCACTAAAAACAAAACATGACATAAGAACTAAACTGCAGCGGTTGTCAAGATTGTAGGCCTAAATTTAGCAACTTAATTTAGCACATTGAATCATAAACGCCTAATTTATATCTTACTTCCTTGATGTTAACAATTACTAGAAAGGTAAAAATATATATGTGTGGGGATATATATTATACATCTAATATATAATACAGTGAATTTTGCAAACTACAGAAAAGAGGAAAAGATGAGTAAAGCAGGTTCATCCTGGAGGTTTATGAAGCATTTTATGATACCCTACCCAGTGGTAGCACCTTGCTCACAGACGCTAGTAACCCTTATCAGGTACAGGATTCATTTGGCCCAGTTTATGCTGTCTTCTACTATCAGTATTTCAATGATCTTTATTTACATGTGACTTCTATCACACTCAACTGCAAATCTTTTTTGGAAGCTGGTGGATGAAAAATATTTTGTCTTCTATTTTTAGTTGATTTGTGCCACAAAAGCAGTGACTCTCTAAAAGTCCCTTGTAGTCTACCCGACTCCTGATCCACAGCAGATATTCAAAATAAATTCACACGTCTACTGGAAGGAAAGTAGCAAGCCTGCTAGGGACGTTCCAAGGGTACCGACCCTCTTAAACTTCCATCTCTACAACTGCAAAAATGAGAATAGTATCTATTTCATAAAATTACCATGAGCATTAAAAGTGTCTAGCATACAGCACACATTTAACTATTAGAGGTTTTATTTGGAGCCTCAGTTTCCTCATAGGTTAAAAGGGATCAATAAAATCTAACCCAGAGTTGTGAGAACTGACTAAGCACACATATGTAAATAAATTGGCATAAGTGCCTGACATGCAGTACGTTGTCAATAAACCACAATTCCTTTCTTTGCTACCTTGCCTCTAAACTATTTTAAGATCCAGAAGAAACTTAAACATCAAATGTAGTAGAATGTCAAGACTTTGGTTCAAAGAACAAAAATCCATCATTTTAATAAACATTTTTTTCTGGCACCCATACAACTTTCCTATGAAAGACTACAATTAGCTTTATTAACACATAAAACATATCTTAAGAAGAAATACTAGAAGAAATTTGAATACATCTTTAATATGGGCATTCGTTCATATTTTTACCTTTTCTTCTAGCTGGTCCTTCAAACTCTGATATTTTAGCTTCAGTTTTTTGTTCTCCTGTTCATTCTGGGTTAATTCCTCTGTCAGCCTGTCACACTGTGATTTCAACCTCTCTAGCTGACAACGATGGACTTTAGCCGTATTCTTATCTTCTACGCTTTCTGCCTGAAAAAAGGAGAAGAAAAGAGAAAGTCCACTGGCCACAGCCAAATTGTACACCAAAATATTATGCATTTTATCAGTGGGCAAAAACTTCAAGATTTTGCTCTACACAGCTGTATGGAACATACACACAAAGGAAATGCCCTTTGCATTTATTCAATCCCTCCTCAGTGCTAGAAGAACACTCCCTCAGAGAAAGGTACCGACTAGGTACGGAGATAATGAATATGAAGAGTAGAGGTGTGAGATGCAGCCGTCCATTCCACAACAATGAATGAGGAATGTTAATAAAGGCGGAAGCAGATACCGTGCCAGCCCAGGGAGGGGACACCAACTCTGCTGAGGGGTTATGACAGAAGTGTCCCGAAAAGAAAATACTACGACACAGTACTAATCAGTTTCTTCACCTATAATCTGGGGTTTTGCGAAAGAATTATGTATTTTCAGTACCACAAAATTACCGATACCACCCTTTGAGATTAAAAGGATTGTGAATCGTAGCAGCCAACAAACTACAAATAATTTAACATGAAAAGGAGTTTGCCAGTGATCATTTCAGTACCAACAGCATAAGAAAAGTAGCTGGTATTTGACCAGAATCAAGTTTAATAAAAAATGAGGAATAATCTATTCCATGTATGAGATTCAATAAAGATTTGCCAGGCACGTGAAAGAAATATTATTTAAAATAAATGAACTTTAAAATAACAATAATGTCAACACTTACTATACGTCAGGCACTGCACTGCTCTCAGACCTCTCTGCATAGTTTTCCCTCATCTGGTCCTCACGGCAACCCGACCAGGGAGGTACTACCTCTACTGCCTCCTTTTTTGAAGCTGATGCCCAGAGACACACATAACTTGGCCCAGGATATGTAATGAGTAACTGTAGAGCCAGGATTTGAACCCAGGAGTTTTCTCTAAAGTCCATGCTTTCAACTACTCTGCCGCACTGCCTTTAGAAAGGTACATTCATCATTTTTAAAAATCAGCTGGGTACACTTGTCAATGTTAACTGGTCACACCTACCAGTTGCCAACAGCTTATAAGCAACTACCTACGATCTGCTGAAAATAATATTAATGCCTAAAATACACGTTTCTTTTCTTTTTATGAGTGTATTATACGTGTGTAATCAGGTATGTAGGAATTCGATCATTGGCATCAATTTCCTGAAAGGAAGTTTCGTCAGCTTTCAACAAAATCTATATTACATTCACCTCACAAAATTCACCTAAGACTGGATGCCATTTTAAATTAACAAAAGAATTGATTTTTAATGAGGAATCCTGTTTTCACAACCCAAAAATAAAACTACAAAATAAAGTCTCTCATCAGGAAAATTGTTCAATTATGATTTTAAGTTTCAATAGAACACTTTGCCTTTTCTTTATGATTAATGAAACTCTCAGGTATACAAGGTTCCCCCTAAAGCCCAGGGCAAGCTGGAGCTGGCTCAGGGAGTCGTGAGAACCAGCTGTGCCCATCTCTTCCCAACACTGTCCCTCTCCGGTAATATTTTCTTTCATAGCTTGAAATCAAATGATGTATTTATACAACACTAAAGCGAGCAAACCCTGTAAATCAGAGTTTTCCCCTGTACCCTCTGAGAGCCTATTTTAAAATATTTACCAGCACACTAATCTCTAGATTTGACAACCTACTTCTTGTTGTGGTTTTATTATTACATTTACGCGTCACTCTAAGGTTTACAAAGTGATGTCATACTCACAAAAAAAACAAAACAAAAATGTGATAACGACATTACTAGTCCCATTTTACTGATGAACTGCAAAAAGGTGGAGTAACCTGACCAAGGTCAAAAAGCCAGCAAGTAACAAAAGTAAAGAGTTCAAACCTTTGGTGTTTTGATTCCAAAAAAAGGCTCTACCAAAATTTTTATTGAAATCATAATGAGGTGATATAACCCAATATCCTTCAAATACTTCAAATGAAGAATATTTCATTAAAATAGTTTACATTTAAATTTAAAAAACGCATAAGAAGGATAGTTCTAGATGGGGAAAATATATAATTTGTGCAGAGAAAAATATGGGTAACGTACCAGCATCTATTAGACTCAGAAAAAGTAATAAAGGCGAAGTCAAAAGACAAAGAAATATAACATTTATAGAGCTACTTGTCGAAAGTCCTCCTGTACATAATTCAGTATACTAAATCACCTATGATGACCATAGAATTATGTTAATGAAATAGCAGGAAGCAGGGGTTGTTCCTGATGGGCAACTCATTCCCTTTAAAATGAAAGTGCCGGGGGGTGCCTGGGTGGCTCGGTTTGTTAAGTGCAGGACTCTTGATTTTGGCTCAGGTCATGATCTCATGGTTCCTGGGATCTAGCCCTGTGTGGAGCTCTGTGCTGACAGCCCAGAGTCTGCTTGGGATATTCTTTCTCTCTCTCTCAAAATAAGTAAGCATTAAACAAATTAAAATAAAATAAATTAAAAATAAAATAAAAAGTGCTGGCCTCTCACAATCTCTGGTTCTCCTTTTAAGCTCCCATGCTGCTTTCGTACCACATTAAAGAGATGTTGCGACACCCCTCCTATATCTGTTTTTCAAATTAAAAAATGCCTAAAAATTTCAGAATATCTACAGCATATTTCTAAATTATATATTCTTTACATACAGGTAATTTCTTACAGCTTTCTGTCATCTCACCACACATGAACACAAAGCACTTCATAAAGAAAAGATGTGGAAAGCCACCCAGCCTCCTGTTGAATATTATCCACTCTGTTTTGATCTAACCCCGTCATAATTCATCAGGGACCTTCTCCACCATTTGTCTCACAAATGGAATGAACAAGTTCCTCTTTTAACCTATCTGCCACATTTGACACTCTTGACTATACCTTTCCTGAAATGTCCTGCCTAGGTTTCCAAGATACCATTCTCCTCTCATTCCTTCCTGTCTCTCATAAAATCCTTTTTTCTTATTTGCTAGAACCTCTTTCTCAGTACTTGCCTTACAGATTGGTGTTCCAGAGTCTCATTCTCTTTTCTCCCTATATGCTCTCATTCAAATCCCATGATTTCAACTACCACCAATGGGTTACTGGATACCAAGTGTTTAACTTTAATCTCAGTTTCCTCCTTAAAGTCTAACCCATTATGCATTAAAAACTATTCTACCTAGACTTTCGTAGTTAGGCTTCAGGTTCTTTCCACCTTTCAACATGCTACAGAACTGGATTTGCCACTGTTCTCTTCAAATCTGTTCTGTCTGCATTATCTACCTTGACAACCTCATTATCCACCTAGTCACCCAACTCTATACCCAGTCATCATCGATTCTAAACCTATTCCAGTACAGCAGTGTAGTTAAGAACACAGGCACTTGACCACCTAGGTTCAAACCCTGTCTCCACTACTTTCCAGCTGTAAGACCTTGAGCAATTAACTTCCTATGTCTCAATTTCCTCATTAGAGAAAAAATACCAAATAATCTGCGGGAATGATGTGAGTATTAAATGGTTAACACATGTAAGTTTCTTATAGTCATGACTGGCACAAACTGAGTGCTAAAAAAAAAAAAGTCTGCTGGTATTATTATTGTCAAGAGCCAATCAATCAACATATGACACATATTGTATTTTCTTTAAGATTAGCTCTTCTACATAACTCTGACTCTACTTTTATGTCCTCATCAACTCCGACAGACTATTATGCCATACTTCATCAATATTAAGACATATTTTCTCATATTTTACCATCTTTATCTTGGGAGATAGTTGTCTTGCAGCTGATAGTATGTTTGTATTTTTTTTCCTTAGTAGATACAATGATGCATCTGACAACTGATGGTGTCTTAAGTTCAACGAAATACAGTAAAGCCCTCTTACCTATTCTTCCAGCCTCCATTCTGCTCTGCCCACCCCAATGAACCCCAAATCCACTATTGCCAGTAGGCTATATGGAATTGGGGAAGAATTCATAAAATAGCTGAAAACATTTGACAAATGTCAGATATTTCATTATAATTTCATCTTTCGTCATAAGCACTATGGCAGTTGTACTTCAAGGAATTTTGAAAAAAATTATAATTAACCTTTGAAGACTTATCCGTTTATTCACTATTCAACAGATATCTACAATGTTCCAGGAACTGTTCTAGGCACTGAAGACACAGCTGTAAACAAAATAGACTCAAACCTCATGGACTTTTCTAAGAGGGAGAATAAAAAATAAATAATACGGAATCTATATCATGTGATGACAAGTACTATGAAAACAACTAAAGTGGGAAGGAGAGATAGATTTATCACACTCCTGACAGTCATGTTATGAAATAACTCCCCTGCATGGGGATAATGCTGATACCTTTAGACCCTAGAAACATCTCTCCAAGTGCAAGATCTTAATTAAGCATTATCCATGCAACTTTGATTTGGAAAAGAAGGAGTAAATCTCAAAAGCCTTGGGTTTACACAGCTCATAAGCTGATCCACTTTAGTTACCATACTAATAAGGACTGTTGTTATAGCTTCTATGGCCTTGACAAGTCTTTGCCTTGCATATTTGGGGAGGTCACAAACGTTGAATGAGGGCATGTTTCAGGTCCACGACTTACTGCCACCTCTGCCTTTCCTGAACTCCCAAAATAGCTACATGTTCTTTTTAAAGGGTTTCAGTGCTCAGAAATAGGTGCTCCCAGGTGGCTGCGATAACTCATTTCAACCTGGCTGAACAGGCACGAACAAGCCTCTTTACTGTTAGTTTTATCTTCCCTTCAGTGCTTAGGAATACAGAATGATCTCTAAAAGTTTACGCTTTATTAACTTCATGAGCCACCAGAAAGATTCCTTCAGTATCATCAGGATAATTCAGCGCAGGTACCTTCAGTGTCCTAATATGATTCTCAGCCTCACTCTTTTCTTTCTTGAAGTGCTTCATCAGCTCCTGGATGTTCTGCTCGTGTTTAGTTTTCACACTCTGCAATGACGATGTGAGATCTTCCAGCTCCCTCTGGTGAACATCTCGTTCTAGCTTTAACTGTGTAACGATTGTCGCTGTTTCCTCGTCTCTGGATTTCGCCTGTGTCTTGAGGTCAGCAAGGTTCTTAAGCACCTCTTTCCTGGCTTTCTGTTCCTCAGCCAGCTTATTAGCAAGATCGGCCCGGATGGCACTCAAGTCCTTGACAGCCTCTTGCATCTCGAGAAGTTGAGCTTTGTCCTTGGCCTGGCTCTTCTTTAGCTCTGCGATTTCTGCTTCCAGGTGAGCTTTCTCAACTTTCATCTGGCTTTGAACCTTACTCTGTTTCTTCAATTCACTTTCTAGACTATGGATAGTGTCCAGGGAATCCTTGACTTCTAGTTCAAGGTCAGCTTGACGAGCCTTAAGATCACTTAGCTTCTGCTCCTTCCGGTGAAGCTCCTCCTCTTGGAGGGCACGCTTGGTTAAGACGTCGTTCAATTCCTTTCGAAGATTCTCTATCTGTTGTAACGCTGAATAAAGCTGGCTTTTCAATTCATCCTTTTCTTTTAGAATCTATCAGGTTAAAAAAAAATTCACTGTAAAGGTCATCATAGGGACTGTCAGAAAATAAAGTTTAATACACACAGAGAAGAAAAATTCATAAAGTAATACTTTTTTATTTTTCCATTTTTTTAATGAAAAATAATTTTTAAGCTAGAAAAAGAAAAATACAGTTACCCTGAAGTAGCACCACATTGAAATATATGTTTCCGATTTTCATCACCAACAAAGGTCAGTACTTGATCATAAATAATTATTTAAATGCAGGATAAAATTTAGCAAAAGAATGGAGAAAGAAAAAGATTCCTCTTATAATTTACCAGAGGTTGAAATAATATAATGTTAATTAAAATAACAATTCTTTGTATTTCAATTGCACGGTTTTGTTTTGTTTTTTCAATTGCATGCTTTTAAAAAGAAGAAACCTCAAAAAAGATATGGAAGATAATACAGGTAAGGATGAAGATACAATCTAAAAAAGCCATCAACCGTCATTAACAAAGTCTGTAGTGACAAGAAATACACCAGTTGTAACTGGGAGTCTTGAGTCCCAAAAAGACAGATAAGATTAAGATTAGGAGATGTTGGGAAGGGACTCAAGAGAAAAGTCAAGGGACCAGAAGTGCACCACCCTCTGCCAGCCTCTCTGCAGGGTTGGGGTTGACACTGAGGGATGGAGGCCAAGAACTAACCCTCTCATCCTCACCAGCCACCAATGCAATGAAAAAGCCGGCAGCTATGGAAGCTGAAATCATTTCACCACCACACCCCACCCCCTGCCCCCTACATTGGCACCAAGAACAATCTCTGTCCCTACTTATGGATGCATGCCACAGCTTGACCACAGGAAAAAAAAATTAAGATTTTTCATTTCAGTATTAGAAATAATAGTAAAAATGCAAATACTTACAAGGCAGTTTTATTATACTTTATATTTTATATTTCAGTATGAAACAATTCGTGATAAATTGCAATGAGTCAATCACTCCTAAAAAATAGTTTCCTCAAATCCCTGTCAGTTTTAGCAAGGAGAAACACCATGAAGCTAGCATGAGAAATAATAAAAGGAAGTGGTTAAGCAGTTGGGCTCTGACCAGAAAGAACTGAATATCATTCTCAGTCCAGCCATAAGTCATTCTTGGGCCTTAAGGAAATTATTTATCTTTATAAAGATAATAACACCTATAGCATAGGGTTGTGATGAAGACCAGTAGAAAAGAGTTTGGTTGGGGAGAAGATTCAAGTTCAAGGAGAATCCAGGATTTCAAGGAGGTATTCGTTCAAGATAGTGATCAAATCTGTGAAGAAGAGGTATAACTGATAAAGCAATGTCCCTGGATTGAAAAGACTCAGGATCACAGAGGAAAGAATTCACTTTGAAAGGCAGGGAAAAATGGCTAGAACTACAGGGTCTAAGGGTAGGTGTATCATTTTTCTATTGCAGTATAACAAATTAAACAAATTTGGTGGCTAAAAACAATACCCTTTTATTATCTCCCTGTTTCCATAGATCCTAAGTCCAGGAGAGGTACTATGCCCAGAGTCTCCTAAGCTAAAATCAAGGTGTCAGCTGGCCTGGGCTCTTACTTGGAGGCTTTGGGGGAGATTTCACTTTCAAGTTCATCCATGTTCTTGGAAGAATTTAGTTCCATGCTCTTACCATGTTGGTCCTTGTTTTCTTGCTAGCTTTAGGCCACGGGTTGCTCTGAGCTTCTAAGGCTACATACACTGCTTGGCTCATGGACTCCTCAGACTGTAGGCAGTGACACCACAATGAATCATTCTCTTGTTTCAAATCCTTGGACCTCCCCTTCTCGCAACAGCCAGAAAAATTTCTATGCTCTTAAGGACTCCTGTGATTAGATCAGGCCCCAGATAATCTCCTTATCTTCAGGCCAACTGTGCCATATAACATGATCATGACAGTGACAGCTCATCATGTTCACAGGCTCCAGAAATTAGGGTAAGTCGTCTCTGGGAGATCACTCTACTCACCATACCAGAGAAGACAGAAATGGACAGAATCAAGTCTTGGCTCTAAGGACATGCAGGAGGGGTCTGAGAACAAGGAGAGGTGGCTTCGAGACAGTGATTAAAGTTTGGACCACATAACATAGGCCCCTGGCCATAAGTTAAGAGACTTCCATGCAACCCTGACAATAAAAATTATATTTTCAAGATGAAGCTCTAGCAGGTAAAACGTCTTGGAATGCAAAATACTACAATGTCTTCCTGAAGTTGGTTTAAACGGCAAAGGTATTTATTCTTCTCACATAACAGGAACACCAGAGGTAGAACAGTTCAAGAGGAGGCCTTCAAAACTCAGGCTCTGCCTCTCCACAATTCTCCAGGCTTTGCCCTCTGCTTCAGTGTTCCAAGCATCACATCACATGACAATGGGTGGCAGCCTTAGAGTGGACAGTCACAGACCACATTGGTCAAGTTTGTAATTTCTTTGCCAATATAGTTACTAAAAACTAAGTAAGTTCTATTTGCTTTTTGTTAATTGCTTGGCTAGTACCCGCAGCCCAAGTTTTTGTCTAGACATGGTCTTTGAGTCTGAAAATGACAGTGTCTCAACTGCTAGCTACCTCAATATTCTGGACATTCCCAGGGGCCCTCAGTTGAATAGGCTTTATCTCAAGGGAATTCAAAACAATGGACTTGGATCCCCTTTGTCTGGCCAGAAATGCTTAAGGAGAAACGCTTGAAAGGGGCCTGAAAAATCAGGCTTGTTTTTTACCCCATTTTTATTTCTGCTAAGTTTCCTACCTCCCTCTCTTGCTGGGACTAATTCCGGCAAGGATAGATCATTTGGCTCTTTCGATGCTAAAAAACTCCAAATTACAGACTCCGTATATTTGGACTATAAAATGCAGATTTTCAATCTCTCTACCCCAAAAATCTTGCTATCTGCTTTTATGATTTATTTTTCTCTGCTTTTAGACAGGCAGGCTTCAACCTACACTTGTTTTTCTCTTGTGTGCCTCTTCTGAAGGCTGCAGTAAGTTCACAACACACACCAGCAATCTCAAGTTTGCATACTGGTCATTTAATACCCTGCTCTGAGGCACAGCATCACTCACCCAACATATGATTTCTGATGGTTCAACTAGCTACTTCCAATAGCACAGTTTGCCAACTTTCCCTTTAGAAAGGCAGGGTCCTGCTGTACCCACTTTATTCCCAACTTAGTCAATCCTACATTTTAGGCTCTTTTCCTTAAAGCTCCTGACTCCTAGAATTGATGTTTCATGTCAGTTTGAATATCTTCTGCTGACAGTACAGAAAAACTCCAGTTCAGGTTGACTCAAACTACAAGGTAATTTAATACCATTCCATGCAGAACTGCTCCAGACACGGTGTCAAAGTTCAGGTCCACCTCTCTGAATTTCTCTTGACAATACCTTCCCGTGTGTGAGACTTCATTCTCAGGGCTACGGCAAGACAACCAGCTTCAGCCACTGCAGGCGTCACAGCCAAACACAATAAAACCAGAGAAGGAAAAGATCTCTCTTAGGTATCTTCTTCAGGAGTGAGGATATGTTTACGAGAAGCTCCCCCAAAAGATTTCATAACTCATTCTTCATTGATCAGAACTGGGTTGTGTGCTTGGTAACTGGCCTACGGCACTTTTTGAATGAAACAGATTGGGGCTGGGGGAGATGGGGATGATCAAGACCACTACAGGAGCCAACAGACATTTCTGTGTAAATTTCTGCAGGAGCAGAAATGGAAAAAGTACAGAGTTGGCTTGATTCCAGATTGAAGATCAGTAAGATGTGTGAGGTAGACGGAGAAATTGAAGATACTGATGAGCAAGTCATCTGAGCAGCTTTTCACGAAGTCCAGTTGACAGGAAAAAATAGATTCCAGGAAATGGCTGGTCAACCAGAGGAATGTGGAAAGATCGAAATCAGATGTTAATGGTTAAAAAAGGAAAAGGGAATAAAAGAAATGTGTAAGATCAGAGACTGAAATTTTGGAACTAAAGATATGAACATAGAGAAATTACAGATGAGGACAAATATTAGCCACAGAAATTAGCTGCTGAGTGACTCGAAGTGAAGTTTAAGGACACAGAGTTCAATGGGTTGCCGACTGAACTTTGGAAATCACCAAAGATGATGACAAGAATCACATGTAATGAAACAGGTTGAGGGGAAGCCAGGTGCAAAAATCCTTGAGAAATGTGGAGGCGTAATGGAAAACAAACAGCAGTCAGGAACAATGAGAAGAGAACGTTCTAACCAAGCAAACCCTGCTTCCAAAGAAGAAAAGCTATAAGAGAAGATGATGAAGGAAGGATTGAAAATGGCTGTATGAAGCCAGAAGAATGATACTGTCTGGACCCCTCATAACAACAAGAACCAACTCCTTAAAAGCCTGACCATAAAGGACACACGAGTTTTGTTTGTTTGAATTAACTAAAAGGTAGAAGAAATTTTTGAAAGGAAAAAAAAAAAGTTATTTTCTGCATATGAGGATACATGCAGACAGACTGCTGGATTATTCTAATACATCAGCCCATTAACCTTTCCAAAATTGCATATGATAGAGCTGGTACACATTTAAAATGTACTTTAGCACTGATCCTTCTTACTTTTCAACCTTTAAATTAAAAAATTCAGCTTTTAAAAGACGGTATATATTACACATACTCTTTTTCTCATCAGCATGAAGGCAATACACAAAAGGAAAAGATGGCAATTTAAGATCCTTGAAGTCAAATATTATCAAGCAAAAAGCTCAACATACAGGGCCAAACCAAATATTCTGCCAACTCAGCAAGAAAAACAAACAACCTAAGAAGTTATGTAAATTTGGAAATATTCGGAAAAGCATACATTATGATCAGAATCCAAGTTCAACGTTTTTTCCTTTATCATTTTCAAATCACATACAAGAACCAAGAACTTCAAACAGCACGTTAGAAAAGATGAAGACAAAACCCAAAAAAATAAAAAAGATAAGGACAGAAGTATCGCAATTAATGATTAGATTATTTGTATCTACAGAATTTTAGGTCTTCTAATATGTGTTCATCTACATATTCTTAAAGAACATCATGATTCCCTAATGTCAACATCCATGCCATTTTCTTTCAAGGGAAGTATACGATCTGATCTCCCTGGTTTATTTTCCTGCAATGCTTTGTTTTTGGTTTGATATTTCATATCATTCGATAATTAAGTAGTTCTGTAATGAATATATATTTAATAATCTTACCAAAATTCCAAAAAAATGTAAAAAAAAATCAGCGTAATTTTTAGGAGAATAAAAGCCTTCAGCCTTCTACTACATTTTTAAGTAGCAAATCTTAAAGCAGAAAACAAAACATGCTGGAAAAAGAGAGATAGAAGTAGACACAGAAGCATTTAGAAAACACAAAAACTGCATCGTTTAAGCATGGAAAATGGCTCAACAAGGTTACTTATTAAACAATTAATTTATTCTGTAAAACATAATGTGTTTTATTTGCAAATCGGTATTATTTTTATTTTAATATACACTTACAAATATACCCTGGAGTTGCTTTTTGAAAATAATTAATCCAAAAAACAAAACAAAACGAAAAAAGGAATAGGCTGTAATACTAATGCCTTAGGGTGGTTTTGTGATTTTCTTAAGAATTAAATACTCCTTACGGGTATTATTCAGTAAGACATAAAAATAAATATGCTTTTTTCTGAAATTATTTACAATGTATTTCTACATCATGGATTTACCGGACACTTGAATCTGCAGTGAAATATCTGTTACCCTTTCTTCTTTGATTAACCATTGCTCTAACTGCAACATGCTGCATTAATTTTTAAGGCTTTTAAAGTGAAAATTACAATGCCTGCTGTGATAATTGTGATACTACCCTAACTGTGGCAATCACTTTAAAACTACTTCTTTGCTTATCATTAGCAATGCTAAGTGATAAAAATAATTATATCGGGAGCATTCTGGGAAATAACTGTTTAACAATTGTGAATATTCTAAAAAATTCCATCTAGAAAACTCTTCACGTGGATTAGGATACAGTCTAATGATATGGACTCTTCTAAATTTCCTCTAATTATGTAAAATCCCCAGATAGTTCTCAATCAGTCAACCCCTCTCACCCCCCCTTCTTTCTAGCTGTCTCCCCTACAGTCATGCTCATTGAACCAGTTACCAGGCCAGACTGACATGAGAATAATCAAGGTAGAGCAATTTCCTAGGATCAAATCAGTTCAGATTCAAGTCTGAAAGCTTTAGAACTGCTTTACCTCAGGGCAACCAGTCACCCAGTATGTGTCAGATGGGTTAAATTGAAAAGCACTCCACAATGAGCACAAGGTGAGCACTTCCTCCATCTTCTGTCTGAGACATTCATATCTGAATGGTAAAGCATCTTTTCCATGCCAGCTCATCTGAAATAAGCATCTGTCACTCTTAAGTGCTGACAATTGATTTTATAAATATAATTGCCTTACAGTCCGTTTTCTTTCGAAAGAAAGTCAACTCATCCAAATGATTATTCTTCTGGAATGTTCAGAATTCTTGACAAGTGACAAATGATAAACCAGAAATGATAAACCAAGACTACACATGGAAAAAAGTCAATTCTGACTTTCCTGATTATCTTATAAACATCTTGGTTTAATTCAACCCAAAGATAGTGTTGAAAATCAATGTAGGAGCATAAAATCCATTTAAACTAACTGATTATACAAGAGAAAAGATGATGTGAAATGCACACATGGATCAGGGAAATGGTTTTCGTTGCTATCGAAAAGGCACAAAAGCCGAGTCTCAAAGAGGCTTGTGACCTGATAATACAGTTCAGTGAGACCGTGAACGTCACTCATTTGACTAAACCCATTGTAGCTGCTGCCAAAAAATGGTCCAGTAGAAACTACCACATTTTTAAATGCTTTTTCCCAACCAATACTTAAGCTGGAATATACAAAAAGATGAGATTTTAAAATGCATGCATTGGAGGGAAAGTCAAGCGATTGAAGATTTCATAACTTTTTTTCCATTTGAATATTAAAGAATAATTTCAACTCAGGGAACTAAAAGCTAAACCGGGGGATGGGGGAGGAGGTGGATCTCTTTCAAGGGCCAAACTCTAAAATTCCACAGAATGTTAAACTATGAAAAAGGCTTTAAGAAGAAAAAAACTAAATTCTTTTTACCTTGAAAAAGCCAAGACATAAAGACTCTTCTATCAAGGACATCTTGATAGACTATGTGAATAGCATGGCATTCAAGTGTTTGTTCAAAGGGTGGATGAATGAATGGTTGGTCACAGCACAGATCATCAGATCATCCCTTAGGAATTTGGCTTTTATACCTGATTATTCTTGTCTGTCAGGTGATCAAGAGTTTCAGACTGTTTCTCCAGTGCTCGCTCTATTTTCTTATGCTTAAGCTTCCACTGCCTAATGGACTCCTGAGCTTTTGTTTTCAGCTCTTCTCTCCTCTTCTCTGCTGCTTGCCGCAGGGCCTCTGACTGCTGGAACTCCAGAAGATACTGCTCAGCCTGCTTGGTTGCATCCTCAGCATGGTGGGTCAGCTCAGAGATCTGAAGGTCAGCACGCTTATGTTTGGCCTCACAAGTCTCAAAGTGATTCTGGATCTCCTTAAGTTGATCCAACATCTGTAGTTGCTGCTTTTCCTTGTTCTCCAATTCGCGCGTTAAATCCTGGGAATAAAGCATGTGAAATATTAGGAACATGTTCTTGTCAGAACTGGATGCATAACATATTATCAAAGAAGAATCTCCAATGTCACTGAAGTGGGAATCATCTGTATTAAATTTCGTTAGTAATCAGTCCAGAAAATGTGAGCCCCTTCTGTGTATTTTATAAGCACATTACTTGGGAACAATTTTTTATAGGGATAGTTTCTCTTTTTTACTGCATTATCCAAAAAGGGAAGATATGTATTTTCCAATCGACTGTCACCAAAATAGAAGGCTGTTGATGAGAAAAACAATGTACATTACTTTAGTAAAAATCTAGTGTTTTGTCCAACTGGAAAAAAGGTCAATGTTTTAAAACCGTCAGATTATCATAGCAATCATACATAATATTTCACTTTACGCCAGCACATAAAATGTTGTTACAACAAATTAAAAATATATAATAAAAATGTGCATTGATGATAGAATCGGCTTCGGAACGGAGTATAGATAATACGATACCTGAAAGTCGATTTAAAAGGTTCTCAATAAAGTGTTCACAGGTAGGTTATTTCCAGCTAAATCTGACATTATGAGCTGGTGAACGTATCTCAAGCTTACATGAATCACTGTGGGACAGATATTTAAACAAACAAACTTATTTGGACTATGTAATAATCAAGAAAAGCAAACCTGAACTCTTAAAATCTAGTTTCCCTAAAACAGAAGTGGTCAACAATACATTTGGAAATTGCACCAAATCATTATGATTCATACCTATTTTTAATATGAGAAGAATTGGTGAGGATCTAGTTAAACTTCAAAAATGAGAGGGCACTGCATTTATATAACACGTTATACAAATGAAAGAATGTTATAATCATTAACATTAGGCCACTCTTATACAGCTTCGGAAGGGAGTGACAAATTCAGAAATAATTCATCCCATAAGCTGCTCCTCCTGAGCCTTACTTTCTAAATTCTTGGAGGTGAAAAAGATAACCTGAGAAGACCATGTGTCCAGGGGACTAGGATGACACTGGGACAAACAATACATACCATCTACACTGTCGTAAGGCGCCTACAAATGAAGACTGGAACATTTACCCACTTTCTCGGACTCTAACAGCATAATGTTCAGTTCCGGATTACATTATCCCTGAACTGCGGCTCAAATAAAGTTAAATACAATTTCTCTCATGATTAAAGTCATGGTTTGACATTCTGGCAAAAAAATAAAAATAATGCCTTAAAAACAAGCTTCATTTTCCAAGCAACAGGTTTGCATTTGCTCAGTTTGCTAAATTCAGTGCAGCCTGGAAGAGAGGAGTCATTCCTTTATCTACCCAAACAAAACAGTAAGCTGAGAACTGTGCACATGTTTGTGTGGAAAATTCTAAAATGAAATCGGAAAACCGTCGTGCTGGCCGTTTACCCTTTTGCCCTTATCTAAAAGTTGTACCATGAAGCTAGAAATCGACTTTAGTAACAAGCAGTATTCACGTGATTTCTCCATCAGCAGGGAGGTACTAGTATTTTTTTTTTCCAACAAACACTTCGGAGAGTGAGTACGCTTCCTATGGGTTAGGCATATAGTTTACTGAATGGTTAATAAGACCTGGATTAATCTAAATTAGGGAGCTACTCACACTAACAACTAGATTACAACAATAGGTAATGCTGGATACTAAAATGATGGGCAGTTACTTGAAGAGGCCTATATTCTACAGCGTGGCTGGAGAGGATCTCTCTCAGGGCTGAGATCTAAATGAGGAGCCAGTAATAATAATTAACATTGTTATTACTGCTACTGAAGTTTATTGAGCACTTGAGTTATACAAAGGACTAAGCAAATGCTTTATAAGATGATCTCATTCAATCCCACTCTCATTAACTCGATTTTAGTGATGCATAAACAACACTTGGAACTTGCCCTAGATCACATACCTAATACTTGAGGGAACAGGATTCAGACCCAGATTGTCTGACTCCAGAGCCCATGTTTCCAACTCTTTGTTAAGAGGACAGACTCTCAGATGACCCCAATTCCATGCCTCTTTGTCACCTACTCCCACAGTCCTATCTTAGTGAGTTATCTTTTTTCAGAACTGCCACCTCTGAAACAAGAGGTATGTCCCAGTACTCCCTGTCTCCCCACCTAACCCCTCCTCCCACTCCATCCCACCCCTTAGGCCTTCAGCTTTATCTACCAATCTGCCCAGCTCCCTCCCTCCTTTTCTTCTGATACATCTGCTCTTCATTGTCAGGAAGATGACCACGCCTTAGCATTTCTTTTGCTGGCTTTAAATCCAAGTTCTTTGACCTAACTTCCTTAATTTTCACTTTAGTCACTCTGTTGTTCATGTTTCAAACTCCTTTATAAAACAGAACTTGAACGGCAAAATCACCGGATCTGGGGGAATTAACAGATTTTCTGTTTCCTATATCCAGTTACTGAGTCCTCTAAGGAAAATCACACAGAGGGAGTATTAGTCGATGTGATGGTACATGGATAGGCAACTCCTCGGTGCCCAGAAATTCAACTGCATGCCTCTTCCCAATCCACAAGTGGCCCTTCTAAAATGTCCTGTCTCAGACCTGCCATCTTTTCACTCACTCTTAGTATGTAAAATAGCTCCTCCTTAAGAAACAAAATTGAAGCTATTGGGCAGGACATCACTCGAATTTCCTTAATGTACCATTCTGAGACTTACCAATGGCTAATCTGTCCTCCTCTCCAGCCTCTGAGGAAAAGGGATCCTTCTTAGATAAATTAGCCTATCTTTCTAATTTCCTTCCACATTCATCAAGAGCTTCACTACAACAATTATACCCTCTTTTCCTATTGGATCATTATTCTCTACTATTCCTATCTTAAAAAAAATCACAATAATGTTTCCTTAATGAAACAAATTGAAGAGGATACAAACAAATGGAAAGATAGTCCATGTTCATGGATTAGTCCATACTACCCAAAGAGGTCTACCCTTTTAATGCAATCCCAATCAAAATACCAGAAACATTTTTCACAACGTTTATCAATCCAACATGATCTAAACAGCATCCTATACTCTTCTATTAAGTCAAACTCCTGGAAAGAGCAGTCCACATCTGATATTCCACAATTTTATTCCTAATTCATTTCTCCATTCACTGGATCTGGGTTCCATCCCTACCATACAATTAAAATAGCTCTCATTGAGACACCCAAAGATCACCTGTAGCCAAATACAACGACCTCTTTAAAAATCTATCCTAGTTTCCTAGTAGCAAGTGACAGTGTCAATTGCCCCTGCTGATTTTTAAGTCTCTTTTCTTCCCTGACTTTCATAATACTCCTCTTAACTAGTTCTTTTCCTTCCTCTTCTTTAATAATCTCCTTTCCTGGGTTTCTTCTACTGTTTGGCCTTTAAATACAGATAATGGTATAGGGTTCTAGTATTAAGCACCGTCCTATCTATAAAATACCTCCAATAAGTAAGTGTGTAGGTAGGTATAATTATAAGTGATTTCTAATTCAGGAGCAAGACTGATAAACTCCAGACCTTTAAATACCTAATTACATGATGATGTGCTACATTTGGGGATCCCACAGACATCTTAACTTTAGCATGCCAAAAAACTGAATTTATCTGATGCCCAACTCCGAACAAAAAGGTGGTCCTGCTAATAAAATGGCAGTAAAAGCTTTCTCTGCTGAGAGAGTATAGAAATGAGAGTGAAATTGTATATTTAAATAGTGAGAAAATCTGAAATAACTGCTATAGAAAAAGGAGAGAAAATGAACAAGAGAGAAATGTTTAAAAGTTAACAAACATAAGTAAGGTCACAGGTAGATAGCCTCAAATTTATAATGGACTCAAGTATACAAAGTTTTCAAATTTCTCCAGCAAGCTTTTGAACTCAGGAGGAAAATCAGTTCAACACTATTCATTCTTCTGTAATTAAAAAAAAAGGAATAGACACATGATTAATATATGTAAGCCCAGAGCTTCAGCACATAAATTCCTTTGTTCTCACATTTTAAAAATTATAGACTTTCATATTAACAGATTACACACAATAACTCACTGAGAAGAGTATTTGAAAACATCACAGGATTGATTGGGTATGTTTGTATAAATAAACGGAAAAGGATGTGGTTCTAATCCTGAGGAATTGTGGTTCTCACTACTGATGGGAAAGTAGGTTTGATTTTGAACTGGATGAACACTGCCTCTAACTGCTCCGAGCCTGGAAACTGTTGCTACTGATTTGCTCCCATCAATCTATCTGTATTATGCTTCAGGGTAAAACCTGTCATAGAATTCCTTCTTATATTCATTCCTTAGCAGGTTCTCCTCAGCCACTGTTTTGACATTTTTTTAATCCCTTTCCTCAAATAACCAATCAAAATTATCTAATTGTAATAAACATTTCTCCTCCACCATCAAGAGATTATATTACAGAACCCTCATAATAATCCTTAGCACACACACACATATAGAGAGCACACAAGTCAACAAACACATCATTTATCCACAAATAAATGCTTACAGGGTAGGCACATATACTAAGTATTAGTCTCTTCCTATGTCCTACAGGAAATGCTAAATGAAAAGCAATTTTCTTATTTATTCCATTAGAATGATTTTCATTTCTGTTAATATTATCATACATTCCTGGAAGCCTCTTCTATCCTAAAGAACTTTGTATAATTAAATTGTGTGAAATTATCTTAGCCACTAGAGCAGGGTGGTTAAATTTCATATCACTTAATCAAGTCTATTATTTATTTCTTACCACCTAAGTACTATCAAAGACAAACATAATCCAAAAACATAGAAATGTTCCTTTTCTCAAGAATTCTTTCCAGTTATATGGTAGAGAAGACTTTTAGGTTCCTAAAGGGAACATTTCAGTTTCTGTAGCTAGGCCTGGGAATTAAACCAACATAAGACAGATTAGCAGAAGAAAAATATACAAATTTAATATTTGTATATATATATATACATATATGGGCCTCTGTTGGAAAATGAAAACCCAAAGCAGTGGTTAGGACTAAAGTTTCTAAGCCTTTTTTTTTTTTAAATTCATTTGAATTCATAAATTTAATTTATGACAAAAAAAGGAAAAGGGATGTAATAAGCTTCTACAGGTAGTAGACTGTGGACACGTGACCAGAAAATACATAGTGGAAACTAACGGAATTTTAGGTTTGTCTGTACGGATCCATTTTGGAATCGACTCCAGTTTCTAATGATAAAAAATGTTCTTCTCTTCCTGGTAGAGGGAGGCGACCTTCCTCAGGGGAAATAATTATGACCTCTGTTAGGTAGAAAAAGAACTCAGAGTACCCTTCCTGCAACTATTGTTCTCAAGGGCCTTCAAAATAATCAACACGCCAAAGTGGCATATTTTGGGGTGGTATGTCCTGATCCCTTTCACAGTACCTTACCAAAGGTTTATAAAAGCTCCAACTTAATCTAAAACTTCATACATTTAATGTCTATTTTTTTCTCCTTCTCTTTCTTCAGGTAGGAAAGCATGTTAATGAGTAGTTGTGTTGAGGGTCTCAGGTTTGGTGATACCTAGGAGACACTGGACTCAGCATATAGTTGTACTTATGCTAAGATATATGAGAATGAAAAGATACCCGGCAAAATCAGCAAAGGGAAAAGAACGTGGGGCCTAGTCCAGTGGAGACCAGGCACAGGCTTCCAAGAGTCCTGTCTCAGCAGTCACACAGGGTGTGCTCGATTCTTCCAGCAGTGAATTCTGACACGTGTGAAGTACTGTCTACCAGAGAATCTCATTAGAGGCTCAGTTCCCCAAGTTTTAATTATAAGCTAGTCACTTAGGTACCGTCTGCCTGGTATATACCAAAATTCCGGACTCCCAGAAGGAAAGCAAGTGTTCAGCATAAACCATATTCTTTGTACAAAAGTCTAGGCACCGTGACCTACACTTAATCATTTAAGGAAAGTTTCTAACTTGATTGTCATTAAAGTTCCCAGACGCCAAACAAGGGCCTATTTTGGAAGTAGGCCTAAGCAAGCTATGTTAACTACTATATTAACTCCTTTTTCCCTTGTAGTAAAATGGCCAAAGAATAGACAGAAAGGAAAAGAATGTATTAAAGAATGCATTACAGGGGCTCAGTTGGTTAGGTGTCACACTCTTGATTTTGGCTCAGGTCATGACCTCACAGTTCATGAGTCTGAGCCCCGAAACAGTCTCTGTGCTGACAGTACAGAGCCTGCTTGGGATTCTCTGTGTCCTTCTCTCTGTCCCTTCCATCTTGCGATTGCTCGCTTGCTCTCTCTCAAAAATAAACATTTAAAAAAAGAATTTAAAAAAAATGCATTACACCAATGCATTTAGAAGATGAGAGAAAAGAACTCTTCCCTTGAAACTGGCTTTGACTGCCAATGGCTCCCTTTGTAATTGCTGCAGTGGTTGTATTCAAACTTTAAGAAAACTGCAGACAGCCTACTCATATGAATAAGGCATTAAAATGAAAACAGAAAATATAAAAGGGATATTCTATTTTAAAAAGTAGTGTGGTGGTGCCTGGGTGGCTCACTTAAGCGTCTGACTCTTGATTTTGGCTCAGGTCATGATCCCAGGGTCATGAGATTAAACCCCATATTGGGTTCCATGCTCAGCATGGAGCCTGCTTAAGATTCTCTCTCTCTCTGCCCCCCTCCCACTCATACACTCTCTAAAATAATTTTTTTTTAATTAGGCAATTCAATGTTTATATTTTAGAGATGAGGAAATTGAGTGACAAGGAGATAAAGTAATCAATCCCAGATAAGGGAGATAGTTTATGACAGAAAAAAGACCAGCCACAGGTCGCTAATATTCAAACTAACATTGATTCCACTTCACTATATTACCGACTTAGATACCAGCCAAACAACCTCTTAAATAATTAAATAAGATACCACATTCCTGAGCTAGGAGGAAATCCTCAATAGGAATTATACAATCTCTGATGCATGGATGTTTCTGGAAATTTTTGAAGCCAAGAGGGGGAAAAAAAAAATCACAGAATAGAGTTGGTTTGGTCAAAACAAAATCAGGCATAGACTAGTTATCCCCTCCTATGTTCCTGACCCTAGCAAGGCACCAAGGAAAGTACTGCATGAGAAATACTGATTGGGATAAATATGACTAAGCAGGAAGGAAGTGACTAGTGACTAGTGCTGGCTAGTAGAAATAGGATTTAAGTTAGTAAATTCAAGGGAAACTATTCTGATCACAGCAAGAACTCATCAAGAAAGGCACAAAAAATGAGGAGACAATGGGCAAACTCAAGTGTCAAGAAGAGAAAAAACTGGGGCACTGATAACGGTAGCATGGGCGAACAGACTGGGCCACCAATGCTGTTCACGAAGAGTAAATTTCAGGGCACCTGGGTGGCTCAGTTGGTTAAGCATCCAACTCTTGATTTCATCATTGGTGGGTTAGATTTCATGGTGGGTTAGGTTTCATTTCAATCGGTCATGATTTCATCGTTGGTGGGTTAGAGCCCCACAGGGGCTGCTTAGGATTCTCTGTCTCCCTCTTTCTCTGCCCTTCCCCCTGCTTATGCTCGCTTGCTCACTCACTCTCTCTCTCTGTCTCTCTCCCTCTCAAAATAAATAAATAAACGTTAGGGGAAAAAAAAAAGAGTAAATTTCAAGAGGGCTAAAAAGAGATTTAAAAAGTAAGGTGAGGAACCAGGTTGGGGGAATGGTGAAATCCAGCTTAAGCTTTCAAAAGTTGTTCAGCAAGGGAATAACACAATCAGATATGTCCTTGAGAAAGATTAATCACCAAAGGACATTATGCCAACACTAGGATATTAAAATATTATAGCAACATTAAAAATAATTGAAGATCACCCTTTTAAAGCAGGAATGGACTTTTAGAATCAATTTTTTTCTCATCTGAATTCAATTTCAGCAATCAAATTCAATAGAGCTGGCTTACAATAGATAAGAACCATCTATGACATTCAGGAGACTAGGAAAAAAGAAAAAGAAAAGAAAAAAAATCACTTGTCAGTCTTTTCAAAGAAAATACAGGTATGTTTGCATTCAATCCAATAAACATTTACTGCACTCAGCAACAACCAAGCTGCTGAAACACAAAGATGAAAAAGAAGGCGTGGTTCTCCATCCTACTGCTACAGAGAACCACACAGCGCAGTTGGGGAAACAGACATAACAGTTATTCTTAATAAATGCGATGTATGTGACCAATTCTTTCTTCTGCATTTCAAATTGTGCCTCTCTTCCCAATTTATGCTACCTAATCTATCCGTTTCATTCCGTACTGTCTACCTCTGTTCTTACCTTTATATAATGTTTTCTAACAATGATTCTTTGTCAAAAAGAAAAGAGCCCTGAGCTAACACCATTAGGTGGTGGCTAAGGGATCAAAAAGAAGATAATTTGCAGATGCTATTGAAAGTAATAAAGAGAAAGAACGAGAGAAGGAGGCAGGGGGAAGAAAGAGACAAACAGAGCCAGAGAGAAAATGCATGTCTGCACCAATCTCAGAAGTCAAACAACAGACCACCAGGGCAAGAGTGAGCCTAACAGTCCAGCCCTCTGTTTCCCTCAGGTAGCTTCTTTCATGATGAAAGTGCTCCTAATACTGGTGTTGGCAGGGGACATGGGAAATGGTGCTGAGAGGAAAGAGGCAAGAGGGGGAAATATCAGCAAGAGAATCAGATCAACTAGCCGCCTCTCCCAAACATTTGCAAATAAAGTCTTTTCTAAGAATTCAAAATAACTTGATTCTGTAATGTTTGAAAAGGAAGGATTCCAAATCGGGGGCAAGCCAGATGGAAATACAATTATTTGTAAAAGCTCTATATATTGTAACGTAATGAAAAATCAGTTGTTCAAAGGCACTTGTTCAATTTGTTCAATTTTCCCAAACAGTTTGATGAGAGCACCTTCTAAATCCTAGGACCAAAAAAAAATACCTATAAAATTTTCTTTTAATTCTTATAATTGCTTAGCCTTTCAGTTTTAGATTCATCAAATATATCGTACCACAGCTGTAGACACACACACACACACACACACACACACACACACACACACACCCTTTTTAGTACATTAAACACGTTTACTGTAAAATTATGCGTTTGTATTATATCCACTTCATCAAAACTAAAAAATACTTTTAAATTTTAATTATTATAAAGATAAAGAGTTTTTATATCTTGGTATTGATGACCAGTTCATTTTAAGGGTGTTTTGGTTACCAAGTTTCCTTGGTGGAAAACACATTAATTACAATATTTCTCATATAAAAACACACAAAACCACAACAGAATGATCTGTTTCACAATAAGGTCTCTGAACACCCAGCACAGTGAAAAGCAGCAACTCTCTGTATCAAAATGACACACTGAAACAAAAATATTTAAAGAGTAGGCATATAAATCTTAGTTCTTTATAAGGACAAAAACAGTGACATCAAAGCTAATAAGTAACAAACGAGCCTCAAGTAGAACACCATTAGAACCAGAATTCAATTAATTACCTTAATATTGACTCTGTGAACAAAGATAAGACTAACTCCAGCCCAAAATATGACTTCCTTAAAGAAGACAGAGATGAAAACATTGACTGAATAGGGATACTGCAGTCAAAAGGAGATGCAAATTTCCTTTTGAATCAGAGAATTGATTCAAATACAGAAAAAATGCATTAAAGTTTTATGTATATTTTTTTGTATTCATTGAAGCTAAACTCTTTTCCAGCATGGTGGAACATTTTAGTTTCCATGTGACCAGTTAATTGCATATATAGATGATTTAGTTTTAACTAACCTAAAATGAACAGGAGGCTTGAAAAAACAAAAAACAAAAACCTGCAAAGAAACTACAGGTTGGATAAGACATTATTAATGCACAGGAGGGTATTTGTAAACATGATATTAGGATTAACATGAATTCAGCCAGCATTCGCAGTGTCAACCATGGACACAAGGCTAGGCTCAAAGACAAGGCAAGGACATGTTTCTCAGCTAAAAGAAAACCCGATTACTAGCACTGTGGTTTATGACCAACAGCAGTCAGCCCCTATCCCCAACTCCTTCTAATATATTCTCCTATTGCACAGAGGTTACAAAACTGAATGTTCAGTACTCCCTTGAGCTAGGTTTGGGGGGCAAATCAGACTCAACGGAGAGAGAATTAAAATGCGACAATGAGGTGGAGACAATATACTTGCTAATTTGGCTTTTTGCTGCTGGCCAGCAAGGTCTCAGATATAGAATTTATTTCGTTCTGCAGTGAATACCCCCCTTCGTGTTACCCTTTCTTAGAAGCCAAGGCCAGGCCACATCTGCCAATATTATTATAAACAACTTTGCATAAAATACTTAGAAAGGTTCTATCTCCCACGCTAACCCCTAACTGATGCTATGAAATTTTGCCTTTACTGTATAAACAAAAGGACAGATTTAATAGAATTTCACCTGAAATTCTCAGATGCTCAATTAAGCCATGCCCCACTCACCTCTATTGGAAAATGAGCCTGACATATTCTTGCATGTCTTGATAAACTCATTCATTTCAGTATAATTTAGGTGTTTTATGAACTGATAGTGAGAGCACAACTAATCAATTTTCCACAGTCAGGAGAGCTAAGGGAAGTCTCTGAATAAAAGAACTCAAATCAATCAAGACAAGCGTGGTAGCCCCAAAATATAGCTACATACAGCTAAATCAGAACCATCACTCATTGAGATCATACTATTTAAAACTTTTTTTTTTAAGTCATGATTGGCTGAAAGTAGAATATATACTTAAAATCTGAGTCAGCTTTTTTTTACTTCAAGCAAAATATATATTAAACGTCTCTTAATGACTGATCTAGGGGCACCTGGGTGGCTCAGGTGGTTGAGCGTCCAACTCTTGATTTCAGCTCAGATCATGATCCCACGGTCATGAGATCAAGCTGCATATCAGGTTCTGTGCTGAGCATGGAACCTGCTTGGGATTCTCCCTCCCTCTCTCTTTCTCTCAAAAAAAAATAATAAAAATTTTTATTAAAAATTTGTAAAAAATAAGATAAAATAACTGACCCAAACCCTTTTATGAGTTAGGGATCAGCCACATAAAACATCAGGGGCCACTGTAGTTACCATGCCACAAACAAATTCTTCTTTACCAATATAACCTTCTGTCTTTTCCATCCTTCTAATTTTGACCACATATACTATTATCATTTTCTTTTTGTCAAATGAAGCAGAGATACATAAAAGGACATTAATCCCAAATAACAGGTTCCTCAGTCTTTCTCAGTGATTAAAAATAATTACTTCTCTACAAATCCTATGAGAACATATCTGCTTCATACAACTAGTTTCCTTGTACTTTTTAATGAAACATGATACTAAGCTTAAGCAAAGTACAGAAAATAATGTTCAATTAATTAAATACATTCATCTCTTTGTGAAGAAATAAAGTATTAACTTCTGTTTCATTAGCCGTGATGTTCACTACACGGAATATTTTAAATACACATTTCTTCAGAGTGTTCAACTTAAAACGCAAGGGGACATATAATTAACATCTAGGCCCCAGCAACACACTGGGGAAGTTCTGACCCTGGCACACGTATCTCAAAATACATTTGTGTTTTCTTAGACTGATAATTTTAACTCTGCAACTCTGATGTTTAACTGAAGCAAGCACTTTGGGAGAAGAAAATTTGAATACATATGGGATAAATCTGTTCTGCTTTAAGCAGACTGGTGTTTCCGACCACTTTTGATTGAGGCAGAACAACCTCTGATTATATATTTGCTATGAAATGCATTAGGACAAAGCAGGCATCAATAAAACACAGATACCTGGGTTCTTACTAATACTGATGCGGCAGCTGAGAGGACCAACATGAATTACATAGTTCAACTAAAGAAATAGTTTATCTCTAATCACGTGACATAGAGTAAGAGGAGAAATTAAATGTAACCTAACAATTAATGCTCTACATTATAATAGAGCATTACGGTTTATTTGAAACAAAACAGACACATTATCTTACATGATACAGTAACATTATGCAGTTAAGAGAAATCAATTTCTCAATTTTGATTTCTAGAGAGAAATCAAAGCTAAGGAAGGCTAAATGTGAGAGGGGAGCCCTATTTTCTTTTGTTAATATTGTTTCAAACAAAAATAATGATCTCTGGAGATACCACCTCATATCAAGAGGGCTACTCCTAAACAACAAACAAACAAATAAAAAACAGAAAATAACATGTGTTGATGAGGATGTGGAGAAACTGGAACCCTTGTGCACTGTTGGTAGGAGTATAAAATGGTATAGCCACTATGGAAAAGAGAATGGTCATTCCTCAAAAGATTAAACACAGAACTACCATATGATCTAATAACTCTACTTCTGGATATGTACCCAAAATAACTGGAAGCAGGGTCTTGAAGAGCTATTCATACACTCATGTTCATAATAGCATGATTCAGAATCACTAAAATGTGGAAACAACCCAGGTATCCATCAACTGAGGCATAAAAAAGCAAAATGTGGCATATATTTTGCTTATCTATGGTATATATATTCCAAACATGTTATAAGCAAAATACTGCATTTTGCTTAATTATGCATCAGTATACACACACACACACACACACACACACACACACACACATATGTGGATTCTGTATATGGAATATATGTATTCCTGAATGGAATATTATTTAGTCTTTAAAAGGAAGGAAATTCTGCATATGCTACAACAACATAGATGAACTTTGAGGGCATTATGTTAAGTGAGATAAGCCAAGCACATCAACAGAAATACTATAGGATTCCACCTCTATGCGATACTCAGAGCGGTATAACAGTATAATGGTGGTTGCCAGAAACTGAGGGGGATGGGGAGTGGGGGTTTTATTTAATAGATATAGAGTTTCAGTGGGGATGAGAATGGATGGTTGTGACGGTTGTACAATAATGTGAATTTATTTAATACCACTGAACTGTACATTTAGAAATGGTGAAGTTGGTAATTTTATGTTTTGTGTATTTTATGACAATAAAAAAAAGAAAAAAATAATAATCCCTTTCTTGACACCAGTACACTTAGAAGCAGCTGGCTATGAGGGATGTTTCTCTAATAGGTTCTCAATCAAGTCCAAGAATACCACCTTCCCACCACACAGCCATGTCCTATTCAGACAATCAAAATAAAATCAGTGTGCTTTCTACACCAAGAGGAATGTAAGACATGGCTTCTAATCCAATTTCACACCATCCAATCACATTCCCGCCCTGTAAGTTCCACCTATATTTAAATTAAATAAAATTAAAATTAAAAACTCAGCCATGCTGACCTCATTTCAAGTCCTCTATGGGTACCCTTGGCTAACTTACTGAAGACAGCAGATTTAAAGCATCTCGCTCGTGGCTGAAAGTGCTACCGGACAGTGCTAATCATGAGCAACCGCTGATTCGTATCAATAGAATGACTTGACCTTCTTTATAATTCTTCTTCTTGGTATGCATAGGTAGAGTTCCTTTCTTGTTCTTAATGTTGACTATGTATATTCTTTTTTTTAAGTTTTTTTTTTATGTTTTATTTATTTTTGAGAGCAGGAGAGACAAAGCATGAGTGGGGGAGGGGCAGAGAGAAAGGGAGACACAGAATCCGAAGCAGGTGCCAGGCTCTGAGCTGTCAGCACAGAGGCCGACGAGGGGGCTTGAACTCACGGACTGTGAGATCATGACCTAAGCCAAAGTCAGACACTTAACCAACTGAGCCACCCAGACGCCACTATGTATATTTTCTTTAAAAACTAAGTAAGTTGCATAAACTAACCAAGAATGCAAAAAATTCTATTTGTTTTTAATCAGTACTTAGGACAGTATGTTTTGTGGAAACAATGCGAATGAACATGATTTGGTGGTTTTTTAGTTTAGCCTTAAAGGTCTGATCAAAGTTCATTTTATTTTGATATGTGGTTTTAATTATTATCTTAGCTGAAATACATACCTCACTTGTTAATGTTAATAATTTACCTGTGGAGTGTGTGGATTTTTAAAAATAGCAATTGGAAATAAAGACAACATTATTAATTCCTTTCCTAACAGATACCCTTCTTCTTCCTTTATTGCTTGGACTATTACCCTGTCACATTATTCAACAGAGAAAAATGCTTGCTTCATTTAAAATCAGTATTTCAGGGGTGCCTGGGTGGCTCAGTCAGTTGAGCATCCCGCTCTTGACTTCAGCTCAGGTCATGCTCTCACATTTTGTGGGTTTAAGCCCCACACTGGGGCTTGGGATTCTCTCTCTCCCTCTATCTCTGCCTCACCCCTCCTCATGTGATCTAGGTCTCTCTCAAAATAAATAAACTTAAAAAAATAAAAATAAAATAAAATCAGTATTTTACCATTAAGTATGGCCTTTGCTATAGGTTTTTAGTTAGATATTCTTCAGTATCATGAAGTTTCCTTCTCTTTTTACTAAAAGTTTCCCTAATTAATGGATATTGAACTTTCATAAATGCTTTATCTATTGAGATACTAATAGGATTTTCTCTTATACTGATTACTTTACAAATGTTAAAACAACCAAGCACTGTTGTAAGGAACCAAATATATAGGAATGATATATAAACACGATACCAGTCTATTGGCACATGTATGTTCTGTGAATATCTTCTCCCAATGTGGCTTGTTCTTTTTATTTTCCTAAGGCAGCCAAGTGTAAGGCACCTATACAGGTGGAATTTTGGAAGAAATCTTTGTTTACCCGATGTTGTGAATATTTTCTTTTATGTTCTCTTCGCAGAGTAATTTTTCTTTTCTTTTTTTTTTTTTTAAGTAAGCTCTACACCCAATGTGGGACTTAAACTCACAACTCTGAGATCAGGAGTCATATGCTCTACTGACTGAGCCAGCCAGGCACCCCTGGAAATAACTCACCATTTTTCTTCTGCATTAGCTATATACACATTATTCTTCTATTAGTGGCTACCCTAGAGATTACTATATGCATCCTTCCCTTATTAACATATAAAGTACTTTAGTAAAGTTTATAACATCCTTCATCTTAGACTCAAGGGACCATAGGGCCATCACCCCCCAGAAGAGTGTGTGGAAGTTCTATTCCAGACAGACACAGCCAAAGGACTGAGGGTCCCTTTTCCCAACCAGCCTCCACTTATGGGACGGAAGGCATTGCAGACTTAGACTGCTCCCGCCCCGGTTCTCTCATACAGTGAAGGTTCCACAACAGAAGAGACAAGCTGAGAAGATCAGGGGCGACCATCCTCGCTCAGCATCACACTTGAAGAGCTGGGATACCATCCCAGAGGGAAGCAGGCTACAGTCCCTGAACTCAGCTGAGAAGAGGGAAGTTATATCAACAGAGAGCTCAAAGTTCTAAGGACACTGACTTTATTTGTAACAGAACATAGGGAAAGTAATGTCTAAGGATGATGTCAAAAACAATGAAGATCATGAGGGCGAGTGGTTAAGAAGCTGGTAATTTCCATAATAAATTTTTTAATGTTTGTTTATTTTGGGGAGAGAGAGCGTGTTAGCAGGGGAGGGGCAGAGAGAGAGGGAGACACAGAATCCGAAGCAGACACCTGGCTCTGAGTTGTCAGGACAGAGCCCAGCGCGGGGTTCAAACTCACAGACTGCAAGATCATGACCTGAGCCGACGTTGAATGCTTAACCAATTGAGCCACACAGGCACCCCATCTTTTTTTTTTTTCCTTAAGTTTACTTATTTATTTTGAGAGAGAGTGCTGAGCACAAGTGGGTAGGGGCAGAGAGAGAAAGAAAAACCCAAGCAGGCTCCACACTGCCAGCGGGAGGCCTGACGCAGGGCTCAAACCCACAAATCACAAGACCATGACCTGAGCAGAAACCAAGAGTCAGACACTTGACCGAATAAGCCACCCAGGCACCCCTAAGTTTTCTTATCTTTGCAATCTAAAGAGCCTCAACGACAGAGTCAGTGTAGTAACATGTATAAAACTTGTTTTCTCCATGAAGCGCAGTAAGGCAGCTGTCAAGACAGTTTCTTGCCTCCCTACATTAAATCCGCATTTTAGTGTGTCTCAGTTCCTTGTAATCTAGAAGGGACAAATAGAACTGGACAATGTGACCAAATAATGCAACTGTTAAGCCTATGAAACTATAAAACCATTGTTCGGATTTTCAATCACCAAATACCAATTTATTTTTGAAGATATTTCTGCTGTTTTGTCTTCAATGACTCTGCTTTTACATTTATTGTTCTGTCATTGAGGAAGGACGGAGGCCATCTTGGTAGAATAGAGATGGAGGCTCCTCACCCACTTCCTAAAGTTCGGAGCCTCCCCCACCCCATATCCCTATTCCTCATTTTAAGTCTCACTGTGATTCTTCCTATCAGTGGTGAAGGGAGCCTGGCTTTTTTAGTGAACTGAAACTTCAGGGCTCAATATAAGTTCAATGATTTTGACTTTACTGAGGGCAATGAATGCTGATTTCATTTGTGTAACCCCAGATTCTAGCACCAGACTCAATACCCAATTGACCCTTAATCAAAATTTATTGAATGAAAGACTGAAAAAATTGTTTTTCTTTTTACCAATTAGAAGAGAGATAAACAGATCATAAAACCAGAAACCAGACCACAAATTATATAACCTAAACATACATATGGAGAAGAAAAAAGGTCTAATCTTCCATTAAATCTTACCTACCTATCCAGCTCTTAATTTCAGTTACTATATATATTCTCACATTTCTGTTCCTTTTATAATGTCCCGTTCTCTGCTAGAATTAAGAATCTTATGATCTAATTTCTTAACATATTAATAACCATTGTTTTAAAGTTGATTTGTTAACTCTAATATCTGAACAGTCTATATACCTATTTCTATTTCTTGCTTATACTTTGCTTTTTAGTAATGTGGATTTTGTTTCTTGATATGACTGCTAAGTTTTGATCAAATGCTAGACACTGTATGACAAATTATAGAAAAAAAACACAAGAGCTCTGGATGATAATACCTTTCTCCCCAAGAGATGTACTTTTATTTAGTTGGACAGCCAGAGGAGGGACAGGTAACGTCATAGCAGATTCGAAGCTACATTTCTGTGACTGTTTGTGCATTCCCCGCTCACCCAGACTCCTAGGATTTAGCCCTTTGGATATCCCAACTGGGAGTGTGGGACGTTTCCCAGGGCCCTGCCTGTTTCATGAACCTACACTGTATTGTAAGCTCTGCTCAGTTTGTAACTTAAACATTTCAGGGGAAGAGTGGAGCCCAGTGTCAGGCCCATCACTCTGCACTCTACTCCTTGGCAGAATATGACTCCTCCTGTCCTTGCACCCAGATAACTCTGACAATTTCAAACATATTTTTTAAATACGTAGCTTGGGGTGTCTGGGTGGCTCAGTCGGTTGAGCGGCCGACTTCGGCTCAGGTCATGATCTCGCTCATGGGTTCGGGCCCTGTGTCAGGCTCTGTGCTGAGAGCTCGGAGCCTGGAGCCTGCTTCAGATTCTGTGTCTCCCTCTCTCTCTGCCATTCCCCTGCTCATGCTCTGTCTCTCTCTCTTTCTCTCTCTCTCAAAATAAATAAATGCCAAAAGAAAATAATTTTAAATACGTAGCTTACCCAGCTTTTCTAGTTTTTCTTCCTAGGAAGTTTGTTCTGCAACAAGGTAATCCACCATTAACAAGGGCAGAAACTGTTCTTTAATGACAATTGCCAAAAATTTGCATAATCGGTTAATCTTCTCTAAAGAAGAGCAAACTATAGTCTAACATCGTGATTGGTTGCCCCACGAAATAAGTACTATATGACATAAACACAACTTCATGCAAGTACTAGAAATTAAATGTGTTTAATACATTTGAAAAAAGCTTGCTAACGCTGACCTTTTTCAGCCATGTGTTACTTATTAAAAATTTTGTTTTGCAAAGATAATTTATACCAAACATTTTCAAGAGTATAGCAGGCCCATGGACTTTTTTGTTGTTTGAGGCTGAGCATAATCTCATTTCTCTTTGTAGAAAGCCGCTTGAAAACAAACATCTAAAATGTAATTTCACTCTCTACTTAGAATGATACCCTATCAAATTAAAATCACTCTAAAAGTAACTATAAAGACTATAGGAATAATGCGTGGTCAAAATATGATTATAGTCTACTTTAGGGGCGCCTGGGTGGCTTAGGCTGTTAAGCATCCGACTTCGGCTGAGGTCATGATCTCGCTGTTTGTGAGTTTGAGCCCCACGTCAGGCTCTGTGCTGTTAGCAGAGCCTGGAGCCTGCTTCGGATTCTGTGTCTCCCTCTCTCTCTGCCCCTCTCCCACTTGTGCTCTGTCTCTGTCTCTCAAAAATAAATAAATGTAAAAATAAAAAAAATTTAGGTCTACTTTATATCCCTTTAATATCCTTTGTGGTAGTCAAGAAACGAACTATTAGTTAGATTCTGCAAAAATATTACCATATTCATTTCATATCATGTATCTAATTATTCCCAAAGGTATATTTTATCTTTATAATTACTTTAATATCAAATTGATAATTAAGTATCAATACTTCATTACTTTGTGAGGAATGTAAGTTTCTCCCTCTTTCCCTGCCAACCTCATGCATCTGTGTCCATATCTGCGTGCGTGCACACGCACACACACACCCTGCAGATATATACAAAGGCCTACATATTCAACATACACATAAAATACATGAAGCAGATATCATCAAGACTTCAGAAAATAAAGATCTTAAAAATAGATGCTTTTATTCCCAAATTATTTCATTACTGACCATATTCAAATGATAAACTACAGCAAATACTGGTGATACCTTAGAAGAAAATTTAAAATATTTGGTCCACTGTTCCTTTCTAGCTTTATGGAAATATCCGTGCAACTCTAAGTTACAGAAAATCTAAAAGCTGCCTTTCTTCACAACTCCTGTAATTCCTTTATTACTCCATACAGATGTAAGATTTGAGAAACTAAATCTTCCTCAAAATGCTAAGGTTTATTTAGTTTTAGAGTTTTTTTTTGTAGGGCCTCTCTGCCAGCAGTTATCTTTACGAAGAACTTGGAGTACAGCGCTTTTGTGGACTTAGCAATCTGTTTCACTGTCACTTAATTTGGTTAATAACACAGACAGATCTCCTCTCCACTAGGTTCAACAATTTAGCCTTTGTTATAAAGCTTTGCTGCCAATATTTGTGTTCTTTATAATCTGTGTATTAAACACTGCTTAGTACTCAGATAATACCTTATTTCATAACAAGCACTTGGATAAGGACTAAATTATTAAGATAAAAAAGAACAGTAGAATTTACAGACAGGTCGATTAAGATCTCTAAGAAAGGCTCAAAAGTGGTATTGTATAGTACTGTATAATGCTACAGCAAAGTACATAGCAAAGTAGCCAGCTTTGTCTAAGAAATCCAAGAATCAAGAGTTTATCTTAAAAGCGTGTTAAAAGGAACAACCTCCCTTCTGTTCCTAACGTACTAATCATCAAGAAGAGAAGTTATTATTGATTATCATTCCTGTTTTCCACTATCCTCTTTATAAAAGTAAATTATGGCATTACAGTCCCAAGTTTCTGCTAATGAATAATCATGTCAGTTGTCACTCAATTATCACTTTCAACATTTAATCTAAATTATGTATAGCACCTTGGTTTTTTTTTTTCCTTTCTTTGAAGTTCCTCATTGAATTTAAAAGTCAAATTTTTTTTTTTTCAAGAAAAGTAAGTTGATGGAAGATGGAGGCTGAGATTAAATCAGGGGAATCAACGATCAAGGATACTTGGAATTCTTATGAATACAAATAGCCTATCAAGGTTAATGAGGTTCAACTCCAGTTTAGAAGAAGAAAAACACATACTTAGTATTTTCTATGCATATACAGATTTAAGGTTTTAGGTACAATTTGAAAGGTAAATTATGCAAACTCAAATCCAGCTTTCATTCTGGTGTTTTCCCTGTTTTCCTCCTGTGTGAAATGACTGCTTAAAATTCATACTCTGGATCAACAAAAATTGATGCCAGCAGTGAGAAAGAGCAATGGTCTCTGGAATTCCGACAACTCTTCCAGAAATTAACGTGCGCTTTTTTTTTAATGTTTATTTATTTTTGAGGGAGGGAGAGAGAGAGAGAGAGAGAGAGCACAAGCAGGGAAGGGGCAGAGAGAAGGAGACACAGAATCCCAAGCAGGCCTCAGGCTCTGAGCTGTAAGCACAGAGCCCGATGCGAGGCTGTGATCCACAGACTGTGAGGTCATGACCTGAGCTGAAGTCAGACACTTAACCGACCGAGCCACCCAGGCGCCCCTTAACGTGCTTTTAATGAATGACCAGACAACAAATGTTAGCTTTAAAATATAACCACGAAAATGTTGTATAATTTACTATTTCAGTCAACAAATACTAACTGAGCACCTAATACAGGTGAGACACTGTCAAGGGGGACAAAGGAATACAGACACAAGACCAGGTTCCTAACCCATACTCATTTAGGATTTGAAAAAGGATAGAAGTATTTAACTCATAAGTGCCGTCCAGAATGCCACAAGTTTGAATTACAACATCAATGCACACTGGTAAATAGCCCAGAGCAAAATCTGTGCACAGCAACGTATCAAAAGAAATGCAAGCAGAAGGTTGAGCATCAGAGTGGAAGCTCAGAAGACTGGTAGAAAGACACACACACAAAAAAAAAAAAAAAAAAAAAAGTTCAACACGCTCCAGAATAAAGACAGGAATCTAGGGAAGTAAACAGATCTCTGGTGACAAGGACTCTGTTAAAGAGGGGTGGAGGGTGAGAGAGCTTACCACAGCCAAGAACAAACAGTCCTTCAGACATCATTCTCTGGTTATGTTCACCAAGCAACTTTTTGGTTACTAATTCAACCTTCTAAAACCTAGGTATAGAAAACTGGGAGACTGGTGCCCTGCACAGGAGATCAGGGTTTAAAGAAACCCCCAGAGGGTATAACAATGAGCTGGCACTCTTTTATACACTGCTGTCTGGTAAGTTTCATCGTTAGCATGAACAAGTTTCCTGGGTCACATTAATTCTAGGACACAGAAAATTTCAGTTTCCAGATGTGAGGACAAGACCTTGAAACAGGAGGTCTTCACCAAGGTAAGGATGTCAAGGTCAGATTTGTCCTACTGACAGGGCAACTTTCTAATACAGTCCTCTTTCTCCTGCATTTCAGCTCATTTTGAAATTTTAAAGACATCTACCCAGACTACTTTAAGGCAGTGTGAGAAAGGAACCCTAAGAGCGTTAGTGATGTGAGCAAAAGGATGAGGTACAGCAGGAAGGATTATCACTTGTAGCTGATACAGCCTAGGAAGGCTTCAGGAAGGAAAAGAGATTAAGGGCGCCTGGGTGGCTCAGTCAGTTGAACATCCAACTCTTGATTTCGGCTCAGGTCATGATCTCATGGTTCTTGGGATTGAGCCCATGCAAGTTGGGCTCTGTACTCACAGCATGGAACCTGATTAGGATTCTCTGTCTCCCTCTCTCTCAAATTTAAAAAAAACAAACTTAAAAAGAGAGAGATCACTGACTGAACAAGCCACAAGAAAAAGTATTCTGCAAATATTTGGGGGCCTGTCACATTCTGAGCATCGTGTCTTATTTATACTTGCTTTCTAAAAAGCAACTCAAGAAGATTAATCTCCATTCTTTAAAGAATGTATAAGGCGACACTAAATATTTTTGGAAAATAAATCCTACCAAACATTTTTGAAAAACAGAGACTAAGTGCTTTTCAGTTAAATTTCAATAAAATAACTGTTAGAAGTTATACTGAGTGATCCATGACCAATACCTTGACAGAGTCTACTCCAGATGTCATTATGAGAATAGCCTGGGAATAAAGATATTCAAAGGGCTTTTACAAGGTATGAAAAATAAGCCATAATCATAAGTGTCACAAAATCTAAAACAGTGGGAGGGCACCTGCGTGGCTCAGTTGGTTAAGCATCCGACCTGGGCTCAGGTCATGATCTCAGGGTTCATGAGTTCAAGCCCCACGTCAGGCTCTGTGCCCACAGCTCAGAGCCTGGAGCCTGCTTCAGATTCTGTGTGTCTCTCTCTCCCTGCCCCTGCCCTGCTCATACTGTGTCTCTTTCTCTCTCTCAGAAGTAAATAAACATTTAAAAAAAATTTTAATCTAAAACAATTATTATATCGTTAAAAATAAAGTCAGGGGGCGCCTGGGTGGCTCAGTCGGTTGAGCGTCCGACTTCGGCTCAGGTCATGATCTCACGGTCCGTGAGTTCGAGCCCCACGTCGGGCTCTGTGCTGACAGCTCAGAGCCTGGAGCCGGCTTTGGATTCTGTGTCTCCCTCTCTCTCTGCCCCTCCCCCACTCATGCTCTGTGTCTCTCTGTCTCAAAAATAAATAAACATTAAAAAAATAAATAAATAAAGTCAGGCAAAAAAAAAAAAAAAAAAAAACTGGTTAATGGGAATTTCTTCCAGAATAAACAGTATCTTTCTGTAATACCATTTTGATGGCAACAGGGAAAAAAACATTTTCATCCTCCAAAAGTAATTTGAATTATACTTGAGACAAACTCAAAGAACTTTTTGCATCAATTTTACCAATTTTAGAATGTCACCTGCATAGAGACAGGGAAATCTGCCTGGCTTTTGTTCACTGCCAGGTCACCACCACCTAGAACAGTGCCTGACATGTAACAGACAGTCATTTAGTGTTTGCTATGTGGGTAAATGCTCAACCTCTCTGTCCGATTGTCTTTCACACCCAAACCTGTGCAATCAAGCCAAACTAATCCAAGAGAACTCCAAGTCTTTCCCCAATCCAGGTGAAAATGTAAAAGATCTGTTGTTAAGGGTAAGGGGAAAGCCAGGCTCTCTGAACAAGAGCATTATCAGGTTATTATAAGTAGTTTTTTATATGCTTATGTGAGATTTCTTTTTCAATTGATTCTCCAAGTGGTAAATGAAATCAAACAATGAAAAGGAAGGAAGGGAAGGACAGATCAACATACGGTTATAAACAAGTTAGCCAAGTAATTTTTCTACCTTTGATATTTACTAGTGTAGTCGGGGTTTTTGTTTGTTTGTTTTTAAATTTTTTTTGTTTATTTACTTTTGACAGAGAGACAGAGTGTGAGCAGGGGAGGGGAAGAGAAAGAGGGAGACACAGAATCCGAAGCAGGCTCCAGGCCTTGAGCTGTCAGCACAGAGCCCGACCCAGGGCTCGAACTCACAAACCGTGAGATCATGACCTGAGCCAAAGTTGGTCCTTAACCGAATGAGCCACCCAGGTGCCCCAGGGTGTTTTTTTTTTTTTAATACTTAACTGTGGCAAAATAATATTTTAGCCCTTTTTTCAGCAGGATCCAGGGTTAAAATACTACCGTGAAGCAAACTTTAGAAGTCCTACAATTACAACTGCTCTGATAATATTTCCAGTAAGTATTTATTATACATGCAGAAGGCTTTGTAAAAAGTATGTCAATATTTCGTCAGCTTTACAATGTGAATCCTGAACCAAATCTAAAATACATTTTCCATTGGTGAAAATGATGAAAACTCATCTTTCCAAGATGAAAGAGAAACTCAGACTGGAATAACATTAAATATTTCCTTTGGAGTATATAAAGTTTGATATCTTTAACACCAATTTTCTACCTTTCATTATAGTTTAGAAAATTCTTCAAATGTGGCACCTTAATACGATTAGAATACAACTCCACTAATAAAAACAGGCATAGAGGGAGGACTGAGACATACTTATTTCCAAATGTGTCATCCATGTCTGATATAATTTGTGTAATTAATTAATAACTGGAATTAAGACATTTCCTTTTCATGAAGTTCTTTCTTTTGATTTTCAATATTTTCAGATAATTTCTTTGTCTATGCTAGATAAAAGGCAAGCGGGGAGCACCTGGGTGGCTCAGTCGGTTGAGCGTCCGACTTCAGCTCAGGTCATGATCTCACTGTTCCCAGTTCAAACCCCGCACTAGGCTCTGTGCTGACAGGTCAGAGCCTGGAGCCTGTTTTGGAATCTGTGTCTCTGAGTCTCTCTGCCCCTACCCCACTCGCGCTCTATCTCTTTCAAAAATAAACAAACATTTTTTTAAAAAAAGGCAAATGGGAAATGGTAGCTACCCACTTACACCTCATTCACGGTTACCACATCATTCATGATTCCCACATAACCTTAAATTAACGGAGGCAGCGCAATTCTACGTCTTACACAGCAAGTAGAGATTTAAAAACCTTTATGGTTCCAAAGAAGAAACATCAGTAATGCCTTCTTTGTCGTGCCCTCTGCCAGTTTCACCCCCAAAATAAATGATAATTCACCATTCCTTCAAGTAAAGGTACCTTCAGTCGGAAGGAAGGGCTCAGTTGCTACTAGAACAAAAATACTTTCAAGTTTAACAGGCTCCTGGCTTTAAGGTCCAAGTTAAAGAGAAATGAAACCACAGACATTTCTATGTATAATTAAAGTAGTCATCTACATAACTTTATATAATGTATACTGAAACTAGAGTTCATAAAATATCACAAACTTTACATTAAAACTTCATTAAGCAATTCTACGAAACAAAACTAACGTCCTTTGAACACAGCTTGAAAATAGCAAAGTCACCTCTACTTGCGCTGCAAAATGTGCTTTCTCCTGGTCTTTTCGCTCCATGCACCGCTTCGCTTCCTCTAACTCAGATGCCATTGCACTGAAGTTCAGCTGCACCCTCAAATCTGACATCTGCTTCTCCAGATTCTCTTTTTCCCGCTCAACCCCTTAAAAGAGAAAATGTAAAGCTTGATGGTTGATCTTCATTCACAGGAGAATGTACTTTCAAACGGTACAAAGCCTTGACGTTCAGAAATTCCAGCTAACATAATCCACTTATTAATAACACTGTCACTCTACAGACTGTTTGGAATTTGTGAGTCTATTGTTCCAGGTCTCACTCCATTTTTTAAAATATATACATTGATGTGTTATCCAATATTATTCCATTTTGATACTAAAACTTGGTTTGCGGTCATAGTCCTAGTAAAACGGAGTTCCGGAAAATCCTATATATTTTTTTCTTTAACTTTCTTTACATCCCTACCTCCAAACTCTCAATCAGAGATACTGAACGAATTTTCAACTAAGTTCTACATGAGGTGAAAGTTACTGAAACTGACACACAAAGTGACGATTTCTTGCAAAATAAACAAATGATAATGTTAAATCTCTGATTGTGTGGGACCACTAACTTACTAATTCTCGAGACTACTACCTAAAATTATCATCTCTGAACAATATAAACAGACATAGTACTTAATTCAGCATACTTGGTCTATGATACACAGGACACTATAATACCATCTTCTTCAAAGATAAACACCACAAAAACCCTTTCACATTGAACTTACACTCCACGAATAAACATAAAACATACAAATACAGTACCTCCTAGAGTCTAAGATACCAAAAATTGGAAGATCTACTACCAATTTAAAACTACTGTTTTTCTAGTAGTTGCCTTTCTAGGAAAGGAAAGGAAGGAAATTCACTAGCAAATTCAATTTACCCATCACTCCCAAGATATGTCTGAACTAAAAGATATCAAACTGTTCAAAACTGTGTATCTTGGATGTACATGAAGAGAAGATATTAGGCATTTTTAATAGCATGATAAAAGCAATGACAACAGATACTATACAGATTTTACAGATACAGTTATCACACAGAAAGAAATACAGTAAAACCTTGGACTTCTAGTAACTTGTTCTGAGAGTGTTTTGCAAACATTTCTAATAAATGTTATCTTGATAAACAAGCAATGTCTTGCAATAGGAGTAAGTGACATCAAACGTCACATGATCACAACTGAGTCAACGGTCTTCTCTCTCGCTTGCTTGCTGCAGGATTGTGTGTGATCTTCTCCCATGCTTGGATGCTCGGTCTCAGGCCACAGTGTTTGGCAGAAATGAGTGCTTTTTCAGAACGTTGGAAGATGCCCACAACTGTTACTATTTTTTTGTCACTTCAAAGCACCTATAGACAGTCCTTTGTATTTTCCTACACGAGTAAGCTTAGGAATGCTTTGCTTCGTTCTAGGTCATTGGACAGGTTCCTTGTTAAAGTTGCACGAAAAGAAAATGATTCCATGGCGCCAATAGATAGCAGTGATTCTGTTAGTGATGGTGGAAGTCATCCTACAATAACCCAATAACCCTCCTCTCTCTCGTCTCCCTCACACCAGACGTGAAGGTTTTCAAAGGTAAGTGCAGGTTAATGTAATCACTTTTAAATGAATATTTTTGGGTTGTGGAACAAATTATCTGAGTTTCCAATATTCCTTATGGGGAAATTCGCTTTGATATACAAGTGCTTTGGATTACAAGCATGTTTCCAGAACGAATTATGCTCGCAAACCAAGATTTTACACAAAGTGATTAACTCTATCTTGGTGAAAAACTAAAGTAGGAAGAATTGGAAACTAAGTTGTTTTTAAAGAATGAATACAGAATTACACCAAGCAAAGAGGCTGGGATGATAATTCAGGGAAAGGAAGCACCATAAAGCACCGAGGTATAATACTGTATTTAATATGGAGCTGCCAACGGTACTTCTGCATACCTACCACATATGAGGAGGAAAGGGGGAGAGGCAGCAGGGTGTTTATACATTGCTAGGGAGCTTAGAAATTATCCCATAGACCAGGAGTTCACAAACATTTTCTGTACAGGGTCAAAGAGTAAATATTTTAGCCTTATGATCTCTGTCACAACTACTCAGCTCTGCCATTGCATTGCAAAAGTAACCTAGAAAGTGAATAAATGAATGGGAATAGCTATATTCCAATGAAGTTTATTTACAGAAGTCTGGATTTGCTCTTTGGGTTGTACTTTGCCCACCCCTGCTAGGTTTCCAGTGTGAAAATACTCAATATTTATGTGTAGATGTCTACCAATTTTATAACTATATATCTTAAATTTTATATTTAAATATGTATATATATATATGTGTGTGTGTGTGTGTGCGTACATTAACACATATCTTCAGAGTGTCTATCTGTATATAGATGTACATTTCAGGATATATGTTAGTGTATATATACAGTGTAACAGGAATATATAGTATATAAAATATAGAGATATTAACATAGATGAATACATGTGTAAATACATATGCATAACACACATTTTATATTTTTTAAGTTTATTTATTTATTTTGAGAGAGAGAGTGCATGGCAAGCTGGAAAGGGGCAGAGAGAGAGAGAATCCCAAGCAGGTTCCACACTGCATGGGTCCAATGTGGGGCTTGAACTCCCAAACTATGAGATCAACACCTGTGCCCAAATCAAGAGTTGGGCGCTCATCCAACAGAGCCACCCAGGCACCGCCATAATACATATTTCATGAAACATATATATTTAATGTGAGGCCTAATAATTTGATAAGTTTCATAATCTAGACACATATAAATTGGTATGGATATGCATAGCTAGGCACACATACATACGTACATAATGAAACATTTATCAAAATTAAAATACTTACAACATACGGTATAAAATATAAATAGTGCTACAAATACTCTCCTCCCAAACCCAGAGGATGGTCTCATATGCTACACTTTGAAGAACACTTTCTACAAACATAATGGCTCACTACAGGAGAGTAGTTATGAACTCGGGTTTGGGGAGAAAAAGACTTGGGTGTTACTCCCCACCAATATAAACTTAGGCAAGGTATTCAATCTCTTTGTTCTTTGTTCTTTTTTTTTTCTTACTCATTAAAATGGAAATAAGATCAGGTCCCTTCTCATAAAGTAGTCATAAGGACTCAAGGAGACAATGCAAAATGAGTAGCAAAGTGTCCTGTATGAAGCAAGAGTAACATGAGTGGTTTGTGGCCTAGAAAGCATCCCTTCAGGAGCAGCAGTATAGAAGACAGATCACAGAGAACTAGAACAAGTTAAGAGGGTAATACAAATGAGACGAAGCATGCCAAAACAGGGGTAGTGGGAATAAAAAAGGAGATGGGCCAAATTCAAGAAACATCAGGATCTATAAATAGACAGAGACGAAGAAGATGGAGAAGAGAAAGAATAGTTTGGGATGTTCTCTGTATTTTAGCCTTGGCGATCTGGATAAGGGACAATGGGTGATTTCTTATGCAGAATTTTTAAAAATAATACAAGTATTCCATAAAGATGGTAACTCTAGAACTGTTAAGAGAAGGTGAAGAAGTCTATTATATGGATTAGAGAACTTACAGATTTTTTAAACCTGATAAATAGTTAAGAAAACAGATTCTTTTAGTCCTCAAAGACTTACACCAAAAATAACTAGATTTTTATGAGGCAAGAAAACATATAACATGCTCCACAGAGTCTTTTTCCAAACAAAATAAGAGTTCCTATGCACATCTTTATGAAAATTTGATGAATAATCAAAAACTTAGTTTACTTTTAAAAATAAATTTTCAAATATTTGGTGTCAAAATATATTTCAATTATAACATCACATGAAACTTCAGGGATTTAACGGCATGCAATTATGTTAGGACAGATATGTCAGAATGGGCCATCTAGTGAAGATTTTTTGGCAATGTGGAAATTCTAACTTAGGCAACATACTGAGTTATGTGTGGGGAATCTGGGCAAATATTTATCTTCCCTGAATTTGATAGTACACCAAATGCTTACAAGAGTTTCTCCAATAATTTGGGCATTTGAGTAGGAAGCCTCATTACTGAAATAATTTACAGCTGAAGAATCTGGACTAGTCTATTAGAAACCATTATAAAATTTCAATATTACCATTTCTGTTACAAGTGAACTTCCAAAAAGAAATACATCCAGGTTCATTAAATTCCATAACCTAAATCAACACCACCACTAAAAAGGTATTCTAACATTTCTCAGGCACAAAGTATTCCTAATCTACATAAGAAAAAGCCAATCATATGGTTTGTGACCATATGATTAATTTTTGTCACCAGTATCTGGGTAACAAAAAAGACGGAATCTTAATTTTAATTGTAAATATTTAAAATTGGGACCAAAAAAAAGTGAAAACATAGGGGTATTTCCAATTTAAGTACAAGAACACACACACACACACACACACACACACACACACACACACACACACTTAGGCGTGGAAATAAGAAGCTGGAAAAAATTGCACTGCCAGCTTTGTTGGCTCTTTCTGGCTGAAATCCCCATGAGATAAGCAGGTCTGAAATGGGTTTAAAAATAAAGCAGAGGAGACATTAAACTTGGATGCTCATATCAGCAACAAACAAGTGAAATTTAAAATTAAAAACACAACACCATTTACATTCACATCCAAAAAAAAAAAAAAACAAATAAACACTTAAATATAAATCTAACAAAATCTATATGAGGAAACTAAAAAATTCTGATAAAAGAAATCATAATTGAATGAAATGTATGGAAAGATATTTCATATTCATGGATAGGAAGATTCAATATTGCCAAATATCAGTTCTTCCCAGACTAATCTATAGATTCAACACAATCCAAATCAAAATCCCATCAAGTTATTTTATAAATATCAACAAAGATATATGGAGAGCAAAAGACCCAGAACAGCCAATACAATACTGAAGGAGAAGGGCAAAGTTGGAAGACTAACACTACCTTACTTCGAGACTCACGTAAAGCTACAATAATCAAAACAGTGTGGTAATAGCAAAAAAAAGAAGACAAATAGATCAATGGAACAGAATACAGAGCGCAGAAACAGACCCACATAAAAACAGCCAACTCATCTTTGACAAAGAAGTCAATATAATGCAGAAAAGATTGTTTTCAACAAATAGTGCTGGACACTCACATGCAAAAAAATGGATCTAGACACAGACTTTACACCTTTAACAGGAATTAATTCAAAACAGATCACAGACCCAAACATAAAACACACAATTATAAAGTTGTTAGAAGACAGGAGAAATTGGGGATGACCTTGGGTTTGATGAGGACTTTTCAGAGCAAAGAGCAGAGTCATCATCCATGAAAGAAATGAGTGATAAGCTGGACTATACTAAAATTAAAATGTTGAGAATGAAAAGGCTGAGAAATTATTTGCAAAGACACAGGTGATAAAGGACTATTATATAGCTGTTAAAATTCACCAAAAAGCCAAACCACCACCTAAAAACTGGGCCAAAGACCTTAACAAAAATCTCATCGAGGAAGATATACAGGTGGAAAATATGAGTAACAACAGATGCTTCACTCATACGTTATCAGGGAAATGCAAATTAAAACAGGTTACCATCACAAATCTATAAGAATAGCCAAAATCCAGAACATGGACAACTGCAAATACTGACAAGAATGTGGAACAAGAGGAACTCTCATTCATTACCAGGGGGAATGAAGAAATGATATGGTCACTTTGGAACACAGTTGAGAAGATTTTTAAAAAACTAAATATATTCTTACCATACAATCCAGCAATCATATTCTTTGGCATTTACGCAAAGTAGATGAACACTTATGTCCATACAAAAATCTATATAGAGAGGTTTGGTTTATACTGGCTTTATTCATAATTGCCAGAACTTGGACGCAACCATTGGCTTTCAGTAGGTGAACAGATAAACAAACTGTAGCACCTCAGACAATGTTTAAAAAAAAAAAAAAAAGGCGAGAGAGAGTGCTACCAAGTTATGAAAAGATGCAGAGAAAAATGTAGGGTATATTACTAAATGAAAGAAGCCAATCTGAAAGGCTGTATGATTCACCTATATCAGATTCTGGAAAAGGCAAAACTATGGGGACAGTCAAAAGATGCGTGGTTGCCAGTACTGGAGGGAGAAGAGGATGAAAAGGCGGTGCACAAAGGATTTTTAAGACCGTGAAATTACTCTAGGATATAGTGATGGTGCCTAAATGTCATTTATACTTTTGTCCACTCCCACAGAATACAGAACATCAAGAGTGAACCCTAATGCCAACTATGGACTTGCAATAAGGATTTGTCAAGGCAGGTGTATCAGTTACCACAAACATACTTCCAGTGGCGGGGGCTATTGGTACTGGGGGAGGCTATGCATGTGTGGCAGCTGGGGAAACGGAAAATCTCTGTACCTTCTGCTCTATAAACATAAAACTAAAAAATACAGTCTATTTTAAAAAACTGGATGTTAAATTATGACTAGCTAATTGAAAACCTTGTAGTAGATCAAGAAATAAGATGATAAGAACACAATAGAAGAAATCCAATTCTGAAAGTGGGAAGTATTTAAGGAAGATTAAAACCCACACATTTACAAATCAGAACTGTACCTCTCCTAAACCTCCAGTCATCTCCTTGTTCATCTTGATGGTTTGACTGTTGCTTGGAAATCAGAGATACTTGATGTTGTAAACCCTTTCGATCACCTTCTGCTTTCAAAAGTTGTGTACGGAGCTCCTCTACCTAAACACGTATGGTCAAAAATAAAACTTGTATCAGTTTTCAATACAGTAAAGGGATAACTGGACTTAAAAATTATTTTAAATTATTTTTTCTAGGGAAAAAAAATTACTTCTCATGGGCTACTGTCAGCACAAGCTGAAGCCCAGTGAACCTCCTTGTTATGCCAAGCACAGTGGAATAGTCTCTCGCTCCTTTTCTTTATTCTTCCCATTACTTCTACAAAGAATGAAGGTCTTTTCCCCCTCTCTGTGTCTATCAGCACAAAAATAAAAAAAAAAACAAAAATCCCTTATTGTGAACTCAGTGCAGTCCACCACTATTAACCCAAACCACCTCCATGATTGTTTTTATATTTTTCACTCCTTCTCTTTCATGTAAATATGGTCTATTGACCAGTAAACTCAAGTGAAAAGATCACGATTTAGCATATTATAATATCAAAGTACTGTTCAAAATAAGTAAGAAATAAATGCTACTGAACAAATTATAAACTCCTTGAGGTAGGGAACTATGTTATTCATCTGTATTTCTAACAGCTAGCAAACTGCCTAACACATAGCTGGTATGTCCCTAGTGACCATTAAACAAATTAGGAGTATCAAAAAGACTCCGTTTACGTCAATGACAATCTGAACATGGTAATCTCTTACTTCAAAAGATGAGATCAGAAATCACAAGTCAGAGTACCGAAAGGTTAAAAAAAAAAAAAAAATCGGACTGGAAATGACTACAAATATAAACTTGAAAAAAAGGAAACCTGAACTCTGCCAACATTAATTCCATTGTAACGGCGGCTGCAGAACAAAGTCAGTGAACATTTTTAAAGGTTTTATAAAATAGGTGTTATGGTATATTTTTAGTATAATTGTCAAAATGTAATACTGCTTCTGAGCGTCTAAAATGCCTGACCCCTCTGCCTACATGGCATACTACGTAGTGAGTTATGCAAGCCACACCTCAAAACAGAGAAAAACACAACTGCAGTTTATATTAAACACAGGCAGACAGGCGATTAGAAACACATATGTCCTTATCCAATGTATGTAAGATGACTACTTCAAGTTATTGAACTTTAAATAGCAGAAGAACCAAACTCTCATTAGAGGCTAATGGGCTACAAAATGTTATGCTTTAAAATTAAGCTTTATCTTTGGTTAAAAGGGGCAGGCAGCATCTTAAAAACCCATAAATATAAGACAATAATGCAAAGTAACTTGAATATGCAAAGGTCTGTTTCATGTATTTTACTTCTTCCTTCACTCTCCAATGCCTCCTTGAATAAAATTAAGCTCCTGGGAAAATTTTATCTCATGCATCCAGTCTCGTTTTTACACTGGTTATGCTAGGAGAGATAAATCCTAAATTGGAGCAGCACTCAGCAAGACACACTATCACAGTGGGAACTTGGGCCAGTGCTTCATACTAGGTTTCTCTGGCTCTTCTTGAAAGGATTTCATCTTTTGCTTATGTGTTTTAATATACATTCCTTAGCGGGGGGCGGGGGGGCCGAAAATAACTTCTACACCTAGGTGATCTTTTTCCTTCCACAGAGACATTTAACAGAAAAGGAGACTCAATCCTAATTTTAATTTTTTAAAGTTTATTTAAATTTTTATTTAGGGGCGCCTGGGTGGCTGAGTGAGTTGAGCGTCCGACTTCGGCTCAGGTCATGATCTCGTGGTCTGTGAGTTCAAGCCCCGCGTCGGGCTCTGTGCTGACAGCTCAGAGCCTGGAGCCTGTTTCGGATTGTGTCTCCCTCTCTCTCTGCCCCTCCCCCACTCATGCTCTGTGTCTCTCTGTCTCAAAAATAAATAAACATTAAAAAAAATTTAAATTTTTATTTATTTTGAGAGAGTGGTCACACATCCGTGAGTGGGGGAGGGGCGGCAAGAGGGAGAGAGAGAATGCCAAGCAAGCTCCTTGCTGTCAGCAACACGGGGCTCAATCTCACAAACAGTGAGATCATGACCTGAGCCGAAATCAAGAGTCAGGAGCTTAACCGACTGAACCACCAAGGGACCCTAATCCTGATTTAATTTAAAAGCAGATTATCATAGCTTGCATAGATTTACCTGATGCAGAAGTGTTTCTCTGCTGCCTTCTGACTGATTCAATAACCTTCGAGATAGCTCCAATTCTTGCTCAAGCTAGAGTTTCAACAGAGGATAAAGAAAAATGTCCAGTGAGACAGAAAATAATTAAATTATTATGGGCATTGTTTAAGAGTAGAAAAATAGAACACTTTTCAGAAGATATTTACAGCTAATAGGAGAAAACATCTTGCTATCAAAACACATTGATGCTTCTATGAAAATGATGTTATTTGCATAACAACAAAGTGAACCAGACCAGACCTGGGGGAGGGGGGTTCCTCTGAGTTCTGAGTCAGTTCCATCTTAACCATGACCCTCTTTTCCTAGGTCTCCTTTCTGCCTCTAAAATAAGGACTTTGTATTGGACAATCCCTGAGATTCCTTCCGGCTCTAAATCATTGTAATCTAAATTCCAAAACAATTTTTTTTGTACACGGAATGTCATATGGACTGAATTAGAATAAAACTTCGAGGCCCCAATGACTAAAGTATATTTCATCTAATTGGGGATTTTGTGTATTCATAATGTTCTAGCGTTCCTAATATTTCCAATAACATTCCTAAAACCTAAAAATATTTAATTTCAGAATAAGATACTTAAAATTTCCTTAATAATATAATCATAAGATAAATATTCATAGAAAAGGTGCTAATTAGATGACCAAATACCTATGAAATCTGAATGTGCCTCACTTCCTACAAGCTGAAAAATCTAACAGGATGTGAAGGGGAGAAGAATATGACACCCCAAAATAGGCCTGTTTGGCATACGGATTTTTTTTTTCATTTTTTTATGTTTATTTCTTTTCGAGAGACAGAGAAAGGCTGGAGGAGAAGCAGAGTGAGGGAGACAAAGGATCTGAAGCAGGTTCTGCATCGACAGCAGAGAGAGAGCCTGATGCGGGCTTGAATTCGTGAACCACGAGATCGTGACCTGAGCTGAAGTCGGGCGCTTAACCAACTGAGCCACACAGGTGCCCCGGCATATGAATTTTTTGAGCTGAAGGCCATCAAGACCTAACAGACTCAGGAAAAGCTTTTACCTCTGCCTTAACTGTATTAAAGAATTTAGAAAGGGAGTCTGTACCAGGAAGAGAGCTATTATCAGAGATAACTTTTTATACCTGGAAGACTTCTGTGTAAGGCAAGGCAAACATTTGTTTACCAAACATTTGCTCTTCTCATTTTCTTATGAACTGTTTTCCTCTCCTTTGAAGCCCCAGACCTCTACCCCACTTCCTCAGCTCAGCATGGTATATAAACCTCAACTGCCTGGCTGACTTTGAGGCCCTCATTTTAATGCAAACTTGTTTTTCTCCTGTTAATCTGTCTTTTCTCCTGTTAATCTGTTAATTAATGTCAACTTAATTATTAAATCAGCCAAAGAATCTAGAAGAGTAAAGAGAAAATTACTTTTTCACCCCTACAGATGGGACGCATGTTTGTTAAAATTCCAGAGACTACGTAGGCTAGACGTGTTTTGTAACAGCAAGGCTGTTCTGTGAGACCACAGATTTATAGTAAGATGCTTTAAGTGCTTAGATTTGTGATAGTTATCCTAAATTATCATTTCACTTGATGAGAATACTTTCTGTATACTAGTCCTTCAAATACTGTCCAGGTGGTAGGCATGGTTATCAAAGGAGTAGCATAAGGGGGCATTGTGGCTATGTATCTTTGCTGTGGTGACAGTAATGTGAATCTATACATGAGATACAACTGCACACGACTACACACATGAATGAGAGCACAGAAAGCTGGTGAAATCTGCCTAAATTCTTTGAATTATACCAAATCAATTTCTTGGTTTTGATATGGAATGACAATTAAGCAAAATATTCCCACTGAGGGAAACCGGGTGAAGGGCCCATGTTACCTCTCTGTACATTCTGTCTTGCAACACCCTATGAATCTGTAACTATTTCAAAATAATTTTTAAATCTGGTTATACAAGTTTTTTAAAAAAATTATACACACAGCCAATAAAATATCATACTCCAAAAAAACAAGGTATGTATACAATTACAGAATCCACACAAAATATTATCTGCCTTGTCTTCTTTTTTTGGAGAAATAAAGCGGGAAGGAATCACACTTCAGTCAAAATGGTATCAGAATCTATCATGGCCCATATTGGTCACGATCACTGGATAATTCCAGCAGCCTCAGCTCCCAAAGGGCAAGCATGATGACCTGACCACAAAGGTGGCACAGATGCACCATTTAACTTGACTAGGTTAGTGAATAAAAATCAAGAAAGTAATGATAGATTTTAAAAGTGACAGGGAGTAAAGAACATTACATCAGGGGCAAATTTTCATTTTACCATTTGTTACTTTTGGGCTGAGGAGAGTTGCCTGTCTTCTAAATTCCTTTCCAACTCTAATGCCCTGAGCCCTACTATAGGTTCACAGACATGAATATATGTCAAAAGTCCTTAATATCTAATGAGAAGAGAGGATTCTTTCCGTAGGTTGCACCTTCACCTATCTTCTATGATGAAAACGAATATATTCAAAATACCCGCCTTTTAAACAACAGGTCTTTCCTAACCCTTCAGCAAAGTCAAGCTCCTTGCATGCTTCCCAGAAAGGAATAATAAAGTCTGACTTCCCTCTAGAAAGGAAGTAGCCAGATGACAAGGTAGCAAATAACCTCTACATGTTTCCCAGAGCAAGCAACAGAGAATGGCGGAGCTATCAAACCAAGTGACTTCACATCAGAATATAAAGGCTTCACTGTGTCCTAACAAATGATCCCAAGGACAATTTTCAAGGCACTCAACAAGTATCACTGGCTCCAAACAGCATTACTCTTTCAAAACCTTACTTGATTCTTCTCAGTTTCAGTCTGCCTTAGCTTATTTTTCATGGCTCCCTCATTTTCATCTGCTTTAGCTTCTTGTTTCTTCAGTGCCTAGAATGAGACATATGAAAAAATATGTATTAGTTCAAAATTCATAAAAAAAGGAAAGACACTGTTAGGACCTGGAATTCACATTAGACTATTACGGATCAATGGAGTACACTCATCAAGGGGCCACCAAACACTGGCTGTTCTCGCGATTCTCTTGGGCTCCTCCCTGTTCCCTCACATCTTGTCCGTGCTCGATGTTTACTTCCTTTCCACCTTCTGGACCTTCCCCACAGGCTTCTAAACCTCCCTCTCCAGGTTATGCAAAGCAGTTTGTCTCTATTCCAGTTCTCAATTTCAAACACTTAAACTTGTAACCACACCCAGCACCCCTACTGTCTCGCCCCCGTAAAGATCTATCAGTTACCAGAATTCCTTCCCCTTAAAGGGCGATGTGAGAAATTGTTTTCATGCTCATGCTAAGAAATATTGAATCTTCATTCAGTATAAATAGTAATACTTTTACTTCATGTTAAAGAAATAGAAATCAATAAGCTGAACTTTAAACACATTGTGTTTTATAGTACATGGAATTATGCCTCATAAAAACAATTCTTCTGAAAGTTAACTTTTTAAAAATCCAAATTTCCATGTATGAGCTAGCTGAATAAAAGGACCTCTAATTCTTTTGGCTACCTAGGAATCTGCGGTAAAATTTCCTTTCCTCTTCACTTTCTACCTTCCACATCTGACTAGTTACTTGTGATATCGCTTTTCCAAATAATATACCTCTCTATCACAGCTCTACTTGGTGCCCAAAATGTTATTTAACACCCTCCCCTTTCTTATTTCTCCTTTTACTCTATAGGGATAGAAGTCTTAGAAAAATTTAGTCAGTGAGAACTTAAATTCTATTGTTTCCAGTAGAGGAGCAAAAGTGAGGTCTTAAAGAGAACCCAAAGCAAATTACTACGTTTCCACCACATCACCTAGAAATGTCATTAAGCTTGAACATTATTTCTGCTTCCAACAGACCATCAGTCAGTAAACAAATAAACACACATGCAATATGCTAGCCCAGAATACTGAACCTATTTTCTACGTTACCTAGTTTAAAATGAAAGACAAAGAAAGAAAATCTAACTCTTAAGACGCCGCACATATATTTTAGTGCGCTTTAAATGTCTGAAAACACAAATAACACTCGAGGAGAAAGATTTTAAAAACTAACTGAATCAAAATCACGAGCTATTTCTTTAAACCTTCGTAATAAACTTTAACTCATTTACTACCTTTTTAAGTGTATAAGGTGACACTAGATCTCCTTCCCACTGACTTAGATCAAGAAACTGAGAATTATATTAAAACTGACTCAGTAAAAGCAGTTATAAAAAGAGGGGAAAAAAATCACATGCCAATGAATTTCTATTAGTATGTTATTTTGCTTTTTAAAGCTCGTTTTTTTCCCTTAAAAGCAGTTTAGCTATAAAGCTATCAGGTGCCCACTCCAGGATGCAGACTGTCTTTTACATGTTTAAGATTACAGTGACAACACTGAGCCTTAAGAGTGGGTCCCTGGGGCACATTTAAATCTTTAATAACAACAATTTTTCTTCTTTTCCTTAAGTATACCTATTTCCATTAAAAAGACTAACATATTGAGTATTATACTACTGTCGTTCTTTGAAAGTAGATGATTCTGAATTCTCAGTTATTTATAAAATCGGGGAGGGGGGCGGAGCGGAAAAGCAGACTTTTCTTTTAGAAAGTAAGGGAAAGGAGAAAAGGAAAATGTTTGTAGACATCTCATCTGACCATAAGAGCTCCCACAACTGTGACAACAGGCATGTTTATCAAGATGCTCTAAAAAATAACACACTTAAAAATAAAGAACAAATAGGGAATTAAAGGCCCTTTGTCTACTGTAAAGGGACCAGCCGGCCTGGGTAAGAATGATGGACCTGGAACGAAATCAAGGTCCTATGATAACTCCCACACGAGCACTGAAATTAAAAAAAAAAAAAAAGATGAACATAAACTATCCCGTCTCATCCTAACCATTCAGCAGCGCTACGGGTGCATGCCTTTGGTCACAAGAGCAAGAACATGTAGATGACTCACTGGTAAACCAAAAAGACTATAGAAAAACAAGTCTATGCTCACATGAAACAAAAGGTCAGTAACATCACACTTCAAAAGGCACGAACTTCCAAGTCAGATTCCCCCACGCCTCACCCCGTAACAAAGAATGAAGAAGTTAAGTCACTGAGAATTAGAAAATTGTTGCTCTTACTATACATCTTTAAAGATTTTTTTTTTTGTTTTTTTGTTTTAGGTTCGCAGCAAAATTGAGAGGGAAACTGAGTTCCCATACACACCGGTGTCCTCATACCTCCCCCATTAACAACTTCCTTCAACAAAGCAGTGCATTATTACAACTAATGAACCTACACTGACACATTCTAATCACCCTTAATTTACATTAGGGTTCCTTTTTGGTGGTGTACACTCCATGGATTTGAACAAATATAGAATGACATGTATCCACCATTACAGTCTCACAGTATATTTTCACTGCCTGAAAAATCCTCTCTGCTCTACCTACTCACCCCTTACCTCCCAAATTCCGGCCACCACTGATCTCTTAACTGTCACTACGGTTTTTCTTTCCCAGAATGTCACATAGTTGGAATCATACAGTATATAGTCTTTTCAGGCTGGCTTCTTTCACTAAGTAATACACCTCCAAAGGATCTCTATGTCTTTTCATCACTTCATAGCTCATGTGACTATATTTTTTTATAATTAAGTTCTTCACGTAGGTACAAAATAAAAGTCAGCAAATATTTTAAGCTTCGTGATAAAATGCTATTCTGATCCAAATAAGACCACATGAACTACAAAGTTAAAAGTTTGTATTTATGTATATTAAAATTCTTAAATAACTTTAAGAACATTTGTTATATTTCACATCAAGAAAAAAATTATTAAGTAGTTAGTATGTATAAAATACTGTAATAAGAAACTTACTTAACTGCAATTTTTTTTAAAGTTGGAAATCTGGTGTCTATTTCTAAAATTCTCATTTGGAAACCTAAATCATAGCTCTAAAACCATCAAACATCAATAGAATAATACATATTTTGAAAAGAATATATATGCATCATGTACCAGGATTTTCTTGCTCAGAACTAGTACTACTCACTTAACAGAGATTTTATTTCTGTCAAGTTCTGTGAATTTCTAAATTTTGTTTTTTCCTAAATCAAGTTAGAGATTCCTCCCACATGAGAACTAGCTCAAGTCATGGAAAATTTTAGCCTTTAAGTTCATCCAGTTGGGGATTATCTGTGCCAACAAAAACCAAGCAAAACAAAAAAAATTAACTTTCTTTTCAAGGCAGAAAACAATGCATTCACATTCTAAATCCGTGAACCAATATCTAACTCAAAAATACCTGGATAGATTTTACTTAAATTGTTCAAAGAAATTTATCTCTCAGCCATAACCAAGGAATAAAAGTTTTATACCCACATTTACCATTACAAAAAAAAAAAAAAAAAGTTTAATACATTAAAGTAGAAATTGCATGATAAAGTCCAAAGAGAATCCAACTGTAATCATTATTATTATAACACCATACGGATTTTCGGGATATCAAAGTAAGGGGGAAATTCTAAACACTTGTGCCAGTTGAATTATGTGTATTTTCCAGATGGAAGTGGTAAGCACATAGTGTGTGGAGTCACAAGATGCAACCATTCCTGTTTTTCAAAAGGCAGAATAATATCAAGTATCATGTAGTTAAGTAAGATTTATCAGTGGTTAAGTACATGGGTATTACTTCTGATGGTAATTATAATCCTTAATGATGTTCTTTAAAGTTACCTGAGGTTTTGAAACATAAAATTCAAAGCTTCTGTCTGAGAATGGCCCAGATGTCTAGTTTTTTTTGTTTTTGTTTTTGTTTTTGTTTTTGTTTTGTCTTCTTATAATAACGTGTTTTATTTTTTCAGGAATCCAAAGAGCTTTTATAGGACAGATGGACACTTATTGCCGATCTATAAAGGAAACTTACTGTGTTTCTACTATGTCCATATTTATGGAGTCTATGACTGGCTGGGGCACCTGATGCCAACAAAGCCAACCAAGGTCATGAGTTCAATCACAATGAGAGCCAATTCCCTTTGCTCCGTTCCATGGTCACAGTCTTTACCCTAAACCTTAGCCAAAGGCCACATGGAAGAGTAACTAGGCCAGAGATCCTGGATGAATCAGCAAGATACACTACCATGACTATAAAAATAACTCTGAAGTAAAACCCCTATTGACTACTGTCAAAATTTCATTCTTTATATGTTATTAAATTTGCCAATCTGCAAAACAAAACCTTAATCACTGCCTACAAAGTTGGTATGCTGAAAAGACATACAAGTCTTTTGCCTTCTTTAATACAAAAGCAACAATGGTAATGAGTATTATTCCCTAAAATGCCATTGCTTTTACTGGAATGGAGTTTATTTTTATGTAATCTTTTACTTAATAAAAATCTTGCAAGTAAAGTTAAATGTGAGCCCAACAAGTGCACTTTCCAGGATTTCCTTCAAAATCAAAAAGCAAAAAAGCTCTTAGTGGAGGGTCTGTTTTTATCTGGGTAGTTTCCTCTCAAAAAAGAGACTTACAGTTTTATTAGAAATCCCAGAGCAATAGGATACTTCATTTGACTTTCTAAATACAGGACCACTGAGTTAGAACTGTTGACAAACAGAAGATCAGAGATAATTATAAAAATTAAGTTTAAAATCTCTCAAGTTTAATTTGTATTTGAGCAGAATGCCCCGTAAATATACAACATCTTTCATTGTTTACAGTTAGAAGATGTTATTTTATGCTTCTGGATTTTTTTTTTTTTTTACCATCTTCTAATCAAAATAAAACAGTACCAAGTCAATGAATGAGTCTATCTGTAGCAGAGTGGTCTCTGTTTACACAATATTACTATGCACTCAGTAGTTGCCCAATAAATATTAATTGATAATGATGGAAAAGGGCTTTATAAACAGATGGTCTAGGATAAATTCACTGAAAATGTAGATGGAAACATTACACTCCTCCAGAAAAGCACGAAGTAGAAATTAAACAAGTCCTGCACTCAGACAATCTCAGTCTATTGTCAGGCAGCTGTTCAGTCAACGAGAGCTCAGATATTTTTCATCATCATAGCATTAGCAACATTAAATGTCTATTTGCATATGGTGCTACACAGAGGGACTCATGCAGATTCATGCTAGCCTTATTTGTTACAGTTTATGGTGACAATATCAGCAACAACGAGTAAGTACACATAGCAAAATAAATGTGATTAAACAATACTTTAAGATATAGCCAAATATGGTACAAACATAAAATGTGTCAGACTTAAATGCAACTCACAGCAGCAATAAGAGTATTTATTTATAATGCAAACCACAACTATTTTCAAACAGAATTTGAGGTGTTTTACAAGGACATCTATACATACATTCAAAGAACAGGTGAAATAAAGAAAGGAGGGTGTCTGGGTGGCTCAGTGGAGTTCAGTTCAGGACACGTTCAGGTTTGTGGGTTCGGCCCTGGGTCCAGCTCTGTGCTGGGTCCAGCTCTGTGCTCCCTGTAGCGTGCTTTGGATTCTGTGTCTCACCTCTTCCTCTCCGCCCCTCCCCCATTTGTACTCTCTCTCTCTCTCTCTCTCTCTCTCTCAAAAATAAATTTTTAAAAACTTAAAAAAGAAAGGAGCTAGAGACCATAATGGCCATTTTGCAGAAAATAAGAAATGGCTCTTTAAGAACCTAGAGGGCAAATGATGGTGGGGGGAGGGGGGGAGAAAGAAAGAAAGAAAAAAGAGGAACAAAAGAGGAACAAAAAAAGCATATAAGGGCTAACTTCAAGGAAGATAGAAACAAGGAAGCTACAAGCAAATTGATCAATCCAGGAAGATACATGGAAAAACACACCTTGTTCGAAGACAAACGAATAATAAGAAAACTCGTTCTATACATTGGAGGATTTGGGAGAAACGTTACTGAAAATGGAGAGGTGAACGGGGATAGAAAGTACATTATAAACATTTAATAATTAATAGTCTTAGGTAATATTTTCTTAATAAAGTAAGAAGCCTAAGAATAGATGATATAGTGTTAATTACATAGAAACGAGATTTTAACAATTTCAGGACAACTTAATATCTACGCATCATCTCATAAAACTGTGCCCTTTCAAAGGAATCCAAAGGCCTTTGCTAGCATGTTAACAGTTGACATGTTACTTCTCCTATGATGTAGAAAATATTTCTACACTTTCAACTTTTCTCAATATTAAATAGTAGGCTTCTGAAATATATCATCGAAACTGGAATATTCTTTAATCTGACCAGCTATCACTATCACTATTTCCCAACAAAAGAAAGGGAATATGGCTGGGGTAAGCTGTCTATAATATCCATGGGAAGTTTGCTCTGTTAACAGAAATCCAAGTACGGAGTGAGTACAAGGTTGAAAGAGACAACATAAAAGAGCTCTTTCAGCTTCTCTTCTACAAGGAGTTTTGGGGGGAAAGATACTTTCCACAGAAAAAATATTAGAAGCGTTTTAGTGTCATGTGAAATGATCAAACCCTAATAAAATAGACTTATAGGTTAAATCAGCAGGGAAGGGTACAGGAGGCAAAGAGGTAAATCAAGAAAAAGACTAAGGAAGAAAACTGGAGAACATGATGTGTCTCGGGCCTGCACATTTCAAGCTGTGCCAAATAGTGTTCAACCAGCTTTGAAAGACAAATCCCATAATAGACCATCATTCTTTTCCATCTATTTCCTTTTTAACAGCATGGTAACACTAATGGTTCTTTCACAACTTTACAAAAAAGTGTTTACTTTATCCTTGCAAAAACACTAGTAATCCGCAGGTAACAAACACAAAAGAGAGAAGAAAATAATTAACATGTCACAAAATAATGAGAACAATTTTGAAATCAAAACTACAGTGAGTCAGAATTCAAATAAGAATTTAAGCCACAGATTGGTAAAGTGCTTATCATGTAGCAGTAAGCACGGGGCAGAATCACATTCATAAAAGAAATGCCTAAAATGATTTGAAAATACAGTCTCAGCAAAAATGCCACTTCTACCACCCAAATTTTCCCAAAGGATCACGAGGAGGGAATTATTTCCCCTCTCAGCTACTCTGAGGCCCATTTCGAAGTTGAAATAACATCCTTAGTGAATTTGAGATTATTAACATTTCTTCCTCAGCTAAACTGGGAGCCCGTAAAAGTCAAGACAGCATGGTAAGTACCATGAAATCCCTAGTCCCCAGTATACATGTACATATGCACAGTACCTGGTACATAGTAAGTACGTGAAGGTATAGGCTGAATGAATATGTTACTATATACAGTTCTGACAACATAGTAGACAACATTTATTCACTCCTTTCTTTAAGAAACACTTTTTTGGGCCCTTATTCCATGTCAGCCACTGCTCTAGGTACTACAGATACAGCAATGAGCAAGACCCTGCCTGCATTCTGGTCAGAGGACAGACAGATGACAGGTAATGAAAAGTGCTATCAAGAAAAAGTACGACAGTGTAACGGGCTCAAGAGTGAGGAAAGGGTATTTTATCTAGGATTGTTAGTAAGGCCTTGCCGAAGCAGGACTCTGAATGACATGAGGGTAAGCAACAAGGCAACCGCTTTCAGAGCTGAAAATTCCTGGCTGTGGAAACAGAAAGTGCAAATGTCCAAGAGCGGGAGGGTGCCCGGCATGTCCGTGGAAAAGCAATGGTGTCGCTGGCCTAGAGTGGACACAGAGAATGACAGAGAATTAGGGTGAGGGGGGCATGTAGAAACCCTATCAGAGGGGTCTTGTAGGCTGAAGACTTCACATTTCATTCTGAGGATGATAAAGAGACCACTGAAGGGTTCTGGAGAATGACGTGGCACTATCTGACTCTGTGGGGAGAAGACTGTAAGAAGCTGAGAACTGCACCAACCCAAGCAGGAGAAAACAGAGACAAAAGGATAGATGAGACTAACAGTAGGAGAGGGGATGAGCAGTTACCAATTCAGAATGTATTTTTTTAAATAAAGTTGACGGAATTTCATGACAGACTGGATGCGAAAGATGAGAGAAATGGCGAAGGCAAGGACAGAAAAGAACCACATAAAAAGTTTTAAATATAAAATTAAAATTGTTTTTGTTATCGAGAGGAGTATCCATATTTGTGAGATGAATAAATCATAGGAACTACTTACTACGACAAATCACACAAAAAAATGCGATTTAGAATCCTTCCTTACAAGTTCCCAGGTCAGGATGGGAAAGAACAGGAAATGGAGCTCCAGCAACCCACATGTGCCCAAGTGTTCGTGGCTCTAACTCAGAACACTGCTCTAACTTGATCCCCATATGAGACTGACTGTGGCTAACAATGCTTCAGGGTCTCAATCTCAGATCAAAAATACGAAATCATACAACTTTTTCTCATTGCCAGATAAGGCCCATCAAATGACTACATAAAACAGTGAGAGGTGTAAACACTGTTCTAACTTGGCCATAAGATGGACAAAGATATATTAGAAAAACCTAAGCAGTTTCCCATTTCTTGGGCAATAAATAATGAGTACCACAGCTTCAGTATTCGCAAAATGAAAAAAGGATCAAAAGTGCTCAGTACAAACGTAAATTAAATAGGAATGCAATGAGTCACAATAGAGCTATAAAAAATGCTTTTCTGCCAGGTAAAGAAACACAAACAAGATTACACAAAAGAAGATCAAACAGCATTAGAACGCCAGTGGAAATGACTGTAACTGGGTTGGGTGGACAACAGATTGCACAGGCAGTGACGATTAAGGAAAAGAATACAATAATTAGAACAAGGAAGTTTGGATCTATAGAAGATAAAAATTTAGGGAAAGTACATCTTTGGGACATTTCTGTATAGATTAAATATAAGAACCATGGAAAAGGGAATGGGAATACATGATTCCAGTGGAATAAACTCTCATATCAAATAATGGTCTTTCATTATTTTACTAGAAGTAAAAAGATTTTTTCCACAAAGGGAAGGAGTGGGAGAGGGAAGAACTGTAACCCTAGATAGGGAGCATGAAAGATACTCCAACAAAAAGGCATAGAAACAATAGTTTTAGTGTTAAATATAACAGATGTCTTAATATATAATGCTCGAGGTGTCATATTTTATTTTTCAACAGTAGAAAGCAACACTGTTTCAAATTTAAATTTTCGAATAGTAATAGTTAAATAATTATCTTCTTTTTCAGTTGCTATGTATGTGCCGAGTAGAGGTACATGTATTATAATCATTTTCCAAGAAAGTTTAGCAACTTTAATGAAGGATGCCTGCTGGGTCACAATTGATGATTCAATACTGACGACTAGTGGTCAAAAACATGTAGTAACTTCCTATTTTTGAGTGTTCTCCTAAGAATTTTATCATCCAAATTTCAAACATTTAGTGTAAATTATGTGAAAAACCTATATTGAAAGAACTTTCAAAAGTTCTGAAAATTACAAAGAAAAATACTGTATCTCTTTTCTGTCCATGATTTGCTCTGTTCCCAAATCGAAGCCAATCAGCCTCTGATACGGATCCATAATGGGGACAACTCCATGAAGACTCAGTTCATTCATATCCACACAGCTGAATTAACACTGTTTCAGAAATCCGTTAACTAATATTTTAAAGAAGTCTTATTTTCAGAATTCGTGCATCTGAGCAGTTCTAGTCTAAGTTTTTTTTTTTCTAATTTTGTCTGTTAGGCATTAAGAAATCAGTAATCTAGCTGTCCTAAATTCTCAACACGGTTTGAAAAAGAGTAAACCACCATATCAACATATTCTGTCTAAAAACTTAGAATTTAATTGTGATGGTCTGAATTCTTGAAGCATGTTTGTTAGATTTCAGTTAAATCACTTAAACTACTATATATTCAGGGGCGCCTGGGTGGCTCAGATGGTTAAGCGGCCAACTTCAGCTCAGGTCATGATCTCACGGTCTGTGAGTTCGAGCCCCGCGTCGGGCTCTGTGCTGATGGCTCAGAGCCTGGCGCCTGCTTCAAATTCTGTGTCTCCCTCTCTCTCTGCCCTTCCTCTGTTCACGCTGTGCCTCTATGTCTCTCAAAAGGTAAATAAATAAATAAATTCTTTAAAAAAAAAACTACTATATATTCAACTTCAAAGAAGTTAAAATCAGTTAGCATTCCCTTTCTTCTCTGCAGAAATAAGAATAGTGGGATAATACAACATACACAAACCTCAGAGAGAAAAAAAAAATTTTTTTTAGCCAAGTGTGCTACATGTGGCCTAATGGTCACTCTCATGTGAAAACAATGGTCACCCCTTCAACAACTATTCACAGAACGTCTGCCGTAGGGTAATAACTGTGCTATGTGCCCCAGAAAACAGGTGCGAAATGCGGTGGACAAAGTTCCTGCCAACAGAGTTCCCGTTCTAGTGGGGGAGACATACAATAATATAAGTAACGATTGTAGGTGGTTTTTAAGTGCTTTGAAAAGCTGAAGTAATTTGATATAAAAGAAAAAAAAAAAAACTTGGTCAGAAAAGAGCTTTCTAGAAAAGAGAGGGAGGGAGGAAGCAGGGCCTCCTGAAGAGGAGGGAACAACGAAACCTCAAGGATGAGAAGAAAAAAGTCTGCTGAGGGTCAGAAGAAAACTGTTCTGATAAGACACTGAGAGGACATCACTGGGCTTAGAGCACAGATTTCTTAGAATAATTTGTAGTTATAGATGTAATGGTTAAAATTTGAGAATAAGCATCTAAAAAATGGAAATATAATCTACAGCTTCAGAACCAGAAGTATGAGAATATACAACACATTTCTATCCAGTACCAAACAAAACAAAGGGGCAGGAAAAGAAAAACGATAAAAAAAGATGTTTAAAAAACATATAAAATGATAAAAATATTTTCTAAATGCATCAATTAATCATAAATATAAATGTCATGACCAACCCAGCCATCAAAAAAAAAAAAAAAAATAGGATAGCATATCAAATTATGCAGTAATTTGGTGAATTTTCACTATTTATTTTTAAAAACAGATCAACTAATGTTTTAACTTGCAAGTCTGAAAAATGAAACAGAATTATCCTAACACAAAAAAGTTTGAAAAAAGTAATAGAGTTAAAACAGAAGTTGATCAAGTAATAAATAACGTTAGTCAAAATAAAAACTAATAATCAATCATATATTTACCAAGACTAATAATGAAAAAGGGAAAAGGAATAACTAACACTAAAGCAAAAGAGTTATAGCTTCAGAGAAAGATTTAAAAATAATAAATCAGAGCTATGATTGGTTTTCTTTTTTTTTTTTTTAAGTTTATTTATTTTGAGAGAGATAGACAGCATGCACAAGCTGGGGAGGGGCAGAGAGTGAGAGAGAGAATCTCAAGCAGGCTCCACAGTCAGTGCACGGTCCAACTCGGTGCTCAAACTCATGACCTGAGCCGAAATAAAGGTTTAGATGCTTAACCAACTGAGCCACCTAGGCGCCCCCTAGGATTGCTTTTTAAAATTAATTTCAAAATACAGACAAAATGGATAACATATAAAATTATGAATTACCAAACTGACTTAAGAAGTAAAAAGGTTATTGAAAGAAAGAAAGAAAGAAAGAAAGAAGAAAGAAAGAAAGAAAGGAAAAGAAGGAAGAAAGAGAGAAAGGAAGGAAGGAAGGAAGGAAAGAAGGAAGGAAGGAAGGAAAGAAGGAAGGGAGGGAGGGAGGGAGGGAGGGAAAAAAAAGAAAAGAAAGAAATTGAAAACCTCAGGCCACCAAAAAGATAATACGCATTATGTATGGTTTTATGGGTGAGACTTAACAACAGTTTAAAAAATAGACAATCTCTCTCTTAAAGAGAGCCAGGAAATAGAAAAACAAGGAATCTACCTAATTAATTATGAAATTAATGTAACCTTGCTTGCTTCCAAATCCAAAAAGACCAGTACAAAGAAAATTATAAGCCCTCAGTCATAAACACAAATACAAAAATCCTAAGAAAACGGCAGCAAATTAACTCAGCAATGTGTAAAATCAACACATTTTGACCAAATAAACAAATGCATCTATTAATAACATCAACCGTATTTCAATATCAAAAGAGAAATGCAGCAAGAGTATTTGGTAAATTCCATAACACATTATGATTAAGAAATAGAAGGCAATGTTAATCGAATAAAGGACAGCACTGAAAAAAACCAGAAGCAAACAATAGGAAATGCTTTAAAACTTTGGAAGCATTCCTATAAAGATGGGAATAGGGCAAAAATTCTTGCTGTCTTTGTTTCTATTCAACATTGCACTTGAGTTTCTAGCCAGTGCAATAAAGCAATAACAAAAAAAAAAAAAAAGAATTATAAAGTTAGAGACAAAACTGCCTTTCATTTCATATATGATTATCTACACAGAATACAGTAAATGATGGTAATATATGAAGGCTGCTAACAAATTATAAATAAGATCATTAAGTAAAAGCATTGCATCCGAGAGCCACATAGAACTAACTGCATTCCTATATACTCCAAATAACCAATCAGAGACGCAATAAAAGAAAATATTCCATTTACAATAGTAAGGAAAACCCTAAGATACCTAGGAATAATTCTTAACAAAAGATATATAAGACCCATATATGCAATTGTAAAACATTACTGAAGAACATTAGAAAACACCTCTCTTCAAATTAATCTATATATTCAGTGCAATTACAATCAAAATGCCAGCAGTATTTTTCATGGAACATGACAAGAGATTTTCATTATCATTTACCAAAATATAATGAAAGCTATAATAATGAAGACAAAAATGCTATCAGTTCGGGGATAGACAAACAGATCGATAGAAAAGCATATAGAACCAGATAGATACCGTGGGGAACTAGATATATAACAGAAGTGGCATTTAAATCAGAGGGGAAAGAACAAATTATTCAAAACCAAGGCAGAGGCAACTCATTAGTCACATAAAAAACAGCACAGATTCCTTCCGCCTGTCATTAAAAAAGTAAAATTCCTGAGGGATAACACAAGTAATCCAGTATTTTCAAATGAGCAAGTGATAAACAAGCTATCTGTACGGGCTCAAATGCAAACCGCCAACAAATATATGAAAAGATGTTCAAGTTCACTAATAGAGAAATACAAATAAACATAAAAATGAGTTAACACTTTACACCCATGAGTCTAGCAAAAATTAAGGAGAATCGAGGGAAAAAGGCCATTCTCAGCCATTTCGCCAACAGAAATGTAAAAGGTTGGAACCTTTTGAAAAAATAATCTGATAATCTCTATTACAATAAATAAAAATCCATCTGTGGTAATAAAAGATTAAGTTTGAACCACATTGGCTAGTTCAAGAAATTTCCAGGAAGTATTGGTGAGAGAAAAGGCAAAATGCAGAATATACATATATATAATGTGATTCCATTTTATTAAAAATAAAATATACAAAAAAAATCCTATATATGCCAAAGTGTATAGGGTCCATAGAGGTCTGTCTAGGATAATTAAGAGCAACGATTAAGGAAAATATAACGGGATCTCTCCCACGCTGTTCACACTGGTTCCTTTTTCTTAGGGAGTAGGCTTAATGGTTGATAATGAGAGAACACATAAGAGATATGGGAAAAAATGAGCCAAGCAAATAAATAAAGCTGCATGAAAAAGAGAATGTATGAGCATTTATGATATGATCACATCAGTTATACATTTATTAAATATGGTTAAATACTTTCCACACTAAATATTTAATAAAAAAGTTAAAAGAAAAAAATTATGTGAGAAATAAAACTAGTTAAACAGTGGATCAAAACAGAGTATCAATATGGTCACTACTTAATGCATTTGACAAATAGTAAGTGCATACTATGTCAAAGGGTAAAAATGCAAAATGCTCAAAACGAGTACAATTAAGTAACCTATCAAGAAATAGTAATGACCTGAGACAAGAAAACCTCATGTGACATTAGACACTGAACAGTGAGGAGAAAAAAGCCATCTTTGCAAAAGGAGAAAAACAGTTGATGGGATCAGGATTTATTAAAAGAAAAACCATGGCTTAAAATAAGGCTCAGGTTTATCCACCCCATGAAGAACACACACTAGAGCAAGAGTTTTTGAATTTTTCCCAGCTACACACATTTTCCTACAGAACAGTACAGCTGTAGTTGTGCTTTTGTGATACCCAGGGCTCTCAGACCCTTGGTAGTCTAAGGGCCCTGCATGTCAGTCGCCCTTACTGTGTTACTCTCTGCTTACTATATCCCCGCTGGTGTCCTGGGCCTGAAAAGGACTGCATTCTAGAGCTCGTGTCCCAAGGACTGGGAAAATAAGGTAAGTCTTCTGAGCTTTCCATGGAACTTGTATTTTAAAGTCCCGTTTACTTGTAAATTCTACTGGTCTTTCTCAAAGACCAAGAAGGCTGCTGGAATAGTCAAAGTCAGGGTGATTTAACGGCCATTTATATAAAAGGCATCTAATAACATCAATGGGGTAAGATACGCTTGTACTACGAAATAAACATGTGAAAATGTGGGGGCACAGACTATGGCAACATAAGAGGATAAAGTGCTAAGCCAAAGTTATGCAATTCAGCCTTGGAAAGATAAGTGAAGGAGAGTTCAAAATCTACCAGCCTTAGAAAGGACTCTGTGGCTCCAAACCGAGTTGGAGGACCCTTAAAAGGAAAGGGTTAATGAGACCACGTTAGAACATTTGCCTGACTAGGTTCTCCTCTGAATTGACACAGAAGTCTCAAGGGAGATGCTAAAGCTATTAAAAGGACATTAGGAAAACATTCTTGGCGTCCTTAGAAGCTTCTCCCTTAATGAGTCCAAACTAAATACATTTATAAACTGTACCCAAGGCTTTTCTTAGGTGAAGTATCCATATTACTCAGCATCTCTGGAGCCACAATGACATTTCTGGGAAGGAACAAACAGTTATTTCTTCATTAGGTTTTTCACAATTGGTACGGATGCCAAAAGATGAAGAAAAATATTGGGAAAAAAATCTATCGATCATTTTAATTTTTCTGTACATGACTTTGTTACTGATGAGGCTCACATAATCTGGTTTCCCGTAGACAGACCTACTAAAACCCCTGTGCTGGACTCCCCTCTTACACGTAACAATTCCTCACTAATCTTCACCATCTTCAGTTAAGATTCTATCCTTTACCTTCCCCCAGAGGCTTCTCCACAAAGCATCTTTAAACTTTGAGGCACCTGATACCCCCAAGGTCCTCGGCAAGCATGGAATATTACTGTTTGGGGTAAGTGGGAAACCTAGCACTTTAATATTCTATGAAATGATCTGAGAAGCATATACAAATATGCGCCCAGCATTTGTCTCATGTATTTCGTTTTAAGTAATTCAAATGAAGATGAAGAAATAACACTCGATTTACAAGAAACAGCTAGTAAAAGAAAAAAAAAAGTCAGGAATTCCCAAGATGCCATAGCCAAGAGTTAGAAATTTTATTTGGATCTGATGTTATTTTGGGGCCTTCAGAAAAAAAAGTTTTGACTTGAGTTTACTTCTGAAGACTTCATTTGTGACCCCAACACTCACCATGCCAACCCCACTCCACTAAGTTTAACTAATCACATTTAGCTTTCTAAGAGTCTGTAATGCGAGGAACATTAAACAAACACTTTATTGTCTGCACACCGGTTCGACAAGGAATGATTGATGGTTAGAGGCTGAACAATATTTGAATTGAGTTCAGAGTACTAGAATAACCATTCGAAATTTAAAAGAGATATATAAAAAGAATATTTATTGCACAATATAAAATATTCACCTCTCTATAAAGGCCTCTGCTGAGATACCGAAACAACATAGTTTAAAATATGAAGTCTGAAGGCCAGTGAAGGTCCCTACAAAGTTAAGAAAAACTAACATTCACGGGACATCAGTAGCACACTAGTAGCTGACACTTAGTAAGGGAGTAGACGCCAGAGTGTCCGTAGCCCACATGCTTATACCAGGAGGGGGGAAAAACACACATACACATTAAAAAGTGAACAATTCCTTCTTAAGACCTCTAAACAAGAAGAGGAGAGTGCTGTTCTCAATCCATTTCCAATCATTAATACTACTTTTCATTAAATGGGAACAGATAAAGTTCCAAGGACCCAAGGACCTCATTAGATCACTAAAATGAAGCAGGTTTTAACCAAAACGACATATTGCCTCCCCGTAATATGACATTATACCTAGAAATCTCTGACATCCTGGAATTTTTAATGAATACTCCTAATCTGTTAACAACTTTTAAATGTCCTAATTTTCACTAAGATTGAATTATACATCCTACGGAGGCAGAAGAGCACGGTGGCTAAAATCAGGCGTCCTTACTCACCTATACTTTCATTTTCTCACCACAGCCAGAAACAAAATATATCAATTACTATCATCATACAGTACAGGTATTTGCAAAAGCATTTTTTAATATTGAACAGAAAGCAAAGTGTTTCCTCTCCTTAAACATGACCTTTCTAGAACAGCCTAAGCCACGTAACTTGGGAGTAGGAAAACGTATCAGCCTAAATTAATCCTTTCCAGCTTCAACTGCACTGTTTAATCCAAAACCACCTTTTAAAAGCATATAGGTCACCACTTATATTAAAGTGACAAAATATGAAATTAAACACTTCTTATCAATAGTGATCCTCTATTGTATTGTCGGAGATGGAATTCCACATCACAGCTCAAGCTTTTAGTCAAATTGACAATTACAATGCAAATATTCGGGCTCTGGTTTCTCAAGAATAGGGGTGGGAAGCAATCTCCCTCTCCCTCTTTCTTTGTAATTTTGTGCATTCTGCAAAGAAAAAAGAAAATAAGTACGGAAAATTTCTCTAATTTTCTCTTGCAAAAAAGAACAATTGTCTCTTCAGTACTATTCTTATGCTCACCAGATGCAATTTGCTTTGAGAACAAATGTATAAAAATCAAGGTTTAAAAAAAAAAGGGTACCCACATGCTGTATCTAATTATTCAACAAAGTATCCTCTTCAAAGTAATTACCAACTAACAAGGGTATGCCTCCTTTTGTGAAATGGAGGAAAACGGAATTTTAGAAAACAAAAGTAGATTTTTCTATAAGCTTACATTATAATTTCAGGGTTGCATTTTTTGCTTCTAATTTTCAATTGGCAGCGTCTCCTAATACTAAAAAAATTTTTTAATCCATCAATTTATAAAGAGTTAGATGTTTATGCACACATAAGTGCATTTGTAGAACACCACTTCCAGAGAAAACCATTTTGTAAATAAGAAAGACATCACTGGGGCGCCTGGGTGGCTCAGTTGGTTAAGTGGCTGACTTCGGCTCAGGTCATGATCTCGCAGTCTGTGAGTTCGAGCCCCACATCGGGCTCTGTGCTGCCGGCTCAGAGCCTGGAGCCTGCTTCGGATTCTGTGTCTCCCTCTCTCTCTGCCCTTCCCCTGCTCATGCTCTGTCTCTGTGTCTCTCAAAAATAAATAAACGTTAAAAAATTTAAAAAAAAAAAAAAAAAAAGACAGACATCACTTTTTTAATCTTTAAGTTTTCTTTTAATTTTTTACACTTTATGTATAGATCTAAGACACATTTAAAGGGAATTTCAACAAATTAATTTTCTATAATGATAATAAAACATAATTAATATAATACAGTGAGAATTCACAAATCTACACTAACATTAATTAAGAGAAAAAGCAAACCCCTTCCTCACAGTAGGAATCCAATTAATAAATGTAGAAAAAAAATGATGCAATGTGTAAAAAAACCCAAAAGTTAGAGTTTTAACTGTTTCAAGAAAGAATATTAATAATGCTAAAATCTGTGGGTAAGAATATAAGAAATAAGCTATTTTCAAGTTTGTAAGAATCTCCCCCAAGAAATAAATAATTAAAAAGGCAGAAAAGTAAAATTTACAGTGGAGACACCTGGCAGATAACACCTTCAGCAAATGTTCTGTTTTCACCAGTAATGGGACAAACGGATATTACATGACTCCTAATAAAATATCCTGGGAAAAATGCAATACCAATTCTCTGGATTTCTTGCCAAAAGTACATAACCTGAATTCAGTCATGAGGCAACATCAAAAAAATAAAACGAAAGGCATTCTACAAAATAACTGGCCACTACTCCGCAAAGTTGTCAAGGTCATGAATGACAAAGAAGAAAAACTGAAAAAACTTCCAGATCAAAGGAGACGAAGGAGACATGATGGGCAAATGCAATATGTGAGCCTGTATTGTATCCTGGACCAGAAAAGGATGTTCATGGCAAAATCTGAATAAAAACCACACAGTATTTAAAAAAACAAACAAACAAAAAACTACAGATTATATCATAGTATTGATCCTATGTTAATTTCCTGCTATTATGGAAGAGAATGTACACACTGTATTATTTAGCTGTATAAGTATTTACATCATGTCTGCATCTAGCACAAAAAAATTTTATCTAATATAAATAATTGTTTTACATTATTATGACTATTTTTATAACAACATACATATAAAATGACAAAGCAAGTAAAATGTGAATTTATTCAGGTAAAATGTGAATATTGGGAGAAACTAGGTAAAGAATGTACGGAAATCCTTTGTTGTAATTTTTTCAACGTCCTCGTAAGTCTGAAATTTCAAAAGATACCTAAAAGGTAAGTGATCTCAATGTTGAAATGGTTTGATCATAGTCTAGTCCAGGGGTCAGCAAACTTTTACAAAAGGGCTGGACAGTTGATACTTTAGGCTTTGTAGGTCAGATGGTCTCTTTTACAAGTCTTCAGTGCTGCCATGGTGTTTAAACAAACAAACAAACAAACAAAAATAACCATCTTTCACAAATAGTAAGAATGGAAAACCTTGTTCCAATAAAACTTTATTTACAAAATTATGCAGTGGGCCACATCTGGCCCATTGTCTATGGTTTGCTGACCCCTGGTCTAGTTCATGCCAAGGAAAACTTATCAGAGTAATCATATTTTCAGTTAACATTTTGAACACATGCCAGACACTATATTAAGCACTTTACCAGCATTAACTCACTTATCCTCATACCAACCTGATTAGGTAAACACTATTGTTATTTCCACTTTCCACAGAGAAAATGGGCCTAGAAAAGCTAAGAAACTTCCTCAAGGTCACACAGCCAGCAAGCAGCAGACTTTGGGTCTGAACCAGGTAGAGTTGCCTTTGTCACACACTAAACTATGTAAACTATACGCTATATTTCTCATGTGGACTGAAATATACTGCCACATACAACAACCAAGGAACTCTAATCATCTTAATAGCAGCTAAGTAACTATCCAAATGAAGATTTACACTCTGAGAAGGTATTTTTGACAAACCTCCTGTAGCTGCAAAGAAATAAGTCCCAGCTGATCCTGCCGTCTTTCCACAAGCTCTCTTTCTGTGCGCATCTCTCTCTCTATTTCCTGAAGCCGTCGTTCCACCCGATCTGAAACCTTAACCTGAACAGACAGAAACAGTGACATTACAGAGTTGGTAGGCAAAAAAGAGACAACACTTTAGAGATATTTCATGCCAGATATGCTACAGCCTATAGCATTTAAGAATAGCTTGTTTATAGCACTCTTTTTAATGATACTTATTATAAAACATATTGCAAAAAAATTGACTGAAAGTTACAGAAGAAAACGATGATTAGCCTTCAAAGAATCCAGACCTGGAACCCAATGAAGGACTTAACTCTTTCAAAGTATATAATATAATTCAAAAGATGAGCGTTAAAATGGACTAAAAAAGAGTGCCCTCTGGTGAATTAGAAGGAAAATGCCAAGTTTGCCAACGACTGCATTTATTATGCTATTAATGATAAACTGTTCTATTTAGTTCTTTTTCATTTTAATTATCTATAAACATGACCTGCCTAGAAAGGTTTTGATGTCTATGAGCAGCAAATAATTAAAAGCGTTTTTCATTAGCTTGTCAATCTTTTCTACTGTGATCTACTGAAAGTAAACCAGCTGTAAAAGATCAAAAACTAAAGTCAAACAGGAAAATGTTTAATTGGGACTCTCTAAAATAAACATGAAAGAATTTTTCTCTGATGCAAGATTTCCTTGATAAAAGTTGTACAAATTCAAACACATTTCACATGTATCAGTATATAGTCCCTAAATAAAATTCACCTATTTGATGATGTCTATTTGGTGCAGCAGCCTACAGGGGATAGAAAACATTTGGATTCATTTAACAGAAGCAATAAGCACCGCCCCATTATGAGAAATCCTTTGCCAACAATTCTATATAGCCCAGAGGATCTTGGTCACAAGGAATCTTACTGGGGCAATGGAAATGTGGTCAACGGGATGATGGTGATGGTTGCACAACTCAGCACATTTACTAAAAATCACTGAACTGTATGCATAAAGTAGATTAATTTTATGATAAATTACAGCTCAAATCAAGTTGGTTTTTAGAAAGACATTGGTAAATATAAGTTTAATCAGTCGATAAACGCTGAGCAAAAATATTAATATTTCCTAAGAATGATCATTCTTAGGCTTCCAATTTCTACTGCTTAAAGACAACATGGATATTTACTGTGATATTCACAGTGCTTTACTAAAAACTTAAAACACCTTTAGCATCAAGCTTCCATTTCTCCTGGTAATCAACCTTAATATCCCAATAAACAATTTACTACTGCATCTGGAATAAATGCAGTACCTGCTGTAATAGAAAACGATATTGGATAAATACTAAAACAAAATAAAAAGTTGTTAAATCATGCAATTTTTACAAAATTGAAATATCTTTATAATTCGCTCTGAATCTAAAAAGTAATTAACAGCAACATTCATCAGAAAATAAATAATACAGAACATCTCACACTTATTAGGGTGGCTACTATCTGAAAAACAAAACCACAAAATAACAACAAAACAGATAATAACAGGTGTTGGAGTGAAACTGGAACCCTCGTACACTGTTAGTGGGAGCATAAAATTGTACAGATCCTATGGAGAACAGGAAGCTGGCTCCTTAAAAAATAAGAGTTACCAGCAATTCCATTTCTAGATGTACACCCACAAGAATTGAAAGCAGGGTCTTAAAGAGTTACTTGTAGACCCATGTTCATAAGCAGCATTATTCACAATAGCCAAAAGCTAGAAGCAACCCTAGTGTCCACAGACAGATAAACAGATCGACCAAACACGATTTATACAATACAATGGAATACTATTCAGTCTTAAAAAGGAAGAACATTCTTACACAAGCTACAACATGGAAAACTTTGGAGACATTATGATAACTGAAATAAGTCAGTCACAAATAGATAAATACTATATCATTCCACTCATATGAGGTACCTGGAGTAGTCAAATTCATAGAGACAGAAAGTAGAAAGGTGATGTCCAGGGACCAGAAAAACAGGAGTATGGGGAGTTGTCGCTTAACGGTATAGTTTGTTTTGCGAGATAAAAAGAGCTCTAAAACGATGAATGTACATAACACTACTGAACATTTAAAAGTGATTAGAACAGAGACGCCTGGGTGGCTCAGTCCTTAAGTGGCCAACTTCAAATCAGGTCATAATCTCAGGAGTGGAGTGAGCTCATGAGTTTGAGCACCGCGTCCGGCTCTGTGCTGACAGCTCAGAGCCTGGAGCCTGCTTCAGATTCTGTGTCTCCCTCTCTCTCTGCCCCTCCCCTGCTCGTGCTCTGTCTCTCTCTCTCTCTCAAAAACAAACACTAAAAAAATAAAAAAATAAAAAGGATTTAGAATAGGAAATTTTATATTTTACAATTAAAAATAAATAATAAAGAATGATAAAAGGAAATAATCTGCCAATATCCTTGGACAAGGGCAATGGAAGCAAAAATAAACAAATAGGACTACACCAAACCAAAAAGCTTTTGCACAGCAAAGGGAAGCATCAACAAAATGAAAAGGCAATCCACTTAATAGAAGATAATTTGCAAAAGATATAACCAATAAGGGGTTAATACCAAAAATATATAAAGAACTCATACAGTTCAATATAAAAAAGTCCAATTTATGAATTTTTTTATTTTGAGAGAGTGAGCAAGCACAAGTGGGGGAGGGACAGAGACAGAGGGAGAGAGACAGAGAATCCCACACAGGCTCCACCCTGTCAGTGCAGAGCCCGATACAGGGCTCAAACTCACAAACCATGAGACCATGACCTGAGCCGAACTCAGATGTTTAACCGACCGAGCCACTCAGGCACCCCTAAAAAAAAAAAAAATCCCATTTTAAAACGGGCAAAGTGACTAAATAGACATTTCTCCAAATAAGACATAAAAAGGGCAATAGACACATGAAAAGATGCTCAACGTCACTAATCACCAGGGAAAAGCAAACCAAAACCACAATGAAATATCACCTCATACCTATCAGAATAGCTATTATCAAAAAGACAAGAAATAACAAATGTTGGCAAGCATATGGAGAAAAGGGAACCCTCATGCACTGTTGGTGGGAATGCAAAATGGAGCAAACACTCTGGAAAACAGTATGGAGGTTCCTCAAAAAATTAAAAATAGAACTACTATACGATGTAGCAATTCCACTTCTGGGTATTTATTCAAAGAAAATTAAAACACTAATTCAAAAATATGTATACACTCTAATGTTCACTGTAGTGTTATTTACAACAGCCAAAATATGGAAGCAACCTGTGCCCATCAATTGATGAATGGCTAAAAATTATGTGGTATACATACACAGAAAGGAATGGAATCTTGCCATCTGTGACAACATGGATGGTCTCAGAGGATATTAAGTGAAATAAGTCAAATGGAGAAGTATAAATACTGTGTAGAACCTAAAACACAAAACACACAAACAGCCTCATAGATAGAACAAACTGGTGGCTGCGACAGGGAGATGATGAAAAAGAGGAAGGGAATTAAAAGGTACAAACCTCCAGTTATTTAAAAAAATATATCCCAAGTTATTTAGACATTAGCTACTTCACCACCAATAGCTAGTACCTGTTATCACGTAGAGTAACCATATTTGGAGGATTCTCAGTTTTGAAATTAATATTTGTGTTAAGTAGCTTCTGACATGGTTTCAATGGTTTCTGTTTCCTGGTATTCATCTACTTGCATAATTTCTTCCCCTTGGTTGTGGACTGGCCCTAGTAACTTCCTTCTAATGAACAGAATATGGTAAAAGTTATGAGCTGTCACTTCCACGATTAGGTTATCAAAATTGTGACTTCCATTCTTGCTAGCATGTTCTCTCTTGCTGGCCCTTTCTCTTTCTTGTTCTGGTGAAGCTAGCCACCATGTCATAGATGTTCTGTGGAGAGGCCACATGTAAGTAAACCAAAGAGGCCTCTGACCAACAGATTATGATGAACTGATGCTTCAATCCAATAACCTTCAAGGAATTTAAGGAGCTTGGAAGCAGATCCATTAGTCAAGCCTTTAAGGGGACTGTGGCCTATGAGAAATCCAAAGCCAAAGGACACCACTAAGCCGAGCTTAGATTCCTAACCCAAAGAAATGGTCAGATAATAAACGTTTTCAGCTAGTAAATTCAAGGATAATTGTTATGCAACCAAGATACTTAATGCAATTTTTTTATCTATTTTCAAATAAATCCTCCACCAGGAAATTATCTAATCAACACAAAATACATGCATATTTCCCACTCTATCCACGAAATTTCTATTTCATAGAATTTTGTCTTACTTTCAACTACCATGATTTTTCACTAGTGTTAGTCTTCTCTGTAATTCAGTGAGAGAACTACCTCCTTAGTTCAGCTATGCCACATACCGGCCTTGTGATTAGCCTTCTACATGAAGCACATACTTACTGAGCTATTCAAGTAATTTAATCTCTAAAAAAATCATTATCATCTTCCATAAAATGGAGACCATAACCTGCCCTGCTTGCTAGATAGAGTGGTATGGACCAAGAAGTTCAGAAATAGTGGGACAAAAATATATGATATGGTAGAAAGCAACAGTTGTTTTCCAGTATCGATTCCCCTCTCCTCATTTCTTCTACAGTAAAGGAATTTTTAACTAGGTTAGGTGACTGCCAAATATAAACATTCTCTGACCTTGTGACTTAAATTCTGGCAAATGGGATACAGGTATAAGTGTCAAGTGACAGTTTCCAGAAAGTATCCATAAGAGATACCACACAAGTACCCTTTGCTCTCACACTCATTCATTCCTCCATCTTGCTGCCTAGTACACATATGCCACTATCTTAGATCATGAATTTGAAGGCCACAACAGAGAAAAAAAAAAACACACACACACAAAAAAAAGAGCCAAAACAAACAAACAAACAAACAAGAGCATGACAGAAAGAGCCAGAATCTCTTACACATTTTGGTAGCACCACATGGAACCCTGGATTATCTACTTAATACTTTTCCACAGAAAGAAATAATTTTTGCCTATTCTAAGCCACTGTTATTTGAGGCTTTTTGTTATTTATAACTGAAACTGATCTAAACTGCTAGAGAAAAGCACTTGGTGAACTGCAAAATGCTCAGCACGTGTAACTACTGTAACTACCCATATCAGAAATGGGCAAATCAAACTATCTTGTTCTGTTTTAGTCGAGTCTGAAGAAAACGATTAAGTAATAAAAATGAATAGACATTATAGCTAGTCGGTGTTGAGGAAAATGAAACACACGCACAATGTAGCATGACTGAAAATGAATAAACACTGAAGGTTTTTATGAGTTCCAACAGTGGTCAGCAATAATCGAAAACCTAAAATACACATCTGGACAGTTCTCGTTTTCTCTGTGTCTGTTCTTTCTCATCCATTTCTAAGTTACATTTTTGTATAACCTAGGGCACAGTCTAGGATCTTTCAAAAAGATCAAATATACAGGAGCTTAAATAAGGTAACAGTTTATCTCCTTCTCATATTAGAGGCCAGAAGAAAGCAGGACAGGTGGAGGCTACTCTGTCCCGAAGGTTATTCGAAGATCCAGATTTGTTCCATGTGTTGCTCTAAGTTGTTATCCTCACCTCTTGGAGCTGGGTCAGGGCTACATCCCCATTTCAACCCGTATAGAGAGGAAGGAAGACAAATTACTGGACAAATGGCTTTGTTTTCAAGCTCAGAAACTGCGTGCATCAGTTTTACTCACACTTAGTCCCCTGGTGATCATTTAGCTGCAGAGGGAAACTGGGAAATGAAATCTCTACCCAAGTATCCATGTGCCTGGATAAAACTGCCAGGGTGAGGGGGTAATGAGGGCAAGAGGGTGAGAATCTGATACCAAAAGGAAGAAGAAACTCAGCATCAGGCACCACTTAGAATTAACATAGCACATATTGTAATTTCAAGGTAAGTCACTTTCATCCTTCTTGGAAAATGGTAAAATAAATGCTACTTCTCAACTAAAAGTATTAAAAGAAGGTATTTAAAATACTAATTTTAAAATCAAGCAATATGTGACCAATTAATAATATACATATTTTAATTCCTGTAAGTTCACTTCTAGAAATTTATTCTACCAATTTACTTTTCATGTGAAAAATGGCACATGCACAAGATCATTAATTGCAGTGTTGTACATAAAAGAAAAAGACTAAAATAACCTAAAAGGCCATCAATAGATTGATTAAATTATGGGACATTCATTCAAAGGAATGCTTTAAACTATCAAAGAAAGGAATTAGAAAGCTGATTAGATGCTAATATGGAACAATCTCAAATCTCAAAAATACATTAAATGAAAAAGGCAGTACACAGAGCAGTGTGTTTAGTACACTACCTGCCACCAACTATACAACAAAAAGAAGAGGAGAGGAAGGCCTCTCTCAAGGTGATGACATTTCACTGGAGGCCGGAATGACAAGAGAGAGCCAGCCATGTAAGAACTTCGGGAAAGAATAGAGAAGCCAAGGCAAGGAACCTAATTTAGGAATAAATTTGGCAAATTCAAGGAACATAGGGAAGCCCAGATAATACAGGTAATACGGGTAAGGAATGTGAACTAGAAACAGCTTTAGTAGGAACTTAAAAGCAGGGAAAATAATTCACTGCGAGGACTATTTTTAAACATCACTTGGCTAAATGTGGAAAACAGTATGGATGTTCCTCAAAAAATTAAAAATAGAATTACCATATGATCCAGTAATTCCATTACTAGGTATTTACCCAAATAATACAAAAACACTAACTCAAAAAGATATGTACATCCCTATGCTTATTGCATTATTTACAACAGCAAAATTATGGAAGCAACCCAAGTATCCATCAATAAATGAATGAATAAAGAAGACATGGTATAAATACACAATGGATATTACTCAGCCATAAGAAAGAATGAAATCTTGTCATTTGCAACAACATAGATGGAGCTAGAGAGTATAAGTGAAATAATTCAGAGAAAGACAAATATCATTTGCTTTCACTCATATGTGGAATTTAAATATCAAAGCAACTAAAGGAAAAAAAAGACATACCAAAAAAACAACTCTTTTAACTATAGAGAACAAACTTATGGTTATCAGAGGGGAGGCGGTTGGGGTAATGGGTGAAGCAGGAAAAGAGAATTAAGAGAACACTTGCAATGAGCACCAGTCATGTACGGAATTGCCAAATCACCATACTGTACACCTAAAACTAATACAACACTGTATGTTTACTGAAATTTTAAAACGAATGAATGAATGAATGAATGAATGAATATCACTTTGAGGAGCACAGATACAGGCAAGTGCAAAACGAGAGAGAACAAGTTCGCTGCAGGCACTGCAGTGGATGCTGGGTGAATGACAGTAAATGGCAGTTGCTTGGACAGAAGTATGAGGCAGAAGTAGTCAGAATGGAGGACTTTAGATAAAAAGACCTAGATTTTATAATGGATTGGGTGTGTGGTACGAAGAAAAAGATCTAGAGTCCATACTGGATGTCCTCCAGACGGCCGTGATGCCATTTCCTGAGACGGGGAAAACCAGAGGAGGAGCAAGGAAAAACAGTTCTAAATGGAAGGGCACGCACTCCCTACCTCATGACACAGCATACATATACTGATAACTTTGGAAGAAGATGATTCCCAATAACGAGAAAAGACTACAATTATTATTGCCTCCTCACTTTCGTTTCCCATTTCTGAGACCTAGGGAAAAATATTAACAATGTTACTTAATACTAAAAATTTCATTTTTATCAGAGTTGATAAAAATCAATTAACTTTAATACTAAGATATGAAAAAGCCCTAAATCTTAGTAGTTATAAAAACAGCAAAATAACAAAATACAAATTAGAATGTCTTTTAATGTTAGCATTTAATGAAAGAAGGTGAAATAAGAGCAAAAGCATTCTGTTTATGGGAATTGTATTCTGGCTTTTCAGTATGTTGATTCCTCATACGCTGAACAGCATCTGCTGGTATAAAACCCACTTCGGTAAAGATTCATTATATATCCTGCTGCTGTAATCCACGCAATAACCATATATCCTAATGCAGTGTTAACGGAATTCTCAAAGTTCAATCAATGACCAACTCTTCCAGAAAGAGCTGGACCCATGTATACATTTTTAATTTAAACAGCGACTGCCCTATAGAAAACTAAAATAAAATAGACTTCTACTCCATGACTAATCAAACCAAATAAATACACATATCACACTCAAATGGATTGAATGGAGACAACTAAGGGGCTGAAATTTCCCCTGTGGTATGAGGCCCATGCAATACTGACTTGTTTATTACCCAAATTAAGTCTTAACAGAAAATATTTTTCATAATATCACATTGTAAATAATAACTATTCCCTTCCAATGGAAAGTATGAAAGAAAAACACTAAACCAACAAAATTCTGTGAGTCACAAAGGATTAACAAATCAGATCTTGGCATGTGTGATAGGAACCAATACTTTTTGCTTCTCAAAGAAAATTGTGTCCTGTAAACTTTCAAGATATATTTTAGTTCCTGAGAAAATGCATGATAAACTGTAGCCTCAGAATAATGCACAATAAATGTGATTAACAGTGGTTACCAACAGAAAACGAAATTGGTGAGAGATAGGGACAGGCATTCATTTTTCTTCCTATATTCGCACAATATTTTAAAGTTTTCCACAGTGAACATGTCTCACTTTGGTAATTTTATTTTGAACTTAAATCTGGACAGGGAAACAGCTGCAGACGTTGAGAAGTTTAACATTCAAACAACAAAACTGCACGTTCTCTGACAGCATGCTATCATGAATTCACAAATACGACACAATATGTCAAACAGTTATAAAATGTAAATGCTGACTTCAATTGGAATAAGTGAGTCACAAAAATCTATATTAAGCCTTGTGCAAATTAGAAGAAACACCATGTGGCCTTCAGAAGACCTTCTAAAATTCAACGTTATTGTTAAGTTTTGCATTAGAAAATTGTTTCTTAATCAGGACCACATATACCCACATGAGGTATGAGATGCCCTCACTTAGGAGACACCCTTACTTTAAAAGGAAGTTACAGAAAACACAAAACAAGCTGTGGCAACACAACTTGATGGGAGGAACTGGCAGATGAACAATTCAACCAAGTGCACAATTAAGTGTGTATGATTTTCCAGGTTTAGACAATATAACAGGATATGCCCTGATGAACTGGGCATACTGGACAGCTGGGTAAACTGGTGAATTATACACACCAATTACACCAATGAGCTGAGCACAACATCCAGTTGGGCAATCATAGCTCTATCCAATGTGTAGTAACTCTCAGTACGTGGTAATAAAGAAGTTGGACTTTCTTTGAATTCAACTGTTAACTTTTACCTCAGTAATTACACTTCAGATCCCCATTAATGCCCTTGACTATATAGACAGTACTTACTAGTTTTATTTGCTATATGAAAGAAATAGAAATAAAATGGTAACTCCTCATTATAAGTTCTTTGTAAGTAGTGAAAGGTGAACCATTAACAAATGTAATGTGCACTATGTAAATCAGTACTTTCAAACTCTAAGCTCAAACTATCCCAACTAACAATGTCCACAGCTTACTCAGAACTACAAAAATCTCAGCAGGACATTGTTGAGTTAGGAGCAAAGCCTTTGTTATAAGCAAGCTCACAAGTTGTGCACCTATGGACCAAGTAAAAGAAACTGCTGCAAAACACCAAAGTCCTGTCAGAAAAATCAAGTATAGTAATAGAATCTGATAAATATGAAAACATTCAGGGAGTTTCATTTCCAAAAATGACAGACTAGATAATTCAGACCAAACCTTCCACTAACAGTAACTGAAAAAACTAGAAATAATATTTTAAACAAAAATCAGTTTTAAGGCACTAGAAAACTAAAAAAGAAGATGTATGAGACCAACATGAAAGAGAAGAAAGAAACTCAGAGAGGTTAGTCCATCTTTTCTCCCTGAAATAGCAGCCCACTTCAGAAAAAGCAGCTGTGATACTGAGAAGCTAAACAGAGTTTTTAACCAATGTGTAGGGTTACAGGGGAAAAACTGGAGCTGAGTACTTTTCTAAGGAAGGGGATCCCTGGTTAAACTTCCCCAACTCCACCCCCAGCCTTTAGGCTAGAATCCTGAAGAGCTATCTACTAGCAATAAGGTGAAGCAGAAATAGCTGAACCCCAGCACTGAAGTTTAACACTGAAATAGCTCGGCAAAAATAATAAGCTAATTCAGAATTCCTACAAATCTTAAAATATAACAATAATTATGTCCTCTCATACACAATAATTATCAATTTATCATTCTTAACAAATAAGAATGACATAAATTTTATTCAAACAAAAGTAACTGATCAAAAGTAATCAGTATGCAAAAACAATGTGATAAAATCCAAAAAAAAAATAAGAAAGAGAAAAAAAACAGACCGTTAGAAGATCTAGACAATGGATGGGGCACCTGGGTGGCTCAGTCGGTTGAGCGTCTGACTTCGGTTTAGGTCATGATCTCAAGGCTCGTGAATATGAGCCCTACGCTGGGCTCTGTGCTGACAGCTCGGAGTCTGGAACCTGCTTCAGATTCTGTGTTTCCCTATCTCTTTCTGCTCTTTCCCACTTGTGCTCTGTCTCTGTCTGCCTCTCTCTCTCTCTCTCTCTCAAAAAAAAACAAAAAACATTAAGAACTTAAAAAAAAAAAACAGAAAATCTAGACAATGGAGTTATGAGACACAGAAACAAAGACTGATGATTTTAGCAAAGAACTACAAAGTGAAAAATGATGAAATGAAAATTCTAAAAGTGAAATATGTGATAACTGAGAATTAAAAATCAGTGGGTGGATTAATAGAGTTGATTAGCTGAAGAAAAAGTAATTAAATGAAAGGTCAGAAGAAAATATTCAAAGTAACGAAAAAAATGAATAACAACTTATAAAAATGAACATAAGAAACAAAAGGATAGGCACAAATCAAAAGAACACAACTAAGCTCACTACAGTAAAACTGCAAGAAACCAAAGAGTAAGAGGAAAAACTCAAAATCAAATTAGAGAAAAATATATGACTAACAAAAAAGCACCAACAAGACTGACAGCTGACTTCTCAACAGAAACAATGGAACTGAGAAATGATAAAAGTATCTTCAAAATACAGACAAGGGTAAAAAAGAAAAAGGACTATCTCAAATTTTATATCCAGTGAAAATCTGTTTCAATAAAGAAAGTGAAGACATTTTCAGACAAATACAAAGAGAATCTGTCACCAAAGAACCTACTCCAAATTAAATTCTAAATTGGATTCTTTCAAGTATATGCAGATTCGCTCTGAAGGAAATTTCCAATTATGTTCTTAGGCAGAAAAGGAATCTCAAAATGCAAAAAGGAATAAGACAGAAAGAAATGAAGACTGAAGAGTAAATATTACTGCCTAAAACATTAACAGTAATGTCTTGTATGGATCAATTATATAAAGAATGAAAATTAATGACAATAAGAACATGAAGTAAAAACAGAGGTTAAAAGAGTTAGGGTGCTCTTAGATCCTTGTATTTTCTGGGAAAAGCTTCAAGTGCTAGTTTATATTAAGACTTGAAAGTTAAGAGTGCATGTTTTAATCCCTATACTAACCATGAAAAGAATAACAAAAGAAGGTATAATAATCAAGCTAATAAATATGGAAATTTTAAAAATGAAACTTGGGAGTGCCTGGCTCAGTCAGTTAAATGTTTGACTGCAGCAGAGGTTATAATCTCATGGCTTGTGGGTTCAAGCCCTGCACTGGCAGCGCGGAGCGTGTTTGGGATTCTCTCTCTCTCCGCCCTTGCCTGACTCACGCTTTCTCTCGCTCTCTAAATAAACTTTAAAAACAAATTTTTTTAGAGAAAACTAATCCAAGGGACACAAGAAAAAAATGTAAAGAAGAAAAATACAGGTGAAACCAATGAAAAGGAAACATAATATGGTAGATTTATATAAATTAAATGAATATTTACATAAATGTAATAGGGTAAATCCTCCAAATAAAAGACAGTTAACTTGTTTAATGTTAAGTGACACTCTATAAATCATCATAAAAATATCAAAGTCAAAAAGTAAATCTTAAAAATGATGTGTAAGACATAAGACCTCTAGATTAAAAACTGTAAAACATTAATGGAAGGATTTGCTATGTTCATGAACTGGAAAACTCGCATTATAAAAATTCCAGTTCTAAGTTGACCTACAGACACAATAAAATCTAATCAAGATCCCGGGTTTTTAATAATTTCACATGCTGACTCTAAAATGTATGCAGAAATACAGAATAAAAATTACACAAGATAAACTTAAAGAACAAAGTAAAAAGACTAACTCTAAGAGGGAAGAGTCAACATGGCAGAGAAGTAGGAGGACCCTGAGTTCTCTCATTCATCAAACATAGCAGTATTGAGGGCAGAAGACTTAGAATTCCAGGAATCTGGGTTACAGCGTGACAGAAACAACTCCAGGGTGCCATGAGGACAACTTAGGTGTGTGACTGCACCTAAGGGCAACTTAGGTCCATAGGTGCGTGATTGCAAATTGGAAGAGATAAAACAGATAGATAGGCACAGAGGGGAGGGATCCCCTTCCGTGGAGACAAAATGAAGAGAAAGAGAGGCCATGGAAGTGTAGGATTATATCTGGACAAGAGAAAAACCATGGACCCAGGTGCCTGGATGGTTCAGTCGGATAAGCATCCAACTTTGGCTCAGGTCATGATCTCGCGGTTCTTGAGTTTGAGCCCTGCATCGGGCTCTGTGCTGACAGCTCGGAATCTGGAGTCAGCTTCAGATTCTATGTCTCCCTCTCTCTCTTCCCCTTCCCTGCTCACACTCTGTCTGTCTCTCTCTCTCTCTCAAAAATAAACATTAAAAAATTTAAAACAAAAGATAAAGAGAGTTCTGAAAGCAGCTAGGGACAAATGGGTCTCAACCTACAAGGGTAGACACATAAGAAAAGCAGGAGACCTGTTCACTGAAACTTGGCAGACTGGAAGGGAGTGGCAGGAAATATTCAATGTGCTGAACAGGAAAATATGCAGCTAAGAATCCTTCATCCAGCAAGACTGTCATTCAGAATAGAAGGAGAGATCAAGGCTTTCCCAGACAAACAAAAACTGAAAGAGTTCATGACCACTAAACCAGCCCTGCAAGATATCTTAAGGGGCACTCTGTGAGTGGAATACTGCAAAGACTACAAATGACCAGAGACATCACCACAAGCATGAAACCTACAGATAACACAGTGATATAAACCCCTATCTCTCAAATATCACTCTAAATGTAAATGTATTAAATGCCCCAATCAAGAGACATAGGGTATCATAATAGATATAAAAAAAACAAGATCCATCTATATGCTGTCTACAAGAGACTTATTTTAGACCTAAGGACGCCTTCAGATTGAAAGTGAGGGGATGGAGAACCATCTATCATGCTACTGGAAGTCAAAAGAAAGCTGGAGTAGCCATACTTATATCAGACAAACTAGATTTTAAACTAAAGGCTGTAATGAGATGAAGAAGGCCATTATGTCATAATTATGGGTCTTCCATAAAGAAGAGCTAACAATTGTAAATGTTTATGCCCCCAACGTGAGAGCACCCAAATACAAATATCAGTTAATCACAAATACAAGCAATCTTAATGATAAGAATATGGTAATTGCAGATGACATTAATACTCCACCTATAGCAATGGACAAATTATCAAGGAAGAAAATCAATAAAGAAATGATGGCCTTGGATGATACACTGGACCAGATGGATTTGACAAAAATATTCAGAACTTTTCATCCAAAAGCAGAATATACATTCTTCTCCAGTGCACATGGAACATTCTCCAAGATAGATCACATACTGGATCACAAAACTCCCCTCAATAAATAAAAAAGAAAATTGATCATACCATGCATATTTTCAAATCACAACACTATGAAACTTGAAATCAAGTTTCACACAAGAAACACACAGAAAAAATTTGGAAAGCCTCCAAATGCATGGAGGTTAAAGAACATCCTACTAAAGAATGGATGGGTCAACCACACAATTAAAGAAGAAATTTAAAAATATATGGAAGCAAATGAAAATGAAAACACAACAGTCCAAACAAACCCTTTCAGATACAGCAAAGGCAGTCCTAAGAGGAAAATACATTGCAATCCAGGTCTATCTCAAGAAACAAGAAAAATCCCAAACATAAAACCTAACAGCACACCTAAAGGAAATAGAAGCAGAACACCAAAAAAACAAACAAACAAACAAACAAACAAAACCCAAAGCCGGCAGAAGAAGAGAATAATAAAGATTAGAGCAGAAGTAAACAATATAGAATCCGCAAACACGGTAGAACAGAACAATGAATCTAAGAGCTGTTTTTTTGAAAGAAGCAACAAAATTGATAACCCCCTAGCCAGACTTCTCAAAAAGAAAAGAGAGAGAACCCACACAAAGAGATAAAATCACAAATGAAAGAGGAGAGACAAAAACCACCACCACAGAAATACAAACAATTATTAGAGAATACTATGAAAAATTATATGCCAACGAACTGGACAACCTAGACAAAATGGACAAATTCCTAGACACCCACACACTACCAAAACTCAAACAGGAAGAAATAGAAAATTTGAAGAGACCCATCACCAGTGAAGAAATTGAATCAGTTATCAAAAATCTCCCAAAAAATAAGAGTCCTGGGCCAGATGGCTTCCGAAGGGATTTCTACCAGACATTTAAAACAGAGTTAATACTTATCCTTCTCAAGATGTTCAAAAAAAGAAAAAGAAAAAGAAACAAAACAGAAGGAAAACTTCAAGACTCATTCTATGAAGCCAGCATTACTTTGATTCCCAAACTGGACACAGACCCCACTAACAAGGAGAATTATAGGCCACTATACCTGATGAACATGTATGCAAAAATTCTCAACAAGATAGTAGCAAATCGAATTCAACAGTATATTAAAAGAATTATTCACCATGGTCAAGTGGAATTCATTCCTGGGTGCATGGCTGATTCAATACTCACAAATCAATCAATATGATACATCACATTAATAGAAGAAAGGATAAGAACCATATGATCCTGTCAATAGATGCAGAAAAAGCATTTGACAAAATTCAGCATCCTTTCTTAACAAAAACTCAAAAAGTGAGGATAGAAGGAACATACCTTAACATCATAAAAGCCATATATGAAAAGCCAATGGCTAAAATCATCCTCAATGGGGAAAAACTGAGTTTTCCCCAAGATCGGGTACATGACAGTGATGTCCACTCTCACCACTGTTGTTTAACATAGTGTTGGAAGTCCTAGCCTCAGCAATCAGACAACAAAATGAAATAAAAGGCATCAAAATTGGCAAAGAAGAAGTCAACTTTCACTCTTTGCAGATGACATTATACTCTACATGGAAAACCTGAAAGATTCCATCAAAAAGCTGCTAGAACTGATACATGAATTCAGCAAAGTTGCAGGGTACAAAATCAATGTACAGAAATCGATTGCCATTTCTATACATCAATAATGACGCAACAGAAAGAGGTATCAGAGAATCGATCCCATCTACAATTGCACCAAAAACCATAAAATACCTAGGAATAAACCTAACCAAAGATGGAAAAGATCTGTATGCTGAAAACTATAAAAAATTTATAAAAGAAATTGAAGAGACAAAGAAATGTAAAAACGTTACATGCTCATGGATTGGAAGAACAAATATTGTTAAAATGTCAACGCTACCCAAAGCAATCTACTCATTCAATGCAATCCCAATCAAAATTGCATCGGCATTCTTCGCAGAGCTAGAACAAGCAATCCTAAAATTTGTATGGAACCAAGAAAGACCCTGAATAGCCAAAGTAATGTTGAAAAAGAAAACCAAAGCAGGAAGCATCACAATCCTGGAGTTTAGCCTCTACTACAAAGCTGTAATCATCAAGACAGTACGGTATTAACACAAAAACAGACACATAGACCAATGAAATAGAAGAGTAAACCCAGAATTGGACCCACAAATGTGTGGCCAACTAATCTCTGACAAAGCAGGAAAGAGTATCCAATGGAAAAAAGACAATCTCTTTAGCAAATGGTGCTGGGAAAATTGGACAGCAACATGCAGAAGAATGAAACTCTATCACTTTCTTACACCATACACTACAATAAATTCAAAATGCAAGAAAGAACTAAGTATGAGAATCAAAACCCTAGAGGAGAAAACAGACAATGACCTTTTTTACCTCAGCCACAGCAACTTCTTATTTGACACATCTCCAAAGGCAAGGGAAATAAAAGCAAAAATGAACTACTGGAACCTCATCAAGATAAAAAGCTTCTGCACAACAAAGGAAACAATCGACAAAACTAAAAGGCAACCAACAGAATGGGAGAAGATATTTGCAAATGATATATCAGATAAAGGGTTAGTATCCAAAATCTGTAAAGAACTTACCAAACTCAACACTCTAAAAACAATCCCGTGAAGAAATGGGCAAAAGAAATGAATAGACATTTTTTCAAAGAAGACATCCAAACGGCCAACAGACACATGAAAAGATGCTCAACATTGCTCATCATCAGGAAATACAAATCAAAACTACATTGAGATACCACATAATATCAGTCAGAGTAGCTAAAATTAACAACTCAGGAAACAACAGATGTTGGCGAGGATGTGGAAAACCGGAAGCCAATTGCACTGTTGGTGGGAATGCAAACTAGCGCAGCCGCCCTGGAAAACAATGTAGAGGTTCCTCAATTAAAAATAGAACTACCCTATGACCCAGAGATAGCACTACTAGGAATTTATCTAAAAGATACAGGAGTGCAGACTCACAGAGGCACATGTACCTCTATGTTTATAGCAACGCTTTCAACAATAGCCAACTTATGGAAAGAGCCCAAACGTCCATCAACTGATAAATAAAGAAGTTGTGGTTTATATATACAATGGAATACTACTTGACAATGACAAAGAATGAAATCTTGCCATTTAGAACAAGGATAGAAGTGGAGGCTATTATGCTAAGTGAAATAAGTCACTCAGAGAAGGACAGATATGTTTTCACTCTTATATGGAACTTGAGAAACTAAGAAGACCATGGGAGAAGGGAAGGAAAAAAAAATAGTTTCAAACAGAGAGACAGGCAAACTATAAGAGACTCTTAAATACAGAAAACAAACTGAGAGTTGATGGGAGGGGCCGGGAAGAGGGAGAAATGGGTGATGGGCATTGAGGAGGGGACTTGTTGGGATGGGCACTGGGTGTGGCATGTAAGCGATGAATCATGGGAATCCACTCTGGAAGGCCAGAGCACACTGTATACACTGTATGTTAGCTAACTTGACAATAAATTATATTAAAAAAAAGAAAAGACTAACTCTACTATAGCACAACTTATGATAAAGCAACAGTAATCAAGACTGTGTGATATGGGCACTAAAACAGACAAATGAACCAGAGGATCAAATAAAAGTCCAGAAACAGATGCCTGCACATATGAACATTTGACTTACGACCAAGACAGGACTATAAAGTAGTAACAAAGGGCTGATTCTTTCAATAAATGAAACTGCATTAATAGATATTCATATAAAATGTATGATCCCTACATACGTGATTGGTACTTACCAATTCCAAGTACATACTAAGTCTTTATGTAAAATAAGATTCTAGAATATTACATAAGAAAATATTTTCATTTCTGAAGATAGGGAACAACTTCTTAAACAGGTTAAAATATATAAATAAAAAGACACTAACAACAAAAGAAAAGATAGAAAATTGAACTAGATTAAATTTTAACAAAATCCCCATGAAGGGAGATTTAAGAATAAAAAAATGTCTGAAGACTATCGGAGACAACACTGCAATACACATAACTGACACTGTGCTCATACACAAAATATACAAAGACCTCCCACAAATCAAAGCAAGCCAAAAAAAAAAAAGAGGAAACAAAAGAAGTGAACTGGTATTTCAAAAAGAAATTGCCAGTAGCCACAAGAATGAGTAGATTCTTACTAGACAATTCAGTAAGAAATTGGAAACTCTAGAAAAAAAAACAAAATGTAAAAAATGCTCACCATCTAGTAATCATAAAAATGCAAATTAAAACCATGATGAGGCACTATGCGCACCTTTCATAATGGCTATTATATAAAGACTAATGATACCAGCTATTGGAAAGGATAAGAAGCACCATGAATTCTCCTACATTGCTAGTGGGAGTATAAATTAATGCGACCACTTTGGAAACTTGTTTATCAGTATCTACTAAATTTGAAGGCACCTAGCAATTGCACTCCACATTAACAGAATTGGACGTACATGTGCACTAAAATAATAAATAAATAAGATTACTCATGGCAGGCTTTGTTGTAATAGCCCAAAGTCTGAAGTAATTCAAATATCCATCATTAAATGTTAAAATACATTGCAGTAAATCCATACAATGGAATGCCAAAGAGCAATAAAAATGAACTGCAAGTATATGAGACAACACCCAGAAATATCATAAACTTAACGATTAGCAAAAAACAGACACAAAAAAAATGCCCCGTGGAATCCCATTTATATAAAATATTTAAAACAGGCAAAATTAACCAATGGGGTTAAAAAGTCACAAGAGTGGTCATCTTTGAAAAATAAGGAGAAATTAGTGATTGGGATGGGGAATGAGGAGGCTTCTAGCACACTGGTAATGTTCTATTTCTAGATCCGGGTGGTGATTACGATGGGCCTGTTCACCTTGTAATAATTCGATGAGTTTTATAATAACATACGTACTTTTCTGTAAGTAAATTGTACCTCCAAATTTAGAAAATTAAAAATTTGAAAAAAAAAAAAAAAGAAAGAAAAAAGATGAAGCTTCAGCAGGTTGCACAGCCAGGTGACAGGTTCCACTCCAGAATATACGAGAAAGCCAGAGGATCATTTATTAAGTTACAGCGGACCTTGGAGCTGCATTCTTAAAAGCATGCATTCCACTGCTGTTTAGACAGTACGTAAATCAGGCAGTGGCACAGATTTCTTGCTGTGTGAACCACTGCAATTAACTAAGAAAGGCACCAATCTTTAATCTCAGAAATACTTTTTTTTTTTTTTTTAAGTATGCTAGTTGAGGTATTTCAGACTGGCACAATTTAAATTGAAGGTCTTGGTAATACCTGAAAAAACCTAAGACTTAACGTAAAAAAAGAAGTGTCCCATATTCCGATCACACATCAAATGCCGTATCATCACACACTAACTGTCTATTTCGACAGGAGATACACATAATACCTTCACCTCTCTGGGGTGCTTCGCAAAGAAATCAGCACCAGGAACACAAGAACAATGTGCTTTTTATGTGGCCAGATGTTTACTCAAATGTTTGAAATGGGCAAATTTTACTGCAAAAAGAGTAACAAAATTGATCTTCTCTTTGAAAATAGAGTATATCCATCTCTTAGCATATGCGACCAATAAATTCAAATACCAAAATAAACTCACCATATCTATGTAAGGATCTATAAACATAATAAAAACTGCAGAAAAAAATATCTGCTAATATACTTTCAGTTTGAATAAAACATGTTAAGGAAAAAAAATCTGCTACCATTCCTGGTCTTGAAAAAACAAAAGGTGCTATGAGAAATGAATAAATACACATTGCTCCTTAAGTTGATAAGTTTCCGAGTTTAATGACAATTTCTATTGATTTATTTTCTCCTAAAACAAACAACTGATGATGCAAAGAAACACTGTATGTACCTCATTTTTCACTTCAATTTCACCAACAACAGTGGTTTGATAAAAAGAAACCTCTGAATAATGACTCTCAACAATCTCAAAATAAAACTTGAGAATTAGAGGTCTTTGCAGCAACTGTGATTGTACACCTAAGTGAAATGAAAATACTTAATAAGGAGTGCTACAGAGTCCCTATCAAAAAACTGATTACTTTTTTAAAATTTTTTTTTAACATTTATTTATTTTTAAGAGACAGTGTGATCGGGGGAGGGGCAGAGAGAGAGAAAGGAAGACACAGAATCTCAAGCGGGCTCCAGGCTCTGAGTTGTCAGCACAGAGCCCAATATGGGGCTTAAACCCACGACCGTGAGATCATGACCTAAGCCGAAGTCAGATGCTTAACAGACTGAGCCACCACCCAGGCACCACTGAAAATTCCATATTTCTAAAACATAATTTAAAAAAAGTCATGGAATCACTCAGTCAATATAATTTAAAATATCTTTTGAATATTCCTAAGGGAACTCTAAAAATTAGACAAATAATCTCTAATATAATACCACTATAAATATTTTAAAGTTAAATACCCCAAATTCATAACATTTTATAAGAAGTACAAGAACATATTTTAGACAAAATGGCATATGTCATCCAAAAAGTTAAGATCTACTAAACTTCAGTGCAATTACAACCAGGCCAGCCACTCTAACATCTGTGTATGAAATTTTTTTTATAAACAAAGGGTTCTCACCACTTCTTGTTTTTGGGTTTCGTTAAGTTTTTCAGCTAATTCTTTCAAAGCCCTTTTTGTTTCAGCATCCGACCTAGGCAAAAAAATATATACATATTTTAAGTTGGCCGTTTGAAAAATTATACACTATTAGTGAAATTTACAACATAATAATGTTATTACGTAATATTCTACTGCAGTGGTTCTTAAATCTTAGCAAATATATGAAGCTCCTGGAGGGGGGACTTATTAAGACAGACTGCTGAACCAGTAGGTCTGCAGTGGCATCCGAGACTGTGCACTTCTACAAATTCCCAGTTGATGCTGATGGTGCTGATGTGGGAATTACACTTTGAGAACAAACGCTATACTGGACTATTACCTTCAATAAACAAATAGGTTGCAATATGTCTCATTTTAAATAGAGAAGAAAGGAAAGACGGGAAGGACTAAATTTGATCTCATATCCTCTCTAGCAATCTGTAACCAAATTACATCAGAGCGTGCTGTACAAAGTCCATCCTCATCAACTTACCTCCCTGTTACTTTTTTTCCCCAACAGATTAATAACATATGTGATAAACAATGAAATACAACTGAAAGACTCACAAATAAAACCAAAGCCCTTCCTCTCTCACACCTCCTCACCTCTGGTTCCACTCGCCACTGGCACCCATGCACAGCCATTTCCATTCTTCATTCTTTCACTGGTTAACTCCATCATTTTCATCTCTAGACATTTTCAGTTAACTCTCCTTTTTGAAATATTTAGCGCATTGATACCCCTCTCCAATTTCAGATACATCCATTACTATTTTTAGTTTTTCTGCTGGTTACCTATGTAACTTACATAATATATTTATACCTCTTATGAATTATTCCATCATAGAGAATTGATGCTTTTTGCTTATGTTCCATCATGTTTCAATTTTAGTCAGCTTCATACCTGCATCTTTTTTTTTAAATGTTTATTTATTTTTGAGACAAGGAGAGACAGAGCATGAGTGGGGGAGGGGCAGAGAGAGAGGGAGACACAGAATCCGAAACTGCATCTTTAACAGTCTTGTGCTTTTGGTTTTTTTCTACAGTTTATCATTATCTTTCGGCCTTATATGGGCTTTATTTATCACCTCATTAATAGTTTTTCTCTGACTTCTTACAGAATCATCTACTAATAATCAACGCCCATTCTTGTTGATGACATTCCTCGCAAAAGACACCTACTCCCTAGTCTAATTTAGAGTGAATACTTCCTGGATCTGCTGCTATATGGTTACCATTCTGGGGACTCTGCTTTCACCAAATTTCTGGGTTAGTTTTATTATTTCTCTTGTGACTTACTTTTCCTTGGTTACCATTTTACTTTACTTATATGTTCTTAGGTAACTTACTCAGAAAGAAGTTACCCTAAAGGTTATTATTCTAAGTCTTTAAATCTCTGAAAAATGTCTTTACTTACACCTCTTTCTTGGCTTTGTGGTTCTTTGTACTGCTGGACTTCCCACATCTCACTAGCTGTTCCTTCTCAAGCCACTTCTTCTGCATATGAGACTTCTAATATTGCAACTTTTTGGCACTAAGCCCTGTCCATGATAAGCTCCAAAAAGCTGCTAGGTATTACCCATTTCTAAAAACCACTCCTGTATACTCACCACTCTTCAATTTGTGTCTCTAACAGAGACTTTTCCTTTGAGCTCCAGAGTAAACATCTAGCTGCATATTTTACATCTGGATGTCTCACCAACATCGCAAACCTAACATATCCAAGGCCAAACTCTTAATCTCTAGACCTGACATATCCCTACCAGTCTTCTGTATTTCAGGAAGTAGAATTACCATCTACTCAGCTATTCAAGTCAGATACCTGGGAGCCACCCTTGGTTTATTCTCTTTACCCCCCATGTCCAATCTACTGCCAAATTCTGTTTCTTTTTTTTTTTAATTTTTTTTAATGTTTATTTATTTTTGAGAGACATAGAGACAGAGCGTGAGCAGGAGAAGGGCAGAGAGAGAAAGAGACACAGACTCTGAAGCAGACTTCAGGCTCTGAGCTGTCAGCACAGAGCCAGACAAGGGGCTCGAACTCACAGACTGTGAGATCATGACCTGAGCCAGAAGTCGGCCACTTAACCGACTGAGTCACCCAGGCGCCCCCAAATTCTGTTTCTTTAGTCTCCAAAAACTTATCTGGAAACATATCTGTGTCCATCTCTTCTTTGGCAGAATCCTCGTCAAGCAATCATCTCTCACATGCTAATGCAACAGTTTCCTAACCTGTCCTTCTCAAATCAATTTTCCACATGGCATCCAAAGTGAGTTGAGTTAAACTTTAATTCTTTCTAAAAGCTTACTTTCCAATGTACTTTCATTATTCATATACCTTTTGCAATGTCAAAAAAATTAAAAATTAGTAATTAAATATCAATCTTTCTGAATCACAGAGAAAGTTTAACCTAACAACTTCCTACCCAGTATTAAACATAAATTTAGAATTTGTGATACAAGTAATCCTGAAATCTTCCTCATCTACAAAGTAAAGTCACCAAGTTTCACAAGCAACTTGACTTCTAGTTTGGCTTAAATAAAATTTCTCTGCCTCACACATCCCTCTGGATCACACACACTATTACCAGATGGAACCAGCTCACGGGTCAGAAGATCCCCAGCCTACCACTGCACATCCAAATGACCACTGAAACCAATTAACTAAATCAAACCTGCAACTTCTCCTGTGTCTTATTACAGGACAAATTCCTAAAATTCATGTTCCTACTGTTTAATCTGTACCCTCTCTTCAAGTGTGTAAAAGCTACATAATAAAGCAATCCAAGAACACGTTATACTAAATATTGACACCATGTTGCTTATTTTATCAACTTGTCAAAAATAAATACCTAGTTTTAAATTAACTAATGCATACTGGTTTAAAAGAGTGACAATACAACTCCATAATAGAGCTCAAAATTCAGGAACTTAATTTCTTTATTCATACCCGCTATATATATATGAAAATGGTCTGAGCCACAGGGTGCTGTAAGTGGTAGAGAGCAGACACTCTGGGCTGTACTGCCGACATCTGAATCCTGACTCTACCACGTCCCCCACTGGAACTCCAGCAAGCTGAATTACTTCATCTCTCTGTACGCTTTTCCACATCAAAAAGTGGAAAAAATAATGATGACTACCTCATTAGGGTTGTTATAAGAATTAAGCCTAAATCTACCTGGCAAGAAGTAAGTGCTCCATAATATTAACTACTAGTAGTAGTAAGGTCTTTAATTCTTATTACTAAATTTCCTACATTCCTCATTTAAAAGCAGGTAAGTTATACAGACTACAGTTGATAATCACAGATTTACCATTCACAGCTTTGACTCTTTCTGCGACAGCAAGAAAAAACTGGTGTGTGGAATGATTTTGTTAGCAGGAGCAAGAGTTAGCAAGTGAACTTGGTCAACGAACCTAAATTCAGCTTTGCTGTTCCCTCATCACTGCGGTATATAGATTGTGACTATTGAGAAGGAGTAAAGACTTTGGTTTCTTGTAAAAATATGGTCTCCGAATGAAAGCCAACTGTCACCGCTGATGATGAAAGTGGAAAGCCAGTGAGGAAATTTTAAATAAAGTGATACTTGCTAGGGTCATCTGCTCTACCTAGAATTGACAAAACTGCAAAGAGCTGGCAAATATAAATCACTCGCTTTTGAAGATTTCACCTGAAAGCTAAAATCCTGGATTCTCCAATGGATCAAGTTGACAAATTCCAAGCTATGCTTTTTGTTTGTTTTTTTAAGCTTCCTTATTGGTGATTTGGTCTCTGCCTCTGTGTCTCTGTCTCCAACTATTTGCAAATCAATGTCCTTGCTAAGGTCTCACAATGTATCTCTCCGTAATGGCAGTACTCCAGGGCAGTAAGTTACCATGTTTTTAAAAATACGAAATTAATTTGTCTAACACTGAATAATGATACATTCTATTTTCAAAGGATTTTAAACTGTTCTATTAATAAATTTTAAAATACTGGTATAAAAACAACACTGTTTTTTGAATTCATGTAAACATGTCAATTACAGACTTATTGTGTTCTTCTAGTAACTCATGCTTCCAACAAACACCATATTCTGCTTTTACCGGCTTCTTCTGGCAAATTCCCGATTGAAATCATCTCCAAGCCGAACTTGTTCACTGCTGAGGTCTCGCAGGGACTGATGAAAAGCATGAAACTAGTAAAAGCAAAAAACAGAGTTATCCATTTAGGATTTTGTTTAATTCTTCCATGAAGAGGAAGAACGTATTTTTGGCTCTAATGCCCACATTTTACGTTAATAAGACACAATAAAATAAAGGCCTATTCTGAAACATTTTTCCGAAGACAAACAACTTTTAAAAAGTTATATACAACATTAACCATCACATCCTCTATTTAGTACACTAATTCCAGTCCTCTTAGATACCCGAAAAAAAGAGGTCAGTAAACTTTTCCTGTAAAGGGTTTAATAGGCAATATTTCAAGCTTTCAGGCTATATGACCTCTGTCAAAATTATTCAACGCTGCCGTTTTAGCACAGAAGTAGCCATTAACAAATGAGCATGGGTGGCAGTGTTACAAAAGAACCCTATTCAACCACATGCCATAGAATGCCAACCCATGCTGCAGAGAAACTCTTGCCCATATGCCCCAGGAACCATGTACAAGAATGTTTGGAGCAGCACTGTTCATAATGAAAACACTGAAAAAAAACACAAAGTCCATTAAGAACAGAACGGATATAAACAAATTGTGATGTTCTCCCAATGGAGTATAATATAGCAGTAAAAATGAAATGATCAAACCTAAGTACACATGAGTAAGGCTAAATGTCAAAACATAACATCAATTGAAAAACAGCAAAAGAAGGCATACAGTATTATTCCATCCATATAAAGTTTACACACAGGCAATACTAAATGAGATGCATATAGTACAATTTTTTTTTAAGCAAGAGAATGGTTAATATAAAAGTTAGGATAGTTGATAGCCCTTGGGGAAAGGAGGGGCATAAAAGAGGTTGTAGGGATATAATAATGCTTTGATTCTTGGCCTGGATGGTGGTTACATGGATTTTCATTTACATTATTGTGCTTTTAATTGCAAATATGTATACTATATATGTATGTGTATGCTATAATTTACAAAAAAAAATATATTTAAGTATAGAGATTTGCAGAAACAACAAATTGATTCATTTCAACAAATGCCCATTGAGCAACTAATCAGTGCCGGCAACCGTGGTAGGAAATAAGGGGCTCAGAATTCAACACGGGAGATAGACATGCAAACAAATGACAAATGATGTATGGGACATTAAGAAAAGCGCGCAGTTGGGGCGCCTGAGTGGCTTAGTTGTTTAGACATCCAACTCTTAATTTCAGTTCAGGTCATGATCTCATGGTTCATGAGTTCAAGCCCTGCATCAGTGCAGAGCCTGCTTGGGATTCTCTCTCTCCATTGTCTCTCTGCCCCTACCCCACTTGCTCTCTTTCTCTCAAAATAAACAAACTTAAAATTTTTTAGGTAAATAAGAAAGTACACTATCACACGGAGCTAAAGGTCGTCTTAAGAAAAGAGACTTAAAATAAGGAAGAACAATTAAAGAGAAAGACTGGCAGAAATACAGTGGATGAAGAGCAGACCATTCACTTAGGTTTTGCCATGATTTACTAGTTTTGCAAATCAGAATCCTAGGACTCATCCTTGACACTTCCTTTTCAATCATTCTTCCCCTCCCCAAATAGTCATCTGATCTTCAAGACCTTTCATTTTACCCACCAAATAGCTTTTAAGTCTACCCTACTTTCTCTCTATCCTAATCCAAGTAACCACCATCTCACACCCACAGAGTGGCAATATCATCTTAACTGATTTGCCCACATTGATTTAATTTTCTACACTAGAGGTGGAGCGATCTTTTCAAAACAGTTATCCCTTACGAAGACTGTGCATAGTCTTGCTCCTTCATATTTCTTCAGCCACATGGCCTTTAAGTTCCCCACAAGTATTAGCTTCCTTCCTGTCAAGGTATTTGTTCTACCTAAAATGACTCACTCAACTTTCAGATCTCAGTTCAATCAGCCTTCTTTAGGAAGCCTTCCCTGACTGGAGCAAGTCCCTCTACCACACACTCCCATGGCCCTATGCTTTCTGTTGTAACATGCATCTCAGCTCACATTTATGGATGCTTCTGTGTACTTATTTAATATTTAGCCCCTCCCCTTAGATTACAAACTCCACAAAAAGGCAAGGTTTTTGCTTATCCCTGTTCCCAAGCACAAGCACTGTCCCAGAACAATGGCACTAAATAAACAGAATGGAAGAGTAAATGAATAATTTAGGATACTGTTCTCTGCTCTAGGCTTAATCATAAAATCCACACTAGCAAGTTGCACCTACCCAAAACCAAAAACCAAACAAAACGAACAAACAAACAAACAAAACGACACAGCAAACGAAAAGTTTCTACAAGATGACGTCTCACGCACTTGGTTCTGTTGCCTCTATCTTAATCTGTAACAAGCAAAAGCTAAAGGTGAGTATCCTGGCAAACTCTGAGCCTGCAATCCTGAAACTACCAAAAGAAAGATGTCAAAGTCAGCAACATCCTCTAGCCCTTGTCTAATGAACTTAGCTACCCAAAGCAACAAAAAACATTTTTTCCAGCTCTTGTACGGAAGTTTAAAGCAGCAGAAAAAGAAATATATCCTTAGAATGAATACTTCCAAAATCTTTACCAAATACATGAAATACATGAAAAAAGTATGAAATTTCTGACTTCTGTTAAGTAACTCTAACAATGATTCAACAATCAGAAAAATACCAATGAAAAAAATCAATAGGCTAACCACACAAGGACTAGCTTGTTTATACTAAACCAAAGTTAGCAAAATAGAAAGTAGCTGACTTAGCAGGGCTTACAGAATATTGAGCCACCTGAACAAGGAAACAAAACATGTCCAGCTAAACTCACTTTTAAATATTCTACAAAACATAACCCACCACAACAAAGTTAAATATAAAGGATAATTAGTACTCTGAAAACAAAATAGTTTACTTAGTTAAAAAAAAAAAAAAATCAAAAACAGATTTCAGAATAGTACCAAGTACCTGGCCCATGTCGTCAGTCTCCCGAACAAATCGGACACCAGTTCTGGACCTAATTCGTTTACTACCCTGCTGATCCCCATAGTCCTTGAGAGGTGAGGTAGGTGGAAAACGGTAGCTCTCTTTAGAGATGAAACAAAAAAGAAAGAATAAAAACATGCAGGAGAAGAAACGATCTAAAATGCTCTCAGAAAATATATAGCAGTCATGCATATATACACATGCCCTAACCCAGACTATTTCCCAAGTATCTTGCTACGGCCGCAGACTGGTATTCATCTTGTTCTTAAAGCAGATAAAATGAGCAACAGAAATAACCCAGAAATAAAAAATATCAAAAGTTCTAATTTGCTATACTTTTCAAAGAAGCAATATATTCCCTTATTTAAAAATAATACCTTGGTAAATAAAAATAACTTATCTGTCTAAAATATAACATAATACCGATAAAACAATTTTTCAAACAACAAAGTAATCTAAAATCTGAACAGTTTAAAAAATAAAAACCACATAAAAAAGATTAGCTGATTGTGACCAATTTTTAATCCTTATTATCATGATTGATAGCATTATTAACAATGGGAGTTGCTAATATTCACTTCTATCTAAATCACCTCTCTTCACTGCATACTTTTCTATTCAAATGTGATCTTGGTGCTGTTGGAAGGTATTAAGTAAGATTAACTACGGGCAAACCAAGTGTTATCAGCTTTAATCTAGCCATTGAAATCTAGCTGCACACCAAAGATAAAATTCACCTGTTTTTAACAAGTGTCATAGTATATTTCTTAATCAGACTTTAAAAAACTGTGAAGGTGGGACAAGACTTCTACTCTAGAAAGTATAACACCCAGTAAATCCTATTTGAGTGTTTATTTTGATTAGAGGCAGAAAATTAAATCCAAATGTTCTCAGGTAAAACCCTATGTGGTCTATGGAGTCTGAGAACAAAAATAATAGAATAACAAAGTCCCACTGAACATATTTCAAAATAGGCACCATAAAATCACTGACAACTGCATCTTCTAAACTTTATTTGTATGATTTTATGTATGGGTTCTATTTCTCCAAAGATTAAATGTATCCAATATGTACTTCAGGAATATCTGTAAAGCAAGAAAAAGGGTTTTCAAAACATCTGAAGGGTTTACCTGTCACAGTGCCACCATCGAAGTCACTTGCACTCAGACTTGTAACAGAAATACTTCTCCCTCCTGAGTTTCTCAATAAACGCTGACTCCGCAGTTGGCCTATTGATTGTTCCAAGCTTTCTTTTAACTAAATTAAATGATATAATGAAGAAAAATTTATTCTCTTTAAACAACTCCAAATACAAACATCCAAGAGGGTTTTAAAGCTATTTCAGAAAAAAATCTGACTTCCCAAAGAGAATGTATATCCGAAAGAATTTTGAAGTGAATTATGTTAGGAAATAGAAACAGAAAACATAAATATTCTAAGAACCAATTCTAACATCTGGTTTTAGATAACATCTGTTGCTACCTATTCCATCTTTCTATTAGCAGATGTGAAAAGAGATGTCCTCAGATTCAATGTTTAATTGACGTGCCACCCGTGCTTAGAAACAGAAGAAGGCCAATATATCTGAAAGGAGAAAGTCTTCTTCTCTTCTCAAAGAAGCCCCAGATCTGTAACAAACAGGAAACTGACCAGCTCTCACAGTGACCGCTGCATAATTAAAATCATGCTATCCATGCTGTCCAACTGTGTATCAGAACGTCTTTTACATTCCTGATTCAAAGACTTCAAACCCCGGAAAACTAAGTGGTTAGACGTCAAACTCTTAATACATACTGGGGATTACAGTTATCCAAACGCTCTCTTCAGATTATTAGGGAGTCAGCCAGCAGGGGATATAAGAAAACATCTCTTGGACCTAAAGAGCTACATTAAATAAAAAGCCACTAAATACCAAGAATCACGTCCCAGCTACAGACCTGAAAAGAGGTTTCAACTGAAACCCAAGGGAACAGAGATTAAAGCTGAAGAAATTCCACACACCCTGAACTGCTGGGAACTCAGAACCTGGAAGTCTAGGCAGCTTATCCAAGGATAAATAAAACATAACATTAATAAAAATAATGCATAGATCCATAGAACAAGTCACCCATAACTCTTTAAAGAGAATGTCAAAAACAAGTGATTGAGAGGACAGGGTTTCCTAAATCCAGCCAAAATTAAAGAGCAGAACATCATTTATGAAGAAAACAAGTCGTTTCCTTGGAGAACTGTGCAGAAAAGTGGTAGTCTCAGTTGAAGGGAAAGCACGAGATGAAACACAAGAATATGAATCACAAATGAGCAAATCCTTTCATTTTTGCTTATCTGGATTTTAGCTCTTCTGTAAAACCAAGGTTAAAACAGAAAACAGTCTAGATTAAAAGAAATAAAATTTCAAGAATGTACCTCTAATATTCTCATTTCTGGGGTGGAGGGGAGGGAGGCTAATTTTTCCACACCTCAGCCCCGTGCTTCCCTAAATTGGGATCTACATACCCAATACCATCCTACCTGAGCATTCGCTAGCTATAGGACCCAGACTATTAATTCAAAGAAAAAAACAGATGAGGCCCAGGAAAACAAAGTCTCCCTTGAGAGTAATTTATACACAAGCAAAATTTAATCTAACATGTAAGTAGACCAAAGGCTTTACACAGTGAACGCAAATCAATAACCTAGGATAAGCCCCAAATTAAACCATGCTAAGAAGTTCAAATTTAAAGTATAACATGAAAAACGGACTGGAAATGTAAAATGACTTTAGATCACACAAGTTGGTGACAGAACCAGCTCTATTAACTTTTTCTTGTTTATCTTTATTATTCTTATCTTTCAAGTGAAGCCTGATGTCATTATTCTTTTAGAAGCAAAGTCAGTTCTCATTTCTTATTCCTGCTCTTTTTGTGGGTAGTCTGTCCTTTTTAGCTCTGGTTATTGTTAAGATTTTCTGTTTGACTTTGATTGTTAATGTCTTCACTGTGAGAGGACAATGTGAAGCTTTACTTGCAGTTTTCCCATTTTTGACCCACAGAGATCATGAGGCCTGTACCTTGATATCTTTCCTGTGTTATAAATTCTCAGCCATCATCTCTTCAAACACTGTTTCTGCCCCCTTTCTCTCCTCCCTCTCCTTCTGAAAATCGAGATATATTCAAGTTGTCCTTTTACCAAATCCTATATGTCAACCATACTCTTTTCTGAATTATTCGATTCTTTCATTCCTCCATTTTTCATTTTGGATATCTTATGCTGGCCTACCCTTCAATTCTTTAATTCTCTCTTCAATGTACATATACTGCTATTTAATCTATACTTAACAGGGCTGGTTTTTATTTATTCATTTATTTTAGTTGTATTTTTCAGTTTCTGTAATTTTCATTTGGTTCTTTTTTGGAGTTTCCCAATTCTTTGTCAAAATCCTCAATCTTGTCTTTTAATTTCTTGAACAGGTTAATCAGAATTTTTTTAATATTAGCATGTATGTTTCTATTGTCTATTTTTTCCCATGATTTTCACTCACCTCTTGTATTTTCTTATGCCTGATTATGTATCATGTGATAGACATTGTATATGAAAAATTGTGGAGATTATTTGAAGCTCTAGATGATGACATACATCTTCCTTCAGGAGGGATTTGGTTTTGCTTCTAGGACAAAGTCAGGCTTGGGTCACCAGGAAACCCAAATCACCTGAATCTAGTTAGGAGCCAAGATGACTGAGAGCTAGGTTTCTGGTCTATTTTCAGTTCATCTCTTCTCTCATTTGCACCTCATCATTTTTCCTAGGCTATCACTGTTCGGGGGTCTCAAATGAAAGCTGGAAGATTATTGAACTCCAGTTTTGGTCTCCCTGGACTCTTCAGTCTGTTGATAGCTTTGATCCTACCCTCTCTGCTTCTAAGCCATCTCTTTTGAAATCAGCTACTGACTAAGGGAAGAAGAGTCCCAGATGCAGGACTCACCCTCTGGACTTCAATTTTTGCCAGAGCTTTACCAAGTCTAGACTATAAAGTTCCTCACTGCCTTGGTTGTTCTCTGCCTGATTCACAGTATTATTTTTTACTTCATTTTTTGTATTATAGAGAGATAGAGCAAGTAGATGAGTAGAGGAGATAGGCAGAGGGGGAGGGAGGGAGAGACGGGGAGAATTTGGAGCAGACTCCATGGTCAGTGCAGAGCCTGACACAGAGCTCAATCCCATGACCCTGGGATCATGACCTGAGCCAAGATCAAGAGTCGGATGCTCAACCAACTGAGCCACTCAGGCACCCCTCTTTGCTTTATTATTATTATTTTTTTGCCTTTCTAGTAGTTCTGAATAGGAGAGTTGATCCAAAAAAATCTTATCTACTGATGCCAGAAGGAGAACGTGCCAGCATCCTTTATATGTGGGCTTATTTGCTAACAAATCCTGAGCTGTAACTAAAAGCTGATGAATAAAATGAATTTATACACACATTTACACACACACACAATTCCTAGAAACAACAACAACAAAAACCACCATGGAACCATATGGAAAATAGTACAGAATAAGAGAAATGATACATTACTCCCAAAATCTAGAAGTAATAACAAATGTTGGAAATTTAATCATTTCAGAAATAAAAGGTTAGACCAATTATTTGGCAACCTCATTTTAAAACTCTAAAAAGATATATCATAAGCTATTGAACAGATAAACTGGCTGATACAGAAAGATCAAGAACTATAATGTAAAAGGTAAATGAGATAAATAGTTCTTAATTACTCCCACAAATATGGCAAAAACGGGTCCTCCTAAGGTACAAAACTAAAAATGTAACAGAATTAAAAACTACATTTCAAGTAGCAGTAACACAAGAGATACTGCACAAAAATCCAATCATGATGAATGAGGCCAATTTGAGAACTCCTAAAACACAAAAACAAAGAGATAAAGAGATAATAAAATTATGAAAATTGATCCACATTCTTTAGGATTTTAAACATAATAATTTTAAATAATATTTAAATTTATAATTTTCATTATCTTATTGTATCCTCCTTATTGTATCTTATTGATCCTTATGGTATCTCATTGTATCCTTATTATAAATAAATAAGGTGAAAAAGCAAAGCCAAACTTGAAATTAAATAGAAAAAAAAAGAAGAAAGAAGAAAAAACACTAATAAAACTCAATTTAAGATTTACTATGATGGATGATGTTATTTTGCTGAAACTAAGTCAATGCTCCCCACAAGACCGTGGTACTGTCTCCAATGGTATAGGTGCTAAGACTTTAGCATTACTATCTCTATACGTACCAAGGGATGCTTCCATTTTCACCCAATTTCCCCTATCTGAAATACTGTAAGCCCAGTATTCCAGAACATGTTACGGCATAGTTTTCACCTCAACTTGATATAAATGTATTACTTACATAATAGGTCTATTCACTTATCTCATTTCATTTGATTTTAGACTAAAATAATTGAAGCATTACTACTATGTACTGGGATGAATACAAATAAAACTTGGTCACTGAAACTGAAGGGCAATTATAAAATAGTTTATACAAATTGTCAAGACATGCCTTTAAACTCAGAAGTCAAGAGATCTCCCTCTAGGCAATGATGAAATAATTTGAGCATCAAAAGAAATATGAACTACCATAGATCTGAACACTTCAAATATGGATAAATATGTGAGCAGATAATCCTCAAAGAGAAAAAAAGTCATTGGTCATTAATGGAGAATGCTAGGAAACCAACTCATTATTTTGGCAACTAGTAAATAAATAAAATTTTGTAAAACTATGTAAGCTTTTAGATTTCCATTTTAGATTACCATTACCACATTAAAATAAAATACCAAATTTTAAAATTCTCACAGAGCTCTGCAAGCTCTGTGAAGACTCTATTTGCAAAAACTCTAATCAGAGGGCTCCTGGGTGGCTCAGTTGGTTAAGTGTCCAACAGTAGATTTCAGCTCAGGTCATGATCTCACGGTTCCGGAGTCTGAGCCCCACATCGGGCTCCACACTGGCAATGTGAAGCCTGCTCAGGGTTCTCTCTCCCCCTCTCTCTGCCCCTTCCCAGCTTTCTCTCTCTCTCAAAGTAAATAAACTTCAAAAAAGAACAAAAAAGGAACTCTAATTAGAAACAAAAATAGAAGTTTAATGAACTGAAAAAGAGTGTATAACTCAAAAGGACTAACTATATTGCAAACCAAGTCTATGAAAGATCATCCAGGCAGCAATGGGTTCTCCAAATGAGACGTGTGGTCAGTAAAAAAAAATAAAACCATCAAGATTCATAAAGTCCAGAGGGAAGCCCAGCAGTGATTTCCTCAGTTCTACTGCTTCTGCTCCTGTCCACATATTTCACACCATATCAGATAATAACTCTCACATACTTTTTTTAGAGGATACAATAAGATAATGTATGTGAAATAATTAGAACAACGCCTATGGAAGATTAGTTCACTCAGGAGAAGGTAGCTTGTATTATGATGGTTGTAAGCAATCTGGGGACTCTTGAGTAGCAGCAGTGTCAATATTCCCATTATCAGTTAAGTCCTTATAATTCCACATAAAACTCCTCCCTAATATGATTCAAATTTCACTCCCAGCATGATCGTTTTTCATCTCATTGTTGCACTGTTGGCCAATCCCTTTATTATTTGCTGTTGTTATAAAATGGCACACTGGCTTATCATCAGAAGACAAGGAAGTAACACAACCATGCATTTTACTACCTGTGACAATGAGCAACACACTTCGAAAGCAGTGACCTGTTATTTACACAGTAATATGTGAACTGAAGAGCTAGCAGCAAAGTTTTTGCAGTTACTCATAGTTAATAAACTTTGATAACTGAATTTCGAAATGTGTTGTTTGGGAGCTGGTGTTACGTGAACAAACTGGGGTAAGGAAACTTGCACAGAGAGACCACGCAGTCAGAACTGCCTGTATTTACTTTTCAGAGTCCTCCAACAGCTGCTCCACGCACTCAGTAGCGGTTTTAAAGCAGTATTCTGCGAAGAATATGCTAACTCTATCTACCGGGGGGACCAGCAACTCTGGTCTGTTTTTTTAAGTTAAAAATATTGACTTTCCAAAATTCGTAAGAGCAAACTTCTTGATCAGTCCCTAGGAAGGTAAAGTTTCCAAGCAACAGCAAACAGCTAGGAAACTAGGCATCAACACCACCAACACTATGAGAAATGCCTAAGAAATACGCCGCTCAATAAAATTAGGCTTCAATATGGGAAGATGAGACTTATAAACTTTTTTGGTAAATGTATTGCAACAGTAACTGCTTCACTGATAGTGTATCTCGCAAATTCACATTCTCTAAAAACCTAATTGCATCCTTGACTACATTCACTGTGGGCGGGAGGGTATCACACAAAAAATAGTCATTAGGAAATTCTTAAAAGATATTTACATTATTCCAGAGACAATAATAGAAATACAAAAGGAATAGTGATTATTCACACATAAATATACTAGCTACCAGTCATCAAATAATTAGCTTCCACACAAATCAAAAACACAACTTTAACCAAAAAAAAACCAGCAATGAACTTGGTCAAAGTTATAAATGCTGCATTTTAAAGTAGGCTTGAATTCTGGAAACATGTAAAGATTCCATTCAGTTTCTTCAGAGACTTTTTTTACTCTAAGTTGTCTCTTATTTTCATACTAAGAAAATATATCCCCTGACGTAACATAGGTTATACAGAAATGCATGCAAATTTGGTCATGTATAGATAACTGCATTCACTTAGCTGTATAGTTCGGCAGAAATTGGAAACATCTAAATATTCTGCTTAACTACTTAGTTATATTTTCACCTAACACAAAAGAGTCAATATTCAGCAAAAGTTCACAACATGTATAGCACTGGTGACCACGGAAACAGTTTGTGTTGTAAGTTCAGACATGTCTATAATAATGACATTAAAAAAATTAAAGTACTTTGATTCACAAATGTTAGACGGCAGCTTGGCAAAACTCCAGGGCAAAAGTAGAGGCAGAAAAAGGGTCATTTTAAAAATTCTGTCCAGGATAATGATGTCATCGACAGGCACTTAAAGTGCTTTTATGCCTGACTTTCCTTCACTGCCTATTTCTCTACCGATGCCAAAGTTTATCTGACAACGAACTACAAAATATATTGGTTGTAGAATTAATTGTATCAGCTTTATTTCGGTTCCTTACAATCTGTTTGTCTTCTACTATTAAAACAAGAATGAAGAGGAGGAAGGGGGGGAGAAGAGTTTTAAAAAATTAAACAAGAGAGAAAATTTATGGTTTGCATATTTTTCTGGTCCTACCATCTGTTGCTGAAATGTATTTTTAAAATGGTTGCTGCTATTTTATTTTTTATTTACCAAAAGATCATTAGCTCCACTGCTTTGCCTAACCTCTCTCCAAATGTTGATTTATGGAAATATAAGCCCATAATAGTATTCCTGAAATTGAGAAATTCCCTATCAAAAATATGTCATTTTTATTTATGTAACTATTTTATTTTTAAATCAAATCCCATATATTCAAAGTTCGTATACCATACGCATCTAATCCGTATATCATACACATTCTAATTTTTGAAAGTATTAAAAAAATATTTGTATATACTATTTTGATGTTAATATGAGCACTCATGGTAAATGAAATGTACATCTTAATGTATTTTGAGTGGACAGACATTATACTCACGAACAGAAGATGGACAAAAAGCAATCTTATGTATGTTGTCTAATTTAGCATATACTTCGAAGTCAAAACAATCAGACATACATATCCCTGTGAATGCTGCAACACACTATGATGTTTATAGTCACAATGATACACAAATGAAACTGAGTTTAGGCCCAATGAATTCAAAGAAAGGAAAGTAACTTATACTGAGTGCCTAGAATGTACCACGTACTACATTAAGAACATGGGGTGCTACAGCAAACATGGGTGCCTGGGTGGCTCAGTCAGTTAAGCGTCTGACTTCATCTCAGGTTATAATCTCACAGCTCATGAGTTCGAGCTCCGCATCGGGCTCTATGCTGACAGCTCAGATTCTGTGTCTCCCTTGTTCTCTGCCCCTCCCTGAATTCCGCTCTCTCTCTCTCTCTCTCTCTCTCAAACATAAATAAACATTAAAGCAAAAGTTAAAAAAAAAAAAAACAAAAAACACAGCAAACGCTTCAAGGTAGGGATTATTGGATGAATTAAAGAAACAACAAAAACATGAATGTTTAGCAAGTGTCTAAACAGTGTCACTGTGACCACTTCAATAAATGTTAGTTATAATGAGGGACATATAACTATGTTCATTTTTCAGATGATGAAACTCAAGTTTAGAAAAGTTTAATAACTTGTCCAAAGTTAATTAAATGGTTTCTAGTGGAAAAATCAGGATCGAATTTCAAGTCTGACTCCAGAGTCTAGGTTTTTCCATTACCCTGAAAGCAAAATTCTGTAAAAATTATTCTCCTGTCCAGAAGTTTCGTGAAGGACTTAGTTATATAATTTTAAATAAAAAAAAAAGACTATAAGAAACCTAATTCTTAAGATCCAAAATATACTTACAAAAAGAAGGTCATAACAGAATTTGTTTGATTATAATTTCTTATCCATAGACTCTTACTGCTTAACATTAAAGTTATTAAAAGACTGAACAAGTCTTACCTTCAAGACAATTAGGAAAACTCAGCCAGAGCAAAACGGCAGATACCATTAGCTTTGGGATATTACAAGTGGCTTGTGCCTGGCCCTCAACCATTACCATTATCATCCAGGGATGTCGCTAAGTGTATTTGAGAAGTGAAACCCACCGAATAGAACCTGCACTTTATTATTTAATATTCAAATTTCCAAAGTCCTTATGCCAGATGGTAACATCCTATTACTCTCGAAAGGAAATTTTAATCAGAGTACTTAATTAGAAGAGAAATTATCTATTAATGCAAGTCTCTTAAGTTCTAATTTCATATTACTATATTTTCACCAATCTGATATTACTATATTTTCACCAATCTTTACTTTAAAAAATGAACTTAAGAAGTCTGTTGATTTGAATCAAGACAATTGTATTTTTCTTTTATAACCAATATTAACTACTGGAGTCTCAGCTGCAGTCCAAATTTCCACTGCAGAAGGTATTAACTTTTTATGTTGAATATTCTTTCCTGAGGGCATTCCATTTTTACAGTATTAACACAAAAACAGACCCCATTCTCTCATGAATAGGAATGCACAGTTTTAGAAATATTTTAAATACTAAGCTTATCAATTGCACTATTTAATACAGGAGTATAATACATTCCAAATCTTCACAGTAAGCTTTCAAATAAAACCTTCCCCACAGGTCCTCTTTTGCCCAAATGTTTGCAGACCTCCCAAGAAATTTACAGCATGAAAAACAATGCAAGTTGACACTTCGTAAAGTCATGAAGTTCATTAGGCCCAAAGACCTAAGACATACTATCCAACAAAAAATGGCTTATTGGCTGGAACGGCTGCAAAAAAGGCTAGTAAAAAAAAAAATCAATGGTTGTTATTTACGAGAAAGGGAAAAATTGATGCTGATGTAGGCAAGTTGCAGAACCCACCATAGTGCCTAAGTGGCAGCTAGACCTGCCAACTTTGACAATCTGTCAATGCCAATTCTAGCTCGGTGCCAGATTTCTTCCCAATTCTGTTTCTCTATCTGTCCCATCTAACTCTCATTCTGGACATTGTATCAGCTGTAATATTAATGACTTGTGTGACAGTGGGCTTCTGCTTTGCAGTTAAAATAATCTCCAAACTCTAGTTTATCAACATAAAGTATATAGCCCTTCAAACTTCGAACCCAAAATTCCAATCTTCAGAAATATGAACTCACAGCATCACAAAAATAAGAGCAACCATGACTCAGTAAGGCAAATGAATCCTGACGCTGAGCTTTGGGATAACATGCTCTCCACGGCTCTGTTGCTGAGGAGCTGCGAGGCCATGGGCAAGTCAGCAAGCATTCTGTGCCCTGGTTTTTTTTTTTTTTTTTATCTTGCAAATGAGGATAATCAAAGTACCTACCTAACAAGATTGTTGAGAGAACTAAATGAGTTACTAAACAAAAAGTGCCTGGGCTACACTAAGCATACGGAGAAATTCCCAAAGAGACCATGAACAGGGGGGTGCTGCTTCTCTAGAAGGTCCCACAGATCCATCACTGATGCTTTAACACTGTTCAGCTCCTCATAGAGAGACCTTCACATTTAATGAGCAAAGAATAAAATTTAGGATTGGAGGTTATAAAGATTCAAGGGGACAAAGTGAAATGATGTATATTTCAAGGAAAAGTCCTCAAAAAAGTGACCTAACATGACTCTTGACCCTGAGGCTTTACAAATCAACGGGAGTAATTCTCACAGTTCTCTTGCTGGGGAAGATCATCTCAGAGGGGAAATGCCACATCCAATGTTTAGACTTCCCCTCAACTTCTGCAAATTATGTTCACAAAGTTAAAACCCAATAAAACAACTATTAAATATGCACAGATACACACAAACACATCACCTATCCATTTCGTGAGGTTTAGCAACAGAATCATTTATAAAATCTAAGTTAATAAAAACTCTTCTCTTCCCTACAGCAAAAGAATTGGTCTCATTTTCTAGGAAGTCTCTCATATTTCAAAAAAGAAGTGCTAATTTCAACAAGGCAATGTATATTTAGCATGGAGAAATTTTTAACACTGGATTAACTAAAAAAAAAATTTGAAAAACGGGGGTTCCAGGGTGGCTCAGTTGGTTAAGCTCCAACACTCCATTTTGGCTCAGGTCATGATTTCACAGCTATAAGACCAAGCGCTACAGCGGGCTCTGAGCTGAGCATGGAACCTGCTTGAGATTCTTTCCCTTCCTCTCCCTTTGCCCCTCCCCCACTTGCAAGTGTTCTCTCTCGCAAGAAAGAAAAAGGAAGGAAGGAAGAAGGAAGGAAGGAAGGACGGACAAAAAAAAAAAACTACAGCAGGTTTTATAGCAAAAAGACTTATAGGAGTTGCAGCATAGCCTCCGAAAGAAAAACAAAATTACTCTCCAGCGTCCCTACCTAAACAGAACACACATTGATTTACAACTGCTACTATACTACTAGGTATTGATCCAAAGGATATGGGAGTGCTGTTTCAAAGGGACACATGCACCCCAATGTTTACAGCAGTGCTATCAACAAGAGCCAAAGTATGGAAAGAGCCCAAATGTCCATCAACAGACGAATGGAGAAAGAAGACACGGTGTGTATATATATATATACAATGGAGTATTACTTGGTGATCAAAAAGAATGAAATCTTGCCATTTGCAACAACATGGATGAAACTAGAGCATATTATGCTAAGCGAAATTAGTCAGAGAAAGACAAATATCATATGATTTCACTCAAATGTGGAATTTAAGATACAAAACAGATGAACATAAGGGAAGCAAAAATAATTTAAAAACAGGGAGGGGGACAAACCATAAAAGACTCTTAAGTACAGAGAACAAACAGGGTTGCTGGAAGGGTTCTGGGTGGGGATGGGCTAAATGGGCAAGGGGCATTAAGAAGGACACTTGTTGAGATGAGCACTGGGTGTTTTATGTAAGTGATGAATCACTGGATTCTACTCCTGAAATCATTTTTGGACTATATGTTAACTAACTTGGATGTAAATTAAAAAATCAATGAATAAATCAGAACTAGAAAGATCTTAATAAAAAACAAAACAAAACACCTCATTTTTAAGGTGTATGATATATTCCATACCAGTAAATGATCTAATGCTAAGAAAGCAACTTTCATTGAGGAGCCCATCAGAATCACTTGTCATGAGAAATACTCTTTCCAAGTTATACATATTCCCACAGATTATGGCAAATACTCCCCAGGTAACTTACAGGTATCAGGGTGAAAATCATTGCTCTCATGAGTAAGTATAATATAAAGCAATGAATGACAGACTCCTCTGTATGCTGCAGGGAAAACACACTGAGAGCCAACTGTTTTAACAGACCAAGAATTTGGGGAAACTAAGGAAGAGAATGTAGACGGGACTAAGGAATGGCCTAAAACAACATGGAAGACTCTTGCTCTCCTGTGTCTTATTTTTTATGAGTAGCTTTGCATTCTATGTACTCATAACTCAGATGGAAATGGAATACCTGTAGAGTTTATTTACTTCCTATGTATAAAACCACACCCCCGAAGTTCAGCATCATTTATCTCTAGGCCTACTACAGAGGCTTAATGCCATAGAGTACATTTTGCTTTTTAAATGTTTATCTATACAAAAGTTTATCTAACACATAATTTCACTTCCCAATTCCTCAATTCAAAGGAAATTTGCTACCATAATTAAGCATCTAATATTCAACATGACAAAGTAGGTTTGTTCCTGCTACTAGTTAATAACAGTTTTTAAGTCTTCACTAATAAACTAAGAAGCAAATAATTAACTCCTATTATTAATATGGTAGTTATGCGTACACATGCATAGAACACGCTTAGAAAGATATACAAGGAACTGTCAGATTGTTACCTCTTTGGAGTGGAACTGAGAGGAGCTAAGAGATAGTTTTAAACAATCTATTTAAACAATGAGCATGCATTACTTTAAAAGAAACATAAAATTCTTAACTCCCATGAGAGGTATCCACAGCCCAAATTTATAAGGCTCAGTTTAATGAACGTCCCAAACATTTCCTTCTTTGACTTAAAATTTTTAAGTTCAATAGACTCTAATCTATATAAGCTGGTTGGCAATCCATCTGACAAGCTAACCTACTACAAAATAGTAAAGCAGTCTAAAAGCTAAAGGTTCACAGTGGTTCTCTCCTTCATCTCCTTTATCTCACATCCCTACTTCTCAACGACCGTGTTTCCAAAAAGGTGGGTAAGAAAAAACGCAAACATATGTAAACATTCTCACATGTTCTACAGCACCGGCCTGTCCATTGCTATATTCTCGATACTGTCCAAGCATCTGGTCTACTTGCTGCAGGTTCCAACTGGTGTCCTTGAAAAAGAAAATGCATTTTAGGAATTGTTCCAAACAATGTTGTTCTCAATCTTAGTAGTATGCCAAACAGCGACGTCAACCATTTGAGGAAGGTACAATTTATATCACACCTAAGTTAGATACCAATATACAGTACTTCTGAAATATCAGATAAATCATATAAAAACCACTTAGAAACTCAAATCCATCCGCAATTTACTTCTATGAAATCTGAAGTATATAATTTAAATCCTTATTCAACGTTCCGTAAGAAGTCAGGAACAAAATCCTAATTTGAAAAGACCACTCATTATTAACTTGTGCACCTCAACTAATTCCCGCCTCCTTCACAGAAAAGGAATCCTGAGAGCGCAAACCCAGTAGATTGTGAATAAGAGAAGCAAATCATTAGGATCGACGCTATTTTAACTATGACTTCACTGCGGCACTTGATTAGAAGAAACTAAAAGTATCCTTTAACCTTTAGCTGTAAACAACAAATTTAGTTCTAATCTCAACAAAAATGGTTTCCACCCAAATGTGCTAGATTTTACCTCAGAGATTAATGGAGGCATTTCTTTCAAAAAGATACACTTACTATTATGTTTCATTGGTGGGAAAGTACAAGGATTGGTACTCCAAAAATCCAGTGTTATACTAGTTTACATAAGTTGAAAAAGAGCCTTCTGAGTTTTAAAGCATATTATGGCCTCTCCACCAGAAATCAGCCTCTTCTCATTAAGAATACTAACCCAGGGGTGCCTGGGTGGCTCAGTCGATTAACCGTCCGACTTCAGCTCAGGTCATGATCTTATGGTTCACAAGTTTGAGCCCTGTGTCAGGCTCTATGCTGACAAGTCGGAGCCTACTTTGGATTCTGTATCTCCCTCTCTCTCTCTGCCCCTCCCCTGCTCGTGCTCTGTGTCTCTCTCTCTCTCAAAGGTAAACAAATATTTTATAAAAAAATCTTTTTTTAAAGAATACTAACCCAATGCAATTAAAAGCCAAAACCCATAGTTATCCAGGCAAAGCAAAAATAAGAGATTAAGGAGTAGGAAAAAAACTCTATTTCTGAGTTTTCTTTCCCCACCCTCTTTTCCCAAGCCCTTTCTACATAAAGGATATATATGGCCTCCACTCAAACTTCCAAACACTGCCAAAAGTTAGCCTCTAAATAAAACTGGCACCTCTATATTGTTCATTCGTGAGTAATCTGCCTAGTCAAAATATGAGTAACTACTCTCAAAGGCACATGACCACAAGAAGCTAAACTGTGGGACTTCCCACTCATTTCACTCCCACACAGTTCATCCGGACATACTGCCTCATCCCAAAACGCTTCCACCACCTATTATATATTTCGAATATCTTGACTATGTGACGCATGATAAGATGTTCAAGTCCTAATCCTTGGAACTTGTGTATTTGTAACCTTCTCTGGCTACAGAGATTTTGTAGATATGATATACATCTCAAGTTAAGAACCTGCAGATGGGAATATTATCCTGGATTACTGGACGAACCCGATGCAATCACAAGTGTCCTAAAGAGTAGAAGAGGAAAGCAGAAGAGCAGTCAGAGTGATGTGATGTGAGGACTCAACCACCCTTGCTGGCTTTGAAGATGAAGGAAGAGGATCCCAAAACAATGTGGGCAGTCCCAGAAGCTGGAAAAGGCCGACACAGATACCCCATGGGCTTCCGGAAAGGAGTACAGCCCTAAAGAACCCAGATTTGGGTCAATGAGACCAGTGTTGGATTTTGATGTACAGAACTATATGAAAATAACCTTGGTATTTTAATTATTAACTACAACAATTATTAATTATATATAATTATTTAATTATGTAATTCGTTTTGTGATTTGCTATGGCAGCAAAAAATAATAATGATACACTGACCAAAACTATTTCTTGGTTTAAGCTATTTAAAATCTATTAAATGCAACCACTGCTAAACTAACCTGTAAAGTACTTGTTATAGTGTTGACCTTCTCAGTGACGCCTACTGTAGGACGACTTAGACTTTCCCTGTATGTTGACCTGGCAGTCCATCGACTCAATCGGTCACGAGAGCGAAAGCGTTCTGAATCGCTGGAGGACTCTGCCATTGATGTACACAATCCTTAAAATAAACCCAGGTCAAGGTCAATCAAATAGTAAAGAGCATGGAAATATGAGATTAAATCAACTATCTGCATTTTGATCTTAAGTATTTATCACATTAGTCCTTTGGCATATCACAATTTCTAAGCACATAGCCTGAAAATACAAGTCACTTCCTCACGTAATTCCCTGTCCTTCGTTTTTTCCGCTTTAAGAGAACAATTCTTCAGATATGATTTTAGTCCTATTTATGGCTCAAACAATAATATTCTCTGAGTTTTGTGCAATGTTTCTAAATTTTAAAAGCACTTTCATATATGGTATCTCACATTGTAATTTTACTAACAACATTGCAAGGTAGAAGGGACTGGCAGACTGGCATCTCTACAATTGGGGAAAAAAAAGTTATTCTCTAAGTTAGGACTTGCAGGTCTCAAAATTAGTCTGAAGTCCATTCTACCACGTTGTAAGAACACGTGTTATCTTTAAACAAGTTAACACTCACAGAATGACCTAAAATAAGAAAACCCCATTCAGTGTATGGTGAACATTCTCATGCACCTTAATTATTTTTTTAATTTTATTTTTAAGTAATCTCTACACTCAGTGTGAGGCTCAAACTCACAACCCCAAGATCAAGAGTCGCACGCTCTACCGACCGAGTCAGCCAGGCGCCCCTCATGAACCTTACTTTAAAATACAGAATTAAATGCCGTAGTAGAGGTACAAATCCCATAATAACAAGCCATGTGAGAAGATGGCATCTTCTACATCTCCACCAAAAGAGAAAGCCAAAAACCCGGAGTATAGTTTCATCAGCGGAAAACTCCCTAAATATGCTTTCTTCCCATCCTTATTTTAATTTTTTATTTAATGCAAAAGAAAGTAATTTCATGCATGACAATCTCAAAAGTTGCAGAAAATATTTTATGGAATTTAAAGAAAAAAAAAATATTTGGGACAGAGAAGCATCAGAGAAAACTCACTGATCAAAAGTGGAAGTTTGTTGAGTATTTCAATAATTTCATTTTTTTGCTTAATGGAGGGCCAACAATCTTTAACATTGTTATAACCTTTTTAAAATCTATATGGCTATTTTTCTGGTTTATTAAATACAGTGTAATGAAACTTTTTGTTAATGATCCAGAATATTCTAGACTTTTTGGGTCTTTATTCTGAATGCACCTGGGAAGTACGTGTATAACAACTAAAAACATTGGCGTATTTGAATTTAACTTTAAAACAGAAAGTCTTTGCATTAAATAAAATTAAGAACAAGAACTAAATTAAGTGTAACTGTCACTTAGTACAAAAGAAAGACCTCTCACTTACCCCTTCGAGGAATTACATATTTTTTAATAAGAGAAAACCACACTTTCCAGCATGAATTTCACTGGTACGCACACACACAGTCTTCAGCTATTAATTTCAATTACTTTGAGCAATAAAAGATGTTCAAACTCCTGCATCTGATGGAACTCCTGCAGAGATACCAAGATGTAAGACGAGATTGATCTGAGAATTCTGCGGGACCTTTGTTTACATAAAATATGAAACATTCAGCAACCATCTAAACACTTTAATTATACATAAGTGTCATAAATGTTGAACAAAGAGACATTAAGGAATCCATAATAAAAACAGAGATCAGATCACTTTCATTGTTGATAAACACTGAGCACTCTCTTCAACTACTGACAACTCACAAGGTCAAACACGACCCTCAAAGCTAACTGAGCGAGCTCCTTCCCTAAGTGTCACGACACAAAACGCAGCCATGGTGGCAGAGATCCAACCTTATCAAAAGATGCCCGTGTCTCTTCAGCCAAGACCACGACCCCCCAGACACACAGTTGATGGAGAGAAGGGGAAACAATAGAGAAAGGTGTGGCTACTATAATTGGCAAGAGACTTATGCCAGCCACATAATCCGAACCTAGAGGGAAAATATGGAGAGCCATTAAAATAGCTCCCAAGATCCCTTAATATAACTGACTAAAGAAGAAAGGCACAAAGCAGTAAGTGCCAATTACACACTTCATTCACCATTAAGACCATTATTTTATAACTAAAAACTTAGTTTTTAAAACATGTTGTGTATCCTACTATCAATGGTGTTAATGAAAACTGACCACACCTCTGAAAATCTTCCCCCCAGTGAAACTGTACTGAGATAATTAGATTTATTCCATGTTGATAAACGCATATTGAGAATGGTCACATAACTAAAGTGCATGCTTGGCCATTAATTAAAAAAAAAAAAAAACCCGTTCTAAACCCATTCTACCTAAATAATCTAAAATGCAATTTTAACAATGAGCTTTTCTAGACTAATAAATTGTTTTCTGTTACATAATAATGTCTGTGGTTAGCCAGGTTGGTAGCGGAAAGAGCATTCCTCTACTGTCCAAATGATGTGTAAATTGATATAACTTGTCTGGATATAACCAGGCAGTATGTATCAACAGCAGTTTGTACCTATAACCTACTAACTACATTTCCAAAAATTTCCCTTAACGAAATCATCTGGAATACATACAGAATTTATATGTGTGGATATTTACTGAGAAGTTATAATAGAGAGAAAATAAAAACTTTCATTTCAAACTGTAAAAGAATGGTTAAAATACAGTACCGTTCATGCAATGAAATAATATACAGATACTAAAAAGTCTGTTTCTGGAGACATTTAATAGCAATGCAAGGATAAAAGTATGAATCCCAATTTCATAATATACATTATATGTGGTCTGTATGTGAATACAAATTGTCAGTAAACAAATTTAAAGGAGCGGGAAAAGGCAACAATAAAAGGAGAAGAAAATATACCAAAAGCATATTTACCATCCAGCAGCTAGTCCATTTTTACTTTTTTAAACATTCCTATCTTCCCTGAATTTTCCACAATAACTGTGGAAAGAAAAATATAATATATACTTAAAGGAAAGATAAATATAATAATGGATTAATAACAGGTGGACAATCTGGAAAATGTGTTTAAATAAAAGCTGCATTCAGAACTCCCTTGTTCTTGGTAGCTGTTTCCTTCCCCCAGGCAACCTTCTCGACCATCTGCCGAAGTAGGGTCATGTCACGAGTCCTCACCAACTGAGGGGTTCGAGAGATGGGATCACGATGCCATCTCTACTGTTTCGCACTGTACAATACTGGCTGACCAAAGAAACCATTTATCATGAGTTTATGAGCTAAAAGAATATATTTTTTTAATTATATGGTTCTACCATTGCAATTCTGCTAACAGTCATTATATTCAAAAACGGAGTCCCATAAAGAAACATACCAAATACTGGAATAAACTTAAAAGTTGAAGGACTATGTGAAGGTATACTAACGGGCACTGATAGCTTATGCAGTCAAATTCCCCTTTGGGGAACAAATTAAAAATGGTTCACGAACGATTTTTTTCATTGCAATTACAATTTGAAGCCCAAAGTTATTAAGACCAGTAGAAAAACATCAATGTATGCTCAAGAAAAATCTTCATCATTATGGTGAATGATTTAAAAGAAGAAAATTCAGCTGGGTTAGAACTCTGCTCTCATCATCATAAGAAATTTGAGCATAACATTTATTGACAGAAAAAAAGAGTGGCTAAAATTGAAGAATGACTGAAGAACTCTTTCGAGAACCAGTTATTTATTTACTTAATGATTTTTAAAGAACAATTTAGAGAGGCTGAAACACCTAAATCCCAGTTAAAAGTGAGAAAGGCATTTCCTTCAACTGAAGAAAAAGCAGAGAACGTTCTCTGCAGTTTACTACCACCTACTGGTACAACAAAATTTCTCATTGATGAGAAAGGGATAATACTCAAGCTGTCTGCTTTTCAGATGCTGAGCTTTTCCCAAGACTCTACAAAGAACTAAGAGGAGTGACCTTGGGTGAGAGTCTCCAGAGTCTTAGAGAACGGTCTCACTCTGAAACCAGATGGTACAATTCTTAGAATAGTTTATTTAGCTGTTCCCAACACATCAGTATTTAAAGGCATAAATATTGTTGCTTCTGTCTTAATGAACCTTATAAAGAAGACATACAGCCACCAGAGCAAGTAATGAACCCTCATCAATTGACTCCCACTGAGGATCTATCAAAAACACATGTCCATATGCAAACCTGAACACCAACCAGAGAGAGTAAAACGGCATTCAACCCTGTAAGAGGACTGGAGGTTAATCTTTACAAACTCAAGTCCATCTCTTTTGTTATTTGACCTAAAGAGCCATCAGACTGTCTTCGTTATAATGATGCACATCTGTATGTAGGAGAGTTATAATTTATTGATCCTCAAGTCTCTTTTCCTCAGAGCCAGTTTAAAACAATTAGGATTTGCAAGCTGTTCCAGAAAAGATAAGCGCCCAGCATCAAGGGTGATATTTCACAAAGGCTGACTAGCGCATATTAAGTAGGTGATGGCTCCTGTGGCCTTCAAGTGCCTCAGCTGGCCCCGTCCAAGGCAACTGTCCTCAACGTTCAAGGTGATGATGATGATATTTAAGAGTGTTGGGGGGAGGTGGGAAGTGTCTTTTAAGCTTAATCACTAGCAAGTTCAAATTTTAGAAAGCAGTTCTCACTGTTTCAATAGCTGTAGGACTTGAGAGCTTTATTCCCTCCCTTAAGAGAAAAAGTAAACAAGCCAGCAGAAATTACCACGTACAAGTATCAATTGTACATGTCTTCTTTATGCCAGTGCTCCTTTGGAACTTCAAATCCTCAAAAGCTTTTGGTAAATTAATAGAAGATCAAAATCAACTGTCCAGCCCATCAGCATTTAGTAGATAACGTAAGACATAGGAAACAGAGTCAAAGAGATGCAACAGATTTGTGCATTCATCATTTACTGAATCACTACATTAGAAATGGAAGATAAAGGTAAATTTAAAAATCACAGTTCTTGAGGGGAGAAAAAGACTCATAAAAGTACCACCCATAGTGAGCTAAGTAATATGGCAAAAATGCCAGGGGAGTCGGGTAAGGATCCTTCCACTCATCTCGAAGGATGAATACAAGTTTGACAGACGGATGAGAAAAAGAAACGGGATCCAGTTAAAAACCATCTGTCACAAAGGAACTAAAGAAGGTACAAATAAGCAAAGCTCTCACATTCTTTCACCAGGACATAAATTCAAAAGTATCTCTAGATATTGCTAAATGTCCCCCAGAGCAAAGAGAGGAAGTGCTGGTTAAATCACCTCCATTTTAAGAACTTAGAGAATTAAAACGCGTGCGCGTGCACACATACACACACACACACACACACACACACACACACACACACATTGATTTTTTATCCTATGTCCCACTTATTCCTGTTGCCACTGTGCATTTCCTCTCTCTCTCCCGCACACACTCCCACACTCCTCTATTCCATGGGTGAAGCCAGGCAGGCTCAGCTTCTAGGCTGAATTTTGCTCCCTTTACTCCTCTACCTCCGAGTTCAAAGACAGAGTTACAGGGACCAGGGCCCACTGAACAGGGGTGTTTCTGGAAAAGACCACATACGATACGAAAGGACATCTTACTCAGACATGAAGAAAAGCACTAGGAGCTGCTCAGATGATTATATATGTGCCAGTTGCTAAAAATCAGTACAGTTTTAAAAGAAAACAAAGTTACTTAATAACCCCCTTCCTGTTTCACAATCGAAATGATACAGATATTTTAGACATACACCCACTCACACTTCTCAAATTAAGGAGGGAGTCCACAAAATTAAATAAAAAGTAAAATGTGTCAAGATTAAAAAAAAAACAGCAAAGGAAACCTGGAGAAACGGATGCTAATGAACCCGGGAAGGATTTATTACTTGTAATTAAACACTAGTTTCGAACTCTTGCATTTGCCTGCCAAAAAATACTCCTTACACTATTCCCAAAACGGCCGGCAAGAACGAAGCCCTCTGCGGGTAGAGACAACCTCTACTAACTGTCCAAACTGCTTCAGACTGGGCAGGATATCGGCATGGACCAAGATGGAGCTAGCTTCCCCAAGTTTCTGACACCATTTTGTTTAAATGGGAGGATGGACACTGCAGGACTACAGACACCTAACATGTACTTAAAAATAATGCTCACTGTCACTTTCTAGCTTTACTTGGAAAACAAAGAGACTTCCCATAAAAACTCTAAGTTCCAGCTTCTCTTGAAAAAACCCAAAGATCTGGCAACACCGGGGGTGAACTTTCCCACTGCGACATGGATGCAGAAGCTGCCCTGGAGTCGGGCGCGCACCTTCCTATTTGCCCCAGGCCCCCCTGGACCTGCTTCACGGGGCGAGTTACCTCATTGGCCCCACCGAGCAGTTGTGCTTGCAACTTTATTTTAGATAAAGAACCAAGACAAAGGAAGTCTACCGGTCTCGTTCTCCGATTAAAAACAAGCAACTCAATCATGAAGAACGAATCAAGGTTAAATGTTCAAGAGATCATGCTTTCCTCCACAGACAGGAAGGAAAATTGGGTAATACGACTCTGCTATTAGCCATCCCTATAGACTATAAGGATATACTACTCCTGAGCAGAAGGGCCGCAAAACACTTAAGAATGTTTTCCCATGTACAATGTTTCCCTAAGGTACATATCGGACAGTACTTTCAGGACAAGAGAGCAGCACATTGCATAATTTGGCTCTGATTCTTTGCCCCTCCCTATTACACTATTCCTACTTACGGGTGGAGTTACCAGCCCAGGCCCCAGCACCTGGGCTCAGTTATAGGACTCCCTGTGGCCATCAGGATTTTAGCTGACAAGGCACAAGCAGGCACTTGAAATGAAATCACACGCTAGAACTTGCTCTCTTGCAATGCTTCCATCACCAGGATGTGCCCGAGCTACAGTGTTGGAAGGTGTGGGACCCATGGTTGCCCAGTGGCTTCCAGCTTAGATCAGCCAGCTGAACACAGACAAATCAGTGAGTCTACAGATGGTTAGCTTAGCTAATACATAAACATACATCGTCGTATGCCTCCAGTTTTGATCTGCTAAGCAGCCAGAGCTAAGCTAGCTAAAAAATGTAGTTTACTAATAAATCACTTGATTTAGTTCGGAGGATGGTTAATTTCCTGAAGTTTCTTCTCAAGCCTACCCTCCTTCAGTAAACAAGTAGGTTTCAGACTGTCTTCTAATGGTGGAAGGAAAAAAACAGATTCAAATTAGGATGCACAAAATAACCCTAAGCAGTTGATGAAACAAGTGACAGGCTAGCAATTTTTGAGAAAAAAATCTAAATGATCATAAATAGCAGTTGGGGACATTTGTTCCCTGTATAACATTAAATTTTTTGAAAGAAACCAGCAATTTCCTAAGTACATTATAAAGCACATTTGTTCTCTTCCTCTTAGTTTTAAAAGTATAAACGGAAACTCCTCTTGACTTTCCTAGGGAACCAAACAATTTTAAGAAAGGAAAATATTTCTTATTCCTTAAATTTGCATATTGCTACATGGCTTACAAAGCATGTTTTAGTCTTTTCTCTTTTGATGTCCGTTTCAATCCTGTGAAGTTGGTATAATTACAACCCTTCACTTTTGCTGCTAAAGAAAAACGGTTAAAATACTTGTTTATGATGGCTTTGCTAAAAAGTTGCAATAACAAAACTGAAACTCACACCTTGTGACTCTAAGCACCTTCTCCACTTCATTCTGTACATAAAGAATTATGTAAATTCCAAATACGCTGCCCAGTCACTCAAACAAAAGTTTTCTTTGTCCTCCCCTACTCTGTTTCCTATGATCCATCCTTCCCCTACAAGAAATTCACTTAAGGCCAGAATATTTCATGTGTGCTTGTTTACTTAGAGTTAAAGATTTATATAATGAGCTAATAAAGTATTAAATACTTAAATCTGCCATAAATCCAATTTATTACAGTTATTTTAAGATGTCTTTTAAATAATCTTTTCTCTTGTTAAGAATATTTACAACTAGGGCACCTGGATGGCTCAGTCAGTTAAGAGTTCAACGGCTCAGGGCATGATCTTGCGGTCTATGAATTCAAGCCCCACATCAGGCTCCACGCTGACAGTGCGGAGCCCACTTAGGATTCTCTCTTCCCCTCTCTCTTTCTGCCCCTCCCCCACTTGCACTCTCTCAAAATAAATGAACTTTAAAAAAATTTAAAAAGGAACCCATTTCAGGCAGAAAAGCATACCTATTTTCAGAAACCATATCCTAAAACCCTAAAATTTTTAAAAAAAGCATTCTCTTCATGGTGTATAAGTATTTTCTATTTCTCTTTTTCTGCCACTCTTTCTCAATCCCCATATTTCTTTCTGACCCTATTCTTTTTTACTTTGCATCTTTAGATTTTTCCTCGAACTCTTCTATAATAAAAAACTAGAATATATCTTTATTGCACTTGCTGATATGCAGGTCCCACATTGGACTCTGTGCTGACAGCCTGGAGCCTGCTTCCAATTCTGTGTCTCCCGCTCTCTCCTCCTCTCTCTCTCCCTCTCTCTCAACAAAAATTAATTAAAAAAAAAAAGTATGAATAAAAATTTTTAAACCTAAGGGACTAGGGGCGCTCGGGTGGCTCAGTCAGTTAAGTGTCTCTTAATTTTGGCTCAGGTCATGATCTTATTATTCGTGGGTTCAAGCCACGCATCGGGATCTATACTCACAGTGTGGAGCCTGCTTGAGATTCTCCCTCTCTCTTTCTCTTTCTCTCTCTCTCTCAACATAAACATTAAAAATTTTTTTTAAAAACCTACAGGATTAGAAAAGAATCCAATTACAATGACATGCACTATAATATCATTTAAAACCAACTACATTTAAAAATTAAATCATTGGGACTCCATGAAAGTAGACCCCAGTTTAAAAAGCTCGATGTCAAAATCCTTCAAAACACAGTTGAGATAATAATTAATGCTGAATATAATGCTTTCACATAACAGACTGCCGTATGACACTAGCCCTACAAAGTATTATTGTCCTCATGATATACATATAAAAGGCTTAAAGAAACTAAGTACAAAGTATCCAAGGTTATACAGCTGCCTGGTGGCAGAGCTGAGTCTTGAACCTTTCTCCAAAGCCCATGATTCCTAGCTATCCCTTCTCTTCACCAATGGCACCACTCAGAATCCAGCACTTTTCTCAAGTCATTCCTAGCCACCAACATGGTTTCTCTAACTGGGGGTCTTTTCCTGTCCACTCCAACTTTCACTGACACTCCATTGCCCATGGAAGATTGAGGCTAGGTTCCTGAATTCAAGATTGAAGACCTTTAGCTAGCCACCTCTTCTCCAACAAAAGAGCCATAAAAAACATAAGACCCACATTCAGCTACTGTCACACCAACTCTTCTCCCACCATTTCTGTCCCTCATTAATGTCACTAGCTCTGTCTAGAACACCTTCTGCTGTCTACTATTGCCACTTAAATTCCAGTCATCTTTGCAGACATAGCACAAAAATAATCTCACTGAGGCCTTTCATCTCCAGCCAGAAGTGATCTTTCCTTCCTCTGCATTCTTATAGCTCTATAATCATAGCAAGACATTAAACATATCCATCAAATGAAATTATTTGTGACACAGAATTTTTTTTTTAATTCCTTGAATAAGTCATACTCCTTTCACTGCCATATTCACAGCCTAGAACATTCTTTTCGCTCCTTTTCCCTTGGCTAACTCTTACCTTTTCCTTCAAATCTGAGTTCACAGGAAACTTCCCTTAAAAAGTTTTTCTTCAATGCTCCCACCCAACTCTGGGCCAAATGCCCACAGCGGATACGACCTCAGTACAGTCGATAGACTAACTGGTCGTTTACTGGTCTGTTCCCTCGGAAGACTCTAAATTTCAATGGAGACTCCGTTTATTCTGTTGATGGTTGTATTTCAATACCTAGCATAGTCCTGGGCATGTAGCTGGAACATTTTTAAATGAATTTGCCGGTAAATTTTCCTTATTATCCTGTCTGATTAATCCAGAGACGAATTTCAAAGTACAGGCCCTTGCAAACAGCATGTACTAATTAAATAATTGTTGCGTGAAATAATTCTAGTAGTAAATGGCCTAGATTAATTATCTTAAGTCTTCAAGCAACACGGATTTAACTGAAAAGCAGTATCAATATGAATACTTGATATTTGATAATATGTCTGTTTAGAGTAAACAAGGATAAACATTTCAAATTGACTTGAATATGTGTGTGAAAACTTATAACTTAATCAAAACTAGAGGGTTTCCAGGACACCGGGGTGGCTCAGTTGGTGAAGTTCGACTTCGGCTCAGATCACAATCTTGCGTTCGTGAGTTCAAGCCCCGCATCTGGCTCTGTGCTGACAGCTCAGAGCCTGCAGCCTGCTTAGGATTTTGTGTCTCCCTTTTCTCTGCCTGTCCCCTGCTCATACTCGGGTCTCTCAAAAGTAACAAACATTAAATTTTTTTTTTAATTTAAAAACTAGAGGGTTTCCTTGACTCACCACAAATCACTTTATCATTGTCATTTGCACCTGCATTCCTCAATTCCTCAGTTACTATTATCTGAGCTACAGAGCTCTAAACTCCAAACTACCTAGGCTCTTTATCACCTGGGTCCATTCTCAGCACTGTTTCAACATACCAGCTGCCATTTTTGCCATTTTAAAGCCTTCACTCTTGCACCACACACTTTTCCCTTCTTTCTAGGATCTATAAAATTTGCCTATCCCTTCTTCCCTTAAAATGCTAAGCATTGGTCACTTTTTCAATGCCATATCTCTTCATCCAGAAAAGCTTATTTAGGTTTACCTTTAATTCATTCATCCATTCATTCATGAGCACTTACATGGCAACTCCTAAGCACAGGGTAGACTCTAAACGTTCATCAGCTAACTGGATTCATGTAACCACAAATAGTCCCATCTCCCAAACACTCTAAGCACCAGCACTGTACAGATCTACATTAAAAGTTATAAAAACTTCAGGAGAGCCTGGGTGGCTCCATCATAGAAGCATTCGACTCTTGATTTCAGCTCAGGTCATGATCTCACGGTCGTGACATTAAGCCCCGCGTCCAGCTCTGCCTGGGCATGGAGTCTGCTTAAGATTCTCTATCTCCCTCTCCTTGCCCCTCTCCCCTACTCTCTCTCAAAAAATAAAAATTAACTTAAATTTAAAAAGAACAGTGCAGTTGTAAAGGATGCAAAGGATATGTAAACAGGCAGTTCGCGAAACACACACAGCCCTAACATACAACTAAGAACCGCAAATTAAAATGATAAAATCAGATTCTCCTTTCTCTGTTTTGTATAAATGAAAAAAAGCTTTGGCATTGGTACCCCTTACTGTAAGAGAACTAGAATAGCTTTTCTAGAAAACTGGCAAAACAAGTTAAAATAAGTAATATGCATTTAGATTCTATCTATCTATCTAATAAGCATATAGATTCTACATCTATAAATATTATTCCAGGAAAACAAAATAAGTTAAATGTATACGTCTTACCTGTAGGTGTACATATAGTTTTATTGCAGAATTATTTATATTAGTAAAAAAAAAAAATACAAACAATACACCAAATGTATCCAGTCTTTGGGATACTGGTAGCAGTTAAAACACACAAAGGGAGAACTCCTGGCATGTAATATTAATGAGAAAGAAAAACACACCATAGCATAATAACTGTGAACATACTGAAAACACTTCCTAGTAGAATCAACCTAGTGGCAATACTATATGGATAACAACGACCTAGATTATTTGCAGATGAAGACGCTAACTCTAAATCAAATCTGACTAGAGAGCAATCATAAACAGCAATGGGGCCTCTTTGTAGTGGGCAGAACTGGGACTGGGAATCAACAGATCTGGAAACAAAGACCATTCTTTTGGCTCCAGATACCAAGAAAGTCAAAAAAAATCTATCTGAACTTCAACTGCTTCATTCGTAAAATGAAAATAAGCATCATAAAAGTGTCACAGAGATAAAATGCAAAAGGTGCCTAATACAGTGCTTGGGACAAAAGAGGTTCTGGAATACCGGAAACGGAAACAAGGGCATCACTGTTGCTTTTGTTAAGGTATCTAGTTTGTTCCCCTGAATGTTTGTAACATCAAATCTATTTTGTTCACCTGCATTTTTGTAACACCCCTTTCACAACCATCATTTTATCTTTATACTACATATTAGAAAGGAGTTTCCTGTCCTCCCAGAAGTCTAACTGTTGAAATATACTTATCCACCATACACAAAAATTTGTTAGCTCAGAAACTCCGGAGAAAGCATACTTACAAAGCACACCCCGAAAACTCCGTGTTGTTCTCCTCTGAGCTCAGTGCTCTTCTTTGGCACGTGTGTCTGCCTCCTATCATTTCTTCATGAGGTTCAGGGCAAAAGGCCTAGTCAAGTAGATGATCTTTGGTTGCCCTACACCTTCCCCAAACCACCTACAGATAAATGAAACAAGGGGGTAAAACACACTCACAACTTAACTTTTTTATATAATGAAAGCTCAAAAGAAGCTCACCCTCACTACACACAATTTACTGCATATCAGAGAACAGAGACCATTATCCTCGAATCATGTAAAAGCCCCAGTGAACTCACAGGAATTCTTCACACCCAGGTGCCCAGCCCACACCGTCTTCACTGGTCACTTCCACCCATGCCTGGTCACCCTTTGGGCTGGCCAGGGTGAATTGCAGCCCAAGTCTGGCCAAAAGTACTGTCTCTAAGCAGATCTATTAGTGGCTAAACTAAGGCAAGTAACAAAATTACAATGCTACTTCTGAATTTAAAGGCTCAGTTGTATTTCTAAGCCAGTGCGGAACTATCTGCTAGCACTAGTAAAGGAAACATTTTATAAGCTGCTCAATTCTTCCTGCATTTAGTATCGCAAATCAGTAAGTAAAATGCCTTGAATTGTAGGAAAAAGCTGTGGACAGAAATGTTTTCAATTCTTTGTGACTGCTTTCAAAGTAATCTGCAAAAACCCACCTAGTTATTCCAGTAATTGGTCACTGTCTACAAAAAAAAAAAAAAAAAAAAAAAAAGTATTCTGGAAAAGTTAAATCAAAATAAACTGTTAGAGGGTTCAAAATGACCCAGATCATGCAATGACAGAGAGAACAAGCTGAGATGACACAGGTATGACACACAATTCACTCGTCTAACAAACTTCCCCAGGTGAGTTACACCAATAACCAAATTTTTCTGTGCCCATATGAAATGGGTGAAGTTTTAATCTTCCACCTGTGCTGCCAATACGGGAGTGGCTGGCCACATGTGGCTACTGAGCTCTTAAAACCTGGCCAGTTTGAAATGACACGTGCTGTAAGTGTAAAATTCATAAAAGAATGTGAAGGCTTAATCCCATTCAAACAACTGTTTTGAGAATATAAAGTATCTCAATAAATTTCATATTGACTACACGTTCAAACGAAAATGTTTTAGACACTGTGCTAAATAAATTCTTAAGATTAATTTCACCAGTTTCTTTTTATTTGCCTAGCATGGGCACCAAAAAATTTAAACTGGTTGTATGGCTCACGTTATAGTTCTATTACACAGAACAGATCTGCATAAATAATAAAATAAATAAATAACAAATACGAGCGCTTCTGTGTCAGGTACTGTGCTGGATACTCCACACAATATTGAGAACACGTGCAACGTGGTTTTACAAGACGTCTGTGTAAGTTACTGAGCTTCATCAAACCAATAAAGAATAAGGCTGGAATTCAATGTCAGGTGTTTCTGCGAATAACTCAAGTAAGGGACTGTTAACAGGTGACGTTGAGACAACTTCCTCGATAGCCCAGGAAAGCCAGGTCACTGATACAGTGTTCCCAAGGGTAGCAAACTTTTGTAACCACAGAACAGGTACAAAAACTTCAAGTTATATCCCAGGCAACTTAACATCAGAGTGAGCCCAATATCCTTGACAGCTCAGACTTTGCAGCTGCTAGCAACAAGACTAACTGCTCAAAAAAGAAAAGAGAAACACAAAGCCTACGTAGTTCAAATTCCCCGGGTGACTTGGCCAAGACCTGTAAACACTCATGCCGAGGGAAGGGGCGACGGGATACCAGGCACGCTATCTCCCCCTACCCTAGCAACACTCCAGATCTCCGCGTAGCTTTTGTCCCCACCTCTGGTACCAGGGGAAGTGGGACCTAAAACGTCTACGATAGGATAAGGAAGTAGTAAAGAAAGGGCGAGAAGGCATTTGGGGGCAGGTACCTGAGATAGAAGAGGACCCTAGGTCCTTAAAGCCGGATCATCGCCGAGGCCCCTCCCGGCTCCCACGGCCGCCAGCGACCCAGAAGGTGCAACTGACCTGACGCTGCGGCGCAACCGACTCTGCTCTCCCCAGACTCGCAGCTATGGCAACTTGAACTAGCCGCCCAGCCACAGCGAGTGAACAAGACCCCGCTGCTGCCGCTTGGCACTCTGGGAGTTGTAGTCCATCTTGTCCTCAAAAGGCAAGGAGTCGTCAAGGGAGAAGACCCTAGGAGAAACTTCAAATCCCAGGATGCCATACGACTGGTCTTAGGGTGACTTTCCCGGAAGAAGCCGGATTTGTTGGCACCTGAGTCCCTGGGCCGCACCCTCTTGCCCTGTTCTTTTTTTTTTTTAAAGGGCCAGTGACTCCTACAGAAAACAAACATCTGATAGTGAATTAGCTGCCTTGGTACTGTAATTTAATCAGAAAGTCCAAAATATCCACTTAAAAAAATAAGAAAAATTCAAAGTAGTTGCAATAATTACAGACTCCTTTTCTTTTACTACTTTCAGAACAGGGAAGAGTAATTTCCAGAAGTGAAATGTACAAATCCCCTTATTACCAGAGCCCAGTGTCTTTTTCCTAAGATTCACAAATTCTTAAAACTGGAAGGGAACAAGAAGATTATTTAGTAAAACGCTTTAGGCCTATAAAGAGTTAGTGACTTACTCAAGATCACATAACTCATAAATGGCAAACCAAAAGTCTATAAGGCTGTCACTTCATGATTGCTGCTACCTTGAGTCTAGGCTGTCATCTCCTCAGTCATTCTAGAACATGAGGCAGATGTATACCACTCAGAGAAGTCAGTTTCAGCTGAGAAAAGGCAATAAAAACCTCAACAAAGAACTCGACTTTAGAAAAGTTAAGAAGAAGTGAAAATCAATTAGTCATGTAGAGCCTCATGTCTTTGTGCTCTGCCAAAAAGACCATTGATCATTTCCTCCTCAAGGCTTAAATCAAAATTTACTTTATCTGTGAAAGCTTTCTTGGCCTCTTGGCTTCAAGAAGAGCTAGATCACACTAAATGCACAGCTTCCCTATTCTAATAATTTTGTACTGTAATTATCCATTTCCCAGTTGGTCTCTTCCATCAGACTCAGCCCTTCAAAGGCAGGGGCCAAATCTTCTAAAACCAGTACCTCTCTTTTCAGCCCTTCCTCACTTACCACTCTTCCTTCATATCTCTTTCTCTCTCTCTCCTCTCATACACAGAATCATAAATACTTAGCATATAAATTTGATATATTAGAATAACTCCAACATTTTCTCTGGCTGACATTGAGGGGTAAAGTTAGTTTCATATCTAGTTTGAACATAAAATAATTCTTCTAAAAATTACCTATGTATTTTCATCTATCTTCAAGCTGCCTGCTCACAATTGAATTCAAGAAAATACTCCACCTGACACAGAGATTAAGATAATTCAGAACAGCCATAAAATTTCCCCATATGCATGCAAAAGCATAATAACTCCATATATCTAATTTTTCGAAATAATTGCCTTCATTCATTTAATTCAGCAAATGTATGCCATATCTTTCTAGCATCCAGACATTGTATTAGACACTAAAAATGCAGTAAACATGAGGAGATGAACATGTTGCTCAAGGTGAAGAAACATACCATTAAACTACTTTCTACAAATCTGGCTGATAGTGTGTAGGTTTCTATGCAGAGACATAAAATAGAAACTTTTTGAGGAAGTGCTATCTGATCAAATGGGGGAAGAATTACTACCAAAAAGCTGAAGTCAGCATTAATAAAAACTGTCCACAAGCTCTCTTCACTGGTCCAACCATATTTAGAAAATAAATTAAATTCAGGAGACCCCATTTTAAAGTGACATTAACAAAATAAAGCAAAATCAAACATAACTGGGACTAATGGGTGGAGAATCAGATTTGAGTTCATTATGGATCAAGATATTTTAAAATACACTACGAAGTTGCAGCAACTTTTTGTCATATAGTGTGCTCTCAAGGCACAGATGTGACATCCGGAAAAAAATATAGTGAAGTCAGATCATAGAATCTTTCTTCTTCTTTACAAGACGGACAAAATAAGAAAGCCAATAAAAAATATTTTACACAAAATGTGTCTTATAACTTCCAAATGATAGTTATGCTTTTAATCAGTATGACAGACACATGTTTTCCAACCCCCAAATGACACTCCAGTTGAATCACCTGATTTTAAATTTGGAAAAACCTACAGAGATTATCACAAGCAGTATCTTCTTCTGTAAACAATATAAATCGAAGTATAGAGAGCTTACATGATGTATTGGTTTGCTAGTCCCGTTATAATAAAATACCACAGAATGGGGTCTTGAAAAACAGAGATTTATTTCTCACAGTTTTGGAAGCTACAAGTCCAAAAGCAATGTATCGGTAGGTTTAGGTTCTCCTGAGGCCTCTTTCCTGGGTTTATAGATAGCTGTCTTTTCTCTTTGTCCCTCCGTGGCCTTTTCCCTATGCAGGCAAGTACCTGATGTCTCTCCTTTTTCTTATAAAGACACCAGTTATTTTGGATAGGGCCCCACCCTTAAAACATTATTAAACCTTAATTACCTGCTTAAAGACACTATCTTCAAATATGGTAATATTGATGTTTAGGGCTTCAACATATGGGGCTGGGGAGAAAGGGGGACACAATTCAGGCTATAACACATGATTTCCTCAAAGTTGTACCTATTTACAATTCATGTCATCAGTGATCTTCCCACAAAACCATACCCTGAAAATAGTGGTTGTGGCAGATATTTTTGACATACCTCGCCCATATCACCCCTTAACTGGGAATGATTCTACCCAGAGTGTTGGGCCCCAAAGCCTTGTTTATATCATACAGAGCCCCTTCTCTGACCATGGCTATTGGGTCAGCAGCTGAAACAATTTGGGCCAGTCAGTATCTTTATCCTTTGAGGGTTTAAAATTGAGACTCAAGCATTCAATTGGACTCCTGAATAGTCTAGATGTGAGGGTACAAACTGAGGCTTTCTCAGTGAGATGACCATCTTCACCTATATTCAAAGAGAAACTGAAAAATCTAATTTTCAGAGAAAGAGAGAAATGAGCAAATCAAGGAAAGTAAACCATGCAGCCCCAAAGGAAATAAGTTGGAAATTGTCAGGAACCAAGATTCTCTCCTCTTAATTTCCAACTTCCTGGCTGTAATCTCTTGCTATTTCCACTTATATTTCATGTACATGTGTTCTGGGATACATTAGAGAAAACTGGGGGCGGTTAAATGTCCAGATTCAAGACTCACACCACCTGGGTTCAAATCTTAGCTGCAATACCTATCAGCTAGGTCACCTCAAGCACTCTGCATCTTCATGGAGATGATAAGAATAGTATCTATATGTAAAGCTGTTTTGAAGATAAAAGAAATTAAGGTATATGAAGCATTTCATCCAGTGCCTAGTCCATAGTAAGCACTCATTATATGCTATCTGAGATATAACATGCTCTCCCAGAATGTTAGTTCCTTGTAATTCGAGACTTTAGTGTTTTGTTCCAGGTGCTTAGATCAAAGAATATACCTTGTTTCCTGCTGATGATTTCCCTCCTGAAGCTTAAATTCTGTTGATTGAAATCCAAAGACCCTAGACTAAGATGACATTGGTGAATCCTAATTGTCCACCCTGTGAGATCCGAGGTCCTAACATTACATGTAATTTTTTAGGCAATTTCATCAGAAACGATTTTGAACCATACCAAACATTAAATATCTAAGTGGACTAGTCAATAAGAGGTTTTGGAATGGGAGTAGTCTGAAAGCACTGACATGATCGTCATACCTTAACTCATCTAGAATAAATAAGCATAGAAAAGGGAATACAACTATTACGTAAGAAGCTGTTAGGTAGCAGACAGAGGCTGTGCTATTTCAAGTAAAATGGGCAGAGGTTGTGTTTCACCAATACCTTGAAAATTCACACTATCGTGAAACAGCAACAACAAATTGATTATTTCCATGTGACAGGAAAATATAATTGAAATACTAACGAAAAATTTCCTCATTTTCTTTTCCCACTTGGCTCTCCTCCAACCTCTATTTCAGCCAGCTAAGCTGTTCCGTGCTTATGGCCTCAGAGAAGGTATGTGACCACAGGAAGCAGAAAGGGAGAAGAAGAGGAGGAGAAAAAGAAGAAAAAGTATTCTTTTCCTGGCTTTAGAGCGTTAGGCATCTAGATTCTCAGATAAGACTGGTCACAAAACTTGTGGGGCCCAGTGCAAAACGAAAATGTCAAACTGTTCAAAGCTGATTCAGATTGTCAAAATGGCATCAGCAGAGCCTTAAACTGAGAACACAGCCCTGTGAAACGGCACAGATCGCCAATGGAACAGAATAGAGAGTCCAGAAATAAACCCATGATTATGGTCGCTATGTCTATGACAAAGGAGGCAAGAAAATACAACAGGGAGAAGACAGTCTCTTCAATAAATGGTGCTGGGAAAACCAGACGGCTACCTGCAAAAGAATGAAACTGGACCACCTTCCACCACCACACTAAGAATAAACTCAACATGGACTCAACAGCTAAATGTGAGACCTGAAACCATAAACATCCTGGAAGAGGACACAGGCATTCCTCTGGCATTGGCCATTGTAACATTTTTCTAAATATGTCTCCTAAGACAAAGGACACAAAAGCAAAAATAAACTATCGGGACTACATCAAAATAAAAAGTTTTGCACAGTGAAGGACACCATCCACAAAACAAAAAGGCAACCTACTGAATGCGAGAAGATATTTGCAAATGATATATCTGGTAAGGGGTTAATATACAAAAATAGACAAAAAACTTACAACTCAATACCAAAAATAACCCCCAAACAATCCAATTAAAAAATGAGCAGAGGACCTGAATGGACACTTTCCCTAAGAAGATCTACAGATGGCCACCCCAACAGACAAATAAAAAGATGCTCAAAATTACCAGTCATCAGGAAAATATAAATCACAACCACAATGAGGTATCACTTTACACCTGTTAGAAGGGCTAAAATCAAAGAGATAAGATATAGCAAGTGTTGGTGAGGATATGGAGAAAAAGGAACACTTGTGCACTGTCAGTAGGAATGTAAACTGGTACAGCCACTATGGAAACAGTATGGAGGTTCCTCCAAAAATTAAAAATATAAATTTGATGCGATCCGGGGCACCTGAGCGGCTCAGTCGGTTGAGCATCCGACTTCGGCTCAGGTCACGATTCCCCAGCTCATGAGTTCAAGCCCCACATCAGGCTCACTGCTATTTGCACAGAGCCGGCTTCAGATTCTCTGTCCCCTTCTTTCTGCCCCTCGCCCACTTATGCTTTCTCAAAAATAAAATACAAACATTAAAAGAAAAAATGTCCATATGATTCAATAATTCTACTACTGGATATTTTGCACAGAGAAAACAAAAGTACTACTTCAAAAAGGTATGTGCACTCCTATGTTTTTTTTTTAATGTTTATCTATTTTGAAGAAAGAGTAAGAAAGTGCAAGTGGGGGAGGGACAGGGAGAGAGGGAGAGAGAGAATCCCACACAGGATCCATGCCCTCAGTGCAGAGCCTGACACAGGGCTGGATCCCACAAACTGCAAGATCATGACCTGAGCCCAAGTCAAGAGTCGGACGCTTAACCAACCAAGCCATCCAGGTGTCCCCATTCCCATGTTTATTGCAGCATTATTTACAATAGACAAGATATAAAAGCAACCTAAGTGTCTACCAAGAGATGAATGGATAAGGAAGGTGTGGCATGATAAGACCATGCCATTTGTGACAGCACGGGTGGACCTAGAGAGTATTATGGTAAGTAAAAAAAGTCGGATCGAGGAAGACAAATACCATATGATTTCACCGATGGTTGCCAGAGGGGAGGGAGAAGGAGAGTAAGTAAAATGGAAGATACGGGCTTCCAGTTATGGATACAAAAGTCACTAGGATAAAATGGACAGCATAAAGACCACAGTCAATGACACTGTAATAGTACTGTATGGTGACAAACGGTAGCTGCACCTGTGAACTTAGCATAATGTATAACCCTCTTGAGTCACTGTTGTACACCTGAAACTAATGTAACATGGTGTGTCAAGTATACACAAATTTTAAAAGAGAAAGAAACTGCACAAATCAGAAACCCATGAAGCCAATCTTGCTGTCAGAAAGGAGTTGCAGAATAAGCGACAGATTTGGAAGAAAATATTATGAACAAGAGCAGTCCCCGAAAATTAAAAGGATTCCTGAAGGGAACTCTGGTAAGAAGCAGAAAAGAGAGTCTTGGGATGGGGTTTTGGGGGATACATGTGAAGATGCTGAAGGAAAGTTCATGTCCACAGAGCGGCCAGCCTCCACTCAAGGAAGTACCATTCATAGCCGGAACCTTGCCGTCCTGCCCATTGGCATTAAGAGAGAATATTCCTTCAAAAGCGGCCTGTATTTTGTACAATGATTTCACAGCATAAGTAAGGACGTGAGTACCATTAGACTTTTCTTGGTTCCATCCAGCCACAGATGGTCAAGCTCTCCTGTAACATCACAGGACAATTATAAATCATAAGGAAGATGAAACACGGGTAATGGGATGCTACGAGTAAAGTACAGGATAAACCTCTAATTTCTCCTTTACTTCAGGAGCAGTAGGACTGAATGGAGCTATTCAGAATTCTCCCTGAATAAAAACAGTGGTGAAAGCCGTTCTATTTAGGCAGCACAAAGTAATCATAAACAGTTGTTGATCTTGTCCACAATAAAGTTTTCAAGATAACTGTAAATCTAAGAATAGTCAAAATAAGAGAAGATGTTCCAAAGATGGTATTGCCCACTTCTCAAAGAATCCTCATCAGCCATTCATTGTGTAGAAGCACTGTTGATCCCATAAAGTTCTTGATAATCACACACTTACTGTGTGTATTATAGGTATTTGTCACTGTCAGAAGCATCACATATAGAAATCGCAGCAGTTTGTAAAATGAACACTATTAATGTACAAACCCCAAATTATAAAACGTTTTCATTGTAGCTAAGTAATACAGCCTATGCTGTACTTTATTTTAGTAGGTATCTTTGGAACAAAGAATTCATGCTAAACACTCCTTTCTGATATCTGGACCACGTTAATGGTTCTTCTACAAGAAAAAAACAATATGTAATGTTCTATAGCCATTCTTATTCATCGGTTACATTTAAAAGGTTTTTTTGTGTGTTTTAATGGATTTGAATGTTCACACTTTTCTCTTTACTTAAACTGATACATCTTCTCATCTCACGTGTTCATTTGCCCTGGTTTGAAAGTTATGCCAAAGAAAGAAAATTGCCTTATTGATTATCAAAGCAATTTGTTGAGCAGGCTATTAGAGCATGGTTATCCTGAAGGCTTATTCCAACTTACTGACTTGAAACCTACATTATAATCGCCACCAAGCCAATTTCATGCAGTCATTTCATCCTGATTAAAATGTCACAGATCTCAGCAAACCACTTCTGTTCCTCACAAATATAGAGTGGCAGAGACCAGATTTACCCTCCCACCAGAAACAAACAAACAAATTTGAAAAAAAATCAGGTAAAATATATGCAGCAACGCTTTTTTTTAATATACTTTTTTATTACTTTTTTAAGTTTATTTATTTTGAGAGAGAGAGAGAGAGAGAGAGAGAGAGAATTCAGGGGAGAAGCAGAGAGAAAGGGAGAGAGAGAATCCCAAGCAGGCTCAGCTCTGTCAGCACAGAGCCTGATGCAGGGCTCAAACCCATGAACTGTGAGATCATGATCTAAGCCAAAAGCAAGAGTCGGACCCCCAACCAACTGAGCCACCCAGGCACCTCACAGAAATGCTTTTGAAGACAGTAAATATCAGACAAAAAAGGGCAATAATCCCTGACAGACAGGAAACAAATAAGACTAGCCTTATGATTGCCACAACTTACTACCTTGAATTTCCAGACCATACTACAAGGAGAAGGAAGCCAGGCAGAGCCCAGTGGATGCTCTGAATTGAGGAAACAAAGCTGAGAATCTGAAAAGCCCAGTGTAACTGGAGGTTACAGGACAGAAACTGGAGAGAAGAGAGCTACACAGAGAGAAAACTCCAGAGAACTCCAAAGGGTCTCCATGGAGGAGTCAGCACAGTGTGTGTCTCCTGTGCTTGTGAAGAAACTGAAGCGAGAGAAAGGAGCATCTGACGAGATTGGAGGGGAAAGTGCCCGACTGCCTCAAGACCAGGAATATGACTCTTCCCAACAGTGAACTGGTTCATTACTCCTGGACCATAAGGTGGAATACTCAGAGAAGTCTTGCCTCAGGAATGGAGACTATCCAGAAACATACTAAATGCTACCCTGTTCCCATGTAACAAGCCTTGAAAGCTAACCCCCAAACTATCAAACTGTTAATAAGGAATTTAACCATATCTGATAACAAATATCAAGAACAGCTATACGAAGGCCAATAATCTTGCACCAAAAGGAGTAAAATTCATCATATCTGCTACTGAAACAAAGAGTAACAGGCATACCAAGGGAAGGAAAATGCAACCTTTTTAAACTGACCCAAAACTAACAAAAATGTTAGAACTACCAAGCGAGGACATGTTTGTAGGTTGAATTGTGTCCCCCAGAAAGATATCTTGAAGTTTTAACACTTAGTACTTGTGGATGTGACTTTATTTAGAAATAGGGTCTTTGTAGATATTCAAGTTAAACTGAGGTTATACTGTATTGGGGTTCACCCTTGTCCAATGACTGGTGCCCTTATATATAGGGGGAATTTGGATCACAGAGACACACAGAGAAAACATCTTGTGATGACAGAGGAGAGATTGGAATGATGGAAGCCAACGAACATCAGAGACTGTTGGTGACCATCAGAAACTACAAGAAGGAAGGAAGGATCCTCCCCTAGAGACTTCACATAGAACATGTACCTGGCAACCCCTTGACTTTGGACTTCAATCCTCTGAAACTATGAGGGAATTATTTTTCTGTTTTTGTTGTGTATTTTTTAGATTTATTTATTTATTTTACGAGAGAGAGAGAGAGAGAGAGAGAACATGAGTGGGGAAGAGGCAGAGAGAGAAGAGAGAGGATCCCAAGTAGGCTCTGTATTGTCAGCACAGAGCCCCACACAGAGTTTGATCCCACAAACCATATGTTTATGACCTGAGTCAAAATCAAGAGTCGACACTTAACTGACTGAGCCACGCAGGTGCCCTTATTTTTCTGTTGTTTTAGCCATCAAAGTTGTGATACTTGGTTACAGAATTAAACAAATACAGACATCGAAATAGTTACTGTGGTGTTTATGCCCAAGAAATTACATAGAGACAGGAAGAATATTAAAAAGGCTTAATTTGAAATTCTAGACATGAAAACTTCACCTGAGATGAAATATATACTGATAGGATTAGTGGCAGATCAACTATTTCAGGAAAAAAAAAAAAAGAACCCTGAATCTGAAGACAAAGCTAAAAAAAAAACTACCCAAAATGAGAAAAAAAAAAAGGAGAGAGAAAAAAAATTTTCTAATGAAAAAAATATCAACTGAGTTCTCTGTGAGACAACTTTAATCAGCCTAATATAAGTGTAATAATCAGAATCCTCAAAAGAGTGGAGAGACATAAGGGGATAGAAAAAATATGGAGAAATGATGTCTAAAATTTTTTTCAAATTTGATGAAAACCACATATATGAAAATCCAAGAACCTCAAAATACTGCAGAAGAAATACGAAGAAAAATACATCAAGGCACATGATAATCAAATTACTCTCAATCAGTGATAATGAAAATCTTAAAAGCAGCCTGAGGGAGGGAAAAAAGATGTATTACAAAAGAACGAAGAAAATTATGACAGAATATTTTGCCGGGGTCACCCTGAGAGGAGGCCTGCTCCTACTTCAGGGCTTCCGGCTGGTCCAGGGTTTCACCTGCATGAGGGTTGGTCTAGGCGCGAGAGAAGACGCGAAGTCAGTCTCTCGGAGTCAGCCTCATATCAGGACTGGTCCGGGGCTCCCTAAGTAAGGGCTGAAACATAAAGACAAGACAAGACAAAGACACACAAAGATGTGGAGACAGCCTCTTTTGGAGACTGCTCAAAGTTTATTTTTCTCTCTGGGTTTTTATGTAGTTTTAGAAGCAGTACAGGCATATATTTTGTAATGATTAAAAAATGATTTCAGCCCTCATGATTGTCCCCATGATTTACAATAGAAATGTTCAGAAACAGTTTCGGTTACACAGTCCACACATAAGCAAAGTATGACAAATGGGTACATTTCATAGAAATGTTCAAAAACAATTTCAGTCAAAAGATCAAGAACAATTTACATGCAAGCAAGGTACAACGAATAGGCACACTCTAGTAAGTGGTATAGGTTGAAAGAGCAAGCACAAAGGTTTTTGGTTACAGTTGAAAGATTATGTGAAAAACATCCTTATTTTTCTGTAACATACTCTAACTTCTATTTCCTAGTAATTATGTCCCAAGACTCACAGCAATAATCACATTCCCGACAGTCTGGCCTCATCCTAAAACAGATCAATGATACATTCTAAACTCTACTGATTTCTTAAAGATTTTATTTCCATGATTCTCAATATGATTTTATTATTAGTAAAGTATAGCAGCATATGTTGGCTTAATAGGGGAGGAAGCTGTGGAGCACTCCTGTTTTTCTATGGCCCGTCTTCTTCAGGAGTTATTAGGATGAATTGCAAATCAGCACAAAGGCCCGGTGACCCTATAGCCAGGTGTCCTGGTGACTCTTTCAGTGACCGCGCCTGTCTTAGGTTGCCCCCCTGCTGTGAGGAGTCTTACCCATCATTGGCTAACTGGCCCTCCCTCAGAGTCAGACCAGCAATTATGTTCTTGTCGTATTACAACCTGGCATTTGCTTCAAGGCACCCCCATCCACCAATGAGGGCCCCGGTCTAGGGCACTGTCTTATGGGCCTGAGTCTTCTCCTTAGGCAATGTCACCAGGGCCAGAGTCTTCTGGTCTCCAACAATATTTGTCCTTGGAGACAATGCAAGCAACAAAACAATCGAGCAATAGTTTTTAAATATGGAAAAAGAAAAATACTATTGATCTATAATTATATACCTAGCAGTGATATACTTTAAAAATAAAGGCAAAATTAATACTTTTCCAGGCACATGAAAGCTGAAATCATTCATAGCCAGCAGATCTGTACTACAGGAATGAAAGTCTTTTCTAATGATTTAGTTTTCTTTAAAAGATAATTGGCTGTCTGAACAAATAGCAATGTATTGTAGGGCTTATAACTTATGCACGGGTAAAATTCCTAGCAGAAGAAGCAAAAAAGGCCCCAGGAGAGATAAAAAATGAAAGCCAAGTACTTAGATCATACATAAAGTAGTGTAATATCAACTTAAGGCAGACTATAGATGTACACTATAACCCCTCATACAACCACTATAACAACCAGACAAACAGTTAGCTAGCTAAGAGTCAACAAACAAGATAAAATGAAATGATGAAAGTTCCTGAATTAATCCAAAAAGAGGTTTTTACAAAAAAAGAGAAAAAACAAAAACAAAAGCAGGTGAGACAAATATGAAACTAGTAGCAAGATTATGGACTTAAACTTATTATCAATAATGACATCAAATGTAAATGATCTATACAGTCAAAATAAAAGGTAGAGATTGTCAGCTTGAGAGCAAACCTAACTATGGTATGTATAAGAAATGCACTTTAAATATAAAGACATAAAGAGGTTAAAATAACGTATAGGAAAACAATAGCATGGTAATGGTAATCAAAAGAAGTTGGATTGAATCTATCAATAAGTAGATTAAAGAAAAAAGATATCACCAAAAATAAAGAAGCCCATTTAATAATGCTAAAAGCGTCACTTCACCAAGAAAATAAGAGTTCTAAACATTTATGTATACGATGTCAAAATACATGAAGCAAAAACTGACAGAAATGCAATGGAAAAAAAAAAAAGAAAAACCCCCAATGTAGTAAAAACTACTCTGTGCCCATAACTCATAGTTGACATACTAAGTAGACAGAAAAGTCATTAAAAATAACTTGAGACTTGACCATTATCAACAATATGACCTATTGATACAGAATGCCTGCCTCAACAACAGAATACACTTTTTTTTCCCAAATGTAACAGAGCATTTATCAAAATGACCACATTCTGAGACATAACACAAGTGTCACTAAACTTACATGTTTTCAAGTCATAAAAACTATATTCTTTCTCTAAATGGAGAAAACATTTTAGTAACAATATAGTAACAGAACAATATCTGGAAAATCCTTAAATATTTGGAAACTGACACACTTCTAAATAACCCATGAATCAAAGAAGAAATTTCTGAAAATCAGAAAGTATTGTAAGCTGAATGAAAATAAATTTACAAGATATCAAAACTTACGAGATGTCTCTAAAGTAGTACTTACAGGGAAAATACAGCACAAAATATCTATAATATTATCAAAGAAAAAGTTTCAAATCAATGCCTTCAGCCTTCAAGTTAAGAAACTAAGAAGGAAAATCAAACACAGTGGAAGCAAAAAACAATAAAAAAAACAGCAACAAACAATAAAGATCAGAGCATTTATCAATTAAATGGAACATAGAAAAACAATATACAATTATGAAACAAATCTATGCTTCTTTGAGAACATTAATAAATTTAAAATTATTGGCATAAATGTGTTCGTAGTATTCTCATCATCCTCTCCATAGCGGTACAATATACTCTAATATCAACGCTCTCATACCTGATACTGGTCATTTGTGTCTTTTTCCCTTCTTTCCTGATTAGTTCACTGAAAGCTCATATTTCGACGAGGAGGAAAAAGAGAGAGCAGAAAGAGACAGGCAATAAATGAGTGAACTCATCAATACCAACACCCAATGGTCAGTGCTTTGGTGACAGTAAAACAAGGTAATACGATCAGGGAAGTCAGGACTTCAGACAGGATTTTCAGAGGAAAACTTCCGGAGGCATTGGTGTTTAAAGCAAGATTTGAATAATGTGAAGATCTGAGGGCATGTTCCAGCGTGGAGGTCCAGTGACAGCAAATCCCAGAGGTGATAATAAACTTGTTCCTGGTCCAGCAAAGTGATGGTAGGGGCTGGAACTTGAAAGGTAGGGATCAGCAAACTTTGGTTTCCAGGTCAAATTCTGCCCCAGGCCTCTTTGGTACAGCCTACAAGCTAAGAATGGCTTTTATATGGGTTGTATGAAAAAAGAAGAGGAGGAGAAAATGTGATAAAGAGTATATGTGTCCTACAAAGCCTAAAATATTTAGTACATGGTTCTTTACAGGAAAAGCTTACCAGTCCCTGGAGTAGGACCTTACTGGTTAGGCTAAAGAATTTACAAATACTTTTCTTTTAACTTTTTCTTTCTTTCTTTCTTTCCTCTCTTTTTTGTGGATAAGAATTCCATTCTACAGATATATCACTGTTAACCCATTACCTAGTAAAAGGAATTTTGGGTATTTCCATTTTGGGGTGATTATTAATAAAAGTCTATAAACTTTGAAATACACATATTTTAAATGTAGAGTGCAATGAATTTTAACAAATGTATGCATCCATTTAACCTCCAGTCTAAGTAAGATATAGAACATTCCCATAACCTCTGCGAGCTCATTCCTATTTTTTTCTAGTCAATTTCTAATCGTTATTCTAGGATTTCCATCACCTGTCCCTGTCCCAGAAGAACATATAAATAATCATACAGTATGTGAGAAGTCGGTATTCTCTTCACTCCAAGAATAAGTAAACAAGGGAAGGTTTTTAAGAAGAAAATTGGGACAATCTGATTTGTATTTTAAATTACCTTTTTGGCTACTGTGCGAATGATGAGTAGAAGATAATGTGCCACTTATGTATTCTTTTACTTCCCATCTTGGGGTGGTGGCGGTAGTGCAGAATGTGGCTCCATAAAATCCCTGAGCGGACCAGGATTGAGGCCAGCGTCAAATCTAATGGCAAAGCTGCATTCAGAGTTGGGATCAGGGCCGGGAACTGTTCCTGCAGTTCCCCGTGCTGCACAGCAGATGGCCCCAGAGCGCAGTTCCCGGCCCGCCTCGCAGAGCGCGATGCTGCCGGGAGAGCCCCGCGCCGCCAGGCGACTCCGCGCCCGCGATTTCGGTGCGTGCGGAGGCTGGCGCCCAGCCGTCTAGGTTTGCGCTGAAGTTCGCGGGCAACGAGGATCTGCCCGGGGCTTCGCGCCCGGCTGCAGCCGCGTTCCGGGTGGCCCAACGACGTGTGCCCGCCCCCGACTCTCTGCAGAGGCTCCTTAGGCGGGGAGAAGCTGAAGTTCTGGCAGGACCCCGTGCGCCCCGGGACCGTCCAGCCGCGGGGACTTTCTCCGGCCTGAGTGCGTGCGGGGGGTCCCGGCAGGCGGTGTCTGTGGGAGGCTACCCACGGGAAGAGTGGCCCACTGGGTTTAGGGACAAGGCAGCTTCTAAACTACTCTTTGGAGAGAACTCCAAAGATTCGCTTTGGAGGAGCGCCTGGGGCAGGTTGGAACGCAGAAGGACAGCCGGGACTGGTGTTGGGTGTCAGGGAACCGACGGAGCGGGCTGCGTGGCTCCGGGCACGGCGAGTGAAGCAATTAGGCTTGTTTGGGTGGAGAGTTGCCTAGGGAAACAGAACACTTGAGAGCCTCTTCTTTCCCCTCTCCAGCCTCCTCTTGGGTGCTGAAGTCACAACCCCAGCGAGGCCTCTCGAGTCCTCTCACCTCCCACGCCTACGTCTGCCCGCCAGACCGTGGGAAGCCCAGGCGCAGAGCGCCGGGAACAAGACGTTAGTGGAGGATGAAGAACTAGCTTTGGGACCCTTGGAAAATGAGGCAGACGCCCCTGTTGCAGCTGGCGCTGCTTCTCGCCCTGCCCAGGAGCCTGGGGGGGAAAGGGTGTCCGTCTCCGCCCTGCGAGTGTCACCAGGAAGATGACTTCAGAGTCACCTGCAAGGATATTCACCGCATCCCCAGCCTACCGCCCAGCACGCAGACTCTGTGAGTACCTGGGAGAGGAGGGGGGTGGATCAAGAGGCCAAGGGCAGCTTCAAAGGTGGACAGAAGTGCACAAAAAGAGCTTGAGAGTAAGCCAAAGGGGTGTGTGTGTGTGTGTGTGTGTGTGTGTGTGTGTGTGTGTGTGTGCGCGCGCGCGCGCGCGCATTGAGTGAAAACGCGACTGCCCTGCCAAACCTGGGACTGCTGACATCCTATTTACTCATAACACGCGAAAAGGTAAAACTTTGGTACAAGATAAAAGTGTGAGCTGTCCTTTCTCAAGAGCTGCTATTCTTCACTTTGCCTAGGCCTGGCTGAATCTTTCACTTCAGATATTAATAACATTAAAAGCAACTCAAGAATTGACTTCTAACACAGAGACCCTGTCTTTCAACTCTGAATGCCTCACACCCAGCACAGGGCCTGGAACTCGTTTGGTGCTCAAGCAAAAGCTCGTTGAATGAATAAATGAACAAATGCATATGCAAGTCTCAGATGTTGTCCGGTGTGTGGTGGGGAGGAAAAAAGGCCAGGGACACCGCTTCTTCAGAGACTGCTTTGAAGGGGGCAGAATTTCAAGTCATGGAAGAGAAACACGGTCTGACAGTGGAGGGGAACTTGGAGTCATCCTGTTTATAATTCCACCAAATGTTGAGGAGAAAGGATAATATTGGAGGAAGAGCAAAGGATTAGGTGTCAGGAAACCATTCTTTTCATGTCCTCCTCACCACCTGTGAAAATAGGGGAGATCATTTATTTAGGAAGACCCAAGTTTCCTTCTGGGTAAAAGAGGGGGTCCAATTAGGTGTATTCTGATGTCTGATGATGCAAGTGAGGGGATTCACTGAATCCTGAAGAGTGAGAACTGGATAAAGACTGTAGCAGGGACCTTTCAAGACTCTGACCTTGAAAACAATGGGAGTAAGGGCAGGGAAGGAATGGTGGTCTGAAGAATGAAGACAGAAGAGACAGTGATGAGAGTGTGGGCGAAAAGGCATGCCACTTTAGACAGTGGCCACAGCCATCTGCAACGGTAGCAAAGTGATTTTCAAATCTTGGGGGGGGCAGTAGAATGCTCGTCAAAGGAAAGCTTATGAGACAAGTCAAATATGTAAAGCTAACCATTGTATCATGCTTATCCCTGTCCTCAGCAGGGACACCAACTGACTCCTCACAAAATCCAACTGAGTAGGTAATTTCACTATTCTCATGTTATAGATGGGGAAACTGAGGCACAAAAAGCAAGGTCGCTTGTTCAATGTCATGCAGTTAAAAAGTTGTGGTGCCAAGATTTGAAATAGTGCCGAGCTGCACTCTTAAGGCCCCTGCCCTTAGATGAAAGCAGGTCTCACCCTGCCAGCTTTTCTCCAGTATGTCTTGAAAAAACCTAGAAAGGAGAGAAAAATGTGTAAGAACTTAGAAAAGTAGGAGGTTGGGCAGGGGGAGGAAAAAAAGAAAACAGAAAGAAGGAGAGAAAGATAAAAGAGAGGATGGGAGGGAAGAAGGAAAAGATACTATATCTAGGTTATAGAAGGCATTTCTGCTGAAACAAAACAGACCTTAAAGCCTGTTCTGGGTGGCAACCATTTTTCTGAATCTAGATGCTGTGTAACCACTGGCTGGCTGTGTTACAAATTATTATGGTGCTGAGAGCATTTTTTTTCTCTAAGCCTTTATCTTCTATCCATGTATTATGGTGCTGAAATGTAAACAAGATTGTCCCTTTCGGCGTTACCCATACACTTGCCATGTAGATGGCCATGAAGATGCCAGTAGATGGATGGGAGAGAGTTACACTCACTGTGACTTCCACTGAAACAATGGTTCTGAATCTTCTTCTCCACTTCCCCCCATCTAAGGAGGCATGATTCACTCTTATTATAACAGTGGTTCTAACGAGGTAGGAAGTAAGGGAGAGCTGACATTCCTACTTCCCGGTGGAACATTCTAGAATCTTTGATATGCAGGTAGTTTGAAAAAAAATTGCTCCTCCTGATTGACAATTACTGATTTAAGGGAAATTAAATGAACCCAGCAGGATAAAACTAAAAATTTAAATGTTGGCATATAATTATAGATCATATTACCTCAAAATGAAGGATACCAAGATGGACCCATTACTCTCATTCAGACAATTGCCATTTGCTACCTGTGTGCACAAGCGGACTCCCCCTTCTCTGAATGAGGAAGAGGATGGAATTTGACTTTGGTTCTGGATTTCTGTGGATTCTTCCTCAAAAAAGTGCTACCTTACCTTGCCATGTCCTTTGACCTATCCGCTTTCAGATTCGTGGTGGTGACAATCACTACCTCACCCTCTCCAACTTCCTTCAACTCCAGTGGAGTGAAGGTTTGTCCATCACACACTTATGTGCCTTCATAAATGTTTCTTTTTAAAAACTTTTTTTTTAAGTTTATGTATTTTGAGAAAAAGAGCGCGCGTGAGAGCAGAGAAGGAGCAGAGAGGAGGAGAAAAAGAATCCTAGGCAGGCTCCGCACTAGCAGATGTGGGGCTCAAACCCACAAACATTGGATCATGACCTGAGCCGAAATCAACCTGACCTTAACTGACTGAGCAACCCAGACTCCCCTGCTTCAGAAATGTTTCTGAAGGAGCTGTTTTCAGGATTCCAGATTTTGCTTCCATTATTACTAATTTGCATTCCGCGTCTGCATCTGTGGCTCTAATTGATGGACTAGCCCAGTATTTTCTAAACTGAAGACACTCACTCAACATCTTCAGGATTTTTGCCAGATCTGTGTGTCACCTGTGCTATTATTCGCTCAGTATCTTTAAGTGATTCACTTCTTTAACTGAGAGAAATTTATTCAGAAAGGCTATATGATGACTATAAACAGATATTAACATAACTTGCTCTAAAATAGGAGGTAACCCAGAAACCAGAAACCCAGAAAGCTAAAAACATTGAAAACACAAATGTAATTACATTCTAGGCTAAAGACTATTACCTTCGAATGCTCTAAGCCTGAAGCTGACTTTCCCTTGTTAAAAGGAAAGAGGAATAGGGGCGCCTGGGTAACTTAGTTGGTTAAGCATCGATTGTTGATTTTGGCTCAGGTCATGATCTTATGGTTTATGAGGCTAGGCTCTGTGCACTGACAGTGCAGGGCTTTCTTGGGATTCCCTCTCTCTCTCTCTCTCTCTCTCTGCCCCTCCCCTGTTCATGCTGCTCTCTCTCTCTCTCAAAATAAACTTTTTTTTTAAAAAAAGAGAAGAGCGATAAGTGTTATAGAAATATTCAGGAAATACCGATTCAACATGCTGTCCTTGGTGGTATCAAAAGAATTGAAAAACCATGGAAAAGGCAATCACTTTTTCACTATGTGATTCAATATTATTTAATGCCATGCGGGGATTCCACCTAAAATAATCTCATACTTATTTTCCATACTTAGGGAACTGTGGATTTATTCCATGTTTCACAACTGTGTTAGTCACAATCAGTGGTTATAACCTGAATAACATTTGATTTCCCACCTAAAGAGAAGTCCCCTGCTTTAGCACCCACATGCTTACCAAATACAGCCCAATATTTTGTGTCTTACAAAGATAGTGTCCCTTCATGCTTCTAGGCTCCACGATTTATTATTCTTTTTTATCCTCTGTGTGTGTGACTCAAGGTCTTTGATGGTAAGTAACAGAAAACCCAGTCTGTCTAGCTTAAGGAGGGAAGAAATGTTCTGAAACAATAACATGTAATTTACAGAATCGTTGTAGAACCAGGCTTTTAAAATAAGCCAGAGTCCGGGCAGGCAGGGAGTTGGAGCCACAGCCAACCATCTGGTTGGAACAGCTCCACAGACAACACCATAACCACAGTACTGGACATCTGTGGTGCTGGGCACCTAGTTCTATAGCTGCTGGGCTGTCTGTGTGCTGCCATCAGTAATTTCTCAACCATTCCTGCCCCTTTGAATCACCAGCCAGAAAGTGATACCGTAGATAGGAGCATCTGATTGTCTGCCAGAGGTTACCTGCTCTGTGTCCTAGCTGCTGGGGGAGTAGGAGGGGGCGGTCCCTTTTCTCCCTCCTTTGGTGTCTGTAGTAGGAGGTGAAGAACTGGGTCCTTCTAACAGTCACATATTAATGGGGCGTGTTCCACCGAAGAGGGGCTATATGCCCTCACCATTGCTCACCACTTCCTTCATCCTGCAAATGTTTATTAAGCACTGGCTATGCTCCAGACATGTGCTAACGCTCTGGACTTGGTGGAGAACAACATCGACATGTCCCTGTTCTCAGGGTCTTTACGATCTCGTGTGGAGCTGAATATCCATCAAATGATCACATAAGCATGCAATTCTAATTGTGTAAGTGCGCTGAGAGGGTATTTGGTGGGAAGGGGGGGTGGAGACTGACTTCAGCCTGGGTTCAGGGAACATTTGAGCTGCATCTCGAACTAGTAGGATTGGGGCATAAGTTGCTGCACGTGTGGAGAGGAAGCGATGTTCTGGGGGATGGGCTTACTCATCTGAAGAGCTTTGAAGAATTCTAACCTGAACAGTGAAAGAGTTGGACTTACTCACTTGGGACAATATTGATGGGCAACAATCTATGGTACTACTTTCTTTGTGACACAATATGGGCCAAGGTGAATTCTGATGTTAGCGGAGGCAGCTTTGGTGCCAAAAAAAAAAAAAATGACTTATTAGGAGGTAACTGTTTAAAAACAAATATTTGATTCATTAAAGTCATAAATGTAAAGACTAGTTCTTTTTTGAGTTTTCCATATATTTATTATTTTATTTGTAAATTTAATTAATTGTAATAATTACCTTAAGGAAGACTTTTAGTTTTCGATGGGAGACTTTTATAACTTAATAATATTTTAATAGATAATTTAATAAAATAATAAATAACTTGAGTACAAATATAATACATTTTCTCTTAAAGCACTCGAATGTGCTTTCCAAATACTTAGAAAAGTCTAGAAAGCTTATTAAGTTAAGCTTTATTAGTACCAGGAATCCTAAGTTTTTAGACATCTTGGTGCTGTTTATAGGAGCGGAGAGTAAAGTGGCATTCTCTCTGGCATGAGATCATCATGGTTGAATACTTATCATTTATTCAGCATGCTTTTGGGAATATAGAGAAAGGAAAAACAAACATTTTTCCTTCTATTCTTCTAAATCCTTAACTAGGACCCCCAGTAACAACAACAAAGAAAATAGGTTAACAAGAGAAAAGCACACACATTTGTTTAATACAAGTTTTATGTGACACGGAATGAGGACACTGGCTTCCTAGGTTCCTTATGGTTAGGGCTGCCCTATCTAGAAGGATCCTCTTAGCCCTGTTGTCCAGGTGTAATTAATAGCATTCCCTTAACTCTCAAATTAGACTTGGGAGGATAAATTCCTCATAAGGAAATGTAGATCCCAAGAAGCAATTAACCTCGAGTGTTTTTACATCGGGTTTGATAAAGAGCGGGAAGTCATGGAACAATGTGATTGGACAAAAAGAGGGGGTGAGCTAAGTGTAGAAAACTGGGGGAAACAGGAAGTTCTATTCCTTCAGATTCCTCTTTCCTTCCTTTTGTCTTTGCAGAAAAGGATGCTTTCCTCTGGGTATAGGGAAAGCACCTCCACACGGGGGTCTATGACCCGCTCTCCGACAGGGTCAGATAGTCCTGTCTGCACTAGCAGTTTCTTGGATTCTTCCAGCTTAAAGTATCCAAGTGCCAAGGTGCCATGTTTGGGGAGAGCATGCTCGGAACCCTATCAAGAACATCACCTACTTGCTCTGTACCTCAGTTTCTTCATCTGTAAACTGAGGATAATAAGAGTACCTGCCTCGTTGGACTGCTGGCAGGCCTGAATGAGTTAATTGTGTTAAAGGATAACTTTCAAAGAAAGGTAAAATCATGAGTCTCCTACAGCAATAACTTAAAACACCAGAAATTTGGGTGACTTAAAACACCAGAAATTTACTCTCTCATGTTTTTGGAAGCTAAAAGTTTGACATCAAGGTACTGACAAGGCTATGCTACCCTGGCAGGCTCAAGGAAAGAATCCTTCCTTGCTCCCTAGCTTCTGATGCCTGCCTGCCCTCCTCGGTTTTCCTTGGTTTGTAGTAGCCTGAGGCCAGTCTCTTCACTCATGGCCTTTTTCTCTGTGTGTATAAGTCTCTGTGTGTCCTCCACCCTTTCTTATAAAGATACCAGTCATGGGGTTTAGGGAGCACCCTAATCCAGTGTGAGGTATACTTAGCTAATTAAACCTACAAAGACCCTATCTCCAAATAAGGTCACATTCTGAGGTTCAGGTGGTTGTGAATTTTGGGGGGACACTCTTCAACCCACTACACTGAGGAAACTGGCAAAATGTTGCAATTATGTTAAACATCTACAAAATAGACTCATAGATGAGGACTATTGAAATGAATGTACTAATGGAGGCAAAAGTAACTTCTTTCATAGTCAGGGGATGGGGCAAGTCAATTGAAACTCTACCAGAAAGGACAGAATTTGCCATGTCTGTAGACAAAGTTATTTTGAATTGTTATCAATTATTTATAATCGATATAATTATGAAAATGATTGAATCACACATAGAATCCTGGAAGAATATGCTCTAGTCAATGCAGAATTTTCCACTGAAACACAATATCCCCTATGATATACACAGAACACTTAGAAGAGTTATTTTATTGGCTCCCAGTAAACACTCTATGAGGAAATTCAGTAAAAAATAATTTTCTTTTCAACTTAAACCACAAGTCGATATAAACTATTCAGTTATACATTTTAAATTGAAATTGCAAGGCCAATCTATTAGGTATTCCAATAGACTGAGTTTAAATAACACAAATACTCAAAATACCAAACATATATTGAGTATTCTTTCTTGTTATATATTTTTTTAATGTTTATTTACTTTTAAGAAGGAGAGAGACAGAGCATGAGCAGGGGAGGGGCAGAGACAGAGGGAGACACAGAATTTGAAGCAGGCTTCAGGCTCTCAGCTGTCAGCACAGAGCCCAACGCCAGGCCCAAACCCATGAACCACCAGATCATGACCTAAGATGAAGTCGGACACTTAACCAACTGAGCAACCCAGGCACCCTATATTGAGTACTCTTAAATTCAACACAAATCAATATTATGGGTCAGACATAGACTTTTATTTCTATTTTTTTTAATGTTTATTTATTTTGAAAGAGAAAGAGAGAGCATGAGCGGGATAGAGGCAGAGAGAGAGGGAGAGAAAGAATCCCAAACAGGCTCCACACTGTCAGCGCAGAGCCCAACATGGGGATGAATCTCACGAATTGTGAGATCATGGCATAAGCCGAAATCAATAGTCAGACACTTAACCAACAAGCCACTCAGGCACTCCTCTTTTCTATTTTTTCTGATGTTTATTTATCTTTGAGAAAGAGAGAGAGAGTGCATGCACACATGCATGCAAGCAGGGGAGGGGCAGAGAGAGAGAGAGAGAGAGAGAGAGAGAGAATATCAAGCAGACTCCATGTGGTCAGTGCAGAGCCCAATGTGGGGCTCAGACTCACGAACCGTGAGATCATGACTTGAGTCAAAACCAAGAGTCAGACACTTAACCGATTGAGCCCCCCAGGCACTTCCCCACCCCTCCATTTTCCATTTTTAATTCTAAATTTTCCCAAATTAAAATATGTTTATTCATTAAGAGCAAGCTGGGCTCTCCCCCACCGCTTAAGAACACCAGTTCCTAATGGAAACATCCCCTGGCTTCCTAGGTCCCTTGCTCTATCTAGAGGGAGCCTCCTCTACATCTGTTATCCAGGTGTAATTAAGAGCATTCTCTTAACTCTCAAATTAGATTTTGGAGGATAAATTACTAATAGATCTTACTAATAGACCATTAAGTCCAGAGGCCCACCAGACATGCTGGGACGTCCCGAGCCTTGTTTATTGTCATGTAACTGGGAGTCAGTAACTAAACAAGGATTGGTCTTTTGGTATCACCTCAAAATCTGCACCCCCCACCTAGATGGTAATGAACTTCTATTGAATTTTGCATTTCCTTGGCTCTGTTAAGATACTTGTGTCTTCCCCTCTGGCTTATTGCGGGAGCCACCGAACAGGTCTCCTGCATCCAGCCTTGCCCTCCACCGTCTACCCTTCACACAGCAGCCAGAGACATCTCGTAAAATGAAGGTCTGGTCACATCCTTCCTTTGCTCACAACCTTCTTAGGCTTCCTAGTTATCTCTAGATAAAAACCAGAGTCCTTGCAGTGGCTCAAAAGGCCCTACATGATTCAGACCATCTTTCTTTTTCCTTTTCTTTTTCTTTTCCTTTCCCTTTTTCTTTTGTATTACTTGCACTCATAATTCAGCTTTGCTGTTCCTCATGTTTGTCAGGCTTTTCCACATTAGGTTCTTCCCCGTGTCTCAAACCTTATTTTCCCAGATGTCCCCATGGCTTATCCTCTCACTTCCTTCCAGTTTTGGTTCAAACGTTACCTTCTCAATAAGGCTTTTGTAATCGCTCTACTTAAAAGTTAGCATTCCTGCTTTAAAAAAAAGCCATAGTGCTTGGCACCTCCTAATATACAATATAACCTGTTTATGTTTCTTATTTATGTTTTTCCCCACAGGACAAGGTCTTTGCGTTGGTTTGTTTTTGCAGTTTGCTTTGTTTAGTTATATATCCCTCAAGCCCAGAAAGAGCCTGGCATATGATTGGTAGTCAATACCTTTCGGTTTAATAAATGAATGCATGGATGAAGGTCTCCAGAGGCACCTTAATATCATTCCCTCGGGTCCTTCATACCCTTTAATTCTTTTTCAGAGTCCTGGGTTTATTGCCATGTTAAGGTAGATGAAAGTCTACTTTTGTTTCATATTTTTCCTGGCCACATGAGACACTAGTTTTTTAGACACTAAAATGACATCTGCTGGGGCTCCGCTTCTCTCGCCACCCATCTGACCCGATTTCATGATACGAAAACCACGTGAAGGATGCTCCTTTGAGCAGCCACCTCCAAGAAACTGACTCTACCAGTGCTTCCTAAACTTTCCAAATGTAGCACCCCAAAGCAAGAGAAAAGGAGCAGAGGCCCCCCAGGATATCTGGGACAACCCAAAACAATCCAGAGCAATCATAACATTCCTCTGAAGTCTCTGGTTTCATAATTTTTTTTAAATTTAACTTCTAAAAAATGAGTGACAATTTTGAATTCTTTTCCATCATGTGGCTGTTTTTCATGGGGCTTCACATATAACTTTCTGGAGTATTTGCTTCTACTTTTAGGATAATGCAACTCTGTGTTTGAATATCCTAGTAGTTTGACTCAAGTGACACTGTACAGAATGGCAGTCACTGAAAGAGGCCAGGGAAGTACTTTAGGAGGCAGTGCTGTGTGTGCTTAAGAAGCCAGCCTCAACCATCAGACCTGCTCTGTAGAGGCAAGCCCATCAGTCCTATTCTCAGACACCTGGACCCAGAATGTCTAATTCCTTCACCTGTGTGAACAAACTCCTGGCTATCCTGGAGTGTGAGTCTACTTTCTTACATTGGCACTGGTAAAGCAGTGGACAGAGAAAACTAATTCATAAAAACTTACCATCTATCATTAAATGAGTGGATTTTATTTGGATTTATCAGTTAATTGAAATAGTTGTTTTCCCCTCCGGAACTGAGAAATTGTTAATTTGAATTGATCCACTGTTTGATTACTTTAATGTTTCCTTATTGTACAAAGTATGTTAATTATTATTAGCCTTCAGATTAAAGTTTATTAACCAGAGGTTCATGGGCTTCCTAGGAGCCCATGGTTGTCCTCCTGGAAATCTGGGATTAAATGAAAATTTAAGTACATCAGGGCACTGTTGAAAGAATCTATAACTTCCCTCAGATTATTAAAGGTGTCCTTGAACCCCCCACCAAAAAGTTAAAAAATTATGTTTTGGAATAATTTGGCTTTTGTGTGTGTGTGTGACAGTGTCCATTTGATATTAACCATGACTTAATCTTTTTATTTCATTACAAAGAATGCTAAAAACATATATTTAAAAAAATAAACAGTAACTCCTTGACCTTTGAGTGTGATTTTTTTTCTCCTGACTATATTACTGTGATTATTTTTTAATGCCTGACACTTAGCTCATCCTTTGAATAGGCTCTTCTCATAGAAGTTCACTAAGTGTGGCTATTCTTCAAGTCACTGGTTTAAAAGCAGATTTTACAAGTGTCTAATGCCTTATATGTGACATTAAATTCTTTCTACCTACCCCATTTCCTTTCTCACTGAATCTACTTGGCATGCTTAATTATGCTTTTGCCTTTTATTACTGCAATTAAGAAATAGTTGAAGAAAGTTTTAAGTAAGGGAAAAAATGGTTTCATTTTTTCAGAGCTACAAATTAGGTTTTACAGTGTTCCATTTTGATGTCGGACTCTCCTTACTTTGCTTCATTTTTGTATGAATCCTTAAGAATACGTAGGGTGTTCCAGAAAATTTCAAAGCAAATCTTTTACTTAGAATTGCAAAGCAGACCTTTGTGATTTTTTAAAGCACCTTACAAATGTTCTCTTACATGTGGTGACATGTAATTCTGCCCTGGGTTTTTCTGGTACAGCCCTATTTAAAATATCTTGCCATCAGAACATTCCAGAAATTCAAATATTTTCTCATCATTTTAACTAAACTTCCCACACCCCTTTTGCACCTGGAAAGAGCTCCCTGCGTCCCAGTTTTTCTTTCAAAAACATGATCTCTCTATTTATATGATACATGAAGCTTTTGGCTAACATTTTTGCAGGCATTAGCTTAATTTTGCCCACACCCGAGTATTATCGTAATTACTCAACTCCAGAGAGGGACTGAAATTGTCTTTTCTTATTGCCAGCTACTGTCACTTTATATTTTGTTATTTCAATCTTTTTATAAGCTGGGAAACTAGAAGGCTAACTTTAGGGAAGGATCTGTACATGACAATAAATAAATGATCTAAAGGGAGGGCAGAGATGAGGGGCTCTCCTGTGATAGTCTTTAGTGGGCTTTGTGGCTGCTCTGTTTCTCTCCCAACTGAACCCTTTTCAGTTATTTTTGGACACACAGCCATGGTCCAAAGATTTGAGATGATAGGAAATCTTACTCTAGATAGGTGGCATTTTATTGTGGTTAGTGTTTCTTCCTTCCTTTCTTCTTTTTTTCTTTTTGACAAATATTTATTGATCACTTAATATTTACAAATATTACTCTAGGTATTGGAGAAATATAATAAATGACCTCCTGGATCATTCTAGCAGGGAGGAAATAGCCACAAATATTAGTAAGTAACACACAGAGTGTGTCAGATGGTGATAAGTAAAATGGAGAAAAATAAAGGGAGGGACCAGGAGAAGGAAAGCTGGGGATTGCATTTTAAATGGCCAGAGAAGGCCTCACTGAGAAAGTGGCATTTGAGTAAAGACTGGAAGGAGCCCCCAAAACTAAGCCAGGCTGATATCTGGGGCCAGGGGGAGAAAATTCTTAGTAAATGCAAAGACCCAGAGTCAGAGGGGACATGGGAGGAATTTGCACAGTATGTTTGTAAGTGACAAGCGGAAAAATTTGCTTGAAGCAGAGAGGGTTGTAGGAAATGAGATCAGAGCAGTTATGGGGGACAGAGCATGTGGCACTTTGTAGGTCATGATACGGCATTAAAAATATGTAAATATAAATACATGTAATAAAGGTAAAATAATATAAATGTATATAAATACATACATGTGTATATATTTTTTTCTGAATGAGATAAACAGCTATTAAGGATGTGGACCTCCACCTCCAAAATTGCATGAGCTGATTTACATTTTCCTAGGAGCACCCAGGCTACCATATTTGTTAATCAAGTGAGAAATGACCATGGCTCCAACCAGCTTAATACCAGGGAAGGTGGTGAGAAATGGTTGAGTCTTGGATTTATGATGAAGGTAAAGTCAACATGATTTCCTCACAGAGCGTGTGGAGTCTGAGTGAAAGAAAGGAGTTGGTGACGTCTTAGCCTGGATTCTCCAGAAAGCAGAGCCTGTGTGAGAATTCTTACTGGGGAGCGTGATTCGAAGCAGCAGAGGGGTGAGTTGGGGTTGTGAAGCAGGGAGGGAAGGAGAGCTTGCTGCTTCTAGAGGCAAGTTGTTGCTGATCCCATGGGGCCACCTGAGAATGCTATGCATCTCGGACCCTTGCTCCAGGAGGAAGGAAAGAGAAACTTTTATCCATGAGCTCTTCTCCCCTGCCCCCACCCTGTAGATAGGGGTGTTAACTCCACCAACCTTCCAGGTTTCTTGCACATGGACAACGAAGGAGTCCTATATATTTACAGAAATGCCCCAGGGTGGAAAGTGAGGGGAGCAGAGGCAGGGCTGAGGTACAGCTGTCAGGTGGCGCCTGGATGAAGCTAGTCAGCACACACACAGATCTGGCGGCTGTGGCATGGCTAGAATAGGACAGGTAAGGCTGAGAGGATCTCAAGTGATGTATCAAGAGGTCTTGAATACAGTTCACCCTTTGAACCACTCAGATCTTGCCAAGCTTTCTTTTTTTCTCTTTTCCTTTTTTTAAGTTTATTCATTTATTTTGAGAGACAGAGACAGTGTGAGTCGGGAAGGAGCAAAGAGAAGGGGAGAAAGAAGATCCCAAGCAGTCTCCACACTGTCAGCTCAGAGCCCAATGCGGTGCTCAAACTCATGAACCACAAAATCATGACCTGAGCCGAAAGCAACCAACCAACCAACTGAGCCACCCAGGCACCCTTCCCAAGCTTTCAATTATGTCTGGCTCTCATACTAAAATATAGGATCTTCTGTTTTGTAAAAATAAAATGGTATAATGCAAGAGATCTTGTGAAATAAACAAAAGTCTCCTCTACTGTGGCTGACCCCAAGGTTGTACTTAATAGTCATATCTCTCCTCACCTCTGATTTTAGATTTCTCTCAGCACTGGCCAGACTTTGGCCAGTGATTGCCTAGTAGAAGGACCCCGACTTTCAACTCCCAGGGTTTTAAACCCTTAGTTGCCTTGCCCTTATTAGCTATACTTGCCCTATTTCACCATTAGCACTGGCCACAGAAGAACCAAGACATGTCCCAGATAAATCCCTGAGTTCTAGACATACTCCTCACTGCTATTGATGTAAAGCACCAACCATAGCTTGTCATGGTTCTATTACTCCTATCAGGAGAGAAACTCCTATATTTGCCCATTTGTCTACTAGTATCATGAGCCCAAATAACCAGGTGATCATTGTAGCATCAGGCCCCCTATGTTTTACTTGGAGGAAGTAGTCTTTCCACCCCAAAACTAGGACCCCTAATCTGGCAGGAACAGAGACAGGAAGTTCAAATTCTGAATGTAGGTCGCTGTGATGGTGAGAAGGGTCAACCCTACCAACACCCTTAGGTCTTCTTATCCATGTATTCTAGCTACATGGGTACTACCATATATTGGCTATTGGTTCAGCCTGTACGCTTCACTGGGTTGGATCCCCAACCCTCCAGGCTGTGTCCCAAGTTGGAACCTTAGCTGAACCTTTAATGGGTCATTTCACCATTCTGCTAGGCAATCTGCTTCTGCATGATTAGGAACATAGTAACACTAGTGGATATGATGGTCACGTGCCCTTTACTGCATCTTTTCCCCCTTGAAATGGGTCTCTTGGTTGCAGTGTTGTGCAACAAGTTGGTTCTTGCAGAACTCTGTAGGATTTCATACTGGTGGATCAACCAGCCTATAAGCCTTTGAATAGTGACTCTAGTGGAGGCAGTGAGGTCAGGGAAGGCAAACCCAAATCCAAAGTAACAGTTCTCTTTAAAATGAATTACTACTTTTGACAGGTAGAAAGGGTCCCATGTAATCAAACTACCACCAATTGGCTGGCTATTCTTTTTGAGGAAATTTGCCTTATCAAGGATGCAGTGTAGGGTTCTACTACTGGTAGTTTGGTTATTCAAAGAGGCAGTATCTTTACTAGATTTGATTAAAATGAACCTACGTTTGGCTCCATCCCTGTCACCATGGCCATTTCATTCACACCCGCTGTACCAGCACTGTGGCCGACATCCATAGAATGAGTCATTCTACCCACCTGGTTGTTGAGAGTCACCTCTATGGTGACGCTGAAAAAAATGTCCTTCGAGGGATCCAGCCTGCCTTTCAATCAGTGGATTTCTGGTTTCACTGATATTAAAGGTTTTCTTTTAAAAATGTGCTTCATAAATTGATGAAATTGTTACTTTTGATGTAATTCAAACACAGTACTAGGGTGAAGAATTTGCCATAACATTAATTTTTAGGTTTAGGTTAATGCCTTGATGCCAGAAAAATAAACTCTAAACTATAATTACAAAAACATCTAGTTCTTTTGAGCATTTGGATTCCTGAAAATTGCCATAATTGTTATCTCTTATGAATTATTAATCTGTTACTCTACTACATAATAACTGTTTGAGCTATAATATGAATTAAATGGGTTTAGTGCACTGCCTTAAACATATGTTGCCATTGTTATTTTTTTGTTTAATTACATACTGTGTCAACTCTGTGTCCAGCTCCATGCTAGGTGTTTTCATATGAGGTATTTCATTTGGAACTCACAATAGCTCTGTTTGACTCTACTTTAGATGAGGAATCTGAGACCTCAGAATGTCATCTCTCTTATCTTTTATCTCACAGCCAGTAAATGAAAAAGTATTCAAACTCAGATCCCCTAGCTCCAAATCTGAGGCTCCCTCTCTACTATTTTACAGTAGCTATCTTCCTAAATCTGGGCTCTTCCCCTCCTTCTTTCCCTTCCCTTCCCTCCCCTTCCCCAATTGACATGAAATTCATATAATGTATCACTCACTGGTATTTAGTACATTCACAGTGTTGTACAACCACCACCTCTAGTTCCAAACTAATTTCACCATCTCTAAAGGAGATCTGTACTGATTGACCAGTCACTCCCCATTCTCCCTCTCCCCGGATCCCCCGGCAACTACTCCATGGATTTACCTGTTCTGGACATTCTATATAAATGTAATCATATGACATGTGACCTTTGTACCTGGGTTCTTTCACTTAGCATAATGTTTTTTACATTTCAGCCACATTGCAGGGAAAGAGTGTGGGCCATCAGAGAAGTGGCCTGATGGGAAAACAGGGGTGAACAGGCCAAGCTTTATGTATTTTCAGGACTTTTCAGGCAGGTTCATTTCTAACACTCTGGTGTAGAGAGCAGTTCCACTCCGTGTCTAAATGCCTTACACCTTAGAGATGATCATTGGAATGACAAAAATGTTCATAGTTATTCGCAGAGGCTCAGAGCTACAAAACTACTTTCCCACTTCAAAAGATGTTGAGAGTACCACTTATCCCTTCCAGATCCCATGACAATCTTAGTCAACACCTCTAGAATGAGGTGACTTAAGAACAATGCATGAACCATTATCCATAACTCTTTTACCCTTTTAAGAGCCAATACTTGGGGCGCCTGGGTGGCTCAGTTGGTTAAGCGGCTGACTTCGACTCAGTCATGATCTCACAGTCTGTGAGTTCGAGCTCCGCGTCGGGCTCTGCACTGCCGGCTCAGAGCCTGGAGCCTGCTTCAGATTCTGTGTCTCCCTCTCTCTCTGTGCCCTTCCCCTGCTCATACTCTGTCTCTATGTCTCTCAAAAAAATAAATAAACGTTAAAAAAAATTAAAAAAAAAAGAGCCAATACTTATGCAAAGGTTTTTCTCTGTTATAGGTGAGGTGCAGAACTCAAACAAGATCCCATTTGTAATGGTATTTATTATAATAATATTGAGGGTGCCTGGGTGGCTCAGTGGGCTAAGTATCCAATACTTGGTTTTGACTTAGGTCCTGTTCTCAGTTTGTGACACTGAGCCGTGTCAGTGCAGAGCCTGCTTGGGATTCTCTCTTTCCTGCTCCCCCACTCTCTCTCTCTCTCTAGAAATAAATACACATTTAAAAAAATAATATTGGCTTCTATATATCTCCATTTAAAAATTTAACCAAAGGGGTGCCTGGGTGGCTCAGCTGGTTGAGCATACAACATCAGCTCTGGTGGTAATCTTGCAGTTTGTGGGTTCCATCCCCGCTCCGGGCTCTCTGCTGTCAGTATGGAGTCTGCTTCAGATCCTGTTCCCCTCTCTCTCTGCCCCTCCCCCACTCACTCTCTTTCTTTCAAAAATAAACATTTAAAAAAATTTAACCAATATGCCAACAAAGAAAACTTGCTAAGAATAAGAAAAAGGTTAAATGAAAGAAGTAGGTTATTATTTCCCTTAGGTTTCCTGGAGCTTACTTCTCAGCTATTTCCTCCCTCCCCACTCTGGAACTTGGAGACAGAGACATGTAGTCAAATCCTAACTCTCCACCTACTCACTGTGTGGAAGAATCTATTTGCTCAACTCACAGGATGAACAAACTAGTAAGATCTGTTATGCCCACATCATGGAGTAGTTACAAGGATCAGGTGAGGTAATGCTATTAGCATGTATGTGAAATACTTGGTAAACCAGAATAAAGCCTGATCAAAGTTAACTCTTATCACTAATGCAGTATGGACTTGAGAGCCTGTGAGAGCTGGTCTGATTTAACCCTCGGTGTGGGTATTATATTAATTTGGAGAGGGCATGCTTCCATGCAGGGACCGTTCAGCAGCTGTTGGGCTCGAGGACTGTGTGGCTTTATTAAGGCCAAACACTTGTCCACTGTTCAAAAAGCACATTTTAAATATTTATAAGATTGCTTATCTTCTTCCAGAGATATTTGTCCTGGGGAGTTACTGTTACCCTGAGGGTAAAGTGACTGAAATTCTAACTGAGGATGGGGGTTATCTGTCCTAATAGGGCCCGTAAATCTGTAAGGATCTATCTATTCTGTGTCAGAATTTGGCTGAAAAGCCTGTTAGGGTTTCCAAACTCTCCAGATGCCCCTATTGAATGCTTGGCTGGCCTCCTTATGTAGCATAACCAAGTTGCCGTTTCACAACCATCCCGAATCCCTGGAATCTAAAACAATAAAGCCAGAAGCTCTGAAATGTGTGCTCTGAAGCATGGAAGAATTTATTAAGGTTCTGTCTGCTTCAGTTCTGTGTGACAATATAAGTTTTAATGTACCTATGAAGAACTCCTTTTACTCATAAGAAACTTACTTTATAGAAAGTATGTATCTTATGGCCTAAAAAACTCAGGGTGGCTTAGAGGGGCTACTCTTTCCTTTTATATTGTGCTACTCTTTCCTTTTATATTGTATCCAGTATCTTCATTTTCAATAGCAAGAGGGAGGGGACCTCTCTTGAATGAAGCTATGTCAGCTAAAGTCATGGTGAAGAGTACAGGATGGAAGTTTCCCACTGAGTAAGGAAATTATTGATGAATATTTTAGCAAGGCAATTCATCCTTCTGTATTGCATCTTTTGTAGCTGTTAAATGAAACCATAGGATGGTTCCCTCCTACTTCGGAGAACTGTTGCGAAGACAAAGGAAGTAATTGTTCAAGCATACAAGGTGATCTTTCTTATTCAGGGACAGTCTTTCTCATCCATCGGAACAACAATATGTGAGGGGGGTGATGCTTTAACAAATATTTTTATCACGCAGGAATTTTAAGAGGATGAGACTGTAAAAACAAACAAAACAACAACAAAAAAAGCAATTTAAAACATCTATACCCACCCTTTTCCTCTTTCCTCTTCCAACAATGCATGAGGACTATCCTCCACTCACATTCATGCTCCCTGCTCTCCTCATCCTACTTTGACTTTTTCCCTCTCCTCTCCCAGATCCTTTCCACTGTTGTCTAAACACACTCAAGTCTCTTTCTGCTAAAACAAAATCCCATCATAGTTCTCGCATCTCAGTCCATCCCTCACTGCTGCTTCCCTACCTGCCTCCTTCCCTTTGCAGCTAAACATTCATAAAGACTTTTCTCAAGTTGTTCTCTTGACGTCTTTACTCTCATTTATTCTTTAACTTACCGCAATCTGGCTTCTGCTCCCATTACTCAATTGAAAAGGCTCTTGCCAAAGTCACTAACAACCTTTGTTGCAAAATCCAGTGGACGTTTTTAGATCCTCTCCTGGATTGAACCGATGGTAGCTTTTGTAGTGATGACCACTTTCTTCTGTGTCCCCACATCACACTCCTTGATTGCCTGGTGCCGCAAAGTGCATCTCTGATCAGCACATAAGGGAGGACGGGGGGGGGGGGGGTGGGGGGGGGGGGGGGGGGGGGCGGTGCAGATACTGAGATATGAGCCAATTAGGAGTGCTAGCTGCACTCCTTCCCTCTTAACAGCAAGTGCGTTTTTTAAAAATATATATATATATATTTTTTTTAATTTGAGTATAGTTCTTGAATTAAGTTGAAGATACACAGTTAACATTCAGAAATTGGTAGCGTTTCTATGTACTAATAATGAAGTAGCAGAAAGAGAACTTAAGAAAACAATTCCATTTACAATTATACTAAAAAGAAAAAAATACTGAGAAATAAACTTAAACGAGGTAAAGGACCTGTACTCTGAAAACTATGAGACACTGATGAAAGAAATTGAAGAGGACACAAATGAATGGATAGATATTCCATGTTAATGGATTGAAAGAATCAGTATTGTTAAAATGTTCATACTACCCAAAGCAACCTACAGATTCAAGGGAAGTGCATCTTGAATACAGTGCTCACCCCCCACGGCTGCTTCAGCCCTTGTGATGTGATCTACTTCCTCATACGCATTTGGAAAACAGCATCCAGGATTTCAGTGGGTTTGTCTTTCTGTGGGAAATTTAGACGAGAGGTTATGGGGATGAACTACAGCCCTGTTGCTGCAGTTGATGTCAGGACCACAATTGGTGCTTCTGTTTCTCTCCACTGTCCATTCTAAATTCTCCTCATACTCAGCTTTAACCTCTGCTGGCTTTGATGACTTATCTTCTGGTACAATCCACGCTTTTATTCCTGAGGGGTCTGAGCCCATGGTAACTATACTCTTTTCAGGCAGAGGTTTCTGGGATTGCCCATTTTAGTCATAATTGAGCAAGTGCTAAGACATGCTCAAGTGGATTAAATGAATTCCATATATATATATATGAATTATATATATGAATATATGAATATATATATGAATATATATGAAATGAATTCCATATATATATGGAATACACACACACACACACACACACACACACACACACACACTCCTCCCTGCCATCATTGGGTCATAGTAGACTTAACCTCTTCCCACTGATCAGGATCAGTTACTCCTACTAAGATATTAACTCCTCCTTTAGTCTACTCATCCCTGCACATAAAAAGTCCAAAATGCCCAGGTGGCAATGATAGCTTGTAGTTCCTTACAGAGCCTAGAATTATAGGGACTGGAAACACAAAATCCCTAAGTGGGTCATTGGATTTAAAGGCAACTGAGGTCACTCCTGCTTTTGCTCCTTGATTTCCAGATTCACATATTCTTCCTAATGGGACACAACATCCAAATAGAAATTTGTGATTTGCTATGATGGCACCATACTATGCCAGAATATTGTCAACAAGCTATGCCTTTGGCAGGCTATTGCATTGCTTTGAAAAACCAATTACTTCTAGATTATGTGGTGCTTGATATGATCAGTGGATTCCATGACCACAAGCTTAACTCCCTATCTCTTTCTCTGTGAAATAGGTCTCATGGTCAGATGCTGTGTTGTATGAGATTGTAGACCTGGATCAGATACTTTAAAATCTTCCAGATAGTGGTGCTTGGCTAAGGCTGTAGAGGTAGGAAAGGTGAACAGTTGCTGAGAATAAGTGTCTACTACTATGACATACCATTGGTCCTTCCAGGAAGAAAGGGCTCACTGTGGTCAACTCGCCACAGTGTAGTACCCTCAAGAAACAGTGCTACATTGAGTTCTCTTGTTAATGGGTTGGACTTTCAATGGTGGAAATAGATCAGCCTTGCTTATTGGGGGGTCGATGCTATTAACATGTAGTCTCCACTCTGTTAATGTGCCAATTGTGCTAGTTCTGGGGTGGCCAGTGACAAAGACTAGCTATTCTCAACTGATCAAATCATTTTGCCTTAGTTATTCAATGCTTATTTGATGATGACTGCTTACTGGTGGTCATTAAAATCTGAAACAAAGATCTTCACATTTTATGCCCACACCCATATATTTATACTCATACATCTGGCCCAGACATTTTTTTTGTTACAATCTTCTAGCTTTTTTCTTCCCAGGGTCTGACCATCTGGCCAATCCATTTGCTCATGAATCCATATATATTCTTATCGTAGGTTATTTTTCCAAGAAATCTACCCATTAGGAAGATTTTCCCTTGCTGCTGTCTTTCAAGGCCCCCTTCATGTGCAGCTCATGTCCATTTTGGGTGGAAATACTTAGCCAACATCTATATACCAAACCAAATGATCCACTAATCAAGCTCTGTCTTTTGTCTTTTTCCTTTAGCTGCTCATATGGGACACTTCATACAGCCATAGCCTTGAGTCAAGGAAGGGACAGTGATGTAATTTTGTAGTTGACTTGGAGGGACAGGGTACCAGTTCATACAGTTTACTCATGCTTTGTAGTCCTGCTCACATTTGATCCTTGAGGTACTACTTTCCATTGATTTATTGCTGTCAAGTTTGTCTGATGTTATTACTTAGTGGGTCCTAGAGAACTCAGCTCATGATGGGCAATTTAGGAAGCATGGTCAATTGGTTTCCATAGTTAAGTGTTCAGTCTCATTTGACTGAAAGCCCAGCGGCATACTAGGAGCTGTTTCTTCTGCACTGCCAGTGTGTGGACTTGCTCCAGAACTCTAGGGAACTGCATTATGAGACTCCTATAGGAAGACTTTCCTTAAACTCCACACCACACTACCTCTATTTCCTCTGTTGACATCTCCAACACAGAATTTACCATATCATGTGACCCAAACTGGAGAGCTGAGTCCTACTCAGCCTCTATTCCAAGCTGGCAGACTTCCATGTCAACTAAAATGTGCCCAGATCCATTCTTGTACAGTATTCTATTGAATGAATAAACTAATTTGTCTATTCTCCTACTTAAGGATAAATAAAAGCATAGCTATAAGTCCTGAGTTTGGTCTTCAGCTTTTTCCGATTTCCTATTATATTAGATAGGGCTTTCACATTTAATTTTCAATTATTTGTTAGTTGTTTCAGATTCTCATGATCTGTCTGTAGTACCTTCAACACAACTTAATCTAAGCCAGTCGATTGCATGGATGCATTGCTTTCTTCACCTCCGTCATTCCTACTCCTGACATGCACACTTTCCTAGAGCATAAATCATTGCACAGGCTACATTTTGTCTAATTTCCAGTTCACTACTTATCTTCCAGTCCAGTGTTCTTCAGCTGACTACTCTTCTCTTTAATCCATCCAGTATTACTGCATATGTTTTTTTATTATATCTGTCATATTTAATTGTTTTTTTTCATATTGTTCTATTCTTTCTCATGGTTTTAGTTAGATCTTTTATGTCCTGAGTTAATTTAAACAAACCATACAATCACTATGAAATTATTCTATTTTCTGAAATTCTTGAGGACTTCAATTTGCTAATTTGGGTCTACTGGTTCTTTCATGGTAAATTGTTATTTCCTTATTTTATAATTTTGGATTATGAGCTCATCTTAAGCATGGCTATATCAATGAGAATCTGGAAAAGCCTGGGCTGAGAGCAAGAATCATCAGGAGTTCTGCATTTGTCTCTATCAGCAACATTAGAGATTTCACCACTCAGGGCCATATTTTACGTTACTGTCTCAGCTTGGGAGATGCCTCAAGCATGGAGTAGTTTAAACACCCAAGTCCATGGGTAGGAGCATGATTTCAGATTCTCAAGAATATTTTTTTAAATATAGAACTTATACAAGAAATATAATGAGCAGATCTGTTCTGTCTCATATTTTCAATATGTAGCCTTTCACATTACCAAGTTTATAGCAGTATCTTAAATCCAACTCTACTCTTCACATGTGCCAAGGTCTGTTCTGTTCTTCTGACCCAGTGTCAGTATTAGCAGCCAAGCTCCCAGGCTACTGAGTCTGGGAACTCCTTCTCCACTATAACCTTCCTGCCCCTGGAGCACTCACAAAGTTTAACATTCTGTTTGCAGTGCTCTCTCAATACCTGGGGATTCTCTTCTTTCCAGGGAGTTTGGCTATTCATTGAGAGAATTATTATGTCTTATCCAGCATTTATAGGTGACCATGGTGGGGAGGCTTTTGGATTGGGCAGACTCTAGGAAGTTTTCATTTTTCAGGTTGTAGATTATTCATTCTACAGATATTTATTTTTTCAGTGGCTGTGTTGAGTACTGAAGACATTTATGTTAAGAAAAGTAGATACAGATCTCATGCTATCAACTTTATGATATAAATTAGACCTCAGTTTCTGAGGAAGATTTCCTGGACTACTCTCAAATCTAGATTACACAGACCTAACCCAGCATTGCATGCTTACTCATTCTATCATACTCTTTTAATTGCATGTTTACTTGTCTAATTTCCTAAATTATACTGTAAGCTCTTAGATAGTAAAGAATGTCCTCCAATTAATAATTCCACAGCACACTGAAAGCCCAGCATTTGCAGGAACCAGAATGTAATTGTTGAACACAATTATTTCTGAAAACACTTGAAAAATTTTAGAGTCTTTATGAAAATTCCATTATCAGCCATTTATTTTCCTGATCATTCTTACACTATGAACCTTCCCCCTTTTTTTAAGTTCTTTCTTCTCTACAAATAAATTTGCTCAAGCCTCAAATACCTCCCTTAGTACTTAGCCCTCTCAAGATAGTATTCTGTCTGTTCTTCTGTTAAGTCCTACTCAATTCATCATCCCTGCATCTGCAAGTTCTGTTAAAAGCCAGGCAAAGCAGTCCTGGTACTTCCCATATGCCATTTCCAAAGTAATACTGGGATTCTATGAGGCAATTTGCTATAGCACTTTGATATTCTGCCTGCATTTTATGACTTCTGCCTGATTCCCTTACTTCCTAGTGACCCCCTGCCTGATTCCCTTACTTCCTAGTGATCCCCCTGAAGTTCGCTTGCTCATTTCTGTGCGGGTACTTCAACCTTGATTCAATCTTATTGTATTAATTTTGTTTTAAAAACTTCCCACACTCTTTAGTTGAGAACACAGCCCATCTGGGATTCCCCCACCTCTCAGTTGGAAGTTCTCTAGTGTCCCCTCCCAGTAGCTGGCAGGCTGGTATTTCAATTAGCTCATATTATCAGTGCTAACCTTTTTGCCTATTAGCTACCCCTTAAGTTCTAGTAGGTTCCTTTCACTTTCATATTACTCACTGTCACTGTTTTTTCATTCCTTATCCCTTTTCAGGTTGACCTCTGCACCCAACCTTCTGCCAAAACTTACTATTCCATGGATACCATGTCAATGGATATTCCAGGGTCTCTTTTCAGTTTTCGTCTCCTGGATGATTTCTGGTATTTGAAAATATTGCCCTTTTCTTTCCTATATACCCATTACACATTTATTCTAAGAATTAGAGATTCCATTTGAAGTTAGCTACTTTAGGGGTTTTCAGATTCAACTGTAGATTAAGATTGCCAGAAGGACTTATTAAAAATATTGCTTCCTGCGCAATTCCTGAAAATTCTTATATTGTAGAGGTAAGAAGTAGAGGTAGAGGTTGGAAATCTGCATTTCAATTTATTCAGTTGGTAGAAATTTAAACCATAGGTCCTGGTGAGTAAATGCTAAAATGTAAGTCATTCTTTACCCATCCCTTTAGGTTCCCGCCCCTAAGGCAACTACTGTTAGAGGTTTCTTGAAAATCCGTCAAGACACAAACTACATATTTTTAATAAATGTTTCAATTGATTTTAATGCAGCTGGTCCATCAAGCTTAGGGAGCCTTTGATCTTGTCCAACCCCCAACCCCCACCTCCATCTTCCTTGAAATTCTTTCTTTCCTTGACATCCTTTGTGCTTGTTGTCCACCATTTCTGATAGTCTTAACTCTTCTTGGTTCATGTTGCTTACTTCTTCTAACTACTGAACATGGACATTCCCTAAAGTGTTCCCTTTGGTCTTCCTTTCTGTCTGTATTGTCTTCCTCCAGACCCATGGGTTACTTAGAAAATATGTGCATATCTCAATCTCTTGTTCCAACATTTCAACCTTGTCACAGATCAATATTTCTCCTACTATTTACACATTTCTATGCGGCTGTCTGGAAGGGTCTCAAGTTCAACATCAGAACAAATTTATTTTCTTATCAACAAAACTGCTCATTCTTCTCTCGTTCCTATTGTCCTATCATCCTTGACTCCTCCTCTGCCTGTCTATTGTTATTGTATCTCTGAGATGTTCCACACTTTCATTCTCTGTATTTAAGTTTTATTTATGTTACAATATTTTGCACATTAGTTTCACTTCTAAGTGTTTCCCACTCCTTTGCCCATTGCTTACAGGCCTGTTGAGGACACTGCATCTTATAGAATTCTGTGTTCTCAGCACCTCACTCACTGCCTGGACCATTGTAAGTGTTCTATACATATGCTAAGTCAAAGAATGCACGGTAAAACTCAAACTTAATGTGGCAGCTTGGATCTTCTACCTTCTCCTTCACCAGGTCTCTTAAATGTAGATACCCATCTACCCCTTCAACCAGACTGAACTATTCACTGTTCTTCCTGCATGAGACATATACTTTCCCTTTTGTATTCCTTTGTATATGCTTTTCCTCTTGCCTAAAATGCCCATCTGCCCCCTACTTGCCCATCAAAATCCTACAAATCCTCCAAGCTCTTATACCTCCTTCTTCATAAAAGTTTCCCAAGTCTCTAAAGTTCTGGTTGCCACAGCACTTGGATTCAGAGAACACACCTGTCATATAGAACTGGTTAGAGTCATCCTTCTCTTAGACTAAATTTATAAAAGCAAAGATTTTAGATGTGGATTTTAGATGTGTGCTTTTGAGGTTATCTAACACAACCTTGTATTTTACAGCTATGAGATTGGAGGCCCAGAGAGAATAAATGTCTCACTCAGAATTAAACATCAGCAAGTGACTAGCAGAGCCAGACATACAAACTTACTCTCCTGAATCCCCTGGAGCTATGCTGCCTACGCAATTGTTCTATCTTCTCTTCTAGAATATTAGTGCCTAAAGTCAAAGACTGAATTCTGTTCAGCTTTGCTTCCCTTATAATTCCTAATCTAGTGCTTTGCATACAGGTGGTTCACAAAATTATCCTGGATTGAAATGAACCCTTAATGTGCTAGTTAACAGATACTTTTAGCCAACTGCCATCCTGTCCTGGGTTTCTCAGAAAACAGAGTCTGAGGTAGAGGTTACTTGCTAATGTGAGAATGAGGAAAAGGAGAAAGAGTCAGGGAGGGCTGGGAAGCAATAGCCTAGTTACTGTTTCCTTCCCAGAGAGTCATGCGGAACCCAGCAGGTAATTTGGCAGTGATGTGGGACACAAAGGCAGAAAGAAATGTAGATAAAATTAAATTTCCTTATAACCTGCAGCCCATGGACAGATACTTGAGATAGGCAAGTATGACTTTCTTCCAGGAACTCCCAACTGTGTTAATGTTCATGTTTTGCTAGAGAGAAAAACAACCTTAGCTCGATAATAGCTGGGTCTCCAGGATCCTGTGAGTCTTCTTTAGCATATGAAAGTCCTTTTGGAAATTTCCCCTTGCTTTTACTTCTCCCGACTCCCAGGTATATAATCAGCGCCCTTCACAACCCACTGGTCCTGTCCCCATGCTTTAATGAAAACACCTTTTTGCATGGAAGACATCTCAAGAATTCTTTCTTAACCATCAGCTCCAAACCCCAACACTTCGAACCACATTAGCAAGTGCATCTGCACAGGCAAGTGGCGTATCTGTGGACAGGCCATATGGAAAAAACCATGCTTTAGGGCAGTTCATAAGAAGGAGCTTGCACACTCCCTCCCACTTCCTGTTTCCCATTGATCAGAATTGCCCTACCCACCCCCATTCCCACCCACACTTTTAGTTGTGACCTTTGGCCCTTCAATGGCTCCTTGAAATGCTGGATTCCTCACACTATTGAAAGGCTGCTGACTTGAGTCAGACTAGAAGAAGATGTACATGAAATGAGTCCAACAATGTATCCTAAACCCCAGCCCATTACAACCGCTACTTTGGTGCTTTCTGAAGCACTCTGATGCTAGAAACAAAATTGATGGCAGTTTTCTTTAAACATGATGCACTTTTGGAGTGGTAGTGGGGGTCTGGAGGTGACAACCAAGAAAGAATTCTTGAGACACCTTTGGTGCAAAAAGGTGATTTTATTAAAGCACAAGGACAGGACCCAAGGGCAGAAAGAGCTGCCCCTGGATTGTGAGGGTGGCCGATTATATATTTGGGAGTTGGGGGAGGTAAAGGCAAGGGAAAGTTTCCAAAAGGACTTTCATATGCTAGAGAAGACTCACAGGATCCTTGGAGGCCTAGCTATTGTCAAGCTAAGGTTGTTTTTTTTTCCCTCTAGTAAGGCATTAACATTAAGGAGTTCCTGGAGAGATATTATACTCAGCCTGCCTCAAGTGTTTGTCAATGGGCTGCAGGTTATAAAGAAATTTAATTTTATTTACCATTTCCTTCTTGCTTTTGTTCCCCACCTCACTATGGAGGGGAAGATGATGTTGGGGCTCCAGGAAACAGAGTCTACAGGTTTCTGGAGATTAGGTTACTGATAAGATTTTTTTTTTTTTGTAATTTACTAACACATTGGTAAAATGGTGGAGACTCACTTCCTGCAGAACTGTGATCTCTATCAGTTATTTGTTTTTCCCTTTCCTTTATTCTTGGACAGTGAGGAGTGCCTGAGGAATATCACACATATCCCACCTGGGGGAGGGGGGAGGTTTGCAAGGTGTCAGCTTGCCTTATGCTCATCAGACAGAGAGACTGAAACAGGAACAATTTTTAAAAGTTTTATACAAGTAAACAGTGATGTTCTTGAATAAGAAGACTGACATACGATTGAACAAGTCCTGATTTTTCTCAATCGAGAATTGGCAAGTGCATACATAGCTCATTAAAATTATTCTCTCATATGATGTTTTGATTCAAAATTTAGACCTATAAGCTTCTCTTCCTATTAAATTACTCAATATAGTGCTAAAGAGTTCATCTTTTTAACCTGTCACTCTGTCCCCATATGTAACTCATACTTTCAATGAAAGTTGCTCACCAGTGCACAAGACAAAAAAGACTTAAGAGGAGAGAAGAATTCTGTTTTTCCAGCAAGTGGTTTTACCTACTTACAAAAAAGACTTGAGAACTTGGATACCCTCCAAGAGCCTCTGAATATTTTTCTTCAACAGAAATTCCAGCCCAGACGTTCAATAACCCAGGTTTGTTTTCAAAGAGGGAATAAAGAAACAAAATTCATAAAGATGGGCCAAAATTTGAAAGCAATTAATGGTGACAAGTCCAAGTGATGAGGAAGCATGAGGCAAAGCACAAGCTAGAACACAGCCCACCCACACCCACCCCCCGCAGGATATATGTGTGATATTCCTCAGACACTCCCGGCCACTCAAAAACAGGGGAAAGGAAAGAAACCAAATGGTTGATTGATAGAGATCACTGTCATGCAAGACAGAAGTCTCCTTCAGGTTATGGATAACTTAGTAAACTGCAAGAAAAAGGCAATCTTATCTATACCCTAATGTCCTGAAGCCTATAGACTCCGTTCCCTGGGACCCTAATATCACTCTCCTCAAGATGTAAGAGGGTTTAAGTGCTTGCCATGGTGAGGTAGGAAACAAAGGCAAATGAAAAATTAAACTCCCTTACTGCCTACCGCCCACTGACAAGTCCTTGCAACAGGCCAAATGACCTTCCTCCAGGAGCTCAGCTGCCTCAATGATAACACTTTGCTGGGGGCAAAAGGGAATCTGGGTTTAACATTATCCTGACCCTCCCCAGGATCCTGTGAGTCTCCTTAAACACATAAAAATTCCTTGTAAACCTCCTTTATCTTTAACCCTCAAGTATATTTTGGCAATTATGCTCCAAGTATATGGCCCCTCACATACATTTGAAGAGTCTCATGACTGAGGTTTTACTTAACAGTAGTAAATGTTTACTAAAACAAATGTTTACTAAACAGTAGTAAATGTTTCCTAACTACAGCTAGCCCAAGGTTGCCTGAGTGGCTCAGTCAGTTAAGCATCTGATTTCAGCTCAGGTCATGAACTCACTATTCGTGGGTTCGAGCCCCACTTTGGGCTCTGTGCTGACAGCTCAGAGCCAGGAGTCTGTTTCAGATTCTCTGTCTCCCTCTCTTTGTTCCTTCCTCTCTCTCTCTTTCTCGAAAATAAATTAAAATTTAAAATAATAATAATAAAAGCTATCCAGTGTTGTCCTTGTAGGCAAAACTGAGACCAAAAAAAACTGTACTTTCAAATTGGGTTGTCACGTGTCAGATTTAGATGAAGTATAAAGAGGAATGTACTAATGATAACAGCTCTTCAACAATGGAAGACAGGCTGAATGCCTATGGTTTAGACATTTCTTGTACTCTTTTCCATGCCTCTCATGGCACTCATCACACAATCCATATTCCCCAAATATTTTTCACAGATGGATGCCAAAGGAAATAATCGTATTTAACTATAAGTATATGCCTATTCTGCCCAGTAGAATTTAGAACTGGGTCAATCATTCAGAGTCATGATTTCCAGATCTAATTCACTGTGTACTCCCATTGATAAAATTTTTGGACATTACTCCTAATATGCACATTTATTTCTAAATTCCATGCTATACAACTGTACAAATCAACATATCTTGTACACGTATATAAGACACATATCATGTACAGGTAAGGTGTGAGATAAAGAAAAGGAAATGTTAATGTGTTTTCTTTCTGTACACAATAACTCAACATGGCCAACCTATTTCGAAAAGCACTGGTGGACAATTAAGGAGCTTAATTTGCCTCTATTTCAAATACTTGCATATTTTGGACCCTTCCTGATGTTAATTACTTATATATTAATCTTAAAGTTTTCCACTTCCCTTTTTCATATGGACAAAACTAGTTAGGTCAGTTTTTGTTTTTGAGTTTTTGGGGGTTTTTTTTGCTTCTGTTTTTTGAAGAAAGTTAAGTGATTTTTTTTTTTTTTAAGAATTTCTGTATATGTTTTTTGTAAGCCTTAAGGAAATAATTTTAGAAGTCAGTTTCCTGGCTTTGATCCATGACTTTGATCCAATTTTTTCTGCATGGTTTTGATCCAGTTTTTCTATCTTTTGTCTCAAAAGCAGGTGTTTTTCCCTTATGAATATAATGCATTTTTTCAAAATTGCAACTGTCTGGTGTTTGTTGAGATGAGAAATTCATATGAATTGCATCAGCCAGAACAGAATCACTAATTCTTCCTCCTTTCTGTCAAACTTTCAATTGAATCCCAGAGTCCCAACATAAACCCAGCAGCCGTGTTTGAATTTTTAGATGCTGTCTGCTTTACTAGTATTTTCTCCCTTTCCTGGAAGATTTGAACTATTTTAAATTGAATTGTTATGCAATATGATGCCACACAGTCCTATGATTCCTCTTTATTCTTAGAAATTTTCTTCTATGACCTAGAAAGTGACTACAATTTGTTTATTGCAAAATTGTGAATCACGTTGCTGTGTCATGAACCAGCAGAGACAGCACCAAGAGACAAGCAGGTTTATCTGAGTTTACTTCTAGTTACTCTAGGGGCCCACGAAACTCCCACATTCAGACCTTGTCCTCGTTGGGAAGAAGTGTTGTCCTAATAATCGGGAAAACCTGGGGGTTAAGCAATGGCGCCACTAAGAATCCAATCTCTTGCCTAAGGTTTTCATGGGATTCCTGTAGCAATAGAAGAGGGAGACTCTTTTTGGTACTAGTCCCATTTTGGGTCTCCAGGAGCTCCTGTTTTCTCACACCCTAAAGAAAGAGATCCTATGGACTGAGATGGGTGGGGTTATAGCATGGAGAGAAAAAGAAAAAAAGTTTCTTTTTGTCCAGCTTCCACTCACGAAATCTGTTTCTCCCAGAGCCAATACAAGACAAAACACTATTTACCGAGTCTCTTACTGCTCTGGTCTTTGGGTGTCCTGACATCAGTAAGCTACTGAACGTCCGTTTCTTCCATTTAAAGAAGACAAAACATTATGATAGTGCTCCTATTACCACCCATTTGGTAACTCTGTTTTCTGCACTTAATCTCACTTAATCCTCACGTTAGCCTTCTGAGGCAGTTTTTATTGTTCCCATTTTACAGATGAAGAAACTGAGGCTTAGTGAGGTTCAGGAACACAATCAAGGTCATATAGCTACAAAGGAGAGGGCCCTGGCCCTTGAATGAAACCTGTCTGACTCCATAGTACCGTGTTCTATACCTCTCTTGGGAATACGATTAATACCACCTCTTCAGATAAACTCCCAATAGTGCGAAACCTGGATAGTAGGGTAGTTCTATTTTTAACATTTTGAGGAAACTCCATACTGTTTTCCACAGTGGTTACATCAGTTTGCATTCCCACTAACAGTGCATGAGTATTCCTTTTTCTCCACATCATCACCATCAACTGTTGTTTCTTGTGTTGTTGATTTTAGCCATTCTGACAGGTGTGAGGTGATAGCTCATTGTGGTTTTGATTTGAATTTCCCAGACAGTAAGTGATGATGAACATCTTTTCATGTGTCTTTTGGCCATCTGTGTGTCTTCTTTGGAGAAATATCTATTCATGTCTTTTGCCCATTTTTTAATTGGATTATTTACTAAATTGTACACCTGAAACTAATATAACACTGTATATTATCTAACTGGAATTAAAATTAAAACTTCTTTAGGAAAGTAAAACCACCTCACAGTTATACCTTACAAAGCACTGTGATCTTTAATATCCCACCAGAAAAATTCCATGAGGTAAATAGGACAAATATTAACAACATTTGCTCCCTATCCCTCTATACCTCTTTCGCCCCCATTTGAAAAAAATAAGGAAACTAAAGTTCAGAAAACGCAAAGGATTTTTCTAAGATTGGACAGATAGTAAACAGAGTTGGGATTGAATGGGCTTTCATCTGTGATTGCTCCACCATGCTTGTCACCAGGAGATAGAGATCCAGCTTTGCCTCTAACTAGCACTTTAACCCTAAAATGGTCATCTAAACCCTGCAATTTTGCATATGCAAAATAGATGGGAATAACAATGATAATAATCAATACCTACAATAATCATCTCACAGTGTTTGAATGAAATATATATATGTGTTTATGGAACAAGCACATAATATGCAAACCAAGATAATTTTATTATTAAGACTATCCTGGAGGGGCATCTGAGTGGCTCAGTTGGATAAGTGTCCAACTTTGGCTCAGGTCATGATCTCATGGTTCTTGAGTTCAAGCCCTGCATCAGGCTCTGTGCTGACAACTCGGAGACTGGAGCCTGTTTCAGATTCTTTGTCTCCCTCGCCCTCTCTGCCCCTCCCCGTTCATACTCTGTCTCTCTCTCTCTCTCTCAAAAATAAATAAACATTAAAAAAAAAGACTATCCTGGGTTCGGAACTAGATTGTCCAGCTTATGGCAAAATTACAAGACAGGGAAAGTTAGTGTTTAGAAGTATCCATCTCCCCACCTCCCAATTCGTTAGTAGCACACACTCTCCAGCAGCCTCTGGTCTGCCTCTCAGAAAAGAATTTTGCCTGAAAAGACATTTGAAGTTACATAAGTGTGCCGGAGTCCTTCTCCAGCTGAACCCAGGATTTTCCGAAGGACGAACAGCTGGCGAAATGAGTGAGAGAGTCACAAGAGATGTAGTCTGATCACCAAGCAGGTAGCCCTGGCAATTCTGGCATCTCCACCCTGTTGGTCTCAGTGTCTTTATTTTTAAAGGTAGTAAGTGACATTACATCAATGAGTGACATTCCGTAGCTTGATCTCTTTAAAAATAATGCGTTTTTACCAGCAAGGTGGCAACTTCCTCAATCCTGTATGTTGGTTTCAGGTTAATTAACATATAAATTTAGGACTGAGGGAGAAAACAGGGTGTTGCCTTGAGGCCTATACTTCCAACTAGACTGGGGGAGGTGCTACCCATCTGGCAAGGTGGAACTCTCAATGCTTGTCCTTTTGCTTATGAATAAGTACATTTACATAGTCTCCTTCAGATGTTATCCATCAATGCAACACATTCCAAGTTCCCTTTTTTACTTGAATGTCATAAAACAAAAGAGCATTACCTCCCTTAAGGTCAACAAGGGCTGCTCAAGAAATCCAGGCCTGAAAGGTTATTTGAAGGAGGTGGTATTGGGGCACCCTTTTTTGGCTAGCAGGAGCTTTGCTTCAACTGCCTTTTCCACACAGGGAGGTGTCTCAACCTGGGAGCCCAAGATGGCTCCCAACAGTGGTATTGGGGCGCTATTTTGGCTGGCAGGAGCTTTGCTTCTACTGCCTTTCTACACAGGGAGGTGTCTCAACCTGTGAGCCCAAAATGGCTCCCAATATAAGTGGCAAGAGATCTTCTATATTAACCTACATTTTTTGATGAGGCCACGTATTTCCATTGTCCCATGAGGTGGTATTTACCTACTTGGGAAGCCATCCACAGCTGTTCCCCTCTGTATGGGACTTGGAAGCAGTTTTTTTGTACTTTAGAGAGAAACCTTGAAAGCTAGATGAGTTGTCCTTACTATTCCAGTACCCATTTGATACAGTTGATAACAAAGATCAAAGAAGTAGTTTAAAGGGGAAGAAATAGAATCTTTGCACTGATCCAGGACATGGGAACAAGAAAGTACTGCTTTCTTTCTGCAATTTGTGAAACAAAAAGGTAGACTGTTTCTATTAAGAAATTGTCCCAAAGTTGTGTGTGTATGTGTGTGTGTATGTGTGTGTGTGTGTTGTGATGTGGAAGATAATTAGCAGCATTTGAGACAGCAGGTGATCATTTCATTGCTAGATTTATTCATTCAATATTTTTTGGGCATTAACACTGCTCTAGGTAATGGAAATGGAATGCTGAATAAGACAGATAGCCTGTCCATACTCTCATGGAATTTGCATTCCAGATGGACAGCCAACATTGATGAAACAATTACAAGTTCATTGGGTGTTACAAAGGAGAAAAGCAGACTTCCATTATGACTTTATTTGTGAGCACATTGCAATGTCTTGAAGTTCTTATTTACAAAGATCAAGTAGAAGCTACTGCCACATGCTAGAGAATTCCAAATGATTGCCGACAATGAAAAACTTGAACTTCTTAAATAGTAACTATTCTAAAAAACAAAAAAGAACTAAAACTAGAATGGCTAATCTTGGTTTCTGTAAGGCTAACATAAAGGAAACAGGAGATATACAACATTATCTTGACCTCACTGACCACTAGATAGCCCAGGAAACAGTGCATGCAATATGGTAGAAGGATCAAAGAATATATTTTATAAGGATAATGAATTCTGCTGACTTTTCCCCTTCTGGGTTATAATAATTTCGGCCTTTTTTGTAATCATACCCTGTTGGAAAGCCACATGGCTTGGACTGATTTTTGCCTACTACAGATTTTGGTTTCCAAAAGTACATCTCCATGACTTAGGAAATGAGCAGTCCCAGGTTGGCTGGCTCCATTAGGAACACTTAAAATTTGATTGCACAATTGTATGACCAACTGGGGTCTTAGCATCAACTAAAATTTTCCCATTGGCATCTAACTTTGAAGATATCATATTGCTTGGGGAAGAAAGCGGAAGTAGTTACAACTTTCATGGGACTTACGGAGTTTTAGTATTGGAAGAGGAACTTGGAGACCATCTACTTTGACCTTCTACCCAATGTAAGACTCTCCTGAGCTTGATGCATGATATTCATTCTTTGAATATGTATGAGAAAGGGAACCTACTATCTAATTTTTGAGAAATTATTATTCTTTCCTATACTAGAAAAAACCTACCACCATGGTCTTACATGTATCCACTAGAACCCCATAAAACAAATCAGAATGAATCCCACTTTTATTTAATGATTTTCCTCCCTCCCAAAGTCTTTTCTAGGCTAAACACACCCTGTTTTTCTCTCCATACCAAATGCAACATGATCCTCCAAACTGCTACCATTTTTGGATCACAGAATTGAGGAGATGGGAGAGGAGCAAAATGCCTGTGTCTCTTAGATAACATACATGCTATTTCTCAGTTTTGTAATATCAGAAGGTTTGATCAGAATACAACCTTTGCCCCTGTTCATGCTGATAGTTAAACTTGACAGAGCTATTTTAATTGTAAAGGTAAAGGCAGAATTTCTACATTAATGTTGCCGGATGTGGTGACTTGCCACTTCATTCTCTTTGGTTCTAGAAAATGCCCAATAAAATAATATTGACTCTAAAATTACATTCTCAGTTTGAAGATGCTGCCACACCGTTGAGTCACAAGAATATATTATTTTTAAATTTCTATTTTGCTACAAATTTTAGTAACTTTGGCAAAGGAAATATAAAAACAGGCAGTCCCCAACTTATAGGGTTGTTTTCCAAAAGTTGGTTGTTTGGAATGTATTTTACATGCATGTTAAATTTTCTGGCTAGCCTACCAGAGACTTTTTAACCCTTGAGATGCCTGTGAATACTATACCAGAAATCACCTGCAAACCAGATGCAGTCTCCAGTTTTTGGCTTAACATGTACCTTAAGCACTGTACAACCAAGAATACTTTAGTAGCCAACACTATGTTTAACAATGTTTTTCTAGATTAATACGTCCAAGTGACTACCGAGAATACCGGAAATGCTTTCATGCTTCCCCTCTCCTAACCAATTGAGTTGAGGATTCCCTGCTCCAGCCAGCCAAACACATAACCTTGGGGCTTTTGCAACCTGGGTCTGGAGGTGGCTGGAAAGATGAGATGCAGTGATAGATGCAACAGACCTTCTGGAAAAAAATAATACCTTCTCAATCTTAATTAGTTCTACTTGGACTCCCATTCTTTTCATCCATGTCATCCTGATTCAGTGACTTTTTTTTAAAGTTTATTTATTTATTTTGAGAGAGAGAGAGAGAGAGAGAGCAAGAGAGGAGTAGAGAGAGAGAAAAAGAGAATCCCAAGAAGACTCCATACTCTCAGTACAGAGCCCAACAAGGGGTTCCATCCATGAACCATGGGAACATGACCGGAGTCAGAATCAAGAGTCTGATGCTTAAACGACTGAGCCACCCAGGAACCCCATGATTCAGTGTCTTATTCATTCTCAGTCCCCCTCTCTCTCTCTCACTCTCTTTCTCCCTGACTTCCTAGGGATCACAATGAAAGTTTTGTTTGTTTCATTTGTTTCACAATGAAAGATCAAGTGAAAGTTTTGTTTCACTTGCCCCTGAAGTACTCTCTAAGATTTTAGCTTTTTTCTAAGGATTTTTCCCCCAGTGGTAGCAAAATGAATAAGTGAATGAATGAATGAATTATTGCTAGTCATAAAGGGAAAACCAGTACTATAAAAAAATCTCTCTTGTGGTATTCTCTGTCCATCAACCTCTCTCCCCCTTCTCTGTCTCACCTATACCTGGAAGGGAGAGGTAGAATCACCTTGACCCCAATGGTGGGTTGGGTAAAATGCAGGAAAAGCAAGGATGGGCCATTCTAGACCTTAAAAGGAAAATGGTGACATTCATCTGGCATCTGATTGTTGCTAAGAAAGGAGAACAGAGATCTTTTGGGAGGTGGGAATGAGAAGCTGGGACCTAACCTTGCTGTTCTTCCTTTTGCCTCACTTCTCTTTTCATAAAGGAGCAGGTGTTCCTAACCCTTTCCAAGATCCCACTACCAGCTTCTACTCTGCCTCCCCCTGGGAGACATGCTTGACTGCTGTAGGAGCACAGGTCCTTATCTGCAAGTCCAAAATTCAAACAGCTCTGAATCTTGACAGTTTTCTGTTAACCCCTGGCAGCAGACTTGGCCCAAACTGATGTGAGGTTAGTCTTTATTTATTGATACATTTACTACAAAGTCACATCGGTTACCAATGTGACTGTTTAAGGTACAGTCCCAGATCCTACCTGGCTGTAAGAAAACGTATGTCTATTAAATGCTAAAAATTTCTGAGTTCTAAAATACATCTGGCCCCCAAATTTCTGGGTAAGGGATTCTGGCCCTTTATGCCCTATTTTCCTGCACCTTCCTCTTTCCAGCAAAGTGTAGAAGTTATGAGCACAAACTCTGGTGTCCCAGGGTGGTTTCAAATTCTGTGTCTGATAGTTGTGTGTGAACTTGCTCAATTTGCTTAACCTCTCTGCCTGTTTTCTCATTTAAATGGGGATAATAGTAGTACCTACCACAGTGTTGTTGTGAAGACTGAAATGAGCTGATCTATATTAGAATAATTCCTGGCACATGGTAGGTACCTTATATTCACTATTACTGTCATTCTACCTACAAATATACCTTTCACCACCACTTACAAAATTTATCTAATTTCTGCACATTAAAGTCCTATCCTACCCTGCCTCCCCATAGTTAACCCTCTATTGGCTTCCTTCCATTCTCTGTCGTAAAGTGAAACCATACTTTCTCTTTAGAGATCATACTTTCTAGTTCCCATTTATTCTTCGAACTGCTAAAACTGGTTAGTTTTCCCGTTACTGAACTCTATGATAACTACCCTCCTAGAGACCCCTAATGACTCAACCACCTATGTAAAAGGTTGTGGTTCAGTTGTTATTCTGCTGGATATTTCTGTAACATATGATATTTCTATAGTGAATAGACTCTTCTCCTATGTTGCCTCTATTCTATCTCTCCTGAGACCTGCTCATTAAAGGTTCACCTTCCCAAGGATTCTATTCTTGGGAATTATCCTTTTTGAACACTACCAGCCAGGCTCTTTAGAAAACCTCATCCAGTGTTTGTCTTTCTGTGTCTGGTTTATTTTAGTTAGCATAATGTCTCAAGATTCTGTATGACTCCACTTACATGAGGTAACTAAAACTATCAAGTTCCTAGAATCAAAGAGTGGGATAGTGGTTGCTAAGGGCTACAGGGGAGAGAAATGAGGAATTCTAATCAATGGCAGAAAGTTTCAGTTAAGCAAGGTGAATTAAGTTCTAGACATGTGCAGTACACTGTTTACCAATGGGCAACAATGCTTTGTTGTACACTTAATGTATCGTACACTTAAAATTTAAGAGTGTAGATCTCTAATGTTCTTACTACAACAGCCTAAAAGTTAAAAAATAACACCTAATACTTAAAAAAAAATTGAAATGGCATTTGGGTAATGGACAACTAGATATGGTAAGTTTTTCTTAGAATTTTCTACAAGGAAAAGCAGTTATTGGGAAAAAGTGCCTAATATTCATATTTAAAGTGGAAAATAATAGCAAATTGTGGTTTTTGTACAAGATACTTATTTTTCTCCTGAACAGTATTAGAACAAATTATCATGCAGTTCAGTAACATAATCAGCACATAATGGAGTTAATCTTTTAAAAAGGTCAATGCTGGTACAATCATAATAAAGGAAAATAGACCATTAGGTTTTTATCTTACCATTTTCTCAAATTGCCTCAAAATTTCACATTGTCCTTTTAATGTTCTTCAGTGAATTATATACATTTTATTAAAATTTAAGTCTCATAAAAATGTACCTATATTGACTGATTTAGTTAGGTTCTATTTACTGTTAATCATATCATCAGTGAATCATATTTAAAAGACATTTAAATGTTATTTTTTATTTCTTGGCTGAACTAACTTTCCTAACAGTTACGAGGAAGTGTTTGAATTGCTGAAATGTAAATGAAGTTGAATTTTGTGATATAAATTCTTTTTGGTGGAGAAACCAATTAGAAAAACAAAAAAGAAAGAAAATCTCATCCAATTTAACATGTCAGCTATCATCCGGATAATAATGACTGCAGACTTGGTCATTAACCCTGCACTCTTCCTTATGCTTCAGACTGTTTCCTATTGCTTCATAGACATGTCCACTTGGAATCTCAAACTCAACTCATCTCATCTGAACTCATTATATACTGACATCCTGCCCCAGTCTCTACTCTCAACCCCCAAAGAATCCCATAACATTTGACTTCCTCATTCTTAATCTCAGTTTTAAGGACATTGCACTTCACCAACTTGCTTTAGCTAGTTCTGAAACTCTGAGTCATCACCTTGCTTTACCTTTCATACTCAGTAAGTCACTAAATCCCATCAATTTTTTTCACAGTCGTCACTAGAATCTACCTACTGGTTTAGTCAGGGCTTCCAACAACTACCTTGCAAACCAGTGGCTTCACATGTTGGACCATGACCCATGGTAAAAAATATACTTTACATTGTACCCTAGGATACAGACATATTTATGTATGTATGTGTTCTATTTTATTTCATTTTTCAAAAAGGATAGTCACAATACGATGAATTGATTCCACGATCTACCAATGGCTTACAATCTACAGTGTGTGTGTGTGTGTATGTATGTATATATAAAGTTTATTTATTTATTTTGAGAGAGACAGTGATGGTGCAAGTGGGAAAGAGGCGGAGAGAGGGAGAGAGAGAGAATCCCAAGCAGGCTCTATGCTGCCAGCTCAGAGCCCAGTGCAGGGCTTGAACCCCCAAACCATGAGATCATGATCTGAGTTGAAACTAAGAGTCAGACACTTAACAAATTGAGTCACTCAGGAACCCCTACAACCTGCAGTTTGAAAAGCACTAACCTAGAATAATGGCACTTTACCCCCACACCCCCATGTCTATAACAGAGGCTCTATACATAACACTTCCTGTGTGTGTATTAGAATCTCCAAGGGCAGAGGTTGTAATCTGAAGAAGAAAATGGCCCCCTACAGGTCATTCTGATACCTCCCATATGTTCTGTTTAGCTATGGAAGCAATAATGAATATTTATTAAACATCTACTTATTAGGCTGTGTACGGAAAGCATACAGCAGTGGCCCAATAAGCATGCTTTATTTATTTGCCTTTTGTATTTATGTTTACTCAGAGTCCTCACAGGTCTGAATGCTACCAGCATTTTTATACCTCCTTGACTTTGTATCTCCTCTTCTCCTTGCTTAGAATGTCCTACATACTCCCTTTCAGCAGGTGAATGTCTACCTTGAGTAACATATGTAAAAATCTATTTCTTTATCAAAGTCAATTCAGTAATAGGAGTACCAAGCCCAGTCTATGTGCCTCTTTAGTTATTCTGTTTCCTGGTGAGAGTGGTCCCAGCAGTGGCTCCTGCTGTTTCTTCCAGCTTACCCCATACAGCTTAGGCGCGATGGCCTTATTTTGTTCTGATTTGTTCTGACTCAGAGGTACTGGAAGTCAGGCTCAAGGTTGGTTAATGAACAAGGAGAAAGATAAATCTAAGCAGTGTGGCCTGCAGGCTTTGCAACCACGTGGCTTTCTTTCTTTCATTCATTCTTTCTTTCTTTCTGTTAGTGTTTTTATTTATTTTTGAGAGAGTGAAAGTTGGGGAGGGGCAGAGAGAGGGGACCAGAGGATCTGAAGTGAGCTCTACGCTGACAGCAGTGAGCCCGGTGTGGGGCTTGAACTTATGAATCGTGAGATCATGACCTGAGCCAAAGTCAGGATGCTACACCCACTGAGCCACCTAGGTGTCCCACCATATGACTTTCCAATCAAAAGTTTCCATCATAGTAAACTGAAGAGTTTCCTACTCATCCCTCTCCAACACAAGAGAGGTACAGGGATGAGCCCCACTTTAAGGAAGGAAGAGCTGGGGCAGAAAGATTGAATAATTTGTGCAAGGCACATAACCAATAAATAGCCAAGCGCATAGTTTGAAAATAGCCCTACAGATGAAAATGTGTGACTTGCCTCTGCTTTTGTAGTAAAGGAAATAAAGACTAAGACTCCAGTTTATACTTGTCCACCCAATGGTCTGATTTCTCTAATGACATGGTCTCCAAACCATTTTTTTTAATGTTTTTTTTTTTTTTCTTAGAGAGAGAGACAGAGTGTGAGCAGGGGAGGGGCAGAGAGAGAGACACAGAATTCGAAGCAGGCCACAGGCTCTGGGCTATCAGCACAGATCCCGTTGCAGGGCTTGAACCCACAAATCGTGAGATCATGACCTGAGCTGAAGTCAGATGCTTAACTGACTGAGCCACCCAGGTGCCCCTCGAAACCTTTATATGTGCACGTTCCCAATGAGCACTCTAAAATATATGTGTGTGTATGTTTTACAGATATACTATTGTATTAATATACCATGTAAATTATAAAACACAGACAGAAACAGAAATTCTGTTGAATTTTTAAAATTACAAGTCACAGTTCTAATATTTTTTCTGTACCACAAAGTATTGTCTTAGACACTGTACTTTGGAGACCACCTGTGAAGTATCATATTTAATAGAAAAACATGTTTTCCTTCATGTGCAGAAATAATACAGATCCACAAGCAGGATTTGTTCACAGAGTTGCTTGTCAAGGTGCAGTGTTGGTCTGTGTATCACAGTCCCCAGGGCACCTTGAACATGAAAGGCAAGCATTTGCGGTTTGAGATGGTAAACATGGACTATAGCATGCCACAGACTATGACTTAGTGTGCCCTAGGAACTGCAGGGCTACAGACGCTTCCGAGTTTGGGGCCAGTTAGGAGTGGTAGCAGGAGGACCCGATTTATAGCTGATAAGAGTTTGAAGTAATTTGACCTCTGCCTAAAATAGCCATGGGACTTGGGTGAAACATTCAATAACAAGTCTTTTAATTATATTGCATTTGCATGTATTAAATTCACTGATGTCCATAATAACCCTGTGAAATAAGTAGGGCAAGACACTAACTGCCTTCATTTGACAAATGAGCAAAGGCTTAAAGAGGGTAAGTAATCCACCCGTATTGTATGAGGTACCACAACGGGCTTTCCCTGTGGCATTTTCGACTCATATACTGCCTCGCTCTCTCTCTCTCTCTCTCTCTCTTTTTCTCTCTCTCTCAAAAATAAATAAACATTAAAAAAACATTTTAAATATCTTTAAGTAGTTTTTAACATTTATTTTATTTCTGAAGGAGAGAGAGAGAGAGGAAGAGAGAGTAGGGAAGGGGCAGAGAGAGGGGACACAGAATCCAAGGCAGACTCCAGGCTCTGAGCTGTCAGCACAGAGCACGATGCAGGGGGCTCAAACTCATGAACTGCATGATCATGACCTGAGCCGAAGTCGGATGCCTAACCGACTGAACCACCCAGGTGCCCCAACCATTTTAAGGATCTTAATTTTGTTTTTAGGAAGTGAAGCCCAAAGAGAGAGCACTGGGGAAGGGCAGAGAGAGAAGGAGACAGATGATCCAAAGTGGGCTCTACGTGCTGACAGCAGATAGCCTTGATGCGGGGATGAACTCATGAACTGAGGTCATGACCTGAGCTGAAATTGGACGCTTACTTAAACGACTGAGCCATCCAGATGGCCCTAAAATGATTTTGTATTTAACAGAAAAACCGTGAAGATAGTACAGGTAGTTCCTAGACACCCCACCCTCAGTTTCCCCAACATTGTAGTTTGCTAGAGCAGCCATGACAAGTACCACAGACTGGGTGGCTTAAACAACACATTTATTTTCTCACAGTTCTGGAAGCTAGAGTCCTAGATCAACAGTCTAAGTTGGTTTCTTCTGTGGCCTTTTTTCTTGGCTTGCAGCTGCCCCCCTTCTCACTGTGTCCTCTCCTGGTTGTCCCTTGGTCTGTGTGTGGTCTTAATCTCCTTTTTTTTTTTTTTTTTTAGTTTATTTATTTATTCTGAGAGAGACAGAGACAGCACAGGTGGGGGAAGAACAAAGAGAGAGGGAGCCAAAGAATCCCAAGCAGGCTCTGCACTGCCAACACAGAGCCTGAGCAGGGCTTGAACTTGCAAAACCGTGAGATCATGATGTGAGCTGAAACCAAGAGTCAGACACTTAACCAACTGAGCCACTCAGATGCCCCATAATCTCCTCTTCTGATAAGGACACCAGTTATACTGGATTAAGGCCCACCCTAATGACTGTATTTTTTTTAACTAAGTTACCTCTTTAAAAGCTTTATCTTCTAATAGTCATATTCTGAAGTACTGAGCATTAGAACTTCAACATGAATTTGGGAGGCCCACAACTCAATCCACAATGTGCTATTATTATATTAATATGGTTCATTTGTCATAATCAATAAACTAATATTGAAACGTTATTAACTAAAGTCTACACTTTATCCCTATTTCCTTAGTTTTTACCTAATGACCTTTTACCCCATGACCATCCAGGATACCGGACTACATTTTGTTATTGTTATGGACTGAATTGTACTCACCCCACCACAAATTCTTATACCAAAACCCTATACCCTAATATGATGGTATTTGGGGGTGAGGCCCTTTTAAGGTAATTAGGGTAAGATGAGTTCCTAAAGGTGGGGCCCACATAGCAGGATTAGTGTTCTCTTCTAAGAAGAGATAGAGAGCTCAGAGTGTTCCATCTCTTTTTCCACCCTGTGAGGACTGCAGTGAGAAGACTGCCAACTGCAATCCAGAAGGAGAGTCCGCACCAGGAACCAAATCTGCCAGCACCCTGACAGTGGACTTCCCAGCCTCCAGAACTGGGAGAAATAATGCCTGCATAAGCCACTCCATTCATGATATTGTGTTATGGCAGCCTGAGCAGACAAGGACAATCATCATGTCTCTTTAGATTCCTCTGGACTCTAACATTCTCAAAGTTTTCTTGTTTTTGATGACTCTGACAGTTTTAAGAGTACTGGTCAGGTATTTTGAGGTATAGTGTCCCTCGACTGGGGCTCCTCTGATACTTTTCTCAGAATCAGACTAGGGTTTGGGGGTGTTTGGGAGGAAGACCACAGAGGTAAATGGCCTACTTATCAAATCATATCAAGGGGACATACTATCAATGTGACTTATCATTATTGATATTAACCTTGATCACCTGGCTAAGGTAAGACTTTTCAGGTTTCTCCATTGTAAAGTTACTATTTTCTCCCTTCAGTACCACGCTTTATAAGGGGAGTCACTATGTGTAGCCTGCGCTTAAGGAGTGAGGAGTTATGGAGCTTCACATTTTCATCTGTAAACCAGCAGGAGAGTTGATTTCTAAATCGACAATTTTTTCCTTGTAATCAGTGATTAAAAATAAAGTCTATAGTCACAGAACAGGGGGAGAGCATGATCACTTAGGTTCAAACTTGTCACTTCAGCTTCCTTAACTCTTTACCTGAGGGACTACAAAAAAACATTGCGAATGTAGGGCAATGTAATGGTCTACCTCCTTGCAAGCTGTCCCTAATAATATTGATCAGACTTGGACACATCACCTAGTCCTGGTGTTCAGACTCAACTCTGAAAGTTTCTGGACATCTGTTCTTCACACTGATGACAGAGAATCGGATACGACTCACTGTTTTTAGTAATTAGCATTCAGTAATCATGTTGATTGCTAAATAGTGAGATCTGACAAACACAAGAAGCCCTTAGTACCATTTTCTATAACCAAAGAGTAAAATTTGGTAGAAATTTTACCTTGAATACAAACTCTATGTAGTTTATGTTTCTTATTCCAGTGTATGATGCATGCATTGAAATTACATGCATATGTAAAATAAGGCAAAACAAATGAATGTTGAATGGAAATTGAAGTATTTAATCTGTATCATAGATGAATTATTCTTAAAATGTGAAGAACTTCTGTCTCACATCAACTTCTTATTTCCTGCATCAGCTTCTACATAGAAGAGATTCTTAGAAGCTCAAATTATCCTAGAATAATGGGCATTTTTCTCTTTAAATAATCAGAACATAAATTAGTTCTTTAAGAGGATTTCCTTTTTTAATGATTATAAAAGTACATCTATCCATGACTTACGGCAGTGTACTCATGCAGTATGAGATCGTATTTTCTTAAACAGTCCTCAGAGGAAACATAATTTGTTGCCTACGAATGAATTAAAATCAAGTTTAAGCCCCATTAAACATGATTACAGGGGCAAATACCCACATTTTTAAAAGAGAGCTCTATGATGTTAATTTAGAAAAGTGATTATAATTAATAACTTCAATGTTCTCAGATCTTTAAAACAATGTCAACATAATCATATTCCTTATAATTTATGGGAGAGGAAACAGTGATATTGTCTTAGATATGGGAAGATTTTTTTGAGTGATGAAGTTTCTGAGTTGCCGAATGTTTTTCAATAGCATCATTTGGCTTATAGGTCACATTTATTCATATACTACACTCTACATGTTAATTATAGATTTTTTATTATGGAATATCTCAAATGCATAAAGATACACAGTGTCCTGTAACAAATGCCCACCACCGAGGAATGTCATTAATAATTGTGTTTGAAGGGCGCCTGGGTGGCTCAGTCGGTTAAGCGTCCAACTTCAGCTCAGGTCATGATCCTGAAGTTTGTGAGTTCGAGCCCATGTTGGGCTCTGTGCTGACAGCTCGGAGCCTGAAGCCTGCTTCAGATTCTGCATCTCTGTCTCTGACCCTCCCCCACTCACACTCGGTCTCTCTCTCTTTCTCAAGAAAAAATAAACATTAAAAAATTTTTTAAAAAATTGTGCTTGAAAAATTAAAATGCTACAGTTGAGTTCCTCTTGGTTCCATTTGCATGATCTTCCTGCATTCTCTAGGTCTCACTTTGCCACAGTTGATGTATAGCATCTTTGTTTTGTAGTTTCATCATATATGTCATATCTGTAGATACCATAGACCTGTTTAATAATTTAAGATTTTACCTAATGGTATCGTACTTTGTGCATCATTCTGCAGATGATTTTCTTGACTCTACACATGAGTTCAAGAGAAATTAATGTTGATACATGTAATCTAGTTTATGATAATGGCTGAATGGTATTCTATCATGTAGCTACATAGAATTTATCCATTTCCCCATCGATGAGCTTAAAAGTTGCTCCTGACTCTGGTGAAGAATGCTTCAGTGAAGATCCTTGTACATTCTTCTATATGTCACCTTGTACCTATTTCTTTGGGCTCTATATCAAAAAATGAGGATTTGTTGGGTTATAAGATATAGTTAACTTCAATTTTAGAATTCCTTTTTAGCATAATTCCTTTTTAGAATAATTAAGGCAGAATTCACTCTTAAGAGTAGTGTATAAAAATTCCTATTTCTATATATCCTAACCATATCTTCAGATAGTAAATATTTACCAATCTGATAAATATTATTCTTACTTTCATTTTCCTGATGACTACTGAAGTTGAGCATTTTCCATATTGATTCATCATTTTTACTTCTGCAAATTATTTAGTTCTTTATATATCCTGGGTAATTATGCTTTGGTATATAATTAGTAAATGTCCTTTCGTGTCCATAAGTTGCCTTTTAATTTAACTTTAAATATATGTATTGATGAGGAAGTTATATTCTGGTCATTTAACTTTAATTCTGGAATCTTTTATTATAGAGATAATTTAAATTATGGTATAGCTGAATACATCTCTAATTTCCTTCCTATCCAGTCTAACAATTTTCTCCATTGAGGTCTTTTTTACTATCTAGTAGTTTTGTTTTCACTTTTTTATGAGACTTTTTAAAAATTACATTTTAAGTGATTTTTGTGGATATATAAGAATCTAGTTATGACTGTTTACTAATCTTGTTTGCACCAATTTTACTGAACCTTGATTTTCCCCACAGAAAGATATACAAATGCATTAATTTTGTTTCTTCTTTTCCAATATTAATTACTAAATTTTTCTTGATTAGAAATTCCACTACAGTATCCAATAGTAGCACCTTTTCTTCCTGACCTTAAAGACAATACTACTAAAGTTTCCTTATTAAGTATGAAATTTGCTATGTCTTTTGGTAGACTCCTGTTATAGGTGTATCAGTCCGGATTTGGGGTTAGAAGTCACAGAAACTCACCTTGACTAACTGAAGTTGGACAAATCCATTTCCAAGGATGCTGCCAAGGACAGCATTACAGCCATTTGTTGCTTCTTGGCACTGAGTGCTGATTCCATCATGGTCACTGCCGTGACTACCAGAACAAAACTTCCCAATTGTTCTTATATCCTGTGGTCACTCTCTCAAGATTCAAAGGCCCAGATAAGAGCATCCAATTAGCTGAAGGTAAGAACCGAGCATGACTGGGTTTGACTTTTTCTTCTTGTACTACTCAGGTCTAGTTTTAGTGTTAATATTGTATGAGCTTCATAAAATGAGTCAGAACACCTTCCTTCTTTCTCGTTCTCTCTTGTTCTCTTTTCTTCTCTTCCTCCCTCATTCCTTTTCTCCCTCCCTTCCTTTCCTTTTCCCTTTTTTATCTGCAATGATTTGTACAAGTAGGAGAATATCAGTTTCTTGAAGGTTTCATAAATTGTAAATTTATTCAGGCTGGTGATTGTTTGGGGATGAGGATAGATGGACAGATAAAATGTAATCATTATTTGTCTATTCAATTTTTTCTATTTTTGGTCATTTTTTTCGAGAGACTTATCAATTTAATTTTTAAGTTTTATAAATATAAAGCTACTATTTTAAGTTATTTTTATAGATTTGAATAGTATTGTATTTATACTTGTAGCCTCTTTTACATTCCTAATACAGTTGTGTATTGTTCTTTCTCCTTTTTCTTGCTTAATCTTGCTAGATGTTTGTCTGTTTCATTAGATTTTTTTCAAAGAGTCAGCTTTTACATTATCAAGTTTTTCATTTATCAAGTTCATTACATTTATCAAGTTTTAAAAATTGTGGTATAATATTTATGGTCGAAAAGGAATAGTAATTAGAATTTTTAGTCATAAGTAGTAACTTCTAGGAAGAAGTGAATTTTTTTGTTTCGATGACACTGAAAAGTTCTCTGGAAAATATGAATTAAGATTTTTTTTTTCCTATATAGTTCTTGTGAGGAAATCTTAACAGATGTACATGTTTGTAGAGACATTTAGATAATTTTAAATGAATATACGCTTACATAGGATTTATTAAACAATCACCATTATGAGAAACATTGTTGCTACAAAGATAAACACACGCACCCACTCCTCTAAGAGTTTTCAAACTAATGAAAATTTATAGCCATTCTTTATTGTCCACCATACTGTTATGAGTTAAGGCCTTTATTAACCAAGTTCTCATGACCCTGGGCACTGGTGTTTTGGGAGAGTAAGTGACCGGCCTGGGCCTCACAACTTACTCTTCATACCAGACCACACATATGGCCCAAGGAGTGATATTTACTCTGCCCTTTAGAGTCCGAGAAAACATTGTTTAGTGGTCTGGCATCATCTGTATTTATTTGGCTTGATTTGGGACAGAGTATAATCCTAGTTCTTGATGAAAGGATGTTCATGTATTAACCTTATGGGTCATGATACTTGTGGGATTATTTCCACTCATAGAGCGAACTGTGGAAAAAATATGTACTAATCCTTAATTTAAGATTAAAATGGATATGCCCATGAGAAATGGGTCTATAAAATTCATCTGAATTTGAGAAATGCAATAAACATTCTAAAATATCTAGTTGGCTCAGTTACTTCAGTCCAAAAGCCAATTGGAGATCTGTTCTATATCAAGGTTTTTCAGCTCCTTTCTGAGAAAGAGCTGTTTTTCATTTGCTTGCAGCCTTGAAGAAGAGTCAAACAATGTCAGGGATGGTCCTCTTCAGAACCCTTAGAAGGTCTGCCTCAATGCAAGTGCTTGTCTTCCCAGGAGGAAACCAGATGAGCTAAATTTAAGGGCCAGATCAGAGAAAGTGGCTGAGTATCGGCAGATAATCCATGTCTTTAGAAGTCCCCTGGCTGATTCACAAGATATCAACTAATAAATATCTTTCTGTTGTGTGTTGGGGTCCAGGAAGTGTGGAGTGAGATAATGTATATAAAAAGCCAGGTAGAATGCCTGAAAAATAGTCTTCAATAGATTCTTTCTCTACTTTCCTCCTTCTCCTCTTCATCTCATCCTTAGCACACCCCTGGACTTGCCTACGCAAGCTCTAAAGGTTGTCTGGTTGAACAATGGCACTATACAGTTAATGTTACAAGACTCTTTAACATGCTCTGATTGCCACGATTTCATTGGATGGAAGCATTTTGGCTGGCAACCAAAATAAGGCTAACGGACTTTGTCACAGAATTCCCACACCAAGTAGGACACATAAAATGACTTGGAGACCTGGTCATAGTTCCTGCAGCTATTAGTCATGGTGTGTTAGTGGAACACAATCTCAAAAAGTTATTTCCTAAATGCTTTCCAAAGACCTACTTCTTCACACAGATAGTTTTGGCCAACTGTAATGACAGGGAGAAACTAGAGTGTCAGGAAGAACAGAATTTATGCTTTAAGTTTAACTTTATTTTGGATCAAATGTTCCTTAAAAATAAACCTTCACCTTATCCTAATTTTCATTTCAATTTCCTAGACTGGTGATCTGAGTATTGGAGATAGAGTTCTTAAACTCTGTTTATGTGGTATGAATACAGAAATGGTCTGGTTCTGAGTGTTAGGATCATGATCAGTGTTTTGATATAAACTCAAAACCTCTCTAAGTCACGTGTTATTTTTTGAAGCATAGAAATTGGACTTTGCAAACAACATAAATCCTTTGTTTGAGAAACTTTAAATGAGCATTGAGTTTTCTTGCCATAAAGTTCTGCACTGCCTCTAAAAAGTTTCTTTAAAAAATAGCTCTAAAAACCTGAGGCTGGAAAAGAAGTTGGATAGTTGAATGGGAAAATGATAGAGAAATCTGTTTTGTGGTGAAGGAGAACAAAAAGAGGGGGAAAGTAATTGTTTTCAACTTAAAATTTTATATTAAATTTCTAGCGTACAGTTTTCAAGACTAGCAAAATCCTCAATTTGTTTTATTCCAACACAGTTATAGTGTTAGATAGATGCTAGATATCCAGTATATGAATGTCACCACCTTAAATTTTAATAGCAAAAGAGAGAGGAACATAAAGGAAATAAGGCTCAAGCATAGGCTCTGGAAGTTGCTGGAATGTCAAGGGCACTTGGGAGTTACAAAGGTAAACTAAGAAGTAAATTGAATTTGATCAATGCCTTGGTTTTTCTAACATTTCAAGTGTGAGCCAATTCTAATGTCCTGCTAATATTGTGGGATTCTATAGGTGGTAAGTTTGGTGGAGACACAGGCTAGGCATCAGGGTTATGGCTGGTTGGACCCCAGTAAATCTTTGACTAATCCAAGGGCAGCTTAAGGGCATCCGGAGTATATAAGGAGGGGAGGGAATCCACAAAGGGACACCTGTCCCACTTAATAGCTTAAGTTATAATCAGCCCTGCCTGACTACACCGCTATTTCTCAAGACAGCTTGGATCCACATTACATGTGAGCCTGTTAAAAATCTAAGTTTCCAGATGACACTTCAAATCGGTGCCGTCAGAACACTGGCAATGGGGCCTGAGACTATGAGTTTGAAACAAGTAGCCTAGGTAATTCGCATTCATGTTTGACCTCTGCACCAAAGAGTAAGTCGAGAGTAGGCAAGTGTTATGTTAGAAGGGAACTTAACAAACACTATACATAAAAATGGCTGTCCTCAGGCCTTCACATCCCTTCGGTCCAGAGGTCCATCCCCTCTGCAATTGCCTTCAGAGTGATTAAGAAAATTTCAAATGTAGATTTTGGGAGAAGCTCTGGTATAGAAGTAAAAGAAGGGAAGAATTGCAAAATGCCAAATAAGTAGATAAATGCCACTTATTGGAAAAGAATGGCCAGAGCCAGTTTCATGTCACTCCATTTCCCTTCTTGAAACCTATAGTCTGTGTATACCGAGCTGATTGCATTCCCCCAGAAGGACCATATTTTCCTTTGCCTCCATGCCTTTGTGTTTGTTGTTCCTCTGCCTGGAATGTCCTACTCAGAGGGTAGATTTTTGTCACTTACATCATAGTTCCCTGTCATTTCCTCTAGGAAGCCCTTGTACCCCAAAGTTCATAGTTTACAATTTTCTGTAATAGTAATTAATACACTCTACTGAATTACTTGTCCTTCCCATTAGCCCATATATTCTTTTCTTTTCTTTTTTCTTTTTTTAATTTTTTAAATAATTTATTGTCAAATTGGTTTCCATATAACACCCAGTGCTCATCTCAACAAGTGCCCTCTTCTGTGCCTGTCACCCTCTCTCCCCCCTCCCACACTCCCTTCTCCCCTCAGTTTGTTCTTAGTCTTTGAGAGTCTCTTATGTTTTGTCTCCCTCCCTCTCTGTGTCTTTTTTTCCTTTCCCCTCTTCCCCTCCCCCATGGTTTTCTGCTAAGTCTCTCAAAATCCAACCATGCATGGAAACATATGATATCTGTCTTTCTCTGACTGACTTATTTCACTTAGCATAATACCCTTCAGTTCCATCCATGTTGCTACACATAGCCAGATTTCATTCTTTCTCATTGCTGTGTAGTATTCCATTGTATATATATACCACATCTTCTTTATCCATTCATCCGTTAATGGACACTTAGTCTCTTTCTATAATTTGGCTATTGTTGAAAGTGCTACTACGAACATTGGGGTACACGTGCCCCTATGCATCAGCACTCCTATGTGTCTCGGGTAGATTCCTAGCAGTGCTATTGCTGTAGCCCATATATTCTTCAGGGAACCTCTTAAACTTAAGTACAACTCAGTTCATGAATTTATTTAACAATACGCAGCTTAATTCATGAAAGTTTCTCAGGAAACGTCCTTTAAATTAGTAAATGACAAATGTCTTGATGTTCCAAAACATATTCCTTAACCAGGCTGAATGTTTTCCTTGCCTAAGATTCCATTTGGGGTAACTGAGAATTTTGGCTTAATTAATGAAACCAGTCAGTTATTAATTGGCTTAATTAATATAAACCAGTAGTGTGAATTAATTCCACTTTTGATTTTTCAGAGATGGGAGAGGAACTACAAACGAGGAAGAGGGGATACCGTAATTTTGACAAAGAATGTTTAGGACTAAATTGGTTTTGGGAACCACCATGCAATGAATAAGTGAGGCCCATGTGATGAGAATGAGGGGGCTGGAAGGAAGGTCACAGAGAGGTGAGAAAGGATGTATGTTTGGGGTGGTGGGGAGCAAGCTGCTTATTTCATAATTTTACCTAGAAACAACCCTGCACTCAGAATGGAGAGATAAAATTCTCCTGTGATGGCCACGGCCTCCTCATAGTTCAACACAAAACTCAAGCTGGTCCTAGCTCCACTCTATTGAATAGGTGAAATAGGCTTAGGGATCCTGGCCTCAGAATTTGACCACCCTATGGAAAAATGCATTCAAACTCCCAGGAAACAGATTTACAAACAAACTTTTGAAATCTAACCAACTCAGAAACTGAACAAGGCCTAGATTACCTTTCTCTTATAAATCAACTTAGTAATAAAAGCATGTTTTGTATTTGTGAAGACAAAGGTCAGGACTCTAGAGGCACAACAAGAGATATTTTATGGTGTGGAAACTAGAAGCAATCTGAGGGGCAGGATAAATTAAAAGAAAAGTACATTTCTTAAATAAATAGTAACAAAATGATCAAACTTTCTCAATCTGAAAGCAGGCTCATGATTTTATAAGTGTTCATAACGTAACATATATGTTGTCTCTCAGTCCAGAGAGCCGGTAGTAAGATCGATATATAAAGAGGGTGACTCAAGCTGTGCCAAAATACAAGCAAGACTGACCAGGCCAAAAAAAAAAAGAAAAGAAAAGAAAAAAAATGGAAGATGGTTTAGTCTAAGTCAATCTTAATTCTAAAACTCAAGAACAAATGTTTATTAAGCCTGTGTGTATATGTGTGTGTTACACTTAGGCACAAAAGAGGTGTTTAATACATATTACTGAATGAATGAGTGAATGAATGAGCATTCCTTGTGTGTCAGGTATTGTACTGATGTTGATGAATCATCCTAAGCTCAAATGGTATTTGTTCTCATGGACATTATAGTCTAGTGGAATGATAATTAGAAGTATCATGTGTAGAAAAGGAAGTACCAGTTTCTTTTTTTTTTATTTTTTTTAACATATATTTATGAGAGACAGAGACAGAGCATGAGCTGGGAAGGGGCAGAGAGAGATGGAGATACAGAGTCTGAAGCAGGCTTCATGCTCTGAGCCATCAGCACAGAGCTCAACGCAGAGCTAAAACTCACAAACCGTTGAGATCTGACCTGAGCCGAAGTTGGCCGCCCAACCAACTGAGCCACCCAGGCACCCCAGGAAGTACGAGTTTCGAGTGGAGCACCTAGAAGAGGGTTTAATTTAAGCCAGAGGGTTAAACAAAAGATGTCTATGGAAGTGTGGAAGGGAGAGAAGGCAGGGGACAGGGTAGCAATGGAGAGCTGTTTAGGTAGTACACTGCATAACACAACGGGGTGCCATTTGCATATGAGTTGGTCAAGGAGGGAAGCCTAGGATGGAACAATAGATGCAATGGCCTGGAATGTAGAAATGTAGTAAGCGTAATCAAGGAACTATAGAAAGGCAAAAGAAAAATCAAGTATGAAGAAGTAGATAGTGCCCTGTTCAAGGAAGGTTAAGGATTTGGGACTTTATTCTAAAGAAAAGGGAAACCACTTAGAGGTTTGAGATTTGTTTTGGAAAGAAATCCAACATCCCTGTTTGAAGAGTGAAAAGCATTTTTGAGAGTGGCAACAGTGAATGCTGAGCAGAGGGCTCTATAGAGGTTAGGCCATAATGATGGGAAAGACAGCATATGGGTTACGGTCAAAAGATGGGGCAGTTGAGTGGGTTTGGGCATGAAGAAAAAGAGTCAAATATGTGTAGTGGGTATGAAATTAAAAGGTGTGCAAAAAAAAAAAAAATGAAGCAGCAGAAAAAGAAATCAAGGAATCTTGATACATTACCTAGTGCTCATCACAAGTGTATTCCTTAATCCCTATCACTGATTTTACCCATCCCTCCACCCACCTCTCCTCTGAGAGCCATCAGTTTATTCTCTATAGTGATGTATGGAATTGTTGAAATACTATATTGTATACCTGAAACTAATGTAATATTCTATGTTAACTGCACTGGAATTAAAATTTAAAAAGAAAAAAGAAAATTACGGTTTTCAGCAGAAAAAAAAAACTTTTAATTGAATTCTGAGACTTTACTGCTCCTTTCTGGCTTCCATGAGTTGATAACCAGAGAAGGAAAAGAGGGATCCAATACCTACCCAGAGCAAAACACTCTGGGGGGCTCTTCAAATCTCCAGTCCATACCACTAGATACCTGTTGTCAGAACAATGGCAAGTGGACCACAGAGGTGCTTTACTGAAACTGGGAGCCCCAATACTTAGGATGGATCCTCCTAGATACTCCAAGCAGCCATTTGTTCCCAGGTCTTGGCCCTTACCCAAGATACTAACAGATAGGAGGTGAAAATTCTACTCTAGGAACCAAAACCTTTTAACCTTTCTCTTGCATGAAGGATTCCTCTTCTCCCTGCCAGCACCTGAAGGGACCTGCTCTATACTTTTCTCCTCGGGGACACTGGATCCCTATAAGTAGATTTTTAGGGTTTCATAGCTGGAGTCCTTGAACTTGGATGGGAAAAATTGCATCTTCATGTTCACAGATGTCTAAGTCAACACTTTCTTCAGTTATGAATGTAGACAGCAAATGACAGCAAGTCACTTCTTGATGACAAAGTTGTAAATACTCCTACATTTTGGCAAGTTTTTGGCTTGAACAACTCACAGGGATATTTATTGAGATAAGGAAAACTAGACAAAAGGCAAGTTTGGAACTGGGGTGGGTGGACAGAGATGATATAATGATTTTAGAAAATACTGAGATATAATTAAGCTCAGTTCACCTGTGAACTCAATAAGTTATATCAAAACACAGAAAACTGATGCCATCTATAGTCTAAAACTTTAAGCCAAAGCTAGAATTCTGCTAAAAATATGCAGCATTAACCATGAAAGTCTTAATATTCATGGCAATGTTTATTTTTTAAAAGTCATTTATGAAGTAAAAGTAAATCTGTTCTGGAGTGCCTGGTTGGCTCAATAGGTTAAGCATCCAATTCTTGATCTCAGCTCAGGTCTTGATCTCAGGGTCATAAGTTCAGGCACCCTGCTGGGCTCCACACTGAATGTGAAACCAACTTTTAAAAAAATGGGATTATATGTAAGCCAATTTGAAAATAAACTATTATAATAAAAAAAAAAAGAAAAGAAAAAAAATGGGCTTTTTTAAATGGAATTAATTGCCTAACAGGGCTGTTTTCTTCCTGTCAACTTTATGCTAACTAAAAAGACTCTAGAGTGTGGATATTACTTAAATTAAGTAGTCATGAAACATTAAGTATGTTTTAGAGGAAGCTTGTATAATAATTCAGCTGAATATACTTAACTGATCATTTTAACTATGTAAATTCTTTTGAAAATCTACTTACAGTCAAAACAACCTCTTTTGTTCTACAGATGTACATGCACATACATACCTTCCTAATCTTTTTATTAGGCTGAAATATGTGGAATTGCCACTTTTTGGTCAAAAATAGTTGAATATCAACTGTTTCATATCGGTTTCATACGGTTTGACCTAAAATTCTGGAACAGTACCATGAGATCTCTGACATAAATAAAAGAAATCTCAGGGGCTCTTGGCTGGCTGTCAGTAGAGCATATAACTCTTGATCTCAGGGTCATGAGTTTAAGCCCCACATTGGGTATAGAAATTACTTTTTTAAAAAGTTACAGTAAAAGGAATCCCAGATACTCATGTCATGGAACAACTTCAGATCAATTCTGACTAGATAGATGGATGGACAGATGGATGGGTGGATGGGTATTTTCGGGCTGAATCTGAAGGAAGTATATGTTTATTTTCATTTTTAGACATTTCAAATTTCTTAGAAACATAAATTTTTAGACCTTGAAGCAAATTCAGGTACTCACTGAGTTTAGATATTTGGTCAAGTCAATAAATGTTTCAATTTATTGATGATGATTATGGATATGACTTTAAGGTCAAAGAGATCTTGATTTATCTATTTCTATGACAATTTGTTTTTCAGATTTTACCATTAAGCCACATATTAATAAAAGCCAACTTAAAATGGTGAGAAAAACTTCTTACTAATCTATGTGGGATTGCTCTTATGGGACTCCGTTTTCTCAGTGATGGAGATCAATGAAGAATAAAAACTTACACATCATAGATTTGCCACGTATATTACAGGAAATTAATGCATAGAAAGTATTTAGCAAAATGCCTAATATATAGTAAGATTTCTATATATGGTACATATTGGCAATACTGTGGACCAAACCCTCATTTTAAAACTGAAAAAAATTGTATCACCCAGGTTCTTTCATTCTCCTCACAACCCCACCTAGCTATAAAACTAAAACTTTGCATAGGTTTATTCTCAGATAACCTTGCCAATATGGCAGCAAATATGGACAGTAGCTCTAGGCTTACATTTTCCTCATCGTTAATGATCCCAATGAGAAGACCACTTTGCATAGAAAATGGTGGGTGGTGTGATTATAGGGGTCGGCCCCACTTGAACCACATGCAATGGATTTATGAAAAATTGGGCTTCTATAACTAGAAAACAGGATGAAGGAAAGGCAGACAAGAACCATAGCTACCACAGTTCATTTTAGAGAAGCAAAGGGTAAAAGAAGAGAAGTGTATGTGTGGTTATGGTGGTGGTGGTGGTGGTAGTGGTGTGTGTGAGTGCATGTGCATTTGTGTTTGTGAACTGTGATTGTGACTCAGATGAAGTCTGAAGCAATGGACTAGAAACCACAAATATGATTAGTTCCTAAAGAAGAAAAGCGATGAAGAGTGAGCACTCAAAAAAAGTATTACGTTCAAATTCCTTCCTTTTACACTATTTTGCACAATTCCTTATTGTTTAATATGGTAAAGTCAACTACAACATTATGGATTAGAACAATCAAATTCAGAGTCCTTTGGTTTCAATGACAAAAATCTATCTTAGATTATGATCTTCTGAACACAAAGATTGGAGTTGAAGGTAGGCATGGGCCTACCTGAAGATCATGAGGCCAAACCAGATTCCCATACCAGTAGATGCAGATGATTAACCTGTTTATATTTGCAAAGACAGGATCAGACAGGTACACTCATGAGATTTAGCTCCTATAATATAAAAGAGCAGGAAAGATAGAACTCTTGAAGAAGATTCCATAATAATCTGAAGCTAATATCACCAAAATACATGCGCAACAATAGGAACTTTCTGAATGAGTGTGAGTAACCACTGAATGAGTTTATGTGATAAGCAGAATCATTAAGAATTTATACTGTTTTGCTATGTCGATCATGATTTGCATCAACCCAACATCCTTGATCTCAGAGTGATGCTCAGAAATATTAACCATAACCAAAGTCATGCAACTTACAAGTTACAAGGCTAAGTCGGGAACCTAGGTTTCTTGATTTCTACATACAGCTCTTTACCTAGTCAAACTTGAGCATGAAATCAGAATCGCCTGCTACAGGGCTTGTTAAAATACACATTGGACTCTCAACAAGGTCCAAGAATAAAGGTCCAAGAGTAAAGGTCCAAGAATCCGCATTTCTTTCAAGTTGCCAGGTGATACTGATGCTACTAATTCAGAGACCACACTTTAAAAATTACAGGCTTGTACAAAATCTAATACCCTTGATGTTATCTCAATAATAAATGCAGAGTACAATTAACTGCCAACCCTCACTGAGAACTTACTATGTGCCAAGCACTGTTATGGGTACTTTATATATATTAATTCCCGTGAGACAAGTACAAGGTATAAGATAAGTAACTATCCCAAGGTCATACAGCTAATACGTGGCAGAGCTGAACTGAAATACCAGGCAATCCGGCTCCAAAGGCCAATATCTAATTTGTACATTATAGTCCACCCGCAGTGCTTCAGTAGTACCTGTGGTATATAAGTCTACCCTTGTCACATACTTGGTATAATGTTAGTAGCCAACAAAGAAGTGCTGGCATACAGAAACAGAGGTAATGGATGAGAAAGAATTTTTCTAGTAATATCCACAATCTCTCCTTTGCCAGTAACTCTACAAATTGTTATCAGTCATGGTTTTAAAAGTGTCCAGTTGCTAATAATTCCCCAAAATGGAAAATATTAAACATAAATAAGTACTAATTAATAAGTACTAATCTGAATATTGACAAATGTTCAATTTGGTTGCTACATTTTTGGTTAACAAGAATATGCAAGCAGGGGCCAAGTAAATATAAAGGGAGGTGAGGACAAGAAGACTGAGAAGAAATATCCGAACAAGTTGTCCAAATACTAAGGGTTAGAAAGATACAGGAAGCTGGAGTCTGAATCCATGGAATCAAAGAGTTGGACTGGGAGGACAGGAAATGGTGGATATCCTAATTTGAGTAATTTGGTTGCAAGTCACAAGAAGTAACCTTAGATGCCTTAAGAAAAAATATACTGAAAGACTATGAGATTACTCATATCATTTAATTAATAATTTCCTCTGGAATGTGTCTCTTTGCTGATGAATTCCTGAGGCCCTGCTGAAGTGTCTTCGGCACCATAAGGTCTACGAACAGCATAATGAATCACTATTGCACTGAAGCCCTCATGCCATGCACCTGGGTTAGTCATCCTACCTGCTTGTCTTTCTCACTAGGATAAGAGCAAAAAGATTCTGTGTTTTTTCCCCATCTTTGTTTTCCCTCAATCTACTGACCATGGTAGGGGAAAAGGGGAAAGGAAAAGAAAAGGGGGAAAGGAAAGTAAGGAACAGAAGAGAGGACAGTAACGGAGAGAAAGGGGGGAAAAAGTGAAATGAATCATGTTCCCCTGCCTCTAAGAAAACTAGGGTGGATGAGAGATCTGGCAGCCTCAGTTCTACCCTGTGACAGTAAACACTGTGGAATGACATGAATTGCTCTACCACTCTGGGAATAAAGCTGTAATTTTAAAATGCTTTGGATCAAGTCTTTATTTTTATCTTGTTTTTTTGCAGCTTACTGAAACCACTTAGCCACTTTTAAGGATGTGAAATATATAATCTGACTCGTGATAAGAAAGACGTTTTCTAGATAACAATATCAGTAAATATATGGCTGCACTTTTGGTTATGATCTACTTTTATTTTTTTCTAAGTTGACAACCTCATTTTCTCAAGGACTGATGCTACTCAACAGCTAGTGTATTGCACTCACAGATCTAAAACTGAACTTTAAAATCGCAGTTATTAGTATGTGTGTGATGGTTAATTTTATGTGTCAACTTGACTGGGCCACAGACTGCCAAGATATTTGATCAAACATTATTCTGTTTTGGGATGAGATTAACATTTGAACAAGTAGGCCGAATAAAGCAGGTGGCTCTCTCTGGTGTGGGTGGGCCTCACCCAATTCTCTGAAGGCCTGAATAGGAAAAAAGGGCTGACCTGATCCTCCTTCAGTAAAAGGAAATTCCTACTGCCTGACTGCTGAGCTGGGATATTAGCCTTTTTCCAATCTTTGCACTCAAACTAAAACATTGACTCTTCTTCAGTCTTGAGCCCCAACTTGAACTAGAACTTGTAGCATTGCCTTTCCTGGTTCTCAGGTTTGGACTCATACTAGAACTACAGCCATCAACTCTCCCGAGGCTCCAGTTTACCCACTGCAGATCTTGGGACTTCTCAGCCTCTGCAATTACACAAGGGAATTCTTTATACATAAACACACACACACAGAGAGACACACACACACACACACACACACGCACTATGCATCCTTTTGGTTCTGCTTATCTGGAAAATTCTAAGTAAATCAGGAGGAATATATACTTGTGTTTTTCATGTGAGAAGAGGTAGGAAGTTAGCTTTGGACAAATCTAAGGCTGTTTTTATGGATGTTAATTTGTTTACTTGATATTTATTAAACAAATATAAAACAAAATATAATGGTGGAAAGGACATTGAACTGGGTGCCCAGATGCTTGAGTTCTAGAATTGGATTCTTACTACAAATTATATATGAGACCTTGACCAAATCACTGAACCTTTCTAGGCTCAAGTTCCCTCACTTTAAAAGCAAAAAGATGAGACATTTAGTTTCAGAATAGTAAAGACATCCAGTTTCTGTATTGCTCTCTGGAAACCAACCAAATTCAACATGGAAAATTAGCAGCAGACACTCCCATTTGTGATTATTAGAAAATCTTCATTAACTTGTACCATAAAGATACATGAAGAACATTTGTCAGATCAGTGAAAATCAGAGCAGAGGAAGGGAGTAAACTGAAATGAGGGAGATACTGGAGGTCATAGGCTGAGAAGGTAGAGTTCTCTGAAGCAGGTGGCATGTATCATATCAAGGGGCAAGCATGCACAGAACAAAGTGGGTGAGCTCGAGGAGCTCCTGAAATCCCACAAGATACCCTGCAGAGGTAGAGGATGTGATCCTGGATGAGGGCATTTGTAGACAAGCTAACTCTTCAAGAAGTGATCTTTCTGTTTGGCAGACTGAATAAGAAACTGCAAATAATAAGTAGCCTGAGGATATCAATCTTTATCATCTACAGAATACAAACTCCATGGAGGCAGGCCTTTTTTTTTTTTTCCTCTGTTTTATTTATTGCTGTATTCCCGAAAACCTAAAGCTGCACCTGACATGGAGCAGGTGTGTAATAAATGTTTGTAAGATAGATGGGTGGGTGAAGAGAGGTTGTGGTTAGGTCACCCCATTTACATACTTATATATGCATACATACACACAACACAGAGAGAGAGAGAGAGAGAGAGAGGGAAGAGACTGAGACCCTTATATTACTTGGGACCTTGTTGTAAACTGAAAAATCTTTCTACTGTCTCAGGGCACCTGTCTGAATAAGAGGGAGAGAAGATGGGAGGTAGTTTAAGTATACGGTGTTCTCAGCTTCAATGTGTATTGTTTAAAGCTGATCTAAAATCAAGTACATAACCAAACAAAAGTATAGCTGGAAAGTATACCAAGGAAGTAAAAGAAGCAAATTATTCTAAAAATATTATCATTCAGGGTGGGGAATTAATAGATTGGTTAAAGAAAGAGAGAAATTACTCTGTTATATAAAGCTGTATTTTAAGCAACAAGAAAATTACCTGAAGAACTAAAATTGGACCGTAAGTCTTCCACATTATGAAAAAGAAATATGTACACATGTAAAATGAACCTAAGAAATCACAGATCAATGGTAAAAATTAAAGTATAAAGGACTTCTCCGTCAAGAATATTCACAATAACATGTACAAAACACACACATAACATCAACCACTCATACCGAGAAAATTGACGAAGCATGATAAAATGTATTTTTTTTTAATTTCACAAATCAAGGTAGCAAAGAATTATGAAACAAAGAGGAGGAAAAAGAAACCTAGAGTGGTGACTCGTAGGAGTGGCTGATGATTCTAGAAGAGGTGAAGGGAAAAACTGAGCAGAGGGGTTGGCAGCCCTGTAAGGTTAAATGGTTAAAAAAAATCTAATCCAATTCTGTCAAGAAGGGATCTCTGCTAAACCCCCACACTTGAGTTGAAATCTCAAAGGGCTCCACCTAAGAGGAAGAAGTACTGGGAACCCCTGGGACTGATGTAGTTTCAAGTTATCTCAGTCCCTATAATTGCATTAAAATGATCTAAGATTGCTGGTGCCCCTGACCACCTGCCAAAGGCAAATGTATATCCTCTTCGAAGGAAAATAATTCTAGGACTCAGATTAATTACACCTTTTTTTCATGTACTGTATAATGTCTTGCACACAATAAGAATAAGCAGACAGGGACACCCAAATGGCTCAGTTGGTTAAGCAACCGAGTCTTGATTTCAGCTCAGGTCTTGATTTTGACTCACGGTTTGTGAGTTTGAGCTCCACATCAGGCTCTGTGCTGACAGTGCAGAGTCAGCTTGGAATTCTCTCTCCATCTCTCTTTGCCCCTACCCCATTTGTACTCTTTCAATCTCTCTCTCAAAATAATAAACTTAAAAAAAAATAACCAGACAAATAAGAAGAGAATGTAATTTAAAAAATCAAGAGAAAAAAACAGCAATAGAAATGGATGCACAGAAGTTCAGATAGTGAATTATAGGCAAATTTTAAAATTTTTAATAGAGAAATTTTTTTAAAACCTAAAATTGATTCTTTAAGGAGACTAATAAAATTGATAATCCCCTAATGAGGCTCATAAAGAAATAAGAACCAGAAATGAAAAGGCGTATATCATTACAGAGCATACAGATATTTTAAAAATTATCATATCATTTACAGATATTAAAAACACTATGGTCCTAATTTGAAAATTTAGATAAAATGGACAAGTTTCTAGAAAAAAAACTACAACTTTCCAAAACTGATGCAGGAAGAAATAAAAAACTTGAATCATCTAATAAACTTAAATTAAAAAACCGTAAGACACATTGTGATATCCTCCGAGGTATCGCACTCATGTTTCTACTTAAAATTTTATTTTCATCTTTTTGAGAAAGCATTCCTTATTTTGGCTATAGGAATGAGTACCTATTTCCATCTTATTCTACTCAATGTTATCAAAACCCTCCTATGTATTACTTCTGAGGATTGTATGTATTAACTTCTCAATTGTATTGCAAATTGTAGGACAGGAGAACATGAAGCATAAGAGTGAAGGAAGAAAGGGAGAAAAACATGGAAAGGGGAAGGAAAGAGAAAACTGTTCTGAGTTGAATTATAGTTCTCCATCCACATCCTCTTCAGTCTGTTATAGCTTTCAGACATATAATAGTCATAGTCACTGATATTACTAAATATAAAATATATTCAGAGAAGCAACAGGAAAAATTAAGGGGTGTGTGTGTGTGTGTGTGTGTGTGTGTGTGTGTGTTTGCATGTGGATGTGTTGTCTTGCAATCCTTGAGCAAGGTCCTTGCACAAATTACTTAACCACTCTAATTTTCAATTTCATCTATGACACACAGAGCTCAGAAGAATTCTATGGATAGAAGCTATTATTTATGAATATAATGGAGAAAATAAAAATGTGTGACTTGATTTTATGTTTTAAAATGTGTCGATGAGGAAAATCTCAAATCAAATCAATCTGTTTTTGCTTACTTCATGGAATTAAAATTTTCTGTACTAAATGGTATAAATGAGTAAGGCGATTCTGGGAAACATTTCCAAGTTAGGCTACCTGGTAGCCTATACGTTCTTCAAGACATTTGACATTTTTCTAAAGAAACGAGGATGAAATAATAACTTAGTCTTTCTTTTAAAAAAATTTACTAGGGACATACCCTGCCAGTTGTCTGTCACATGGTTTGCTGAAAATGTCCAATATTGTCTGGAATTTCTAAGCCTCAACACTATAAAAATAGTTCCCTAGAACTGCCTCCAAATGATTTTATATTGTGTAATTACTTAACATTACACTTTGAACTATAATATAGGGTGGATGTGCCGTGGGAATTATGTTGAATTTAGCAAAAGTCTTGCAGAAAGTCTGTTTTGTCATAAAGAACAGCCCCTTGGTGTTTAGGGAACACTGTTGATAGGTTCTGGAAACTTAGTACGTACAATTACTGGAGCATATTTATCATAGCAAAGAAGGCAGTCGAGAAGGGCTGGTAGAAACTCTGAAAAAACAAGGTCACGGACATTCCAGCATGAACCCTCAAGAGCCCTTGAGGAAAAATAAAATCACTGCCACAGGGAGCTTTCAACTGCCTGCTCTCTGATGTCTAAACAAAATAGACCAGATTCATTCTTTTCCCCTTCTATCTTGGCTAAAAGAGTACAGAAAATGGTCTTTCATGTAATTTCCAGTGAAAAAAAATATATATTGCTTTTGGTTACATTCATTTTTATCTCAAAGATTAAGTTCAGGTTATCACATCAAAATACATTTTTTTTTTAAATCTAAACTTTTTGCGCTGAATTTTTTTGAAAATAAAGTCTACTTTAATTATGATAGGGGATGAAATATTCTGGTATTCTTTTCTATCTCAATAAATTAAGATATATAAGAAGCACTATTTAAAAACCATGTTGAGATGAATGTTAAATTCTTCTTACCAACGATTGTTCATTTTGTGAAGCCAACTTTGCTGTATACAATGGCATCGCTCAACAAAGGACTTTACTGAAAAGTGTTTCTAATCATTCTGAATGGAATGATCTGAATATGACCTCCCAGATACAGATGCATCCACTTAGGCTGTTTCATTCAAAATGGAAAATCACGTGTTTTTGTTTGTTTGTTTTTGTTTTGATTTAGAGGATTGCCAGGGAGAAAAGTTTGTATGTGCCTTTATTATCTTTTTTGTTTTTTTTTTAATTTTTTTAATGTTTATTTATTTTTGAGACAGAGAGAGACAGAGCATGAGTGGGGGAGGGCAGAGAGAGAGGGAGACACAGAATCCGAAGCAGGCTCCAGGCTCTGAGCTGTCAGCACAGAGCCCGACGCGGGGCTTGAACTCACAGACTGCAAGATCATGACCCGGGCCGAAGTCGGATGCTCAACCGGCTGAGCCACCCAGGCGCCCCTCTTTTTTGTTTTAATCAATGGATTGTCAATAGGAAATGATTTCTGTATACCATGTGCATGGAGCAAATGTGCCTTTTTGGTCATATTTTTCGATCATGACACTGGAGGTTTTTCAGGGGTGCACACCATGTTTTGCTTTCCTTTTCCGATAAAATTATAGCATTGTAAAACTTCACACTTGTCTGCAAAAGCTGTAGTGGGAACCAGGAAGCTCTGACTCATTGCATTGATAAATAAAACCACCAGGAAACCCCTAGGTTTTTCCTTCCATAGATTTGAGTATCCAGGTACACCCTGCATAAGCCCTGGATCTCACAAACCTGTCCACACCCTTGCAACTGAGGACGGGGAGATGGAAAGCTGAGCCGTCAGTGACGTACACAGCTTTATATTCGGAAGAGCATGGGTATCCCTCCACCTTGCCACTCTGCTCTTGACTTCAAATCACCATCCAGTTTGTTCTACAGTCATACCTCTGGAGGAACTCCACATATGGGAGGCAAAGTGGGCATGGGCTCCTGAGTATCTTCACTAACATTTTGATGAATTTGTTTATTTAAAAAAAACCTTCCTTTTAATTAAATAGTAATAGTACTAATTAATTTTTAATTAATAGTAATTTTCATTATAGTAATTCTATCAAGTGTGTGGTTTTAGGAAAAACATCAAGTTTCAATTGAGCAATATATTTTAAGGGCAATTCTATCTACATGGTTTCTTATTTATTTATACTTGGCTGCTATAGAACACCAGCAGGGTGTCTTGTTTCAGATTTTAAAAGGTTTTGTAAACCTTTTGAATTGCTTCTTCTCTTTTCAATTCTGCTTTAGTATTTTGTATATTTAGAACAACTTCCTAAGAATTCTTTGTGGTTCAGAAAGATACATAGAATGTTAAGGCTGAACTTCCTCCTCACTCCAGTGCTGTCCAAGAGAAACATAATGCAAGCCACACACGTAAGTTACAATTTTCTACTGGCCACATTAAACAAAACAAACAGGTAACATTAATGTTAATAATGTATTTAATATATCCAAAATTTATACTTTTAACATGTAATCAAGAGAAAATATTAGTGCTATATTTTACTTTTTTCCCTAAGTTTTCAAAATCCCGTATGTATCTAATACGTCCAGCACATCTCAGTTCAGACTAGCTGCACTTCGAGAGCTCAGTAGCCACACGTGGCTGTGATTACTGCATTGGACCGTGCGGCTCTACTCCATGAGGGGAGCTTACGGCTACTGTATTGGGTTGAAAGAACCAGTACTTCCCTCTTTCCACTACCCTCAACCACTGATCCTCAGCCTCCCTGCTTTTGACCTTTTAATGAAAGAATGACTCTTCTAGAACTATAAAGCATGCTTATAGTTATGAATAATTTTGATGCAAGCCTGCTCACCTGTTCACACTTTCTAAAATGGTTAATAACTTTCATTATAAATGAAATAGGTGTTTTTGGTAGGCAAATTAGAAAGCAAAGTTTACAAAATGAAAATTTTAAATATCTTTAATCCTGCTCCCTGAAAACTTCAACTAACATTTTGTGGTACATCTATTGTACATCTTGCACAATTTATGTAAAACCATTTTATAATACATGTGCTCTTTTGTAACTGGTTCATTTTTATGTAATAGAACATTTTAAATATCTTCTCGTGTTCTTTCCATGCAACTTCTAGATAAATTTTAATGGCAGAATAATATTTCATTTAGTGGATTTGGCATAATTTATTTAACCAATAAATTTGGGCACTGTAAGTATTTGGACACTACCTTCCTATCTATCCATCTATTTATCTATCCATCCATCCATATTTTTTGGTGTCACAAATGAGCCTATTCTTTTTTTTTCTTAAATTTTTAATGTTTGTTTTTGAGAGCGAGCGAGAGCGAGCGCGCATGAGAGAGAGGTGGAGAGGAAGACAGAATCCGAAGCAGGCACCAGGCTCTGAGCTATCAGCAGAGAGCCTGACGTGAGGCTTGAACCCATGAACTGTGAGATCATGACCTGAGCTGAAGTCAGATGCTTAACCAACCAAGCCACCCAGGCACCCCACAAAGGAGCCTATTCTTGCGGTTTGTTTTGCTCATATTTGGAGTGAGGCAGCAAGGAACAATTTTATGAGTAATACAAAGAATTGTGAGTCAGTCGCAAATTGCAGTCAACGAAATAATAGTTTTTTGATTTGTCCAGGTGCATTAAGGATCCATATGAAACTATTAGAAATGCTACATTTTACATCTTTAAAGGTTGAATACATTTTAAATGCTTTTAGGCTAATGAAAGAAAAACAGTAACAATTACAGTCTCTTCCTCAAGCAGATAGTCTGAAAGAAAATAAAACAGAAAAACATCATCTATTTTATGCTATAATTTGTTTTTTGAGTCATCACCACTACTCTCTCAATGAAAACAAACATCCAAGCTCATTTAATTTTCTGAATAGTTAGAGAAGCTAGAAATCTAAAAGATAATTTCATGGATGCAAAACATCTACATTGAGTGTCTCATTTCTATGGTGTTGGAAAGAGGGAAGACAGTTTTGTTTAATCCTCTATCTGGCCCCTATATTATTCAAAATCCACAGAAGCTGACTTTTTTCGCAAAGTCAGTTTTGCTCCCTAAGAGCAGGTAAAAATAGCCCACTGCTGCAACAAAGCCACCACTCTTCCAGATCCCTGTCTGGAATGAAGTGGTTCTTCAAAGAAAAGAAAATCTCACACTCAGCCAAGCAAGGTCCATGTTTGGATGCCTCAAATTATAATGTCTTAGCTTATATTCTCATGACAAGTAATTAATTCCATAATGTCAAATTAAAAGGGACGACCCAGCCACAGATCCACCCTGCAGAGATCTCCTATTAGCACCATAACTATTTAAACTCATGCAGGATCTAGTTAAGAAGTCTATATTGCCCTATCATGCAGTGGAGTTCCATCATGGGGGCCCCTAGGTGTCTTTCCTTTTAGTAGATCTTATTCAGAACCATCTCTGTCCTTTGGACAGGTTCTAGTAACATCTCAGCTCAGGAGGGAAGAAGTCAAAGCTGTCCTTCTCAGGAGGCCTTGAACTTGTATAAACTGCCTCACATGTTCTGTAGAATCACCTCGTCGAGCAAAAGGTAATGGCATAGAGAGCTCCATTAATCCACAGAAGGACTTCTCTTCCATTTTTCCCAGGACAGCTTCAGCAGGCCCAGGTTCAAATCTATGTCAATTAATTTGCCGTGTGATTTTGAGAAAGTCAATCTTACTGAACCTCAGTTTCCCCAGCTGTGAAGTAGGAATACTCTGTGTCACAGGGATGTTGTGAGGTTTACATAAAATAATGAAGGTGAAGCACTTAGCCCAGCCGCAGGCACCCCGTAAGCTGCCAGTGTCTGCTCCTAGGTTACTTACCTGCACATAACTAAGAGGGCAATCATAGACATTGTGGTACTCCATATCAGTTCGGGTCCCTTTTCCTATTTCTACATGCCCCTTCCCAACTTCAGTATGCTTTTGCTTCTAGCAGGTCATGCCTCTCCTTAGAGAAATGCCCGAAGCTGATTGGAAGAGTTTACAGAGGACTGAAGTAGGACTGTGAAAGCCCACACTCTGAGTTAAGAGAAACTCTAAGACACGAACCCTACTCCAGAGCTCCTCTCTGCTGAGGATGGGACTTGGCCTTCTCTTTCTGCCCTGCTTCCTTCTGTCCATCTACAGTTTTTCCTGGGAACACTTCCTTAGTAAATCACGTGCACACAAATCCTTGCCTCAGGGTCTGCTTATGGGCATGGTGGACTAAGATGGGGAAATCCAGTGACTCTTTTCAGCAAGGAAAATCTCATCCAGAGGTGTGTTGATGTCTTGATGATGTTAGTAGCACACACAAATTCAAATCTGCTTAATTGGATACTGGATATAGTAATAATACTAGTAAAGGTTGTTCCTAAGGTTGAAGTAACAATAAAACCTTTTAAGTCATCTCATGGGGAAAAAAATGAGGTTTTGGCCATTTTTAGGTGGCTCGTTTTAAATGTCCTCCAGCTGAAATGATTTCAGAAAATGACTATTAAAAAACGTATCCCCTTTAGAGGGTCTCATGCAGCTTCCAAGAGCTGAGTGTTTGCAGCTTTATGAAAAGAGTTGATTTTTAAACCGTTGTGAGAAAGCATCTTAATTGCCTTAATGTTATTTTTTTTATTTTTTTAATGTTTATTCATTTCTGAGAAAGAGACAGACAGAGACAGACTATGAGTGGGGAAGGGCAGAGAGAGAAGGAGACAGAATCTGAAGCAGGTTCCAGGCTCTGAACTGTCAGTGCAGAGCCGATGCAGGGCTCAAACTCATGAACCGCGAAATCATGACTTGAGCTGAAGTTGGACACTTAACCGACTGACCCGCCCAGGCACCCCAATATTATTTTTTAAATAACGTTGCTGTAATTAACTTGTGCTTCACTCCTTACCTCAAAGGAAGGCTCTCTGTAAACCGTTTTCTTCTATGATTTGTGTACAAAATCAGGAAAATGGGTAGAGTAAGATATCTAAACAGGAGGCAGAAATGACTGGTGAGTCTCGATCAGTTTGCATACCACAACATTTTTAAGAAAGACTGAGGTGTAGAAAGTGAAGGGAGGAAGAAATTTGACAGAATTTTAGAAGTTTATCAGGGAATAGCTTTGAAAGAGGGAGAAGTGGAAGAAGAAACTTTTAAAAATGTGTTGTGAGGATTATAAGTGGTTTCCCTTCAGTGTTTTTTAAGTCTTACAAGATAGGAATTCCTTTTATTGACTTAACAGTGTTTCTTTGAAAATGACATCGCAGTAAGCCTAGGCTACATGGGACCTTCCGTTCAACCTCTACCTTTCAGCATTTCCTAAATCAGAACCAAGTTCAATTCGAAAATGAGAGACCTCTATTCTTTCTATACCACTTCTTTATTTCTATGATGGTGAGATTGGGGGTGCATATTTTTGAGATAAGTACTTACATGCTTGTTAATTATAATAATTATTAACAGTTTTATAATCACAGTCATAAAATTTTCTAATTTCAATTAGCTTATTTCACCGGATTCTCATTACAACCCTGTGGATTAATGAAAAAACAAAACAAAACAAAGCTGTTCTTCTCTACACATGAACAAAACATTGAGGCTCAGAGAGTTTATAATTTACCTAAAGTCACAGTGGTAGTTATTAGCAGAGTTGAGACAGGCCAGTCCTGTCAAAAGGCAGCTGAAGTCTCTTCTCCATTGTACTGAGGGAAAATGAGTAGTAAAAATAAATACTGACAATGCTACACGGAGAAGACTCCTTCCTTTTAAATCCTAGTATTATCCAAATTTTGAAGTAATTTTATAACCAGAATAAAATAATAGAGGAAAAGAGAACAGTGGACCTGAAGCTTACCTTCTATCATTCTGTAGGTGTTTATTCTATCAATTCCACTGATTTTATCTCAGAGTGGAGAGGTTTACTATGTTAAAATTATAGCCACTCTGCTGTTCTTAGCAATATGTGATATGTATAAAATTCCTAGCACAATAGCTAACATACAATAGGTATTGTGGTTATCTATTGTTGCATTAAAACTCAAGATTTAAAAAAATCATTTTATGGCAAAATGGATGAAAGGTAATGGGAGGTACAAGCTTCTAGTTATGGAATTAACAAGCCTTGGAGCTAAAAGGGAATATAATCAATGGTATTGTAATAGTGCTATATGGTGATAGATGGTAGCTACAATTGTGTTGAGCATAGCATTGTTGAATCACTATGTTCAACATATGAAACTAATGTTACATTGTATGTCAATTATACTTCAATTAAAAAAACATTTTATTATATCTAATTAATGTTATTATATCATAGGAATTAGGGTAAGATACAGCTGAATCATTCTTATGGCATCATAAGAGTTCATTCAGTGGTATTCACGACAAATGGGTGTGGCTGGGGAGTCTAAGCTGGCTCCATGCATGTGTCTGCTGCCTTGGTGGGGATGGCTCAATGCTGGTCTCAAGGGGGACTTGACTCCAGCTTCTACATGTGGCTTCTCTAAGTGATATTTTCTGGAGGGTCATACTTCTTTCATGAAAATTCAGGGCTCTCAAAGATAGTATTCCAGGAGACCCAGGCAGAAGCTATAAGACTTCTAATATAACCTCAAAATCCAGCGCCATTCCTTCTGCCACATCCTTTGGTCAAGCACCCAAGGCCAACCCAGATTCAAAGAGAGAGAAATTTGTAGCCATCTTTTGCTACCACAGTGGACCTCAATAAATCTTTTTTTTCCTTCCAGTAACAGTTTCCACATTATCTTATCTCTCTGTGCAATAGGAATGAAAATTTAAAAGGAAGGAAATATGATCCACAATAAAGAGTAAAATCAGTTAATAGGAGTAGACAGACCTAGAATGACAGAGATAATGGAATAAATAGGCAATGACTTTAAAATATTTTTTATAAATCTTCTAAATAAACTAAAGAAAATAAAACATGATATGAAGAAGATAAAGAAGAACCAAGTGAGACTTTTATGGTTAAAAAAATCTACAATGAAAAATTAACTGGAGGCATTTAATAGCATTAAACATTAGGGAAGGAAAAAAATAAGAACTCAAAGAGTTAGCAATAGAAACTATCCAAAACTGAGTATGGAGAGAAAAAAGATTAAAAAATTAAGATCATATCACTGACTTTTTCGAAATATTAAGTTATTTAACATACATGTGATTGGAGTTCCAAAAGGAGATGAGAGAGAAAGAGAAGAGAATAAAAGATATTTGAAGTAGTAATGACTCGGAATTTTAAAAATTTGATAAAAACTCTAAACCCAAGATTCCGAAAAGCTCTAATGAACCCAAGAAGAACAGAACAAACATAAAGAAAATTACATCAGGGCACATTATAATCAAACTGCAGAAAATCAGGGTTAAGAGAATATTTTAAAATGAGAAACTACACGGTTTGTAATGCAACAGAATGGCATCTTCAACTACTGAAAGAAAACTGTCAGCCTATAATTTTACGCCCAGTAAAAATATCTTTCCATATTGAAGACTAAATAAAGACTTTTTTGGATAAACAAAAGTTAAGCAAAGTCATTGCCAGTAGACTTGCACTAAAAGCAACAATAACACACTAAAGGAAGTTCTTTAGGCAGAAAGATAACAATAGCGAATGGAAATTTGGATCTATACAAACGAATGAAGAACAACAGAGATGGTGAGTAGGAAGAATGTGGTTCTAAATCAATGTAGGACAGTTGAAGCAGAAACACAAAAAAGAGAATGAACTCGTACAAAAATGTCAACACCTGGGGAGCCTGAGTGACTCAGTCTAAGTGTCTCACTCTTGATTTCAGCGCAGGTCATGATGTTATGGTTTGTGAGCTCGAGATTGAGCCCAAGCCCTGCACTGGGATCTGCACTGACAGTGCAGAAACTGCTTGGGATTCTCCCTCCTTCTCTGCCCCTCTCCACCCGTTAAAAACATAAACTTAAAAAAAATGTTAACACTTGAAATGCAAATTAGGAATGAATAGTGCTTGCATTTTTCAGATAAAATTATTTTTCTTTTCCATAATAGGAACAACAAAAACATACATATAATACTTGTATACATACACACATACAAACCACCCTCCTCCAAATACATTTGACCTTTGTATTCAACATTTCTGAATAGAACAGAGATGACAAATACGTGCATACTATCTCTTGAATATCTAGCTCAATTGTCCTAATTTGAAACTGGGAACTGATTTGAATGTTTCCTAAGCCAATAAATTCTTTTCTCCCTGGATAAAATTCATAGACAATACTTTAAAATTTTAATGAGACCATGAATTTATTTCCGATTAGCATATGAGACAGAAAAATAAAAATGTCACCCTCTGCCAAAGCCTACATTGCTATTTGTAAAAAAGAAACAAAAAAAAAAAAACAAAAACAAAAACTACTTTTAGAACACTGGACAGATAACAAGTGTTCGCCAAGCTGCTTTATCTAGAAGTACATACTGAATGACAGCTATGTTTATGGCATCATTTTATATAAGACTTCAAACATTATAATTTCTGACATTCATTGTTTTGCAATATATAATTCACCTTGGCATCTACCTCACCATGCTTTTGCCCTTTTTTGGGTTGAAGTTCATAAAGTTCTGACTCCTAATCTATCACCCTGCTTCCTTCACTGATACTTTGCTTCAGAATCTGTTATCAACTGCAGCCTTCAGCTTAAATCAATTCCTTGGAAAGGACCTCTCATACACTTGCATAGATCTGTACTCATTCTTCATAGCACTAACACCATGATAATAATGTAGTTATTTAAGTGGGTCTAAAAAAATGTCTTATTCCCCCACCAGTCCTAGCTTCATGAAGGCAGGACCTTCATCTGACCTTGCCTGGAACATGGTAGACACTCAACAGTTTTAAATATATGTTGATTCCTGAAGTGCCTCTGAGTCACAGCTTCATAGCAAAGGAAGGAATCTTCAGGTAACTCTATCTATATACACTTTACAATGAAAAACTTGCAGGAAACTGGACTGCTCTCACTTTATCGTATGGACTTCAGTCACTCAACCTTTCTTCAGATTATTCATTCATAAAAATAACAAGATTTGGACAAATATATAGATTTTAAACAGTGCTCCTCAAAACCTAAAGAGCTCTTCAACTGTTGAGTAGTAAAAGAAACCATTTCCATTTTTTTCTTTTATTTTTTTAAAGTTTATTAATTTATTTTCAGAGAGAGAGAGAGAGCATGTCCACAAGTGCAAGCAGAGGACAGGCAGAGAGAGAGAGGAAGAGAGAGAATGCGAAGCAGGCTCGGTGATGTGAGCCTCAATTTCACAAACCGTGAAATCATGACCAGAGCCAAAATCAAGAATCAGATGCCCAACCGAGTGACCCAGGTGCCCTTACATTTTTTTTTCTTCATTTAAAAGGAACACAATACAAACGATAGTCCAAGGATAGGTCTATATTAAAATATTCCCAATAATATTGAAGCTGCACTGTAATGCTCACTAGAAAATTAGAAACAAATGAAGTAAATTTCTTAAGTAACACATAATGGATCATAATAGAGACATATAAAATCCCGTAACAAAAATAGAATGACCCTCTGCAATCTGGTTGAAGAAAACATCCATCAGGCAAGGACTGATCAGCCAAAGGCAGAGAAAAAGTGGAGTTGCAGATGAGAATTGTAGAAATTTCCATCTAGGCAATGTCCAGGACAAAGGAAATTTAAATCAGTAGATGCTTAAACTAGTGGATCTCATACCCTACGGGCAAAGTCATTCCTTGTAAAATGGTATTGATACGCTCTCTTAGCCTGAAACCATTTAAAAACCATTTCATCTCCTTGTTTTGAGGCAATCTTCTGAATCTGTCTTGGTTCCCTAGTCTGCCCACCAGAAAAAATAGACATGTCATCATGAATATTCTGACCCATATGACAGTTGTATTTCTCATCATCGATTAATAAATTAGCCAACAGATTTGTATGTTTTTGTTTCTTTAACAAAAACACTTATTTAGTGTTCATAATATGCCAATGTTGTTCTAAGTGCTTCCAATAATAATTTATTAAATCCAGGGCGCCTGGGTGGCTCAGTCGGTTGAGCGTCCAACTTCGGCTCAGGTCATGATCTCACCGTTACCGAGTTCGAGCCCCGCGTCGGGCTCTGTGCTGACAGCTCAGAGCCTGGAGCCTGTCTCAGATTCTGTGTCTCCCTTTCTGTCTATGCCTCTCCCCTGCTCATGCTCTGTCTGTCTCTCTTCAAAAATAAATAAACGTTTAATAATTTATTAAATCTTCATAGCAATCCCATGTGGTAGATATTATTATCCACATTCTACACTTTGCAGAATAGCAGTAGAATATACAAAAGAATCTGATGTCTTTTTTCCCTGTGAGTGAAACCTGGCTTTCATACTTACAGCCGTGTAGCTTTTACCAAACTATTTAACCTCTCTCTGTATCTCAGATTATCATCTGAAAAATGGGGAATATGATATACCCTAACTCATAGGGCTGTTAGGAAGATGTAACAATAAATGTAATGCACTTTTATGGTGTTTGGCATAGTGACTGCTGTATGCTTATTATTATTTCAATTGAGACACTTGTCTTATTAGTCTGGGCTCTTCACAGAAACAGAATCAAGAGGAGATATATACATACATAATGAGACCAGAGACAGAAAGACACAGAGAGATTGATTTTACTACAAGGAACTGATTCGTGCACTAATGGAGGCCAAGAAGTCTAAGATCTGTAGTCAGAAAGCTGGAAACACAGGAGAGCTGATAGTATGGTTCCAGTCTGAGTCCAAAGGCCTGAGAATCCGGAGAGCCACTCTGTAAATTCCAATTTTGGTCCAAGTCCAAAGGCAAGAGAAGAGGAGTGTCCAGTCATAAAGATAGGCAGAGAGAAAGAATTCTTTCCTATGCAGCCTTTTATTCTATTCAGGCCTTCAATGAATTGGGTGGGCAATCCATTTTACTCAGGTCTATGATTCAAATGTTAACCTCATCCTGAAACACTCTCACAGACACACTCTCAGCATAATGCTTAACCAAATATCTGGGCACTCCATGGCCCAGTCAAGTTGACACATAAAATTAGCCTTCACACTTGGGTATACAAATATACTTTTTTTTAATTTGACCGTGCCTTTCTCCAAATCTATTAGCAGCTAAAAATACCAATCAAAAATGTTACACATACGCATTTACCAGTATGGCTAAAATTTAAAAGACTGATAACACAGGGTGCTGGTGGAGAATGTGGAGTTACCTGGAACTCCCACCCATGACTGGTAAGAGTGAACATGGCACAATCACTTTGGAAACTGGCAGTTCTGTTCTAGTTAAGTACTCATTTCTCTATAATCCATAAATCCCAATCCTAGGTATTTACCTAAGAGCGATGATTGTGTATGCCCATAAAAAGATTTGTATGTGGATGTTCATAGAAGTTTTAATCTTAATGACCCCAAATTGGAAAAATATCAGCTGGAGGAAGAACAAACAATATGTACGTATAATTGGCAATAAAAGGAACTATTGATACATGCAACAATGAGAACGGGTCTCAAAAATGTCATATTAAACAAAAGAAGCCAGACAAAAAAGGTGGCTTCACATTTATGTGAAGTTAATAAGGACGCAATCTGTGGTGCAAGAAGGCAGAATAGGGGTTGTCTTCTGAGAGGGGCTGGGTTAGTGATTGGAAAGGGGCACAAGAGAACTCTCTGGGATGATGGAGACAGTCTATATTTTTTAAAAATTTGTTGACAAAGCAGTTACATTTTAACTTTTTAAAAGTTTTTATTTAAACTCCAGTTAGTTAACATATACTGTAATATTAGTTTCAGGTGTATCATTTAGTGACTCAACACTTCCATACATCACCCGGTGCCCTTCATCACAAGTGCACTCCTTAATCCCCATCACCTATTTCACTCATCCCTCCACCCACCTCCCCTCTAGTAAGAGTCAGTTTGTTCTCTATAGTTAAGAGTGTTTTTCTTGGTTTGCTGCTCTCTTTTTTCCCTTTGCTCATTTGTTTTGTTTCTTAAATTCATATGCTATTTTTCTTTCTCTGAGTGACTTATTTCACTTAGCATAATACTCTTCAAGTTGTTGCAAATGGTAAGATTTCATTTTTTATGGCTGAGTAATATTCCATTGCATATATATACCACATCTTCTTTATCTGTTCATCAACTGATGGACACTTGGGCTGTTTCCATAATTTGGCTATGGTAGATAAAGCTGCTATAAACATTGGGGGGCATGTATCCTTTTGAATTAGTATTTTTATATTCTTTGGGTAAATACCTAGTAGTACAATTGCTAGATTGTAGGGTAGCTCTATTTTTAACTTTTTGAGGAACCTCCATACTATTTTCCACAGTGGCTGCACCAGTTTGCTTTCCCACTAACAGTGCAAGAGAGTTCCTTTTTCTCCACATCTTCGCCAACACCTGTTTTTTTTCTTGTTAATAAGACACAATCTGTGGTGCAAGAAGGCAGAATAGGATTGATTTTAGCCATTCTGACAGATATGAGGTGATATCTCATTGTAGTTTTGATTTGTATTTCCCTAATGATAAGTGATGTTGAGTATCTTTTCATGTATCTGTTGGCCATCTGTATGTCTTCTTTGGAAAAAAGCCTACTCATGTAGGCTTGTTTAAACTGGGATGTTGTGCCTATTTTTAGGTGACTTATTCATTTTTTGGGTGTTGGTTTATAAATTCTTTGTATATTTTGTATACTAACTCTTTATCAGATATGTCATTTGCAAATATCTTCTCCCATTCTGTAGGTTGCCTTTGGGTTTTGTTGTTTCCTTCACTGTGCAGAAGCTTTTGATGTAGTCCCAATAGTTTATTTTTTATTTCGTTTCACTTGCCTCAGAAGACATATTAGAAAGAAGTTGCTATGGCTGATTGTTAAGAAGTTACTGCCTATGTTCTCTTCTAGGAATTTTTGGTTTCAGGTATCACATTTAGACCTTTAATCCGTTTTATATTTATTTTTGTATATAAGAAAGTGGTCTAGTTTCATTCTTTTGCATGTTTCTATCCAGTTTTCTCAATACCATTTGTTGAAGAAACATTGGTTTTCTCATTGCATATTCTTTCCTGCTTTGTTGAAGATTAATTGACCTTACAGTTGTGGTCCATTTCTGGGTTTTCTATTCTATTCCTTAGATCTATGTGTTTATTTTTGTGTCAGTGGCATACTATTTTGATTACTACAGCTTTGTACTATCACTACAAGTCCAGAACTGTGATGCCTCCAGGTTTGCTTTTCTTTTTCAAGGTTGCTTTGGCTATTTGGGGTCTTCTGTGGTTCCAAACAGATTTTAAAGGATTATTTGTTTTAGCTCTATGAAAAATTCTCTTGGTATTTTAATAGGAATTGCATCAAATGTGTATGTTACTTTGGGTTATACAGACATTTTAACAATATTGGCTCCTCCAATCCATGAGCATGGAATGTCTTTCCATTTCTTCGTGTCATCTTCAACTTCTTTCATCGCTGTTTTATAGTTTTCAAAGTATAGGTCTTTCACATCTTTGGTTAGGTTTATTCATAGATATCTTATTTTTGGTGCAGTTGTAAATGGAATTGATTTCTTAATTTCTCTTTCTGTTGCTTCATTATTGGTGTATAGAAACGCAACAGATTCTGTTCATTGATTTTGTACCCTGCGGCTTACTGAATTCCTTTATCAGTTGTAGCAGTTTTTGGTTGAGTCTTTCATTTTCTATAGAGTATCATGTTGTCTGCAAAGAGTGAAAGTTTGATTGCTTCCTTGCTGATTTGGATGCTTTTTATTGCTTTTTGTTGTCTGATTGCTGTGGCTAGAACTTGCTGTACTATGCTGAATAAAAGTGGTGAGAGGGGACATCTTTGTCATGTTCCTGACTGTAATGGAAAAGCTCTCAGTTTTTCCCCATTGAGGATGGTATTACTTGTGGGTTTTTCTATATGGCCTTTATTATATTGAGGTATGTTCTCTCTAAACCTACTTCGTTGAGGGTTTTTATCATGAATGAATATTGCACTTCATCGAATGCTTTTTCTGCATCTATTGATAGGATCATATGGTTCTTATTCTTTCTTACATTAATGTGATGTATCATGCTGATTGATTTGTAAATATTGAACCACCCTTAGATCCCAGGAATAAATCTCACTTAATTGTGGTGAATGATTTTTTTAATGTGTTGTTGGATTTGGTCTGCTAACATTTTGTTGAGAATTTTTGCATCTATGTTCATCAGGGATATTGGCCTGTAATTCTCTTTTTTAGTGTCGTCATTAACTAGTTTTGGTAATAGGGTAGTAGTTCTGGCCTCATAGAATTATTTTGGAAGTTTTCCTTCCTTTTCTATTTTTTGGAATAGTTTGAAAATAATAGGTATTAACTCTTTACATGTTTGGTAGAACTCACCTGTGAAGACATCTGGCACTGGACTTTTGTTCTTTGGGAGTTTTTTGATTACTGATTCAATTTCTTTGCTGGTTATCAGTCTGTTTAAGTTTTCTATTTCTTCCTGTTTCAGTTTTGGTAATTTCTATGTTTCTAGGAGTTTTCCATTTCTTCTAGGTTGTCCACTTTGTTGGCATATAGGTTTTCATAATATTCCCTTATAATTGTATGTCTGTGGTGTTGATTGTTATTTCTCCTCCCTCATTTGTGATTTTATTTGAGACCTTACTCTTTTATTTTCAGTAAGTCTAGCTAGAGGTTTATCATTTTTATTAATTTTTTTAAAGAACCAGCTCCTGGTTTCATTGATCTATTCTGTTGTTTTGTTTTGTTTTGCTTTTAGTTCCTATATCATTTATTTCTGCTCTAAGCTTTATTATTTCCTTTCTTCGACTGGCTATGGGCTTCATTTGTTGTTTATTTTCTAGTCCTTTAGATGATAAGATTAGGTTATTTGAGATTTTTCATTCTTCTTGAGGTAGGTCTATCTTGCCATATACTTCCCTCCTAGGGCCACTTTTGCTACATCCCAAAAGTTTTGGACCATTGTATTTTTATTTGTTTCCATGTATTTTAAATTTCTTCTTTGATTTCCTCATTCAACCCACTTATTGTTTAGTAGCATGTTGTTTAACCTCCATGTATTCATGGTCTTTCCAAATTTTTTCTTATGGTTGACTTCTAGTTTCACAGCGTTTTGGTCAGAAAAGATGCATGGTATGGGGATAGTCTATATTTTGATCCAAGTCCTGGTCATAAGAATATATGTGTACATATGTAAAGTATAAGTATACATACATACTTGTATACACTTAAATATATAATTATATATTTAAGAGTTATGGATCTTACGGGATGTAAACTATATCTTAAACTTGTATTAAAAAGTTTAAATACAGGGGTGCCTGGGTGGCTCAGTTAAGCATCCAACACTTGATTTCAGCTCAGGTCATGATCTTACAGTTCGTGAGTTTGAGCTCCATGTTGGAGACTGCTTGGGATTCTTGCTCACTCCCTTTCTGACCCTCTCCCACTTATGCTCTCTCTCTCTCTCTCTCAAAAAATAATACTTAATTTTTTTTAAGTTTTAATACACAAAGTGTCCCAAATAATAAAATAAAACAAAATTATGTATATATATTTTTAATCTGGATAACTAAACCAAGTGTTTTGTATAGAAAACTATCTCAGATAGCCTAAGCAGGACAATTTCCATACAGCCAAACTTGTCAAGACATTGGTTGTATTTCTAGCCAAGATCACAAAAGTTAAAGCCCAAACAAAAATTAACTGTCCCAAAATTATGATTCACAGCTCCCTTTGGAATCTGGTGTGTTGCAATACTGTACCTTGAATTGTAGGCATCACCTGGTATTTTTGTGTTATTTGTAAATAGTTCAGGTAGGAACATTGACTAAAATGCCATTCTACCACTGAAACAGAAAACACATGTAGCACAGATTTAAATTTTTTTCATATTTAGGGGCACCTTGGTGACTCAGTCAGTTGAGAATCTGACTTTGGTTCAGGTCATGATCTCAGGGTTCTTAGGTTCAAGCCCCACTTTTGGCTCTGTGCTAACAGCTCAGAGTCTGGAGCCTGCTTCACATTCTGCCTCCATCTCTCTCTGCTCCTCCCCTACTCACACACACACACTCTTTCTCTCTCTCTCTCAAATATAAACAAACATTTAAAAAATTAAAAAATAATAAATAATTTTTCATATTTAAAAGTATAGTCTATATATTACATAAAGAGTCCTAAATATTTGACTGCATGATCTGACTTTAATTCCTGTGCTTGCGGGTCACCTGGGTGGCTCAGACAGTTAAGTCCCCAACTTCAACTCAGGTCATGATCTCACGGTTCGTGGGTTGAGCCCTGCATCTGGCTCTATGCTGACAGCTTGCTCAGAGCCTGGAGGCTGCTTTGGATTCTGTGTCTCCTTCTCTTTCTGCCCCTCCCCTGCTCACTCTCTGTCTCTGTCTCTCAAAAATAAATAAATTAAAAAAAATTAATTTCCATACTTGCTACATTCCTCATATTTACCGTAGTGTATATAAAAGAAAATAATAGTAAAACAAATTCATCGATGAGAATCTTCTCAGCAAAGTAAAAACAGCAGGCAAATGATAAATATCATATTAATATTGTCAATTTTATAATCCACAATTTCACAATATTTAAGTATCTAGATTATTTGTAACAATTTCTTCTTTTTCTACTACAGTAATTTCTGTGCTCACATCGACTAGTACAGTGTTATACACTTGACACATCTCAGTGAAATATGGGTTAATTGATCAAAAATAGGTATTTAATACAAAAGGAGGCCTTTGAAATCCAAATGGTGATATTAAACAAAACAAGCTTGATGCAAAATCGCAAAATATTCTCTGCCTGATTGCCAAAAGATTAAATGGGAAGTTGGTGTTTCTGGAGCACACACAAGCTTAGCCATGGCAAGCAAAATCAACCATGCTTCTCAACCCAGTAAAATTCAGTCATGCTCATTCATTCATAATTTACATTCTTTAATAAGAGCATGTTTCCCATGCAGCATCAATTAACTAAACCTCCCACCCACGTGTACACACATACATAAAAACTATGTATTTATGATTACTATGATTTATGATTTGCCCAAAACAAAATGTTGGAATGTTGATTAGATTTGCATGTTGCTAAAGTTTCAGTGAAATAAGCCTACCATCATGTGAAAAATTTAATAGCACAAATTGTTGTTGTTGGAACATAGAGAACTGTCTGTTCTCTTTACTAGCATTAACCAGCTTTCCCTCCCCCATGGCTACTGCAAGAACAAAAAAGTCCTTAAAACTAGGTCCTATTCTGCAAATCTTCAAGTCCATCACTAGCACTTCACATGCATTTCTATTTCTGCATTATATCTTCTAAATACAGACATTTGGCAAGGCCAAAAGGAAACATTTGATTCTAAGTCATACCTTTGTAGAGCATTCTTGGTTAAATAACTCATAGAAAAAGAAATTAAATTACATCACCAGCTTAAATATTTATTCCTCTTATTTATTACAAAATAAATTAATATAAATTTTTATTATTAAATATTTCTTTCCATATCCTAAAGCCAACTTGTTTAGCACTAAATGTACATACCTCACTTAGGATATAAAGCTATAAAGTTTTTTCCCTAATGTGTTGTATATGATGCCTTAGTCACTAATAGTAAATACTGGTACTATTTCTATGAGGCATTTTTTCTGAGTTTTTTTCATTATAGAGAGAATAATTACTGCCTTCTCATTTTGTACCATCAAAAACAAAGAAAAAATTAAGTCTCTTCAGCACCAAGTATATCTTCATCTGAAATAAATACTATTTTGATGTGAATTCTTTGGACAGTAGTATAACATCTTGAAGCTTTGCTAATGGTTTTGTCAACAGAACATATATTTAGAAATGTATTTTTCCTTTTTTGCAAATATTCAAAATTTATTCTGAAAGTAAAATAAAATATTCTAGCCAAATAATCACAATCGTTTGCTTTTTTTCCTCTACCATCTGCTTTTAAAGCAGTAATCACAATGTTACAAGATTCTTTAGATCAATATTTTGCTGTTGTAAATGTAGACAATAGAAAATACACGCAGCTCCTTGCCTCTGTGTGAAGGCACAGAGAAACAGGTTGATATAACCACTTATCAGTTAGCTCTAGCTACAAAATTACTGCCTAGCAAAACAACCATGAAACCTATATGAGTTGTAAGGCTCATGCATCTGGGATCAGCTAGGGATCTACAAGACATCCACATACCACAATGATTTATTCTCCATGATTCTCAGCTTATAGTAAGACTATTGGGAGAAAATGGAACAAAGGCTCTGTAACAAACATGCTATCTTTATTATTTCATTAGCTAGATGCCATGTTCCAGCCAATTATTTTTCTCTTTGAAGAGAAATGGGTACTTTGAATGAAAACTCTTCCTACATGTTTTCATAATGTTAATCAGGCTAATAACATTTTAAAATTTAGAGAAGAGGGGCACCTGGGTGGCTCAGTTGGTTGCATGTCCAACTCTTGATTTCAGCTCAGGTCATGATCTCACGGGCTCATGAGTTCCAGCCAAGGTGGGCTCTGCCCTGTCAGTGCTGGAGATTCTCCCCATCTCTTTGACCTTCCCCTGGGATGGAGGACTCTGTCTCTCTCAAAATAAATTAATAAACTTAAAAAAGAAAGTGAAGGAAAGCTTAAGCTAATATGTGGTAAATTTTAGAGTTGCAACTGAGACAATTAATACCAAAAGTTTAAAAATATGTTTTAACTAGTTAATGAGTTTATTTTTCCGGATTATGTATACATTACTATGAATATATCCAAGTAAAATGTACAAGCTACTAAACCGAATTTGGCAATTTGTGTGATCAATTCCTATTGTGATAATTCATTTATTGAACATTATTGAAATCAGTCTTCTCTCTCAGGCTACAGTATAATCATCATGATATTAACTAAGTTCATCCACTAATAATTGATAATTAATTTTCATCTAGGGCTGGCATTGCTGACATTTCCCCATTCACTTTTGTTTAGGAATTATTGTGCATATTATATCTCAGAATCATCATATCAGGGTTCTGAAATCCATAATCCTTATTAGTCCATTTGTATTGGTGGGCTTTCTTTGGTGAGAAACCTGGCTGAGAAGAATGAGTAAAATGTCAGCATTTCAAATATTTTTGTCTTTTAAAACATGTTATGCTGTGTAGAGGAAGAGAAACATCTTTTTCTACCCTTCTAACTTCTCAGCCAGGGCTCTGACACATTAACAAAGACACATTAACAAGAGAAAAGCATACTTATTTAAGTTTTACATAACATGGGAGCCTTATGAAGAAATGAAGACTTGAAGAAATACCATTTTTATGCTAGGTTGGATAAGGAATGGAAGGTGGTGGTAAATGTCATTGGACTAAGGAGTATGAGCCCGGGATAGCAAACTGGGGGAAACCTAGCAAACCCTAGTTGTTCAGATTCCCCTTGGCATCCCTCTGTCTTCAGAAATAAGCTTGCTCTTCTCTGGATGTAGGGAGGGCACTTCTCATATGAGAGTCTTTTATGACGTGCTTCAGGGGAGAAGGGGGCTCAGAGAGTTCCTCCTGAGCCTACTATTTCTCAAATCCCTCCAGCTTAAAATACTCAATATGCCAAGGTACTATATTTGGGGGTAGCATGTTTTAAACCCCATTATTCTCTCATCTGAAATTTTCCCCAAGAAGTTTGACAATCCAGAAACTTAGCAGATAGATAGATCATCCCCTGTCCCAGTGAACCAGTCTCTCAATCCTAGGAATAAGTCAGTCCTAAAGAGTTGTTTCATTTCAGAAGGTGGTGACATGGGTGGGAGCAATGGCACCCACTTAAGTTAGGCTTCTAATGGTGTTAGTAATTGGGCATTTAATGAGGAACATTTCTATGGAAATAAAAGGAAAACAAAGATTAATGGTTCCAACAAGCTATAAATTCAATTTTTAAACCCAGAGGGCAGTCAGTCACGATTTCTGGATGTTGAGCTCAAGGCACCTGTAGGTAAGGTGATAAAGGCAGGGAGCAACAATCAATAAATTTTCTCAGTTTGCAGTTTGAGTATCTCTGGTGATGGTATTGGATGTTCCAGTGAAATTTTTGTGTGATCCACACAGCTATACTACAAAGAGTGCCCGTACATGATCTGTTATGGTGATTGCCTAAAAGTTTATATCATCATCCAGCTTCAGCTTATAGGGCTTTAGGAAATGGGTAGTTTTTGTTTTTGGTGATGCCAAGTCAGGGAGGTGAGAGAAAATATTGGATATGGTAACAACTGACAAAATGTACAAAATGGCAGGATCTAATTTACAAGGAGATGAAAAATAGTTCAAAGACAATGAGCATTCACAAGGGTGGGTAAATACTTTTTTACTGAAACAAAATTTTTCTCTACAGTCAGGTCTATTTCTACCAAGGATAATCAAAGACTATATTTGTTTGCAAAAATACATCTAGTCTTATTAAACTTGGCCCAATTATTTATACAAGCACAAATACAATAAAACTGGTTGAGTATATAGGCTGTTTTTAAGTCTGCTTTGCAGGAATCCTTTGGAAAAGCTCAAAGTTAGTTCAAAGTCAGAAAGACTTTATTTAGAATTTGATTTGGGGAAACTTGTCGAGAATATCAAAAGATTTAAACACTTGATTAAATAAGGTCTTTGTCAACTATTTAACCAAATTTGACAATAGAAGATTTTTAAGGCAAATGGAGAATGTTACATAGTTGTGAACAAAATCCTCCACTCTTTTAATATTAAGAAGGTTAGGTTTTCTTCAGTAATCAAAAGACCTTATAAAGACAACATGAAGCACAGGAAATTACTTTGATAAAACACAGAATCTTTGTTTTCTAGGCAAATTTCTTAAAAGGCAACTGAAGATCTGCATAGCCTGGCAGGTGAAAAGCCAAGGAAGGCTCTCAAAACACAAAACAAAACAAAAATCTAAACAGGAAAGCAATATCTGACCCTGGGAGGGAAAGGATCAAAAAACAATGGGCACTTAAAAGTAAACTCAAAAGGGCCAGTATCCAAAGATTTGACAAATACAAATATTTTTTCCTGCTAACCTGAATTTGGAAATGAAAGGGCAAGCAGAAACATTTACCTTCCTCTCTCAACTAAGACAAAGATCCAGAAAACTGACATGTTAAGAATTCTTACACTGCTGGCTTTCTGCCAGTTGTCCCAGACCTCAGCTGCAGTCTCCAAGGTGATGGAGTATCCCAGCCTTTTACATCCAAGCCTCATCACCAGAAACTGTAGAAGAGGAAAATAGTTTGTTTTTCCTTCTACCCTTCCAGTTCCTCAGCTGGGGCTTTATAGCGGAAGACGGATTAACAAGAGAAGAACATACAAATTTATTTAATAAAAAATATTTGTGTGTCCATGGAAGCCTTTATAAAGAAATGAAAACCCAAAGAGGTGATTAAACCTGAGTATTTTTATGTTATTTTGATGAAGAATGGAAAGTCATGGGAAAATGTGATAGAACAAAAGGGTAGTAAACTGAAGGAAGGTTATTCACTGTTCATTCAGATTCCCTTGGTGTTTTCATTGTTCATTCATATTTCCTTGGTGTTTCCAGAGATGAGAACATAGGCAGGGCACCTCTCACAGGAGGGTCTTATAACTTGCTTCAGAGGAGAAGGGAGATCAGAGAGTCCTTAATGCACCTGCTGTTTCTCAGAATCCTTAAAATGTTCAACATGCTGGGGTGCCTGGGTGGCTCAGTCAGTTGAGCTTCAGACTTCGGCTCAGGTCATGAACTCACCATTCAGGAGCTCGAGCCCTGTGTTAGTCTCTGTGCTGACAGCTCGGAGCCTGGAGCCTGCTTCGGATTCTGTGTCTCCCTGTCTCTCTGCCCCTCCCCCACTCACATTTTGTCTCTCTCTCTCTCGCTTGCTCTCTCAAAAATAAAAGATTAAAAAAAATTTTTAAATGTTCAACATGCTAAATTGCCATGTTTTGGGATAGTGTGTCCTGAACTCCATCAACTGCAACTAAATCAGAAGTAGGAAAAAGATCTTTGTCCTAACTTAAAGTGTCTATGTGTTTATATGTGCGATAGAGAAAGGGAGAATTCAAGAAACATGAGTTATAGATTTCAGAAATTCATACATTGTGAAAGGATATAAACATTATTTGAATCTTTTACCCAAAGTCTATTAAGTTACATTTAGATGGTATTTCTGTTCCAACTCAGACTTCTTACATACCATTGTAAGGTTACTCTAATTTTCTTCTTAATTAAATAAGTCATTTACTTTCGAACACCCAAATTTTTAGCCAGTGAAGTTACAAATTAAGTCCACATCATCTATCAGCAGTGTGTGCAGTTTTACAATAAGTATGCTCTCAAAATCCATGCCTTAGAGCATGCTCTATATGCAGGACTATCGCTGAGCTTGAGAAACTCAATCTCCTTGGGTGATACCCAACAGGTGCGTATCTGATCCTTTGTTTTCCTTTGGCATGGCCTACTTTTACTGGAGATTTTAATTGAATAAGTTATTATGCTCTTATTTTTAACTTCAGAATCTTGGATCCGGACCAATAGGTTTTAATCAATCCAATTAAGGGAATGTAAGTGAGAGACCTATGAGGAAGGATGGGTAATTTATGAGACCTACATTTTTGAAACCATATTAAGGCAACATTGGGCTTCATGCTGAAACATCAAGGTTTGTAAAGAGCTGACAACCTACTCTTTTGTCATTCACACCACCTCCCCTCCACTAAGTTAAAAGATCCTTTTATAAACTAATTTGGTCCCAACTGATGCATTGATTGAACAAATTGCAGATGTCTTGATAGACACAATGTACTAGGTAAAAAGAATTGCTGTAAAGAGGCCATTAGTAATGTGATGGTGAAGTGTTGGGAAAAGGGAAACGTTCTATAGTCTTGTGTTTAGGCCTCGGTCTTTTAGTGAGACTGTGCCTCACTGTGAACTTCACAAGTGTTTCTTTTTTTTTTTTTTCCCCCTCTCCCCTTAGATAGAATAGGATAGCTAGAATGACCCAGAGTTGGGTATTTCCCTTCCCCAGGTCAGTTAGGACCTAGTTAATATTTTCCCGTGAGGGCAGGCCTTGTTAAGAAGAACAAAGTGCTCCGATATATTTCCAAGTGGTTCCTTTTCCCCTCCTTTCCTTCAGTTTACTACCCTTTTGTTCTATCACATTTGCCAGAAGCACAAGAGGCTATTTTTTCTACTGTTTACTACTGGAACCTCGTTGAACCTGGAAGTAAATCTCACAAAATTGTGGAAGTCTCCCTGTGACTGTGCCTCCAGGATTCATCAATCCCAATTCAGGTTTCCTATCTGGACACTGGTTCTCTCTATGGTTTCCACACATCCATCTCCACTCTGGGAGTTTGGGAGTCCCTTTATTTACCTTGTCTATTTCTCCAATCTTGCCAACAGTGGTTTGCCCAATGTCTTCCCTTCTCTGGGCTCCTGACATGCTGAACCAGAAACCAGAAATTTCAAATGCATTTCAATCACTGCCAAAATTAGTAGTTCAAAGAATTCAGAGATCAAGGAAATAGATTGCTGAGAAAAAAAAAAATCCCTGCAGCCTAGGGAGGAAACACACAATTTTAGACTAATTTCTTTAAGTCAGGAAGTAAATGGATGATGTATGATTATGAATATTTATATTCATAACAGACCCATGGAGAAGACGGTAAGTGTAAAGAGGTGTTGTCGTTTTGTAAAGTGAGTTAGGACACCTTCTTCCACACAGGATTCCATCAAGCAGTTGCTGTAGCAAAAAAGGAAGTCCAAAATGGAACACCTCGGTGAACAGACACATCTGAAAAAATTGAGATGTCTTATTACCTATATAAGGAAAATAATCTCGGCCTTCTGAAAAGTGTCCAAAAAAGCAAATTTGAAGAAAAGCCATGACCTTTAAGTTGCATATGCAACAAAGATGCTATAACCCTGAGAATTAACTCCTTGTCAATCAGTTATTTCCAAACAGCAGCAAGAAGATGATAAGATCAAGGAAATGGTTGGAGAGACTTTTGGTTGGGCAAAAAGATTGTAACCATACCACTATTTTTAATCTTTTATATCAAAAACTTTTAATGCTCTTAATGTGTTCTTTATATATATTCCAATGGCATTCCAAGACATTTCCATTGACATGTGCATGATGAATTCAGTAGTCCTAAGAAACATGAATGTTATATTGCCCTCCAGTTAATAATTTGAATATGATGTCACCCAAGGCATACGAGTTGACTGCAAATTCAAAGATGACATTTGAAGTTTTATTTTCTGCATTTGAATCTCACTCTCAGTTCTTGGTTTGTTGGAGGAAAGCTGTAGGTTTGTTTTTCCTTGAGTATTAATTTTGTTGATTATGGATGATAAAATGGATGTCATAAGGACCAGGATGCTTCTCATAATGTATTGTTCATAATTAAGGTGACTTATTAGAAAAATCCAATGATTCAAATTCTAATTGTATGACTTATCTTCACAGGAAGTTTATAGAGACTCATCTGAAAACCATTCCCAGCCATGCATTTTCAAATCTGCCCAATATTTCCAGGATGTAAGTCATTTTTTTAAATATAAAGTTTGCAACTGTGCCATCTTATTTTCTAAATGTGTTCTATCAAGAAAAATACTTGTTATACATTATAATTGCATAAGTCAATGATATTTTCAATGTATTTGAAAAGTTTATGTACGAAATGTGTATTTGATTATGCTACATCTGTAATCCCGAATTCCTAAATTATTTCTTAAACCTACTTCAAATTGAAATTCATTTGATCTCGACAATTTAATAATTCTCAATGTGTTTTAATGTATCTTAAGATGTGGCAAAATGTTAGCTTGGAATCTCTCCCATACACAGGTTTATATATTTATCTCTAGTCCATCTCTCCTAGTTACCAGTTCTTAATTCGCTTTTTACCAATAGGACAAATGTTTACTTTTGTCAGAAATGATTTCAGACATCTCTCATTAGAAACAAAACAAAAAAAAAAAACACAAAAATAATTCTAGACCTTAGAAAACTGAATTGCTATGCACTCAAGGGTAAGGATAAAAGGACTTCCATGTTGGGTTGACAAAGAGTATAACTACATAGGAAATAAACCAGGGCCTTATTTCATTTAACGGATTCTGACAAGCCAGGAAGATAATTCAGGTACACCAAATGACAATACAACCAGGAGAAACCTGTGTGGTTTTTGCCTCAATTTATTCATTTCATGACCATTTATTGAGTGTCTATTATGTCATTTTAGAGGCATTTGACATTTTTAGTTGTTACAACTAGACAGGAGACTGGTACTGGCATCAAATGGATAGAGGCGAAGGATCTACTAACACCCGACAAGACACAGGATATCTTCCCACAACAAAGAATTTTCTAGTCCAAAACATCAACAGGGCTGAGGCTGAGAAACCATTCCAGCTAAACATCTCTGCAGTCTTTGATTTTCCTGAACAGCCCTTCCTTTTTCAAATTCCTGTCTCCTTTGATTTCCTTCATATTGCTCTCTCATCCTTCTTTTTAACATCTTACCTTAGCTACTCTTCTTCAGTCTCCTTTCCTAACCTTCTATCTCATTTCATTCAATTCCTTAAATATCAGTTCATTCTTTTGTCCCAGTTCCTTTATACCCTCTTCTCCTTGAATGGACACTCCATTCCTTTGGCTTCACTGGTACCCAATACAGTTAATTCCTAAATGAGTAGCTCTAGCCCTAGTGACTTGTTGCTACAATTCAGGCCTGAATTAGAGCTTCCTCCCAAGAATCATCATCTTGATGTCCCACAGTCACTTTAAACAGTGTATCCAAAATAAACTCATCTTCCTGCTAAACTCTTCCTTCTTCTCACTTTAGTGGCACCACCATTTAGGGGCCTAGAAGCTAAACACCTTGAATTCCCCTTCCATCTTCTTATATAATTGCCTATTTGGTGTCTCTGCTTGAATGTCTCAATGGCTTAACTGTTACTTTATTCATTAGGTCAACAAATCTTTATTGAGCCCTACTCTGTGCCTGGTACTTTGCTAAATGCTTCACGTACGACAACTGACAATCCACTTCCCTTCCTAAGAGAGAGATATACTATAATGCAGTCAGAGAGTGCTGTATAATTCATATAAGAAGCATCTTACCTAGATGAAGAGTGTGGTCAAAGAGGGCTTCTTGGAGAAAATGACACCTAACTTGTGATCTGGGCGGGGGGGCGGGGGGAGTTCCAAGAAGAAGGGAAAAGCTGAGCTGTTGGTTAAATTAAATTTGTTCAGGGTGGAGCTTAAGTGGAGAGAAGGGCAGTAGAGAAAAACGAAAAAGGGGAATAAGCAGGTTCAGGACTTTGTGAACCACGTAAAGGAATTTGAAATCTTCCCTAAGGTCCAAGCCACTGAATGGTTTTAAGCAAGGAAGTGGCATATCAAGTGTTTTAGAAACATTCCCTTGTGCTGTGGAAAGGGGAGACAAATGGAGTAAGACTAGAGACAGGAAGTTAGCGAGGAGGTTGATACAGTGTCCCCGGGGAGGAGGGGTTGGTAAACTGAATGATGATGGTTGAGGGGAAATTAAAAAACGTGGCCAGGTTTGAGAAATAAATAAAAGAAGTGATCAACTCAAAAGGTGATTGATTTGGAGATGGGAAGAGATGGAGAATTTCATCCAAGTGTCTGAGCAGACGCCTGTGTGGTTGATGAGGATATTTGCTGAGAGAGAGAAGTTTTGTGTGAATTTGCTGTGGGGGGTCAGGGAGAAAGTCAGGAGCTCAGTTTGGGGCATATGGAATTTGAGGGACCTTTGAGGCATCAAGCAAGCTATATATCCAGCAGGTATCAGGACACAGTCATGATTTTTCATTCATTCTGGGCAGATGTAACTGGGACCAGGGAAGGGCATCAGTAGAGGCAGAGAGGCTAAAGAGAATGAAGAACAAACAACTTGGGGGTCCCTGAGAAGGCAAGAATGGATGGGATCCAAATAAAGGGATTGACTTGCTACAAGAAAATTCTCATCTTTTACACCATAACAAGAAAGTAAGAGATGAGCCCATGCAGGTGTATTAATAGACTTATTGGTGGAGAATTCAAGGAATTCTCTTCTCAAGGTTTCAATCTTTTCTACAAATTATTAAAAGATTATCTGCTAATTATTGAGGGTGATGTTAGGAGAGTTAGAAATTTGAGAAGGTTCGAAATAAAAGTGATGGGCGGTAAGAGAGGGAGGGTTGGCTGAAATATACAGGACACGCAGGCAGATTTGCAGGTCCTGTTAAGACTTCCTCCATGGAGAATATGCTGGATTCTCCAGTCTGGGCTAAAGGTTTCCTCAACCACATCAGAGCACTTATCACTGTATATGTTAATCCCATTTATGTATCTATATCACCCATCACTGTGAGTTCCTTGAAGCTGGGGAACAGGTCTGTTTTGTCTGCCACTTACTGACACAGAGTAAATATTCAATAGATATTTGTTGAATGAAAGCACGCAGAGATACGTAAGTAATAGTTAAAGGTCTGGTCTGTCTAGGGGGCAAGAGAAAAATCATTTCAGCGATCCTAGATAGGTTTGTAATGGGATAGTACAAATTTCCACCTCTTATTCATGCGTAATTATTAATAACACTCTGTGTAACTCACAAAATATCCTAGTTTGGATGATAAATGATATGGTCACCCTAGCGATTACCTAAGACTTCCATGCTAAGAAGAAATTTGAGGAAGAGATGGGATCTGATTTTTCCTGTTTATAAAAAAAGGGATATAAGCAGCAGAGAATCACGTCTTTCATCCCAGTGAGTAAAAGGGTCCTACATGTTGTCTTCCCAACTGAGCTCTAAGAGCCCTTCAAGGACATATCATTCAGTTGGAGAAACCGTAACTTCTTAGGACATGGGAAGAATGACCATTCTAGTAACTCTTTGAGAAAGCTTCATACTTCTAAACTAAGAAATTCAGGAGAAAATTTAGAGCAATTGGTATGATATAAAGTTAGGAAAACAAGTGTGTAGCCTTCAAAATTAATCTTTTCCTTCAAATGGCTCAACTTTGTCGTTATAAATCTCTACAATCTTTACACAAAAAGTTAATCTTTTCAATGTCTTCCACTGTTCCCTCTATGTTAAAGATATATTTGGATCAAAATAATTTATGTAATGTTATCCACAAGTGGAAATGGCTTGGGTGACCTGATAAATCAAAGGAGAATTACTTAGAGAACAGATAAAACAGAAAGTACAGGACCATTAGAATATTCCCAGTGATGTGTTAAAAACTCAAACAGAACAGTCAGAGCTCTTCTTATAAATCCTGTATTAATGAAAACATTTAACTGGCAGATTTAATTCAAAATTCAAAGATAATTTTTTAAAATAAAAGCATTCGCACGCCATCCTCATAAACTCTGATTTAGTTATCCTGGATCATGTCTTAGACATACGTATGTTTTAAGAGCCTCTCACATAGTTTAACTGTATTGCTAGGGTTGAGAATCTCTGTTATAACAGGTGGGCACCATCTATTAATTCTTAATTTTCCCAAATATCATAGAGATACCTCTCAATAAGAAGCAGTCACTGAATCTGGCTGCAATGGTCTTATAACAAGATGGTATTTATGAGGCTATTTGAAACAGTATTCCTTATGTCTTCTTGACAAGTTGTACTTAGAAGTTTCTCTTTTTTATAATACTTAAAGCTTTTTTTGAGTTATATTTTGCTTAAAAAGTTCAAGAAAAGTCTTGAATTTTCAGCTTAGTCAAAATAAAAGAGTCTTGAGTGGACATGTAGTCACTACCCTATGGAATATTCTGCTAGAGAATTATAAATTTCTCATCTTCTTTGAGACTATATTTCCAATCTTATACTATTAGGTATACTGTTAAAAATGCCTCTTTTTTAATTATTGTGTTCTTTTCCAATTTATTTTATTTTCTGCTATTTTGAGTAATTCACCATTCATTCATTACTTTAACACATATTCACTGAGAGTCTACTACATGTCAAGCACTATGAAAGACACTCAAAATTCAAAGGCCACGCAAAAGTAGACACTATTCTCCATTTCAGAGAATGTATAGTCCTAATCAGCCAATATCCAAACAATTAGAAAGTTGCACTGTGATAGTTAGTGAAGAAGTCCTTGGTGCAATGAGGGATACTTAAGGGGAATTTTACCTAATTGGGAAATTCAGGAAAAGTTTCTGAAGGAAGTGTCAGTTGAATGAAACCTTAGGGATGGATAGGACCTACCTAATGAATTGGGAACCTTTCAGGGATCACAGGATTTGAAAAAAAGTATAACTAATTGTAGCATAATTAGAGAGACATCGTGAGGGTTGTACGTGTTGTCTGATCTGGGAAGCCCCTGACAAAGAAGTTTCATCAAAATCAGTATGTTTGAAGTATGTATGGCATTCACAACCCTACTAACTTTCTACTTTGCATTATATTTTTGTGATATTCAGCTACTTGTCAATAGATGCAACTCTGCAGCGGCTGGAATCACATTCCTTCTACAATTTGAGTAAAATGACTCACATGTAAGTACAATGACAAGTGCAGCACAGACCCCACCATAGCCAGTCTTGATTCTGGGCTCCAAATGGTTGTAACAGCTGGGTTTTTGACCGCAGTTCAAAACTTCTGTGTCTGATTAAATTCTTAACTTGTTCTCACAGCTTGTTGATCCATCAAAATCCCATTTCCGTGGTTGAAAGGTAGAGTCAAAACTAGAAGTTCTCTTCTTAAATTGTCATTTCATTCTGTTACTACTATGTCGGCAGATTTCATAGGTGTGGATGGCAATGAGTCAATAAATATTTACTGACTACTAACTTGATTCCAGGCCTGTGCAAGATTCTGCAGATCTAACGTTCTTCCTCAATTAGGAAAATGTAGAAGAGAAATAGGGAATGTGGGGAGTAGGGGTACAAACTCTGGCTTTGGAGTCGAGTATAACTGGGTTGGAACCCTGGCTTCTCTGTCCACCCACTGTCTAACCTGGCACAATCATGTCATCTTTCCGAGGCTCACATTCCTTGTTTGTAAAATAAGGCTAATAAGAGTTTTGACTTCATATGGTTAGAATAAATATTGAATACTATAATGCACGTAAGCAGTAAGCACCATGCCTACCATGTTAAAACCAGGCAACGCACTTCGTCCATAATTATTCTGTTTTTATTTCTTTAGTCCATTACAATTGATTAAAAGTTGTACATAATCACATTACATGCTTCTAAGCAGTCATTTAATTTTATGAAATACTATGAAATATTAACTCTTTTCTTGAAACAAAAATACCTATTATCTATGTTCTAGACATTATGATAAATGTTTTATGTTCTATGTTTAACTCTCACTTAAGGCTTAAAAAAGCAACCCTATTAAGTAGAGATTATTTTTTCTGTTATTTACATATGAAAAACTTAAATTCATAAAGGACAAATATGTTTTCCTTAGTCACACAGTTACTAAAGGATAAAAGCAGAATCTTTACACCATAAATGTCTTACTTGAAAATTCTTACCCTATGCACTGTATTCTGCTGCCTTCAAGAACACTGAGGCTCAGAATGTTGCTTCTAGTTATTGTAGGCAAGCTTCCATCAGATCAATCATTACTCTGAAAGCAACTAGAAAAGCTGAATGGGAAAGAAAAATCTGTTTATGTGAGTATATGAAGGCAGCAAGGATTTAAGGTGAAAGAAGCAAATCCCCAAAACAACATTTGATAGTTTTCCTCTTGAGGTGTTCTGTGAATTATAATCAACAACTGAGAGGTTCAGGCTGAACAGAGGTTTAGGCAGTCTCACAGGGCTAGTGAATCAAAAATTGGGGTTCAGGGCTTATGAAGGAGGATGCTCCTCAATAAACTAACAGCCCAAGATTTTAGCTGAGATCCCTAAACAGCTTCATCACAAAAGTATGGAAAAACGAGAAATAGATCAACCCTCACAAAGACTAATGCCTGGCTTTGAGTCAACAAAAAATAACAAGGCATGGAAAAAAACAAAACAAGAACATATGAGAAAAAAAGCAGGAGAATATCACAAACAACAGAAAATGACAAGAAATTTAAGTGTTAGAGTTTTGGAGTTATTAGGCACAGATCTTTAATTAATAACTATAATTAATATATTCAAAATTTTAAAGGCTGGAGAATTTCAAAATTGAATTAGAAACTATAAAAAGGATCAAATAGAAACAAGAACTTAAAAATTGAATAACTGAAATAAAGTCCAAACACGAGTTTAACAAGAGATAAGACACAGCTCAAAAAAGAATCAGTAACCTGGAAGATTAAGTCTGAAAAATATATCTAGCCACGGTGCCTGGGTGGCTCAGTCGGTTAAGCATCTAACTCTTGGTTTCAGCTCAAGTCATGATCTCACTGTTTCATGAGTTTGACCCCTACATCAGGAACCACAGGGGCGCCTGGGTGGCTCAGTCGGTTGAGCGACCGACTTCGGCTCAGGTCATGATCTCATAGTCTGTGGGTTCGAGCCCCACGTCGGGCTCTGTGCTGACGGCTCAGAGCCTGGAGCCTGCTTCTGATTCTGTGTCTCCTCTCTCTCTGCCCTTCCCCTGTTCAGCACTGTCTCTCTGTCTGTCAAAAATAAACAAACATTTAAAAAAAAAAAAAAAAAGGATCCACAATGACATTGCAGAGCCTGCTTGGGATTCTCTGTCTCCTTCTCTCTGCCCCTCCCCTACTTGTGCTGTCTCTGTCTCTCCCAAAATAAAGGAATGAACTTAAATATATATATAACTATTGTTATTTATATTGATTTATAAATTTATATATATATAAATAATATATACTTATATTTATATAATTTATATAAACATAAAAGGAGAAAAACAAAATAGCAATAGTAAATATCTGCCAATTTCTTTGAAATTGAAGGCAAATGAAAGACATTTCAAGCACACAAAAGTTCTTCATATGAAGAACTCACTAAAGGGAATTTTAAGGTGAAAGGAAAATAATGCTAAATAGTAGTCCAGAAGTACAGAAGGAAATGAAAAACAACAGGAAAGGTAAATATAAATGAACCTGGACTGCACAAAACAAATATCTTTCTGGGTTTAAAAATACAGGCTTCTTGGGGCTCAGTGGGTTAAGTATCCAACTTCGGCTCAGGTCATGACCTCACAGTTTGTGAGTTCGAGCCCCATGTCAGGCTCTGTGCTGACAACTCACTGCCTGGAGCCTGCTTCGAATTCTGTGTCTCCCTCTCTCTCTGTCCCTTCCCCGCTCACACTCTGTCTCTCTCTCAAAAATAAACATTAAAAAATTTAAAATTACAGGGAATTCTTGTGCTGCATAATGGGTGTAGGGTCATAAACTGCATGCTGAAACTATGCAAAGTGATTTTAATAATCAATGAAAAAAATTATGACTTTTAAAAATGTTTATCAAAACAGTAAAATCTCCTTTACTGTTGGTTATAAATGTATAGGGAAAGGAAAAATAGTACACTGACACTTATGTAGCACACTGTAATTTTAAACTTTAAAACTAAAGTTTAGAATTAAAATGTTTTATTTCTTTGTACCAAAAAAATATCAAGAGTAGCTCCAACAGTAAATGCCTTTTTCTCTTTGCTGTGTAACTTACAAGAAGATCACGTCAATGTCTTGGCAAATCGTCATACTTCTTTCTAGGTCTGGATCCGTTTCCAATATTCAATTCTCTGCTCTTTTAATGTCATAAACTATTTCTAAGAGTTCTTTTAAGTGAATTTTGTTTTTTTAATCAGCATCTTTTCTTTTGGGGCATCTTCATCCTTTCATTCAAGACCACTTTTCTCAGTGATGTCAATAATTTGCCTTCACAAAGTTCCTTTGATTGAGTATCTAGAGTCTCTCGAATGGTGGAAGTATCAACATTCACATGCTCAGCTACCTCTTCAATGACTCCATTTACATTTAGTTCAGACTTCCAGCATTATCACATTTTGTTTCTCTGCTGCACTTTCATCTCTGCTGGCCAGCTCCCTCTTTCAATTATCCACTTTTGTAAAATGTCATATGGGTTTACCACTGGAAGACAAGGAGTCAATACAGCTGCACTAACAGTATTGCTGTTTATACATGAACTGGATGACAGATGCTCAGTGACTGATGACCAGTGACTTTGAAAGAAGTGTAATTGGTCACCTATCAGGATACGCATCTGTTATTTACACAGTGATGCATAGACCAAAGAGCTGGCAGCAATGTTTGTGCATTTATTCACAATATATTATGATAGACAAAATTTGAACCATGTGGTCGGGAGCAGCTATTATTGAAATTTAACTAAATAATGGTAACTGAATATTGTGCATATTGGAACCATGCAAAGGAAGGACTAACTATATCTACAGAGTTAAAATACACAATAGCAAATAAAGAATGGGAGGGTTATAAATGATGTTAAATTGTTCTAAGGTCCAGGGTGCCTGGATGGCTTAGTCTGTTAAGAGGCCCAACTTCAGCTCAGGTCATGATCTCGTGGTTCGTGAGTTAGGGACCCGCAATGGGCTCTGTGCTGAGAGCCTAGAGCCCTTTTCACATTCTGGGTCTCCCTCTCTCTCTGTCCCTCCCCCACTCATGCCGTCTCTCTGTCTCTCTCAAAAATAAATAAACATTTAAAAAATTTAATGTTCTAGGTTCCTTGAATTGTCTGAGAAATGGCAACAGTACTAACTTATATTAGACTTTTATAAATAATGAATACATGTTTTAGTCCATAGGGCAACAACTAAAATAGTTGTAAAAGAATGGATAACAATCTAATAGTAGTGAGGAACAGAATAATAAAATTAATACAAAAAGGTGCAAGAAATTAGAAGAAATAAAGAATTTCTGAAACAAATAGAGTTAACCCCAAATAATCAGTATTTATATTAACTGCATTAAATGTGAAAGGACTTACGATCTGAGTAAAATACAAAGATTGCCAGATAGGTTAATAAAACAAAAAATTCAACTGTATGCTGCTTACAAGGGACATACTTTAAACACCATGATATAAAAAGACTGCAAGTGTAAGGATAAAAATATTAACATGCAAACAATAATTAAGAAAAAGTTGATATAAATATACTAACATATATTGACCATGAAGTCTTACTATATATAAAAAGGGAAATTTTATATGATAAAAAGAGTTACTATAGAGAGATATAATGATTCTAAGTTTGAAGATCTGTAAGAGCCTGGCTTCAAACCATGTAAAAGCAGAAATTGATAGACCTGAAAAAAAAGATAGTCCAGTCATAGTGGGAATTTGTTTTAATAGGGCTTTATCTTATAGACTGTGCATCCCCAAAAAGTAAATAATACCGATAAGAAATTAATAAGGTGTGAAGAACATCATTTGCAAACTTAACCTTATTGACATGTATAAAATATTGTATCCAACAATTGCAGAGTACATATTCTTTTCAAGGACACACTTAATGTTTTTTAAAATTGACCATATGCAGGGGCGCCTGTGTGGCTCAGTGGGTGGAGTGTGTGGTTCTTGATCTCGGGGTCTTAAGTTCAAGCTCCACATTGAACTTTAGTTCAATGTTTAGTTTAGTTAAAAAAAATTTTTTTTTAAATTGACCATATACAAAGTCATGAAAGCAAGTCTCGATAGCTTACAATCAAGTATGTTCACTAAAAAACACTGTACTTCTAAACAACCATGGGTCAAAAAAGAAATCACAGTAGGTACCAGGAAACAGTTTTAACTAAATGACAGTAAAAACATGGCAAGTTAAAACCCATGAGATGCAGTTAAAGTCATACTGAAAGAAAATGTACAACTTTAAAAAGATATAGATTAAAAATGGAGGCTGAAAACAAATTATTTACCTGTCACAAGAAATGTATAAAAGAACAAATTGAAACTAAAGAAAGTACAATATTCAAGAGAACTGAGAATCTAGGGCAGTAAGAACAATGGTTTGAATTCAAAACCAAATCTCCAAGACTCTAAATATAACGCTCATTTTTTATACCATTTTGATTCTCTGCCCCCTCTCCAAAAAAATCAAAGAAATGAATTTGTGATAAAGCTTCATATACATCCTGCAGCTCTTAAAAGCAACCGTTTTGTTTTTATTGTGGCCTTTTCCTCATAAAGATTCTAGTTGTTAACATTTCTCTTAGAAATATCCATTTTCTCCCCCTGAGCAAAAGTGTTAACTTCGCGGAGCAAAGCAAACTGTTAAATACAAAAACTAAAAGGAGGATGAGTTTAGAAATGGATTTTTAAAAGGATACGTCTCTTATGTATATGAGGTATTAAGAGTCTAACATCTTAGAAAATAAGAGAACAACACATCTTATTCTCCAGCATTCTCCAGATTTGCCTAATACCTATCTGCAAATGGTTTCAGTTGGCACAAAGGAAAAGGATAGTGAAGACTTTTGGGCTCCTACCACCCAAATGCTTAATACCTTTAGTTTGTAATCATTTATTAAGCAATGACTATAAACAAAGCATTATAGTACTTGCATGAGAAAAACAGAGCTGAAGAATCCCTCTCCCTCCCTCAAAGAACTGAGATACACGGAAAAGCACGAAACAAAATATTAGTAAAGAGGGGTGCCTGGAGGGCTCAGTAGGTTAAGCATCTGACTTGGGCTCAGGTCTCACCACTCATGAGTTCGAGCCCCGCTTCAGTCTCTGTGCCTACTGCACAGAGCCCAGAGCCTGCTTTGGATTCTGTGTCTCCCTCTCTCTCTGCCCCTCCCCGGCTCGTGCTCTGTCTCTCTCTCTCTCTCAAATGTAAATAAACATTTAAAAAATTGCTTTTAAAATATCAATAAAGAATGATTTATTTCTTCTATAAACAGCATAGCACCATCAACCAAACTTCCCTAGGACTCTTGAGTGGAGAACTGAAGCCCTCTGATTTATTTAGGAAACAGAGCGCTTCATCACGTTGGATTTGCTACAAACATAAATACTGAACTAAGTGCTGATGGCAAGTGTCAGTGCATATTGCCAACACTTTCTGAAAAGCCTCCATAAGAACATCAGCAGTTAAAGAACATAATGTTATTCTGTTTCATAGATGTCTTTCCTCAGCTGCCCTCTCCCTCTCTTTCAGCTGTGTGATTTGGTAAACAGGCTGAGTTAGGGCTATGGAAGGACTCACAGCTCATCATCCCCACTTCTAAGCATCCCTTCACTGCTTTTTCAAACTTCTCCTGCTAATGCACTATATTACTCCTCTGAGCTCGCTTCCCAGTTCATGCTTAGACTGTACTCTGTGATAGGAATTGCAACGCTAGAAAATATGCACTAAAATTGTTGGTGACCCAGATCTGGCATTCCAAAGAGAAAAAGCTACCCATTTGTTCAATAAATATAGTTACATGTAACCCTGTGCTAAATCACATCTTAGCTATACACAAGATTCAAAATAGTGGATCATTCTATTCTTTTTATTTTATTTTATTTGGAAGAGAGAGAAGAGAGGGAGAGAGGGGGAGGGGGAAGGGGAGGGAGATGGGGAGGGAGATGGGGAGGGAGAGGGAGGGGGAGGGAGGGGGAGGGGGGGGAGGGGGAGGGGGGGGAGGGGGAGGGGGAGGGGGAGAGGGGGGAGGAGGGAGGGAGGGGGGGGGGAGGGGGAGGGAGAGGGAGGGAGAGGGGGAGGGAGAGGGGGAGGGAGAGGGGGAGGGAGAGGGAGGGGGAGGGAGAGGGGGAGGGAGAGGGGGAGGGAGAGGGAGGGAGAGGGAGGGAGAATCTCAAGCAGGCTCCATGCTCAGTGTACAGCCCAATGTCAGGCTCCATCCCATCACCCTGGGTCATGATTTGAGCCAAAATCAAGAGTCAGGAGCTCAACCAACTGAGCCACCCAGGTACCCCTCATTATATTCTTATCCAAACCCTCTTCCCTTGGCCTCTGTGATTACACACTCCTGGTCATCCTCTACCATGCTGGTGAGTCTTTCTCATTCTCCTTTCCTGGTTCATTCTACTTCCTTACTTTCACACATTGGGGCTCCATACGGCTACGTGCTGTGTCTTCTCTTGTTACTCTATGATTCTCCCCCATGTGACCTTATCCAGCTATTATCAAATTGACATACCTAGTCCAGGGCTCTCTTTTTATTGTTGGGCCATTTACCTATTGGTCTCCTGGACACCTCCTCTCAGGTGTCTCACATATATGTCACTACTTAAATGCCCCGACTGCAATCTACCTCTTCCTCTGAAATCCACCACTCCTCCAGTACTTGCTGAGGTGGTAAATGGCACCTGCATTCATCTTATTGCAAATTCCAGATGCCCGAGGGGTATCACTATACCCTTGTTCCTCATCACCCCCTCTAATCCTTCACCACATACTGTTAATTCTACTACTGTAATATATATGAAAGGTGTACCCCTTCCTCTCCACTGCCATGACCCTTGCTCAAGCCATCATGTTTTGTTTGGAATGCAGTAATTTCATAGCTTAACTAATCTTTCCTGTTTGGGATTCTTCTAATTCATTTCTGCACAATAGCCAGAGTGATTTTGTCTTAGGATAAATCCGAGGTTTTCAACGGAAACTTCCAGGCCCAGGGCTGCAGCTGGACCCTGCCCACCTCTATCTCCTCATTTCACTCCACTCCTGTGAACCTGTGTTCTTTAATTCCTTGGACAGTCCAAGGTCTTCCCACCTGGAGGCCTTCAAATGCTTTTGCCTGTGTCTACCAAGTTCTTTAATCTCTCTCTTTGCCCATTCGACTATATTGATTATTTACACATACCCTGGATCCTACTCCCCCCAGCTACATTAGATTCTCCTCCTGAATTTATCATTGAATCCTCTATAGAACTAATTAAAATTTGTGATAATACAAGTATGTGATAGTAGTTTCCACAAGACAGTATGTTTTATGTGCCAATCACCCACATGGAACTGCAAAGAAACTATCAAACTAAAGCCCCCAAATGGAACAATTAGACATATTCTGAACACCCTCTTTTAAAATAATGAACTGAAAGAGAAGGCCAGTCTGAATTAATGAAAAATCTGATTGATAGAACATTTGGTATATGTGTGTGCAGACACGCATACATGTTTAGCTGTCCCTAATTGAGAATGTACTATGTTCCAACACTATGCTAAATGGTCAACATATATTTACTCAATCTTTGCACCAATCCTCTGAAGTAGCTACTATAATTTTACAGTTAAAAAATTGAGTTCAATAACTTTGTCTTTCTATGTAAAATATATTTTACATAATTGGAGCTTGCTTTTATATCCAGTCTGACAATCTCTGCCTTTCAATTGGAGTAGTTAGTCCATTACATTTACTGCAATTATTGAGACAGTTGAAGTCTGCCATTTTTAGTTTATTTTCTAATTATCTTCTTTGTTCCTTTATTCCTCCTTTGTCATCTTTTGGATTAATCAGGTTGTTTTTGCTTTTGTTTTTTAATATTTTTTTCTACCTCTTAACTTTTTAGCTCTTTGTAATGTTTTTTGTGGTTATTCAAGGGATTTCAAAATGCATCCTTCATTTATCATAGTCTATCAAGAAGGCTTATTATACCAATGCTGTGACATGTAAGAAACTTTTAAAATCATTATTGCATTTACCTCTTCCCATCTTTGGTGGTATTTTTGCCATATATTTTATTTCTATATACGTTATAAATCCTATAGTACATTACTGTATTTTTTTAAAGAGTTAATTGACTTTCGAAGAATTTGAATGAAGAGAAACTAGTCTCTTATATATACTTACATAGTTAATGTTTCCAGTTTTCATTCCTTCCATTGATCCGATCACTTCCTTAAGTTTAAGGACTTCTTTTAGCCTGTGTGGTTCTGCTAGCAACAAATTTTGTCAGCTTTATCTAAAGATACTTTTATTTTACCTTAATATTTGAAAATTATTTTTGCTGGGTATAGACGTCTAACAAGGCAGTTTGTTTCAGCCCTTTGAAGATATCTTTCAACGTCTTCTGGCCTCCATTGTTTCCGATGAGTAGTCATTCCTATTCTTATCATTGTTCTCCTATAGGGAACATGTCCTCTTTTCTCTGACTGCTTTTAAGGCTTTATATCTTTGGTTTTCAAAATAATATACCTAGATGGCATTTTCTTTGTATTTAAACAGTTTTGGTTTTCTGGAATTCCTGGGCTTATAGATTTCTGGTTTTATTCATATTTTGACATGCTTGTTCAATACGTCAATAGATTATGGTGTAAGTGATGCCATGCATTTTCAGGCCTAGTTTCTAAGAGAACTGGCAGCTTTCACTTTAGATGCTTGGAGCCTTAAGCCACGATGTAAACCCTGTTGAAGGGAATCCCATATGGGGAGGCTCTGAATTATTACATGGTGATGGAGAAGAGCCTAGCTTCCTGCTATCACCTTTAAAGGGCCAGGCATAGAAGCCCAACCATCTTGGACCTCCAGATTGATCCAGACAGCAGCTAACTACCAACGAGCGATACCAGTGGAGGCCACATAAAGCGGAAGAAAAGCCACGTTAGCCCTGCTTCCAATCCTAATCCACAAAATTGTGAGCTATAATAAAATGGTTGTTCTGTTAGCCACTGAGTTTGGGGTAATGTTACACAAAAACAGATATCCGGAAGAGGTAGGAATTATGTATTAGTTAACAATGGGTAACAGACATTGAAGATTTGTAAGAGAACATGACAAGAATGGCAGGTTTCTTTATAAATTACCTAGAGGCCTAAGTGGATAGAAATCAGTTCTCCGGGGTTTTAAACTTCCGCTGGAGTACAGTTTGGCCCCCAGAATATGTATTTGATAAAGACTTAGACCTGTAAAATGATGAAAGCTGGCCACTTCCATCTCCTAGTTCATGTTTTCAGTTGTACACAGATTGTTGCCATTGTTACTCCTAATAATAGCAGCTACAATTACCGAATACCTTTTACAGGCGAGCACTCTGCTAAAAGTGCTTCACATATCTTCTCTCACTTAATCTCACCAAGCTGCAGTTTCCACTACACGAAATGAAGATGGTAATGCACACCTCACGGGGCTCGTGCCCTAATTCACTCAGCTAAGAAGTTTCGGAGTCGGAATTTGAAACCAAGAGTGTCTGCCTCCAAAACCAACGCAAAACCCTATCTCTTTAATTAAAAACAGAAATAAAGAAAAGGGTGCCATTAGAAGGATGTTTTTGCTTTTATGCAGATTTTTTAAAAATCACAAGTAAATAAAAATTCTATAACTGGGTAGATAAGAAGTGTGATTTATGGTAGATAATGTGATAAGATTTAATATTCACTGCTTCATTAAATTGAGTCAAGTGGATTCGTTAGAGATTTCAAAAGTACTAGTCTTAGTCCTGATCATTAAATAATCATGCAATTAGCCATATGCATCTTCCAGGCAATTTAGAAAACCACTTTTTTAAAATTTATTTATTTTGAGAGTGGGGGTAGGGGCAGAGAGAGAGGAAGGGAGAGAATCCCAAGCAGGATTGTGCTGTCAACAGAGAGCCCAGCACGGGGCTTGTTCTCATGAACTGTGAGGTCATGACCTGAGCCACAATCAAGTCAGATGTTTAACCATGGAGCCACGCAGTTGCCTTGGAAAATCACTTTTATAATGTCCGATTCTAGTGGAAAAATCTGCTGGCACACTTGCATTTTCTTTAATCAGCTTTAAAAATCTGAAGATATGGGGCATCTGGGTGGGTGGTTCGGTCGGTTGAACATCGGACTTCAGCTCAGGTGGTGATCTCACGGTTCCTAAGTCCGAGCCCCGCATAGGGCTCTTTGCTGTTAGCACAGAATTGGCTTCGGATCCTCTGTCCCCCGTTTCTCTCTGCACCTCCCCCACTCACTCACTCTTTCAAAAATAAATGAACATAAAAAATAAAAATAATAAATATAAAAGTCTGAAGATTTATAAACTCCCTTTGAATTAACATCTATTATTTTTTAATTCCCCAATAAATTAAAAACTGCATCACCATTATGAATACCACCTTTCAGTTATAGATTATTTTTCCCTTAGTTATGGAATGTTAGTGGTGAAATACCTCACCGATAACTATCGAAGTAGAATAAATAAGATTTCTCTCATTGAAAAGCCTTGATAATTTGGGAAAAAAAATTTTTGTGATTTATAGATTACTACCAAAAAGTTACTGCTAGCCTAAAAATCAGAACATCAGAAGCTAAGAATCTAGTAGATGCCAAGAGCTTTGACAGACTTTAGAGTTTTTGACCTAGTAATTCCACTTCTGTAAATTTTCCCTGAGAAAATAAACAGGAGAAAATGTTTACACCAAAAGCCAATTGTCTCAGAATTAACTTATGATAGTAAAAATTTAGAAACTACTCAAATGCTCGCTAGGAGAATGGTTTAATGTGAAATACTGAGCAATCATTAGAAATCTGTTGTCAAGGACTATTTAATGTCAGAAGAAATGCTTTTGACATAATGGTATTTTAACAACACAAAATATGGGGCGCCGTGGGTGGCTCAGTTGGTTAAGTGGCCAGCTTCAGCCCAGGTCCAGATCTCATGGTTCTTGAGTTCAAGCCCTGCATTGGGCTCTGTGTTGACAGCTCGGGTCCTGGAGCCCACTTCGGATTCTGCGTCTCCCTCTCTCTCTGCCCCTCCCCCACTTGTGCTTTGTTTCTGTCTGTCTCTCTCAAAAAATGAATCAACATTTAAAAAAATAAATAGGGGTGCCTGGGTGGCTCAGTCGGTTGAGCGGCCGACTTCAGCTCAGGTCATGATCTCATGGTCTGTGAGTTCGAGCCCCACATCAGGCTCTGTGCTGACGGCTCAGAGCCTGGAGCTGCTTCAGATTCTGTATCTCCCTCTCTCTCTGCCCTTCCCTTGCTCATGCTCTGTCTCTATGTCTCTCAAAAATAAAATAAAAACGTTAAAAAAAATTTTAAAAAAAATAAATAAAAACACAAAACAGGGGTGCCTGGATGGCTTAGTCGGTTAAGCGTTCAACATGGTTTCAGCTCAGGTCATGATCTCACGGTTTCGTGGGTTGGAGCCCTGCATCAGGCTCTGCACTGGCAGTGTGGATCCTGCTTGGGATTCTTTCTCTTTTTCCCCTCTCTCTACCCCTCCCCCAGCTGCACTGTGTCTCTCTCTCTCTCAAAAATAAATGTTAAAAAATAAAGTAAAAATTAAAATAAAAATTAAGGTTTCCTTCAATATGCATCAATCTTTAAATTAAAACTTGATGATAAAAATACTACATGGGTGATTTATTATGTGATAAAAGCCTATCAGAAAATATTACCTTAAAATTAATTTCCCTAAATCTTAGTCCCAGTTTTCACCTCACTACTGTGCAGCATTTAAAGTATTTAAGGTAACAAAATTATGACTTTGCCAATATATACACACCTTGTTTCTAAAGTAAATAATTAGTTACCGCTTCCCTATTCTTCCCAGAGAATACGGCGAAGTTGTACATAATCAATGTCCAGTGAAATTCCTTTAGTTTTAATGAATCTCTGCCCACTGTGCCCAGTGGAATGAACAGACCTAATCAAAAAGAAAGTGGCCTGCCTCCCACTTAAAAAAATTTTTTTTCAGTATTTATTTATTTTTGAGAGAGAGAGAGAGAGAGGGTGGAGGCTGGGGAGGAGTAGAGAGAGAGAGAGAGAGAGAGAGGGAGGCAGAGGATTCAAAGCAGGGTCTGAGCCATCAGCACAGAGCCAGATATGGGGCTCAAACCCAGCAACCGTGAGATCATGACCCTGAGCAGAAGTCAGATGCTTAACTGAGCCACCCAGGCACCCCATGCCTCCCATTTTTTTTTTTTTTAACTACTGCCGCTTAAAAGCAGACTAGAAAAAAACTGAAAATCAAATTGAAGTAAGAGTTGAAAAGCAGCTGGGGCCTGGCTGAGAGCTAGGATTTTGGCTATTACTCATTAAGTTTCTTGTTTTACATAGGTAGTCTTACACATTATTGCATTTTTATTTCTTTTTTACTACTTATTATTCATTTGAGAGAGAGAGCGCGAGAGAGCACGAATGAGCTGGGGAAAGGGGCAGGGGGAGAGAGAGAAGGAATCTTAATCTCCATACTAAGCATGGAGCCTGAGATGGGGCTCAATCTCATAACCCTGAGATCATGGACGCTTAACCGACTGGGCCACCCAGGTGCCTCTGCATTTGTTTTTCTTAAAAGTTTACCATGCCAGCTGGGGCAGCTTGTCTTCACTCCAGATACCTCGTTCCAACTCAGTGTCCATGCTTCTGCAAGTCTGAACCGGTCTCACCTCCCACGGCCCCCTCCCACTGTGCAGGTGAAATGCCCCATCAGCTTTATTATTACCCTCAGCTTGTTTCCCAGCTTGGTTGCTTTCTACTCATGAACTGGGGGGTGCTGAGGGTGGACAAATATCTCTAAGGCTAAGGATCACAGTCAAAGCCATGTTCTAATGCCCGTTGAGTAGTTGAGGGGGAAAGGGCACAGGAAAATGGAAGGAAATAAGTAGTTGGACCGTTCCTTAATAGAAGGATTTAAGCCTTCGTTTCTCTTCCTTTGTCTCTCTCTCCCCAACCTGAGAACTCCCTTCTGTTACTTTAGTAATTTCCCACACTGTCTGGGGTGTACGCTGGTAGATTAAGTGCCTGCCTCAATGCCGGCTGTCTTGAACAAGCCCATTTCTCTGTTCTTTTCTCTTATTAAAAATGAACAAATGTTTCTCCAAAGAAAAAGCCCAGAATCTAGTCAGACGATTAAATAAAGCTAACGTATGCTAAATTATTGATCTGCTGGTTTATGAAAACAAGGCACACAGGGCATCACTGTTAACGCTGGTCATTTATAAATGTCCATTTTATTTGAAATCTAGTGAAGGGAAATTAAACACTAATGAGTATTTAAATTTCTTTAGTTCTGGTGGATGATCTCCTTTAAACACCATTAAGAAATAATTAATAAAGCAGTATTTGGAGTTAAAAGTCCTAGGTTAAAACCCAGGGTTGCCTCTGCCTAACAGACCAGTCACCTACCCTTGCTAAATGTGTCTTCGCTGTGTTGTCTGAAAAATGAAGATGATTATTACCTGATTCATTAAAGTCAGATGTCCCCTCCCACTGGTAAAACTATCCTGAGTAATAAGTATACCCAGTCCCTTGTTACCCTTTAGATCTCCAAGGCCTGGGTCTTTCTAATCAATAAGCTTCGAGATCCTCAAATCCTTCTCTGCACATCTGAAAAGCCCCACTCTACAGAAGAGCACACTTGAAGATTTAAGCAGAGATTAAGGAACTGCATATATGGTTTTAAAACTTTTATACAGAATATATATTCCTTCGCTTTTTTTTTAATTTAGGGAAATATTCGTATGCCTTTTTATTGTTTGTTTATTAATTCTGAGAGAGACAGAGAGAGCACAAGAAGGGAAGGGCAGAGAGAGAGGGAGAATCAAGGAGGCTCAGCATAGAGCCCGACGTGGGGCTCCAACTCACCAAACTGCGAGGTCATGACCTGAGCCCAAATCAGGAGTTGGACCCTTAACCAACCGAGCCACCCAGGCACCTCTTATTTCATTTTTAAATTTTAAACACGATAAAATAGAAAGTGAAAATTACACATGCCCAGCTTCCAGACCTATTTACCAGAGATGACCACAATTAACACTGTGCTCTGTATTTAAAGAATTTTATCGATGCTTATTGTATTCGTTTGGGCAGGCTAACTACTGTAAGAAATAGACAAAAATAAAACTATGGAACGGCCCTAAGATAAGTGAAGGTTATTGCTTGCTCCTGGGACAGTGCTGGGGGGAGGAGCAGGTGCGCGGTCAGCCCTCCTCCATGCGGTCACTCCGGGACCCAGGCCGCTGAGCCGGGGGCCTGCCATCTCCAGCTCTTGTTCAGACTCACTCTGGGGTCATCTCCATTCCAACCTGCGGTGCCGCAGTGGCATACAGGTTCTCTCTCTCTCGGTGTCTCCTGCTTCCTGGCAACGTAGTAGCCTCCTGCACTCTTTGGCTGTAACTACTCTTCATGAAAAATTGTGGGATTCAAGTTCACCCTCCCAGGCATGCTTGAAACTCATTCAGATTCGGACTCGTTTTTCACTCTCCTCCTCTTATTGGAGGCTCACCTTCACTCCTCTCTGCTTTCTATCGTTGGAAATGTTCTACCAGCTGCATTCGCTTCTCACATCTGTCTCCATTTAGCTAAGCCGGCGGTTCATGCCCCCCTCCCCCTTCTGTGCTGCAGCAGGGTTTTTATTTTTTCTAGTTTTGAGATCTAACTGACACCTACAAAGCTTTTGTAACACTGTAAGGTGAAGGTGTACAATGTGTTGATTCGATACACTTGTAATTGATACACTCGTAACTGCAAAACAATTACCACCTTAGCCTCAGCTAACATATCCGTCCTGTCACACAATTGCCGTTTCTTTTTTGTGGTGAGGACATTTAAGATCTTTCTTAGCAACTTTAAAGTATATTCCCATTGCTGTACATCAGATCCCCAGAGTTTGGTAATAGATGTACGCTTTGCCCAGTATCTCCCCATCCTTCCCCAGCCCTGGTTAGCACCACTCTCCTCTCTATTTCTGAGTTTGGCTTTTTTAATTTTTTGAGTTTATTTATTTTTGAGAGAGAGGGAGGGAGAAAGGGAGAGAGACAGAGAGAGAGACAGAGAGAGACACACACAGAGAGGGGGAGGGAGAGAGAGAGAGAGAGAGAGAGAGAGAGAGATAACAAGTGGGGGAGGGACAGAAAGTGAGGAGAATCCCAGAGAATCCCAAGCAGGCTCCGTGCTGTCAGCACAGAGCCCAACATGGGACTCAATGTCACGAACCTAGAGATCATAACCTGAGCCAAGATGGAGGAGTCAGCCGCTTACCAGATGGCGCCCCTGAATTTGGCTTTTTTAGATTCCATATATAAGTGAAGTCATACAGTATCTATTTATCTTTCTCTCAGCAAAGATTTTATTTTTTTAAGTCGCTTGTGAACATGAGCATCTGTCTTCTTACCTCAGAAAGTGACTTCTTTTCCTTGATGTTTTCTTCAAGTGACTCTTCTCTGTCTTTCCCTTTTTGTACTCTTGAGTTTCTCCTAAGAATCCCACCTCTCTTGTCTCCCCACATGTCTCCTTGCAGCCCCTCCCACCTCCTTCCGCCCCCGAGAGCCTCCATGTAGGTTTAGCCTCATTTAATCAGCTGGAACCCATAGCAGTTTCTCGTTTCTCTATCCTGCTACCCCTAAAGCTGCTTCAGCTGGCTGCCTTGCACTGTGACACTCCCTTGGGCCACTCACTCAAGTCTGGCTTGTTCAACAGTACTCTCTCCTAGAGCGGTTTTCCAGACTGCAAACCACACTCAGATCGTTTCCAAACTCTCCTATTTTACATTTGATTGATGGTAGTTCAAATCCTTCTCCCTGAATGGAAAGCTCTGGCAAGGAGTTTATTGCTCACCACGCATAGAGAGAGAGAGAGAGAGAGAGAGCGCACTTCAACTTGGAAGCATCTAAAGTATCTTTAGAGGGACAAGGTGGGACAACTATGAGATTGTGCAATTCAGTAGCCAAGCATCCCAGTTTCCCCAGGACGGACAGAGCTCCAGAAATACAGAGTTTTTAGTTTCAAACCAGGACAACTTTTTAAATGTACTTAAAAGTGGTTCTTTCTGGAGGCACCTGGGCGGCTTGGTCGGTTAAGCCTCCAACTCTTGATTTTGGTTCAGAACATGATCTCACTGTGCCGGGGTCCTTGTACCGGCAAATCTAGGGGTTCACGAAGGACGGACAATCAGGCGAAATGAAGTGGGAGAGCCATGAGAGAGAGAGAGTCTGATGACCAAGCAGGCAGCCCTGGCAATTCTGGCATCTCTGACCTGTTAGTCTCAGTGTCTTTATTTTTAAAGGTAGCAAGTGAGAATACATCCGTGACAAGGCATCATTTACAATTTTTCTTAGGTTGGCATATTTGCGAATCCCTCAGACTTAGATTAGGCAGTAACTGTTTTTATGATTTTGTTCCAAAGTTACACATTGTTTTTTAGGCAGAGCAGAGGAAATAACAAGATAAAGTTTTTAGGAAGAGAGCAGGATTGTCGTAGCCCTTGGTAAACAGAGGGTGCATACATTGTTGCCTTAAGACCTATATTAACCATCTATAGATAGATTAGGAGACATTCTATCCCTAATCTGTAACCATAATGGAGGAGGTATTATTTGCTTGGTAGAGACATAATCTCTAATGCTGGTCTAAGTTCTTTTCTTTTTGTGAGTGAGTGAGCCTATATCGTAAGGGCTCATGTTTATCTGTTATTTATACAAACAGCAGTTTCTATAAAAGTATTTTGTTATTGCCTTTTTATTATAAAGGAGCGTGGGGATGGGAATAGCAAAGGATTCGTGAAATGTTAACCTCAGGAAGGTACTCAATGTCTGTTTTTGATCAGTGAAGATATGTGTAGCTACTTGTGTTTGGCTATTGTTTGTACCTTATCTGTAAACAGTGCTCCTAACTTCTGGGCTAAGTCAACCTCCAGAAAAGGTCCCAAGTCTCTTTACAATCTCTCCTATCAGTCTGTTAACCAAATACTGAGAGAAGCTTTACGGACATGTGCCTTGAGGTTTTATGGTGGGGCTGAGGGGATGATTAACACAATGTTCTACCTGCAGGGAAAATCTAGTTTGGTTCAAGGAGTCTTGGGGCCTAACGCCTACTAATTTCTAGCCAACTCATAGCTGCTATTCTATATGATTAATTTGTGTAACCTATCCCCAAGAGGCAACTTTGAGGTTACTTCTGACCAGGTTACTCTCATTCAGATTTTATCCATCAAGACCAGGTCCCCTTTTCCATATGCCATAAAACTAAAGAGCATTATGTCCCTTAGGCCAATGAAAGCAGTTGAAGAAATCCAGGCCTGAAAGATTATTTAGAAAGAGGTAAGATTAGGCTCCAGTTTGGCTGGCGGGAGCTTTGCTTCAACCTTTCCCACGCAGGGAGGGGTCTCAACCTGCGAGCCCAAAACGGCTACCAACATCACAGTTCATGTGTTCGAGCCCTGCATTGGGCTCCATGCTGGCAGTTTGGAGCCTACTTTGGATTCTCTTTCTCTCTCTCTCTCCCCCTCTCTCCCTGCGCCCTCTCTCTCTCTGTCCCTCCCCAGCTCACACACACTCTCTCTCAAAATAAATAAATAAACAGGAAGGAAGGGAGGGAGGGAGGGAGGAAGGAAGGAAGGAAGGAAGGAAGGAAGGAAGGAAAGAAGGAAGGAAGGAAGGAAGGAAGGGAGGGAGGGAGGAAGGAGAGGGAGGGAGGGAGGGAGGGAGGAAGTTCTTTCCAGGGCACTTTGGGTGGCTCAGTCAGTTAAACATCTGACTTTGGCTCAGGTCATGATCTTGCGGTTCTGTGAGTTTGAGCCCCACATGGGGCTCACTCCTGTCAGTGCAGAGCCCCACTTCAGATGCTCTGTCCCCCTCTCTCTTCCTGCTTGTGCTCTCTCAAAAATAAATGAACATTTAAAAATAAATAAATAGAGGCACCTGGGTGGCTCAGTCAATTAAGCATCTGCCTTTGGCTCAGGTCATAATCTCATGGTAATGAGTTCAAGCCCACGTGTCTCTCTCTCTCTCTCCCTCTCTGTCTGCCTCTCCCCCACTTGTGTATGCGAATACACGTGCATGGGCGCGCGCTCTCACTCGCTCTCTCTGAGTGAATAAATTAACTTAAACTTTTAAATAAATAAAATGGTTCTTTCCATGTAGGATCAGGATCTTGATTCTGGGCTGAGGGGTTCTAAGAGTCTTGGGATATAAACTATTGATGCTTCCTGTTGAAGCATTGATGTGTCTTTCAAGAAGTTCCAGTAATGAATAATCGAATTTTTTGTCTCTGCAAAAAATTATGCTAATGACTACAATGGACCAGTAAGTTTATCTTAATAAGACAGTAAGCTGAGGTGGAGTGAGGGGTGGGTGGATGGTTTCTGTTCTCAGAGTTAATTCTATCCTCTCTTTCCCAAGATCGGTTTCATACCCAACATCCTTGATGAAATACCAAACCTACTGTTTTGTTGTTATTGTTGTTTTTTAATTTTGTGTGAACATTGCAGCGCCTCCAACGTCAAGTCTCTGATGTCTGTTCTAGCTTTTATTCCATTCAGGAGAATAACATAGTAAAACTATTGTTCACAGAGCCTTCACTGTGTGCTCGGATACATGTCAAACCCCATAGACATTATTTAATTTTCCCAAGAATCTTTTTAAAAATGTGCTATTGTTATCCCTATTTTATAGATGAGGAAACTTTGTCTCAAAGAGGTCAAGACACTTGCCCAAGGTTATGTAGCCAGAATCAGTAATAAGAAGGAGCAAACCACTGACTATGTTACAATGTGTATGAACTTCACAGATCCCACGCTAAGTGAAAGAAGCCAGATACAGGAGACTACATATGTATAATTTCATTTATATTAAATGTCCACATAGCGCAAATTTAGAGTTAGAAAGCAGATCAGTGGTTCCTAGCCATGGAGGACAGGGTGGGAATTAACTACAAATGGGCGTCCAGTCACTTTTGTCATTGACAGAAATCAAAAGGAATGTTCTAAAACTGGGGTGCGATGATGCACAATTATATAAATTTGCTAAAAGTTACCTAATTGTATACCTGCAATACATGAACTTTATGATAATTCTTCTTAAGTAAAACTGTTAAAAAAAAAAAAGGTCCAGTCTAGATCCTAGGTTGTTACTGTCTACCAGTGGGAGTTCTAGTTATTCCTCCTAATTGTTTCTATCAACAAGTGGGTGCAGGTTCCTTTATGTGACTTAGGCACCATCCCTTAGGGGAAAGGGTTCAGGTCTTACTGGGTTATTCTGTCTTCTTCATATATGCATAGGGAGTGCCTTTAAACTCTTTCAACCAATACACATGTGTTAAATACATTTAATTTTACCAATGAGAACCTATTTCTAATAGTCCAAATTTCACTAATGCTAACTAGTGCATTTCGATTGGCATATATATATATATATATATATATATATATATACACCTAAGTATGTAAGTTACAGACATACATGATATCATACCACATGTGCTGAAGTCTTAAATGACTGCTATAGAAACATAAACTCAAGTGAACTGTTAAGACTCACTACAGCCACTACCTCTGAAGTAGCAACTGACAGAGGAAGCTTACAGTTCTTATTGCCTCCCTGACATCCATCATTCAATCTGTTCAACTTCCCAATCCAAGGCCAGGAGGTCTGCTATTAATAATAAAGATACCTGTCCTCAATGACCATTGGAGGGGCTTTTCTTTTCGTTTTAAATATAAAAACTTGGGGGGGATGTTAAATTGCAATTAAGAGAAAGGTCACCCGTAAATTCAGATAGACTGAAACTAAGTCAGTGACGGGGAGGGCTGAATAGTCGTTGTGTCCCTGGGAGGAGCCAGGAGGGCTGATTCCTGGCAGAGACAGTCCCTGGGGTGCCGTGTAAATGCGTGTTCTTCTCATGAACATTTGTTAATCCTGATTCATATGGCTTTATCTTTGATAAGACCAGAAATGGGTGTATTACGGTGAATGTGTTTCTTGTAACTCTTACAGAGAGATTCGGAACACCAGAAGCTTAACTTACATAGACCCTGGTGCCCTAAAAGAGCTCCCCCTCCTCAAGTTCCTGTAAGTATTAACTTCTATCCCATCCTACTTTTTTTTTTTAAGAGTATTATAATGCTGTTGCCAGCCAGGAGTCTCCCTAGGATACTGTGGGCCAAGGTCATTTTAGTGGTATATGTATGGCCTGAGACAAATCACATCATGCAGTTTATACCCCACCCTTTCCCATCAGGGAAGGTATCAGGTGAAATGATCCACATTTGAAAAACCTATTTAAAAGTCAGCACATAATACTGGGACCAAAGACTTAATCCAAGAGACATAAGGGAGAAAATACCCTTTAAATGGAATGTAACAGAACAAAACAAAACCAAAAACCCTGAGAGGTCATTCATCAATTTTCTCAGGAAATGGGTATCACAACAATATTAAAATGACTGTTACAGAGAAAATAAAAAAAGCCACAAAGAGCAAAATTCAATCTCTTGGAGGTTGGGGGGACAAAAATGGAAGAGACAACACTATTGCTTTGCTTTGGTGACACCTTATGAGCTAGCTATAACCTATATGAGAGCAGGGACCACAGCACTTTTTCTCTCTGTTGCATCTTTACTGCCTGGAACAGAGCAGGTGCTCAATAAAAATGTGTTCAATGGATGTGTATGTGTGGCCTGAGGTCCTTGAGGTGCCAGCTGAAAGAACCCTTCCCTTCTTCCCTGCCCACATGCATTGTAAAAGATTAGAACACAAAACCATTATGAGGGGCAAAAATTAAAATTAACCTTAATCCTAATATTGAGAAATCATCACAATTAGCATATTAATTTGTTTCCATCTAGGGCTTTTAAATAAAAGCGTATATCCATGTATATTTTATGAATTAAGTCTTCAAAGATGAATTGAAGTTATCCAAGAAAAGAAGGGGCAGAGGTTAAAGAAAAATACAAGTAGATGGAATAGCATGATAAAGACACAAAGGTATGGAGCCATGTGGCTCATCTGGGACCTAAAAATAGTTCAGTATTGAAGGGGTAGGGGTGGAGATGCAGAGACAATAGAGGAGAATAGCGATGGAAGATGGGGCTGGAGACATATCTGGGGAGTAATAAAAACTTACGAGACCAGGCAATCACTCCTGTATAGCCCTTGAGTTTCAATCAGTCAATAATTCTTTGATACGATGATCTCTCAGTATGTGCAGGGCTCTCTGGGGAACGTGTCAGATAATAAAACATTGTCCTTAAGCATCAAGAAGCTTACAATCTAATTGGGAAAATATTGTATAAAAAATCAAAAATTTTGTCTCTTACTGAAGAATAATGGTAGGTGATAAATGAGAGGTACAATGTTATTTGGGGTACAGGTAATTAGAGGACACATCAAAAGGAGATGGACTTGTTTGGGGTTTTGAAGAAACGAGAGATCCCGGCTCCTAATCTGGTATCTACAGCCCTGCTATATGGTCCTCCCCTTAACTCCAGGGCCTTCCCCCCACCACACTCTTCCACATGAACCTCTATTGCAATTGGCTAGTCTGTTTGTTGTTTGTTTATTGCTCTTCAAATATTCTTTATGGAATCTGAACCCTCTCCTTTGCTATCTGGAATACCCCATTTGCTCTTTGTAAGACCTCTGGCTCCTGTTTATGCCTTCCCCTCTAAAAGGAGTCAAGTCAGGGGCATCCAGTGGCTCAGTAGGTTGAGCATCCAACTTGATTTCATCTTGGGTCATGATCTCATGGTCATAGGATCAAGCCCCACATCGGGCTTTGCCCTAAACATGGGGCCTACTTGGGATTTTCTCTCCCCCTCTCTCTCTGCCCCTCCCCTGCTTGCTCATGAGTGCCTATACCCCCTCTTCCTCTCTTTGTCTCTGTCTTGCTCTGTCTCTCAAAATAAATAAATGAACTGAAAATAAAATAAAAGGAGTCAGGTCAGAATTTCCCTAAGAAAGTATACCAATGGAACTAGAGTTTTTTCTCTGCTAGAAGACTTCCTTTAAAACTTTCTTGGTAGTTACCTAAGTCTCACTCCATGCCATGCCACACCTCTGAAAAAATCTTCATCTCCACTCCCTACGTTGTAGTAGCTGCAACAAATAGTAAATTAACACATCTGAGAGGCATCAGGAACCTGAGAGTTGCTGTATTTGTGCTGTTTTATGTACATATTTTAATCTTGACATTTTCCCCTGATGACTTTGGAAAGTGAAGACATTGTCGTTAATCGATTATATTGCTTGTCTAGACATATTTTCTAAATAGTACTGCTGCCATGCTACTCCCAGGTGACTGCCATGAAAAAGTCATTCCTGGCAAAATAATGAACACGATATAATGTGAAGTTCGAAAGAGGAAGCCTGGCTTGGAGTTGGGTATTATATTGTCTTTTTACCCCATCCTCCCGCTATTCCACTGCCCCTCCCATAATGTCCTCCGATTAAAACAGGGAAATATCACACATACACACACACATGCACACATGGAAAGAAAACTGAATTCCTATTTCTAGGAATCCTACTTGGATTCCTTGGAAACAGTCCTCATATTCTTCTAAACAGAAAAAAAATGTATTGACACTAGTAGACCGAATTAGATTCTTATACCTTGAGGGAGCAACATCTCATCCAAGGGTTAGGACTTGCCTACAGTCACTCAGATATTGAATGAAAGAGTTAGGATTTGATTCTAGTCTGACTTCAGAACACATGCTTTCAGCTATTACACTCTTCTGCTTCCTGTGTGTTGATTTTCTTATCTTATTTTTCTCTTCTCTTTCATGTGCTTTAGTGGCATTTTCAACACTGGACTTGGAGTATTCCCTGACCTGACCAAAGTTTATTCCACTGATGTATTCTTTATACTGTAAGTATGCACACATGCAATATTTGCAGTATTTTGTCACTGACAAGAAGTAGGATACACTCATTGGGGCTGGTTAAAACCAAGTGAAGCAATTGTCTCAAGGGGGGAGAGTGACCAGCTGTTACAAAGGCACTGGTGGATGAAGCAAGGCAAGGGCTGAGAAATGACCATTGGGTTTAGTAATATGGCACTTTGGTGACTCTGACAAGAGCTATTCCACTGGAGCTCCAGGGTGAAGTCTGGCTGCAGTTGACTCAAGAAACAATCAGAAGGGAAGACTTAAAGAGAGTGACCACAACAGACTCTTTTGAGAAGTTTCAGTATTAAACAGTAGCATAAACTATCTCAGTAGTTAGAGGATATTGGGACAGGAGAAAAGGCTTCCTTGTGTTGTTGTTGTTCTTTGATGGGACAAATTATAGAATGCTTCTTTGCTGATGGGAGGATTGAAATACAAGAGGAATTTGATGATAATGATGGTACTTTATTTTCCATATAGTCAGTCTTTAATAACTTTTCAAAGACTTTCCCAGGCGTTTTGTTTATTTCTCTCAACCACCTTGTAAAGTATAAAAGGAAGTTATAATGTTTTCCATTCTACAAATGAAGAAACTGAGGAATAGAAAACCTAAGTGATTTTGTCTGAGCAGAGTCCCAAGGAGTAGTAACTAGGGGTGTTAAAACTGCTTCCTGTGACTTCTGATTGGTGGCCATGTGCCCTTTTCCAAAACCTGTGACACAGCCGGTGTCTTACCTAGTTGTTTAGAAGTAAAAGGACTTATGCAGAGTTACAGGTTGAGTCTGCACTACAGAGCCAGGAAAATGTGGAATAATAGTATCTGAACTCTCAGGATTTTGCTAGAAAAAAAGTGACCACACTCCTTTGCTGCAGAAGTGCTCAGTTCAAAATGAAAGCAGTCTTCTAGCAACTAGACTGGCACAGAAATGTTCTCCAGAAGCGTCTGCTTGGCAGTGTTTTGCAAGTAGAGGACACTTTGGTAACGTTCGTAAAAGGAAATCCATTGATCTCATTCTACCAACCCTTTTTAGACGTTCCACACACTTAGAAAACTCTAGTTGCTATGGACAAAGTATTGGTCCCAGATTTACAAGAAGACTCTAGATCCACCTGCTCCCCTTGCAAATGAGGATTAAACCAGGGACCTCAGCCCACACTCAGAGCTCACTTGCTTCCTGCACAGTTGGGGCTGTGAGTGCATGTCCACCCAGGACAGCTCTCACCACTTCGCTGGACCTCCAGCCACCGGCGGCTAAGAAATGTCCATGAAACTTAAAAAGAAACAAGATTAAATGAAACTGTGCCAGGTTATTTATTTGAGAGCATAGGTGGAGTGAGAGCCCAGCTCCAGAAGGAAAACATTTTTTTTTTTTACCCTGTGTGCTTTTTTTACCTCTCTTGCAGTGAAATTACAGATAACCCTTACATGACTTCCATCCCTGCGAATGCTTTTCAGGGACTGTGCAATGAAACCTTGACACTGTGAGTATTGCCCGTTCTACTCCTGCCAAAATGGGATTTTTATTTGGACCATTGTCATATTTTCATAGCCCATCCAAGAAATATACTATAGGATGTGCCGTATCATCTACTAAAGTAGTTAAATAAGAGGATTGCCTGTGGTATGGTACTCTGCAGATGACACAATGGTTTAGGTAACAAGTATTCTCCTCTAGAAATGGTCCGCATGCTTTATCTGTAGAAGACAACTTAGGTTTTACAGACCACATGGCCTTCATGGCAACTGAAAAGGCAGCCATACACAATACATAAACTAGGAAGCCTGTCTGTTCCAATAAAATTTTATTTACAAAAACAAGTACTGGACCAGATTTGATCTGCATACTTTATAATATAACTGTATTCTAGTATCCCCATTGTGTAGAGGAAGAACCTGGGCTTACAGCAAATTGAAGTAACTTTTCCAAGGTCACTGAGTTAGAAAATGGTACCACTAAGGGCTTCTCCTGCTGTCTGCACTCACACTCAACTTGGTCGTCACAACTATTATGAAACTCCCATAAAGCCATGTTGAATAGAATACAGTGTTGCTCTACATCATTACTTTTCCAGAGTTCGAATGGGTTCTACTCTTTAGATAAAAGAGAAGTTCATGAGAGAATGTCAGAAAATGTTCTAATAACAAAGTCACATAGAAGTATGAAAGGTAAGTTAATTCTCCAAACTGGCAGAAAATCCCCCTGGTTCATGAAATTAGCCACAAAATAGAACTGAGGTTGTCCAAAGGATCCCCCTGGAGACCAGAAGTGCCACGGCTAGGGCTCCTTTTCCTTCGGGCAGGTAGGAGGAATCACTTTTGAGGTCAGAAATCCTGATTCCTGACAGCTCCACATCAACGTGGCTTTGGCAAGTCACCTCCACCTCTCAGTATCTTGACTAGGAAATAGAGGAGATGACACTTCGGTCCCACCCCTAGAATCACTTTAGTTGCAGAAACATAACAACAATTTAAAACATTGAAATTTCCACAAAAGGGCTTGGTTTATCTATTTTCTTAGATTTGTCTTTGAAGTTCAATTTGATTCAGCCGGCAACCATTAAGCATTTAATCTATGATAAGCCCTGAGGACAAAAATATGGATAAAATAGAAATGTTAAATAACATTTTAAATAGAAATATATAAAGCCTATGCATTCAGATGAATAGTGTCATTTAAAATTGTCTTTTTAAGAAACTGAAGTTATTCTTCCAATATTGACATTGAGTTAATTATTACCTGAAACTCTTCTTTTTTGAGTATAGGTAGAACATTTAAAACTGAATCCTTAATGGTGGCAAATCTTTGCTCCTAAAAGTTAATCCACTTCTGAGAAACAGCTTGAAGTTACTGGGAGCTGTCTGGAGACTGGGGATTCACCCTGGGAGATATTATTCTATGTTCCAAGCAAGACATACTATAAAGTTTTCTTGTGGGACCTGAGAACCTTCATGCACATTTCTGATACCACAGAAATGAAGCCCAACCCTCACCTCTTATGGGTCACTGATTTCTCCTCTCTCTGTTAATTGTAGGAAACTATACAACAATGGCTTTACTTCAATCCAAGGACATGCTTTCAATGGCACAAAGCTGGATGCTGTGTAAGTCAAGTGTAATCATGGAAACCACTATTTTCCTTCACACTCCCATATCCATTGGGTCAGAATTCTGTTAGACATAGGTTCTACCAGGGGATTCCTCAACCCCAGAGTTAGTGTGACCAAAACGTGGAGATGATGTTAAGGAACTTAGCAAGAGCCAGCTTTAGTGTACACTTATAAATGACTCCACTTCTAAATCCCAAAGTTTTTTTCCTTGATAAAATGGAGAACCATGGGGTCATCTTCAGTTTCCTTGAGAGCTTGTTTGGAGGTTTTAGGAGGACTGTACAGCTACTCGTAAACCTTTGACTGAAGAATGGTCTTCCTCTACTGGGGAAGGTCGTCCTCTTTGACCAAGCACACAGGAGGGATGCACATGGAGCGGTGAGGGAGGAAGGGGACACCTGCCTAGCCAGCCAAATCAAGTGACCCAACCCTGGTGATCAATGGGGTAACAGATGTCACAGCCAGATCGTCCTTACATTGCAGTTTTCTTGTAGGACTGTGTGTGTGTGTGTGTGTGTGTGTGTGTGTGTGTGTGTGAATGTTCATCTATATGTACATGAAGTAAAGGGTGTCTTTAATTAAGTCCAAAGCTGTTCAGAAAGTAAGGTTTATCTTTTTAGTGTTTACAAGCACTTTTCCGAAAGGTTTAGATTATATGTGATTCACTCAAAACTAGCTGAAAAGTCATATCCAACTTTTGCCTGCCCCCAAAATAAATAATACCTGGAACAGGATGTTGGCCAAAAGACAGCCATTGACGTGGGGTTCTGTCTTTGTTGTACTTTTCTGTCACATCTTTAGGGTCTCCAGTATCTACACCAGGATATATGTTGTGAGCTTGTGGACTGGCTCAGCCTTACTAATTTGTATTTTAACCTAATATCTAATAAATGATAAAATAGCTTTAGTAGGGTCTCCTTCCCACAGTGTGGTGTACTAGTTAATTTGTAGGGCCTTCCTACTACAAAACCAGTATATCATACATTTAAAAAAATATTTTTTATGTCATAGCTCCAAGAGAGGGAAATAAACTAAGAAACCAAGGGCCGAAGCCAAAGTGGTGGATGTCCACAGAGGGTGGACATCGCTAGGGGTGGCTGCCATTATCAGTGGTATCAAAATACTAGGCTTTAGTGCAGTGAGAAGGCAGGGAAGCAAGGTAAACCAGAGACTCCCAGATTAAGCCAGGGAGCCTGGACCAGAGCTGGAGGGGTACCACCCTAGTACCTTCTGATTCCCGGCAGAAACAAATGCAAACCTCGACAGTGGGTAAAAAACCAGTGCAGGCCCCCTAGATTTTTTTAAAGATCAAGATCAATCTTGAGCTCACAGTCAAAAATCACGTATAGGAGGGAGTACCTGGGTGGCTCAGTCACTTAAATGTCTGACTCTTGATATTAGCTCACGTCATGATCTTGTGGTTGTGAGATCCAGCCCTGTGTGGGGCTCTGTGCTGAGAGCATGGAGCCTGCTTGGGGTTCTCTCCCTCTCTCTCTCTCTCTCTCTCTCTCTGCCTTTCCCCTGTTTCACACACTCACTCTCTCTCTCAAAATAAATAATCTTTTTTTTTTAATCAACATAGATGAAAGAAAAATCCCCATGGTAAGAGTCAGCTAGAACAACAAGCAACAGATTTTTGTGTTTGTTTAATAACACATCACTGAATATTTTTTTAACAATTATATTTTCTTCAATTCTGGAACTTCTATCTACTTTTTAAAAAAAATTGCCCGCTTGTTTTTGACAGTCTTACTGCCTACTCATTTTTGTGACTCCATCTTTTTTTTCCCTTTAAACATTTCACACGTAGTTATTTTATATTCGGGGAGTGATTGTTGCAAAACTTGAAGGCCTGTGGTTCTAGATCTGTTGTGTACTGTGCTTCTCAAGCTTTACTGAACATGTAAGCATCTTGGGGATCTTGTTAAAATGCAGAATCTGATTAAGTGGATCTGGGGTGGCCCCAGGACTGCATTGTTAACAAGCTCCCAGGTCATGGCAATGCTGCTCATGCGTGGACCGCACTCAAGCAGGGGAAGGTGAATGACCTGCACAATCATACGCGGGGGTCCTGGATGCAAACAAACGGACAAATAAGCAAACAAACCACACGCAGATTAAGTGGTCTTGTTCTGACTTGGGAGTTAGGTAGTGGGTTCTGGTAGGATTCCATCTTTAAAGAATAAATGCTAATAGGTTTTGAAGTTATTAAACCTCAGTATGGCCTTCTGAGTTCTGTTTGAAGTGGGGGCTCACTCTTTGCCAGGCTTTTGGGTTTCCTCATGATCTTTATCAAATAGAGATTAGAGGGGCACCTGGGTGGCTCAGGAGGTTAAGCGTCAGACTCTTGATTTCAACTGAGGTCATGAATGTCACAGTTCGTGAGATCAAGCCCCGCATCAGGCTCTGTGCTGACAGTGTGGAGCCTGCTTAGGATTCTCTCTCTCTCTCTCTCTCTCTCTCTCTCTCCCTCTCTCCCTCCTCTGTCTGTCCCCCCACCGACTGGTGCTCACTCTCTCTCTCTCTTTCAAAATAAATAAACTTAAAAAAATAGAGATTAGAGTACTTTTCTCTAAATTGTCTCCTTAAGGTTATTAGTCATTTTTAAAAATACACAAATATTAAAGAAGGCTGAAAAGACTCCATAGAGTAACATAAATACTTATACATCAATTTTATTTACAGTATTGGAAAGATCCTACTGCCTTAACTTTATCATATAAATGTTACATAATCCTTCATTTACTTTTCAACACATTTATTGAACACCTACAAGCCAGGTACTGTGCTGTTCACTGGTGACACAAAGACGGAGAAGAGCAATGTGTTCCCTGCCTACGCTGAGCGTGCGTTCTCAGTGGTGTCAGTTTGAGGGCAGCAATATTAAGGACCAAAGTACAGTAGGGAGAAATGAGCCAAATCCAATATATGCATTTCAGATTGAAAATAACTAGACGCTGGGGTGTCCGGGTGGCTCAGTCATTGAGCGCCCAACTTCAGCTCAGGTCATGATCTCTTTGTAAGTTTGAGTCCCACATCAAGCTCACTGCTGTCAGTGCGGAGCCTGTTTTGGATCCTCTATCCCCTTCCCTCTCTGCCTCTCCCTCCCTCCCTTCCTCTCTCTCTCTCTCTTTCTCTCTCTCTCTCCCTCTCAAAAATAAATAAACATTAAAAAAAAGAAAATAACTAAGCACTAAATATTCAATAACATTGGCCTTCTTACTTGGAGATATAAGCATGATTTTCCCTAGATTTATCACAAGTTTTTTTTTTTTAATTTTAGCACCCAACTTTAATATTATGAGAATCTAAGTAAATATTTTCCTCTTTGATTCAACTATTCCTAGAAAGACATGGCCTTAAGGGAAATAATCTTCCCAATTCAAATTTTCTGTGAATAAAGTAGAGAATTGGGACTTCTTAAAATAATTAAGACAATTTGAGATGCCTAGGGTATAAAGACATCAGAAGACTGTCACACCCATTCTAGACAGCAGGTGCATTAAGATGTTAGCATTAAGGCAACAGAAAACCACATTAGCAAGGGAAGGGGTGGGGACAGTGAAGAAATCTTCAACCAGGGAGACCAAAGCTGGTCATAAGGCTCCTGAATTTAGTGTGTCTAGTTGACTCTTCTGAACCAAAACTGTCTTTTCAGAATGCTGGATGAGATAAAAAAAAAACAGAAAGCAACCTCAGATATAGGGTCATTTGTTTGTCAAAATTTTATTTGTCATAAGCAAAAGATTTTAAAGCCCATGATAAGGAGCTGTGCTTTAACTTATCTGCTCCTTTATCCTGCTATATATAGTCATTGACAAATATCACTCTCAGCTATCATTTTTTAAAAAAAATTTTAATGTTTATTTATATCTAAGAGAGAAACAGAGTCCAAGCAGGGGAGAGAAAAATAGAGGAAGACATAGAATCCAAAGCAGGTTCTAGCCTCTAAGCTGTCAGCACAAAGCCCAATACAGGGCTCGAACCCATGAACTGTGAGATCATGACCTGAGCTGAAGTCAGATGCTCAACCAAACAAGCCAGCCAGGTGCCCCTCAGCTATAATTTTTTAAGGACAAAGATATGGGGTGTAAAATTCAGCCTTTAGGGTCTACACAGCATAGTTCTTAATACTGGCCAAAAATTAAAATCACCTGAAGAGATTTGGAAACACTGATGCCTAGGTTTTACCACCAGACATTCTGGTATAATTGGTTTGGGTGTAGCCAGGGCACGGGCATTAAAAAATCTCCCTAGGTGAGTCCAGTGTAAAACAAGAGTTGAGTACTGAGTACTGCTGCTGCAGAATATGTTATCAGTCTTCTTGTCCAACAGTCACATTTGCGTATGAAGGGAATGAAGCCCAAAGTAAACAAACACATGGATGTTTTGTTTTGTTTTGTTTTGTTTAACATGGCTTTTTAATTTTGATAAAGCTAGCTAGTGGAGCCAACCCAAAGCCAGGACCTGGATCCCCTGGTTCAAGACTCTATTTCCTGTGCCCTCCTGGGATTCAAAGATGAAACTTAGCAGCCATGACCAAGGCTTGGACACACAACTCCTCTGGCTAACTTGGCTTGTTACTTAGCCCAGGAAAATGGGCTAAGAACACTAAGCTAAGAACATCTCTTAGTTCAGTCTCTTACAGGCACAAAATACAGAAGCTAAAATATCTTGCAGATAAGAAGAGTGCACTTGTGAGGGGAAAGAGGCCACTCAAGGCTCAAGGCATAAGCAGTAGAGGTTTCAGAAAAGAGTCACCCCAAGCAATGGTGTTATTCCTTAGTGAGAACCTGGCTTTACCAATGCAGCAGGATCACCAATTCAGTGCACTTCCAAATGAGGTTGAGTGGAAGGACACCTTGATGAAAAAAGGCTGGCTGGTAAAATGTTATTAAGTTCAAAGAACTGGGATTGAAGTTAGGCCATGGATGTTGACCATTTTGCTTCAAAACATCTCATGCCTACTCATAAATGGCCTTTTGGTCGTGTTTAGAGAACTCCACAAAGACTTCAAGAGATTTCCAAAGTGAATCTTCTGTAATCTGGAGACTGCTGTGCTACCTGAATCTCAGTGTAAGGGTAGCAGCATATTATTTTATAGCTTCGGTCACAAACTCAGCTGCAGAATATCAAAGGAGTTTGGAGACACTTTCTATTGAAAAGATGGAAACACTAACAAGGGAGCAATAATTTCTATCCCAGATTCTCCCCAGCTCTTGTGGTATTTTCCAAACTATGTTCCTTGAATTCTCTTTCCATGGTAAATTAATGAATGTTGCTTTTATTTTTTTTTATTATTTTTATTGGAGAGAGAGAGAGCATGCGAGTGGGAGAGAGGGGCAGAGGGAGAGAGAGAAAATCTTAAGCAGTCTCCATGCTCAGTGTGAAGCCCAATGCAGGCTTCAGTCCCACGACCCTTGGATTATGACGTGGGCTGAAATCAAGAGTCAGTCACTCAACTGACTGAGCCACCCAGGGGCCCCATCAATGTTACTTTTAAAAAGCTATTCATACCCTTATAAATTTCAACAAAGTAATTGCAGACTTCTTGGGTCTCTTAATAGGACATGCTGAATTACTGGTATCCAAGAGAGGTTATGCAGTATGCAGAGCTTCCCAGGGAGCTCTCGGTTCCAGGAGCATCTCTCTGGACTGGTGTTCCACAGAACACTTTTGGGGAACACTACTCAGAAGAATCTTTTGACATGCTACTTTGTTGAATGGCAGATAAATTTAACAAGGTTTATTTTAGAGGCAGCCTATGGAGAATCTAAGACCCAATAGACTTTCAGATCATCTGATGATCTTCCAAAGTTAACCCTATGAAGAGACTATGTAAGAAGACCCTCTCTACATTCCCATCGTCTTTCTTCTCTGACCGTGTCGTGGGTTCTATGAGAGGCTTGGCTAATGGCAGAGAATTATAAAGTTGGGGACAATGGATTTTAATTCGCTGGTTCCCTGAATTATAGTCTTTTGTAGTCCCAGTAACTATTCCTTTAAACATAGGAAAGAAACCGGTGCACCATTTTCACCATACTTTCTTGACATTTTGATGTGAAATGTTAAAGGTTTTTGGAAGGATTTAACTAATGTGGGAAACATTTAAGTGAGAATCATTTGTTTATTGACTTTTAGAAATCTAGATCAGAGATCAGCAAACTTTTTTGGAAAGGGCCAGATGAATATTTTGGGCTTTGTGGGCCGTATGATCTCAGTTGCAGCTACTCAACTCTGCCATTATAGTTTAATAGCAGCCACACACAGTACGTAAAAAAATGAGCATGACTGTGTTCCAATAAAACTTTATTTACAAAAACAGGTGGCCGGCAAGATTTGACCAGATGGTCGTAGTCTGTGGACCTCTGGTCTAGATGGGGTATTCAGTGAGGATGACCATTGTGTGATAAAATATGTAGTCTCCCAATTCCTGGTAAAGGTCAAAGGCAAGTATGGGATAAAGAGAAGCATCTGGACAAAAATATTTTAGGATTTGAAAGTTCAGATCCAATCAAAATAGAAAACAAAGATCTTTTTTCCCAATTGGTATGTCGAATCCAAATTTGAAAATCTGTTATAAAACAATGTTCTATCTATTCATCATTCTACCCTAAGTTTCTGATTCCTGGCTCATGGAAACTTTTTTTTTTTTTCAGAGTAAGCACTTCAGTGAAAGGTATCATGTAAATACAAAGTAAAATCAAGATGATGATGGGGCTAAGGTGATTTGGGACTACAGGAAGATAAGAGTTGAGCTGCAGAGGAGAAAACAGAGGTCAAGTTTCTCTAGTAATAATGAAATAGTATTCACAGTGATTTTAACATAGGGCAGTTGCCTCTGGTCTCAATGCTAATTGTGATTTTAAACTAATGTGAACACATCGATTATTCTATTTGTGTACAAACATTACACATAGCATGTTAGCAACTTGCTAAATTCTCCACAAGTATGTTCACATTTCATTAGGTTCTAATTTAAACACCGTGTCATCCTGTGAAAGACCAATGATTCCCCATCATCTGCCTCATGTCAATTTACTGAAATTAGCAGATATAGCTTCATTTAGACTTTTTTTTTTAGTGGAACCAAAGAATGCAATTGCAGCCAAGTTGGACAAATTCCACATAAGAACGAGCACGGATGCCTCAGCTGTAGTTGGGTAATTAGTTAAAAGTTCATGAAAATCATGGCAGATGTGTAAAAGCACATGGTCCTGTGATTTCACATGGAACCAAGCACACTGTCATCACTCAGATGTGAAATTAATAATAATACAAGCATCTCTTGCTCAGCTAAAGTTGAACTGCTCCCAGTTGTAAATTAAGCCACACATTCATTCTTTGGAACCTCTTTTCCAGCCTTTCTTCCCACAATCTGGCATAGGGGTATGTACCTTAATGTCTGATTCTCTGTATGGCATTTTCTATTGTCAAACTCTAGTAACTGGCTACTACCTGACAGTAAACATTTGGGCAGAAAAAAACATAACATGTTGATCTGCTAAGAAGATACCAAAACGCTAATCATTATGACAGAGAAGTCAACACAATTCATGTGCTATTAGCTGATTAGACACAAAACACCACATCGTGGAGCACTGGGACAAGAGGATGATAGAGAAGATTGGGATTAAGCAGGCTATAGTTTCTCATAGAATATTTGAATGGTTTGTAGGATATGCTCTAAGGCTGGCTTTTACCTCTGTCTTTTGAAACTTTGAGCCTTTTCTCACCTGTTACTGTTTACAGACAGACTTCCTGATTTCTGCTACCAAAAGGGCTTCCATGGAGCAATAAGGGTGGGGCAGGGGTTCCCTTTAATTTTTCCAAATAACCAGTGCTTATGATGGGGAAACATGATTCCTTACAGAAGTGTTCCCATGAGTCTCATAACTAAACAGGTGCCAGCCCAACTTTCCCCTAAAGGGACTATGGAAATGCAGGCTGAAATTCCATCTTGGAGCTGAAATGTATCCAGAACTCCCCCGAGAGCAAAACTCCACAGCAACCACGCTTTCCTTGCCACTGTGTCAACCTCCTCCCTCTGACATTGGTCACTTCCTCACCTAAACATAATATAGAGGCACCTCTAGCTAGGAGCTATCCAGCAACTGGACATTCATTTATTCATCCAGCAAGTTTTTACTGAATGGCTGTGACGTGCGAAGCGTAAGTCCAGTGAAGAAGGATGTGAACTATAATATTGTATCTTCCATTCTAAGTTCATCAATTGGATATTCTTCCCCAAGTCATTCCTGACCGTCCTCATTTTTTGGACCACATTGTTCTTCCCTGTGAGATACACAGCACAAGCAGTGTAAAGCATTGGACACACATAACAGCGTCTATATCATTTTTAAGGGAAATTCTAGTTATTTTCCCATAAGCCCTTCACAATATTTGCATTTAGAAATCCTGGATTTCAAGAAGTCTTTCAACTCTGACTCCAAGACTTTATGCTGTCTATTAAGTTCATTTATGCCCACTATATCCTTGCAAAAGGACATCCTTGCAAAAATGATCGCATCCCCACCCCTATAAAAGAATCATTGTCTGGAATAGCTTACTCATAGAGCCTACCAAGATTTGCGATTGATTTACCCCAGCTGATTTATACAGTGTTATCCGCCTAAATCATGGTGAAAGCATCAGTCTAACTAGACTGACATTCCCAGGTAACATTATGTGATAAATGAAGATGATGAAAGCACTATTAAGGGTTTTATGAATCTATGTCCCTATCTCATCCTCTTAGCTTCAAATGGAACATAGGATCAGCAATCTGAACCCAAGGTAAAAAGCTTCATAGAATTATCACACTCTGATAAGAAGGAAGCCCCTCAAAATACCTACACGTGAACTGATAATTTTTTTTTATTTTTTAAAATCTTTATTTTTGAGAGAGAGACAGAGTGTGAGCAGGGGAGGAGCAGAGAGAGAGGGAGACACAGAATCCGAAGCAGGATCCTGACTCTGAGCTGTCAGCACAGAGCTCTACACAGGGCTCGAACTCATGATCCATGAGATCGTGACCTGAACCGAAGTCGGATGCTCAACTGACTGAGCCACTCAGGCGCCCCTGATAGTTTCATTTTTGAGCGAGCATCTAATTAACTCTAAAAGATAAAGTTTTATGCCCAACAACCCTGCTAGTTTTAGAGAACACAGCCTCCCCCAAGACTCAGTTCATCTCCGTTCAAGCTGGCTGCACCCTCTCTCCATCCTCTTTCTCCCCTCCTGGACTCTGGCTGGCTTTCCCAGTTTGAAATCTTCTGTAGTGATTCTGGTAAACTGCAATGCTTATCAACCAGTCTCCTTATCCTTCGGGGCGTATTGAATATCAGATGAAAACACTACAGAATTGGACAGGCAATTATTTAGTTTTACAATAATTTCTAATGATTAGAGCAAGCCGATTTTCACTTGCAGCACTCTGTGATGAAGAGGAAAAACTGAGATGAGTTCACTCATCCTCACATGAGTCTGGGAACGGAATGAGATCTGCAAGTTACGGGGTCCAAAGAATACAAAGAGAGATGCCAGCCAGTGCAGCACTTAGCTTAGTTGTCTTTTTACAAAAGCATGCTGTTCAAAGTCTTCTCTCCAGTTGTTTCTCCAAGGTGGTTCTTGCCTGCTCTAGCTATCACTGACCAAAGGAATTCTCTGGACACAGAGGGTTGAGGGACAGTCATACAGTAACTAAATGAAGCCTGGTATTGACAGCTTTACATGTTAGCCATTTAACCAGAAGGCACACATGGCTGCTACAGCATCTTAATTGGGGCAGGGGAGGGGCAGAGAGAGAGGGAGACACAGAATCCAATGCAGATTCCAGGCTCTGAGCTGTCAGCGCAGAGCCCAACATATGGCTCGAACTCCCGGACCGTGAGATCATGACCTGAGCCAAAGTCAGATGCTCAACCAACCGAGCCACCCAGGTACCCCTCCCTTCCTGAGTTAAGCCGAGACTTTAGAAGTAAATGGAAATATTGACCAATATTGAGAAAATTTAAATCAGTTAGCACTAAAGAGGATTAAAAACTACAATCACCACTGGTCAGGTACAGGCATACCTCGTTTTACTACGCTTTCCCTTTATTGTGACTCACAGATATTGCATTTTACAAATTGAAGGTCTGAGTCAACCCTGCATCAAGCAACTCTACCGGTGCCATTTTTCAACAGCATTTGCTCATTTTGTGTCTTTGTGTCACCTTTTGGTAATTATCACAATATTTCAAACTTGTTTATTATTATTATATTTAAACATACATAATATATGTTTAAATATTATATAAATAATATAAATTATATATAATATAAATATATTTACTTATTTATATTATATATATTTATATAAATAAATTTATAAATAATATAAATTATATATATTTATATAATATATATTATATAAATATAATCGCTGGAATCTTCTGATAAAACTTGAACGGATGAGGATTTGCTCCTTATGGATGAGGAAAGAAAGTGGTTTCTCGAGATGGAACCTACAGCCGGCGAAGATGTGAAATTTGCTGACATGATAACAAAGGATTTAGATGATGACATAAATTTAGTTGATAAACCAGAGGCAGGGCTTGAGAAGACTGACCCCAACTTTGAAAGAAGTTCTGTGGGTAAAATGCTGTCACACAGCATCACATGCTATAGAGAAATCATTCCTGTAGAGAAGAGATAATCAACTCAGCAAACTTCACTGTTATCTTAAGAAATTGCCACATTCACTCTGACCTTCAACAGCCACCACCCTGATCAGTCAGCAGCAGTCACCATCAAGGCAAGTCCCTCCACCAACAAAGAGATTACAACTGGCTGTAAGTTCAGGTGATGGTTAGCATTTTTTAGCAACAAAGTGTTTATTTAAGGTATGTACATTGGTTTTTTAGACATGATGTTATTATACACTAAAAGTCTACAATATAGTCTAAACATAACTTTTATATGCACTGGGAAACCAAAAAATTCATTTGACTCACTTTATTGTGGTGGTCTGGAACCAAATCTGCAGTATCTCTGAGGTATGCCTCTAAATAGGGAATGAGGCAATTTGTATAAAATCTAGATTCGTAACCTAGATCATGAGCACGCTCACTTTCAAAGACTTCTGCTGTAATTAATATGTATAAACCTCGCACCACTAAAACCTAGAATGTTTTGAGTGCTTCAGCCAGAAGAAGATAAGGCATTTTCCAGATTCTTAAAAACCAGTTAATACATATGGAAATTATGTTCACATTTTATTTTGGAATTTATATTAATTTGCTTAACCTCACCTAATTCATTCTCTCCCTCTCACTCTCCCTCTCTCTAGGTACCTGAACAAGAATAAATACTTGACAGCTATTGACAAAAATGCATTTGGAGGAGTGTACAGTGGACCAACCTTGCTGTGAGTAAGACATGCCAAAGAATATGTCGGTCTTTATTTTATTTTATTTGGAATAAAGGGGAGTCACTAAGAGAAGCAGCTAATGCTCATAGGGAGGCAATGTTGTCTTGGCTAAAGACGTCTGCTAGTACTCTTCTGCCCAGCTGGATAGGCTACTGCTTGGGAGAAAGTTCTTGTTCTTTGAGACTCAGAAGGACTCACACTCCACCATACCATCCTGATGCCTCATTTAGGAAGTCACTTTGGTTGGACATTCATGGAGGCCTCTTGTGGAAAAAAAGAGTCATCTTTGAGCAGGTGCCGTTTGCAAAATTCTGAGACACAAGGTCTACAAATAGGTGGAAGGCACTTGGTGCAGAGAAAAATGTGTGTGAATGTGCATTGTACAATGCATGGCATGAAGAAGGAAGAGTATAAATTGTCTGACTCCTATCTGGTAAAATTCACAATCACTGGAAAAGATGATACGTAATTATTTTTAAAAGCATGATGAAAAATGATCTATTTGTACATTTCCTCTACTTTGTATCTCCACTGCTAATCAGTGATCGAGTTCTGTCAATTCTGTCTCCCTCGAGTGTCTTTATCAGGACCGTCTTTCCCCTCCTCTGCTTTTACCTTAGTTTAGAATCTCAGCATTGAGCATCTGGCCAAGTCCTTGCCAAAGCAGAACACAGCACCCCAGAAGAATCAAAAGGTAATCCATTAGAGGCAAGACGAAATATTAGAGGTTCTATTTATATTTAAGTTTTTAAAAATAAGGGGGCGCCTGGGTGGCTCAGTCAATTAATGGTCCAGTTTTGGCTCAGGTCATGATCTCATGGTTCATGGGTTCGAGCCCCGTGTGGGGCTCTGTGCTGACAGCTCAGAGCCTGGAGCCTGCTTTGCATTCTGTGTCTCCCTCTCTCTCTGCTCCTCCCCTACTCATGCTCTCTGTCTTTCTCTCTCAAAAATAAACATTAAAAAAATTTTTTTAATAGGGACAAATTAAGTTCTGGTACTATATACACAGATGACTGCGGCCCCTCAGGTGTCAGGTAGGGAATGGACGTATCTCCAGGGAACAGTGGGTGATCCACAGTCTCCAACACTTAACATCCTCACCCTTTCACTTCTAACAATTGTACTTCCCTTTTAGATTAAATACACCTAGTTAAGTGAATTTATGGCCTTATTTTATTTCTTTTATTTAATTAATGTTTTATTTTTATTTTTGAGAGAGATAGAGAGAAAGCACATGAGTGCAGGTGGGGCAGGGGGAAGGGGACAGAGGTTCCAAAGTGAGCCCTGTGCTGACAATGGAGAGCCTGATTTGGGGCTCAAAGTCACTACTGTGAGATCATGACTTGAGTTGAAGTTGGACGCTCAACCTACTGAGCCACCCAGGTGTCCCTATGGCCTTATTTTTTTAGCACATAGGTGCCATATGAAAAGGCAGAGTGACCCTGAAAATCTACTATACCACATGGGGATTCATTGTTAACTCATGGAAAAGTACTTAAAAACGTTATACATTTTTCTTTCTACAAAAAGACAAGTGAAAAAAATGTGTTTGCCTTTTCTGTGATTTTTTTAACTGGGAAGATACTTTCAAAGACGACTTTATAGAGACACCTGGGTGGCTCAGTCATGATCTCACGATGCCTTCTGTTGGGCTCTGTGCTGGTGGTGCAGAGCCTGCTTGAGAGTCTCTGTCTCCCTTTCTCTTTCTTGTCCTTCCCCTGCTTATTCTCTCTCTCTCTCTCACTTTCAAAACTAACAAATAAACATTTAAAAAAGACAACTTTATAACTGCTCCTTCAAGATAAAGGTGATATTTCACTAGTGACTGTTGTTTCTCTGAAGAAATTTGTACTTTGGAAGTGGCCTTTAGAAACACGTATTTAAAAACAGTTCCATGTTATGTCATTTTCCTGATGAGAAATGGTGAGTATCACTTATGAAAATTATGTTTGTTAAAACCCAGAATTTTATCCTGTTTAAAAATATTTCAAATTAGTAATTACAATGGCTTTAAAATCCATGTGTATAAAATATGAAAATGAAACCCGTTTCGGTTAGTGTGCAAAAACAGTTGATTTGGACATCCAAGAATATGAATTTCAAAAAACCGTGTATTTAATTCCTGAATTGGATTGAGAGATGACAATCTTAATTTAGTGAGTACAGCCACTCCTGCCTTCTTCCACGCAGAACCATCTATCTTTGTGAGGTGACTTCTTCACTGCCAACCACTTAAACCTTAACTGAAACAGAAGCAGATCTCTGAATAGCTATATCAAAAAGGGGTAAACAGCAATTCTCAAAACTAGTGAAGTATATTTAATTACACTGCTTTCACTTTAGTGAAATTTTTAAAAATCATTACTCATTTATTTTCATCTTGTCTTTTAAAATGTATGTGTAGTGTGTTTTATGATGTATATAACATGGTATCACAGTAATATGTGTGTAGAGATCAGAAATATATGCAGGTTAAAGGTAGATACTCGAACACTTTTTGCATGTGAATATGTGACTTTGGAAGAATTTAAAGACCAATGATGTAGACCATGAACACGCAAATCTGGGGTCCATACAAGGTGAATGGCTAACCACAGAATGTACATCAAAATACAGTTTCCTTTGTAGAGAAAATCTTCCCATGAGAGCAAAGTTGCCCCAAGTAAACAGTGTGCTTCGTGAAGCCATTGGCCTGCATTACAGTACAAGCTTCTTACATTTGTCAAGGACCTGCAAGAAACAGTTGGCCAATGAGCACCATGCTTTGAGTAGCACTAGTGTAGATGACAAGAGTCTCCAAATCTCCCTTTGTCTTCTGTCTTGGTCCCTCTCAATTCCATCTTCCTCAAACTTCTATGTCTTAAAATGCAAATTGGATCTTAACACCAATTCTGGTCTCCTGTACCCCTCAGGGTAAAGACCTTGGTGTGGCACACAAGGCTCTGTTATAAACTTCAGCCTTGTCTCTCACACCAGGATACACCTCTGACCAATGACCAATCCGTATTAGCTCTCCTAATACTCCAACCTATTTACATGGCTATGTTAAACTCATTCTTCGTATGGCTTGGAAAACCCTACCTCAACCTTATCTGTCTGATGAGCACCTCCTACCATTCTGACTTTCAATCAAAAATCTCCTCTTCTCTGTGCCGTTCTTGATCCTTATCTCCTTAGGGAAAGATAACCACTTCTTCTATACTCTAGCACCTCTATGTATCCGTCTCAAAGCACCAGTGATATGTTTCTGTCTATCTTTCCGAGAGCTCCTAGAGGGCAGGGTTATATCTGTTTTGTTTCTACAGTTCTACTTCATCTTACAATGCCTAAAACACAATACTTGCTTAATAAATGTTTGCAGAATCAATATGGTATACAATAAACATTTGAATCACACTTCTGTAAATTCTGTAGCCTTTAAATAGCAGTCGCATTTTAAAGATATATCAGTACTTTGTCCTTAAGGCAGACTGCCCTTTTCTACCTCTTTCTAAGTGGTAAATTAATGTACCTACTTGTTTTGATACAACAAGTATCGAAAAATTGTTTCCATAGTATTGATAAGATTTATTATTATTATTATTATTATTTTTGCAAGACTCTCTGGCCAAGCTAAGAGCAGATGTGCAGCTTCTTGACAATGCAATTCCTGCTTCTAGAGACATGCCAGGTTGTGAAAAGTGAACTAGCTTAGGAGCTAGGGCTGGATTTGCCTCCTGCCTTCATCACTAATTGTGAGACCCGTGTCTCCGTTTTCTCATTTGTTGAAGCAGGGTTACTAATAGTGAAGCTCAAGTAAGAAAGTAAACTGAAGGCACTTTGTATATGCTCCATGAATGTTGAGCATTGTGATTACCTTCACTTCTTCCTGACTCTTGACACTTCACTCTTCTTACCTTTTGGACCCTCTCTGATCACTCCTTCTTAATTTTTCTCACTAGAGATCACTGCCCCCAGTATTTCAGTGAGGTTCAGTCCTAAGCTCTGGGTCTTTCTCATCTCTGTCTTCTCTTTTGGTTAAATCACTTGTTCTCAAATATTATGAAAAACTTTCTATCTTCAGGTTTTTCAGAACTTAGCTCTTATTAGTTATCTCACTTGCCTGAAATTTCCACTCCTTCTCTGTCATTCTGACCCAGTTGCACCAGTTTGATTAAATTCTTCCTAATCAACCTCTGAAAATGTACAGTAAACACTTATTGAGCATTTGCTAAGCTCAGGACTCTTCATTAGGAGCTTTTGATAGGGGAGGGTGGTCAGGGAAAGCCTCACTGAGAAGGTAACAATTGGGAAAAAATCTGCAAGCCATAAAAGAACAAGGCATATGACTACCTGAAAAAAGAGCATTCTAGACAAGTGCAAAGTACCCCAGGTAAGAATATTCCTCGCATGTTTGAGGAATAGCGAGGAGGCTGTTTTAGCTCAAGAGGAGTAAACTAAATAGGAGAAAGATAGAAGTTGTAGTCAAAAAGATAATGGGGTGGGGAAAGCAACTTGTGAATGTCCTTAAAGGCCACTTTAAGGTCTTCTTTTGCTCATAGATAGAGGGGAAGCCATTGCTTCCAATGGCTTTGCCATTGATCTGACTTATGTTTTAATAGGGTCACATTGGCTGTTGTGTTGAGAGGAGGGTGCCAAGTCTGGGAGCAGGGACACCACTTAGGAATGTATAAAAATAATGGAGGCATGAGGTGATAGCAGCTTAGAACAAGGTAGTAGCCATGAAGGCGATAAGAAATGGTCAGTTCAGACTGTATTTTTAAGGTAAAGCCAATATGATGTGCTGATGGAATGTATGTCGGGAATGAGAAAAAGCGAAGAATCATAGGCAACTGCAAGGGTTTTGGCGTGAGCAGTCAGACGAATGGGATCACTACTTCCTGAGACAGGGAAGACTTTGGGAGGAGTCGGTATAGTAGCGAAGAACAGTCTGAGGTACCTGTGACACATCCAAGCAGACTGTGACATCTACAGATGGAAGAGTAACAAGAGAGATCAGGGCTAGAGAGGTATTTGAGATGCTTTGGAATGTAGGTGGTAATGGGAGATGTGAGTATGGAGGAAATCTCAATAAAAGGTTAGAATGGAGACTTCTGATAACCCTCCCCACCAGGGAGAGCTCCAAGAGAAACTTCTGGAAATAAAACAGATTGATAGGTTATCTGACAGGATTGGCTGTATGAAAAACTATTTTGATAGATGTTTTAGAGATCTTTAAAGCATGTGTAAGACTTAGCAAGAAGTCCATTCAAACCAAGGTACATAAATAAAATGGAGAGATATTTCATAAAGACATTTCATAAAGAAAGAAAGCTACACAAGAAGGGAAATGAAATCAAAATATGCAGAGTTGTAATAACCAAAATACTAAATATAGGCTTAGCCAAATATGCCCTAAAACTGTTTCAGGGATTAGAGGGGGTGTCAAGAGAACTTGTGTGTAGGGTGATGGAAGAGAGGCAAATCCTCATCTTCCCTAGCAGGAAGTTAGTGGGTGAATCAAAAACCAATAAATCAAAATATATTTATAATTATGGGAAAAAAAATGCCAGTTAAAAGTTAAAAGTGGTTGTTTTCAGGGCATTGGAAAGCAGACTGCAGGGAGGAATTGCATAGGAGCCTGCTGATCGTATAACCAAGCTTCCAGTGTAATATGCTTTTTAAAAATAGGTCCACACATTATTTTAATGAAAACTAGAATCTAAAAAGAAAGCCACAAAGCACAGGAAGAGAGGACAATGGATATGACAGCATTTGAAAAGCTAGGAGCAGGAAAGTAAGAAATGGGCAAAGAGTTCAATCTCACTCTTCAAATTTCAGGCACAGTTGATTAAAGCGCATCTATTAACTACTCATGCATGGCTTTGTAACATCACCTCAATTCTTGTCTTGAACTTTTGTCAAAATCTTTATTACTATGTGTCCCACAGAACTTCTCCCCATTAACTAGATTTTAAGATCCTAAGGAAATTGACTGTCTTATGCTTTCTGTAATTTCCCTGCTTCAAAAGACAAGACAGCAAGTATTCAATAAATATTTGATAAACTGAATACCAAATAGCCATGATTTGGGTGTGACTTGGTTTTAAAGCCAAACTTGGGGGCGCCTGGGTAGCTCAGTTGGTTAAACGGCCGACTTCAGCTCAGGTCATGATCTCACGGTCTGTGAGTTCAAGCCCCGCATCGGGCTCTGTGCTGATGGCTCAGAGCCTGGAGCCTGCTTCGGATTCTGTGTCTCCCTCTCTCTCTGCCCGTCCCCTGCTCACACTCTGTCTCTATGTATCTTAAAAATAAATAAAAATGTTAAAAAAATAAAAATAAAAAAAATAAAGTCAAACTTGGAAAACCTTACACTCCAGCTAAAGAGAAGACAAATGAATGATATACATATTTCTGCTCCATAAAGATATTTGAGAAAGAACACAGTCCTTTCTAACAGTCAACAAAAACAGAAAAATTTGCACACTGAGTTTACCATCTTTTCTCTAGGTCATTTCTCAAAACAGAATCTAATTCAACACAGGTGCAATATCTAAAGTGAGGTCTACTCTCCAACTGTTCCTATTTTTTTAAAAGCCTTTTTAATATAGTTTGGGAGTTTAATAACATTTCTTACCTATTGGTTTTTTTAATCACGATATGCAATCTCATTTTCCATTTTTATGCTTTCCATTTTTGATTATCTTGTTTTCTTTTAATCTTATTTTGAAAGAGAAGCTCTTGGTGTTTATAATCCCAAAGGAAAGAACGCACTGAAATGCAATGCCTTCCATAATAACCAGAGTTCTCTAAGGTCTAAATTATGTAACTCACATTAATAAGCACTTAACCTACCACTGAAAATGACTATAATAGTCCCACTTACTATTATAAGTATCTTCTAAGAAGAGGACATCTCTGCGATAATATCCTTGAGTTTGTGTAACATGCCTCAACAAAAATAAACTTTTGTTGCTATTAGCTGATCAAATGAATTATTTAAAACCTAAAGGTCAAGGCACTGCCATCTGCATTTACAGAAGAATAAGCCTCTATGTTCTTATCTTTTACTCAATGATCTTCACAAATTCATACTATTAGATGGCTGAAAAATTGTGGCAGAGTTCTTTTTGGCATATCTGAAGTCCACTGGTGTGTTGAATACATTATTTTCTAGGTATGAGCCTGGACAAAATTCTTTTTTTCTATTGAGGTATAATTTGCATACAATAACATGCAGTTTTCAAGTATACAATTTGAAGCATTTGGGCAAAATTATGTTATCCTATCCTAGTTAAATATTTTCATCACCCAGAAAGTTCCCTCATGCCCCACCTTCCCTGGACAATCACATTTCTATTTATTTGTCTTGTGTAAAAGTCTAGGAGTAAAATTGTTAGGTCATAGGACAGATGTGCATTTAACTTCATAGGAAATCATGCCTCCCAAAAATCTCATTTTCTACTTAAACCAGAGAGATATGAAAGTTTGATATTTGCTCACCCAGTATATTGTCAGTCTTTTGGATTTAGCCATTCTAGTTGCTATAAAGTGGTTTCTCATTGTGGTTTACTCTGTTTTCCCTGAATATTAATGATGTTGAGCACTTTTTCATGTACCTTGTAACCATTTGTATATTTTCTTTCATCAGATGTCTGTTCAAATATCTTATATTATTTAATTAGATTGTTTGTATTTTTGTTATTGAGTTGTGATCCTGAGTTCATTTTAAGCCTAAATGAAATCAACTTTAATCTTGACCCCCCAGTCCATCACCATCCATAGTTTAACCTCTATTTCTCTTTTCTCTTTCATTTCTAAGGAGAAATAGCTAATCTGAAGGAAACTCATAGGAGTGCCTGGGTGGCTCAGTTGGTTAAGTGTCCAACTTTGGCTTAGGTCATGATCTCACAGTTTGTGGGTTCAAGCCCCGCGTCAGATTCTGTGCTGACAGCTCAGTGCCTGAAGCCTGCTTTGGATTCTGTGTCTCCCTCTCTCTGTGCCCCTCTCCTGCTCATGCTCTATCTCTCAAAAATAAATAAACGTTTAGAAAATTTTAAAAAATGAAGGAAACTTGTACAAGGTGTTCATTTACTCACTTATTCTGCATTTTACTGAGCACCTACTGAACTCCATGAATATTAGAAGGATAAGACACAACTTCTGCTTGTAAATAGGTTACAGTCAAATTTAGGAGAAATGTGAGTAAATAAGTATAAGTTTAATGTAAAAAGAGCCATGACAGATATTTAGAGAATCAAGATACCATTTCTAGGTAGGGTGACCAGCAAAGGCCTCATTAAAGAAGGTAGTATTTGAGATGGGCTTCAGATGAGGGGTAGAATAGCAACAGACAAAAAGTTAAGAGACAGAACGAAGGCACTTCTACAGAAAAACATAGGGTATGTTCAAAGAATAGTAACAATAAGAGCAACAAAACATAATTTGGGCCAAAGGATAGTGCTGGAAAAGTGTATTGTGTTGAAGTCATATTGTGGGGAACATGACCCGACTTAGCAGGTCAAGGATGGCCCACTGAAGAATTACTTTGGAAATATTAGTATTGGTTATATAAACGGTTAGAGTTTGTGGCCCTTTTCAACTCACCCCCATGCCTTCTTTCCTTCACCTTCGCCTACCCTTGGCCTTGACTCTATTAGTCTTGGATACCTCTGTCCCAACCACTGTGCTGTGACTGCTCCTCTATATCTCCTGGCTATTTGGCAGGCGGTGGACCTCCTCAGAAAGGGACAAGATCCAATCCAAAGACCTAATCAGCGTGGCGCTCCTTGTCTTCCTTTCTGTGCTTGCCAAGCAGAGCCTGTGGGGCAGCTGTCTTGGAGAGGAAGGGAACCTCCTAGGGGTAGAAAACCAGAGGCAGTTTGTTTGCTAGGCTGCTCTGCTCATCAGAGTGAGAAATGAGTTGCAAAGGTAAACATACTCTTACAGTTTCTGGCTTGGGCATCAAGCCATCAAGCCAGCAGACCCTTGCCAAGGGAGCCAAGTTGTCAGGGAAGCAACCTGAAGCGAGGCATCCCTCCTAAGACAAACACCTCTGTCTCCAGAGGCAAGGAGATGGCTTGCGACCATTTTGCGGCATCCTTGAGAGCTACAAGGAAGACCAGAGAGAATTTGAAGATAAAGAGTAGATAGCTCCCTTTCCAGAATTGTGTGCATGCTGGCTTCTTGAAGTAGGAGGGCCTACTTCAGCCCCAGGAATCTTCAGACTGGGGAGAGTTGGATAATCTTCAACTCAGGAGAGTTGGATAACAAAAAAATCCAAATTTATTGATCAGTGGCATCTCTTACTGCCATAGCCACTGATATGAGAAGACAGGGCTAATACTTTAAGTCACAGCAATCTATAATGCTAGGGTTACTTTTTATAACTAATTAGAAAGCATTACAGAGAATTCCCAGACTAGAGGGCTGACTCTTGGCAGGAGAGAGATGATGGAGTTATTACAAAGTCTTCAAAATCATATCACCCTTTGTATTTCTTCAACTGACTAAAAGTGTAATGACTATCATCCTCAGAAGTTTTTTTACTTTAACTAAAAGAGAAGTGCTCCAAAGTACCAACAGCCAGTGTCCTAGAGCAATGGCCTCAAATGATCATGCGTTTTCTACCAGGGGATTCAGTCTGAATAAATGTTCTCACATCTATGCCAAGCTGGACAGTAAACTGGGATGGCCTTTCATCTCTAAGAAAGAATAATTCACAAACCCATGAAGTGTTTCTCGGAACATGGTTTTGCTAAAGTTAGTTCTTGAAGTTAGGGCTTTTTACCTTGATCAAAACTGATAGAACATACAAGAATATTTGCTGAGTCTGAATTCTAGGAAAACAATGCTTGCAAAATGTACTAAACCACATAAATTCTGAACAGTTTTGTTAACTAATCACCACTCTTTAGCCAGGAGTCCTCAACAGTAATGAATCTTAAGAACAAAAAGTAAGTCAGAGCACTTCTTTACACCTTTAAGTATAAACAATCTACCTTTAAGTGAGTGCCTTTTAGGCTGTCTGTTAAACATTTTATACAAATAATTTTATTTCATCCTATTGATCCCAGATGATTCCGACCCCTCCAACATTACTCCATTCAGAGATTTTGGCGATTTCACCCATATAAAGTCTCAATTACTCATACGGTGAAAGAAGATTGCATAGAGCCAAACAACCAAGGCAAAAATCATTATTCCATAGCAAGTTTTACTCATGAATTTACAATTAACTAGAAGATGCTGACAACATACTTACTGATAGGAGGGGCAAATTAACCTAGGATTAAAATCTTCAACAAATAACCAACAAACATAAGCACATGAAGCCCTTTTTGGTGTGTACAATTAGGCACTCAGTTCTTCCCAAGTAAGTATAGGTGAGTGCTAAATTCTTTGATTCTTCTGAGATTTTTACTCTTGAGACAGGAAAGAAGGTAGTTAAGGGTTATCATTCTGATACACTATTTCTGCCGAGACACTGAAATCCATTTTCTTACTTACGTTCTGCTTCTGAGTCTAAAGGAAATAAACACCTTAAAAGAAAGTAGACTTTTCACATCTCACCAGTAGCCTTGAGGTCAATCCTTTAGCCACAATGGTGATGGTCATTTTGTATGTGTGTTGGGGAGGAGAGGGAGAGGATTCAACATGAGGACAAGGATAGGTCTGTGTTTCAGCATTTGACTATTGGCAAAAAATTGCCATCATTTTCTCTTGTCATTGTATGGTAGAGAGCTGACCATACTGACTTATAGTATGTGGGTAGTTTTTCTTTGAAGAATCCAGTATGCTCAGATAGTAAGTTCCATGGGATTTCATAGGTCACAGGAGCTACAGGCTTAAAAGAAATGTAATCATACAAACTTGAGAGGGAGAAAAAGAGGTTAACAGTGATTTCTGAGTTACAAAGTAATTATATTTTTGAGCTTCTGCTATGTTCTCAGCTCTTTACAGATAGTATATCACCTTGAGCCTTTTTGACTATTCAATGGCAGGTGTTATTATCTCTATTTAACAAGTGAGAAACCGAGGTGCAGAGATAATAGGTAAGTCCCAAGGTCATCTGGCCATAAGTGATGGTGCTAGAATGCAACCCCAGCACTAACTAACCCAGAAACACCATCTCTTCCTAGCGCACAAAATCAGCCCCTTTCACGTACTATTATTCTTGCACCTGTTGTTAATCTCCAACTTTCCTAAATCATTTTCTTAAATTTCTGCATCAAATGCTCCAGTCCTTGCAAATAGCATTCAAAGAACTTGCTGTAACAGCCTCCTACCCATGACCTGTTCTCTGATTTCACTCCTACTTCTTTCCTACTTGTCTCTCCACACCAGCCACACTGAACACGCTCCCTTCCGACATGTTCCCACCTAGGGGTTGTACACCTAGGGGTTCTCTACATAGATGGCTTCCCCCCAGGTATCCATGGGGCTTGCTCCTTCGCCTCCATCAAGTTTTTGCTTAAATGTAATCCTCTCATGGAGGTCTTCCCTGGACATCCTATTTAACTTTGCAAGCTGCCCACACTGCACTTCCTTGCTGTATGTTTCTCCTTGATGCTTATCACTATCACCATCTGGATGTCTAATATGCATCTCAGACTCAACCTGTCCAAAACGGACCCCCGATCTTTGCCTCCATACCTGCCTCGCTTCCAGCCTTCCCTTTCCCCACTTCCATTTCAGGAAATGGAAACTCTATTTTTTAGTTGCAGACCATAAATCTCAAAGTCATTCTTTTTTTTTTATCTTTTTTTAAAATTTTCTTTAATGTTTATTTATTTCTGAAAAAGACAGAGATAGAGCATAAGTGGGGGATGGGCAGAGAGAGAGGGAGACATAGAATCCAAAGTAGGCTCCAGGGTCTGAGCTGTCAGCACAGAACCCAGCACAGGGCTCAAACTCACAAACTGCGAGATCATGACCTGAGCCAAAGTTGGACACTTAGTTGACTGAGCCACCAAGGTTCCCCTCTCAGAGTCATTCTTGACTACCCTCTTTCCCACCCATATCCAATCCATGAGAAAGTTCCATTGGCTCTACGTTTTAAATCTATAGAAACTCCAACCATTCTCAGCATTTCCAGTGCTACGACTCTGGTCCAAGGCACCATCCTCTCCATTGTTGGTCTCCTTGTTTCCACCCTTTGCTCTCTTTGGTTTACTTTCAGAGCAGTAGCCATATTGGTCCTTTTAAAATAAGTCAGAAATTCACGATTCCTCCGAAGACTTCTGATCTCACTCTGATAAAAGACTAAGTCCTACTGATGGCCTACAGCCTTGTAGGAACATGATCTGGCTCCCCGTTACCTCTCTGATTTCACCCACATTTCTGACTCCCTCAATGTTTCAGCTCCAGCCACACTGGCCTCCTTGCTTCCTCAAACATAGCAGGGCCTATGACATTCTCTGGTCTCACAGCCTGCACTGTTCTTGCCTCAGATATCAACACGTTTCTCTCCCCCATCTCCTTCCGACCTCTGCTCAACTATCGCCTCCATAACGCCTTCCCTGACACCGTGCCCAATCGCAACCCCACTCTTGAGCTCTTCCTTTCCTCTTTCCTGTATTCCTCTTTCCCAAAGTACTTATTATTATTATCAAATATACTGTGTTTTTTTAATGTTTATTTTTTTTTTAAGGAGAGAGAGAGCATAAGCAAAGGAGGGCCAGAGAGAGAGGGAGACACAGAATCTGAAGCAGGCCCCAGGCTCTGAGCTGTCAGCACAGAGCCTGAGGCAGAGCTCGAACTCATGAGCCGAGAGATCATGACTTGAGCCGAAGCCAGATGCTCAACTGACTGAGCCACCCAGGTGCCCCAAATATACTCTGTTTTACTTTTTTTTTTTTTAATTGTCCCTCTCTCTCCACTAGAATATAAGCATGAGAAGAACAGGAATTTCTACCTGTTTAGTTTACTGCTTGCTATAACCCTAGGTTCTAGAATCATAGATCAATACATAAAAACCAATCAATAAATATTCGTTAAATAAATGCATATCAGGTTTCTAAATTCTCATAATCAATTAGGCTCACTCTTGAACATACAGCTTTTAAGCCCTTAAACTATTTCTGAGTCAGTATTAATAAATTAAACTGCCTTTTAAACAGTAAATTAACCTTCTTTCTGTTTTAGATGCATTTCATCTACCAATTTGCAGATGGGACTACACATTTTTAATGGGTCAGCTTCCAACTATTGACCTTTAGGAAAAACCCACATTTATTACAAGCAAACATTAAAGAGACTTGAAATTGCTAATGAAACACTGGCAGGCTAATTAGTGCTTATTTAATTTACAATTGGGGGCTCCTGGGTGGCTCAGTCAGTTAAGCGTCCAACAACTTTAGCTCAGGTCATGATCTCACAGTTGGTGGGCTCGAGCCCTGCATTGGGTTCCATGCTGACAGCTCAGAGCCTGAAGCCTTCTTCAGATTCTGTGTCTCCCTCTCTCTCTGCACCTCCCCTGCTTGCACTCTGTCTCTCTTCTAAAATCAAATAAACATTTAAAATTTTTTTCATTTACAATTGAATTCATCTAAGGTTCGTCTTATATAATAATGACAATACATCTCACCAAAAATGGAAATTATTCTAATGTTTGGGGATGTGAGAGTACATAATTGCTTGAGGAGGAATTTGTTCTTCTGATGACATCAAATATCAATGGGCTCTTTCTTCCCCTGGTATCTTTAAAATTCCATGATATTCTTGCCCTTTATATAACCCTGCAGGTCTCACTCTTTCCAAATTTATGTCCTGTTACTTTCATTAGACACTTAACTCGAGGTGGTTCCCATGACCTAGACAATTAGATTTACTACTGTCTATCAGGCTTAGCTCCGCTGCACTCTGTTTTGTGAGTAAATACTTGCTAAAGACAAATTCTCAGGAAGCTCAGTGCCCACCACTTAATGAGCTCTCTGTGGAGAGTGCCACAGTCACTAAGAGAGACGGCGGCCCTCCAGCCTGTAGGTCTCCATCCACATGGCCGCACTCGCAAATCATTTCGGGTCCCCTTAGTCCTGATAGCTGCTCTCCATGCTCTCTCACTCTAAAAACAAAATGTTTAAATCTTGTTGCATTTTGAAAGTTTTATTTTAGAAAAGATGGTACACTATTAGTAAATCCTGGATTCAAAGTGGTCCAATAAAAATTTAAGTGAATGAGGAAAGATACAGCTTCAGATAACTTATAATCCCCGATTTTGTTGAGTTTGGGGATTTTGACTGAGGCTCTTTCCATTAACACCGGAAATGGGAAACTGCCTAGTTGTCTCTTGTCTGGCTGACTCAGCACCCACCAAGTATCACCAAGTATCCGTTCTAAGCTCTGGCACAGATCTACATATTAAATGGAGTAATGATTAAGAGTTAAGGTGATGCATTCAATCTAAGCTTTTATTTCCTCTCCCTCTTGAGTGCCCCCTAAAAAGATGGGAAAGGAATTTTAATATATATAAATCCACAAGGACAGAGAGGACAGGTAGAAGTGCACAAGTGGTCTGGGGAGCTACAGAATCCAATCAAGAAAGGCAGAGGAGATGGAAGACAAACATAAGAGTGCTCAGAGGAGCATACTTCAGGAGGCAGCTGCCTTGCCTGCAGAACCTCTGAAGGGAATGGGATTTGGAGGTGATGGGTGTGGCATGTGGTGGCAGAATGAAATGTGTACCCGGTCCGTATCCGGAGATGTTAACCCACAGCCCATTCATGTAAAATGCCAGCAGCCAAGAGTACCTTCCCTCTAAGCTAGAAATGTGAAGTCTCTTTTCTGAAGAAGTTGAAAAACTCTATCACCAAAAAACAACCTCCATATTCTGGCATTTTAGGATTCGACAGCATAGTGGCCAGCTCCCCACACAACTTGCCTAAAGCAGAGTCTCGCCAGAGGACAAGCTCCCAATTAGATTTTCAGTGGCTTGTTTTTAAGTATGAACGTGCAACCTAGGATCACCGGCCAAAGACATTTGTGACGTGAAAGATCAAAACCAAGATAAACGAGTGGGGTGGAAATAAGCCTGGAGGCGCCAAACACATTGCAGAGAACAGGAGAGAACTGTTAACAAAGCAACAATTAGTGACCTGAGGTAAATCTGAGAAGACATTTCTCATTGCAACAGGACAATAATGATAATCGATACTTATTGAGAACACGCTGCCAGCTATCATTCAACAAACCCGATATGAAGAAACTGAGGCACAAAAAAGTTAAGTGACTGGTAGTAAATGCAGAAGCCAGGATTCAAATCCAGATAGTCTGAATTTAAAAGCCATGCTTCTTAACATTATGTGTGCTTCCTCAAATACAGTATAAAAAAGGAAAACATGAAAGCTCTTCCTAAACTGTATCTATGCATTTGACAAATATGTATTCACAACCTTCTGTCTTTCAAGCACCAGTCTGAGTGCCAAAAATATGGCAGTGAATGGAACAGGCAGAGTCCCAGCTTTCATCAAACTAAAACTAAAAATTCAAAGCCAAGCAGAGAAAGACAAATACTGCATGATCTCATGTATATGTGGAATCTAAAAACATTGAACTCATAGTAAGAAAATAGATTGGTGGTTGCCAGGGCTTGGGGGATGGGGAAATAGGGAGCTATTGGTTAATGGTTACAAAGTTTCAGTTATGCAGGATGAATAAGGTAGGAGGACCTAATGTACACCATAGTGACTATCGTTGATAATACTATTTTGTATACTTGAAATTTGCTAAGACAGTAGATCTTAAATGTTCTACCCATTAAAAAAAAAAAAGACAATTGTGTGAGGTGATGGATATGTTAATTGGTCGAATTGTGGTAATCCTTTCAAAATGTACACATATATCAGAACACCACATTGTACACCATAATTCTACACAATTTTTGTTGGTTACACCTCAATAAAGCAGGAAACAAAAATGTTTTAAGTTTTATTTATTTTAGAAAGAAAGAGAGAGAGAGAACAAATGTGACCAGGAAAGGGGTAGAGAGAGATAGAGAGAATCCCATGCAGGCTCCTCACTGTTAGCACAGAGCCCACTGCCGGGCTTGAACTCAGGAACCATGAGATCATGACATGAGCTGAAATCAAAAGTCCGACACTTAAGTGACTAAGCCACTCGAGTGCCCCTGGAAACAAAATTTTTTAGTTAATTCTTTAAATTCTGTAGAAGAGATGGAAGATACGGTCAATTCTACCATTAGATCCAATAAAAAATAACAGGAGAAATTACAAGAAAAAAATGGAGATAAGTCTGACAAATATAGGAAGTTCTTTTTTCACTTCCTAGGAATTACAGAGAGGGAACAGAGAAAATATGAGGAGTAAGTTATCCTGGAAACAATACCAAAAACTGTCCTAAAGCTGAAGAGCATAGGCCTCCAGATTGAAGTCTCTCCCCCCACCCTCAGTGGCCAACACAATAAATGCAAAAAGATCCATATCAAGGGTTACCTTCAGGAAATCTTGAATGGCTTCAAGCTGGAAAGCAATACGTTGAGATCCAAGTTTTAGAAAGAATATTCTGTCTTTAAGTCTGAAGGTGGGATTAGCAGAAGGTTTCTAAGACCAGGCAAGAAGTTTTTGCTCACTTCAGGCAAAATGTAATTCAGACCTAACTAAGGTGGTAATAATGAGAACCAGGAGACTGTAGATGGCTACAGACATATAAGCAACTGAGCTATCCTCTGATTAGGGCGTATAGCTCGATTGCATCTCATTATAGACATTCATGGCATAAATGTAGGGCAAGGGCAAGAGAGACTCCATGAGAACACAAGCCCTGAAAGATGGTAGACAGAAAATAGGAAATAAACACCAGTAGGCTTAGAGGGAAGAATCATTCCATTTGGAATTCTTTGAGTGTAGAGTCAATGCTACAACCATTTTCAAGTATAAAAGAACTCCTACCTTCCTTTCTGATAACAGCCAGACTAGCTGATTAAAACTGTAGCTCTCTGCAAGAGGGGTTAAATCCCCCAAAAAAGGGGAAAAAGCAGTCACTCCTCTTGCTTGACTCTATAAAGTACCAAAATAGCATGAGTGGAACAGCCTACATCAGGAAAGGGCTCTGGAGCACCTTAGGTAACAACAGCCCTAATGGATAGTTAGAGCTACATCAAGTGGCTCTTGCCAGCAGGGAGCTGAATGTCTCCAATAGATTCTAACCTGGGCTGTAAGTGGCCTTAGGTGCCTGAGATGAGTGCATAGGCCAGCTCTGCAGGACACTAAAGAGCATGGTAGGAAGAGTAAATGTTATTCATGGAACATTAAAAAGTCACCGAAAGGTGACTCAACCCATGTGTTATGACTCAACCCGTATGTGATGACTACTTCAGCTGCTGTATGAAGGATGGACTGGAAGGGAAGAAGGGTGGACAAGAAAGATATTGCACCACGAGATGGCATTAGCTTAGACTAGAGAGCTTACCCTGGAGATGCAAATACATGAATTCAAAAGTTTTTTGAATGTTTGTTTTGTTTTGTTTTGCTAGATTTAATGGAAGAGGAGTAGGTTGGGTGGGGATGGGGTGTCAAAAGGTAAGTTTGGGATGGACCTGTTAAATTGGAGTTGCCTATAAGGCATCCAGGATGAGACGTCAAATAAGCAGTTGGATATGTAAGTCAAGATCTGGCCTGGAGCTGTATTTGCTGGGTTCCTTGCTTCTGACTTGAGATACACTCCAAATTGGGCAAGATGGGAACTGACTTTTATTGAACAACTTCTACATGCCAACTACCCATTATGTTACAGATGTTTCTATCATAAGCTTTACAGACATTTCCCAACACCTGCTTTTCTCTGTGCGTGTCCAAGCACCCTCCCAATTCAGCCCCACTGAGACCCAACTGGTGGCCACCTGAGATACACCTGGGTTGCAGACACTAAGACAAACCATGGGATCAGTTTCTCCCCCACAGATTCCTAATGAGTTCCTGGAGGGTTGCTGCACTGGATGTGTACTCAAAGACTCCAGAGACCTGATTGATGATAAGGAGTAGAGAAAAGTTCCTGGGGCACCGAACCTAAACTCTAGATCCAAATTATAGTTATGGCCCCACTCTAGTTTGCTGAGTCTTTGGATATAACATGCCTCATTTTTTTTGTCTTAGATTTAATATCCATCTGCTTCCTAAAAATGTTCTTAAAATTGAGGTGAGAGTCTCACCTAGAGAGCATCTTTAATAATGCAGATTCCTCCACTCAGTTTGAAGTGTGGCTCAGGAATCTGTATTGCAGGTAATTCTGATGCTGGTCCAGGCTGGTGTCTGGACAAGAAACGCTCATTTGCAGAGTGGGAAACTGGCAGTTTTCACCAAATATCTGCCTCAATGCTATCCTCACCACTTGGATCACTATGGAAGCTTTTTAAAAAAATAAGGCCCCAATTCTTTGACACTCCTCCAGTTGTGAGATGGGTTCTGTGTCCCCACCTTTCAATCTACTAGTTCTCATGGGACATCCCAGATCCTCTCAGAATGCTCCCTCACGGAACCTGACTGCCATGATGTGAGAAGCCCACGCCCCATGGAGAAGCCATGTTAACAGTCCAGCTGAGCTGAGCTTCAAGTCATCTCAGCCCTGGCCCAGACATATAAATGAAGGAGTCTTCATATACTACCAGCCCCCATCACTGACTTGCCTCAGCTTTCCTAGCTGAGCCCCAGACATGACAGAGCAGAGATAAGCCACCCCTGCCATGCCCTATTCAAATTTCTGACCCAGAAAAACTAGGCTAACAATAAAAAGACTGTTGTTTGATGCTACTTAGTTTTGGGGTGTTTTGCCTTTCAGCAACTGGGATGGTTCCTAAAGTGTTTCTCAAGAAACAGCTATTAAAATGCAAACACAGTACTTGGAAGGATAAGCTCTTTCAGATGAACACATGCGATCGGTGTATCCAACAGACAGAAAAACAGGGAAAATGAGCCAAGAGATGGTCTCTTGTCTCGTTGACATGAATGCATCACTGGGTGTAGAGACACATAAGTTGCTTTCAGAAAACTGAAGGCAGAAAGATGGCAACACCTTGAAGACAGCAAGTCTAAAAGGGAAAATACAGCATTGAAAGGATGGACGGATGAGGCAGAAGAGCAACATCTAGCTTCATTTGCTTCACAATTCCCCTTATGGCTGGCTCCAAAATCCCTCAACTCTCTTATTAACTGCAAAGTGGTTCATTTATGCTAGTTTCCCACACGTACTTGCTTAGTTTTAAAAATTAGCTGGGATCATGCAGTAATGAGTGTCAAGGGTAATTCTTACCGCCAGGCAAGTTTGAGAAATGCTGAATTATAGAATTTTTAAAGTACACACAAAATAGAATAGCAAATGTGGCACCCTTCCCTGAGAATCACAGTTCTGTAGTAAGAATGCACTTAATGTGAGAGCTTCATGTTTGTAAAAACTGACTAGCAAGTTCTAGCAGCCTTGAACCCTGAGAATATAAATCCCAGCTAAGTCCAATTACGATGATATGGAGGAAGAAGCTGTAAATATTGGAATTCACTTGCTAGTCAGTACTACTACTTATATTAATCATTTTAATGTAATTATTTCAAAAATCATAAAACATAAAATATGTAAAATGTAAGAATATTAAGTGACTATTTTAACTGATAAAATATAAAATGAGAGATATTAGGTTAAATATTCATGGTTTTATTCAAGCTATTATTCAATGCAAGCAAGACAAAACAATGGAGCAGGATATATAATCTGGACTCTCTGGGACTGAGGAAAGAACAGGAAATGCCACATTACAATGTGAACTAATTCTACTTTAGTAACTAACACTAGTGTCTATGTTGCTTCCAGCCTCACCACCTTCCTCATTATTTTTGGAAGTGACTTGATTACTAATGTAAATACTGGAGTTTTCTTTCCAGGAAATATGTTGACAGCTTCCTAAAGGAAGTCTAAGGAGGTTGTTCAGAGTCATGAATTTGCCATGTAACTCCCAAGCTCTGCATCATTAGGAGAAGATTTTCATAATACTAGTGTTGGTCCATATCAGTGAACAGCTTATTAATCCCCAAACCTTAGACCCCATAGAGACTGAGAGCAATTCAGGCCCCATTAAACCTGTTCAAATATATTTCTCTTATGAAGTGAGACCCTTTAATGGTTGTATGTTGTAATTTTCTGGGATAAAATTGATATCCATCTTGGATTCCAAGAGTTTGCATGTATTGCAATGAATAAAACAAAATGTCTGCCAAGCTATTATTTGTATCAATGCATAATGGAATTCTAAGAAATAAAAATGGGGAGTACTTTGTAACATATCAACTTAGAAACCAAATATTCCTCTTTCGGCCAGTGGTAGTATCTAAAGAACTGAGTCTATATTCAACAGCAGAAGGGAACACATCCCTGTTAATCTTAGGCCTGCTCGACTTTCTAGCCAAGAAGTAGAAGGTTCTGGCTGCTCACCACCTCTCTGTACTATTCTGTTCTCTCCTTCCTAGGGACGTCTCTTACACCAGTGTCACTGCCCTGCCATCCAAAGGCCTGGAGCACCTGAAGGAATTGATAGCAAGAAACACTTGGACTTTAAAGAAACTTCCACTTTCCCTGAGTTTCCTTCACCTCACACGGGCTGACCTTTCTTATCCGAGCCACTGCTGTGCTTTTAAGAATCAGAAGAAAATCAGAGGGTAAATGCAAATGTCTAGAATAAGCAACAGAAGGTCTCGGTGGAAGTTGAATTAACTTCTGGGTTGGGGAAAGTTTTCTGGTGTGAGAGCCAGGTGGAAGCGTCCATAAGAATCATGAAAGTAGACTCAAAGTGACTGCAGATGTGAAATAAGACCAGTGTCACTGGATCACAGCAGGGAGGTCGGGGCGGGGAGGGGGGATCACATAGAATCTGGTAGAGATCATACTACATGATTCCTAGTCAGCTGACTTTGTACCCTAGCTCAGCCACTTTCTAGTTGTGTTATTCCAGCTTGCTTACTTAACCTCCCTGAGCCTCTGCAGAGATCGTAATGTTATCATTCACAGAGATTTTGAGAAGAGTAAATGAGAAACTGAATAGAAAACACCTGTCACAATGACCTGGAATATATTAAATTCTCAAAAAACATTAGCTATGATATATATTATTTTATTATCAGGCTGCTTATGAGCTGCAAAGGAGGGATGGCCTTCTTCTCTCTGTGCTTTCTCTGAATCTTGTCTTCACTTACACTTTTACTCTGCATTATTTCCCCACTTGTGTCTTCACACCACCTTCATTTATCATTTACTCACTTCTGCTCAGTTTCTATATAATCTACTGGCTGGCTTTCTGACTCATATTTGTAGTCAGAAATAAAATGGGATCTAGTCGTGGGGGCAGAAGCAAAGGGGAAAGTTGAACGGCTGTAGAAAGAAGGCCAGTATGGCCTAATACCCACAGAAAGCCAGAAGTGAGGTGTGGGGTGGGGAGAGCAGGCTTTACAAGATGCCGTGTGGCCCCAAGTAGGAAAGCACCAGGGATGGGTCGGAGGCTAGGGCAGACCTCAAGGGCAGGGTCCAGTTTTCTCGGTAACCTCCAAACAAGCTGGATAGGCAGTTCTTTAGGCATTTTAACCAGAGCCCAACAGATGAATGAACACTTGCTTCTGCAGCTGAAACACATTAAAGAATCCCTTTTGATGTCAGTATGGCAGGCTACTGAGAAACTAAATCTCACTTCCATGAGCCTGCCTACATAATCATATCCATTTATTCATTTGTTCGATAAGTATTTATTGAGCACCCAGCATGTGCTCAGCACTGTCCTATCCCATAGCAACGGATAGGTTGACGAAAGCCCTCCCTCTTGCATTTTGTTTCATTCTAGTAGAGGAAGTCAGAAAATAAACAAGCAAATAAGAAGATATCAGATACTGCTACAAAGGAAAAAAACACAAGGTAGGACAATTTATTTAAGGAGACCAGGGAAGACCTCACTAAGAAAGAAACATTTGAATTTAAAACTGAATAATGAGTAGAAGCAGCTATGAGTTTTTCAGGCAAAGGGAACATGGAGTTCAAAAGCTCTGAATAGCAGTAATAACAATAACCAACACATACATGGCACTACCAGTGTTCAAGGTGATCTTTATAAGAGCTTTAAGAAATACACTCATCTAACCCTTTAACAGCCCTATATGAAATAGATACTCATTCCACTTTAAAACGGGATAAGCCAAGCTTCATAGACCTGTCCAAGGTGAACAGCTAGTAAATGGTAGAGCTAGGTCCTAACCGAGGTACAATGACTCCTCCGTTCATGCTTTTTTACTCATTATTGTGCTTGAACTGGGTGAAAATGTGAAATAAGGGCCAATGTCATTGGAGTACAGCAAGGGAAGGGGTAGGGTGGCTAATAGGAAGTAATGTAGGAGAAACAAGCCTGACTAGATTATGTAGAATCTTGTCGAGTCGTGTGGATCATAGTAAGTATTCTGCATATTTTGCTAAGTGCCGCGGGGACCAAGAAGCAGTGACTTCTTTCTGTTGCCTTACAGAATCCTTGAGTCCTTCATGTGTAATGACAGCAGTATTCGGAGCCTGCGTCAGAGAAAATCTGTGAATGCTTTGAATGGCCCCTTCGACCAGGAGTATGGAGAGTATCTAGGTGACAGCCATGCTGGATACAAGGACAACTCTAAGTTCCAGGATTCCCACAGCAGCTCTCATTATTATGTCTTCTTTGAAGAACAAGAAGATGAGATCCTTGGTTTTGGCCAGGAGCTTAAAAACCCACAAGAAGAGACCCTACAGGCCTTCGATAGCCATTATGACTACACTGTGTGCGGGGGCAATGAAGACATGGTGTGCACTCCCAAGTCAGATGAGTTCAACCCCTGTGAAGACATAATGGGCTACAAGTTCCTGAGAGTTGTGGTGTGGTTTGTTAGTCTGCTTGCTCTCCTGGGCAACGTCTTTGTCCTAATCATCCTCCTTACCAGCCACTACAAACTGACTGTCCCACGCTTTCTCATGTGCAACTTGGCCTTTGCAGATTTCTGCATGGGGATGTATCTGCTCCTCATTGCCTCTGTAGACCTCTACACTCATTCTGAGTACTACAACCATGCCATTGACTGGCAGACAGGCCCTGGATGCAACGCAGCCGGTTTCTTCACTGTCTTTGCCAGTGAATTGTCAGTGTATACGCTGACAGTCATCACCCTGGAGCGCTGGTATGCCATTACCTTCGCCATGCGCCTGGACCGGAAGATCCGCCTCAGGCACGCCTATGCCATCATGGTTGGGGGCTGGGTTTGCTGCTTCCTGCTCGCCCTGCTCCCTTTGGTGGGAATAAGCAGCTATGCCAAGGTCAGCATCTGCCTGCCCATGGACACTGAGACACCTCTTGCCCTGGCATATATTATCCTTGTTCTGTTGCTCAACATAGTCGCCTTTATCATTGTCTGCTCCTGTTACGTGAAGATCTACATCACAGTCCGAAATCCCCAGTACAACCCGGGCGACAAAGACACCAAAATCGCAAAAAGGATGGCTGTGTTGATCTTCACTGACTTCATGTGCATGGCTCCAATCTCCTTCTACGCTCTGTCAGCACTTATGAACAAGCCTCTCATCACTGTTACCAACTCCAAAATCTTGCTGGTTCTCTTCTATCCACTTAACTCCTGTGCCAATCCATTTCTCTATGCTATTTTCACAAAAGCCTTCCAGAGGGATGTATTTATCCTGCTCAGCAAGTTTGGCATCTGTAAACGCCAGGCTCAGGCATATCGAGGCCAGAGGGTTTCTCCAAAGAACAGCACTGGTATTCAGGTCCAAAAGGTTACCCGGGACATGAGGCAAAGTCTCCCCAACATACAGGATGACTATGAACTGCTTGAAAACTCCCATCTAACCCCAAATAAGCAGAGCCAAATCTCGAAAGAGTATAATCAAACAGTTTTGTAAGCTGACCCTACACTACTCGCAGTGGCGTGGGACTTATAAAAGACTGGTTTCTTGAACATGTATTCCAAACCCATTACATACACAAGATGGCTGACCTAACCCTTGTGCAGGTGATGTTTCATGGGGCAAAAGTTCATCTCTGGAGAGGGAATAGCATTAACCTAATCATCTCTCAGAAGGAAGAGAGGCTACCAGCATGTCTGAATCCCACTTGATATCAAAATAACTGATGCCTTCTAGAATACTTGCTTGAGTCTAACTGCAGTGACAACATCATATAAGATGCTCAACAAATATCAACTGAACTAGGTCAACACTGAGCTTCTCACTTTTAGATAGCATTTCTCACTAAAGATTCAGCAAATGGCAAATGCTATTAACTTAGTTGGTGACCACAATATAAAATTAGCCTCACGTTGGCTTGGTCCATTTTCATGTTCCCTGATACAACCGAAGAGAATGTGAACTCCTCAAAACTGAAAAGTCAAACAGGACACATGCGTGGAGTAGCTATTATGAGGTGAAGGAGGGAAAAGGCTTAGCTTTGTTTTTTCAGACTCTGAAACTACTAATCATCTCTTCACAAGGATCTACCTGATGTGACCCAACTGTTATGTGTTGCCTGGAAAAAAACTGGTAATTTCAGTTTTTATGTGGCTGAGCAAACTAAGAATTTTTCTTCTTGGCTAGTCTCATAGCAAGAAAGACGTGAACTCTAGAAATATTTCTAAGCAGCAGCAAGTGGGAATTATGAGCAGAGCACACTAAATCACCCATTGATTAATAAAGCAGGCTGGACATGAGGTAACTTCTGGACCTTGGGCAAATCACTGGGCTACCTCTAAGTCTGTAGAAATGAAGGAGCTTAGGGCACCTGCGTGGCTCAGTTGGTTAAACATCCAACTCTTAATCTCGGCTCAGGTCATGATCTCACAGTTCTTGAGTTCAAGCCCCTCATTGGGCTCTGCACTACCAACTCAGCCTGCTTGGAATTCTGTCTCTCCCTCTCTCTGCCCCTCCCCCCCCACATGTGTGTGTGCGTGTGTGTGTGTGTGTGTGTGTGTGCATGCACATGTGTATGTGCTCTCTCAAAATAAATATACTTTCAAAAAGAAAAAGAAAGACATGAAGGAGATTGGTGGCCTCTTCCAGTTTTAAATCTCTATACATATCCCCTTCCCTTAAAGCATGTTTCCGTGACAAAGAAAAAGAAAAGCACTAAGAAAGTAGAATCTGTTTTTCCTATCTTGTAGGGCCATCTATTTCTCTTTGGAATCTAGACATATGACACAGGAAATTTCTTGTTTCATTTTTGGTTGTGATGTCTGAACCAAAAGTTCTATGGAGTGACCCAATTGGGCTGGATCTGAATTATTCATCTAATGACTAGATCCACACAGCTACAATTATCAGGCCAAAACAGATTGATATTCGTATAAAAGGTAGATTTGCAAGTTTTGGTTATTTAGAGTTACTATGTTACTCTGCAGATTCACTTGAAAACATTTAACTTGTCTTCAAGGATTACTTTCTTTACTTATCTGTTTCCAATCCATAATATAGTACTTAAGCTGTCAAGCACTCAGGTAAAGCGACACTAAAGCCATCAAGAGAAGTTTCTTCTTTCTAAAACTACTAATTCTTTCCAGCCTGTTGATCATTGGAAATAAAATCTGTTCCCCAACAGGGGTGCCTAGGTGGCCCAGTAGTTTGGGGATCTGACTTTGGCTCAGGTCATGATCTCACAGTCCATGAGTTAGAGCTCCGTGTCAGGCTCTGTGCTGATGGCTTGGAGCCTGGAGCCTGCTACAGATTCTGTGTCTCCCTCTCTCTCTGGGCCTCTCCTCTGGTTTCCTCTCTTTCCCTCTTTCTCTCTCTCTAAAATAAATAAACATTAAAAAATTAAAAAAAAAAAACCAGTCTGTTCCCCAACAGTGCTCCCTTACTTAAAATGGTTAGGGTCTATCTTTCTCTACAGATGTACTCCCAAATTATCTGTCAAGATAGCCCCTTAATTTCATCCCCAACAGAGATAGCATTTGCTTCTCAGTGCTCATGAACCACACCAAAGAATTGGAAACTTTTGGTGTTGTATGTCTGTGGAGTAGGGTTAGTGGGCCCTATGGGGCCCCAGAGATGGTCCCCCTACTGACCGAGAATCTCTCCTCAGCAATACCCATTTCCGACCATCATTGACACTTGGACGTCTTCATAGAAATACTGTACACACTTGAAATCATGACTTATCCACCAGTTCACTTGTGACTAATGAAACTAAACAGATGTGTGATGTTTTGGCATGCGTTTCTCACCTGTAACATTTTGAAATAGCACATCCTGATAGTGTGCTTTATCTTGAGTAGTTGAAATAACATTTTGGAAACAGTCCTAGAAAAGAAACTTCATCACAGTTGTTACTAAAATTTGCATTCACAACGTGAAATAAATTTTCTTCCATTGAAATGATTGTGCCGAATCCTAGAGTATTGCTCTGTGTAATTGTGAACTTCTTTTAGGTTTACAATTATATGTGTTAAAACTCGAGACGAGAGTAAATAAAGGTTGGAAAATTTGCTAATGAAATCATATTAAAACAAATTATTGACTGCCAATAACTTAAGTACAAAATTGTGTCTTAATAGTAAATGGTCTTTATGTGAAAAACTTATTCATGAGGAATTGAATTATGATCCATTGACAGGCAGTGATGGCTAAGAGAAAAAATACGATTAGTATTGACATTCGGAATTTAAACAGTGCTCTAGTGAACGTAATAAATCTGTAAAGCCTGGTCAGAGTTCGATTTATCTGGCAGCTTTCAACTATCTGAAGATAGACCCAAAAAGCAGGCTAAATGGTGTCAGGCCAATCAGAATAGATGTCACAAAACTCATGCCCTAAAGCTTATACATGTTGCCCAAAGTAATATCTCTCAAAACACTCTCAAAGTTTACTGATTCTTGCTTTATGGATAACCTACTGCATATCAGAAGCAGCCGATTAGTAGAAGAGAGTATAATTCCAGGAAGCACCATGAGAGTGGCAATAAGGCAAAAGGGAGGGCAAAAAAGGAAAATTATAATCATAAGAATTCAAAACAATAACAAGTTGAGAAGAAATACTCTTTACTGCTTGGAGTCTTTGGGGGGAAATGTGTAACAACACAGTAGAGGGGATAAATAAAACTTGGTAGCAATGCATTCTGTTTTAAAAGATATAAATGTTCTAACTCAGAGTGGTGAACCGAGTCCTGGCACCTACTAACCTTCTTCTTTCAAATTCCACTGGCCAGTGAAGAAGTAAAAAATGGGACCACGCCAAAACCATACCATGAACAGGACGAATGGCACCAGAACAGACCAGCCTCTGGTGGCTTTCTGAAAGATGGAAAGTCTATGGCCTTAAGTTGATAACAGAGTGGAGAAGGCTGTGGCCCAGAACGCAGTAACTGGATAAGGCTGCCATTCTGGAGGGATGCGTTCTTGCCTGCAGAGTCCTAGACAGACCCCTAGGCCTGAAAGTCACAGGACCAAGGGGCTAATTAAAGTAATTAATTGCAAATCTGTCTCACATGGCCCCCCATTGACCCTGACTACATCAGTTAGGACGACTGACATGTTCAGTGTTTGCCCCAGGCTGAAATCAACAAAGTGATCTTAAAGGAAATAAGTGATCAGTGTGGATGGGGCCAAGTTCCTGGGCTGGGGCAGGGGCAGACGCAGCCCCCTTTCCTACTTCTGTTCTCACATCGTACAACAGAGCCTGGACACTGACATAGGCATCACTATCGGCTCCCCAGTCAGGGAAAGACATCTTGGAGAAAAGTACATACAACATTAACCTGCCATTAGCAATCCTTATTCTTCATTCAAAAATATAAGTGAACCACAAGAATGACCAGACAGTTGAGGAAAATGAACTGCACATTATTAGCACACACAAAAAAGACCAAACTGAACAAACAGGTCATTTCTCCAGAGGGAGAAAGCATAGTTCAGAGACATAATATTTTTTTTTAATTCTAGTTCAGTAACATCAGAGAAATCTGAGAAAAAACTGGGCCCCAAAACAATAACAAGCTACTTAAAAAAAAAGTGGTAATTGAGAAGGAGTTTTGGCAAATTTGAAATGGGATTGCCAAAGCAAGAGTTTTTTGTTTTAATTTGTTTCTTTGAGAGAGAGAGAGAAAAAAAAAAGAGAGAGAGGGGCGGAAGGAGAGAGAGAGAGAGAGAAAGAGAGAATCTAAAGCAGGCTCCATGCTCTGCACAGAACCTGACACAGCGCTTGATCTCACAACCGTGAGATGCTGACCTGAGCTGAAATCGAGTTGGACACTCAACACACTGAGCCAGCCAGGTGCCCCTCAAAGCAAGAGTTTTAATAGAAAGAATGGGAGTCGAAGCAGAAGAAATCTCCTAAATGCTGAACAAATAAACAAAAGATGTGAAATATGAGACAACAATGGAAAGATATAGAGGACCAATCACAAAGGCCAACATCTGTGTAACAGCAGTGCTAGAGAAAATGTAGAAAACACAATTACCAGGGAAACAAAAGGAGAAAATCCTGAGCTGATAAAGATCAAAAGTGTTCCCTTAGTGCTAAGAGGGATGAATGAAAAAAAACTCACATGTAGAGCAGTTCTTACAAAATGTCAGAAAGGGGAGATCTAAAATGTTTGAGAGAGAGAGAGAGAGAGACAGAGAAGGAGAGGGAGAAGTCAGGTATCAGAAAGGATTAACACTCAGGTTGACCTTTAACTTTAACAACACTGTATACAAGAAGACAATGGAGCAAAGCTTTCAATGCCTTGGGGGAAAAAATGTTTTAAAACCGGAATGATCTACCCAGTTAAATCACCATCCAAGTGTAAGGGCAAAACAATGACATGTTTATATATGTAAGTACTTGGCAAGAGTACCTCCATCAAATATCCACAACTCAGAAATAAGCAAAAAGGTAATGGAGTGCTGGGTTCGACTTCTAATTGCCTAGGCTATTTTATAACTCCATCAGGACAGGGGTTAACTTGTCCGGCAGATTTGTATCTCATGGAGATTCAAATAACTTCCGAATGGTGTATGGCCCTGCTGGACAGTAACCAGTTTTGTATCTAACCCAGTAGTATCATCCTAACACTTGCACATTGCTAATATATTCTTAGCTTCTTAAGCGTTTCTTTGGACCAGTTTTAACATTTTGCTAGTTTCTTCTTTAAGTTATAAGTTGAATAAAATCTTTGAAAAATGTTTATTTTCTATTTGCATGAGAATCATTTGTTTAATATTCCCTATATCCTCCTTCTGAAAAATTACTTGAAGTTGTACTTTAGATAATCATGTGTTTCTTTCTCAATAGATCTTAACATACTCTTTGTTTTATAATTAGTAATATTTGTATGCCACCATACTGTAAATGTTTTAAGATCAAATTATATGACTCACTTCTATTTAACAATAGAATATAAATGTTACAAACCCTGGCAAGTCAAAGCAATGGTATTGCTGACAAAAGTCAGAAGGGACAGGGAAAGAGGAGAAGTGTAGGACATGGAAAGGAGATAATTTCTTCTTTTACATGATAGAGAGGAAAGAGAGAATGCCCACCATTAACAGAGTAAGAAACAGAAATTTGTTTTCTACAGTTATAACATCAACCAACTGAAAATATTAAAATTAATACCAGCAAAGATTTTCTTAAAGCTGGGAGTTAGCAGATAATGTTAAATCAACTAATTTCCTATTCTTCATTATATCGAGTCAAAAGTTGCATTGTCTAAATAGCTATACTCTCAAAAACCAGGAGCTTCAGTATATAACAGAATTCTAAAAATAACCACCAGAGAATTAAAGTAAAAAACTGACTGAAAATGGTTTTGTCTGGAGGCTAAGATGAAGGATTGAGTGGTGTTACAGACGGAATCATGTTCCCCCACCACAAGTTCATAGGTTGAAGCCCTAACCCCACCCCCTCTGTGTGACTATATTTGGATACAGGGCCCTTACAGAGGTAATTCAGGTTAAACAAGGTCATAAGTGTGGGACCCTAATCCCACAGGATTCTCTTGTGAGAAGAGGAAGAACCGCCAAAGATCTCTTTCATTTTCAAGCACACACAGACAAAAGGTCACAAGATGACACAGCCAGAAAGTGGCCATTGAAGAGAGCCCACCCCAGACTAACCCTGCCAGCACTTCAATTCTGGACTTCCAGATTCAGAGGTTTGAGTAAATAAATTTCTGTTATTTGGGCCACCAGTGTGCGGGGTATTCCGTTACAGCAGCCCAAGGAGACTAATACAGATGGAAAAATTTCAGCTGGCACCCTCCGTACTGCTGATTTTTTAAGTCATGTGCATACTGTTTTAAGACGCTGGAATGGAAATTATTATAATAGCATTATGCTTCAAGATAATTAACATTAAAAATGTGGCATTTAGGGACACCTGGTTGGCTCAGTCAGTTAAGCCTAGGACTCTTGATTTCAGCTCAGGTCGTGATCCCTTGGTTCCTGGGTTCGAGCCCTGCCTCAGGCCCAGCGCTGACAGTGCAGAGCCTACTTGGGGTTCTCTTTCTCCCTCTCCCTCTGCCCCTCCCCCACTCTCACTCACTCTCTCTCAAAAATAAATATATAAATAAATAAACTTTAAAAACCATGTGGCATTTAAAGAAAGGTACAGATTGGACAATTTTATCGTATAGTTGAATTATTATGTCTTTAGAATTATAAGACAGGGAGGCAGACATCACATTTTTTAAATTGACTGGAACAAAAATCTAACCATGACAAAATTTAGATTTTTAGGATGTAATAAATCTAAGACAGTGAGTCTTTTTTTTTTTTTAATTTGAGAGAGAGAACATGAGCAGGGGAAGGGCAGAGAAAGAAGGAGAGCGAGAATCCCAAGCAGGCTCCACACTCCACGCAGAGCTTAATGCAAGGCTCGATCTCATGACCACAAGATCATGACCTGAGCCAAAATCAAAAGTTGGACACTTAACTGACTGAGCCACCTAGGTCACCCCCTCTTTTTTTTTTTAAGTTTATTTATTTATTTTGAGAGATAAGCTAGTGAGTCTTAAAGTGCCTGTTTGGTAGCTATTTCTGACAAAAAAAAAACAAACTAAAAACCCTTTATAATTTATTCTGTTGGATGGCAAAATCATACTAAATCAAAATTTTTTCCAGCGGGAAAATTAAGCAACTAATTGTCACCTATCATATGAATTTAGTAACTAAAAGGTAAAGCTTTAAACAAAGTAGGGTAATCAAGATAGTATAAACAACTTTGATTCTGTCACCCATTTAGTATAATTTTGGAATACATTTTAAGAATTTGGGAAAATTTAGGAATATCCTACTTCATTTATTGAAGTATTTTGGAGGGGATTAGGGAGGTGATGGCAATGGCTATGTGACAGGACACAAGAAAAAAGTCTACTTGTACATCAATCATGTGCCTCTCAGTCTTAAAAGACAACAACATGGTTCTTGTAGCCCATTTGGGGTATTAGAGTCACAACACACTATAGAAATAGCTCAGGCATATGGGAACCACGTAATGATGTATTAATAATTTGCCATAATAGGGTTTAAACAAAGGATTCTAATCATTAGTACATTTACAATCAAAAACAGCACTACGGATCTGCCCCTCAGGCAGGAAGTATTCTGACGAAAGCCTATTTATAACTTATTCCCATGACTCTGTTTTCTTCCACCACAGGCCCTGCATCTAAAGGTCTAACCCCAGAGAGAGTTGCAAAAAAGTCTGAAAGAGCCTCAGTTCTGTAGGAGACTTTTCAAGTGTCTCAGCAAGGGCCATACTAAGTAGATGAGGCGAAAGTTTGAGAAAAACAAAACTATATCATCCCTGTTTCTTTTTAGCAAATCCCGGGTTTAAATTTTATTACTTCCCACCTCAGTTCCCTGGGACATCATGTGAAAAGGCTCCTGGTATGATAATGGACAAATTTAGCCATTGTCAAACTAGATATTGGCAAATGATTTGTGGACGTCTGGGAATACAGGACTCCTAGGATTTGTTATTAATAACAAATAGAACCAATTCGCTCTATTTGCTCTCAGATATTTCTCTGATTTCTCAGTGTTCCTTAAGCATTCTGACAGAAAAAAGAGCGAGGGGAAGTATTAATAGCTTCAGCAAATGTTGGAGAAATGAGATACCCTGACCAATCGATGCCACGGTCCAGATGAAAAAGGAGATGCCTGACATCATACCTGTTTTCAGAATCGGTGGGCCAACTCTGGAGAAAGGGAAAAAGTGAGCACACACGTCTGGCAGTCTCGGATCTTCCCAGGCATCCAAGTTGCTACGTGGTTTCATTTTAATTGGTGCAGTTGAGCCACTAGTGGGAGCAATAACTGAAGAAAGTTAAAGTATTTTCTTCTCCTTTATTAACCCATCCAGCCTACATGGTACTCATGAGTTCCCTCCAAACCCACTCACCCTGTAGCCACACTCTGTTTACCATCTGGAAGAGCTTCAACCTATACCAACTCTTGCATTCTATCCTGGTCCCAATATCCTCTCTCCAACTACTCATTCTATTCTATCCTGAGTTCTCAAAATACCACTTCTATACCCCTCACGCCATGATTATAAAGGGTAAAGGGGCCACTGGTGATAGATGTATCATCTGGGATATATACAGAAATTTTCAAGCATCATCATAAGCTGGCTATGGCAATAGTACAGAGTATAGGAGTAGGAATGATTGAATGGTTCAAGATTAGTGATGGTAAATACACAGAATGTGAAAAGGCTTCTGGTATGATAATGGACAAATTTAGCTATTGTCAAACTAGATATTGGCAAATGATTTGTGGATGTCTGGGAATACAGGACTCCTAGGAATGAAAAGAAACCCAGGGCTGTTGCTTAGTAATGTCTGTTCCAGTTAGCTGAAAAGAAACCCAGGGCTGTTGCTTAGTAATGTCTGTTCCAGTTAGCTGAAAAGGAAATGCAGGGTCTGATAACTTCATATTTACATGGCTGCCTCAGAAATTGTGTAGACTGTCCACCATTTTCAGAGAAAGATTCTTTAACTTTTTTGATATATTAATAATTACCATCAAAAAAAAAAATCAGGGGCACCTGGATGGCTCAGTTGGTTGAGGGTCTGACTCTTGATTTTGGCTTAGGTCACGATCCCAGTGCTGTGGGAATGAGCCCTGTGTGGAGTTCTGCACTAAACATGGAGCCTGCTTAAGATTCTCCCTCTCTCTCTGCCTTTCCCTTGCTTGTGTGCATGCATTCTCTTTCAAAAAAAAAGATGTTAAAAAAAATCGATGTTTAGAAAAAATGTCCAGAAACATCTAATCCACCTATTTGGTTTAAGGTTTTATTGAATAAACCTTCCCAAACATGCCTAAGACAATCTTCGGTTTTGTCTTATACAAAGTACTCTTATATATTAAGAGATATCTTAATTTCAATGATAATTAATTAAAAGACAAAACTCAATTTGTTTATTCAAAGTCTGAGTTTAGAGAGACACCAGCAGGCTGGAAAAATCAGTGGATTATCTAATTTTGGTCTTAATTCCGCAGAGAGGTTTGGAAACTTCTTTTGAAAACTTCTCTGCTAAAACTTTATAACAATTTCTATGACTTTAGCTTTCCAATTACAAGGCCTTCTGAGAACTGTTGACTAAGTGTTAAATGGGAACATGGAAGTTGACAATCACTGATTTATTTCCTATTCTCCTCCATTTCCTCTGATTGTGCTTGCTCTGAATTAAGAACGGAAGGACAAAGTATACAAATTGGTATTAGCCTTAACATACAGAAATATTTTTCAAGGGAAAAGTCATCATCGACTTTGTTGATAATAAAATTACTGGTAAATAGGACTAAGTAAGGTCAATGGAATGATATCAAATGCCTCTATTATAGGAAAATTTAATAAAGAGGAAAACTAAAGCATCAGGTCAGCTTCTTTTTAGACTTAGATTTATGAATGTATGTATGTATGTATGTATGTATGTATGTATGTATGTTGTTGGGAGCCATTTTGGGCTCACAGGTTGAGACCCCTCCCTGCGTGGGAAAGGTTGAAGCAAAGCTCCCGCCAGCCAAACTGGCGCCTAATCTTACCTCCTTCTAAATAATCTTTCAGGCCTGGATTTCTCGAACTGCTCTCGTTGGCCTAAGGGATATAATGCTCTTTGGTTTTATGGCATATGGAAAAGGGGACCTGGAGTGCAATGTCTTAATGGATAAAATCTGAACAAGAGTAAGCTGGCCAGAAGTAACCTCAAAGTTGCCTCTTGGGGATAAGTTACACAAACTGATCATATAGAATAGCAGTTATGAGTTGGCTAGAAATTAGTAGGTGTTAGGCCCCAAGACTCCTTGAACCAAACTAGATTTTCCCTGCAGGTATAGCAGCACCACCATAAAACCTCAAGGCACATCTCTGTAAAGCTTCTCTCAGAATTAACAGACAGATGGGAAAGATTGTAAAGAGACTTAGGACCTTACCTGGAGGTTAGCCTAGCCCAAAGGTTAGAAGCACTGCTTATAGATAAGGTACAAACTAAAATAGCTAAACATATCTTCATTGATCAGCAGCAAATATTGAGTACCTCCCTGAGGTTAACATTTCGCAAATCCTTTTGTAATTCTCATTCCCATGTTCCCTTATAATAAAAAGGCAATAACAAAATACTCTTACAAAAGCTACCATAAACCTATAGATGACTACATAGGTCTTGTGACAACAATGTATGTTGTAAAGAATGCCTTGTCACTGATGTAATGTCACTCGCTACCTTTAAAAATGAAGACACTGAGACCAGAAAAGCAGAGATGCCAGAATTGCCAGGGCTGCCTGCTTGGTCATCAGACTCCATCTCTCTCATGGCTCTCTCACTTCATTTTGCCTGACCGTCCATCCTTCGTGGACCCCTAGATTCACCGGAACAAGGACCCCGGCAGTATGTATGTATGTATGTATGTAATCTTTCCATCCAACATGGAGAGATTCACAAATTCACAACCCCAAGAGCAAGAGTCGCGTGCTCCAATGACTGAGCCTGCCGGCACTTCTAGCTCTGCTTCTTTAACAGAATTGGGTCATATAATTTATCCCAAAAGAAATAGTCCTTCTAAATTCTAAGGTGACAAACAAAATTGTCAATTAAACATCAAAAACTTTGGGGCACCTGACTGGCTAAGTTGGTTAAACATCCGACTTTGGCTCAGGTCATGATCTCGAGGTTCATGAGTTTGAGGCCCACATCAGGCTCTGTGCTGACAATGTGGAGCCTGCTTGGGATCCTCTGTCGCCCTCTCCTTCTGCCCCTCCCCCACTCATTTGAGTGTGCTCTCTAGCTCTCTCTCAAAATTAATAAACATTTTAAAAAAATTAAATGCTTTTTTACAGCTAGTTATTCTAATTAGAGTATTTTTGTTATCTCTGTATATTATTTACTTTGTATAATTATAGACAAGGATACCCATGTTCTAGTAAATGGAGTACAGATTTTCCTTTTTGAGTTATTGTAAAATAATAAAGTTATCATACTTTGGATTCTCCTTCTCTCTTGTTACCCCCATCAGCATACAAACATGACATTGATTTCCTATGTTAAAAAAGTCTCTTCTTGACTCCACTTCTCCCCCATCATTTCTTTGGCTTTGACTCCTTTGTCACAAAGCTAGAAAAAAACAGTTGCCTTTCTCACTGCTGCAAATTGCTTTCCCTCTATTCTCTGTTAAACCCACTCTTAACTAGGTTTTCAATCCCACAGCTCAGTGAAAACCAATCTCATTAAGGTCATCCATGAATCCATGCTGCTAAACCCAGTGGTCAATTTTCAGTTCATCCTAATTGATCTATTAGCAGTATATTGTCATAGCAGTATCTCGTGTATTGTTTATTGCTTCCTCATTGATTCCCTTTCTTCCCTTTGCTTCCAGGACACCACAGTATTTTGGTTTTCCACTTAACTCACGGACTGCTCCTTTCTCTCTTTGCATCAAACTCTTAATGTTTTGATACCCTGGGGTTCAGTCTTAGTTCTTTTGTTTTTTCTATCAACATTTATTTCCTGGCTAATCTCACACAGTCATAAGACTTTAAATATTATCTATTTAAGTATAAAGAATATCTTCATACCACACTTTTCTCCAAACTCCAAACGTGTATATCCATCTGCCTCCTCACCATCTAATAGACGTCTCAAAGTCAACATGTCCAAACAAAATTTCTGATCTTCTACCCTAAAACCCACTTCACAGTCTATTTAAGAGGTTGACAAATAACTGCCTACTGGCTAAATTGGTCCAGCTTCCTGGTTTTGTATATCCTGAGATCAAAATGGTTAAAGAAATCAAAAAAAGAAGACTATTTTGAGGCCACATGAAAATTATATGCAACTCGAGTTTTGGTCTCTATAAATAAAGTTTTAATGGAACACAGCCATGGCTCATTCATGTGTATGGATAAACATATGCTACAATAGCAGAGTTGTGAGAAAAACTTTACAGCTCACATAGCCTAAAATATTTACTCTCTGGCTCTTTCCTGAACAATTTGCCAACCTCTGGTATATTCTCAACAAATCGGCTAGAGTGGTTCTCTTAAAACTTCAGTCAGATAAGGTCATTCCTCTGCACAGTCTTGTAAGTGGCTCTCCAGTTCTTTGAGCAAAAACCAAAGTCCATATGATTTGGCCCCAAATTGCCTCACTGATTGCATTTTCTACAATCTTCCTTGTTGACTTTTTTCCAGTTGCTCTGCCTTCCTGCTACTCCTTGATCACACCAACAGACTCCATAACCAGACCTCTGGCATTAACTCATCATCATCTGGAATACATCTGCCAGAGATAGCTCTATGGACAAATCTCTTACCTCCATCAAGCCTTTACCTAAGTGGCACCTTTTTAGTGAATCCTGTCATAACCATTCTACTTAAAATTGTAAGTTGTTCCATATTCCTCTGTTTTTTTTTTCTGACGCAATTAACATCTCCTAGCATAAACAAAATTAATAAACCTTTAGCCATATTCATCAGAATGTAAGAGAGAGGACTCAAATAAATAAAGTCAGAAACGAAGAAGGAGAAACAACAATTGGCACCACAAAAATAGAAAGAATTATAAGAGAATGCTATGAAAAATTGTATGCCAACAAACTAGGCAATCTAGAAGAAATAGATAAGTTCCTGGAAACATAGTCTTCCCATAATGAATTTGGAAGAAGTAGAAAATTTGAACAGACCAATTACTAGTAAAAAAAATTGAACTGATAATCAAAAAACTCCCAAGAAACAAAAGTCCAGCACCAGATGGCTTCACAGGTGAATTCTACCAAACATTTAAAGAAGAGGTAATAACTATTCTTCTCAAACTATTCCAAAAAATAGAACAGGAAGGAAAACTTCCAAATTCATTCTATGAGACCAGCATTACCCTGATACCAAAACCAGATATAGATACTATAAAAAAATAAGATTCCGTGCCAATATCTGTAAAGAACATAGATGCAAAAATATCCAGTAAATTATGAGCAAATCTAATTCAACAATACAATGAAAGGACCATCCACTACGATCAAGTGGGATTTATTCCCAGGATACAAGGATGGTTCAATATTTGTAAATTAATCAATGTGATATATAACATTAATAAGAGGGAGGATAAAAATCATATGATCATCTCAATAGATGCAGAATGATTATTTGACAAAATAAAAAATTCATTCATGATAAAAACTCTCAACAAAGTGGGCTTAGAGAAAACATGCCTCAACGTAATAACGACCATACATGAAAAACTTTCAGTTAACATCATACTCAATGGTGAAAAACTGAAAGCATTTCCTCTAAGATCAAAAATAAGACAAGGATGTCCATTCTCACCATTTTTATTCAATATAGTACTAGCTGCACCAATCAGAAAAGGAAAAGAAATAAAAGGCATCCAAACTGGAAAGGAGGAAGTAAAACTGTCACTATTTGCAGATGACATGATACTACATCTAGAAAACCCTAAAGGCTCTACCAAAAAACTATTAGAATTAATAAATGAATTCAGTAAAGTTGCCAGACACAAAATTAGTATTCAGAAATCTTCTGCATTTCTATACACTAATAAGGATATAGCAGAAAGAGAAATTATGAAAACAATCCTTACAATTGTCCCCAAAAGAATACAACACCTAGAAATAAATTTACAAGAAAGTAAAAAATCTATACTCTGAAAAGTGTAAGACACTGATGAAAGAAACTGAGTACTATACAAACAGAAAGATATAACATGCTCATGGATTGAAAGAATTAACATTGTTAAAATTTCCATACTACCCAAAGCGATCTACAGATTCAATGCAATCCCTATCAAAATACCAATAGCATTTTCACAGAACTAAAATTAACTCAAAATGGATTAAGTACCTAAATGTGAAACCTGAAACCAGAAAGCAAATTGAGCAAAGAGAGTAAATATTTTCAGCGTTGCAAGCCATACTTACTCCTGGCCAGAGGAGTCAGCTTGGGGGATCAGAGAAGTCTTAAAGAAGATCATCGTTAAGCTTGGATTTAAAGGATGAGTAAGACTTCAAATATATTAATATAGGAAGGGAGTGAAAAAGGAGTTCCAGGCATAAATATAAGCAAATTCAGAGAAGTGCGAACTACCATGGCACCATTAAGAAAAGGAACCAGCATCCCTAATGCATAGGATCAGAGGATAAGAAAGAGGCAAGGAATGTGCTGGTTATTCTCCTAGAGGCATTCTCCAACGTTTTCTGCTCTGCAGAGGCTGACCCCTACAGACTGCATCACCCACGCTCTGTTGCCCTCTCGATTCCAGTTGGTTTGGCAATGGAGACACTGGCTTGAGATCAAAGTGCAGGAAGAGCAACAGTTTGGGTATTTATCCCCAAATGCCTCCCTGCCTCTTGACTGTTTTAGCAGTGGTAGTTCTTTGGTTACAGCTCCTGTCTAGATGTGTCTCCTCTTTGGCTCCAAGTTCTCTCCAGGGTCTAGTATCACACCTGCTTTCCGTGTCCATTTAGCCCCAGGGTGGTAATTGCTTTACTGGGGCTAACTCCTGGGTGTTTCATCATCCCTGATTGGTTCTCTTAACCTTATACACCCTCTGTAAATAGTCTGCTCATTCAATTCTCCTTTAAACTCTTCGAGTGAGTCATTTGTTTTCTGCCATTATCTTCACTGATTCAGTTAGATTGAAGTCAGATCATGGAGGTGCCAGACTGTAAAGTTTGACCTCTACTCAGTGGACACTGCATAAGTATATGTGAAGGGCCTGACTCTTAAGAAAGGGGTGCTATGATTTAGGATAAAATAAAGGAGGAGGCTGGCCTGGGGACGTTTCAAAGAGAGAATGAACATGATAATCATGATAATATCACCGGTAGCTCAGATTATCATAGGTACACCTACTAACACTGGGAAGAGTAAGAATGGTTTGTTGGCTTTAAATAGAGACTATCTCAGCTACTTATCTCTGAGTTAAATAGCTCATCTCTGAGTTAAATAGCTTATCTCTGAGTTAAATAGCTCCAATATTCCAGAGTTCATCTTTGCAGCAACCTATGTACATTTACTGCAGGATCCTCCAGCACTTCTGTCTTAGAAACTCGTTGAAGGTCAAGGTTCTTTAGCAGATATTTTCCTACTTCATCATTTTCTAATGTTTGTTTGTGGTGGTTCTGGGAAACAGATAACCAAGTATAAGGAAGACTAGGTATTTCTTTCAAGATATAAAACCCATGTTCTCTGACAAGTGATACCTTACAGCAATGCTCCCCAAACTTGTTCACATCACGGCACACTGAGAGTAAAATCATACCGCATGAACACTGGGTAAATGAATGAGGCTACTCTTAGCCAAAATTGCCCCAAAACTTGGCCAGCTTCCCTAAGGATTAAGTGATTCGATATTGAGGCACATTTTGCAACACATTTCAGATATACTAGTTATGCAGTTCTGCCTTAGGGCTCCAACACCAACTGCAGAAGATTCTCTTCCTCTCGGGGCTGTCTCATGAATTGTCATTGACCTCAGGCAGTAGCATTTGATCCAGGGACAATCATAGAATTCCTCCCTGTTCCTCATAGCACACCCAAGGCCACAGGTATCCCACACTAGACACTTATACGAATTAGAAAAAGGTACCCTTTTTCTGAATGGACACTGTCCAGTACTGGGGTGTGACAGCAGCCAGCTGAGATCAGGAATAATTAATTAAGCCTTTATTAAAAACTCATGGGATTATAGAAATAAAGAAGTACCATGACACAATAATCAACCTGCTTACTTGTGATTAACTCAACTTCGGTCCCACAAGAAGGCAAACTGCCTCCTTACCTTGCTAGACACCTTTCTAGCTAGCTCTCCTGCCAGTCACTCTGTTCTTGTGATCCTTTTAGCTGGTCCCATCGGCTGGGTCTTCCCTAGGTAGCCTGATCTTCTATGAAAGCCCATACTTGCATATCAGATACTACGATACATTTCCAACCTCCAATGTTACACTGAGATTTAGGATCTATAGGATCTATAATACCCAAGGTTTCTACAAGTTGGGCCACTTCTATGTCTTCTTTCTTGAATCTTCTACTCCTATTTCTGCATTTGGGCCACCCAGTAGCTAGGCTTATCCTATTAATCCAACCACATAATCCACCGATCATATTGTAGAGTACGAACACCTTATCAAAATCAATCTCTTGCCTGCCAAGATTAGTAATAGAGAAGACAAGGAAAGGAAAAATAGAAGTTGAAGCATTAAAGTTCAGGTACCTTCTCTTTGTGGAAGGTCTTACTTCTTAGACAATGTAAATCTAGGCTTGATTTTATTAGGGAATTGACGAAGAATTTTAGTTTTACTTGACGTAAAGTGAGTAGAAGAAGGTCTCCCATGAGTCAAATACACGTGCTCTTACACTGGGATCAAAGGGCCTCTTCACTTGTTACATGTCACATCTGTGTTCATTTAAGTTCTCACCTGTGTCCTGGGTAAGTCCAGCTGCTAGACAGATGTGCTTTTTAATACAACCCCAAATAGATCTGGCTGACCCAGCCTCAGAGTCAAAATGTGGCAAGGGACGAAGTTTTTTTCCAAATGTGGGTAAGGTTAACATGACCTAAAACCAAAGTTCCTCTGTTCCTTGCCAAATATGAATGACCTTTTCGTGAGGAATAAAAAAGAGAACCTTGATGAAAGATACCTGCGTCACTAGGTGTGCTTACTGCAGACACTTACTCAGCTAGTCTGTCAGGTCAGTGGATGAGGTCAAGAACTTGCCAGATTGAAGGGTCATCATCAACCAATGGAACAAAAAGAGAAGGAGAAGGAGGAGGAAGAAAGTTAAGTAGCTTTGGGCTGAGACCTGAGGCACAGTCTCCTACTTAGAGCTACTTGAAAATATGGTTCTCGCCTCTGCTCTTGCCAGAGAATCAGGGCCCATCAATGTACTCACAGTGGACGATGTCACAGACCAAATCCTCACCTAGAGAGAACTCTTTCCCTCTGAAGGCTGCATAGCTGGGACACAAGGAAGGCATGTATCCTCAGCTGTCCCCAAGTGTGACTGACAGACATGTCTCCTGTGTCCCTTACTCTTTGATATCGGTCTCCCAGCCAGGATATTATAACAATGACTAATTGCTCTGCTGCTGTTTCACAGGCCAGGGAATACAAAGCCATGGCCAGTGTAAGGGCCTGAAACTCAGTTCTGCTTCTTTATATTTTTGCCTTGGTCTGTAATATAGGCCATGACTTAGACACAAACCTGTTAGCATAGCCTCTTTGGTACCAGAAAATGCCAAATTCAGGGGCTTTCTCACACTCCATGAGACCTTTCAGCACCTTCTTGTTTTAGTTAAAACTCTCCAAGATTGCTGGTCCCATTAGATAATGATGGTCGAAATGAGAAATGGTAGGTTGCATCAGTCACCCTTGCCCTCCCCCCCATGCTGCAAACTACTCAGGTGGTTTGGAAACAACTTCCTTTCTCAAGAAGGGTGGGCACTGGAAGTCCTAGCCTCAGCAATCGACAACAAAAAGAAATAAAAGGCATCCAAACGAGGGTCACTTCATGGAAAAGTCAGTTTTTTTCCTTAACGTACATTACTGTCAACAAATACCTGCAAATTACACAGGAAATCACTGCTACTGCCCGTACAAGGACAAGGAACTTTCAAAACCCATTTTCTTAAAAGGAATAATTTTGACATTTTTCACCCCTGTGCTAATGCTATATGACCAACAGAACCACATGAAGTACCTGGACTAAATCAAGGATCAGTATGTGTCCAGAGTCCACACAAGTCAAAATGCTTAAGAGGGAGGAACATATTCTTCATGACCCAGTACAGCTCCACCAGTGCAAGGTAAAATAGCAAGACTGGGATAACAAACAAACAAACAAAAAACACTTTAAAAAAAAAAAAAGGAGGCGTGTGGGTTGAGTGTCTGGCTTCGGCTCAGGTCATGATCTCACCGTTCCCGAGTTCAAGCCCCACATCGGGCTCTGTGCTGACAGCTCAGAGCCTGGAGCCTGTGTCAGATTCTGTGTCTCCCTCTCAGTCTGTGCCTCTCCCCCACTCATGCTCTGTCTCTCTCTCAAAAATAAATAAACATTAAAAACAAAAACAAAAACAAAAAAAACCCCACTTCAAAATGTGCTTTTTCCCCAGGAGAATCAACTTAGGAGGCTAATGATGGCTAATAATGACCTCCACAAAAAATATTTTTGACATCACTATTTTGAATTTTTGTTTCATACTTCTACATATGAAAGGTTTATCAGGCTATCACCTCTGAGGAGAGACAACTTAACTGAGATAAAAGCTAAAAATTGTCCTCATTTATATAAAGGAACTCCATTGTCTACAGTTCATGGAGTAATTGAATTTTGTTCTAATTTTACTTGTGTCACTTTCTTTTAAAAGTTCCTACATGAGGGCGCGTGGGTGGCTCAGTCCGTTAAGCATCTGACTCTTGGTTTTGGATCAGGTCATGATCTCATGGTTTGTGAGATTGAGCCCCATGTTGGGCTCTGTGCTGACAGTGCAGAGTCTGCTTGGGATTCTCTGTTTCTCTCTCTCTCTGCCCCTTCCCTGCTCATGATCTCCCTCTCTCTCTCTCTCTCTCTCTCTCTCAAATAAATAAACATTAAAAAGCAAAAATAAACTTCCCACACGAATGTTTTTCTCATGGTTGATATCTAGATTCATCCATCCACAACAGTTTTCTTGCTCTCCATCTCTTCTTTCACTGCCCACCACCCGCACCATAATCCTTCCGTGATCTTTTTTCCTGAAATTCATTATTTAGTAATTTCTCAACCTGGGCCTTAATAAACAGCAATAACTTTCCATTTTTATCTAAGCTTATCTTAATTTCCTCTACATTCAGTAATAGTTTGAGCTGGAGATTGGCTTCTAAGTTGAATGATCCTTTCTTGGGGATAATGACCTCTAGGTCGTTGCTCTTGTTTTTTGTTGGTGGTGGTTGTGTTTTTAATATTTTTTTTTGGCGGGGGGAGAACGTAAGTGGGGGAGGGGCAGAGAAGGGGACAGAGGATCTGAAGCAAGCTCTGTGCTGACAGCTGTGAGTCCGCACAGCTGTGTGTCTTGAACTCACAAACCATGAGATCATGACCTGAGCCGAAGTCAGACACTCAACCGACTGAGCCACCCACGTGGCCTCATTGCTCATTGTTTTTGAGGAGGAATCTGCTCTTAGTGGGTAAGTAGTCAGTCTCTAAGGTCAGCCTGGGTCCACACTTGGCTTTACTTGCTCTGTGGCTTTGGACAAGATACACGATTTTTCTGACTCAGTTTCCCTAACTGTAAAAATGGGGCCGGGGGGCTGGGGATGGATTCTAAAGCATACTGTATTAAGCAATTTAAAATGGTTTTTTTTTTTTAAGTTTATTTATTTATCTCGAGAGAGACAGAGACAACACAAGTCGGGGAGAGGCAGAGAGAGAGAGAGAAAGAACGCCGAGCAGGCCCTGCGCTGCCAGCACAGAGCCTGACGCATGCATTGAGTAATTTAAAGATTCATATATGACCACTGTCTAAAACATACAAATCATTTGGCATTGTTTTTACTTATCTTGCCCAGGACTAGATGTCTTCCTGTATCTGTGAGTTGTTCTTACATTGTTTCTAGCAAGGTCTCGGTGAATATGTCTTCAAACATTACCTTTGCTCTATCCTTTCCTATGGGAACTCCTGGTAAACATATGCTAGGCTTTCTGGCTTTCTCATTACCGTCTCCATGTCTAGCAACGGGACTCCCCTGTTTTTAACATCTTTACTTCTCTGTGCCATGTTTTAGGTAATTTCCTTAGGACTACTTTTCTCGTTCACTAATATTCTTTTCAGTTATTTCTAATTTGCTGCTTAGTCTATCCATTACTTTTTTGTTGTTAATTTTAAACACATAAATTTTCAGGTGTATGAATTCTACTTGTTTTATTTTTAGATATGCCTGCTCTTTTTTTCATAGTGTTCTATTATTTCCTTGTGAGTATAAAACTTCATTTATCTATTTAATCATTTTATATATGCTTATAGTCTTTTGGTATTATTTTTATCTTGAATTTTAGAGTGTTAATCCTCTTGCTTATAATATCTTCTGATTCTCCCTCATAGTGAACCAGTTCCGCATGTAATTTTTAATTTTTCCCTGTGTGCAACTCTTTAGCCAGGTTTGGCTTTTTTTATGGGAGTTCCATATAACCAAAGTGGTGGCAACATTGTAGAGAGAAATTTTGCATTACTTCTGCTGTACGCTCGATGTATATCTGGGATCAGTGTCTATATTACATTTTTTGGCTTCAAGATTCTTGAGTCAATGCTTAATGTAAATTAGATTCTGTATGTATACTTAGAACTTTGAGTTTCCATGGACAGCTTTTTTGTCTCACCAGAGTCCGGAGCAGATAGATGCGTGCTTCCTTGAAAGGTAATACAGGATGCAGACTAAAAGCACCAAGTCGACACATTTCTTCGGTTTCAGTCTTCAATTGACTTATTTTTTGTAAGTTTTTTAATTTATTTTGACAGAGAGAGAGAGGGAGGGACAGAGAGAGAAAGAATCCCAAGCAGGCTCCATGCCCAACATGGAGGCCAACACTGGGCTCTCTCTCATGACCGTGAGATCATGACCTGAACCAAAATCAAGAGTCAGATACTTAACCAACTAAGCCACCCAGGCAGCCCTTTACTTGACTTGTTAATAGCACTGAACCTCAAGCATATTCTTAAAACAAAAACAAAAACAAAAAACAAAAAACAAAAACAAAAACAAAAAACAAAAACAAAACCCTCTGATAATTTCCCTGTCTAGAGTCCTTCAGTGTAGGGGAATTAGAAACCTCCATATCCCAGAACAGCAATATGGCAATCACAGCTAACACACAGCACATAATATGTGCTCTGCCCTGTTCTAAATGTTTGACATGTATCAACTCATTTATATATTTGACATATAGCAACCTTACAGGTAGGCAATATTTTTAATTTAATTTTATAGAGAGGAAAACTAAGTCACAGGGGTTTTATTTTACAGTATGTCTGAGGTAGTTCAGGGGATTCCCTTTCCTTTCTTTAACACACAGTTCTGTATATAATCTTTTTTCTTCTTTTGTACCAGAAAAAGGCATGGTGGAATAGCCGGGGTAACGGTTGAGGATTGGGGAGGGGGGAAGTCGGTTCACACTAGCACTGTCTGCAATGTTGCTAGAATCCAAAGTCTGCAATCAAATTTTTAACACTCTTTCCATTCAAAGCCATTGTTAGAAAAGACTCATTTTTCAATACCAAAGGTTCTTTCCAAAGTCATATCTTCCGTAATGCCATTTGAGAGAACGCTTTAATTTTCTAAAAGCTCATGAACAAGTTATGGCCATTTCTGAAGCACACCACTCTTCTGCTCTGAAAGTGCTTGTAATCTGTAGGACGTGGCAAAGCACCTAAATTGTACATGTCTGCCTAAAGTCATCTCTGAAATCCCTAGCCTCTTCCCCCAAATCACCATCTTAGTTATTAAACAAAAATAATCTTCCTAGATCCACTAGAATCATTTCATATAATGAGGAAAAGAATACTACAATACCTTCGTCGAAATTGTCTTGAAATAGTCACACTGGAGATTTTATTCTGATAGAACCAGCTTTTATTGTCTACCGTGGGTAGGAAGAAATAAAGAAGATTATTGGGATGAAAAACAATGTCAATAAAGTTTAAGCATCTAGAATTTAAAATGGTTAAATTTAAATATTGCTCATAAAATCTGCTATGATCTTCTAAACCATTTCCCTGGCAGCTGCAAAACTACAGTGGGTAGAACCATCTGTGAAACTAGTCCACGGTGCCCCTACACAAGCTCCTGGCGACCGAAGTTCACGGCAGCAGAGGTGGGGTGGGATGGAGTATCACAGTGGGCCCTTCGCTGAGAATCACTGATCGGATTGGGGCTCAAACCTGGAACCTGCTGCATTCGAGTCACTCAAAGCTACTGGATCTCAGGTTCTTCATTTGTAAAATGGGGGACAACCTAAGTGTTAACCCGTCTTAGAGGTCACCATTTCTTTAATATTTAAATTAAAATGGTGTAAGCTCCCATTCAAATGCAGAGAAGGCAGCATGCTGGCTCCCCACTGGAGAGCTAACCCTAACCCTAACCCTAAGCCTAATAGTATCAGTTGCTCCTGGTGGCCTGCTCACATTTCCTTGAGCCCCTGAATCTTCAACCCCATTCACATCTTGCCTCCTGTAGTTTAATCTCCCCTTCACTCTCAGTAGCCTAACACATAAAACAATCCCTTTTTCCTTTGATTCCCCACCATGATGACAAGCTTTTTTAATGTATCAAGCCATTTTTTGAAGGCTTAAGAGTAAAGGAGATGTGGTGAGGAGGGTGGGAGATGCCTCACACACAGAATCATACCCTCATATGTCTTAAATTTGAACCATAGACACTGCTGTTCTCAAAAGTCCCACAACCATGCTCAATTATGTTTTTTTTCTCAGGGGCCTCCATGTGGCTCAGGACTAGCCCTCTGAACTTCTCTTCCTTCTTCTGTAACCAACCTTCAGGTTCCCACAATGTCATACCATTTTTCATACAACAGTTCTTCACTCATTACCCTAAATCTTCTGCAGCCTACTTTTTAACATGGAAAACTCATTAAGGTGCTTCAAAAATAAAGGGCCAGCTATTTTTTCCTATTCCCTAGCCTCAACCCCAAACACAGCAGAAGCTGTGATATTAGTCTTTATAGGATCACATCCCTGGAAGTGGCTAAACTTGTGCATCAATGTCTTTAAGGAGAAAGGGAGCAGTATGAAGACACACCCTTCCTGTACAACGCATTATGCCATTGTACTGTTATCCGGTTATCCTCCAGTTATCTCCCTTGAAGAACCAGACAGTTCTTTTTTGTTTGTTTGTTTTAAATAGCATTGTTTCCCTTCCCACTGCAGCGAATAATACCTATTTTCCAGTGGAAGTGAGGATCACACATGTGGACAAGCATATGCAAACTGCTAAGACTATACTAAGTGTAGGGACATTTTGGTTGCTATGATTTTTGACTGGCATTATTTCTATCCTTCCTCCTTTGGAAATACATAGTGATGTTTAAAAAAAGAGGGGAAAAAAGGAAATAAATCATGTTACCCTCTGCTTTCAACTCTCCAATAGGCTGCCATGCATTCAGAATTTAATCCCGTGTCTTAATCACCAGGGCCTACGGTCCCCACTTTCTAGCACTTCTTACTCTTCAACCTCCTCTTCTTTCCTCTTCCTCTTCATTACAACACTCCAGCCATATGGGCCTTCCTTCAATGCTTTCATTCAAGACCTGTGTTCTCAAAATCAACTATGTCCCAGTAAGGTTTTACAGACTTGAGATTCAATCAGTGAAGAAAACAGAAAACACCTTCTCAACCAAAAGACATTGTAAATGTTATTTCCTCTTCCTAAAACACGTTTACTCAAGAGTTCAGCACGGTCTTATCTCCTCCTCATCCTTCGTGTCTCAGCTCAAATGCTACCTCATCCAAGAAGACTTCCCCAACCACACTTTCTGGAGTGGTACCCACTCCCCTGATTGCTGTGTATTTCATCATCCTTCTTCAGTCTCAATCGTACTTATTATTTTCCAATATTATCTTGTTCATTTATTTATTTATTTAATTTAAAAATTTTACAATTATTAATTATGTCTTTCCCGATTAGAAGGTGAGCTCCATAAGAGCAGGGACTTGGTCTGTTACACTCCCCATTGAATCCCGAGCACCTAGAAGAGTGACTGTCACATTGTAGACAATAAATTGTATGCTGTGAATGAGTGAATGAATGGATGAGTCAATGAATGAAAGAAACTGTACGTCCTTTTGCTTGAGGACCCTTTTCCTGCTCCGTGTGGTCCTTACTCAGTTGTCAACAGTGGTCCATCCCTGCCGTCCTTGGGTATGTGACCCAGCTTGTATGCAATTACAGACTTGCATATTTTGGATATGGTGATTAGTCCAAGGATTGGGCACAAGATCCAAGCCAGGCTAATTGGCACACTTGTCCAAAATTTTCAAAATAGGAAGTTAAGAGGGTTATACAAGCTTTAAAAATGTATACCTGAAGCTACTGGTGGCTAACATCTTCCTCTGACCTAGAGTCTATCAAGGGTAGACCAGAATGAGATTAAAATGTAAAGTGAAACTTTACATTTAGATGGAGCTAGAGAAAAAGTCTTGGTAACATTAGTTGAACCTGTGCTTCCAGTCTTGCTTAAAGCTTAGTATCCCAAGTCATTAAATTTCTATTTTTGCTTAAGCCAGTATGAATTGGATTTTTTTTAAACTGTTTATTTATTTATTTAACATTTATTTATTTTTGAGACATAGAGACAGAGTGTAAGCAGGAGAAGGGCAGAGAGAGAGGGAGACACAGACTCCAAAGCAGGCTCCAGGCTCTGATCTGTCAGCACAGAGCCCGACGCAGGGCTCGAACTCACAGACCGCGAGATCATGACCTGAGCTGAAGTCAGCCGCTCAACTGACTGAGCCACCCAGGCACCCCTGGATTTTTGAACCATGAAACTGAGAGTCCCGACTATGAGTTGGTGTTTACGCAGATAATTCCCCAGTCTCCACTCCTCTTTTCCAAATGGAACAGTCAAGCACAGCAGCCCCAAGCACTAGCCCTCGCATTTGGCCCTGCCATCCTCGCCTACGGTTTAAAGCCTGAGCTTGAGAGAGGCAGTTACAAGGATTCTCCCCCACTTCAGAGAAGCTACATGTTGCTCAAAAGGTCGCACCAATTTTCCCTTCCTCTCGCTACTCAGTAAGTAACAAGGAACCAGGCTTATGATCAATGCAGAGTGACATTTTTCTCCCACCCCAGACCCTGAAGAGCATCCTGTGCCCCAGGTCTGGCAATGGTTACTTTCCTCTCTCCATTTTCCCCCAGCCGCACCCCCCTTTTCCAAAGGCCAGAGTCCAGATGTGAGGCAAACCAAAATCTTACACCTAAACACAGAGCGTAGTTGGCACATTTATTCTACTCCTCTGTGAAACGACAAAGGCAATGGTACCAGTTGGGTTGGTTATGCATGAGCAGTTGCGAAACACCTTTCCTCCCAAGGGCAGAGCCTGAGCATCTCACAATGGGTGAGTTAAAGCTAGTCAGAAAACCCAAAGCAACAAGCAGCAAAACTCAGACAATAGAAAGAAGGCCCTGATGTTGCATGGTTAGCAATTGACTGGGCCACTTGAACTTTTTATCTAATTCTCTCTTTTCTCGAATATATTGATAACCTGGCAGGAATCTGTTTCCTTAAGTAGAGCACTACAATCAAGAGTGCATCAGAAACAAAGGACTCCTCACCTTCCTACTCATGAACTTCTTTTTTTTTTTTTAATTTTTTTATAACATTCATTTAATTTTCAGAGACAGAGAAAAACAGAGTGTGAGCAGGGGAGGGGCAGAGAGTGAAGGAGACACAGAATCTGAAGCAGGCTCCAGGCTCTGAGCTGTCAGCACAGAGCCCAACGAAGGGCCTGAACCCACAACTGTGAGATCATGACCTGAGTCGAAGTCAGACGCTCTACCAACTAAGCCACCTAGGCGCCCTATAACTTTCTTTCAGTTGCCAAGATCTAGGGACAAGAAAACATGAAATGAAGGAGTTTCTAAGGTCTACCAAATTCTCTGAACCACAAAGTGAAAAGAGAAGACGAAGAACAAAATCGGCCCGGTCATGTGACAAGAGAAGCCTGGACTCTTTCTGGGATATACTCTACACAGAGCCCAATATATATGCAGTGTTTAATATTCATAATACCAATGGTAGCTGTAGCAGGTTGTCTGGTGGCCCCCCAAAGATATGGCCATGTCCTGAAACTTGTAAATGTGACCTTATATGGAAAAAAGGTCTTTGCAGATGTAATTAAAGATCTTGAGATGAGATTATCCTGGATTACCCAAGGGGGCCCTAAATTCAGTGATGAATGTCTTTTTCTTTTTTTTTATGTTTCTTATATATTTTTGAGAGAGGGAGAGGGAGTGGGAGAAAGAGAATCCGAAGTAGGCTCCGTGCTGTCAGCGCAAAGCCTGACACGAGGCTTGAACTCACAAGCTTTGAGATCATGACCTGAGCTGAAACCAAGAGTTGGATGGATGGTTAACCAACTGAGCCACCCAAGCACCCCGGTAATGAATGTCTTTATAAGAGTGAGGAAGAACATTATTAGACACACTGAGGAAAAGGCCAAGAGAAAGGAGGCAGAGATTGGAGCTATAATTCAAGGGACATCTGGGTCCCCAGAAGCTGAGGCAAGGATGGACTCTCCCCATGGAGCTTTCAGAGGGGACGCAACCCTGCTGATCTCTTGACTTTGATCTTCTGACCTCCAGAACTATGAGAATGAATTTGTGTTACTGTAAGCCCCAGTTGGCGGGAAATCGTTTTGGCAGCGAGAGGAAACCAATGCTCTAGCACATACCATGCTTACTCCGTCCTGTACCTGTGCTAGGCGCTTTGAGGTCACTTCCTCCTTTATTCACGGCAAAATATCCTTACAAGGGAGGTATCCTTATCCCCCTTAAGCAGACAAAGGGTTTAAAAGCCTTGCCCAAAGTCTGCTGAGGAAAGGTGGAGTGTGAATTCAAATTCAAATCCATCTAACTCTGAAGCCTAGGCTTTTCCCACCGTGCCACTATTTCTGTAGTTACTGTGTTTGTTTTCAAATCGTTGAAGAATAGGGTGTGATCCTGATGCCCAGTTCCCAGCATATTTGACACCCAGAACATTTCATTTTTTAACACCTCCTCCTCCCATAGATGACACAATTATTTTCAGTAATAGTCATGAAATGAAACAAATATATTCGTTTATGGACTAAATTTGCATTTACCAAACAAAATGATCGCACATCACAGTTGGCACTGTTTCACTGTTTTATATTTAAACACAAATAAAAATTCCCAGTAGTCACATTGAAGGACATAATTAAATAACTAAATTCTGTTTCTGTTCTTAAAATTGTTGTGCTCCAACTGTTTCTTTCCAATCTACTGTCTAAACACAGATATATGTAATACCACTAGAGTTGGATGCAGGAGCTGAGACCCAAACGGGAACAATTCGGAACCCAGGGGGATTTACTCTCAAAAGAAGTGAGATGGTTGTGCCCCAAATATTGGGGTCTGACTGTATAATCAAGAGTTGTCCAATTAATTTCCATGCTGAAGACAATGTTTATTAAAAGATACCTAGGCTTTTTTTTTTTTTTTTACTGTGGTAAAAACACATTACCATCTTAACCATTTTTAAGTGTAAATAGCTTAGTAGTGCTAAGTATATTCACATTGTTGTGCAATCAATCACCAGAACTTTTTCTTCTTGCAAAAATGAAACTCTGCTCATTAAACAACTCCTCACTTCCCCTCCCTCTGGCCTATAGCAATCACCTTTCTGATTTCTGTTTCTACGTATCTGACACCTTTAGATACCTCATATGGGTGGAATCATATAGTATTTGAATTTTTGCGATTGTCTTGTTAGGGAACCTGGTGTGAATCACCCGGCAGAAGAACCGAGCAGAACTTGAAGACCTTGGAAGGCCAAAGGTTTATTTTATACTGGCGGGCTCAGAGGAGATCATTCTCCAGAGGTCTGACTCCCGAGCATAAGCAGAGGGAACAATTTAGAGTCTGTTACTTCCGCATTCCTCATTAGTAGTAATTTGGCGCACCAAGCAGGGTGGGAAGAAGAACCCCGAAGGGGAGTCTTAGGTCGGGACAGGAATTTCCCTATCCGTCCTGTCAGCCATCTTATAACAGATTTTCCCCTATCATTTCCCCCTTTGATGCCCCGTTAAACAGACCTAGTCTGTATTAGAGGGCATCATCTTCATTTATTATGAAACAACATTCTTTTCCAAGGAAGATTTAGATGTCCCCTTTCCTGGCAGCGAGGAGGTCAAGTGCCTATCTGTTCTGGAGGGCAACTCCTGCCAGGGAACTTTATTCAGCTCTGCAGGGACACTGGGGAGTCAGCCACATGTTAGTCCCACAGAAGAGCCTATGCCTCCTCTGCCAGTCCCTATCCCTGTGGCTATTCCTGCCCCGAGGAGGACGGGTAGTAATACCACTCATTTAGCCTGGGCCTTAAGGCCGAAGGTTAATCTAAGCACCAAGTTTTATCCTGAGAATTATTTAATAATTCTTTTCTCTTGAAGTCTGAGGCACATACATCAGTGCAAACAGTTCCCCAAAATGGCTTTAGCAACTTCCTTACTGGCAGGCAATCCAACAGACTGAAAAAGGTTACACCACATTTAAGCTTTTAAAGCCCTTAGATTCTTCCACCAAAGGTGCCCTGCTCTTACAGATGGGGCCCAGATTAGAGGCAATCAATACCAACAAAACATCCTATCCATAAGAGGAAGGTGAGGGCGAACAGGAACCTCTCACTGTTTCCCCAGCTTTCTGGGGCAACCACTGCCAATCTGCTGGCAAAGAGTAAAGACAGTCCATTTATTTTATCGGACCAGGGATTCCTCAAGCTTCTGCCATGCATAGACCAGCCAGCTTCTGGGATGCGGCTGGAGAAGGGCTGAAGATTGGACTTGGGTCAGTCTTCCAAGTCTGGCGCTCCTCAGGATTGGCCCTCTTGAATCTGAAATTGTAGACTCATGGAGTGGTATCTATGACCTTGAGAGCAGTAAGGGTGGTCAGAATAATGGTATGAGGCCCAACCCACTGTGGTTTGAGAGGGTCCTTTTTTCCAGTCTTTGACCTAGACTGAGTCCCCTGGTGAGAAGGGGTGTACAGGGGATCTTAAAGAGATTGGGGCCCTCTCTATATCATTGTAACTCATTTAGGGTGGCCCCTAAAGCTTGAGGTTGTTCTCTTATTCCCTTATCCCCTATTGGTGTGGGTTCCCTGGGAGGCTCCCTAGACATGGAGGGGCCTCCCATATATTAGTTCAAAAGGGGAGAAACCTTGAGTTCCTGGTGTGCAACAGACATGAAGGAGGGCCGGGGGCAACAGGTCTGTTTCCTGACATAACTTGGCTAAGGTTCCCTTGAGGGTGTGATTCATTTGCTCTACTTTTCCTGAGCTTTGAGGCCAGTGAGCAGTCCACCACGAACGCAGGCCTGTTATCACTGTAGGTTGTGACTAGTAAGCTGAACCGGGGGACAATTTCTTCCTTGAATTCCTGGTGGGGGTCACAGCTCAGATAAGGGAGGGAGCTATGTCTACTTTGGCTGCTATCTTGGCTGCTTTATCTGCTAGACGATTTCCTCGCGCTGTAGGGTTGTCTCCCTTCTGGTGTCCTTTGCAGTGTAGAACTGTAACTTCTTTTGGAAGCCAGATATCCTCAAAGAACTCTGGTAATTCCTCTTTGCAGATTGTCCATGTATGTGTAGCAAAGGTGTACCAGGAGTTGTTTGACTTGCTTGTCCTTGCTAATGGTGAGGGCTCGGATTAAGGCATGTCACTGGATACCCTGTCTTTTGAACACCCTCTGTGATGAAACTGCTACCATCACTGAACAAGGTGAGGTCTGGGTTCTGTAAGGCCTGGTCACGCAGATATGGGAGGCCTGCAAATACTCTATCGGTCACCTCAGAACAGTCATCATTTGGTCTCCCTTCCTCAGAAGGTAGGAAAGCTGCGAAGTTCAGTGTCCGCACTGTTTTAAGAGTGACCCATGATGAAATCTGGCCATGTGTAGCAACATGGATGGAACTGGAGAGTATTATGTTAGGTGAAATAAGTCAGTCAGAAAAAGACAGGTACCATATGTTTCCACGCATAGGTGGACTTTGTGAGACTAAGCAAAAACCATGGGGGAGGGGAAGAGGGGAAAGGAAAAAAAGACATAGAGAGGGAGGGAGATAAAACATAAGAGACTCTCAAAGACTAAGAACAAACTGAGGGTGAGGGGAGTGAGGGAGGGGGGAGAGGGGGTGACGGGCATTAAAGAGGGCACGTGTTGGGATGAACACTGGGTGTTATATGTAAACCAATTTGAAAATAAACTATTATAATAAAATAAATAAAAATAAATAAATAAAATGAGAAAAAAAAAGATTTAATTAATTTCAGTCTAAAAAAAAAAAAAGAGTGACCCATGGATTCTCGCATAGGAGCCCCTGGTATTGTGCTAACCAAGAGTTGGAGAGGCATGAGGGACACGATAGCATGAAGGACCTTGACATTTAGTTCTTGTCCCAGGGTAAGTTTATCTGCCTCCTTAATGAGCAGAACTGTGGCCGTTAGTGCCCTAAGGCACGGTGGCCATCCTGCCACCAATGGTCCAGTCTCTTTGACAAGTATGCTACTGGCTGTTGCCAAGGGCCAACGGTCTGTGTGAGAATCCCAAAGGTGACCTTTTCCTCCTCATGCACAAAGATATTAAAAGGCTTTTCTATATTCAGCAGGCCAAGGGCTGGTGCCTGCCCCAAGGGGGCCTTTATCTCTAGGAAGGCAGCTTTGGCCTGCTCTGTCCAGACAGGAAGTTCTCAATCTGGCCCTACCAAGAGATTATAGAGGGGTCTTGCTGTTACTGAAAATCTGGGAATCCAGATTCGGCAGAATCCCATTGCCCCCAGGAATTCTCATAGACCCCCCTTAGTCTGGGGCTGAGATAAGGAGGTTATGACCTTTCTCTTCAGCCCTAGTGCTCTTTTTCCTTGGGTGAGGAGGAAGCCTAAGTATTGCACTTGCTGTTGGCAGATCCGTGCCTTTTTTTCATGAGACCCGATACCCTAAGTCTGACAAGAGTTGGAGGAGGGCCCTTGTGCCCTCTGTACAATTCATTCAGGTATTGCTGGCAAGGAGAGGGGTGCAGCGTGTGGCAACCCTCAGAAAGCTGGCGAGGTCTCTAGCCAGTGCCTCCCCAAAGGCAGGCAAGTTTTTAAACCCCTGTGGGAGACACGCCCAAGTCAGTTCCATCTGTCAACTTGTGTCTGGTTCAGTCCATTCAAAGGCAAACAAGGGTTGGCTCGGGTGGGGGGCCAAGCGGCAGCAGAAGAAGGCATCCTTTAAGTCTAGGGAGGTAAACCAGCTGGCAGAGCCTGGGGTCTGACTGAGGAGGGTGTACGGGTTCGGGACCACCGGGTGCAAGGCTGGAACTGGTACCCTCCTCCCAGCTTCTTGACTGGCAACAGCAGGGTGTTCCAGGGTGATTGGGATTCCACCAGAATGTCTGCTTTCTTGGATGCCCGCCCTTGTTTCTTGTGGGAGGGGATACTGTGGCTGTCTCTGTGGTTGAGCCCCTGGGATTAACTCTACAACGACAGGGGATCAGTTGTGGGCAAGTCTGGGGGGATGGTTGTCCTCGGCCCATACAGTAAGGCAGGCAGTCCTGAATTCAGGTGGGCCGCTTGGTTGGGCCTGGGCACAGAAGAGCCTCCATTTTTTTTTTTTTATTCAATTGGAGGCTGGTGCATCCCGTTGTATCAAAGGTTATTTAGGGCCCCCGCTATGAGGGTATATTCCTGTCAAGGAGAGGGATGGGGCAGCCAGGTAGATAGAGGAACTCATGCTGTACCGCGTGGCCCCCAAGTTCACATGAAAGTCCTAGTTTGGCTCCCTACTTTTATTTTGACCATGGACTCGTAGGGGCCAGGAAGAGGTGAGCCTGGTGCCTCTCAATGTGAATCTATTCCTGCTAGGCCTATGAGGTCTTTTTTGAAGGGTTCTTGAGTGTATTGGCTGGGCTTCTGGGATTTTCCCCAGTTGGGACATTTATTCTTTTAATGTCCTTTCTCTTTGCAGTAGGTGCATTGATCCCTTGTTAAGGAGGTTCCGGGTCTCCCCAGTTTTGGGGCTGGACCTTCCACATCCTTTTGTTGTGGCTCTCTTGTGCCTTGGGGTCAAACGGGGTGTAAGCCTCGCATAGACTCTCACAATAATCCCCAGGGGACTCCCCTTGCTGCTGGGCATATTCATGGGCTTCTTAGCCCCTGCTCCCCCAGGGGATAGCCTCTTGGTACTGGCGGCTTTGGACGGGCATCCGGAGAGCGCCTGAACCTGGCCGAGGGTGCAATCTGGCCGCTGGTACAGGGGAGAGAGGATCTGCCGAGTCTGGAGGTGCTGGGGAGACCGAAGGATGCGGAGTATCGGGAACAGGGGACGGGGGGCTCATATGGCAGAGGCAAGATTGGTTTTTCCTCTGAATCACCAGCGAGAATCTGGGGAGGTTGGGACTTCTTTTGACCTTCCTCGGGCCACTTTGTCGAGGCGACCAAGACCCTAGCCTGTCCCTGTTGCAGGTAAATCGTACCCAAAGGGGAAGGGTTTGGGCAATCTCTAACCAGGAGTCAATATACAGGAACTGATCAGGGTAATCTGGGTCTCTGGCGACAACACGCCAGACACCACGGATGAGTGGGACACCTAAGGTTCCCTCCGAGGGGGAACACCAAAAGTGGGCCATTCTAACTCACACAGGGTCGTCCTTAATTTGTCGGGGGTCATCTTAATTTCATAGTCTCCCGAAAACCCTTTCTTTGCTCAGTCCCAATCCCATAATGTTCCCAGAGACAGAGTCGCAAAGACAGACAAAGGGCTAGGGGTGCCCCCTCTAATGAGGAGACCAGTCAGATGCCCATCTGGCCGCGTCCCGAAGGAACCCTGGCCGTGTCCCGATCGAACTTAGGTGACACTTAGCCGTAGCGGTCTCAACTTTGTGGCTTACAATCGGAAAGTATTTGGAATCGCAGATGGGCCCACTCAGACTCCGTGGGCTTTTGGGGACCTTAAGGGTGCCCACCCCTGGAGCCACAGAATCAAACTCGGCAGGCAAGCCAGACTGAGTCGCACATTCACACTCACATACACGCCAGAGGCTGTGACATTCCCGACCACAGAATTGCCACCTGTGAGACCTCTGAGGTCTCCAGGGAGTGAACAGCCCCCCCTTTCACCACCATGGGTGGGCCGGACAGAACTGGGGCCCCAGGCCTCACCGGGATCTGACGTAGGTCAGGTCCAGGGCCTCACCTGCCAAGTCTCCTTGTCCTGAGGCCACCGAGCGGCAGACGCCGAAATTCAGGCAGGACGCGCCTCTCTGTTGCATTTTTCATTCCATCACCGCCTCGTTCTCCGGAACAGGTGGCAACAGGGGCCTGCGCGGTCGGGGTTCCCGGTCAGGGAACCTGGTCTGGCTCCCCCAGCAGAAGAACCAAGCGGCACTCGGAGATCTTGGAAGGCAGGAGGTTTATTTTACACCGGCAAACTCCGAGGAGGTGCTCTCTGAGCCCCGAGCAAGCAGAGGGAACAATTTAGAGTCTGTGACTTCCGCATTCCTCATTAGTAGTAATTTGGCGCGCCAAGCAGGGAAGAAGAACCCGGAAGGGGAGTCTTCGGTCGGGGACAGGAATTTCCCAATCAGTCCTGTCTTACACCAGATTTTTCCCTATCAGTCTTATTTCATTTATATCAAATATAGAAAATGTAAAAATGTTTTTTTTTTTTAAAGTATGTAATACAAAAGAAACTAACAAATATATTATTATCAAAACTCAACACAGAGCTTCCGGGTGGCTCAGTCGGTTAAGTGACTGACTCTTGATTTTGGCTCAGGTCATGATCTCACAGTTCATGAAAAGTTTGAGCCCCACATCCGGGTCTGTGCTGACAGTGCAGAGCCTGCTTGGGATTCTCTGTCTCCGTGTCTCTCTGCCCCTCCCCTGCTCGCTCACTCTCTCTTTCTCTCTCTCAAAAATAAACATTAAAAAAAAAAAAAGATACTAACTGGTATTTAGGTCAATTCAAACTTACACCAAAAAACTGTTTCTTCCTCAGAAGTCAGCTCCACTTCAATTGCATTAAGAAGCTCTCTTGGGAATAAACTTCCAGAAGAGAAGTGGTGTGAGCTGAATATAGATGACTTTTCCTCAGGCAAACAAAAATATTGATTTTTTTTTCTGAAAATGCACTCTTTTCCTTTAGCCATTTTACTTGATACTATCAGTAGAGAGAAAAAGCCGTAATTCTCCACTTTGCTGATGCTCAGCTCAGCACAGAACCACTCTCTCTCCAGACTGACTTCGCCATCATGGCCCTGGTCCATTGTGCTTGTTTCCCCTGTCTTTTCAGAGTGGTAAGTATGGACAGTAAGGACTGGACACAAGGGCAGAATACAAGTGCATCCTCTGAACAGAAACGGACTAGGCTGCTGCAAGAGCCACAGCATCTTGCCAGCAGGTTTAGCTGAAGCGGACACCATTTATTCCTGCAAACTCAGGGATAGAGAGACCCATCTAGTCTTAACTAAGATCTTAATTTGTCTTTTAATGTTTATTTTTGAGAGAGAAAGAGAGAGTGTGAGTGGGCGAGGGGCAGAGAGGGAGACACAGAGTTCAGAGCAGGCTCCAGGCTCTGAGCTGTCAGCAGAGAGCCTGATGTGGGGCTCAAACTCACAAATGGCAAAATCATGACCTAAGCTGAAATTGGACGCATTACTGACTGATTCACCCAGTGACCCCTAATCTTAACTATGATCTTGACCTTACTTGACCAACGGGTCCCAGCCTCACTATCATTTTGCCATATTATCTGAGGCAAATTACTTAACCTCTATAAAGCTCAGTCAACTATCTATAGAAGGAACATAAAAATAATCACCTTGTGGGGCGCCTGGGTGGCTCAGTTGGTTGAGCATCCGACTTTGGCCCAGGTCATGATCTCACAGTTCGTGAGTTTGAGCCCCATGTCGGGCTCCATGCTGACAGCTCAGAGCCTGGAGCCTGCTTCGGATTCTGTGTCTCCTGTTCTCTCTGCTCCTCCCCCACTCATGCTCTGTCTCTCAAAAATAAATAAATGTTAAAAAAATTTTTTTAAAAATCACCTTGAAGGCCATTATGGGAATTAAGAAAGTAGGCAAAGCATTTGGCACTCAGAAATATTCATTCTATTTTTAAATTTGTTTTAATGTTTATTTGTTTTTGAGAGAGAGAGAAAGAGAGAGCTGAAATGGGTGAGAGTCAGAGAGAGAGGGAGACATAGATTCTGAAGCAGGCTCCAGGCTCTGAACTGTCAGCACAGAGCCTGACACAGGACTTGAATTCACGAACTGCAAGATCATGACCTGAGCTGAAGCTGGACGCTTAACCACCTAGGCATCTCAAGAAATGTTCATTCTTAAGTCTCTTTCGGGGCTCCAGGGTGGCACAGTCAGTTGAGCATCCAATTCTTGATCTCAACTCAGGTCATGATCTCACTGTTCATGAGTTTGAGCCCCACACTGGGCTCTGCACTGATGGCACAGAGCCTCCTTGGGATTCCGTCTCTCTTTCTCTCTGCCCTTCCCCACTTGTGCTCTCTCTTCTCTCTCTCTCTCTCTCTCTCTCAAAATAAATAAATAAACTTAAGAAAAATTAAAAATCTACAACATCTTTCGATGACCTCCTTCCATCTTTAATACCCTCTTTGAGAACAAGAACTCCCCATACAAGGTCCTTTGATTGTGGGAAGTGGAATTCTATGGGAAAGCTCCAGAATATATGAAATATGTCAAAAGAGGATTTTAAGAACATGAAAATAACATTAAGTACATATCATATACTCCTTATAATGTAGGACATATAAACTGAATGCCATCTCTGGATAGGGCCTGGGATCTTGATATGTGTTCACAAATATCAAGAAAAGAGAAAGTTTTGGAGCAAAGGACCCAATCAGTGTAAGCAAACTTGGGCTCAAATAGGTTTAGGGAGATGTTGAGGTCTAGGAATCCTCCATGCTCCTTCATCCCCTCCAGTGGCCTCATCCAGACAAGCCCCAGCTTGGCTTTCAATGAGCAGCTCTGTGAAAGATGAAGCATCCTAACCTGACGCTGCCAACCCTCCCAACTAGTCATTCCACCAAGACTCTATTGGGGTGGATTTGGGATCTAGCTGTCAATGTGCACAGAGTAAGTACTCAGCACATGAACAATACAAGTAAAGGACTAAAATGTAACTGAAACTCTTTTGTTCTCAAGGATAGTCAGCCAACCACAATTGTAACAAACAATAAATAATATTGATAATAATAGTGTCTATACATTGCTATTTTGTGTATCTCACAAAGATTAAGATATTAAATGTTTAATGGGAAGAAAAGGTTAATATAAAAGTAGAAAGCCTCTCTGCAAAGGAAGAAAGGTGATTCTTAGGACACACCTCATTATTTCCACAGTTTTGCTGAATCAAACCTTTTTACCCCCTCTTGCCAAAAGATAAATGTGGAAGGGCTTGAATACTGTATAGAAATGTAACTGAGCATGAAACTTGCTGCTGAGCCATGCAACAGATACTCCTTTGCATGCTTAGTAAAGCTTCTCATACCAACTGAATGCTTAAGGTGGCTCATTCCCAGATGAACTGAGCTATACCATCAAGGTTCTTCATTGCAAATAAGAGAAATAAACTCTGGTTGGCTTAAGTGGAAAAGGGAATTGGCTTGAAGGGTAGAGTAGTCTACAGAATTAACAAGAAGCCTGGAAAACTAATCTCAGGCAGGAATAAGCAATGGGAGACAAAACCACAGTCCTGTTCTAGCAAAAATTTGCTTAGAAGGCTGCCACTGGTACCCTTGCCCCAGAGAGTCACTGTCACACCACTGGACTTGAACTTATGTAGGACCTCTGACTGCTCCTATAACTTCATGACTCCAAGATTCAAAGTCCTCTGATTTTAAAACCTACTACAAAGAAACAGTAATTAAAACAGTGTAGCATTGGTATAAAGACAAAATACAGACCATGGAATCGAGATCCCAGAAATAAGCCCGTACATACATGGTCAAATTATTTTTGAGAAGGGTTCTAAGATTATTCAATGGGGAAAAGACAGTCTTTTCAACAAATGATGCTAAGAAAACTTGATGTCTATATGCAAAAGAATGGAATTGGACCCTTGTCTAACACCATACAAAAATTAACTCAAAGTGAATTACATACCTAATGGGAAGACATAAAAATATAAGAAAATAGAAGATAACCCAGGGTAAGAGCTTCATGACATGGAATTTGGCAACGATTTCTTGGATATGATACCAAAGGCAAAGGCAACAAAATTTAAAAAAAAAAGAGGCAAATAGGACTTCATGAAAATTAGAAAATGTTATACATCAAAAGACAGAACCAACAAAATAAAACGGCAAACCACAGAATTGGGAGAAAGTATTGAGAATTCACGTATCTGATAAGGAATTATAAGCAGAATACTTAGAAAACTCCTAAAACTCAACAACAACAAAAACAGTCTGACTCAGAAATAGGCAAAGGACTTGAACAGACTTCCAAAGAATGCCTACAGATGGTCCATAAGCACATGAAAAGATGCTCAATACCTCTAATCCTTAAAGAAATGTAAACCAAAACTATAGTGAGATACCACCTCACACCCATGAGGATGGCAACAATCAAAGAAAGAGAGAAACAAACAAGCGAAAACAAAACAAGCGTCCTCGAGGATGGGAGAAATCGGAACCCTTGCGCACTGTTGGCAGGGATGTAAAATGGCACCCCTGCTGTGGAAAACAGTGTGGCAGTTCCTCAAGAAATTAAACCTAGAATTACCATACAATACGCCAATGTCACTCCCTCCCCACCCCTGCAAAATGGAAGCAGGGTCTCAAAGAGATATCTGTATACCCATGTTCATAGCAGTATTATTCACAATACCAAAAACACAGAAGCAACCTGAGGGTCCATCGACAGATAAATTTAGATAAGCAAACTGTGGTAAATACATACAGTATAACATAATAACTCAGGCTTAAAAAGGAAGGAAATTGGGACACACGTGACAGCATGGTTAAACCTGAGGACACTGTGCTGAGTGACAAACCAGTCACAAAGAGACAAACACTGCATGATTCCACTGAGGTGCTGTACTTAGTTAAAGTCATACAGAAAGTAGAAGGGGGGTTATCAGGGGATGGGGAAAAGGAGGAATGGGGAGCTACTGTTTAATGGGTATAGAGTTTCAATTTTACAAGATGAAAACAGTTCTAAAGACGCATGGTGGTGAGGGCAGCACTTTATAAATGTGTTTAATACCACAAGCCGCACACTTAAAACTATTAAAATGGTAAATTTTATGTTTCTGTCCTTTAACACAATAAAAAAACTGAAAAAAAAAAAAAAAAGGTCAAAGTCTTGAGTGTAAGCATCAGACTGGGTACCTGGAGATTCTGGCCCCTGTTTCTGGATACAGAGGCAGGTAGGGAACCACCTGCTCCATCCTACTTCCATAGAAAGAGGTACAGCCCTGCCCTCCATCCCGCTTGGCATGAAGCAAAATAGGCAGAGGGTTCTGTGATGCCTAAACCACCAAAGTCTCTCATTCGTTCTGTTGAAATTAAATAGGGAGCCTTTATTCTCATCATCTGTCAAAACTAAGCTGGCTGGAATTCTTGGTTTTCCTGGCCCGCTTGCCCTGCCCTGCACTGCCACCCTCACCTCTGTGTGGAGGTTCTGACGGCTGCGCAGGAAAGTGAGTGAGCTCTTCTCAAAATGAAGGACACAGATCTCTGACTTAGTTCAAATTAACCGGTGCGTCACTTTCATTCACTCGTCGCTCATTCATTCAACACATGTGTACTTCTCTATGCCTCGTAGAGTCCAGTTCTGGAAATACAGCTCTGAAATTGAAAGGTGGTCACAGCCCTAGTGGAATTTATAGTCCAGGGACTCACCATTCACTCCGACAGGAGAATATTCTTCTCTGGAGGCTTCTCATAACCCCCTAAATAGTGATCAGCTTCATGGCTTCCAAGCAGGTATCCCTAAAAACAAAAACAAAAACAAAATGACCCCAGTGACCCCTCAAGTTTCCCTCACCCCATGATGTATGTAAAGCTTTCAGCTGCTGGGCTTCTTCACATTTTAGAACTCCTGTAAATCGGTGATTACGAAGGAATAGAAATTACTCCTTTAAATGGAGTTCCCTGAGATTTAAAACAACAAAGCAGCCAGCTGTGCTCTTTCTCTAATTACAGTAGGCATATTTCACACAAGGAGGTACAAGGCTAAGCAAACACAGACATTCTGGTGCTCCCCGGGTATCCCTCTCAGCCCCAACGCTTGCCTTTGAGAATACAATTGACTTTTATTTTGAAAAGACAACAAAGCTTCCAGCAGCTTCTCACAGCTTCTCCAGGTAAGCCCTAGAAAAGATAGAAAGGTCTAGGAGGTAACTACTTGACTTTGAGTTAAACGGGATTTTGCCATATATATAATATATTTAATGAGGTATTATTTATAAATTATTTTGCATCTGTTCTTAAAGCCAACAGGAGGGGTTGCCAGGTTGTCACATGGGACACAAACTCAGTGCCAAGGAACACACACTGTTGGTGTAAATATATAAAGTAGGCCGGGTGTAGGAAGAGATGTCCTATCCTTGTTTTGCAAGTAAGCATAAATAAGCACCACTGTATACGATTAAAACAAGTTAAACAAATCATGGCCATGCAACATCACTCTCTATAGGTTGCCCGCCTCGAGAAAAAGAAAGGGAACCTACCTAGGTAGACCTTTCGGCTATACCTTTTATTGGTTGCACAGCACTGGCCACTTTGCATCACATTTTGGCATTAAAAAATTTTTTTTCTAACGTTTATTCATTTTTGAGAGAGAGAGAGAGAGAGAGAGAGAGACAGACAGAGCATGAGCGGGGGAGGAGCAGAGAAAGAGTGGGAGGCACAGAATCCCAAACAGGCTCCAGGCTCTGAGCTGTCAGCACAGAGCTCGATGCGGGGCTCAAATCCATGAACTGAGCCTGACCTGAGCTGAAGTCAGACGCTTAACCAACTGAGCCACCCAGGTGCCCCCATATTTTGGCATTTTAAAAGTCTCAAGTGTAGAATATGAAACTCCAACCAGAAGAACCCTAAAGCCCTTTTTGCCAACATAATAATAAAATATTTTCAGAGTCTGCCACGTGCCCTACACTTTACACACGCTGCGCCTTACAACAAAGATGGAAGAGAACCATTATTACGCCCATTTTTCAGATGACAGAATCAAGGATCAGAGAATGTAAGCGTGGCTGGCACTAGACTTCAGATCAGTCTGGTTCCAAGGTCTGTGTTATTTCTACTATGTATCTATGGCTATGCCTATAAGCCCCTGCAACTCTAAGGAAGCAAGAGAGTAAAGACAGTCTTGTAACCTAGGCCTAAACCAAGCCAGCAAATCAGCAAGGGAACATGTGGAAAATTGTATACAGCTAACAGAAGGCCAGGGGTGGAGGGGGAAGAAATAAAGAAAAAGAATGGTAAACAGAAAATATAAAATCATTATCTATGAATACTAGAAATGGAATAAATTACCTACTGAGTTGTGTCATTAAGAATGCTGTTTCTTTCCATCTTCTGCTCTGCCTCCCTGTGTCATGTGTCTATAAAGCTTGATTCTCTTCAAGGTCATAGAATAACTGCTAGTTCAGTTGGAGCTATGTGCTTCCTCATTCCAATCTGCCAAGAGAAAGAGAAATTTTGAGCATTTCAAGCAAGAGTCCCAAAGTTCACAGAATGACTTCTTAGGTCCCAACTCCCATCCCTGAATCCATGACCATACCCAGAACAGTAGGATGGCCCAGTCCTCACCAAAATACTGTCCTTACGGACAGCTTCTCCCCTTTCTTCCTACTTTACCGGTCTTGCTTCCTCACCCCACTGATTCTCAGGGACAGCTTCAAGGGTGTGTGACATGTATAGCCACACAGGGCCTCACTCTTGGTTTAATACTCTGTTGTCACCGTCTTGAAATTTTTAGTAAGTTTCAAACAATGGGCCCCACATTTTCATTTTGCATTAATTAGACTCTGCAAATTACATAGCCAGTCCTGTTAACTACTCCTCTTCCCAATCTCTGCCTTGGGAGTGCCTTGATTGATCCTGGACCCTCTTCCTTTCTCGGATATCTCTCTTCGTGCTTTTGCTTAGGTGAATCATTTCTATGGCTTTAAATGTTCTCCATATAATAACAATTTCCAAAGATATTATTTAACTCAGACATTCCTGAGCTCATCTGCCCTTATCCAACTCATCATCTTGATACCTCAACCTGGATGTCTTAACAGGCACCACACACTTAAAAATACATCAGATATGTATCTTTTTATTTCTTCCCTCAAATATCTGTCTCCTCCCATGCTCCTATAATCAAGCTCTTTGGATAAACTTCTGTACCTTTCCACATCATCCCCCTTTCTTGACTCAAAGTATTTGTTTCTTGTTTCCTCTGTTCACCAGAAAGTTTGTGTCAATTTACATTTCACAAGCTATCTTATTTTTTTTTTTTATGTTTATTTATTTTTGAGAGAGAGAGACAGACAGACTGCAAGCAGGGGAAGGACAGAGAGAGGGAGACATAGACTCCAAAGCAGGATCCAGGCTCTGAGCTGTCAGCACAGAGCCCGATGCGGAGCTCGAACTCACGAGCTGTGAGATCATGACCAGAGCCGAAGTTGGACACCCAACCGACTGAGCCACCCAGCTGCCCCACAAGCTATCTATCTTAAAGTTCATTTACCCACATCCTGATCATGACAGGTCATTCTTTCTTCTAGTTATTTGATAGATATAAAAAAAAATGGTTTCTGTCTTATTTTGTATTTCTTCAAATATGAAAAAGGTCAATTAATTGACATTTGTCTTTCATCTTTGAAGAACTGACTTCTTTGTTCTAGGTGTCCACTTTCCCTTGTGGAATATCTTATTAATTTGAGTCCATTATAAACATCAATTGTCTGTTTTAATACAAGAGAGTTAGAGCAAACCTGGAACAAGGAAAGACAAATCATTAGGAGGTCTCAGTGAAAGATAAAGCATGGTAGAAACAATAGGAATGTTCTTGATTCTGGGACTATAAAGATCTAAAGGGAGAGTGTTGCAGGCAAAGGGCAAAATCAGGTGCAAATGCCTTGCTTAGGAATTGTATTTTGCATGCTTGTGTTGCCAGATGAGTCGCTATGTGGTTGCCACTTGTGCATCAGGACTTTAAATGAATTCCACATGAATATGAGTCAATGGGCCTTAGTGAGACAAATCTACCAAAGTCAGGTCCAGCAAAAGAGTAACAAGCAGGGACCCCCATGCTCTCACAGAGAGCTAGGCTGTGGTGGGGATCTCCAATAGACACATTTGCGATCCAGGTGAGGGAGCCTGACCCACTGTGTTCCTCCCTTAACATGAAAGGTCAAGTACAATGAAGAAGCTTTGTCAGACTGGTTGATGACATTCAGGTTTAGGGTGACTTAGACTAGGTACTAGCAAAAATAGTTGTCCATGTACATACTGACCGTAGACCCTGCAAAATTTGCTGATAGACTTGGATGTGATAAAGTGGGGGCTGGACAGGGTGGGGGAGGCTTCAGGGATGACTCTTGGGTTTTGTTTTGAGCACCTGGTAGATAGTTGAGCCATTTATTAAAATTGGATAAGACTAGGGAAGAAGATATAGGTGTAGATGACACTAAGCTTCAAATCCTAGTAGTTACTGACGTACCAGGTTTTGATAGGGAAGTAGAAATAGGAATGAACTGTTTCTACAACATCGTGTTTGAGGAAGTGGGCTATTCCAGAAATGCTTAGGAGGTAACTGGTATCATTTCAAATCTGCCACCTTTGGAAAGGTGAAGTTTGAAGGTAAGTGAAGACTCAGAACATTCTTGATTCAAGAGCACAAAATTCATTTCCAATGTGAAGGCCAAAACTACAGTTATGCTTCTTGAATTCTCTATTTCTATTGACAAACTCAGTGCCCAATATAATACAAATATTAATTCTTCCAGATCCTCAATTCAATTGCAAAGGCATCATTACATGCTATTAACCGGTTTCTATTAAGATAGGAAGATTAGGAAAACTCATGTAATTAACCTAGCTGATCTAAGATCTCCTCTGGGACCACTATTCTTTACTAAAATATATGGGTATATAGACATTTATTGAGCAGTTACCATGTGCCAAGAACTGTGCTAAATGCAACATATGCATTATCTCATCACCTTCACAACAACCCGGAAGTAGTCAGGTTTTGTAACACACCCAAGTTCACACTGCTCTTAATCCAATCTATACTAGAATTAGAACCCACACAATTAAACCTCATTTTTTTTAATGTTTATTTTTGAGAGAGAGCAGGAGAGGGGCAGAGAAAGAGGGAGAGAGAATCCCAAGGAGGCTCTGCTCTGTCGGCACAGAGCCCAAAGAGGGGCTCAGAATCACAAATCATGAGATCAAGAGTCAGATGCTTAACCGACTGAGCCACCCAGGCACCCCGCAACATCACTGCTTTTCAAAGGCAGCAGCTGTCCTATCTCTGGGTCCTCTGGTAGAACTGACCACAGTTCTTGGTAGGTCACTACAGAGTGAGTTGAATGAGAGAGTTAATATATGCTCTGTGCTCAACTTCCCCTCAGATGAAGAAAATTGTATTTCAAAACAAACAAAAGTAAGCAACTACTTCTATCGCCTCTTCCTTGGCTGAGGAGTAGGAGGGTTGACACAAAGGCCGCTTACCTCCAGAAGTAGGACTGCCAACAATCACTGGAAGAGAGACTCAGGTGAGACTCAGGTGATGTAATGAAGAGCTTCAAAATCTTTTGTAACAATATTTCAATATCAATGTTTTTCTCCATAAATGAATCGCAAAGAATCCATTGACATTTAAGAAAATTGTGTATTTTTAAAAATGTAATTCTACGAGTTTTAGCTTTGGGAAAATTCAACCTGGTTTAGACATAGAATTCAGAATGTTTACTTTTGGGGAAAAAAAACTTAAAGCCTCCCCCCGCCCCCCACCTCGTCGCCACCCCTATACTATCCCTCACTTTTCTTCCCCAGGCACTTTGTGCCACAGCCCTTGCTTTACTGCTTTAACCTCCCAGCCTTACTTTATTTGGTTGTAACCAAACCTTTCATTGCCTCAGCTTAACCAGATCACATTCTTTTGCTATTTGTCACCATTAAAAAAATGTTTTTCAGCTCCACTAATCATCTTAAATGATGTATATAATTACAAAATTAATAATCTGTGACACCTGAGTGCGTGCTGCTACCAAGCACAATTCCGAGAGCTTTACATGCATTATACCCCAGTCCTCAAAACTACACTGTCATCATTTTACATATGGAGAAACTGAGGCCAAAATGGTTAAGATCAACATAGGAGCTTAAATTAAACTGCAAAAATACGAGATTTGCTGACAATAAATGTCTTTATTAGGATTGTTTCAATGGTTAAAACCTAGTTTCCTAAAGTAGTAACAGAATTAAAAAAATACAAACCCCCCCCAAACTTCTTAATGATTCATTTGAATTAACTATAAAATTAAAACACCTAATTATTTCATACCTTCTAAAATAACACAAAATATATATATTATGTAATACAAACCTCAATAACCCAATTCTCCTGTTATGCGATTATTTACAAACTCTGAACTAAGGAATAGATTTAGCTAAACAGAATAATTTAAAAACATATCCTCGTATAATTTTATCGTAAGTAATCTATTCTTTGGAGTACAATTACTCACTTAATATGTCAATTGTATCAATTTTAGTTACATCTTATTGATGTGAATTTAAAGCTACTCTGAATTTGTAAGTTTTAATAATTCAGATTGTCATCCCACCCTACTTAAAGGTATAGAATTTAATGATACCCCTTTTCTTTTGATAAATGGAACTTATTAACAATGTAAAGCATTTTCCTTTCTAAACTGTATGGTTTTATTCAGTTACCTACATAATATTATACACTAGGAAGCAAAGCAAGCAACATTACTCTTTTTTAAATAACATCTTTAATTAAAGTTTTTGCAAAGGTAAAATATTAAACTTAAAATAGGTCTTAGTACATCAAAATACTAAGTTCTCTAATTGTATTCCAAGATGGTCTTTAAAACATAATATCCTGTATATCACAGAAGAGCAACCTTGATCTGCAATTGTACAGAATGAATTTTACAAACATAATAAATATATTTACGCCCTTACACATAACAGTATGTACAACAGCAGTTGACAATAGTAGCTCAGAACAGCAAAAGGATTAGCCCCTCCCCCAAAATTGTAGCCCTGACACATACTGGACTGATTTAAGGAACCTTGACTAAAATAGTAGTTAATAATTCCATGTAGTTCTTCCTTTCAGGGAAGAAAAACGTTCTCTTGTTCCTCAAAACAAACAAAAATAACAAGTTCGGTGTTTAAAGTTCTTCCTTAAACCATAAAAAATGACAAAAGATAGACTAAGGCAGGCTTAAAAAGGGAATTATAAACTTGAGAATAATTTCCATAGCATAATAGATTAAAATGCAAAACTATTTAACATAAATTCATGAGGAACTATTTAAAGCAACTATGTTTTAACCAATGAATTCAAAATCTGAAATAGCTGACTCGGACAGACAGATGGGAAACAGACATGAAATAAAATGAAAATGTACAAAGATGGATCAATAAAATATTCCATTGCACAAAAGCTCAAAAAAGTTCAAGATGAAATAATCTGAAAATATAGGAATTTTCTCAAGTGGAAGAAAATGCTAAGTTATAAAGGGAACTCCCAAGAGGAAATTATGTCTACATTCCTGTACAAGGCATATTTACCTTTTGAAAAGAATGGTGACATTATTGCTATAAGATAACCAAAAATTACTCTTAGAGGGAGTCAACCCTTTTTATTCCTCCATAAAAGCCAGAAAAAAGAAAACCAAATCCTTGATTTTCATATAGCAAAAGAAAAATCTTTATACAAAAGCTATTATATTTTTATGTTCTTGCTGTCTAAAACCAAAATCTATTCGAATACGCTCTTCAAGAACACATTTTAATCACTATACACATTGCTCAGATCCCGATGTATTCCTAAGAATAACATCAAGGTGGCTTTGATTTTGAGAGGCAACAATATAAATGTGATATGATGGCATTTAATTAACAGAAAGAAATGTTAAATGTGAACATTTAAAAAAATATAAAAGCCCAATATAAAGATTCCCCTCATATAACAGACATTTTACTCTAGAAACTAATTGCACATTAGAGTTGTTTTAGCCAAATGTGGCTCTCTACAGAAATTAAATGTGCTCTCAGGCAATTCAAATGGTCTGATTATCCCATGACCACCAAAAAGAGTACATGTACTGAAAGGCACACATTTCCACACTTTACCTAGTAATTTTGTGTAAATTTCCTTAGCACTGTTAACATTAATCTTTTTTCTTTGTAATAAAAGGTGCCATCACCATCTGTGCAAATCTAAACAAATCTTCTGAAACCATTACGTATTTTCATAATACCAAGTCTGCACTACTTTCCCTCTTTAAAGTAACATGTTATTTTCATTTTAAAATTCTGAAAGTGGGAATCCTTGCCTTTTCAAAGGAATGACATTTTATGGAACCTAATGAAATGATTTGTTAAATACAATGTAAAAGCATGATTAAGAATTCAAGTACAGTAAAAGAGAAGCAAGTGGCATTCTTATAGCAAGCCACTATAATAAAACTAAAACATTCTATTTGATTAAAAAGGAACACGATGCAGTAATATATAAGAGCACAATTTGGTATGCAGTGTTGTTTGGACCGGCTTTCAGAATTTTCACAGGTAAAAGAAAAGCATTTGCCAAGTATGCCATAATTAATATGCAATACACAGGTGCAAATACAAATGGTTATCTCCTGCTTCAAAATAACTCTAGTGAGTCACTCTGATAGCAGTGGTTGTTCATGTTTGGAAACAATGTTATAAAAACAGGCCAGTATACAATTCTACTATGAATACAAATGTTTGTCTACACAGAGGGCCCAAAACATGAGCTGAATATCATATAGTAATCCAAGGTTCAGTAGCAGAACTACGATATAGCCAAAGGGTTTCAATCAACATTGCAGCACTGCTAAACTTTTATAGGTAGTTCAGGTCGTTGACTTCTTCATTGGGTAAATATAAACCTACTAACAACTATACTGAAGGACAACAGAACAGAACTTCTGTGATTTCACCCCTTCCTTCTCTTCTCCCAGTCTCATTAACAAAAACAAAAAAACCTGTGTGTGCTTTGAGAGTAGTGGGGTAAACAAATAAACCTCCCTTCCAAAAAACTACATTAATATAGTAAAAATTAAAACCGTGTTACCAGTTAATGGCATCTAAATAAAACCTAACTACTAGCATGCTAGAAACCATCATTTACACCAAAGTTCAGAACATAAGTTAAAGGGACCAAGATGGTATGTGGGGTGGGAAGTAGGCGCGCGCACACACACACACACGCACGCACGCACACGCACGCACAAACTGATTTGCCTTTTTGAGAAGTTTAAAGATTTGTGTTAAAAAAAAAACATAATAGCTCACAGTTTCTCTTTGCAATGTAAAGTGTTTCTATGTTACTTCTGGAAACACATATAAAGGCAAATAAAAGGAAGACAAAAATGGAAGACTTATAAAAAAATCAATATACAAGTAACTTTAACACGTGAATTTTGCCAAGAAAGACCATAAAAAGAATTAGTTATATGAAAATATAGGTGAAGACAAGTGATCCTACAGTTCTCCCAGGGCAACTAGTTCACACGGAACACAGCACTGCCATATTGTTCTTTAGAGCCCCTTACAGAATAGAGCTGTGCATTCTTAATATACATCTTAAATTTCTATTATTCTTAATATACAAGTCAAATTTCTATGCTTTCTTCTCGATGTGCAAACTGGAGCCCATGTATACATTATCAATGGCCTGGAAGGGCCACCAAATAAAAGAGAGGTAAATATGTACTTAGTGGCCCATCCCCCTCTGACCCCAAAATTTCCCCCTCAAATTACAAAGTTGCAATTAAAAGTTTTTTTTCAATTAGAATAGTTTTTAAATTCTTTACTAGTAAACACAAGAAACTTTTAGTTACTAAATTGTTTAAGAAAAATCCAGGTCCTCACCACCTGCCCAATGAATGCTTCAATCAATGCAGAATATTATCTGAATGTTTGTTTAGCTTAAAGATTAAACACATATAAAAGCATATACTTCAGTCCAACAGGAAAAAAAATCTGTATCTATTCATGTGTATGTAATTTCAGCTAGATGGTACCTCTGTGAACTAAAACTGTATTCCTGAGGAATCACTCTGGGGTTTCTTTTTAAGGTATGAGATTTAAAAACAAAACAAAACAAAACAAATATGACTCTTCCATAAGGAAACCGAAGTTGTCGTTTTAATTCTGCTCAACTCAGTAAGACTAAGACCCAAGTCTTAAAATTACATTTAATGAGAACCTAATTAAAATAACTATCCATTCCTGGGTCAAATTTTGTCTCCAAACTGTGATCACTGATTACTTCCTTTAACTCTTAAACAGATGTTTCATAAAGCAGGGAAGGAAGAGGCATATATTACTGAGGGAGTAATAGCTAGTAAAAATATTTAAGACCTATTATGAGAGTTCTAAATTGTTTCCTTATACAAGTGAATTAAAATTCAACACCATAATTCTTACCCTTTTGTAAAAAGCTCACACGCAATTTTTACCAAATATAACCACATACAATAAGCAGTTTCAGGTCAATCTATCAAAAGGGAATTTTCTTCAGTTTGTTCCAACAAATATCTTCTGATTGAACCCAAGTTGGAGGAAGGAATATAGACAAAGCTTTACATGCTAATTACTGGTGGCAGGTACCTGTATTTAAAATCGACAGTTATGGTTTTCCAAAACCCCAGCCTCCCCCACCCCAACAACCCCAGGTGCTACAGTTCCATGGCTTGCCAGTTAGAAGTAGTGTCTATGTTGTCAAGGTCTCTTTGTTCCAGTAGCTTTGATTCTACTGCACTTTTCTGACATGCAGAAGTTAAGTTTTGGTTGGTGTATGTCCCAAGTTTCAAACTGTCCACTTAAAACTTTTTTTTTAAGTTTCTTTTGTTTATTTATAAAAGAAAAGAACCAACTCTTCACCATTCTGCATCGCCAATGGCTTTGGAAAATATATAATCTCTTCCATTAAGATTCATAATGCCATCCTTGAGATGAAATTTCCATTTGTTTTTACTTCTGTGTATCTAAAGAAACAAACAAAAAAAGGACATAAGAGATACAATTAAAAGACAGAAGAAACAAAAAACCATTCATACCAGAAAGACTTTGTCTTGTACATTATTGCATTTACAAATTATTGTTACTTGACAGATAACTGACAGGTAACATTATTTTCAGCTGCGCAACCTAATGATTTGATATTATTATAAAATGATCTTAAGTCTAGTTAAAACTCATCACTATATATAGTTACAAATTTATTTTCTTGTGATGAGAACTTTTAAGATCTACTCTTTTAGCAACCTTCAAATATAGAATATGGCATTAACTATAATCAATATGCTGTATTCCGTATTTATTTTATAACTTCAAGTCTGTCCTTTTGACCCCCTTCACCCATTTGCCCCAATCTCCACCTTTTGGCCTCTGGCAATGACCGTTCTGAGTTCAGTTTTTTTTGGTGTTAATTTTGGTTGGTTGTTGTAGAATCCACAAATAAGTGAGATCATACGGTACGTGCCTTCCTCGGACTTATTTCCTAGCATAATGCTCTCAAGGTCCATCCAGTTGTCATAAATGACAAGCTTGCTTTCTTTTTTATGGCTGTATACAATATACAATATAATACATTATGTGTATATAAATATATACCACATTTTCTTTATCTACCCATCCACTGATGGATGCATGTTGTTTAATCTCCTAATATTAGGAATTTTCCAATTTTCTTCTTGTAATTGATTTCTAATTTCATGCCATTGTGGTTGGGGAAACTGGTTTCCTTTTTTTTTTTTTAATGTTTATTTTTTTAGAGAGAATGACAGTGTGAGTGGGGGAGAGGCAAAGAGATAGGGAAACACAGAATCCAAAGCAGGCTCCAGACTCTGAACTGTCAGCACAGAGCCTGACGCGGGGCTTGAACTCACAAAGTATGAGATCATGATCTGAGCTGAGATCGGACACTTAACTGACTGAGCCACCCAGGTGCCCTGAAACTGGTTTCTTAATAAAGTTAAATTTGACAAAAGAGAAACAAAACAAAATAAAAACCCCCAAAAAACATCTGATTCACTCATTAGGTCTTTAAAAAATAACTATATCTGTAATTGGTATTATTTTACAGATCTTAGTACTCTTTGTTTATTAGTTAACATAACATTTCTCCACAAAGTATCCTTTGTTTTCCCTGATGCTTCTAGACCACAGTTTTGCCTTTACTCTATAACCCTTTTATGTCTACACCATTTAACCTTAGGCTTTTCTTCAAACTTCCTATTTAACGACCACTAGAACATTATCTTTTCTCAATATTGGAATCCTATTACAACCATTCTCTTCCTCGGGAAACCTGAGTGGCTCAGTGGATAAGGATCCGATTCTTCAGTTCAGGTCATGATCTCACAGCTTCGTGGGTTCAAGCCCCGCATCGGGCTCAGGGCCTGCTTGGGGTTTTCTCTCTCTCTCTCTCTCTCTCCTCTGTCTCTCTCTACTTGCGCTGTCTCTGTCTCTCTCAAAGTAAATAAAACTTACAAAAAATAAATAAATAAAAACCAACCACTCTCTTCCTCACATACAGTAACAACTTCTATATGGCTAACTCTTCTAATACTGTGGACCAATAGTATCAGTATCCATACTAACATTAGTATCTCTAATTCTACTTAGTTGTCAACAGGACACCTGGCAACTGTTTTCTCAATAGCTACCAATTATTTTCTAGTTTACCACATCAATAGCCTCTTGTTACCTGATTTATCACAATAATCTTCCAAATGATTTCCAGGCTTCACTCTTGCTCTTCTCCCAGTCATGTTATAAACTTTTGCCAGAAGCACAGTTCTAATCAATCACCTCTGCTTGACTTTCTATTTCTAAATGATCTGGTAATAACTCACCTTCCAAGTTTATTTCCTACCTCCACATTCCTCAAAGACTTTATTTCAATCAAAAGAAGTCTCATCCCTTGTTCCCATTTTTACAAACTCAATTCCTACGTCAAGATCCACCTCAAAAATAACTGTGTTCTCAAAGCTTTCCCTAATCATATCAGCTAAAAGTACTTTTTTTTTTTTAAGTTTATTTTGAGAGAGAGAGAGAGAGCCATACATGCATGTGGTGGGAGTGGGGGGGTGGGGAAGGGGGAGTGAGAGAGAGAGAGAATCCCAGGTAGGCTTTGCACTGTTAGCGCAGAGCCCTAATGCAGGGCTCGATCTCATGAATCATGAGATCATGACTTGAACTGAAATCAGGAGTCAGATGCATAACTGACTGAGCCACCCAGGTGCGCCTAAAAGTAGTCTGTTCTAATTGTTAATTTTCAGTAGCATTCTCAAACACATTTCTAGTATCATTTCTAAGTATGTGCAATTATAAATTATTTTCTCCTACCAAAGTAAAACTCCTTATAGTTTTCTCAAGACCTAACATGGAACTGTATACATGGCAGTATTTAACAAATACACTCAATCACTTACAGATTTCAAAAACTATGTATACATCTGCAATTAACCCAAAGGGAGAGTGGCAGTGTTCAAATTGGGCCAGACCTTGGGCATTCCCATCTTTACTATCATTTATAGTTTTTAGTTGTTTGCAATTCGTGGATTTAAGGAGAAAAAGGAGTTACAAAATTTGATCAACTGAAATGACCTTTCTTCCTTTTCCCAGTAAGTCACATATATATCATTCAATTTTTGGTTCAAGCTCCACATCTTCCAAGAAAGATCCATCATTCTCCCTCTTCTCTGGTTTAAAGGGACCTCAAAATTGACTAGGTTAGGCTTTCATTTTCAAAAGAGAAAATTATACCTGGAGAGGTTCAGTGAGTTGACCAGGGATATTGCTAAGTGACAAAGGTGATTCTCAAGTTCTGGTCCAATACATTTTTACTAAATCAGGTCGTTTCATATAATTATCCAGAAATGTTCACTATGTACAGATATTTTCTGAGAACTTATTTCGAAAATTCCATGGTCTAACTTCCCAATGCAAACATTTCCATGGCATATTTTTGGCAAACCGCTGTTCACTATCTGCTTACGTAGGATTGGGGGGGGGGGGGTCAAAGAATTGCAAATTAAGTTATTCCATTCCGGGCCCACTCTCTATAAGTCTTTCATACTTTACCCCTTACTGAAATCTGCTTCCTCCAAACTTCCCTATACTGATCCTAGATCTACCTTCTGGAACTTAACTAAAAAAAAAATTTTATCTATATATATCAACCCTTCGTGTATTTGAAAACTACTATCATACTTTTCCGCTAGATCACTGAATTAAACTATATTCATATTTAATATTTATCAAATTTTTGTTACTTAGTACAAGAAAATAGAGCAATTGGTCTAAAAATACACTATATAGATAAGATGCTAAACCTAACATCTTAAGATGGATGATTTGAATGTCCAACAGACATACCAAACTTAACAAGTCCAAAACAATAACTCTCTTCTCCCAAACCTGCTTCATATTCAGCTTTTCCCATCTGAGTTGATGGCATCTTCATTCCTCCTGCTGGGTCCTCATCAAAAAATCTTAGAATCATTCTTGATTCCTCTATTTCTTTTCTACCACATAGCCAAGAGAGAAAATCCTGCTGACTCTTCCTTTAAAACATATCAAAGCTCCAGCTGTTTCTCACCATTTCCAACACTATCCCCCCAAGCCTGAATCGCCATTGTCTGTCACTTGGATTACAATATCCTTGTTAGTCTCCTTGTTTCAACCTTTGCTTCCTCTACATAATCTACTCTCAATAAAGAAAGCAAAGCAATCCTTTCAGAGTTAAAATGTAAGTGATAACTACATCTATCTACTTGAAACCTTCCAGTAATTTCCCAATTCACGCATTAAGAACCCACAACCTTGCAAAGTTCCATACCACCTGCCCCAAATAACCTCTGTCTTAATCTACTACTCTGTCCCCTCCCCTGCATCCCAGTCCAACCACTCTGGCCTCCATGCCACCCCTCGCAGACAAGGGGCAGGCTGTTACCAGATAATGACAAGGCTAACTCTTTAAGAGGTTTTTTTTTTAAAGTTTATTTATTTTGCAAGCAGGAGTGCAAGCAGGAAATGGGCAGAGAGAGAGAGAAAATCTCAAGTGGGCTCTGTGCTCCATGGGGCTCGATCCCATGAACCTTGAAATCATGACCTGAGCCAGAATCAAGAGTCAGAAACTTAATCAACTGAGTCACCCAGGCACCCCAACTCTCTTCACCCCAACAGTCTTGTACAAATGTCATTTTCTTAAAAGATCTAATGGAACTGACCTTTTAAAAACTGTAACCTGTCCCTTTCCTACAATTACCTATACCAGCCTCTAACATACCATAATAATTTATTAAGTTTTAGCATCTGTCTCCTTTGACTAAACTTCCTAATGGCAGGAACGGTTTTACTTTGCTCACTAGTGTACCTCAACCTCCTAGCACAGTCCCCAGTACATCACAGACACTCTATTTGTCGAATGAAAAGACCTGTCTCCTCTTTTCTTTACTACGCCTATAGAGCAGGTAGTAACTATCCAAAAATGGGTATACAAATTTATTTCCAGCATGAACAGAGTGACTGCAACCTGAAAGACAATGGGATTATATAAACAGCGATAAGTAGCCCAGAAAAAGAAATTCCCAGACAAGTAAAGAAATAGATTGCATTCTGCTGTAAGACAACATGCAAAAAGCAGATGTGAAAAGTTTCAAGATCAAATAATAGTCCATATATCGGCCCTTCAAACATATTAAGTAAAATTACCAATAAATAAAGCTGAAGCCTCAACACCTAATGCCATCAGCCTTTATCTATTCATGATAAGAGAGAACTCTGCCTATGATTTTGATTTGATTGACAACATAAACTTCATTATTCTTTCTATAATTTATTCTAAAATTGACTCACTGAAATTCTAAAGTTTAGGCTTCAAAAATAAAATCCTAAAATACAAGTTGCCTGAACTATATCCAACCCTATTTTAACCAATTCATGGAACACATAGAACACCGGCATTCTTTATTATTGACTAGAACATCAAGCCCAGCCCTCCAGAACTCATTTGATTCTAAAAACTAGATCTCTGTAAACTTTACAATTATTTATGAATCAACATACTACTTAAAGCTATTTTGAGTATCTGTTTAAAAAATTAAAGTATCTTTAGGAGCAAGACAAAACAATTTGAACATTTCAAATATTATATGTACAGTTTATAACAAAGGAGAATACAACCATCCTTACAATATGAAGATACTTAGAAGCATATTCTTCAATCTAGCTAAGATAAAGGTCTCTTTTGCCAGATAAATCTGACCTCTTGTTGTCATGAAATTGTGTTCTGGGGGTACTTGGGTGGCTCTATCAGTTAAGCATCTGACTCTTGATATCAGCTCAGGTCATGGTCTCATGGTTCAGGAGTTCAAGCCCCACATCAGGCTTTGCGCTGGCAGCACAGAACCTGCTTGGGATTGTCTGTCTCCCTCTCTCTCTGTCCCTACCCTCCTTGCATGCTTGAAGCTCTCTCTCAAAAATAAACAAACGTTAAAGAAAAAGAAACTGGGTTCTGAATAATTTAGTTGTATGAGGTTCCTTTCAGATTTACTGACAATAAAAGTTTCTTGGTATCTATTTTAACCTTAATACTCTTCTTCTACATAAATGTAACAAGAAATTACATTTATTATAATGTCCTTGATGTAAGGTTTTAAGAAAGCTCATCCAAAAGTCACACAGTACAAGAGTGGATGCTCTAATAATTCTGTATCGATGGCCTGACTTTATTCTGTAATCTCTCTGGTAAGTAACTGGCTCGACTTTACCTTTTCATTACAAAATGTTAAGATTCATTGTTTTGACATTTCCCTATAATTCTGTTTACAATAAACATGGCTACTTATATGCAATAAGCATGCTATTTAGAAGATTCATTTCTACAGAAACAACACAAATTTAATATTTTCATCATTTGTAAAGTATATTCATGCAGAGCACAAATTTTGCATGATCATGATTACAGCTCCAGTGACTGGCACATGTAGATACTTAGTAAGTATTTGCTTAATCAATGAGTAGAGCTTACAAACAAAAACCCAACTGCTTCTGTTAGGGTTTTCATCATTTCGTAAAGACCACTACTGAAATTAAATTATAAATGCAATATAATTTGTAGGTTTATTATAAATTTAATGATTATAATCAGCAATTTTATTCCAAATGTTTCAATAAGTAACAAAATCTCAACAATAATGCCTATAAATATAACAAAGATACTTGAATGGTAGCATCCTTTTGAAGAATTAGGAAAACAAAGATTCAATAACTAATTCTCACAAACCTGGTTTAAAATTACCTAATGCTACCAAAATAAAGCAATGCTAAATAATTTTTTAATTACTTTTAGTAAAAACACATCTATTTGTTAATTATCAGTCCTGTTTATTGCTCTAGTTCTGTCCTTAGTAATAAAAAAAAAGTGAGAGAATTCAATTAAAGTCTTTTAGTTTTGAGGTAGTTGAAGCTAAATGGGAAGTAGGGTTATTCCACCAGCTTATTAATGTTAAAGGACAACCCTAAAGTGGTTCTGTGTACTTTGTTAACAAGCTGGACAAGGACAGGGTAAATTGAAAAATGCCTACTTCTCATGATTTATTATGTAACATTTTTCAAATGTAAAGCTACACAAATAATTTCTCATTTTATTAAAATAATCAACTATAACATTTTCTTTGACTCTGTTTATACTGAATATAAGAGGCATCAATTAGCTGCCCAAATGTTTGAACATGGTAGACAGATATTTAAGGAAGAAATCGTAACAGAAAAAATGTTAGTAATCTGATAAAATCCTTACCTTATCATACTGGCATACAACAACATTTTCTGTATCAAAGAGTTCCTGTCCTTCCTCATCACTCACATCATCTTCACTGTTGAGGGGCTCCTACAAATAAGAGGAGGATTTATTTACACTTCATGTGTTACTAGAAAAAGGCCCTTCTAATACACAATGACTTAATGTTCTTTGAGAATGAAGGGTCAGATAGAAGCATACACACACACCATAAACAGTGTTAATCAGCTGCGTCAAGACTTTGCCAAGGTTACTAAAATTACAGCAAGAAACCAAAGATTAAAGTAGTTAAGCTATATAACTTTAAAGTCTGAAAAGAGGTTTTAGTTCCTTCATTCTTTCGGAACAGCACAAGATTATTCTCTTCAATAACTGTTTAAAATGCCTAGCAGGTGACCTAAGAAAAGATGAAGGTTTAAAGAGATAATGGCACTATGTACCACCAGAAGCAGCAGAGTAAAAAGGAAAAACAATGTGGAAGTTGGAGGAGAAAAGAGCTACAAAAGAGGCTAGGAGTTGGGCTTGTCTATACAACATTGAGGACTAAGATTGTTTATGTAACATTAGCATGTCTACCATTACGATGGTAATGGTGGATGCTTGTAGTATAATTACCTAAGGCATTCAGATGAAAAGGGAACCTGTGGGAAGGTGGACTCAGTCCCCAAAAGAATTAAAGACCAAGATCTAACTAGAGCATAAAATGACCAAAGATGTTAAACTTGACCTCAGTTATTTGAGGAGATAAAAGATGTAACCCCGATTTTTAATTCACAGAGAAAGAGGAGAGGACAAAATCAAAGTGGAAAGGAAAATAATCAAGATGGTGTTAAGTCTAGTCTATACCTCACATACAGGTGTATGTATGTATGTTCTTTCATTTAAAATAGATATCACCAATGTAAATGTAAAAACAATTTATTAAGGTAAAATTCACATAACATAAAATTCACCATTTTAACCATTTTAAAGTGTGCAACCAGTCATACTTGGTACATTCATAATGTGTGCAATTATCACCACTACTTAACTCCAGAATAATTTCATCACCTTTACCATTAAACAGTCATGCCCCATTCCCGCCTCTTCTCAGACCCCAACTTAATGCTTTCTGTCACTATATATTTACCTCTCTGGATATTTCATATAAATGGAAATATACAATATACACATATAATCTGTGGTGTGCCTTCTTTAACTTATAATGTGTGCGTTCATCCACATTGTAGCATAAACCAGTACACTGTTCCTTTTCATGGCTAAATAATACCTCATTGTATGAATGAACCACATTTTAATTTGACCATTCATCAACTGATAGACATCTGGGTTATTCACATTCTTTTGGATTTTGTAAACAGTTCTGAACATTTACATACAAGCTGTTTTCAATTCTCTTATATATATACTTAGGAGAATTGCTGGGTGATGTATTTTTATACTTAACATTTTGAAGAACCACCAGACCATTTTCCACAGCAGCTACCCCATTTTGCAACCCCATCAGCAATCCACAAGAATTCCAATTTCTCCACATCCCAAGTTTTTTTTTTAACATATATGTATTTTTTTTTATTTTTGAGAGTGCACACAAGCAGTGGAAGGGCAGAGAAAGACAGAGGGAGAGAGAGAATCCCAAGCAGGCTCCTTACTCAGTGTGGAGCCCAATGCGGGGCTCAATCTCGCAACAAGCCAAAATCAAGAGCTGGACACTTAACCAACTGAGCCACCCAGGTGTGCCCCACATCTGTCTCCCTTTTTTCTTTTGTGATTACAGCCATCTGGTAAACTGTGATAACCAGTAATGTTGAGCATTTTTTCACATGCTTGTTGGCTATCTGTATATACTCCTTGGAGAAATGTCTATTTAAAGTCCTTTGCTCGTTTTGGAATAGAGTAGTTCGTTGTTGAATTTTAAAAGTTCTCTATTCTGGATATTAAACTCTTACCAGATAAGTGATTTGCAAATACTTTCCCCTATTTTGTAGGCTGCCTTTTCACTTTTTGGATATAGTCCTTAGACACACACAAGTTTTTAATCTATTAAGTCCATGTTATTTTTTTCTAAATTTAATGATTCTTTATATTCGAGAGAGAAACTGTGAGCGAGCAGGTGAGAAGCAGAGAGATGGAGACAGAATCTGAAGCAGGCTCCACGCTCCATGCTGTCAGCACAGAGCCGGACATGGGGCTCGAAGCCACGAGCCGTGAGATCATGACCCGAGCCAAAGTTGGACACTCAACTGACTAAGCCACCCAGGTGCCCCTAATTTTCTTTTATTCCTCGTGTTTTTGTTGTTCTTGCTAAGAAACTATTAACAACTATTAACAAACTATTGTGAAGCTTCTGTCCTGTTTTCTTCTAAGAGTTTTATAGTTTTAGCTCTTACGTTTAGGTCTTTGACCTAATTTTGTTTATGGTGTGAGGCAGGGGTCCAACTTCACTGTTTTACATGTGGATGGATATTAGGTTGCTACATTTGTTGAATACGACCATTCTTTCCTACTGAATAGTCTTGGCCCATATAAAAATTTTGTAACATGACAGGATACACAGCAGTATTCAACACAAAAAAAGACATACTTAAAACTTAGGGATCCAAAAAATGTGAAAGGAAAAGAATGAATAGAGCTATACCAGGCAAATTCTAACCAACGCAGTTGATATGGCTCTATTAATATCACACAAAACAGACTGTATGGGGGAAAAGAATTAACTGGAGATAAAGCAAGAAACTATATAATCATAAATGGTTCAATTCACTGTAAAACACAAATTTAAGCTTATATACATCCATTTTTAGGTTCAAATTATAAAAAAGTATAGTGACAACAAATCCACCATCACAGTAGGAAATCTGAACTTATGTCAGTAATCAATGATGGTGTACATGCAAAAAAAATATCAGTAAGGGAGTATATCTTCTGGTAGATACATCAGTAAAGTAGAATATCCAAAGAAACAGTTAACAATCTTATTCTAACAGTACATACAAAAGACAACCAAACAACTGCAGAAAACAGTCTTTTTAAATATACAGAAGCATATGCAAACAGTGACCACATAAAGCAAGTCCCAATCAATTTCAAAGGATGCATACATCACACAGATCATATTCTCTACAAATAAAACAGTTAAGTCAGGACAAAAATTAATTAAATAGGAAGAAAATACACTAGCGAGAATAAAGCTAAAAGCTGATTCTTAAAAATCATTAATGAAATCAATATGCCTCTGACAAAACTGAACAAGAAAAAAAGAGCAGAAGGCACAAATAATATCAGAAATGAGAATATTAAAAAAAAGGAAATGACTAAATATGATTCTGGCACCATTAACTTTATGCTAATTAAACATTTAAATTTATAATTCTAGGGAAATATAACTTATTTAAAGTCTCAAAAGGAAAATACTTGAACAGAGTAAAGACATCACTAGAATCAGATATTTTTAACAGCATACTTTAACAAATATTCAGAGAAGAATTAAGTATAATCTTAAAAAAAAGTCCAAGGGAGATGGACCACTTGCCAGAACTCCTTTTTAAGGAAGGCTGGCATAGACCTGAGAACCCAGAAGAAGAGTAGAACAGAAAATCACAGACAGTATCATTCATGAATATATACACAAAAATCCTCAACAAAGTGAATTCAGCAATTCATAAGAAAGGCAATACAGAACAATCAAGTTGTGCTATCCTTGGAATACAAAATTGGTTTACACGTAGAAAACCAATTAGTGCAATTAGTTATAAATAACAGATGAAGGATAGAAAATTGTATGATGACCTAATAGTTGCAGAAAAAGTGTTTAACAAAATTCAATATTCATTTATGATTTAAAGAACAAAGCAAAGCTCTTAGTTAATTGGAATAGAACTTCCTTAACCAGAAAAAAGATATCCATAAAAAGCCTGTAGTAAACAGTATACTAAATAGTGAATCATAGAAAGGGTTCCTTTTAAGATTAAGAACAAGATAAGGGAAGGGCAGCTGGGTGGCTCAGTGGGTTGAGTGTCTCTTATCTGGCTCTGTATTTCAGCTCAGGTCATGATCCTAGGGTCCTGAGATTGAACTCTGCATGGCTCTGCACCGAGTGTTGAGCCTGCTTGGGATTCTCTCCCCACTCCTCTTCCCCTGCTCGCATGCACGTGCTCTTTCTCAAAATAAATAAATAAATAAACTTGAGAAAAGATAAGGGTGCCTTCTATTTCTAATCAATATTGTTCTAGAAGGTTTAGCCAATGAGGTAAGAAAAGCTGCCATTTTTAATATTTAACTGTCGAATGAGAACACATGAATCAAAGATGATAAATATCAGTAATCAAGGAAATGAAAATTAAAACCAAAAGATAACACTACTTTCTGCCTATCAGACCGGCAAAAATTAAGAAGCCTGACACTATCAAATATCACTGAAGACATTAGTACAAGCTGGCGTTTTACTGTAAAGCTGAAGATGTGCATGCCTTAGAATCCAGGAATTCAATGGTTAGTATAACACTTAAAAGAAAGTCATGCATGTGTTCTCAGAAGACACACTCCAAAATATTTTGTAACAGTAAACAAGTAGAACCAACCCATCATATCAGAAATGAATAAACGAGCTATGATATATTCAATAGTGAAAATAATTACAGGTATATGCAACAACTTAGATGAACCTCAGCAATACCACCTTGAGGGAAAAAAAAGCCAACCTGAAGAATACAGAATTCCTCCATTTATGTTATAAATGGGCATTCAAAACTAAACAATATGCTCTTTAGGAATATAAATACAGACGGTAAAACATAGAGGCAAGTTAATGATACACATAAAATTCATGAGCATGGTTACTCTGATGAAAGAAGGAAGAGCGGAAAGAAAGGGGATTGAGACGAGGCACTCGTGGGACTTGATAATAAAGTATGGGATTATTTTTAACTAGATGTAGACATAAGGATGTTTTTATCCTAAAATATTTTTTAAAAAACATTGGATAATTTAAAGAACTTTGTACTAAGATCAACAAAATTACATCTTAGGTTACAGAAAGCAATAACAATGAAAACTGTGGTAAGACAAACATCACCTTGAATACTAGTAACTAAGCAAGAACACTGAGGAAAACAAAGATATATTTATATGCTTCTAGAAATATGTAACTAAAGAAGAATAAGAAAGAATACTTTGCTTAACTCATGATGGACACTAAATACATAAAGTGATATAAGGAACTGGTATGGAATATAGACCAAAAGGAGGTTATGAATACATCTATCACATTCAGCTTTTTCCTCAAGTTTCCTCTCTTCCCAAATGTTGCCACACCTTTCTAATTAGGGGAGCAAAAGATTCACATTTATGTGTTCTACCAATGTCGTATGTTTAAACCACATCGTGAATGCATAAGTCAGAAAACTAGAATTACTTGCACTGTCTCCACCCCCTTTATAAATACAACTCAATTTGATATACATTTATTTTTTATTATCAGCTATATGAAACAATACTTGATGAAGATAAATATAACCACAACAATCTAAAACCCTTATTAGGTTAGAAAATCTAACTTTATATTAAAATCCCATGTTGTATATACCCTAACAGCCTCTGAAAAAATAGAATGTAATTCATCAGTTTGGCACCAGGTAAAAGAAATGATTCAGTAGTTTCTCATTTCAGGTCTTTTACTACAAACTTACTTCTTCCACCTGCCCATCCTCAGCTCCATCTTTCTCTTTGTCTTCCTCCTCGTCATCATCATAGTCTTCTTCTTCATCTTCATCTTCTTCAGATGACGTATCCCCAGTTCCATCAACCTGTAACACCAATGGAGCTTGTGGCTGAGCAGGCTGGGCCTGTGGTTGCTGCTGGCCAGTTGCAGTTATCTGTGCCTGTGCCGGTGTTGGTGCAGCCACTGTTGTAGGTATAACTTGAGTCTTATTTCCTGTAAATAAGATTTGCTGTGGCTGAATGATGACACCCGTCTGTGGTGAAATCCCTCCAGGAAGAGGGGCCAGTACCTAAGGCAAAAAAAACCCGATTAGAAACTAGTCAGAGGATCAAGCAGCTCAGTTTTATTATGTGGTATACAGAAATAGGCTTAACAGCTGAAGAATCACCAAAAACGACCATATCTCACACAGCTAAAACTACAAAAGCATAAAAGGAATGTTTAACTAGTGTACTGATCCACTTCCACTTTACCATTCAAACTTTTGAAGGAAAATAATGGTTTCATTTATTGAATACTTGTATGTACATGGCAGATTCTAGACTAAGAGTTACATATAAGATTAGTTTATTTACTTGATGTATGGACAGATATTATAACTTACCAACCTTCCAGTCACTAAAAGGCAAAATTTTAACCTACTTTCTGACTTTGCTCTAATTATTATGTTACACTGCCTCCCTGTGGAGAACACTGCACTGCAAATGTGAAGTCTTAAGTTCCTAGTTTTGTCTAAGATCTAAGAGATGTAGCAGAGGCGTGTCACTTAACCTCCCTTGGCTTTTGTCACTTCACTGGTTCTCAACCCTGCCTGTAAATTACAACCACCTGGCAACTTAAAAATAGTGGTACTTGTGCCCCACTCCTATTATTCTGATTTAACTGGTCTGAGATGAAACCTAACCATTTAAAGCTCCCAGTTGATTCTAACCATGCAACCACACCAGAGCAGACAATTTCTCAAGTTCCTTTCAGCTTCAGCATCTGGAATTCTAAGGTAAACTACAATTCAAAAAGAACATCAACAAATATTAATTATATCTTTTATAATAAACATTGTAATTATACTTCTTAATAAAAAGCAGAGACTGTCTAGTGATAAATAAAAAACAATGAATGGCAATTACCTGCCTTTAGGTTCAAGGAATGCAAAGTAAGATAGTATTTCTCTTAAGAAGTTTACAGATTAATGGTGCATAGGCAAAACAATACGACAACTCAAGAAGATAAAAAGTGTAAGGGTGTCTGTATGGCTCAGGTGGTTGAGTGTCCAACTCTTGATTTCGGAGTTTGAGCCCTGTGTCGGGCTCTATGCTGACAGTGCAGAGCCTGCTCTCTCTCCTTTTCTCTCTGCCCCTCTCCCCTGCTTGTGTGCTCTAAAGTAAATAAACAAACTTTAAAGAAAACAAAAAAAGATAGAAGGTGTAACAGAAGTACTATTTATGATAGCCTATGAAAAGAAAACACAGGGGAGAGTATTAAATTCAGCTTGAGGGACAAGGTATGGTCTGAGAAGCCTTCCTAATAGGTTAATACTTGAGTTCATTTGTGCTTGGAAGATTAGGCTTTTCCATTTGGTCAGTTGGTTGGCTGGTTTTGGGGAGTGAGGGGAAATTGGAGGGAGTTGCTAGAAGGAAGGACAAGGGACATTCTAAGTAGAAGAATAATACCAAGTGAAACCCAAAAGTAATAGCAGGAGAAAATCTGGAAAGCTGTAAATCAACTGGATTAATGCTTCTCTGATCTTACCTCTATCATCATACTATTATACGAACATTGGGTATTTAGGTCTCTTTTTTAAAGCACCTAAGTTCCTCAAAAAAATAACCATTTCTCTTTCCTCTTTGTCCTCATAGTATAAGAGTTTAACGCCTGGCACACAAGTTGATATAAATATTTAACACTGAGCTAAACAGCTGAAGCAGATAACAACTGGAAGCATGGCAAGAAATAAACCTGAAGAGAACAAAAAAAACCAAGATCCAAAAAAACCAAAAGATACTGTGAACCATGCTGAGGAGTTTAGACTTTTTCCAATAGGCAATGGGAAATCATTAAAAGATTTTAAGATTTTTAGAAAAATAACTATAAATACAGAGTAACAGGTTAGGAGGGCACGAGACTAGAGTCAGGGAAATCAATTAGGAGGATAATATAGAGTATTATAGTGTGCATATATATGTATACACAGAGTATAGTGTATATATATATGATAAGGAGAGGATAATAGTACTTTAAGTGAGAAATTAAGAAAGCATGAACTAAGAAAATGACAAGAAAATCTGAGAAAAGAAAACTAGTTTCAAACATATTAAAGAACTGCAAACATGTTCAAACTGCAGTCTGTAAAAAGGAGCTATTAAGAATTGGTAGGACTTTGTGATACCTTGCATATTAAAGGTAAAGGGAAGGGAGCATCCCACACCCCGCACCCAATTTCAGAAAATGCATAAGCTTCATGAAACTAGATTCATGTCTGTCCTGTTCCCTCTTAAATCTCTAGTCCCTTGCAAAGACCCTGATACATAGCCACACAGTAAATATTTGTTGAATGAATGCCAGACAACTTGGGAGGTTTGGAGGCTAAATGGAGAGTGGTGCTACTGACCAAAAAGCATGTTCAGAGGATGACAAAAGCTAAGCAAGGATAATGACAACTTAGTCTTAAACATATTGAATGTAAGTTAAGCTGTGAGGTACACAGGAGGAATTTAGAATGATTGGATGTATAGTATTGGAGAATAGTCTAAGCATTCGTATAGATAAAGCCATGGGAAAGAGAAAGGGAACGACCCAGAGAATTCACACAGAAGAAAAAAGAACTCCACGGTGATCATAACTTACGACTCTATTACCTGTTGTATAACAGGAGCTTGTACTCCACCAGGCTGCATTTGTGGTATAACTTGTTGTTGTAGAACCACTGACTGCTGAGGCTGAAAAATATATTGGGCACCATTGGCTGCTCTCACTACTTGAAGAAGCTGGCCTAAAGCAAAACATATGTATTACAAGTTACCATTTTAGCAGTGACCATCTCAAAATAAATGAATTCATGGTAAATGTCAAACCACCAAAATGCCCTAGAAATTCTCAAATAAGAAGTCTAACAATTTTATTAAGGGTTGTCACCCATACACAGTAAACTACAATCCTTACCTTCTTCACTTCCATGTTCAAATACATTGCTTAAGATGTTTTATTTTCCTTACTTACCATCCTCATAAAACTTTTTGAATAAAGTTTTAACAACAGATTATGAGAGTTGATTAAAATTTAAATTATCTTTACTAACATGTTAGGAGTCATGAGAGAACAGCAAGATCAGATGTTTTCAGGGGCTCTTTGTTTTTTAAAGCTTTAAAGACATGAAAGCGTAACAGTTCATTAATATCTTGAGCCAAAGCACCAGAGTACTTAGTTTCAAAATGCTTAAAAACAATCAAAGCTTCCTGAACCAATTATCATTGCCACATAATCCTAACCGTACGCCTAGATTATACACTCAGAAGTGAATTCCTCTCTTTGTTGTTTTAGATGATGCAGAATCTTCAATTAATTAAAAAGCAACAATTACATGTTAAAAAAATATGTAGCAAGTTCTTTATAAATTTAAAATCTCATTAACAATAAGAAATTGTATAATTAAGATTACAGAAAGAATACTTAAAATCCACATAAATTCTTCCAACATTAATATGCCAAAAATCCCAAGTAAATTTTGTCAGTCTATGCAGAGATGCTATGTAAAACAGAGTACTATAGGATTTAGTTTGATATCACAAATTTGTTCAAATGAGTCAAGTTTAATTTATTTGGCAAGTTAAAGCTGTTTAACAAAAATCTATGTATTTCTATTAATTATACTTCATTTAATGAACAGGATTCTCATGCATAGATCAAAAGCTCAAGTGCAGTTCTCATCTGTTCTACTACATCCTCAGCAATAATTGTCATTTAATGTGCTATAGTACTTGATCTTGTTTTAATAACCTAATAAGCTAAATTACAAAAAATTGATTTTTTTTCAATGAGGTCAAAACAAAGACTAGATGGTACAGCTTTGTGAGTTATACATATAAACGATGATTCTGTTACTCCTAATTACCTGAATTTGTTAATATCTGTTGGACAGGAGTCACGCCTGCAGGGAGTGCCAAGGTAGCAGCTGTAGCAGCAGCACTCTGAAAAGAAAAAACCAAAGAAAAAAAATCAAAACCACATATGGGCACAACAGTACCTCGGTTTAACTCTCGCACATTTTAATAGTATTTGAAGTTTATTGTTTAGCATATACTAAAATAAAGTTCTAACAAGACTAAAAATCCCATTTTATAAAATGATACAATAAAGACTACCTAGCCTAAATGCTTTGCTTACGTATTTCAATTAAATTAGAAGAATATCTGAAGCGTCTGGGGGCTCAGTGAGTTAAGTGTCTGACTTTGGCACAGGTCATGATCTCATGGTTTGTGGGTTCGAGTCCCTCACTGGGATCTTCACTGTCCACGCGGAGCCCACTTTGGATCCTCTGTCTCCCACTCTCTACCCCTCTCCTGCTAGCATGGCACACTCTATCTCAAAAATAAACATTACAAAATAAAAGAAAAAGAAAATGGGCTTCTTGTTGCCATTTAATAGCCCTAAGTAATTCCTACACTTAAAGCCTCAAATTCCCACTATGTCCCCAGAATACAGCTATCCCCCACCAGGTTTTCTTCATGAAATGCAGCTTCTGCATTCCATTTATTTTAAAATATATTTTTTTAATGTTTATTGATTTTTGAGACAGAGAGAGACAGAGCATGAGCAGGGGAGGGGCAGAGACAGAGAGAGAGACACAGAATCCGAAGCAGGCTCCAGGCTCTGAGCCATCAGCACAGGGCCCAACGCGGCGCTCAAACTCACGGACCATGAGATCATGACCAGAGCTGAAGTTGGACGCTCAACCGACTGAGCCACCCGGGCGCCCCTCATTTATTTTAAAATAAATCTTGTCTGTATAGGCAAATGAAAGGTAATCTAAGTCTGAGGAATACATTAACAGCCATTTGTTACTAAGAAATTATATTTAGAAATATGAAGGGCTACTAGGGGCGTCTGGGTGGTTCAGTCACGTAAGCGCCTGACTTTGGTTTTGGTCATGATCTCACAGTTCGTGGGTTAGAGCCCCATGTTGGGCTCTGTGCTGACAGCATGGAGCCTGCTTTGCATTCTGTCACCCTGTCTCTCTCTCTCTCAAAAATAAGCATTAAAAAAATTCTATACCTATAATTCTTATTTTGTAAGATTAATAGATCTCCCTCTACTGGCAAAGTGACAACTACAGTCTCCATACATCATACATGACATAATAACTACCTGCATACCTCTGCACATTCAAGTTGCTACCAATAAATATTTGTGGAGTGACATACCATACAGAAACCATCTTTTATTGATATCTAGTGAAAATTTGCTCTTGTATTATATGAAATAGCATTAGAATAATGCATTAGAGCAATTATTTCATAAAGAGAACCTGCAAAACTGGTTTGATAGAAGGTTCTGTTTTGTTTTTAATATTTTTGAAGTTTATTTATTTTGAGAGAGAGAGAAAGCACAACCAAGGGGGAGGGGAAGGGGGAGGGGGAGGAAGGATACCAAGCAGGCTCCGCACTGCCAGCACATGGGGGCTTGAGTTCACTAACTAGGAGATCATGACCTGAGCCGAAACCAAGAGTCGGACGCTTACCTAACTGAGCCACAGAGTTCTTGGTTCTGTTTTGTACGTTCTCTGAAATAGCTTTCTACCTAATATATTATCACTATCCTCCATTCTTATTAAATTACTTTTTTTTTTTTAATGTTTTTTTTATTTTTGAGAGAGAGAGAGAGGGACAGACAGAGCATGAGCAGGGGAGGGGCACGGACAGAGAGGGAGACACAGAATCCGAGACAGGCTCCAGGCTCTGAGCTGTCCGTACAGAGCCCGACAAGGGGCTCGAACACCGGGGAACGGTGAGATCATGACCTGAGCCGAAGTCGGATGCTCAACCGACTGAGCCAGCCAGGTGCCCCATTATTTACCTTTTCAATGTGTTCATTTCCAAAGCATGAATAACTATTAAAAAAAATCAAAACTGAGGTGCCTGGCTGGCTCAGTCAGTACAGCATGTGACCCAAGAGTTCAAGCCCCACGCTGGGTGTGGAGACTGCTTAAAAATAAAATTATTTGAAAAAAATAAAAACTTAAAAAAAATTTTTTTTAAGTTTATTTATTTTGAGAGAGACAGAGACAGCACAAATGGGGAAGGAGCAGAGAGAGGAGGATACAGAGAATCCCAAGCAGGCTCTACACTGTCATCACGGAGCCTGACGGGGGCTCGAACTCACAAAATAGTGAGATCAGGATCTGAGCCGAAACCAAGAGTCAGACACGTAACCGACTGAGCCACCCAGGTGCCCCAAAACTGTTTTTAATGGCTATCTTCTAATCGGGAATAATAATGCAAACAAACAAAACCCAAAAACCTTTTATATGTTAAGAGCCTACAGTGATTATGCTTCAGAACATATAAAATATACAGGGCAAACACTGAAAACATCAAGTAAAATACTAAAATACACATATATGCCAATGAATTTTATTGATTTATGTTTCTGACCTACGATTTGTTTAAATACATGTTTTTCAGAATCAAGGAGATATAAAAACAGGTAAGACACGGACTACTGATTTTGCCCCAGTCTCTTTAAATACAATTTTAATTCAAAATTGTCTCACAAACACTTAAAATTCTTAGAAAGTCAGATGGGTCTACTCCAAGTGATTCTACAAAATTTGGTTTTAAAATGACACAAGTTATTCTCTAGGAAACAGTCTCAACAGTACCAACTGCAATAAATATCCTACAGTGAGACTTTTATTTTTAATGGTGGAGGCTAAAAAAAAAATTGGGTGTCTTACACCTGAAACAGAATTTTTTAAATGATAAAAATTCTTGTGATTCCATGACAGACTAGAATTTTGTGATTTTTCATGCAGAAAGAATTAATTCCAGCAACTTTAACTGGAAATACAAATAGATATGCTTGATATTTTTGTGTATATTTAAAAACTGTAACTTGCACTATTCCGCGGAAATTTGTAATTCTGTCAAGTTATAAATTTATATGGTTGGTATATTTTAAAAGCAGTCATTTATCTAGTAGGTGAGTCCTGTTTCCTATCTGGCTTATCAATCACAAATGAGCTTTGAGATTCACTACTCATCACTCACCAAACAGAAGTGATTTTTTAAAATACTGCTTTTCATTAAAAAAAAAAGAACTACCCGGAAAAAATCTCACTGCTGGCACTAAGCTAAGAGATTCTTTTAAAAATGATTCTTGCCTTTAAATAAAAGATTTGCTGAATTTAAGAACTGAGACACCACTAACAGTCCTTATACTGTAAACAGAACAACAAAAAAAGCCATTTTTAAGAAAGTGCTGGAATAACTATTCTAATAAGACTTCATTTTAATGTTTTATTTAAAAAAGCTTTACGTACATAGATTTTCTAAGGATCTGAAAAGGTGTTTTGAATTTTAGCTATATTGTACTGTATTTGGTGATTTGATGGGAAATACTATATGACCTAAGTGAAATGTGAAAATTTGAGGACTTATGTTCAGTGAATATCCCTTAGAAATAGCAAAAGACTAATGCCTAATAAACTCAACTGATTAAAATGTGCTTTAAAGTAGTAATATACATGTTGTAAGAAATCTTAAAAGGCTATGCTATGGTTAAATCAGAGCAAAAATTTTAAAGTTAGATCTTAAAAACAGTTATCTTGAACTATCCAAATAGTTCATTTTCATTTTTAAAGCTTATAATTCTTAGCATTCCTGACCTCTTGCAATTAATGGGTCTTCTGAAACAGAACTATAATTGGCACAGTATGTCTGGTAGATCTGAAAACCTATTTTTCAAAAATAGCATGGAATGAAACAGCTTTCACAAAGCACCATTCTTTTGGTATTTTTGAAATAAAACTGTATAATTTTATGAACCTCAATGTCTGAGTATCAAGCTAAACTTTAGATTTGCTGCTAAATCCAGTATTTAGGAAACTAAAGAAAATAGACATTTTGCTCAAGTCTTGAATAAACTTCAGGTTGTTAATACACAACATACCCAGGCATAATCACAATTTTGAGTTAGAATAAACAGAGTCAAGCAAAGTGCTATATTTTGAGTCTTACCATGTTTGATGCATTCATATGTTGTATCAGCTTAGAATCAGGAACTATTACTTGTGGTGCCGCAGCTAGTAAAAAGAAAAACACACATGCACACACACACATGTAAACAAGGAATCATGAGGCTGTTTCATAATCCTGAGAATGCTATACAATACTGAAAATTATTTTCACATTTTTCTGCATTCAAATGCATTCACCCATTTGATATCTCAGAATGTAGTATCTATAAATAACAGCTGTGACATACCCATCTTACATTAGAAAACATCAATTAAAAAAAAGATTTAACTAACAATACGTAAGGACACAGGGGGATCTGGGAACATGTAGTGAGATACCTAATATATATATACAGCTCTGTGCATTCTTAAACTGGAAATTATCAAACATAATTTAATCCTATCTTGCTAACTCAGCATGAACTGTTTTATTGATGTAATGATACTACTGTTGGAATGAATTATTAACCCATTAAGAATGAGCTATAACTAGTTTTTTCTTTAAATCTACATAGCCCTCTTATCCCATTTGACAGCTGCCAGACTCTTAAGCTACTTCCAACAATGTTTTTAAAACTATAAATCAGGAATAATGGCGATATTACAAAAGCATAAAAGGAATTAAGTGTTTGATTCCGCAAATTTCAGAGAATAAACAGATAATCCCATTATCCTGATATTCTCTGAGTGAATAAAATCAAATTTTAATTTATGATGACCTAAAATCCTAGTGCCAGGCCTGAAGGCAATAGGAGGAACAGTCATCAAAACAGATTAAAAGGATTAAAAAAACCAGATTAAAAGGATAAAATGATTTGATGTATAGAATAAAATCAAATATTAAGTCTTATTTGGCATAACAGTAAAATAACCCAAATAGACATTTCTACTGTACATCGCTTACCATAAATCACTACCAATTTTAAGTCCTAAGTGTATTCTCAGATACTTTCAAATGAGGCAAATGGGTAACTAACTGTTACTTTAAAATAAAACTTTTCATTTACCTTCATTTTCCTCTCCAATAACAAGATTTACAAAACTCAAATGCTCAGAAAGTTTCATAACTGAATACACGTTTGTCATGACAGAAAATACTTATTACATGCAACGGGCCAAGCTGCTTAGCCTTTTCAGGGCCCAAATTTTCCTTAGCATTGAAATGTTGGAAGAGCTACTTCACAAAGCCTTTTGTAAAGCTTCAGTGAAAGAAAATCTATAAAACTACTCTCACAGTATAAAGCACTATGGACACAGTCTATAAATACTAGATTTTTCGTACCTTTAAACCAAGTAATATAAGTTAAGATATGTTATAGATACACTCTTCACTTAAAAGAAATCTAATTAAGTCAATTTAGACTAACATAAATTACTAGGGAATTGAAATTTCAGACTGCCATCATTATAAAAATCCTCCAATGTTTCAGATATATTTATAAAACCTAAACTCAAATAGGTCTTTGGAGGAATAAATCAATTTTATTAAGAAAGTAGATAATGAAAAAAAGAATAGGTAACGATTTTCCCATAAAAAATAATGAAACCCTTAAATAAACCTTTATAGAATTGACTTATTATAGGAAATCCACCATTATATAGACTACTCAAAAGTATTAATACACTTACATGAATATCACCTTAGGCTCTCAATTAGTTACGTACTTGTTTATCATTATTACAAAAATAGAATCAACATTTTATATAAAATTTGTCTGTAAACACACACACACACACACACACACACACACCCTCCCCCCTCGGCCAATAGAAAGGAAAAACCTGGAGTATTTCTCTTCTTTGAAAACGACAAATTTCAATTCTAAGTTGTATACCCAGTCTCACCTTGCTGTGATGCAGGAATAAGGACCTGCTGGGTCTGCGCCTGCTGAGGTACCGTCTGCTGTGGTTGAGTCTGCTGATGGTGGTGGTGGTGGTGATGCTGCTGTTGCTGAGGTTGATGTTGCTGTTGAACTTGCAGTAAAAGCTGCTGCTCTTCTGAATGAAATCCATCGACTGCTCTAGACTGCATTAGTTTATTCTCCCATAACTAAAGAAAAGAACATTCTAAATGAACATCAGGGGAGATAAACCCAGACAAGCGGACAAAACGTATTTTATTAGTCTGTTCATAAAATTCTTCCATTTTCAAAACTGATACAATCACAAAATGAACCAACCCCTAATTCTTAGCCAAGTGAATGCAATAACAAAAACTAATTTTTAAAGTATCAAATTTCCAGGGTGCCTGGGTGGCTCAATTGGTTGAGCATCCCACTCTCGATTTTGGTTCAGATCATGATCTAATGGTTTGGTCTACGCTGTTCAGCACAGAGCCTGCTTGGGATTCATGCGCGCGTGCTCTCTCTCTCTCTCTCTCTCTCTGGACCCCTCTCCCCCTGTCCAAGAACTCTCTCAAAATGAATAATACATTTAAAAAATATCAAATTTCATTTTTTGCTACCTTAGAGTACTGAAGAATTTTGTGTCTTTTTCTATCTTCAAACTTTCTACAGTAATTCCTTAGTAATTCCAGGCAGGGTTTCATAGAAGCAATTTTTTAATAATCAAAGATTATCCTTTTGTAACATGAAATCAATTATTTACTATTTTTATGGAAATCTCTAATGAAATATCTAACTTTTAAATTATATATGCAAAACATAAATTCATCTTCTCCTGATCTGAACAATGAGAAACATTATACAGGCAAGCCTCAAGTCAGAAAAGTCTAACTTTCCATCTGTCCAATCCTACGCAAGGATAAAGTTGCAGCAATACCTAAGGCTTTTAGAGGCACTCTCAACCCTCCACACCTTTTGAAATTCCCCTCTATCTTCCATCATGACAAGAAATGACAGCCCTTTTCTGCTTTTCCCACTCTATTTTCTCATCACACCTCAGGATAGCTTTTATGATTGGGGGAAAAAAATCAAGACATGGGCAAAACGAAGACAGAAAATAAAGTATGACTATTTCATCCTTCTCCCTAACACATTTCCTCTCTATGAGACTTACTGTTCAATCTAGAGAGCCTCAACCCTTAGAAGAAACTGTTCTTTAAATATACAAATGAAATTTAATGCAGTCATTTTGTATACAACCACCTACACATACTTTGTTTTCTCCCCTAGGATATGCTCTTGAAATATTGCCTAACTCACCTGAGGCTTCTATCAGACCCTTCAAGAAGCACCCTATACCAATACTCACAAAGATTTTTATAATCTCCTGACACTTCCGACTGTTCTAGAAATTCTGTATTTTTTTTAATTTTTTTTTATTTTATTTTTGAGAGACACAGAGACAGAGCATGAGCAAGGGAAGGGCAGAGAGAGAGTGAGATACAAAATCTGAAGCAGGCTCCAGGCTCTGAGCCGCCAGCACAGAGCCCGATGCGGGGCTCGAACTCACAGACCATGAGATCATGACCTGAGCCGAAGTCGGAAGCTTAACTGACTGAGCCACCCAGGCGCCCCTAGAAATTCTATATTTGTAGCTACATCTTAATAACAATTCCAGCATAGCTCTAATGGCTTGCTGAAAAAGTAAATTAAAGGTCAACTTCCCAAAGCAATCGTTCCCCTAACAGCCTCAGTATTTAGACTTGACTGAAGACTATTCTTACAGAGATAGTAACAATATCTATCTCATGGTTTGCTGTGAGGAGTCAGTAACATATTCATGTAAAACAGTTATCAGAATCTAGCATAAAGTCAGTCACCAATAAATGTTAGTTTTCATTATTATGGTGGTGGTAGTATTAGTTGTGTAACATTACACCAGAAGTCAGGAACCCACTTAGTCCTAGTGTAGCCACTATTCACCTTTTTGGACAAATTATCTTTCTTGGGCATTTTCCTCATCTAAAAAGAGAACAAGTTCAATTACGTCTAAATTCACTTTCAGCTAATAAATCTAAGTCTCTGAAAAATCTCAGATTGAAAACAGTTACAGTTCTTTCTAGGGAAACAAAGAATGAGTTTCTGGGAGCCCAAGTTGCATCTCGTTCATCTCCATAAATGGGGCATCTAGCACAGCATGAAGGGCAAAATGGACACCTATGCACTGAATAAAACACATTCCAAGCAACATATTATATAGTAAGGCTCCCAAACAGTCTGTACTCACCCAAACCTTCTACACTTCTTTTGCCTGTTCTGAACAAAACTGGAGCACTTTGATGGCTCGGTTGGTTAAGCGTCCAACTTTGGCTCTGGTCATGATCTCACAGTTCATGAGTTTGAGCCCTATGTCGGGCTCTGTGCTGATAGCTTGGAGCCTGGAGCCTGCCTCAGATTCTGTGTCTCCCTTTCTCTCTACCTCTCCCAAGCATCTCAAAAACAAACATTTGAAAAAAAAAAAAAAAAAAGAAGACAGTCTTAAAACAAAACCAAACCTAGCCTCTGGTGAGCCAGTACTATTAATTACTGCTTTAAGACACAGTTGTTTAATCCATGATTTTTTTAATTGAAAGCTTCAGTAGACCTCCGATTGGTCTACCCACTGCAATCTGATCTATCACATTACTTCAATGAAGCTTCTGTGGTAATGACAAATATTAATGATTATACTTGATGTGGTAAGTGCTGGGTACTACTCACCTAGCCTCTGAAGTCAATGGCCTATGGATCAGAATTCACCTAATACCTCATCATTACTGTCACTATCCTTTCCACAGGATTATTCCAATTTATCCTGTTATGGCCCTGGTTCAAGTCCTCTCCTCCTACCAATACTACCATAAAGTGTAATGACTAAGCCCTCTGAACTCCCCACATCAAGTCATAAATTCTACAAATAATTAATGAGATCTCCTATATACTAGATGCTATTAGAGGCATTGAGGACAGAGAGTGAACAAACCTGACAATTATCCTTCTCCTCACAGAGCCTACATTCTAGTGAAAACTTGTTCTTCCAATCTATCCTCTATTTATAACAATCGATGGTCCTCAAAATGTGGTCCCAGGATAAATAGCATCAGCATCACTTGAGAAATTATTAGCATACTAATTCTCAGGCCCCACCCCAGACCTATTGAATCAGCAACGCCTGGGATAGAGCCAAAAATCTGTTTTAATAGCCTGTCTAGGTCACTTTAATGTCCTCAATCAGGGGTGGTTTGGGCCCCCAGGGACATTTGGCAATGCAAGGAGACATTCTGGGTTATCAGAAATGAAGGGTGCTACTGGCAACTAGCGGGCAATGTCTCCAATCGGGAACATTTTTTCTCACTGTTTTACTGAGAAAAGAGGCCATGTTTTATTATTTTATTTAAATCCTAGTTAGTTAATATATAGTGTAATGATGATTTCAGGAATAGAATTTAGTGATTCAATTACATGTAACACCCAGTGCTCATCCCAACAAGTGCCCTCTTTAATGCCCATCACGCAGTTAGCCCATCCCCCCCACCCAACACCCCTCTGGCAACGCTCAGTTTGTTCTTAAGAATCTCTTATGGTTTCCCTCCCTCTTTTTATCTTATTATGTTGATCTGTTTTGTTTCTTAAATTCCACACAGGAGCGAAATCATATGATATTTATCTTTCTCTGACTCACTTCGCTTAGCATAATACACTCTAGTTCCATCCACGTTGTTGCAAATGGCAAGATTTCATTCTTTTTGATCGCTGAGTAATATTCCATTGTGTGTGGAATATTATAGATATATTTGTGTGTGTGTGTGTATATATACATACGCACACAAACCACATCTTCTTTATCCATTCGTCAGTCGAGGGACATTTGAACTCCTTCCATAATTTGGCTATTGTTGATAGTGCTGCTATAAACATTGAGGTGCATGTGCCCCTTCAAATCAGCACTTTTGTGTCCTTTGGATAAATACCTAGTAGTAAACTGCTGAGTCGTAGGGCAGTTCTATTTTTAATTTTTTGAGGAACCTCTATACTGTTTTCCAGAGTGACTGTGCCAGGTTGCATTCCCACCAACAGTGCACAAGTGTTCCTCTTTCTCCACATCCTGGCCAACATCTGTTGTTTCCTGAGTTGTTAATTTTAGGAGCGGCCATGTTTTATAGCTCCCATAGTATGTGCTGTTTATGGGTATGTCTGACAGTGTAAAAAGAAGGATGATTTTATCATTCATTTTAAATATTTCTAGAGTATCATTCCCATCCATAATCACTCACCAATCCAAATCACAACTTACATTCAAATATAGATTTAAAAATGGGCCACCTGAGTGACTCAGCCTTGCAGTTCATGGGTTCAGAGCCTGAGTTGGGCTCTGTGCTGACACCTCAGAGCCTGGAATCTACTTCAGATTCTGGGTCTCCCTCTCTCTCTGCCCCTCCCCCACTCACACTCTGTCTCTATCTCTCAAAAATAAACATTAAAAAAATATATTTAAGGGTTGCCTGGGTGGCTCAGGTGGTTAAACGTCTAACTTCAGCTCAAGTCATGACCTCACACCTCCTGAGTTTGAGCCCCTTATTGGGCTCTCTGCTGACAGCTCAGAGCGTGGAGCCTGCTTCAGATTCTGTCTCCCTCTCTCTCTATCCCTCCTCCACGTGTGCTCAGTCTCTCTCTCTCTCTCAAATATAAACACACGTTTAAAAAAATTTTTAAATATACACATATTTAAAATACAGATACACACACAAAAAAAAATCAAGACTGTTTTCTGTGTTGTTTTTTTTTATTTCCCATAGTTTATACATTAAAGTAGGCCCATAGTGTTTCAAGAGATAACCTTGATAATAAGGTTGAATTTTTTTTTAAGTCTATTTATTTTGAGACAGAGAGAGAGACCACAAGCAGGGGAGGGGCAAAGAGAGAGGAAGAGAGAATCGCAAGCAGGTTCTGTACTGTCAGTGCAGAGCCCAATGCAGGGCTTGAACTCATGAAGCATGAGATCATGACCTGAGCTGAAACCAAGAGTCGGATACTTAGCTGACTGAGCCACCTCGGTGCTCCAGGTTGATTTTTTTTTTTTAAATCACTTCCCTTCCAGCATTATCTAGTTAAACTTTAAATTACATGCACAGTCATTACTCATCTTAATTCATAATCTAACTCACCACTGTATCCTTCACAGCAGTAGGGAAGATTTTGATAAAAGTCTGTGAAATAGCTAAAAAGGGGAGATGAAGCGGCTAGAGCTAATGACAAAGTTCTTGTAAAACATAAAACACAAAATCAATGTTAGTCTTTACCAGCAAGAATGTCTCAACCTGTAGAGTCTAATACAATATCCCCTGGCCACACACACATGGTGATTTAAATTGGAATTATAATTAAAAATTCAGTTCTTCCGTTCCACTAACTACATTTCCAGTGCTTAACAGCCATATGCTGCTAGTGGCTACTATACTGGAGAGCACACACATGGAATGTTTTCATCACCACAGATAGGGCACATTCTGGAAATTCTAATGAGATTCTGAAGAAATTTAGCACAGAAAATTAAATAACAAGAACTCTATGTAGTCTAACAGTTTATTTTTAAATCCAGTGACAATCCAGAATAGAAGAGTATGCCCTATTGGGAAAAATGGTAAAAAAAAAATATTATAGTACTTTGTTCAGTTAGATTCTGGAGCCCGTTTGTTATTAACCAATTCAATTAAATATTTACTGAATACCAACCACATATGGAAGGCACTGTGGTAGAGGGTAGGGATTCGAAGATGAATAATTCACAATTTTTGTTATTAAAAACTAGCCACTAAACAAAACACGCATAATATATATTATTCAATATATTATATACTCCATTATATAAGTTACACTAACATATATATAAATAATCAAATATAATAAAAATACAGATTGAGCTATTTAAGCTCAAAGACAACTTATTCTCTTTGGAGAGAATGCCTTAATTCTATTGGGACCACTCAAAAAATCAATTCTTCATACTTCTGTGAAAAGCAAGAGTAGATAACAACCAACCTGGATTAATTGCTAGTATTACTTAAGGTAAAGTCTTTGGGGCTGATTTCCTACATTTAAAAATGCTGCATCTTCTACATAAGGTCAAAGTATTTCAAGAACCATTATACCAGTGTAATGTGAACTGCAAAGTATTTGCTCCACATAACACAAAGGAATCAAATAATCTTATTCTTTTCTTACTCATACCCTGAGATATGTTATGCGATTGCAGTTTATACTGCTATTCTTCCAACTCATGCATCAAGATACGGCATTCTTTCACTTGTATTTCCAGACACCTACTCTTTACTTTTAGTAACCATTACATTTCTCTCATGGTAAATAAAAATTTCCTCATCTCACTTAAATCTATGTATTTTTCCTTCCTCGCACAGGCACATTCTTGTTAAAAACTCTACACAAGTTACCCACAGATGCCTAAATACCCTAAGATACATTTCATCGCCATAATAAAGGTGAGGTTTGCTTTATTTAAAATAAGTTGCAGGGCGCCTGGTGGCTCAGTCGGTTAAGTGTCTGACTTTGGCTCAGGCCACGATCTCACCGTTCATGAGTTCGAGACCGAGTTCAAGACCTGCGTTGGGCTCTGTGCCGACAGCTCGGAGTCTGTAGCCTGCTTCGGATTCTGTGTCTCCCTCTCTCTCTGCCCATCCCCTGCTCATGCTCTGTCTCTGTCTCTCAAAAATGAATAAACAGTAAAAATAATAATAATAATAAATTTAAAAAAATGAGTTGCTAGGTTGCAGCCTCCATACTTCCACTGAATGCATAAATGATGACAAAACAAATGTTCTTAGCATTAACTGTGACTACTTATTTGTACACTGTCCTCAACGAGCTCAACACCCAATTTCTAAACCAGCAGTCCTAAACCTTTTGGGTTTCAGCATCTTTTATTCTTTCAAAAATTACTGAGGACCTCAAAGAGCTTTTATGAAATTATAACTAAGGTTTTTTTTATGTTTACTAATGTATTTAAAAACAGCTATGCATCCATTACATGTTAACACAAATAACATACCTTTAAAAAAATAACCTCATTTTCCAGATCAAATTTAGTTGACAAATAGCTTAAAGGAAAAATAGCTAGGTTCTCCTATCTGCTTCTACATCCACTTTGTTGTTTTGGTTCAAGCAGAAGAAAATCTGTCTTCCCACAGCTAAGCAGTTGGGAAAACAAATAGTATTTTAAACGATGGTTTCTTAAAAGTTAGCTACAATGTGGAATCTGAAATCATACACAAAATCCATTAAATTATCTTTCGCTTTGAAGGGATTTTGCAACATCATGCATGGGTCATTTGGAAAATAGAAATTCACTGAATTATGCAGATATTCCAAACGTTAACACATTTCATTAAAGAATATAAAATAATGGCATTTCTTAATATTAACAGTGATTTCTTCTTGACCCTTAAGTAAACACCTTTCTAATATTCACTGTATCAAAATGGGATGCATAAAGCACTGTGAGCATGGAACAGTTTAGTTTCCTCAAGGAAAAGCACTTGTGCATTTGGGTAGCGACTTAAACTGGCCACTTGTCAGAGAACACAAGACTTGGGCATTTGGCCAACCTCACAGACCCCTTGAAATAATCTGTGAGGAAACCTCAGGACTCCACAGACCTTATATTGAGAACCACTGTTCTGAGCAATAAGGCAAAAAGATTCCAAGATTTCATGAGTCATTACAACACCAAGAAAACATAAATGCTAAATAAGAATACTGAATTATTTCTGCTTAAATCCAAAAAAAACCCAGGAGACAGAAAACCAGTTCCAAAGTAAAATAGATTATAAATGCAGCATGTAGCCCACATAAAAAAATAATACTCGAGAACATGAAATCTTTTGATCAACCACTTAATTTCTACAAAATAAGCACATTTTAGAATACATGTACATTAAGGCCATAAAAAAGGGGAAAAAAAAACCTCACAGGTATGTCAAATAATTAGACCATAACCGTCCATTAATAATAGGTAATAGCGAATGCCATTGTCAGGCACTATGCTTAAGCACTTTATATGCTTACTGTATTTAGCCCTCAAAGCAAACCTGTAAGTGGGCACTTGGGTAGCTTAGTCGCTGAAGCCTCGGATTCTCAATTTTGGCTCAGGTTATATCTCACAGTTGTGAAATCAAGCTCCACACCGGGCTCTGCACGGACAGCACAGAACCTGCTTGGGACTCTCTCTCTCCCTCTCTCACTCAAAATAAATAAACTTAAAAAAAAAACAAAAAAGGTAAGTCCTACTAATTTCCATATCACATACAAGGAAACTGAAATATAAGCAGTGTGCCTAAAGTCAGAGGGACAATGGACTGTAGAGTTGGGATTTAAAACTAGCACCTTTCATCTAACTTTATACTGACTCCTGCAGCAAAGTTGAACGTTCATCCCGGGGAAAAATTAGGAATCGGTCTCTGACTAAAGAGGGTATCTTAAGAGGAAAAAAAAAGTATGACTACTAAAAACAACAAAAAAAAGGGAAGCAAACTCACAGTTTTTAGTTCCATCAGAACTTGCTCATCAACTCCATCATCCAAAAAGATGTCTCTCACATCATTAATAACATCTTCAATCACAGATCTGTACAATTTAGGCTTTAAAGGAAAAATAAAAGACTTGAAAAAGATCATTTTTTACATATTAAATGTGTAAAACGTTTTCACAAATTCAAAACAAATTAAATATGATAATCATTTTCCAACTATCTAAAACTTATTTTAGAAAATACAACTTTAAAGATATCGTCATCTTAACAAACTTCATTTGCTTCAGTTAAAATTAACTATTTAATGACTGCATATTTAAATAAAAGGCTTAAAGAATGTTTAATGAAACCTGTATTAAAATTCAAGGAAGATCCTTACACATACAAGGTCCACACAATTTCCAGTTATAATTTCCTATGCTGTTATACTCAAAGCACCTAATGTAATCCAATAATAGCTTTATGGATTGCTATGTCTGGTTCCTACTATTCTTTCCTTTGTTTGACTCCTGTTGTATCTCATAACCTCATTAGCCTTAAACTAGTGAACCTTCACCCTGCAGTCATGTGCGACATCCACAACCTAAAAAACACTCAAATTTAAATATCACCTAATTTCTATTTTTTTATTAACCAGTCTGTGTCTTTAAGCTACACCACTACACTGTTCATATAGCCACAACAACAGGTCTCAGAAGTGCCAGATGAACAAGGCACATTGACCTCTTTCCCAGGATTTCTTTCCTTCAACTACTGCCCAGATGATACTATGAAATACAATCACGGACAGCCTCAATGTTTGTTTTTTAAATTATTATTATTACTATTACTGTTGCTATTTCTTGGGAGGGCTTGGAGGGAAAGATGACTTCTAGAAAGCTGCCAGAAGAATAAAATGAAAACAGATGTGAAAGCACTTTCAAAAGTATAAAGTATTTTTTTAAATCAAAAGGTGATGGACAGTAATTTGCTGAACCCACATCCTATTTTTAACATTTTGGGCAAGAAGTGTGCATGTCAGTGTGACAAAACTAGAGGTGTCTCATTATAAATCCTACCCATTATCACACGCATTTAAGATTATCAGACTTTTTCCTTTAATGTTTGTCATTTGTGTTTTATATCCTGCTTAAGGTAAAAATTACTGGTTACCCAATAAAACCAAGGGTTTGCTTTCATAACCAAACCTCAAACAAAAATAAATGTTTCATGAGCATCTCTAGCAATATGGTTATCAGAGAACCCTCTAAGAAAATGTGCACTGCCCAAAATATAAATAATGAGTTCCTCTGTATAATTCACCTCAACTATTAAAACTTATTTGCTCCTTTTCATTACAACCAGAAAAACAATTCACATATCTGGGTTCTCACTTTTGCTATTCCACTCACTAACCTCCTTTATTGTGCCAAATCTGCCTCTGTGAACTTTAAATTATTCACATGCAAAATGTGAAACTCTAAAGGGCCTCCTTATTTTTAACATTCTGAGTCTATATATAAGGAAAGTGTAACCGACTATCGGTATCACCTTATCCATGGTGACTTAACCACTGAATTTAAAAAGTCGTTTTATTTTAAGCCAGCAATGATCCTTAAAGCATTATAAAGAAGTGGTGAAACTTTAGATTGGTACTCCGAATCTTAAATTGGTGGTAAAAAATTATTTTTTCAGCAAACTGGTATTTAGGTTTTCTGAGGTCAATCACTCCTAAAAATCTTCAGCTTGGAGATCCAGGCATTAACAACTACAAAATTTATTTTCTTCAGGAACTCCCCATTTAATGAAACAATTTTGTTTTAGGATTTTGCTTATGTGGCTTAGTTAACCCACAACATGACCATTTAAAGGATTCTTCAAAGCACCATAGCTGAAAGGAAATGGGTATTCTTCTGAAGTACAAACACACAGACATAATTTAGCATTATTGTTCATAAGTTGACAAGCCCTCAAAAGACTGATGTTTTTAAACGCACTATTTAAAAGAAGCAATTTCCAAGTTATTATTTAATATGCTCAACCTTACTTGAGCCAAAATTTTGGCCTTTTACAAGATACCAAATAATTTAGGTTTGTCCTGGTTTTCGAAAGAGACATTCCAAACTTAAAAATTGGTAAATTAAAGAGCCAAGACAGTGGCACTATCTAATGATTAATTAGAAGGTTCCTTTCAAAAGTGTTAGTTCCCTGGGGTAATACTGAGAAATAAATCCGATTAACTTCTGTATCAAATATTGATATACAATGAAAGAGAAAACACTTATCTACTTAGAATTTTAATTTTTTTCAATCCAGTCTGCACTAAATCTCTTCACTCTTACTATTTACAATTCCCTTATATGTAAATGTACCATGGACATAAAGTCGTATGTTGAAGCTTTTAGGCACTCAACTATTTCTTCGAAACGCTTTGTGTCTCCAACACTTAACAGAAAAACAACATATTAGAAGCTTTGTTTCTAACATGTTTTCCGAATACCTGATGATGAAACCACCACTAAAGTCCCCTGCAGCCAACAGTTAATGTAGGAAGCATTTTTTTTAAACCCCCGATAATAACGCATTCATTTTCCAATACAAAAACGATTAGACATCTGAGCTACAATTCTCTTTAAAAGCAAAAATAAAAATAAAATGAAAAAAAGGGACAGCAATTCTAGTTTCCCCTAACAAAGACAGGAAATCCTAGCTACTGCATCAAAACAATAAAAAACTTGGGGCTCTGAAAGCGGCCCTGTTGGGTGCGAAATTACAGGGTAAGGAAAAGACCTAGAAATAAACTGAGCTCTGCACGTTCCTGCCTCTCGCCTCGGGAGCACGCACCTCCCAGCCCCGCTCGCAGCAGCTCTCTCACTATTTAAAGCCGGATCTAGTGTTTAAATGGAGAGGCGGTGACGTAGGCCTGAAAAGCACCTTCCCATCCTGGCAGAGTCTATATTAGAGAGCGGCAATGGCTCTATATAAACAGGGCAGCCAAAGGGAGGAGGACCACAAGGCTCAGGGACTGAAAAGCAGGGTAAGCGGCCGCAGCCATGATGGATCGACCCGAGTCGCCAACGGTACGGAGTCGGGCGGCCGCGGGCTTGTCTGCGGCATTTGGGAACCGGGCAAAAACGTGTTTTATTGTCAGAATAAAAATAAGAGTGGGGTGGACTAGTGATCATATTGCGTTGGTGACTGAAAAGGTTATTTATGTGACTGCTTTTTGCAAACCTACGTGATCGCAATTAACCAAAAAGGGTCGAATGGGGAGAAGTAGGCAAATTTCAAGGCGAAAAGTGGGGGCACTTTGACCACTGTAGGCTTTTTTTTGTTTGCTTTGGTGCTTTTGCTAGTGGAAGATACGATGGGGGTTTTGCTTCCCCTTCGCCATTTTACCGATTCGGAAGGAACCGAGATAAGTGCTTTTCAACCTTCGTCCTTTTTTTTTTTCTTTTAAAGAAATATAAAATGGCCCCAGTGAAGGCTCCCTAAGCACAACCGCCAAGCACCCCAACTAACCCCCGAAGTAGCCGTTCACCTTCCACAGCATTGAAGTGTACCACGGTGGGTCTTGGGGACTCGCCCAATTCCCCAGACGCGGTTTTTTGTTCTGAGGCTGCTCCGGGAGCCCTTCTCGAGCCACGGCGGCCAGGCCCGTTTCAGGGGCCAGCGGCGGCTTCCCACCCGCCCTCCCTCCCTCCCGGGGACCCGGGTCTAAGGCCAGGCCACGCGCTCGCCCCGGCCCAACGGCCTTCGCGGCCCGGACCGCCCCGCGGCGGCCCCAGGCCCCACCGGCGCCCCCGCCCTCGCCGCCGCCGCCGCGAGCCCAGGCGCCCCCCCGCGCCCGCCGCCCCGGCCCGCTCCGCCCGAGGCGGGAAGCGGCGGCGGCGGCCGCGCGGACGACTGAGGAGAGTAGAGGCCGGGAGTCGCCGCCGTCCCCGCCCCCGCCCGGTCCGGCCGTTGCTGCCGCCTGAACGAAGCCCCCGCCGGCCACCAAACCACGTCCTTACCACGGTGTTTGTATTTGCCGAGTTCGCCATTTCCACACACAACACAAACAAGAGGGGGGCAAGCCCGAGAAAACAAGATAAAAACAAAACCAAAAAAGAAAAAAAGAAAACCAAAACACCCGGAGGGTGGCTCAAGCCACCGCAAGATTGGGGGTAAAAATTTCAAACAAAATCGGATCCTGAAAGAGTAGAGGGGAGCGGTGAGAGGAGGAGGAGGGGGGCAGTCCTCCCGGAGCTAAAAAACCTCGAGAATCGCCCTTAAGAAAAAAGCCACGACCCTCGTGGGGTCCGGGGGGCGTTGCCCGCTCCCCACCCCGCGCCAAGGAGGGAAACCACCACCGGTCGCCGCTCCCCGCGCCGCCGCTGCCGCCACCGGCTGCAGCTCCAGCCGTCCGGTCCGCCTGCTTCTCCCCTTTATATAGTGAGCCAACGAGCTGCGCGAGCCGCCGCCGCCGCCGCTGCCGCCGAGAGACAGGGCGGAGGGGGAGGGAGGGGCGGAAAGGGCGGGGGCAGAGGTGGGCGGGGCTGAGCGCGAGACACCGCGAGAGCCGCGTGCGCAGGCGCGCCGGGGCGGAGGCCGCCTTGGGCCGCGTCGTCACGCGCCGTGGAGGGCGCTGGGCGGGCGGAGCCTGAGGGCTGGAGTAGTGAAGTCGGCCCGCAGACTTCCCAAGTCTCGCGTGATCACGTGGTGGCCACACAGGCGGAAGTGTCCGACAGCTCATTTAGGATAAGGGACTTTTAAAGCACTGCTGGAAAAGACGTGAGTTCTGGTGACACTTGATTTCAAAGCTACCTGGGATTCCCTCTTGTCAGGTGTTTCTGCGTCTCCCTGAGCTGGAGGAGCTAGGAAGTATGGAACGGGCGCTGGCGCTGCCTCGCTAGCAATGGCTGCGGAGGAGGACCAGTCACGTGACCCTGCTTCCGGCCCCGGACGCGCTCGGACTCCGGTCAGAGTTTTTTAAATGCGGAGTCATCTCAGGGAGTTGAATTAGTCTTGTACTTAGACCTCCCTAGCTTTCGATCTTGTTTTAGAGCGTGAGCCATTTGCCTGTAAAATTGTGTACGTGTTCCTAAAGGGGAGCAAAGCTGATTTAGGCCCACTGTTAACACATTTCAGAATTAGTAACCCGTGAAACCTGGCTGAGTTGTCTCCACCAGTACAGCTAAAAGTCTCTGGGTTTCAGAACCCTCAAGGTTCGGCCTCCTAGTAGACTCTGTACTTTAAGCGATTTATTACGGTAGTGGAAATGCCAAAAACACACAACAACAATGAAACGCAAGCCGCCGGATTATGACAGCACGATAACGTTCCTCCCTCCGGTTTTTTGTTTTTTGTTTTTTAATACTGCCCAAATTCTATGATTCCACATGGCCTGCGTGTAGTGACTAACACCTGAAATACTTGCCCTTGACGCACCAACTCTCGTGGCCTCTTGCTGTGAGAGAGCCGGCAGGAAAAATCCATGTCTTGGAGTGTATTTAAATATGCGTTTGCCCAACTCTGCTCAAGCAAATCCCGCCTTTATGGCAACATTTCACACAGAACGGAGAATGCTCTGTTTGGAAGGCAGAACTCACAGTACCTAATTCTCTTTCTTGTCCGTAGGAATTTTGAGAGACGCGGAATGTAGGCTGGACAAGTGAAGGAGTTTATCTTCATAAAGCAAAACGAAATGTCAAAGTTATATGCCATTGAAAGCAGAATTGGAGATTATCAAAGGCAGCGTACCAGAGAGAGGAAAATACGAGACCTGCCAGGACCTGAAGAAAGAAATTAGAGAAAGCAGAGGCCATTAATACTCAGAGAATGGGAAGTTGTCGGTATGTTTGTGATGGGCGTAGAGAATATCATTTAATTTTGAGATTTCTTTTTTAAAACCTCCTGATCCTACATTCTTGCCTTAACACTCAGTTGCAGTTCAGTTCCCTGCACAGCTGCCTTTTTTGAGAGCACTTAAAGAAAAAAGTCATAGGAAAATATAGTGTTCTTGATACATAAGAAATAGGGTTCCGTCAATATTTGTAATACATTTGTAATTCATTTGATATTCAGGTGACCGTTAGCCGGAAAAGTTACTCTAAACAGTACCGCGCCTTGTAAATTTCACCGCTTATTGTTTTAAGAGGACTTCTTTTTACCTCCTCATGTATACATACTACCAAGTAATTTGCACATGGGATTCCTCACCTTCCACCTCATTTTCTTCCCTAACCATTTGGTATTAACTAAATGATAAAATGCTTTGCCATCAGCTAAGTTTAAGACCGTTGCATACAGATTTATTCCCAAAGGTATTAGTGACAGTTATATTCTAATTGAGTCCGACCTATGAAGTAAGAAAGTTTTTGGATTAAAAAGGCAGAAAACCCAGCCCTGCACTCCTTAAGACCTTCATACTTCTAGAGGCTCTGAGATGGCCTCTTTTTACACATTTTAAAAGCACTTGGCTAATATTTACCCAGATCCCTTCCGTCTGCCTGCAGTGTGCTTGGCACCTAAGTAACCACCATGTATTCCATTCCAGTTTACTGTTTTCCAGTCCTCATTTAGTCGTAATATGCCTCCAATCACTATATATGTGTGCCAGCCAGTTTAGTTTCAGGAAGAGATAGTACCTGATCTTGCACCAAAATAGTAGGTCTGAATAATTTGAAGGCGAAAGCCATTTAATTAACAAAACTGGAAATATGTGAAAAGAAAACTCCTCTTGTGTAAGACTAGAATTAGCATATTTAAATTGTTTTTATATGAACTTTTGGGGGAGAGGGGAGCTTAAATAACTTCTCTAATTTTAGCAGCTGCTTGTACCATATATGAAATATTTATACTGGATTATCAGTTTGCAAACTCACACTTTGTAACAACCATATACTTAAACAGCCAGACGCATAATAGTGCTCTCTTTCTTTGTGATGAATCTTTCAGAATGTCTTGTACTGGACGATAAAAAGTTACTTCTTTCTTTTAATGCTAATATTCTGCCTAAACCACTGAATAACTGCCAAACAAAAAAAGCAAAGGAAGAATTTAGTACATATTAAAATTTAATATTAATTTTAATATTAAACAAAATGACACCAAACCTTGTATGTCAAAGCATTAAAGTGTTTTACTGTCCAAATGACTATTTTAGCAACAATGCCAAGAAAGAAAAAAATCTGAAAAGATTGCTCCTGGAAATTAGCTTGAAGTAAAATCTCATTATATAACTTACCTTCGGTTTCCATGTCCTTAAATAATAGATCAGTAAAGCAAATTATCTGGCATATTTAGGCATCATGCAGCCCTTATATGCTCAGTAATACTGGGCACTTTTGGAGAACAGAGAAGTGAAGAGGAAAGATCTTGTACCTCAAGCTTATCAATCTTCATGAAAGCCCCTATTGTAAAGCATAGTGCATAGTTACAGCATTCATTCAAGATCTTAGAAGCACTGATGTATTTCAGTCCTACCAAAAAAATAATATTCAGAGTTCACCTAGTTTTTTAGGCTTTTGCAAAGAAACAACAACAATAACAACAAAAAACCTGTTGATTTCCATATGCAGTGATGTTTGATGTAGTGTATAAAAAGAAATTACTGGCCACACAAATTACTTTTATACACCTGAGTTGGGGATTTTTTTTAAATATATATTTTTTTAATGTTCTCTTCCTCCCTTCTTACCTAGTTTAAAATTGCTACTCCATATCTTAAAATAGCAACTAACTTGCAATTCTTTTTTGTATATGGAAATATAAGTCAGTTAGTGGTGGCTTAGCAAAAATAACTTAGTGCAGAGTCTGTGCAATCAGGTTTGACAATGCTATTACTTTATTGTGACACGTTCTGCAGTAACTAAACCTCTCTGTGCTGATAAAATGAAATAGTAACCACCACCTATGATTGTTAGGAAGATCAAAGGTGCTAGAAAGTGCTTTGATAAGTGTCGGATGGATGTTTTTATTATTAATGGTAAGCGTATTAACAGCTACATCAAAGTAGGGGGAAGGTCTTTTTAACTCACTTTGTAGAACGTGAGTATGAGATTTTAATAATGATGCCAATGGTTGATGATTAATTTATCCACAAAAAAAAATTTGTTACGTTAATTTTCTTGGTTACTTTAATTTTGTTACTTAGTTTACCTTTGGCTAAATTTTGATAACTTAAGTGGTCAGTATACAGCATAACTTTTGTATGTAGAAATAATAAATCCTATCTTGAGATAAGATTCCTTAAGCAAAATACTGATTTATCATTGGAATTAATCAAGTTGCTTGGTTACACACGTGTACAATTATATCTAGTAAATTACAAATGAATTTACCCATTGACCCGGCAGTGCCAATTCTAGGACTCCATCCCACAGATATAGTAGCAAAAATATGAAAAGGTAAATGCCCAAGACTGTTCATTATGGGACTGCTTGTTAACACCAAAAGAAAGGAAACACCTTATATGTCCACATAAGGTTGAGCAAACCGTGATACTGGCACACAGTGAAATACTATGCAGCTATAACAAGGAATAAGAAATATCTCTATTTACCAGTGTGGAATAATTTTCAGTATAGAGTGTTAAGTGAAAAAAAAACAACAAGTAGAGATAAGTGTTCTTTGCATGTTACCATTTAAGAAAAGAGGAATTATAAAAATGTGTGTACATACATACATACTTGCTTATGTTAAGAAAAGAAAAGAAAGATAAACCATAATTTTTTTTTCAAGGATGTTACCTATGAAGACAAGGAGAAAATAATATGATGAGTACAGGTCTAGAAACTAGGTTTATTTAAGTATATTTTTTATATTTGACTCTGAAAACATGCACTTAATTATAAAATAAAATTAACTTATTTATAAAATAAAATTAATTGTAATTAGTCTCAAAACTGAAAGAAAACAAAGCAAATAAAGCTAATAGTATATTTCATAACACAGAGAGGAACCTTTATAAGTGACTTTAAAACACAGTAGTTAGACTCTGCATCTTTAGTGAGATATATTCTAAAAACGAATGTGGAAAAAAATATATTGCTCTTCTCTGTATTGTTGGTAATAATGTTTGTCTATATTCTGGTTTTTTAATGTGAAATATGGGATAAATAAAATGAGTAATTATATGTTCTAATTATATCATCTCAATAATCCTTTTTTAAAAATTTTTTAATGTTTATTTTTGAAGGAGAGAGAGACAGAGTGTGGAGGGTGGGGGGGCAGAGAGAGAGGGAGACACAAAATCTGAAGTAGGCTCCAGGCTCTAAGCTGTCAGCACAGAGTCCAACACGGGGCTCAAACTCATGGACTGTGAGATCATGACCTGAGCCAAAGTCAGATACTTAACCAACTGAACCACCCAGGTGCCCCTCAATCATTCTTAAAAACCAAGATTCCCAACATGGGGGAAAGGAAATACAGATGTAAGATGGAAGTGGATAAGTAAAAATTCTGTAGTTCTGAACCTGAATTAGAAGTATCATGATACAGGCGCACCTGGGTGGTTCAGTCGGTTAAGCCTCCAGCTTTGGCTCAGGTCATGATCTCATGGTTTGTGGGTTCGAGCCCCACATCACGCTCTGTGCTGACAGCTCAGAGCCTGGAGCCTGCTTCAGATTCTATGTCTGCCTCTCTCTCTGCCCCTTCCCCACTCGTGCTCTGTCTCTCTCTCTCTCTCAAGAATAAATGAACTTTAAAAAAATTTTTTTTAAAGTATCACCATGCATTTTGTCTTATTTTTTTCCCCTGCCTCTGAAAAAGCCTGGAAATAACCCAATAGCAATGAGTATACATAGTATGTAGATTATGGCATTTCAAGACTAGCACTCCTTGGAGAAATGTCTTATTCTGATCCAGGTCAAGAGCAAGAAATGTCTTTTTTAAAAAATAACAAAAACCCAAACCCAATATATTTTAGCTTAGAAAAGACACATAGCTTCAAAGAACCCAAACACAGTGACCAATCTAGTAACGATGAGTATCTCTAGCTCCCAGATTATGGTCTTGCAATACCATTTTCCACGAAAAGGAATCAAGGCTCCTTGCAGAATTGCTGACTCCAGGACTAAAGCAAGAAAAATATCAGTGTGAACCAAATGAAATTGCCAATTATTGCCTAACCTAATACAAAATGAGTCTAGGATATCTTTTCATACAGATAGCAAAGAAGATGTAGTCGTTTCCGCGGGACAGCTGTAACAAAGTACCAGAAACTAGGTGACTTAAGATAACAGAAATTTATGCTCTCACAGTCCTGGGAGCTAGAAGTCTGAAATCAAGGTGTTAGCAAGGTGTCAATATTCTCTCTGACACTCTGAGTAGAGTCCTTTCTGGTCTCTTCCCAGCTGCTGGTGGAGGCCAGCAATCCTTCCTGTCTTTGGCTTAAGGTCTCATCTCTCCAGTCTGTGCCTCCATCTCACATGGCATTCTCCCTGTGTCTTTACATTGTTTTCCCTCTGCACATGTCTGTCTCTGGGTCCAAAGTCCCCTTCTTTGTAAGGATGTAAGTCATATTGGATTAGGGCTTATTCTAATGACTACGTTCTAACTTGACTCCCTCTATAAAGACCGTGTTTTCAAATAAGGCCACTTTCTGAAGCACTGGGGTTAGGATTTCAACCTTTTTTTGGAGGACACAATTCAACCCATGAGAGAAGATGTCAAAGACTGTTAGTGTTGTGTCAAAAGAATTTAGGAGCCAACATGAAGAGGCCCCTACTGGCCAAAGATGAGACACTTTGAGTGCCAGTAAGACTAGAACTGGCAGCAAGTTGTAGTACATCAAATATTTAAATCCATCAATTTATAATATTGCTAAAAACAAAACACGAAAATTCTAATTGGAGGGTGCTAGGGATTAACCCATTATTTTGAAGACTGGTAAATGGAGAAAAATAATTAAGTATTTATCTAACCTTTCCTACCTGACTGTACCATCAAATACCAAATAGGAGATGTAGTGGGTTGAATGGTGATCCCCTAAAGAAAATGACGGTGTCCTAGTCCTCGAAACCTGTGACTGTTACCTTACGTGGAAAGGGGTCTTTACAGGTGTAATTATGTCAAGGATTCTGTGATAAGATTATCCTGGATTACCCTTGTAGGTCCTAAATCCTATGGTAAGTGTTCTTGTAAGAGATACATAGGGGCACCTGGGTGGCTCAGGTCATGATCTCATGGTTCATGAGTTCAAGCCCCACATCAGGCTCTGTGCAGACAGCTTGGAGCCTGGAGCCTGCTTCAGATTCTGTCTGCCTCTTTCCTCACTCCTCCCCCTACTTGTGCTCTGCCTCTCCCTCTCTCAAAAATAAATAAATATTAAAAAAAAATTTTTTTTAGAGAGAGGTACATAGAGGTGAGTAAAAAGAAGAGGAAAATGCAGCCACAGGTGATGTGTAGCCACCAGAAGTTTGAAGAAGCAAAGAAGAGATTCTCCCCTAGAGCCTCTGGGGGGAATGTGTCCCTGCCAATACATTTATTTTAGACCTCTGGCTTCCACAACTGCAAAAGAATAAATTTCTGTTGGTTTTAAGCCACCAGGTTCATGGTTATTTATTACAACAGCCTCAGGAAACTAATACAGTAGATGAGAGGAAGTTTCTCATTAAAGAAGTATTCCAGCTAGGGGCGCCTGGGTGGCTCAGTTGGTTAAGCTTCTTTCAACTCTTGATTTCAACTCAGGTCATGGTCTCATGGTTTGTGAGATCGAGCCCCCCATTTAGCTCCACTCTGTCAGCATCAACAGGGAGCCTGCTTGGGATTCTCTCTCTCCTCTTTCTTTCTCTGCCCCTCCCTAGCTCCTTCTCTCTCTCTCTCTCTCAAAATAAATAAACTTTTTAAAAAAAGAACTCTTCCGGCTAATAACCAAATAAAGAATGATAAAATATCACCATCTGGAAACCTCTGATGAATTGAGAGATGGAGGCATTAAGCACTGACATCTGCCAACATCACAAAAGGGAAAACAACCAGAGGTAAATGCTTCCTGATAAAGAACATTCCTGATAAGGTAGGCTTACCTTCACAGCCGCCTCCCAAAATTATGAACCTGGAATCTAAGCTTGTAGATCCAATTAACAATTTACAAAAACTGCAGAGGGTTCAAGGACATATCAAACTACACATCAGGAATGCAATCAGCGAAATCCAGGCCCTGGGAGGCTATAGGACAAATGATCCGATTTCTTCAATAAATAAATTCAGGGAGAGAAACAGGAACCTACAGATTAAGACACTTCAGAGGGACCGCTGGGTGGTTCAGTCAGTTAAGTATCTGACTTCAGCTCAGGTCATGATGTCATGGTTTGTGAGTTTGAGCCCCACATTGGGTTTTCTGCTGTCTGCACAGAGCCTGCTTTGGATCCTCTGTCCCCCTCTCTCTCTACACCTACCCTGCTTGTGCTCTCTCTGTGTCTCTCTCAAAATAAATATTTTTTTAAAAAAGACACTTAAGAGACATATTAATCACATGTGTGGAACTTATTTGGATCTCAATTCAAATAAACTGTAAAACAAATGACAATTATGACACAACTAGAAATTTGAGCACTTACTGGATATTTGATGAAATTAAAGTTACTGAATTAAATGAATGTGTTTATGTAAAATATTAAAAGTAAGCCCAATGAAGCTTTATTTTACAATCAGTGATGGTTCTTTATCCAGACAACTTGTCTTCCAGGTGAAACACAGTTGGTATGCCCGAGAAGTCCTGGTATTGTTACAAATGTAATTAATATTAAACAATTAAACACTGTTTAATTACATAGGTTTTCTCTTTCTCTGATTTTTGGACCTCAGCCACATATGCCTTATCTTTTCTTTTCTTTTCTTTTTTTTTTTTTGAGAGAGAGAGAGCACAAGTGAGCAAGGGCCAAAGAGGAGAATCCCAGGAGGGGCAGAGGGAGAGAGAGAGAGGGAGAGAGAAGTGAGGCTCACCTGATGCACGGCTCGCGCTCACCTGACGTGGGACTTATGAACCGTGAGATCATGACCTGAGCCAATCAGATGCTTAACGTCTGAGCCACCAGGCACCCTACATATGCCTTATCTTGATTCACAAGTTGAACAGCTGTGATTTAAGACAATTAAAAATGTTGAAAATTAAGGTGCTCACTCTGATGTTTTTATGTAAGTATTCTTCTAGTGGAGAAATTATCTTTGATTTACGTGCCAACTTTATCTTTTTCATATGCCTTCATCCAGATAGAGCCTTCTGATAAGACATAATTCTACATAGTTTCTTTCCTTCCTTCCTTCCTTCCTTCCTTCCTTCCTTCCTTCCTTCCTTCCTCCCTCCTTTCCTCCCACCCTCCCTCCCTCTCTCTCTCTCTCTCTCTCTCTTTCTTTCTTTCTTTCTTTCTTTCTTTCTTTCTTTCTTTCTTTCTTTCTTCTTCTTCTTCTTACTTTCTTTCTTTGTGAGAGAGAGAGAGTTCACACATACTAGCAGGGGAGGGGCAGAGGGCAAGAGAGAATCTTAAGCAGGCTCCACACCAGGAGCCAACACGGGGCTCAATAACATTACTGTGAAATCATGACCTGAGATGAAATCAAGAGTTGGAAACTTAACCAACTGAGCCACCCAGGCACCCCTCTTTCATTATTATTATTATTTTATTATTATTATAAGTAGGCTCCATGCCCAGCATGGGGGTCGAACTCATGACCCTGAGATCAAGAGTCAGATGCTGTATCCACTGAGCCAGCCAGGTGACCCTACATAGACAACCTTATAATAAAATACATCACAGGGCTCAGCCTTGTGAGTTCAAGTCTCCCGTTGGGCTCTGGCTCTCTGCCGACAGTGTGAGCCTGCTTGGGATTCTCTCTCCTGCTCTGTCTGCCCCTCCCCCACTTGCATATACTCTCTCTTTCTCTCTCTTAAAATAAATAAACTTAAAACAATACAGCAGATACATCTGAAGTTTATCTGCAAACTATGTCTTAGGGGTTTATTACTGAAACTGAAACTAGATGGACCGATTTCATTTCTTCTTCAGAATCTACCTTCCTCTGGTAGCAGAAGTGGTAGAGCTTGTGAAAGGGGAGGGAGCAGAAAGATTATCATAGATTTCAAACCAGAATGAAAGTAAGGAATCGGCTTAAATACTGAGGGCTAGTCTTCCTTTTAATGGGTTTCTGTGAGAAAATCAAGGGGTGTAGTTCAAATACCGCGTTGAAAACAAGGCTTTGAATTAATGTTATTGGATGTTTCTTCAAAGTAATGAGATAGCCAGTGGGCAAAAAATAATAGATGCTTAAGCAAGAAAAATTAAGATTAAAAAAAACAAAAAAGAGGAATTTGCCATTTTGTGTTCCTGCCAAACTAAAAAGGAATAATAATAATAATAATGGATTTACTTTAAAAGCTTTAATCACATGGTGCCTCCTTTAAAGCTTGTAACAGTCCAATGAGATAAGTAATATTATCCCTTTATTATGAATAGGAAACTGAGACTTACCTTCAGCAGTGACTTGCCCAAAGTTGTATTGCTGTTTACTTGTGAAATTTTAGAGGTACAAGTTCAGGACTCTTTCCACCTGTCTTAGAAGTAAGAAGTTATCAATCCAGGAGAATGCAAACGTTTTGAATCAAATCATGTTGCTCCTTAAGTTTGTCAAGTATATGTTAATTATATAATGTGTTAAACTTCATTTGGATGACAAGAAACTCTATGCAACATTTAGACCTGAAACCAAGACTTTGCCCTGATTAAATATAGTTGCCTTCATAAAAGTATCATCAAGAAGCATTTATTAATAATCTGAATAAATAATTTCTCTGTTTTTACATCAGTTGAAAATCATCCATTTCCCATTTTAAATAGCACCTACTCAGTTACTCAATTCAATTCTTGAATTTGTCAAGAACAGTCATTTTCTAGCAAGACTGTCTATAATCAAAACATTTATGTTAGATTTATCCTTACATTTTCAATGCTTTCATAAAACAAGAAAATAAAGGATGACCATTTTTAGAGGTAGAAGATTGGGAAGGGGAATTCTTTCTATTTTACCTAATAAGCTAGTGATATAACTCTGGATAAGCAGATAAAAAAAAGTAAATTAGGCATGTGCTAATGTCACGGCACAATAAATTCGAAGAGGCAGTGTATATCGACAGGTATAGTGATACAACAAGTATCCAAGCATGTGAACTTGGGTATCAGGTAGACCAAGATGCTTGTTCTTGCTCTAACCATGGGCAAGTTACCTCATCTGTAAAGTGGCAGTTTAGTAATATTACCTTAAAGAATTCTGTGAGGATTGAGAGATGACCCACGTGAAGCCCCTTAGCACATTAATTGCACAAGTAGGTCCTTAGTAAATATTGAAGCATATATAGCAACAATAATAATATTGATGGCACAGAAAAGTAAATGGGTTCCATTTTGTCTTTGTCTAGATATGTTGAACAGTAGAGTGGAGCAAAAAGAAATTAGAACATACTTCTGAACCGAGTTCACCAATTAAGCAAAACTATATATGTCTTCTGCACGTGTAAGTTTTTTTTTTCCATCTGTAAAATTAGAATCAAAGAAGGAAGCAATTCCAAGTTTGAGATGCAACACATACTACACTCTAAATAGTAAATTTTTCATCAGTTTCATTGAGGTTAAATCATTTGAATAACTGATTTCTGTTTCTCCATCAGTTGAAAATCATCTACTTCCTGAAATGACTCAGACTGTTTAAAACAAGAAGCCTTATATAAATCTCTAGTCAAGAGATACAGTTGCTCATTTGTCAAGTGTAGAATGCATTACTATTCCTCAATAAATGTTAAATTGAAATGATAGATTTTTCAGCCTTCAGATATATTGTAGTGTGTGATAAAAGACAATCAAAACTATTTGGCCACAGGATGACAAAATACACCTGAGCCCAGATACAACATAGAACCAGGAAACCACAGTCCCTTAGAGTAGTGTTTCATTTCTTCTTCATAGATTTTGTAGCCTCCTTAGTAATAAATAACAATGGTCTTCTTTTCTTTATTTTTTTAATGTATGTTTATTTTTGAGAGAGAGACAGAGTATGAGTGGAGGAGGGGCAGAGAGTGAGGGAGACAGAATCTGAAGCAGGTTCCAGGCTCTGAGCTGTCAGGATAGAGCCTGATGCATGGCTCAAACTCATGAATCACAATATCATGACCTGATCTGAAGTCGGACGCTTAACTGAAAGAGCTACCCAGGCAACCCATGGTCTTATTTTCAAAGTATAGAACTCATTATGTAATTGCTTCTTAATTTTTTTATAATTTTAGTTAACAACATAATTTCAAATCTCTTCTGTCTGTCTCACCCTTTCCCTTTATTTACTTTCCTCCCTCCTCTTGCCTTCTCATTGTCACCATTTGTTCCTCTGCTTTTCTTTTTCCTTTTATTTAATAATGATAATAGTTATTATATATATTTTTTGAGAGAAAGAATGAGAGAGAGTGAGATTGAGCACACATGTGCATGCATGAGCAGGGGAGGTGCAGAGAGAGAGAGAGAGAGAGAGAGAGAGAGAGAGAATCCTAAGCAGTCTCCCATGCCCAGCATGAGCCCAATGTGGGACTTGATCTCACAACCATGAAATCATGACCTGAGCCAAAATCAAGAGTTGGACGCCTGACCAATTGAGCCACCAAGGTGCCACTTTTTTTCCTTTTTAATACAATGGTTACAAAATACCAAACATAGCCTCATTTCAATGTCCTTAATGTATTTTCATCCTTCCATTATTGGCTTAAAAATCAAATCAGAATTTGTCTGACTTTTTAAAAAAGGATAATGATTACCAAATACAGACCATTTTCAAAATCTCAGTATGTTCTTAGTCTCCATATTTAGCCCTCTTAATTTTATCCTTAACCAATCATGACATTCAAAAAATATTTGGGAGGAAAAAAACACAACAAAACAAGAAAAATTAGATTACCAAAAGCCATCAAATAAAAATATAAAAGATGAAACCCATGTATTCTGTCTTTCCAATCATAACTCTCAATCACACATGTTATTCCTATTTCCACAAAGCATCTCAGGATATACATATGTAGATAAATATGACTACACCTTGTTTTTTTTTACAAAAAAGGAACCATGCCTTTGATTCTATATACAATTTTCTTTTTTATATACCCAGTATATCACAGACCTGTGTCTAGAGGTAACTTTCATGCCACCTCTGTCGGTGCATAAAGGAATAGTTAGGCTATTTCCTTTTGTGCTATTTTAAACATTGCTGCAACAATGTCCTTGTGGAGGTACCTTTATATACTTTTGCTATTATCTTTGTAGGATAGAGTCTTAGAAATGGAGTCGGCAGGTCTTAGGATTTCTACATGTTAAATACTAATTGATAGTTACAAGCTATCCACTGACAGGTTGTCCCCACTAGCTCTCTGACTTTATAAAGGTCCCACAAACTGTCCTGTAAACCTGAGACCAACCTCCATTCTCATTCCTCCAGAAAAAGGAGTTAAAAATTTTTTTTCTGTATCTTTCTTCACGTTACATGCTTACAATGTCTTTCTCCACTTACCTTTTTTCCTTTCTAGAGAAATCCAGCTCCTGGAAGCTTTAATTCCTTATATTATTTCCCCATCATTGTTTCTTTATATTTATTTTTGTAAATTATTTGGAAAGTGATCATATTTATACAATTGTGTATTTTGCTTCAACATACATTTTAAATGGAAAATTAAGACAAGTGTTTACACAATGTTCTTTGTTCTTGGCTTGTTTTCTTTCATCCAAAAAGAAGGACTAAAGCTGTCTCTAATTCCCAAGATCTCCAAATATTCCCCTTTCTAAATTTTGTACACATTTCCATTTAAAAGAATGTATTATGATTCAATTCTTGCATGTCTGATTCCCACTAGACTTTTTTTCCAATCTCTTAATATTTATTGAGCATCAAGCCCTATTTTTAGGCTATGAGGGTACAGTGTAAGACAAAGCAAACCAAATTCCCTTCCCTTATGAAGCTCATGAGACAGGTGAAACAGACAACGGACAAGATAAATAACTAAAATGTTGTATGTTAGGCATTTGTAGAAATCCAGGTGAGTAGAGTGGAAGTAAGAAAGATTCAGCATAGGGGCACCTAGATGGCTCACTTGGTAAAGCCTCTGAATCTTGACTTCATGTCAGGTCATATGTTCAGGGTTCGTGAGATGGAGCCCTGCGTTGGGCTCTGTGCTGACAGTGTGGAGCCTGCTTGGGATTCTCTCTCTCTGCCCCTCCCTCACTCAGTGCTCTGTCTCTCTCCCTCAAAGTAAGTAAATGAAGTTTAAGAAAAAAAAAAAAAAAGAAAGAAAGATTCATCATATTTTTTAACCAGTTTTTTTCAAATTTTTTTAATGTTTATTTTTGAGAGAGAGCGAGAGAGCGCATGTGGGAGAGTGGGGGAGGGGCAGAGAGAGAGGGAGACAGAATCCCAACCAGGCTCTGTGCTGAGCCCGATGTGGGGCTCTAACTCACAAACTGTGAGATCGTGAGCTGAGCTAAAATCAAGAGTCAGATTTTTAACCCACTGAACTACCCACACATTCCCATCGTATGTTTAGAAAAGGAATTCTGTAAGGCTTACTTTAGATAAAACATGAGGTCTTAGAAAAATGAGCAAAGATGCCTCACAGGTTTCTGTTAGGTAACTGGGAAGATGTTGGTACCCTTTATGTGGGTTGGGGAAAATTAAGGGAAAGACACGTTTAGATGAGAAAAGCTCTGTTATGGTTAAGTTTAGATGTTTGTTGAGCAGTCAAGTGAAGAATCAAATAAACTAGTGAATACAAGCTTAGAGCTCAGCAATTTGGAAATAAATGTTTGGGAATCGTCTAGCATATATAGGTACTTACAGCCATGGGAATGTATGGAATCCTGTGAGGAGTATAAGGGAAGAGAATGGAGGCATTCCGATGCTTAGAGAATGGACCAAGGAGAAAGAGCCAAAACGTAAGACTGGGAAGGAGTGGCAATGCTGTAGCATATAAACCAGGAGAACAGTAGTGAAGGTAGGGGTAGGTGTGGACACCATGGGAAGAGAATGTTGCAAGAAGAGAATAGTTAAAGCTGTCAAACGCTGATGAGAAGCATATAAGATAGGAAAGATCTTAGATTTGTCAAGTTGCAGGACATTGACAAAAGCCATTAAAGTGTAGTAATGGAGGTGGAAGATAAATTGAAGTGAGAAAATATGGCTTCTTTATAGCTCTCTGATCAGAAATAGCAATCGGCAGTTGGAACACAGATTCCCCATGTTTGGAGGACAGGTCCTTGTGTCTACTCTGGCTCCTGCAAGTGCATGCAAGCTGCTTTTGGAGGATGTACAGGGCTGCCTGCCACAGGGCTGGGAGGTGGGGGATGGGTAGCTGCCACTGTGCTAAGAGCTGACATTGCCTAAATCTAGCTGCAATTTACTGTACAAGCCTTTGCCTGGAAGTTGCAAGCCTTCGATAGATTGCAGAGTTCCGATGTGGTCATACCCCACAGATTCTGCCAATGCAATCGATGTCTAGATGGGGAGACATATTCCTGGTGCTTCGACTCCATCAACTTCCCAGAATCCTTTCTCCAAATCATTTTTTGAAGGTGGGATTTATTAGAAACTATTTCCAAGCTGCCAGGAATAGTCAACAGAAAAAAAAAAAAAAACACAACATAATGATACAAGAGAAATTGCATATGATTGCAGTCATCACTCTTTGAGAAAGGCCAGTGAGGATGGGCTTCAGAGTGAAAAGGGAGCTGTTCATCTTTGCTGGGAACAGCTTCTACAAACTGTGCAACAGGATGAGAACAAAGAAAGTTAGAACTGATGGTGGAGATGTGTAAGTGGGTTGATAGATTTGGTGGTCAGAAGAAAAGGAGCTTCCTGTGGTGGTTTAAGATTTTTCAATAAAATACAAGGGTTAAGTTATCAGCTGAGGGTGCAGTTGTAAAATTGGGAAGGAATTGTTGCAGTTTTGAGAAGAGAGGAGAAAATATGAAATAGTCATTTTTTTTTTTTTTTTGCAGGCAGAGGAACATCAAATGTATTTAAAAAGTGTATACGGTTGTTATGGAAAATCAATTGCTGCTTCGAGATTTAGGATAAGAATCATTACGGCTGTGGTGCTTTTCTCTGGTCCCAGGCAGCGTCTTGTGGGAAGACATAGAATAGGTAAATAACAGTGTTGCAGGATTTTTTTTACCTTGATACCCAGGATTTGTTCTCTGGCCGCTTTGAAGAATGAAGAGGTGGCCACAAAATGAAATGAGTAGTAGGCAAAAGTTCGTAAGAGTATAAGATTAAGAAAAGTAAGAATAGTATGAAAGCTCTCATTGCAGAGAGTAGGCATTCCAAAGTGAATGCCCATGGCTATAGGTCAGGGACTTTGTTTTATAGGGTTTTTGTCAGCCCTCCCTTCCCTTCCCCCTTGCCCCCTCAGGTTCTACCCTTATTGGCTTGATAACACTAAACGCCTAGTTATTCTTTTTTGATTGTTGTTTCCATTGTATGAGGGGTGGTCTATGGCCATAGGTGCCCTGTGGGTCTACTTATTTTTAGTCAGGTCTTTTGTTTGTCAAATTCCTGAGGGAAACCTGAGGGGGAGTAGGTGGCATCTGTCACATTCTCAAGAGGAACTTTCTGCCTGAGGGAGTTTGCTCAGGTCGGATATTCCCAGAAGAACTGTTTTAAACTTTGTGTTTTTCCCGACCCAGGAACCTTCAAGTCTTAGCCTCTCCCTTTCTGCCTACTGAATCCTATCTTTCCCTATCATAATAGGCTTAACTAATGTGACAAAGGTCACTAACTGTCCCCCAATATCCATTCTCCCCTTTCTTTAGTAATAGAATTCCCTGAATTTTAGCTGGTCTTGTTCAGCAAGAGATTACATTTTTGAGCTTCCTTTGCAGCTAATTGTCACCCTGTGCTTACCCTGTGCTTATTATCCACCCTGTGGATATAAGATGTGATGTGGGCAACTGCAGCAACATCTTCCTAAAGGTGCCTTGGACCTCAGCGAGTGACTACTGAAAAAAGTTCATAAATAACAAAACCAAGAAATCACCAAAGTAGTAATTTGTAAAGGTTTATTGAGCACACACTAAAATACAGTTTGCAATCTGGGAGCATGCAAACCAAAACATGGAATAAGGCTCAGGGTATATTGTTAGATGACAATGCCCCTTCTCTAAGGGGTAGCTTATATAGTGGGAAGGGAGTGATTATTTGTACTTCACAGTGATTGGTTATAATATTAGAATTTTCTTAAATGATAGGGAATTGGTCAGTAGTGATCTCATATTAACCTTGGGAACCAGTTCAAGTTTTGCTTATGATTTCCAGATGCATAAGCAAGAAATAACCCAGGTCAAGTTAGTCTTGCAAAATAAGCTAAATTAAGCTTTGTTTGTATGACTCGGAGGTCAATGAGATGGCAGTATTTGGGGTTATAGTGTCTGATAGCATGAACTTCATAAGATCTACGTTTTGAAGAGGAAGAAGAATAATTGGCGAAACTACAAGAAGAAGCAAGGAGGATACTGCTTTCTCATCTTCAAGCCCAGAGGTACATCGTGTAAGAGAAAAAACCATGTCCTTTTGAGAGGACTGCATACCAGCGGGAGCAGTGTGCCCTTAGGGGATAACAGGATGGAATGAAGGGAGATGTGAGTGAAGGCACTGTCCAGAGAGGATATCACAGATCAAGAGCATTGATGACAGGTCTTGAATCTTAGAGCCACAGGAGGTGTCCAAGGAGTTAGGGAGGAGTATGAGAGGGAGTCATATTCATGGATGAATTGGGGTGATAGGGTGAAAAGGATTTGGGATTCTAGTGGTTTCCTGATGCTCATGGAAACATATATTGGTATAGTGATCCTCAGGTGCAATTAGAGGAAGGTCAGGAATTGGTTTGGTATGGGAAACATGGATGACCCAACGCAGCCAATTGTGGTCTAGCACCCAAAGGCAAAGACCTCTTCTGAGGGTTTGGTCTCTTGGACATTTTGCAGTGATGAGAGACCCATAGGAGTGGTAGTCTCACTGGAAGCTCCAGGAACTCTGTTAACTCACAAGATTTAAAGTCTCTGTGCTTCACTTTGTTAATGAAATGAATGGGATGGGGATGATAATGGTACTTACTTGATAATTATGGAGATTAAATATATAGTAGATTGAACAGCTCCAATTCTTCAGCCCTCCCTACGTGAACACCCTTTGCCTGTGACTTTGCAGTATATAAACAGATGGAGTCTGTTTTTTCACCCCTTTAATCTGGGCTTGGTCATGTGAGTTCATTTGACCAACAAAATCTGGTAGAAGTGTTAGTGTGCCATTGCTGACCTTAGTCCCTAAGAAGCCTATGTGTTTTTGTGCTCCCACCTCTTCATGAAAATGATATACCCAGGCAAGCCTGTACATTCCAAGAGGAAGATAAGAGATACCTACAGTGGATCTGTCTTGCTATGATGCCCCAGCCAAGCCCAGGCTGGGCAGAGCTCCCAGGTAACAATTAAACACATAAGCGAGCCTAGCCTCGGTCAGCCAATCCTCAATAGACCATCCATCTCCGAGCTATAAAAATAAAGAATTATTGTTTTAAGCCCCTGAGGTTTGGAATGGTTTGCTACACAGGAATAGCTAAGTGATATAAAATATAAGGCATCCTACACAGTGCATGGCACTTCTTAATTACTCAAATAATGTAAGTGTTCTAGTTACTATGGCTATGTAACAAATTGCCCCAGAACTTATTGGCCTGAAACCATTATTTATTATGTTCAGGGATGATGAGGGTCGGGAATTTGGATAGAGTATAGCATGAATGGCTTGTCTCTTTTCTGTGACTTTGGGTGCCTCAGCTGGAAGACTCAAAGTCTGAGGGCTAGAATCCTCTAAATTTTCATGCACTTATGTGTCTTGGTTGATTCCAGCTGTGAGCTGAGATCTTAGCTAAGAGTGTTGAGTGGGATACCTACCTACATGTGGTCTCTGGATGTGGTGGGGGCTTCCTCAAAACATGGTAGCCAAGATGGAAAGGTGAGTGAACTAAGAGACAGGGGGACAGAAACTGCATCCTGTCATGACCTAGCCTTGGAAGTCACATAGCATCACATTCACTGTGCTCTATTGGTGAGAGCAGTCATAAGACCACCCTCCAAGCCCCAGATTCAAAAGGTGAGGAAATAGACTCCACAATTTGAAGGGCACTGGAAGGTCCTGCAAGAGCATGTGGGGCTGGAAGGATTGCAATTTATTACATTTATTTTGGGAAAACATAGTCAGCCATAGTTAGCCATTTTTATTCTTTCTAATAATCTCATCAAATAGATATACTGATTGTATCTAAATCCACAATTTATACTTAATTCTGCTTACTTTCCTTATATAATGGTGTTCCCACTACTTATTATGCACTTACCCTCCTCGCCATGCCCTACTTTGCCTTTTGAAGTGGTGAACTCTTTCCTTCAAGAGCTGGCTTAAAACATATACCTTCTCCAAATCTTTTCCCTGATTGCAATAATTCATTTGAATTCCTCCCAAATCCTAAAATCCATCATTTCAGTGCCACTTTTTAAATACTCTTTGTATATAACTTGCATTATACATTGTCTTCCTATATATAATTCTTTCTGATGGCAAGAATGACAGTATTTTATTTTCTCATTCAGCAAATATTTTTTATTATGTGAACTTGGCTCCATGCCAGACACAATGATATAAGAATGGACATACAGGGACACTGTAGGGGATAGCTACCCTGTCTTGTCTTCCATCCTCACCTCAACCTGGCTAGACAGGTGAGTAGGCAGGACTCAGATGACTGGAGTGAAGGTGTGCTATTTCTAATTTAGGGAACACAGAAAGAGGAAGAGGACAAAGTGGAACATAAAAGTGGAGATGCCCAGCAGGTAGCTATCTGGGTCTGAGGTGGAAGGGAGCATTGACTCACATGGATGGCCCGGGAATCACAGTCATTCTTTTGGAGGAGGGTTTGTGTTGTTTCCTGAACAAGGTGGCATGCTGGGCACTAAGAAATGCAGAGAAATCACAGGTGGGTGCAGATCCAAGAGAAAGGTTGAAAAAAGGAAAAGAAAGGAAAGCATGAGAACTTAGGAAGGCTGTCACTGTTCAGAAACAAGTGGTAGGCACCCTGGCCCATGTCACTAAGAGTGGTGGATGCCTTCTCAGATGCGAGCAGAAGAATGACAATATTTACAATTTTAACTGCACTTAGCTAAGACCAATTACTTTGATAATCTTAAGAATTCCCCAAATACTTATTGTTTTTGTTGATGATGATAATATCAGGGAGTGAACAAGAATATTCTGTAGTCACATGACAAATGCAACTTTATAAGTGCATGTGAACTATTTCTTGCTGCAAATACGTAGCTGCATAGCATGTGGGAATGTGGCATAGCCTCCCAAAGCCATTCTTAGGAATATTTCTGCATGTGCTTGTATGGGTGCGCTAGGGTGGCTCAGTTGGTTGAGTGTCCGATTCTCAATTTTGGCTTAGGTCGTGATTCCAGGGTTTTGGGATCAAGTCTCAAGTTGGACTCCACTCTGAGTATGGAACCTGCTTTGAATTCTCTCTTTGTCTTCCTCTCCTCCATTCGTGGTCCTCCCCCCACCAAATAAATAAATAAATAAATAAAATATACATAGCACTTTTTCCTAAAGTTTCAAGATTAAGGATATGTTCGATCTATCATAGGTCCTTCAACCATCCCCTCTTTGTTGGTTTTGCTTTTCCATTTTTTGCTCTTTTCCCTTTATACATCTTTATTATTTCTTGGCTCACCTCCTTTCCTACTAATCCCCCTGATACTGGGATTAAAATGAAATATTAACATTCAGTTACTACTATATTTCCTTATGTATGGGTTTATGTTTTTGTAAATTCTAGGCTCCAGATACTTTCATGTCTCTTCTTTTAAATGTTTATTTATTTATTTTGAGAGGGAGAGGCAGAGAGAGAATCCCAAACAGGTTCTGTGCTATCAGTGCAGAGCCCAATGTAGGGCTTAATCCCACAAACTTCGAGATCATAACCTGAGCCAAAACCAAGAGTCAGACACTTAACCGACTGGAGCCACCCACAGACCCCTTGCATGTCTATTTTGGAAAAACAGATCTCCATAAATTTATGATTTGAGTACCAGCTGTAGAACTGAGGATGCCATACTATTGTGTAGTTTTTACACTGCATAGGAGGACTCTTCTGAGAAGGTGGAGGTGAAACCCCATGCTTCGATCTACTGGCAGTATTCTCTATGTTCTGATGTGGGGCTTTACCACCCAGAAAGTGGGATGATCTTTTGTAACTCAAATGAAGTTGCCAAATGTGCTGCCCTTGGTCCCGCATATGCTATCAAAACCATCTTCTGAACAAGCTATTTCCAGAAGTTGGACCATGTATCATTTACCTCTGCACCCTTCAAACCTAATAGAACACAGAATGGGTGTTTCAAAATATTCAAATGACTACCGTATTGATTAGGAATTATTTTTTTAATATAATTTATTGTCAAATTGGTTTCCATACAACACCCAGTGCTCATTCCAACAAGTGCCCTCCTCAATGCCTGTCACCCACTCTCCCCTCTCCCCCCACCCCCTGTCAACCCTCAGTTTGTTCTCAGTATTTAAGAGTCTCTTATGTTTTGCCTTCCTCCCTCTCTGTGACTTTTTTTTCCTCCTTCCCCTCCCCGATGGTCTTCTGCTAAGTCTCTCAAAATCCACCTGTGCGTGGAAACATATGGTATTTGTCTTTCTCTGACTGACTTATTTCACTTAGCATAATATCCTCCAGTTCCATCCACATTGCTACAAATGGCCAGATTTCATTCTTTCTCATTGCCACATTATTCCATTGTATATATAAACCACATCTTCTTTATCCATTCATCAGTTGATGGAAACTTAGTCTCTTTCCAGGATTTGCTATTTTCAAAAGCACTGCTATAAACATTGGGGTACATGTGCCCCTATGCATCAGCTCTACTGTATCTCTTGGGTAAATTCCTAGCAGTGATATTCCTGGGTCATAGGGTAGTTCTATTTCCATTTTTTTTTTTTTGAGGAATATCCACACCTTTTTCCAGAGTGACTGCACCAGTTTGCATTCCCACCAACAGTGTAAGAGGATGCCTGTTTCTCCACATCCTCACTAGCATCTATAGTTTCCTGATTTGTTCATTTTAGCCACTCTGACCGGCGTGAGATGGTATCTCAGGGTGGTTTTGATTTGTATTTCCCTGATGATGAATGACATTGAGCATCATTTCATGTGTCTGTTGGCCATCCGATATCTTCTTTGGAAAAGTGTGTATTCATATCTTCTGCCCATTTCTTCACTGGATTATTTGTATTTTGGGTGTGGAGTTTGGTGAGTTCTTTATAGATATTGGATACTAGCCCTTTGTCCGATATGTCGTTTGCAACTATCTTTTCCCATTCTGTCAGTTGCCTATTGGTTTTGTTGATTGTTTCCTTTACAGTGCAGAAGCTTTTAATCCTTGATGAGGTCCCAATAGTTCATTTTTGCTTTTGATTCCCTTGTCTTTGGAGATGTGTCTAGTAAGAAATTGCTGTGACTGAGGTCAAAAAGGTTTTTTCCTGCTTTTTCCTCCAGGGCTTTGATGGTGTCCAGTCTCACATTCAGGTCCTTCATCCATTTCGAGTTTATTTTAGTGTCTGGTGTAAGGAAGTGATCTAGTTTCATTCTTCTGCATGTTGCTGTCCGGTTTTCCCAGCACCATTTGTTAAAGAGGCTGTCTTTTTTCCATTGGATACTCTTTCCTGTTTTGTCAAAGATTAGTTGGCCATACATTTTTGGGTCCAATTCTGGGTTCTCTATTCTATTCCATTGGTCAATGTGTCTGTTTTTGTGCCAACACAATACTGTCTAGATGATTACAGCTTTGTAGTAGAGGCTAAAGTCTGGGATTGTGATGCCTTCCATTTTGGTTTTCTTCTTCAGTATTACTTTGGCTAATCAGGGTCTTTTGTGGTTCCATACACATTTTAGGAATGTTTGCTCTAGCTTACCTTTGAGAAGAATGCTGGTGCAATTTTTATTGGGATTGCATTGAAAATGTAGATTGCTTTGGGTAGTGTTGACATTTTAATGATATTTATTCTTCCAATCCATCAGCATGGGCTGTTTTTCCATGTCTTTGTGTCTTCTTCAAAAGTTTGTTATAATTTTCAACATAGAGACATTTTACATCTTTGGTGAGGTTTATTCCTACATATTTTATGGTTTTTGGTGCAATTGCGAATGGGATTAGTTTATTTCTCTATTGTTTCATTATTTTGTATAAAAATGCAACCGATTTCTGTACATTTATTTTGTACCCTGCGACTTTGCTGAATTCACATATCAGTTCTAGCAGGCTTTTAGTGGAGTCTATTGGGTTTTCCATGTAGAGTATCATGTTGTCTGCAAAAAGTGAAAGTTTGACTTCATCTTTGCCAATTCTGATGCCTTTTATTTCATTTTGTTTTTTTTTTTTAATGTTTATTTATTTTTGAGACAGAGAGGGACAGAGCATGAGTTGGGGAGGGGCAGAGAGAGAGGGAGACACAGAATCCGAAGCAGGCTCCAGGCTCTGAGCTGTCAGCACAGAGCCCGACGTGGGGCTCGAACTCACAGACCGCGAGATCATGACCTGAACCGAAGTCGGACGCTCAACCCACTGAGCCACCCAGGCGCCCCTCATTTTGTTTTCTAATTGCTGATGCTAGGACCTCCAACACTATGTAAATAGCAGTGGTGAGAGTAGAAATCCCTGTCGTGTTCCTGATCTAAGGGGGAAAGCTCTCAGTTTTTCCCCATTGAGGATGATATTAGCTGTGGGCTTTTCATAAATGACTTTTATGATGTTTAAGTATGTTCCTTTTATCTTGACTTTCTCGAGGATTTTTATGAAGAAAGGATGCTGTATTTTGTCAAATGCTTTTTCTGCATCTATTGACAGGATCACATGGTTCTTATCTTATCTGGTGAATAGTGAACCAGCCCTGCAACCCAGAAATGAATCCCACTTGATCTTGGTGAATAATCTTTTTATATGCTGTTGAATTTGATTTGCTGGTATCTTGTTGAGAATTTTTGTATCCATATTCATCAGTGATACTGGCCTGTAGTTCTCTTTTTTTTGCAGGGTCTCTGTCTGGGTTGGGAGTCAAAGTGATGCTGGCTTCATAGAATGAGTCAAGAAGTTTTCCTTCCATCTCAATTTTTTGGAACAGCTTGAGAAAGATAGGCATTAACTCTGTTTTAAATGTCTGGTAGAATTCCCCAGGGAAGTCGTCTGGTCCAGGACTCTTATTTGTTGGGAGATTTTTGATAACTGATTCAATTTCTTCACTAGTTACAGGTCTGTTCAAATTTTCTATTTCTTCCCATTTGAGTTTTGGTAGTGTGTGGGTGTTTAGGAAGTTGTCCATTTCTTCCAGGTTGTCCCAGTTTGTTGGCATATGATATCACAGTGTTCCCTGATAATTGCTTGTATTTCTAAGGGATTGGTTGTAATAAATCCATTTTCATTCATGATTTTACCTATTTGGGTCTTCTCTCTTTTCTTTTTGAGAGGCCTGGCTAGAGGTTTATCAATTTTATCAATTTTTTCAAAAAAGCAACTCTTGGTTTCCTTGACTTGTTCTACTGGTTTTTTTTTTTTTTTTATTCTATATTGTTTATCTCTGCCCTGATTTTTATTATTTCTCTTCTTCTGCTGGGTTTCGGGTGTCTTTGCTGTTCTGCTTCTAGTTCCTTTAGGTGTGCTGTTAGATTTTGTATTTGTGATTTTTCTTGTTTCTTGAGATAGGCCTGGATTGCAATGTATTTTCCTCTTAGGACTGCTTTTGCTGGATCCCAAAGGGTTTGGATTGTTGTATTTTCATTTTCATTTGTTTCCATATATTGTTTAATTTCTTCTCTATTTGCCTGGTTGACCCAAGCGTTCTTTAGTAGGATGTTCTTTAACCTCCATGCTTTTGGAAGTTTTCCAGACTTTTTCTGTGGTTGATTTCAAGTTTCATAGCATTGTGATCTGAAAGTGTGCATGGTATGATCTGAATTCTTTTATATTTATTGAGGGCTACTTTGTGACCCAGTATATGATCTATCTTGGAGAATGTACCATGTGCATTTGAGAAGAAAGTAAATTCCATTGCTTCCAGATATAGAGTTCTAATATATTTATCAAGTCCATCTGGTCCAATGTGCCATTCAGGGCCACTGTTTCTTTAGTGATTCTCTGTCTAGTTGATCTATCCATTGCTATAATTGGAGTATTAAAGTCTCCAGCAATTAGCACATTTTTATCAATTAGATTGCTTATGTTTATAATTAATTGTTTTTACAAATTTGGGTGCTTCCGAATTCGGCGCATAGACCTTTACAATTGTTAGTTCTTCTTGATGGATACACCCTGTGATTATTATATAATGCCTTTCTTCATCTCTTGTTACAGCCTTTATTTTAAAGTCTAGTTTGTCTGATATAAGTATGGCTACTCCTGCTTTCTTTTGACTTCCAGTAGCATGGTAGATCATTCTCCATCCTCTCACTTTCAATCTGAAGGTGTCCTCAGGTCTAAAACGAGTCTCTTATAGATAGAAAATAGATGGGTCTTATTTTTTTATCCATTCTGACACCCTATGTCTTTTGATTGGAGCATTTAGTCCATTTACATTCAGTGTTAATATTGAAAAATATGGGCTTAGGGGCGCCTGGGTGGCTCAGTCGGTTGGGTGTCCGACTTCGGCTCAGGTCATGATCTCACGGTCTGTGAGTTCGAGCCCCGCGTCGGGCTCTGTGGTGACGGCTCAGAGCCTGGAGCCTGCTTCAGATTCTGTATCTCCCTCTCTCTCTGCTCTTCCCCTGCTCACGCTCTGTCTCTATGTCTCTCAAAAATAAATAAACATTAAAAAAAAAAAAGAAAAATATGGGCTTAGAGTCATTGTCATCTGTAGGTTTCATGCTTGTAGTGATGTCTCTGGTACTTTGTGTTCCTTGCATCGTTTCCTTCATAGAGTCCCCCTTAGCATCTCTTATAGGGTTGGTTTGTTGGTGATGAATTCCTTCAGTTTTTGTTTGTTTGAGAAAACCTTTATCTCTCCTTCCATTCTGAATGACAGGCTGGCTGGATAAAGGATTCTTGGCTGCATATTTTTCCTGTGCATCACATTGAAGATTTCCTGCCATTCCTTTCTGGCCTGCCAAGTTTCCGTAGATAGATCTGCTACTACCCTTAGGTGTCTACCTTTGTATGTTAAGGCCCTTTTATCCCTAGCTGCTTTCAGAATTCTCTCTTTATCCTTGTATTTTGCCAGTTTCACTATGATATGTCGTGATTAGCAATTATTCTGAAGAGTCCTTTGAAGATATGTTAGTCATTGCTTTCACCTGCAACTGGGGTGACCCACTCACAACCTTCCTATAGGTGGCAGAATAGCATAGACAAGAGCATGCTGATTTATGCTTGCTCATTCATGTTGCTTTCAGTGCATTTTTGCTGCATGCTGAGATGAGCAATTCTCTTAGTCAATGACTGCTTTTAAATGAGGAGGATAAACCTAATAAATATAAAATATTAAAAGGCAGCATACAACTGTTAACAGGCAGCAGATGAGATGTACAATGTGTTCAAAAAGAGTTCAATGTGGGAAGAAATAATTGGAGACCATTTCAGTCTCTAAGATATGTTCCTTTTTCTGCCAGTGCTACTGCATGAGTCTAGGCTCTCAGGACTTTACAGCTGTTAATGAAGAGAGAGAGGGGGGAGAGGAAGGGGTGAGGGAGACAACATTAAAAAATGTATCCCCTGGGGTTTGCTCTCAACAGGTGTAAAATAGATTTTATCCTGTTCCCTTCTGCTGACCTAGACTGTATGGGGGATGAAAGGAAAGGTATTTTGGCTCTAAGTTCTTGTGAAAATATTATCTGTCATTTTCGAGACCTCTAAAGAAACAATGTGAGTTTATGTAAGTTCTTTTTGGAGATCTAAGATAGATTTCTCTCTGGTTTGGAAAGATACTTCAATGGGTCCATGACAGGGTGCAATGGACTGGAACTAAAAATTGTTTTGCATAAGAAAGTGAAGTATAATGAAGACTCATTATACTTCTATTCAATTTATTTGGTCTGCCATTCCACTCAGTGGGTCTGTGAGGCAGATAAAAGATGCCATGAAACCTGAAACAGTTGATTCATGTTGGTAAAACTCAGGAAATAATTGTGACTCATTTTAATGGCTTGTCCACATTGACCATGAACTGGAACACATTGTTCAAGTGGCTGGGATTTGGGGCCTTAATGACTCTGTCAGTAATTCTCAATGAAGAAACTGAAAACTTAATTGAGGGTCATAGAGCAACTTTCATTAAAGAAGACTTATGCTTTAGTCTATTCTATGCGCACTTAGATTTTCAAAAGTGTTGACTTTAGAACTTAATCCCCACTTAACATGAGATTTTAAGAAGTTTTCAGTTTTCCCTTGGCAGTCAGGGAGACAGTAGTTTGGGGACTTGAGGTGTTGGCTCCATGTACTCAGACTAGAGACGAGGGAGAAAGATGTTTAATGATTCCCTCTGTGGGGTGTGAGCTGTGAACTTTAGGGGCAAGGATGTTTGGCATTCAGTTTTAAGTTCTTTCCTGTTTTGTGCTGCACTCACTATTAACTGCCAACCTTTGGTAAATGTCAGTTGTACCATCAGCCTTGAGTTATTAGTACACTGCAGAATGGAGAGGGGGGGCTGCCTTCATTAGATAAGAATGCATCTAAAATGCTTAGTACACATGGTTGCATCAGAGTAGAAGTACTACGTAAATGCTAGCTCATATTATGTTTTGGGAATACAGTAAGTTGTGCAGCATAGAAGAATAAAGAGGAAATAGAAGTGATGGAGAAAGAAGTGGGAGGAGTTTGGGAAAGAACTGACGAATGACACTGAGGATGTTTAAATTCTCATCTTCACTTCCTCTCATTCCCAACTTCTCATCCCCCACATCCTGAGGAACATTAAGGAGCATGCTTGGCTTCAAACAGCTACTTGCATAGTTATTCGTGTGAATATTAAAGTACAGGGGGACCTTAGCAAGCTGAAACCTTGTGCCAATGTGGGACCTAGACAGGTCTCAAAACTTGTACAAGTGGATTCTGGGCAGACGGGGAGTGTATTATTCTTCACAATCCCCAACCTAAGAAAATTTTATGCTGTTATTTGACCATTAACTCTTCTGTGCATCTGCTATCAATTACTAGTATTAATTTCACACTGACCAGGCTATACAATTCTGTGTTCTATTCAGCACAGAGTTCTCTCACTGGCAGGGGGCCATGGAACTGGTCTAAGTTCTCCTCTTATAGATCACTGTATTTTGCAGTAAGATGTCTGTGGTCCATTTGAACTAAACACAAAGCTGTTTCTTTCCTGCCTTGTTTACTCCAAAAAACACTCTGCTTTCTTTGCCCTTAAGCTTTCCTCTAGTCCAAATATCTGGCACATTGTAGACAGGTTAGTCTTTCTGGAATAAGATTCTAAAATGGCTTCCTAGCATTTACTAGACTGACTCAACCTTAGACTAGATGCAAGCCCTGCCTCAGTTTGGTTTCACTATCAATCTTCGGATGTGCAGGAGCCCTTTGCTCAGGTCAGGCTCACCTCCTGCCAATCCAACATGCCACTTGTACACCCGACTCTTCCCAGTTCGAAACTTGCTTCCTCTTGCAACTGAGCCAAATTTTACCCCCACCTCAAGGTCTCACTTAAAAGTGATCTTTCCTCTGAAAACTTTCTAAATATTCTAGTCCATATTAATTTTTTTCCTGTCTTAGTTTATGCTGACATAAATCATTTGGATTCATCAATTGATTGAATAGTTATTTATTGAGTGCTGACAATATGTCAGGAACATATTGCAAAAACGATATTTTGTTATGTATTCTTTTCTATTTCTCACTTATTATATGCATATGCGCTTATCACCAAGAAAACCTTAGGGGTTATATATCATTTTAATTTGTTTTCTCACACAACTGGGCACAAAATTGGAATGCAATAAATGGATCTTGAATTGACTAAATTATATATATAACAAACTAGGAAAAACAGTTGTTAACATGTCACTTGTTAACTTGTCATCTTATGATCACACCATATTAACTGGGTGATGGGCCTTTTTATTATAAACACTTTTCATTATGCCTTACCTCATTAAATTTTCCATGGTGACAGATTTTGTTTAAAAATTTGTATTAATAGGATTTTAAGAAACAAAACAGATGAATGTATGGGAAGGGGGAAGAGAGAGAGAGAGAGAGAGAGAGAGAGAGAGGGAGAAACCACACAAGACTTTACAGTAGAGAATGAACTGAGGGTTGATGGAGGGAGGGGGGTTGGGGATGGGCTAGATGGATGATGTCTGTTAAGGAGGCACTTGTTATGACGAGCACTGGGCGTTATATGTAAGCGATGAGTCACTAAATTCTACTCCTGAAAACAATAAAAAAATTTTATTAGCTCATTTTCATAGCTCAAAAAAAGGGTATTACAAATGAGAATCAGGAGAACAATTAAAAACAGAACAAAACCTCACCTCTATGAAGTTAGCCAGTGTGTAGACTTTATTACATAGGCACATATTTTTTTTTAAGTAAACTGGTTTTACATAAAATTAACCACAATAGTACAAGAAGTTATACCAAATGAGGATGGCTGATGAATGAAGGAAAATACAAGCCTTGGATCAGCTGAATCGCTCATTGGATCTAGGGTCCGTCATCTTAACAGACTGAAATTCACTTACGGACATTATAAAAATGGAGGCTGAGGAGGAGTGCTCTTTCATCACACTCCCTAGCTAAAACACTGATTCTGTTGAATATCTTGAATGTGGTAGAGTTTTCTCCAGGCTCTGTTGGCAGGTGGACACAAAGGTTTAAATGAATGCTGGCTTAGGGTCAGAGAGGTTCATAGTCTTCCCTTCTTTCACCCTCGTACCTCAAAACCCTTAAACTCTTTTGTCCAACAGGTTGCTGTCAGGTTCTGACTGCGCATATGCTTTCCCAGAACTGCTCACATTGGGATTGCTGATCCTGAAGCACATGGAGGCAGGACGATGGTGGCTAGATCGGGTCCATGCCTCTCACTGAGCGTTTGATCTGAGGCACAGCATGGAGCTAAATAGGAAGGGGATGCTAGAATTTCTTGCTCTGTCCAGTTAGAACCCAGCCATTACATTTGACCCAATTCTAAGTACAAGAAACTAAAATCATACTAACACATAAAAAGATGGTATTTTGTAGCTTGTGCATGTTTACAAAAATCTTTTTAACTACATTTTCATGTTATTAAGAGACAGTGAGGATATAGGAGAGGACTGACCCTTTCTCTCATCTCATTTTGACTAAACGGTTTTACAAATCGTTCCAGCATGTTTACGGAGCACTTTTTTCCTCCTTCAATTTCTGCAGTCTCTTGTGTAAAAGGACATATCTATAAATCACAGATCATGGAAATGTGGCCTGCAGTCCTTGGAGGGTTAGATCTACTTCTGCTTCAGGTGATACTCAAATCCTAACATCCATTTTGGAGACGTGTGTGGTCTGTTCCTCTCCACACTCACACCCCTGCCGTGCTGGTGACGCCAGCGGAACTTACAGGGCAGGTTCTGACTGATGTTCACCATCCTTTTGATCCTCCAGCTACACGATTACATAACAGAGGACTGCAGGGTTTTCTGTTTGTTGTCTGGCAGATGGTAAAGGATGGAGACAGGAAAAGGAAAAAGATGGGCCAGCTGATTTTCCCAATCTTCAAATTCTAAATTTCTTGGTTCTTAAGACTATATGAAGAGTCCTATTGACATGAAGTATCACTGACAGTGGCACCAAAGGATGTTTTATAAAATATTCCATAAAACTGGAGTGGGCAAGGACCTCCACTAAGGGGACAATTGGTCCAGCTTCCTCACTTTTTTAGGTGAAGTTACTGAGGCCCAAGTGGGAAAAGAGCAGGTTACTTCACGTGGTGATTGTCTTCATGACTATGTCCTTCAAAGATTCATAGAAACCCCAATTTTCCCTTGATAAAGGGCACTCCCTCTAATGACTTCACATCAACAACTCTCAGTGTCCTTGGCTTTGACGTTACCTCCCTTTAGGGAAGCTGGCTGATAGCACAGCACTTTGAACAGAGTAGACACTTGATAAACATTTGTTGAACTGAAATCATTCTGTTTATCCTCGCCGCACAATCTTTTATTTGTCCTAGAGCACCTTACTTTTAAGGGATAGCCTCTAGTTCAAGTATTTTAAGTTTGGTGGCTAGTATTGTATTTGTCATCTCTTTCCACTTTAACTTTCCATGTTGAAATTCTAATTTTTAAGTCTATTCTTTTGTAGCTTTTCATTACACATTATTATTTGCCTCTCTGCAGGCAGGATAGTTTCTGTCTGGATAGGCCTGGAATTGCAGGCTCAGAGATACATTTTTCCCCCCAATTCTTAAAAACAAAAGATGAGACTCTCAATCAGATTTGCAAAGGCACAGTAGAAGAAATGTAAAACTCCATATTTCTTCTTTGAGTTAATACATGGGAAAATATTACGGATACATTTATTTTCTACATCTTGTTCACTTTTTAATTCCTTAAATACATAAATACAAGTCACAATATCCAAAGCAAGTTTCATGTACAAAAAGCACAATTAAGAAATGATGGCGCAGTGGTGATTTGTAGGAAATTGGCAGACATCAGTAATGTTTAGAAAACATCTTGAAAACCTGGAGAGAATGCCATGACTATTTTTATAAAGAGCAGTCATGGTTTGATTGGGACTTGGTATAAGTTGTTAAAGATGATTTGTTTACTAGGTGATTTTTTTTTTTTGTTGGACTTAGTTTTTTGGTCAGTTTTGTTTAAATTTTCTGTTAAATGGCATTCTTAACATGACATAGAACTCTAGATATGCTAGAATTCACGTACGGTCATCATCTGTGGAACCGTTAAAGTTACCACTCCCAACTGGGAGAATTCTAAAAGTAGGCTAGGTGGCAATGCTTCCTACTGAAATTAATTTAATATTCCCAAGCCTTTTAAGAAACAATTTCAGATCATTCTGTGCTTTCCCACAACTAACCTCATATTGAGACTGAAAGCAGCTCTGAAATCATGATTTCATTTCACGAGTTTCATCCTTACTATCTCAGACCTCCATCTTCCTGTGGTGACAAAATAAAGTACACAGTAACGTTGGTCAGTGGTTAATGTTGGGGAAACCAAAGACGTAGCACACCAAGACTGGCGAAGCTTTCTTCTCCTGCTGACTATTCAAATGCACAAGACATATCTGACTTGCGGGAGCAAAACTGAATCAATAATCTTGACTCGTGGATAGTATCTGTGCTACTGTATTTTGGGCACAAGAATATTTTTCAATATGAATAAAGAAAACTGTGGTTTAAATTCAGCTGCATGTTAAGGCTTATGTGCTGACAGTTATTAGTTGACAGTGGAAGCAGGAATAAAAAAAAATTAAGTCTTCCAGGAAATAAAGCATGCTTGCTTGTTTTAATAGAAGTATTTGATGTAAGACTTAAGTATATATCTAAGAGTTTCAGGGTCAGTGTGCGTTCAACAATCATTTATTAAATACCTAATAATTTCCTTTTTTCTTTTTTTAAATAATCTCTACACCTAACATGGGACTTGGACTCATGTCCCTGAGATCAAGAGTTGCATGCTCCAAGCACCTGAATGGGTCAGCTGGTTAAGCATTTGACTCTTGATTTCAGTTCCGTTCATGATCTCATTGTTCCTGAGATGGAGCCCTGCCCTGTGTTGGACTCTGCACTGACAGAGCAGAACCTGCTTGGTATTCTTTTTCTACCTCTGTCTCTACCCATTCCCTGCTTGCGTGCATTCTCTCTCTCAAAATAAATAAAATAGAACTTAAAAAAAAAAGTTGCATGCTCTACAAACTGAGCCAGCCAGGCACCTGCTAATAATTTCCTTTTATTTCACTAATATATGTTTGTCCTATCAGCAAGGATTTAAGGTGGCTGAAATCTTTCCTAAGCTTTGTCCTAGGTACTAAACACAAAGAATAAGATATATTCCTTGCCATCATGGATCATATTTCTTGGGGACATTAATTTCTATGGAAATAAACTCTTGCTCTTACCCACGGGATTTGAATACAAATTATTCCCGTTTCAAGTAAGAAGTATATTACATCAAAAAAGTTCCTGACAATAATGCAGGAATGCTGAGAGCGGGGAAAGAACCAAATGAAAAACAAAACAAAACAAAAAACAACTGCCCAGATAATGTGTAATATAAGTGAAATGCAAAATTTTGAGAAGAAATAACTAGTATTATGTTTATAAGAGTGGCAAAGGGAGTTTAATGGCTCCACACAAATACCTTAAATTCTCTTATATGACATATCATTACAAAGTCACAAAACAAGCCATCAGACTCAAAAGAAACCATAGCTCTTAATATATATCATGTGACATCTAATTTATGTTCTAATAGTAATACTATGTATTGGTAACATGAATTCACTTTTAATATCTTCACATTATTGATAACATAAACAAGGACTATTTGTGACCACACACACACACACACACACACACACACACACACACACACGATCCAGGTCCAGGGTAGTAAACTTAGAATCTGCACACCAAAAAGGTAATTTGCCTGTGTTTTCTCTGTAGGCTATTAACAAAACACTAGGTCTAAAAATAGATAGTATTATATTCCTCAAAGTCCCAAGTGCTACCCATAATCAGTCTCCCCAAAACAGCAGTGGAAAAGCAAATTTGATGAAATCAGGGTGATAGATTTTTTAAAAATTATTATTAATAATAACTTGCTTGCTGAATCCAAATAGCATGGAAGGGATTTTCCTAACCCTTGGTTTAAAGAAAAAAAATCCCCATAAAAGCACAAAGATAATGAGAATTAACTAAGATGGGAAGAAACTGTCCAACAGGCAACACATATGGAATGCTGGCAGGTGAGGCAGAGATCTCGACAGGGTGCGCAGGTGCCAATGTTGGGTAAGGAAGGTGCCAGAATGACCTTCACCTTGCCAGTTCTTCAGCCCATCTTGATGTTTCTATGAGGAATCTCATGTGCCTTTCATACAACAAAGGAAGCGCTCTGCCTCACTTGACAAAGACCTCTGGGGAATCCCAATGTATTTCAAAGAACTTACAAAACCACTTATCAAAGAGAAAACAACTACAGTTAGAGAGTCCTATTACTACTGAGATTAACCTATATGCAAAAGGGGTCTTGGGAGTCATCCAGCCCAAATCCAGTGCCCCTTTCATAGCACCTGGGATGGACGGTTATTTTAACCTTTGTTTGGGCATTTGCAGCAATAGGAAATCTTACTACACAAGTCTTTTCCCCTTTAGAACCACCACGTTTAGAACCTCTTATTAGAAAATCCTTTCTGATGTTGAAGCAAACATCTGTCATCTATAACGTTCCTCTTTGTTCCTATTTTTGCCCTTTGAAGTTACACAGGTAAGTCTAATTCTTCTCCCTTTATATAACTCAACGGAAATTTCAGGACAGCTATATTATTTTATTCTCTCTTATTCTATTTTCCTGTCCCTTATATAATCAGACCCTTCACAGCCCTGGTCACCTGCCTCTGGACACAACTTATTAATGTCTCTCTTAAAACATAGTGCCCACAATTGAATCCAACCCTCTCTCCAGATGTGGACTGACCAATGCAGCAGGCAGGGCTCCCTGGGCTTCTGTTACCATAGAAGCATTAACTTTGCGAATCGTCACCATACACTCCTAATTCAAAACTGAACTCCTGTTTTCCTAAGAAAACATTTCTACAGGAACTTTTGTGAAACCATGAATTTTCAACACCGCTCCCATCAACACACACATAGGTAACACCACTCTGTATTTAGAAGGTTGTATTTAAGCAACTCAGAATATAGTGTCTCGTTAATGCCTACTAAATTTCATCCCTTTAGTTTCAATCTTATGTTCAGGTATTTCAAAAAAAATGGTAATGATGTCTATGTTCTAGTGTCAGTACATAGTTATAATTCAGTGAAAATTCACTGGAAAAATTAATCCCAAATCTGCCCGTCGAGACTAGATATATCGTTTATTTCTCTGTGTCATCTGACAAATCTTACAAGTATGCTTTCTGTCCTTTCCTCTATTCCACGGGAGAAGTAGGCAGATAGCACCGGCCTTTAAGTCGTTGAGCAGGTATCCCCTTTGGGATGGCCGATATAGTTCCTTGTATGGTAAGAAAACACCAAGATGGAAACAAGAAGTGGAAGTACGGAATATAAACAGGAATATAGGAAGGGAAAGAAGATTGAGTGTCCCAGACTCTTGGAATCAGATTTAATGTTCCCAACGGTAGAAAAATAGGGCTTTCTCCCACTTCTACCCTAGAGTCTGCCCCCTTTTAGATCTGTTACAATACTGTGATTATCAAACTCTGAATTTGAGGGGGAAAGCTCATATAAGCTTAGTTTTAAAACAGGTTTTAAAATTATCTTTCCCACTTATATTTCCTGTAAAGTCTGAATTAAAGAGACATGAAACTGTCTATAGGCTTGAGGTATAAAGAGAGCTCTCAAATGCCCTGACAAATGCCTGAGGTATAATATCTATCTATCTATCTCCATTTGTTTCAGGAACAGAAATGGCCTGTATTTTTCAGTGTGAATTTGAGAATTCTCTGAGATTGAAGCTGTCTCCTGAATTGAATATAATGTTACAATTAATGTCCCTTTTCCCCAGAAAAAAGAAAAATCAACTCAGTTTTGCCTTCCCCTCAATAGCCACCCTTTGCAGAATGTGGGGCTAATCACAGAATAAAAAAGTATCCTATTGTGCCTTTTTTCCATTGTCTATTGTGACTCAGGGTGGTGAACCCTGGGACCAGAGAGATGGAAAAAGTGTTTTAATCAAAACCATCCAGAACGAGGAGGGAAACATCTTGAAAACTTCTGTTGCATAGTGTTAACATTTAAAGAACGGAGACACGTACAAAGAGCCTAGTAGACCCAAAGAGGAAATTTGTTTTTTACCTCTTCTGAACCTTTTTCTAGAGGGAGGGAGTGACCGTGGTGGATTCTTAATGAACTTTCTCAAGACCGTGTTTTCTAGAAAATCATGTAAGTGACAGATGAATATCAGAAGGAAATTGGCACAACACTCCTGTGGAAGGTTCTTCTCCTGACTCCAACAGTCACAACAAACCACACCCAACTGCTGTGAGATAAGCAGAGCCAAGAAAAGGAGGCTTAATTAGACAATAAGCTCCAAACGTCACGTGAACTAGGTGCATCATCAGGCATATCAGGGTCTCTCCAAAGCAACCACCTCAAGGTTTCCTGTTAAAATACAGGTAACTACAAAAGGAAGGTTCAATATACTGTTCCCAACACAGAGTGGCCATGGCAGGTACTGACTTGAACTTCAGCTATTCATCGGTCATGGCCCCCTGCAGTAGGGCTTTGTTACTGGACCCCACACTCCTTGGGATTTTCCATTTCATCTCCTTCAAAATCTGGCTTCAAACTCTTTTTTTGTTCAATTTCCACCTGCCAAGAATAGAAGTTGGAGAGAAATATCAGAAAGAGGAAAAAAACATCCCAATTATAAATAATCCCAAAGAGCATACCTCACCAGGTTCTTTGAGATTCCCTGTAATTTTGTTGATGTTTTGGACTTTAGCCACACTGGAGCTACTGGCCCTGAGTATATTAGGATTCTCGCTTTGCACATGCTCTTTGCTTGCTCTGGAATTCCCTCTTCCTCACAGTCCACCTGGAAAATTCTTATTCTTTGCCTTGCACAGTTGTTCAAAGGTCACCTTGAGTCACATTCCTGAGTCATCAGGTAGAGTGAAGTGCTCCTCCTAGGCATATTTCCACTAAGTGTACCTGGTGCCCGTGCCCGGCTCCCCCACCTCCAACCCCCACAGGCTCCGTAGGACGGGGCAGGCCCTTGTTGACTATTGTATCCCAATAATGTAGGTATACAGCAGGTAAGCACAAAGGTTTATCAAATGAATGAATTCCTTTCCAACTGGCTGTTTATACTCTCTATTACTTTATCTCTTTACAAAGTCTCCAAACTGTTGAGTATTGTAGTGTTTATAGTTCTTCCTATGTCTCCTGTAAAATACAGTAGCTGTAACTATAAAGGCATTAATAAATTCATCTTGCCTTGAAAGTGACACACACTGAAGCTTTTGACAAGTCAGAAAGGAGTTGACTCTCTATCAAGCTAGAGAATTTCGTAATTAAAGCTGCTCTTCTCTTCACCACTTTGGATATTTATGATGAAGGAAACAATTCAAAAAAAAAAAAACAGAGGGTCATGCTTGATGAAAGTGCTACATTTTCCCTGGCCACAAGATGGAGTATTTGTTCTTTTTGGTATTTTAAGGTTTTAGATCACACAACTAAGGAAACATTTAAAGAATAAATAACCATAAAAAACTAAGGATATTATTATGAATACAAAAATTATTAAACCACTTTGCAAAATAATTCTTCAGTAAACCCCATTTTCTATCTTTGGCATTTAATCTGCTATTGAATTTATTATGCCTGAAGATAGACTCACAATTATGTCAGAACACTCCAATTTAGTTTTCTCCTTCCACAGCCCTGATCCTGTTGCTATTACAGAAGCTTGCGTGGCTTTTGAATTTTGTTATACCCCATTGACCAGGTCAAATGTGTCCAGACTTTACTCGGATCTACTTCATCAACTCTGAAGCTGAATGAAATACATGCTTTGGGTTAGCACTCTCCTGAACTCGCCTCCACTTTCAAGTTAACAACTTCTGCAACATATATTATGAATGAGTGATGATGATTCCTTTACCCCATGACTCTTTTGCTGTTGTTCATGATGACTGAAAGACATTACTCTCCTCTTTCGTTCGTGTCTTTATTTTTTCCCAATCTTTCTCTTGCTCACTAGTGAGACTATTCACTTGAATCAGAGCAGACTCATCCACAGCTGTGTATGGTGTACCTCTCTCTAAGGCAGTTAAGAGAACACCCAAGGCGGGCGCTGCTAAAGGGAACGACACCGGGGAAGGTGAGGAGGTGAACAAATGGACTTGGAAACATTAGCCAGACGTCTTCAGAGGCTACCTTGTAGCTGTAGTGTGCGGAATAATTGACCCACTTCCTGACGTCAGTCTTGTCTTCCACAGAGATGGATCTTACGGCAGCTTTAGAGGCAGAAGTCGTGGGCATGCTGAACTCAACGTTCACGTGACTGGCAAATCTGGAAGGCACTTCCCGGTCAGAGCCAAGTTCGAGGTGGCAGAAGAAACAGTGTGGGTGACCAGAAGCTATGAAAGGAAAAGAATTTAGACATGAGGTTCTTTGGGGTGGACACGGAAGAAGAGGCCAAAAGAGCCATCTCAATAACAAAGGAGGCGGAAAGACTGCGTACAGGCTCCGCACCAGGCAGTCTTTCCGAGGGTCCAAGCTGAGCTGAGGATTTGCCTCAACAGAAATCATACTGCCTGTGCCTCAGACCTTTCTGATTACAGTAGCCTTGTATCCTAGTGATAAAACCCACTGCCTGAAAAACCCACTCAGGTCAGGGTGATAATAGGAACACAGCACACATACTAAGAAATAGAGTAAACTGGCAGAAAGGAATAAAAGGGATCAGCACTTAGCACCTAGTAAGGCATCAGTGACAGCCACGTGGACCAAAATAATCAATTCCCTTTGAAAGATGAATTTTCTTTTTTTTTTAATTAAAAAAAGATTTTTTAAAAATGTTTATTTTTGAGAGAGAGAAAGAGAGAGAGACAGAGACAGAGTGCAAGCAGAGCAGGGGCAAAGAGAGAGGGAGACACAGAATCTGATGCAGGCTCCATGCTCTGAGCTGTCAGCACAGAGCCCGACGCGGGGCTCGAACCCACAAACCGCAAGATCATGACCTGAGCCGAAGATGGACACTTAACTGACTGAACCACCCAGGTGCCCCAAAAGATGAATTTTCTTAATGTCATCTGATATTTTCACAAAAATGCTTTGGCATGATTTTGTGGATAAATGGCATCTGTGAACCCCTCTAAATAACAGGTATGCATTAAAGAAGCACATGGCATGCTAGGTAGAACACAGACTAACAAGCCACCGAGTCTGACTTCCAGCTCTCCTGCTAAGTGGCCGAAACCCTGCACCCAAGGCTTTTGTTCTCTCCAGGCTTCAAATCCTGATTTGGGAAGTGGGGAAACGGAGGATGGGACAATGCCAGGCTTAGTCCTTTCCTGTTCTTTAATTCTATAAATCTATGGCTAGTTCTACTGTACGTGGATGGAAAACTTAAGCATTTCCATTTGAGGACTGTTATTAGCTCTCTGAGTGGAAAGAGAGCTTAGTTCTGTGACTATATCCTTTGAAGCATCATTGTTGAGCATTCCGCACCGTCCCAGATGCTGTGTGCCCACCCTCTCCCTGCATCTTCATAACAATCCCTTGAGGTCACAGCCATTACATTCTGCAGATGAGGCAACAGAGGCTTGAGGAGGTAAAGTGAACCGCCCAGTCAAAACCGGAAAGTGGCAGAATGAGAGCTGAACCCAAGCAGTCAGATTCCAAAGTGCTTTAGCCACACTGTCTGAGTCCCAGCCTCCCTCATGGTCCTCAATCTCAAGACCAGGTTTTGCAGGGTGACATGAGTGAAATGAGCTGTAAGAACTCCCATACAGCAACTCGCCATGAATAAACAACGTGACATGGCTTTGACTTTGTTATGTAACAGCAACAGTCCTGAGTTATCTGAGCTTCCCCAAATAAACAATTCCAATTTTCTTTATTGGTCTGGACAGGGCTTTTTAATCTCAGAGAGTGAGGACATACACACCCGCTCTCCAAGGAAAACATCCTGGAGTGAAGTATTTGTTTTGCTCTATTTCACAAATAACATATTTCAATGGTTATTTCTAAAGAGTAATACTTTGGGAAATTGAGAAACTTGCACTGGTTTCTAGGAAAGAAATTTAAATTTGATACATATAATAGTAAAGATTACATTATCTAAAAATGAGCCCATGTGATTTTTTTTTTAATTACAATTGTAATTACATAGCTATCAGTTACTGAGCATTTCTTATAGACCAGAGACTGTGCTAAACACATAAAAGCAGTATCTAATTTCTTTCTTAATGAGCTAGGTATTAATAACCCTCTTCTGTAAATGAGGAAAATAAGATTTCTCTGAGAGGTTTAAGTAAATGGCCTGAGGTCACACAGCTACTAAATTGCAGCCCTGGGAAAAAAACTGAGATCTGACAGATTCCAAATTATGTCCTAAACTCCTCTCAATATATTGCTATAGATTTAGATTACTCTGAAGTACACAGAGGAGTTTAATTCAATGGCAACTTGAACAAGAGTTTTACCTAATTACCCTTATTTAAACATTGTCGGAATATTGAGAAATTGTTACTTTCCACAAAGCAGACCCCTCCTCTCACCCTCCAAAGTGTATTCACAGCAAACCCTATGAAAGCAGTATTCCCTCCGGATTCCGGCCGTGCACTAATGGATGTGTAGGGCGGGGGGACAGATAGGGATATGCAATTCTGAAAGCCAGTGCAGTTCGATTTATGGTAATGAACTATATGAACCCACACATTTTGTCATCTTCCTTGATGACACTGAGAAAATTTAACATTAAAATTCAGACTTCCATTTTCCATAAAAGGTGAACCGTATTGAAATTGTTTTTTCTTGGTCTAATATTAGAGAACTGGAGTTCCAGCAAAGAAAGCTCCCTGCGCAGGACAGAATGCTGTTTCCTGGCAATGATCTGGGAAAGCAGTAGGACTTGTTCTGGTGCCTTCTAGGATTAAGAAAAGCTCTTGAGGTAAGGGTGAAAAGGGTCCCTGAAGAGCCCGGGTGGGGAGTAGGGGGCGGGGGTGTGTGGGGAGGGGGTGGTTGTACATGCACACAGCTGAGAAGCCTAGCCCACCACTCTAGGCCACGTTGGACTCCAACGGCAGCTTATTAGTCTTTTGGTGGCTGGGATCAGGATAAACCCGCTGTGACTACAGCCTCAGATGCCAGCAAGGCCACGGGTACAGACCTGCAGACCCATGCTGCCTGTGTTCTGACTGTCCTGCCTACTGGAGGTTAGGGATACAGGGCCACTGCAGGTGGAAGTAAGCACGCAGAGGTTCAGGCGTCCTTTACTGTAACTAGAGGTATGAGAATTATGGAAAATAACCTGTAAAAGGCACCTTCCCAAGACTCTCTGAAGACCAAGACAGAAGAGCTCAGCAAAGGGATGATTACTAAAAGCTCATCAATTCTCTGGTTTCATGGAGGGCACACTAAATGCAGAGAGGGGGAGCTGGTCCCGGGGAACACCAGCGATGCTAAGAACCTGCCGTCTGACTGTAATTCAGATTCCCTGAGTCTTGAGTTGCCAAGAAAGGGTGTGATCGATTTCCTGAATAGATCCAGAAATAAACGATTGGCCAGGGGTAGTATAAGAAGTCCTTTTGGGGGAATTTGCTACTAAAAACGTATAACCATGAATAGCAAAAGCAGGGATGAGGGGGTGGCTTAACTGAGAAACATTCCCAAATATCCTTATGCTGTCCTGGACTTCAAAAATCATTCACAAACAAAGGTTCCAGTAATCAGGAAGTACATTTGTAATGTATAAGCTGCATTAACTTGGCCTTGAGCCCACTGAACACTAACCTGCTGGGAAAGCATTAAAGAGCGTGTTTGCTAAAGACCCATGTTTACCCTTGTCCTGCACCCATTCCCCCCTTTCTTCTGGTAACAATCTTCTTTCCCCTCCCCCTGCTTTGGGACATAATCTTCCCCAGTCAGTTTGGGGGTCATGTCAGTCAAAATGCACTGTCCCCCCCACCCCCACCCTTTGACTCTCGACAGAAAACGGCTTGTGATGATTTATGCCAATGGCTGCGGCCTAAGGAGGCGTCTCACAGCTCTGCTTTCAAGAGCCATCCTTTCTATGCCTGCCCCCTCAACCTTTCCAGCCCTTCCTTCAGCACTCCGAGCTACCCTCCAACAATCTTTTGGGTTTTTTTTTGTCTTTGCTGCTTATAACCAAAACCCCTCATACAGTACTTTTAAATATTTGAGAGAAAGAACTTTGAAGCAAATGAGACAGAGGTATACACACTGAGAACACTGAAAATCTCCCTTCGCTTAGAGGAAGTTACTTCACGTTCGTGTCTATTTGGTGTCCTCTACTAAGAGGCAGCTGTAGTATTGAGAAAAGACCCCTGGATGTGGCTTTGTGACTTCAGATAAGTCACATCACTCTCGGTCCTTAATTTTCTCATCTGTAGAATGAAGAGGTTTGACTTAAGTTATCCCCAAGGCCCCTTCCAGCTTGAAAACTCAGTAATTCCATAATGAAGTTATTTGATCCATACTCAACAAACCGAAGAGCTAAGCATTCCAATAAACATAAACCTGAGGCCTTGTGTTTTCTGATGTCAAGTCTCCAGCAGGTTAAACAGTAATTTCCTCCCTATGACCTCAGCTCTCTTCTCAGGGCCTTCTGTGCCAAAGGAGAGTTCAGAGCTTCTCCTCTCCTCCGTCAGCTCAGACGGGCCCCATGGCTGAGGTGGAAATCACCATGCTATCACTAGGAGAATACAGGGCTGATTCAGGAGAAACGAATAAGCAAGCACAGAGAGGAAGACTTTGTTTTTAAAAATCCTGACAGTTTAGAAATGGCGAGGTGGGGGATGGCCAATCCAGCCTCAAACACAGAGGTCCAATTGTCTTCATTTTGTACCGCTACACCCAGTGTCTGACACAGAATGCCCCGGTGTGTTCCACCGCCTGGACTGCTTAGGGAGGTGACCAGATTGTATTGCCTCTTGCCATCACATTGCGTTACATTTTGGGTATGATAACACAGCCACTCCACCCTCAAAACAGGAAATGAAGACTCTAAACATACTGGTAGGATTTAATAGTGAGAATGGAAGAAGAATATCTGCATAAGAGAAGGACATTTCCATCAAGAGTTTTTCCAAATCTTATGCCTTTTGCTCAGTTAGGATATCTACTTTTGTTAACAAATGAGCAAAGTTTATTATAAATGAGAAGAGAAGTGCTTTAAAGGATCACAGGATCTTGGGCTTACTGCCTGTCATTGGAGTCGCTCAGACTTCCTCTAAGAAACAGGGCTATTAGAGCTAGTTGGATCACTCCCTAGTTTTGTCATTTCATTAAATTCACTGTACCCCTGAGGAAAGTCATTGCCTTCTGTGCTCACTCAAGCACAAAAGCACCCCTGATAGCTGTGAGCAAGCCAGCTAGAGCTGGTTAGCTTTCTTTCTTTGTCTAATTCAAACATACCTTCCTTTATTTTTGTCTGACAGAATTTCACCGTATTGGACCTTCTGGTCCTGGCTGCATCTTCAGTCTCATCAGAGGCTATTTCTTCTCTCCCTCCATCCTCAGATCCCAACTCTGAGTTGGAGATGTTATGATTGACAGGTCTTGCACAGGGTGACTGGAATCTTAAATCTAACTCAGAAAGATACCTCTTCAGAACCCAGAAGCCTCCTAGGATCTGGAAACAGCTTCCGGCACCACGTATAATACTTATATGAGTCAGAATAGAATACAAACTCGTATTTGGAAATCTGCTTAGCAGCTCAACAGAGAAGAATAATGCATAGTTTTCTGGAAGAAGTGTGATAACAAAGGAGTGAGGACATGGAGTGAACTGGGTCATTCATGTTTGTTCCTTACTCTGCACAAGTAGTTTTTCATTTTCTGGTCCCATTCTTCCATTACCATTTGTCACCCAAGAAAAACCAGCACTTCATAGGGAAACAGAATGTGGAACTTTGACCTCTGCTCTTCTGTAACCATGGGGCAGTTTTCACCGAAGAGAAACCTGTACCTACCTGAGTTTTTGTCAGGCAGTCGGTTTATCCTCCACACAATGGAATTGAAGGCATGCTCATACTTGGCAGTTCCCAGAGTGACTCTCATGACAGGCTCAGAGCCAGATACACTAGTTGAGCCAAAACTTGCCCCCCGGTTCACTTTGGCTTTTAGAGACTTTTCCCCCAGGACACTTTCCCTGCGGAAGTTTTTCACCCACTCGCTGGGAACAGGGTAACGAACCATCACATTCTCACAGGGAACCTGGGTGAGAGGGTCTCGGTTAGAGGAGAAGCCGGTTGACATCCTCAGCCAGCTCTGCACCTCCACTTCTGCCCCATTGATGCTTGCTGCCGTCCTGAGTGTGAAAGGCAAGGTCTTCTCTGCAAATACTGTCCTGAACCGCATTAGCTCAAACCGGCAGGCATCCAAAGGGTTGAACAGAATAACCCGTGAGTTGTTGAATACATCCTCATCCACGCACCCATGAAAATGGCACTGATGGAGCTTGATCCACTTTGTGGTGGTGGTGGGCATGATGTCCTGCCGGGAAACTATTTCGTTCCCTTTGACAAGGACATCGTTGAGGCCCAAGCGGCACTCTGCAAGCCCAGAGAGGAAACTCAGAATGTGGATCCGTGTCAAGACGTGGTGCTGGAGGATCTGGTTGTCTCCTTTGCTCACAAGGCCAGAGAATTCATCCCTGACATCCACAGTAATCTCCTCTTCAAGGTAGTTCAAACCCACTGTGCTCAAGTCCATTGACAACACTGGCAGATTCATGAGCCGGTCCTGAATGGCTCGGATGAAACTCAGGAAGTCATCGTAATTGGTGGTGCCCAGCTTGATCACTTGTTCCCTCTCAGCTGTGTGGGCCACAGCGGGTTTGGGCTGGTATTTCTTCTTCTCCTTATAGGTGACACGGTCTATTCGCAAGCTGTGGATCCTGCCATTCTCATCATAGTTTTGGAGCCGGGGTTCCGAAATTTCATGGCAGATCTCCAGCTTGAACTCGCGGAATGGTTTTTCTAGGCCCTGCTCGTAATACAGCTGCAAGTAACCACTGTCTGTCAGTTTGATGTAGATGGGTCCCCAGTGCCTAGACGACATGATGTTTTTCTTCTCGGGGATCCTTAGCATCATTGGCCATCCATCCCTGGGCTGGGACAGCACTGAACCAGGTGGGTGGTCATCTAGTTCAATCCAGGCTTTCGGGTCATCATCTGGTAGTGTTGTACTGCTCAAGTGGTCAGGGTCGTCAATCTGGAGCTGTTTGAGTTTTTCAACGGCATCAGAGTGTGACTGGTTTTTGCTTGAGTCATCAAAACTGATGGCATCCTGGTAGATGACAATGAGAGAATCTCTTTGGCTCTTGCCCGTGGCACTGGAAATGGAATTGTTTTGAGAGCGCCTCTCCTGCTCCTCAAAGAAAGCAATGAAAGGGTTGATGGGGGAGGGCTGTACATCCTGCAGAGTCTCATTCAGGAAAGGATTGGTAGCTCTCCAAGGTGGAGCCTCGGTTATGGAAGGCGGACGATTTAAGGAGGAAATGTCCAGCTTCTGAACTTTGGAAAAGTTCATCAACGTGCTCTTGGGACGCTCCCTCTTCTTAAATGACCCAGCTGAGTGATAAGGTACATCTGGGATCACAGATGCAGTAGGTGGTGGGTTTGGCTTCAGGGGAGAGGTGACTGGTGGCAAAGGACAGCTGACTTCATTGTCATCAAAAGTGACCCAGCTCGGGAAACGAACAGAAGTCACTGGAGTTGCAGGGTGTCCATTCATGGTTGGACTACTGGCCGGCCAGCTGACGGCCTCCATCTCTACCTCTTCATCTTCCTGGAGTGAGGAAGAACTGTCTAAAAGAAAAAGGAGAGCATATGAGGGCTGCTATTCAGGGCCTCTAGAAGTATGAGAAACTGAGGTATGGGAATGAAGGATGACTAGAATTTTATCTAGAATCTGATAAATTCCAAAGCAGGTCACTACGTGTCTCAAGTGCTAGTCTGGGCACAGAATCTCAAAATTTTGTAATAAGCACACCAAAGGGGCCACACATCAAGTGCAATAAGAATACAAATGGGTCTATCAATATAGAAGCACTGATAGGTCCAAGGTCCCTTGCAGTTTGATTCTTATACATTCTCCCTTTATTTAATAGAAGTTTCTAGAATAGATGCTTTTTTTTTTTACTATGCTCTAAAGTATGGATTCTTAATTCTTAGACATTGAAAACCATTTCCTACATAAAATGATAGAAAGCTGATCTCATTAGACAAAATAAGTTATCTGTTCTAAGTGATAATATGATTGCAAATAATGTAATTGGAGTGAGTTTGCCCAAATGTTCAATAAATATTAAAAACAAAATGTTAACATTCTTAGCATGAAACAAGTTCATACAAGCAAATAAGAAGACTACAAAAACTCCAATAGAAATATAGACAAAGGACATATACAGACAGCTCAGGAGAGAGAAACTAAAAATGTCTAATAAGATGTGCAAAATGTCCAATCTCACTACAAATAAGAAAAAATGGAAATTAAAAACAATCAGTGAAGATTCTTAAGGTTTTTAGTCTTCAGTGAGGGTAAGGGTACTATGATATGAACAGTAAATAAACCTTTAACAGGACTTTACATTGCTATAAACTCTCTGAAAGTGGTTTGGCCATTTGTAGTAAGGGTCTTACAAATGTACATAAATAATAACTTTGTAAGTCTTCCCTAAGGATATAAATCTAAATTGTGCACCAAGTTTTGGGTGAATGTTGAGGTACACAATGGAATAATACCCAGCTGTAAAATGTTTACAAGTATGCAATAACATAAGGAAATACCCATAATATAATTTCTTCTATTTTCTCTAAAATATTTTTCCATCTTGGAGTTTATTTTATGGGGGAAAAAAGTGTTATTACAAATAAAACTCCACCCTAGCAGGGCTTTTGAGGAAGGGGATACAGGACTTGAGTTTCCACGAGGGAAAGATCCAGACCTTTCAGTGAGCATCAAGACCCTGTGTGTCTGCGGGGATTGTGGGAAGGGAGTGGAAAGTGAAGCCTTTAGCAAGGAGTGGATTCTGATGAGGGAGTGGCACAGAAAGCAAATCTGGGTCTGGCATCCAGTAGATATTCAGTAAAATTTTGTTGAGTGAGTGAGAAAAGAGACTTTGCACTGGAGCAGTTCTATTTTATCTGTCCCTGGAGAAATGTCTATGGGATCTCTGCCACCATTCCTCCCACTGTTTCTGTCGCCAGTAATCTGGCATCAAAGAGAAAGGGATGCTCAGTGGTTGAGTCAAGTAGTTGAGTTTGCTGACCACTTCACTTAACTGTCATGAATATCACATCCAACCAAACCAAATCAGTAATGCTACACATAATTGGAAGTGGAATTACATGTGGATGGGATGGCTAGTTGGCACTCATCTTTTCAAGTGTATTTATGCAAATAGCAATTCTCTCTACTGAAAACATCACTTTGAAAATATAGGTTAAATATATGAGGATGCATACTTACATATCCACACTCACCCCATAAATATAATGAGCAAAAAAAGTATTTCTTATATGCACAGCACCACAAAAGGATTTTGAAGCATGTTACTGTTTTTAAATTTATTTTGAGAGCGGGGGAGGGGCAGAGAGAAAGAGGGAGAGAGATAATCCCAAGCAGGTTCTGAACTGTCAGCCCAAAACCCGATGCGGGGCTTGAACCCATGAACCGTGAGATCATGGCCTGAGCTGAAGTCAGACGCTTAACTGACAGAGCCACCCAGGCGCCCCTCAAAGCATTTTAAAATTAAAAATAAGACTTCCCTTCAAATTAATCATGAATCCATTTTTGTGGTTTATTTTCTGGAAAATGAAGGGAAAAGAGTCAAGAAACAACCCAGGTTTGTAGGATTTATTTATTATTTTATTTATTATTATCATTATCCTTATCACTACTACTACTGCAACAACTACTACTGTTACTGTAACGAAGGCTAAAGGGAACACTGTGGCCCGGAGTAAAATATAATCACTTCCTTGGAACAGTAAACTGATCCCCCCTAGACAACTGGAGTTGCATCTCAAAACATCAATTTCTTATGAAGCCACTCTAAGGAGCTTTTGTAACCTTAGTGCTCCCATCCAAACAGCCTGGTACTGGGTGACCCAGCCCTGTGGAGGGATATCCTTTTGGCCTTGGGGTTCATGACCACTCCCTCGCTTAAACAAAGCCCAAGTCCTTTTCCTCTGGAGGGTGCTTTTCTGCCAAAGCTGTTTATTCTTGCTGCCAAAGGATTCCCTTCTGCTGGGAATCCTAGCCCCAAAATAGCATTTCTCATTTTCCTCTATGAAGCCAAAAAAGAAGGGGGGGGGTAGAAAAAAAAAAAGGCTTTGTCTCCACTAGACACAGTTGTTTACAATAAATTCCTTTTTAAATGAAGATATTTAAAATCATACCAAGTCCTAGATGGTTTTAAAGCATTAGACTTAGAATACAATTTAAATGAAGTTTCTTTAAATCTGGAGGGAAATTTTTTAATTAATTTCTAGATATTCTATAATCTCTTTGATGGCCATTAAAAAGTATTAACAGACTTTGTTACAAAATATTCTCTCCTTTGGCAATTTCATCTCCCATGATTACAAACTGCTTTAAAAATCCATCATTTGGGGGTGGTAGTGGGATACTGGTCAAATTTCTGGAAATGAGTCCTACAAAATCATTTATTGAAAAAAAAAATATCTTAGGGGCACCTGGGTGGCTCAGTCAGTTAAGCATCCTACTCTTGGTTTTGGCTCAGGTCATGATCTCAAGGTTTATGAGTTTAAGCCCTGCATCGGGCTCTGTGCTGACAGTGCAGAGCCCACTTGAGATTGTCTCTCTCTCCCCCCCCTCCTCTCTCTCTCTCTCAAAATAAATAAATTTATAAAAATTTAGCCATGTGAGCTAGAGACCACTAAAGCTAAAGTGGTCTCTAGCTCACATGAAAATACAGCATTTCTTGGGGGCAAACCCAAGGACTGACAAATACTACTTTGAAAAATTATCCCTGATTAACACTGACTTCCCTATTTGTAAACTCTTAATTTTCTATTATTTATCATTGACTAAAAGAGATTTTCAACTGTTTTTGCAAAGATTAGGTCATATAGTTTCTAAGCCGCTTTTTGTTAAAATCTTTTTATTACATTGAGATTTTCACATATAAAAAAACAACTTCTCTGTATGTAAAATTTCTGGGGGAACATATGTATCATATATGACAAAAACTTGATATCCTTCATGTAGTATTGTGGGGTATTTTTAATAAAAATGATGCACCCATACAAAAAATAAAATAAAATAAAATAGGAAAAGAACAATTTATGGGATGCCTGGGTGTCTCAGTTGGGTTGTGCATCCAACTCTTGGTTAAGGCTCAGGTCATGATCTCATGGTTCATGGGTTTGAACCCCATATCAGGCTCTGCGCTGACAGTGTGGAGCCTGCTTTGGATTCTGTATCTCCCTCTCTCTCTGCCTCTCCCCTGCTCATGCTCTCTCTCTCTCTCAAAATAAACATGCATTAAAAAAAATTTAAATCCTACCTATCAGGGTTGTTGGGAAATTTTAATATAGATTTTAGTATTGTGCCTGGCAAGTAATAAATGATAAGTGTTCAGTAGACGTTAGCTGCTATCACTACTCCTACTAGAATGATACATTTTCGTGATATAAAGTATACATACATCAAAAAGCACTGGAATATAATATTCCAAAATATTTTGATGTGAAAACCAATGTCTCCTGCGGGTTAAGAGGTGATTTAAAAAATATTAAATTCGTGTTCTTTAAGAAAATGCTGTTTGCTTACAAGATAAATAGTAAAAGGTCAAAACATACCCTTAGCACTCCTGCTAATTAACCTTAGAGAAAGAAAACAGTTTAGCGCTAATCCATGTTGATAAAGCAGCAGTTATATCTTTCCCAGGACACTTATGACTGATGTGGCTGGTACTGAGAACAATGAGGGGAGGAAAAAAAAAAAGCCAGCAAATTTCTTCAGTAAGAAATAGGCAAAAACTAATTATGCTCAGAACAAAATTAACTATCATCCGGAATTCCACTTTATTGACTTATTAAAATAAAACCAAAGCCAAAAATCCAGCATAATTTTAATTACTATCTCTTCCACCTGCTACCTCCAAATTACTTTTATTATGAGTTGGGCTGCTGCCAAACCAAAGCCACGTATAAAAATCAGGTTCTCATTTGCCCACTGGGAGAACTGCTAGTACCTAACAGCTTCCTAATGTCTTTACTGATGCAAACAAAAAGGAAATGGTGGATTCTTTCAATGCTAGACCACAATCTATTTTAAGTTTCCCAAAGACTAAATTAAATGATTACAATGAGAGTCAAACTCACCAAACTGAAGAAAAGTAAGAACTATGGGGGAAGACTAAGTTTCTATGATATTTTGAATACAGCAGATACGCCATCCTCTTCTTTCCCCATTTGTGAACCTAATTTGTTCATGCAATGACAGGTGCAAAAACAGAGCTGTTCAGCGAATTTATTTGCAGTGGCAAGAACAAATATTCTTAGATTACAGCAGTCACTATTACACAAGAGCACAGACTTAAAACTGTATAACCAGCCTCAGATGCACAGCGGGCCCTTACATATTTGTGGAACGATCTAGAAAGTGAAAAGAGGATCACAGAATTTTCAGATTTGAAGAGATTTTAGAAATAACAAAACTTGACCTTCATTTTTCTGGGAGGACTGAGGGGCTCAGAAAGTTTAAGTAAACTACCCAAGGTTACATTTACAAAGTCCTACTTTTTTTTTTTTTAATTTTTTTTTTTTAACGTTTATTTTTGAGACATAGAGACAGAGCATGAGCAGGAGGAGGGCAGAGAGAGAGAGGGAGACACAGAATCCAAAGCAGGCTCCAGGCTCTGAGCTGTCAGCACAGAGCCTGATGCGGGGCTCGAACTCACAGAGTGCAAGATCATGACCTGAGCCGAAGTCGGCCACTTAACCAACTGAGCCACCCAGGTGCCCCCAAAGTCCTACTTTTAATGTGCACTACCTCTGGTATTTTCTTACCGCTTGTTTGCTAAGCTAAAATCTGGTTAATTTTTCCCATTGCCTTTGAGATTGGCAACAGTTACCTTGACACACAGCTTTTTGGGACATTGTTCGGTAGGGGAAAAGAAGTTAACTAAACAAGGATTTACATCCATTTACACAAAGAAGCCTTTGGGCATAAGGTCAGGTGATGTCAGCCCCTGATGTGTGAACGTGTAAGAGTGAGAAACGAGTTAGTCATCAGAACCTTATCAACGGAGCTTCTAACTTGGATAAAACAAGCTGAGACCTGCTTAGTCATCACAATACACTGATAAAGAGAGCCAGAGGGGTTCATCTGTCCTTAGCATCATCCGGGAGACAGGATGCTTTAATGCTGGTTAAGTTACTTGGTCAGAGATATCCCCAAAGCGAAGAAGCCAATTCATCAAACTACTACCTCGCCACTATTTGACAGGATCCCTAGCAGGAGTATTTGTCACTATATTCTGGTTTCTATTTGTTAAGAGGACCTATAAAGCAGTACTCAGTTGCCCTGCCAACTCCCTCCCTGCACCCCCCTGCCCCTTATCAAGATGAGCTCACACAACACACCTCATCTTTGTTTTGCTCAGAAGAGCAACGAATTTCATCTCTTGCTCAGAAAAGCAAGCCTCAGACTTTAAGTTTGTTGCATGTCCCAGGAACCTGTGTGTTCCTAATGAATCTGTTCTCTCTGGTTCTAAACTTCTGCTTTATCACTGCCTACGTCACTGGTATTCAACCTTTGGATCCCTGCTTTTGGCTCTTTCCTCTAACAACTAAATCTCCACTCGACTGGCTTACTGGTTCCTGGCTTAATATGCCTTTCTGATATCAGCTTCTCACGTTGTGTTAGACAAAGACTCTAGTCTTTAACTCTCATCAGGGCAGAGATCCTACTACAACATCTTGTTGTCATCTGAGAGAGTCACTCCACTTCCCCAGCAGAGGTCATAGGCACAGAGCAGGGATAGATACCAATATCTTTAATAAATTGAAAAATCAACATTCCATTTTACAAATTAATCTCAACATTTTACACATTGGGGTATATCAAAAAACTGAACTAGTAGTAAGGCCTGTTGAGAACCTAACCTATGTTTTATTTGTCATTGTCATAGCAAAAAGCCCCTGTATTTCCCTCCTCGACATTTGAGCACCCCAAAGAGGGGTGAACGAAGGACTTTCTATTGTCTAAGCCTTTTTGAATGAGCAATGAAGTTCTGCTTAATGGACCGTAAAACTCTTCTACGGTGTCCTAAACAGACATTTTCCAAAGAAGACATATAAATGGCCCACAGACATATGAAAAGATGCTCAACATTACTAATTATCAGAGAAATGCAAATCAAAACCACAATGAGTTATCCCCTTATACCATTCAAAATGGCTAAAATAAAAAAGACAAGAAATAACAAGCACTGGCTAGGATATGGAGAAAAAGGAGCCCTCGCACACTCCTGGTGGGAATGTAAATTGGTACAGCCACCGTAAAAACAGTAAGGAGGTTCCTTTCAAAATTAAAAATAGAACTACAACATGACTCATTAATTCCACTACTAGTATTAACCAAAGAAAATTAAAACACTAATTTGCCCCTATGTTTATTACGGCATTATTTGCAATAGCTGAGATACAGAAGTAACCTAAGTGTCTATAGACAGATGAACAGATCAGGAAGATGTCTCACACACACACACACACACACACACACACACACACACACACACTATGCAGTCATAAAAAGGATGAGGCTGTGCCAGTTGCAACAACATGGATGGACCTATAAGGTATTATGAAAGTGAAATAAGTAGACTGAGAAAGACAAATACCATATGATTTCACCTATATGTGCAATCTAAAAAACAAATGAATGAATAAACAAAAATAAACCTATAAATACAGAGAACAAACTGATGGTTGCCAGAGGGAAAGGGGTGCGGGGGAGGGGCAAAATGAATGAAGGGGACCGGGAGAGGCGGGCCTCCAGTAAGGGAATGAGTAAGTCACAAGAACAAAGAATACAGCACAAGGGATATAGTTAATGGTATTGTAGTAGCATTGTGTGGTGACAGATGGTAGCTATACTTGTGAGCATAGTAAGGTATAGAGAAATTGAACCACTATGTTGTGCATCTGAAACTAATGTAAGCTTATGTGTCAACTAATGTTCAAATAGAAATTAAAAACAACAACAACAACTCATCTCTGGTTTGATGAGAAGTAGGAAAGATTCTTTTGATTTAGGAGCTTAAAAGAGGAGAAGTATCCAGAAGTTACTCTAAGGGAGAACATATGAGAATGGCAAGGAAAAAAGAGAGTTTCCATCCTGACTCTGAATGGAGCATAGTTTGTATACCCAGGAAGTGCCACAGGTGGGGACCTGGACAAGGACTACCTGCAGGGGCGTTGGGACAATGTCTTGAAAGAGTGGCAAGCCTACAGTGCCTGTGCCCTTACTGTGACCAGGATAGGTGACTCATCAGGACTGCCTGTCCCTCTGCCACCGTGGAAGTGTCACTCATGTGTGCCCCCATATCCATACTCACTATTCATCTGGCCACCACGTGAGGAAAGACACCAGCAACCACCCATTTGAGCTTCAGTGATGGGGACTGTTACTTCTCCAAGGTTGGCCCAGTAAGTTCAGCAAGGGGTTTGTGATAAGGGCAAAGAAACAGAGCTGGGGGCTCTCATACAGAATTACACATGCTTGGTTGGGTACAGGTGTGCTGAGGATGAGCCGCAGAGCAGGCATTCTGACTGAGTCTGTATCAAACCTTCCTTCCATGTGTTAACTCTGCCGGGCTGTAATATGGCTTTCAGGAGAAGTTCAAAAGGTCTGTTGGTGGTAGGCGTACCATCAGCTGGTCTAAGATCACCCACAGAAAAGTTAAGGACAATTACCAATAGCTGAAAAAATCTCAATAAATCATTGCCTTTCATCAATACTGCCCAAAGTTCATTGTTTTTTATGTGGACTTTCAGCAACGACAGTAGCAAAATAACCAGCAGCTCCTGTGTGCAGTAAGCCACTTGTTTTCAATTAAATTTGGAGTTGGTAATTTGATTTCATTTCAGTACTTATCCAACACCCGTTTAGTTACCAAGATCAAAGGAGACATTCTCATGTAGACTGAGGGTAGATGAAACTTATAAACTGTACACATATCAAGTTAAGATAATTTTTTAGAAAAATAGGAGAGCAACTAATTTCTAGCATGACAATAGATTTATTCTAGCCAGTAGAACTCTATTTGTATTTCTGAATGTGTCGAATTTTTCAGAAGCTCTCATGAGGTAGATAATCTGCAGGCAAACAGGGAAGTGCTATTTCCAGATGGCTCACACACTTGGTGCTTTTCCTGACTTGGTAGAGCATTCCCATCATCTGGCATATATATACCAGTATCTCCGGGGTGGACACAAGACTCATAAGGGAAAGGCTAGTTTAAAAGTGGTTTGTATTTAGGGGCGCCTGGGTGGCTCAGTTGGGTAAGCGTCTGACTTGGGCTCAGATCATGATCTAGCCATTCGTGGGTTTGAGCCCCATGTTGGGGCTCTGACAGCTCAGAGCCTGCCTGCTTTAGATTCTGTGTCTCCCTCTCTCTCTTAAAAATAAATAAACATTAAAAAAATTAAAAAAAAATTTAAAGTGATTTGTACTAATGATGGATTGAGTTCCTGGCTTCATGCTGGTCTTTACTGCCTGTTTTGTGTCACTGCAGACAGTAAAGGGTAAAGCTTGGGCTTTGGAGTCCGTTGGACCTGGATCTGCCATTAGAAAACTATGAGATCTTGGAGACATTACTTAACACTCTCTAAACTGCAGGATTTCTCAATTCTCAAGGCAAATAATAACAGTACTCACTGTTGTGAGGGAAAATGAGATCATTAATGAACACTGAATTTAACTGGGCTGCAGCTCAATAAACATTAGCTATCACAATAAAAATATGTAAATATTATTAGAATTCCCAAGGAAGCAAAAGGAAGAAGGAAGGAAGAGAGGAGAGAGAATGCCTTTGAAGTTGTATTATCAATCTGATGGAGACTGAAGGGCAGACTGAAGAGGAGGAAGAAAAATGGAAGAAAGGGAAAGGGGGATGGAGAGAGAATGATGTCTCAGGTTATGATTCCATGAGTCCAAATCTTTCCATAATCGTTGCATAGATAAATCCCAAAGGCTTGGTAATGATATAAGATCTGAGGGTCTGCATTCACAAAGTCATTGTGACTACAAAAAAAGCAGGACTAGTGTTAGTCTTGAGTACACTTTGGTCAAGACAGAACATCCAACTTTCTCTTCCTCCTCTGGTACAAAGAATTGCCTTTGTAATTGTAGGGCAGGTTTAAGATGTTTTTGTAGTCTGGACAAGTAATCCTCAAAGTGTGTGTGGGGTAATGCACTCAAGGAGGTATACAAAATGATCCCCTGGGGTGTGAGAGAAAAGATCAGAATCTCTATTTTTGTTCAATTTTAACCCATCCTTTCATTTTAATTTTAATTTCTAATTTTGTTTATATGTTATAAAACATTTACAAAAATACTAGTATGTTTGTAATATATAAATTTATAGTATATATACACATAACACGCACACAAACACACACAAATATTAGAGGCTCATGATCAAGTCTTTGGAGAAACATGACCAAACATTTGGAGAAAATTGGTATAGTGCACTAGGCATGTTTCAAATACTTGGCATGACTTCACATATATACAAAGATATCACCTCTTGCCTGTCTTTTATAACAATGGGCTGTTGTAACCAGAAAAAATGGTCTTCGTTGTCAGTCCAAAGAGAGAAGTATTTTGCCAAATAAAAAGAATTTTTTATTCCCTTAAACTCTATTATTTGGGCAATAATTCAATCTTAAATACCCCAGCGCTCCTGTGGTCATGCTAACAACCTATCTCGGACTTTCCCTGTTGCACAGAATCAAGTTAATATGACTTCATCACCACTCCTCCTTGCTTTCTAGAAAGTTTTAATACCAGTCTTCCAATTCTGCAGAAATTATGAAACTGACCTAAATAAATAACTGCTGGAGTCACTACCAGGGACAAAGACTGTGTGATCTCAGTGTCAGGGCATCAGTCTCCTCATTTCCCTTTCTTGTTTACACTCTTGTCCCCAGGGAATAATTAGCAATGACAGGAAGAGGGGATGTCTGTGAGATCCTGGTCCACACCAAGGACATCACTAGCTCAGCAAGTGTTTTCAAAGTAAATGTTTTAAATGTCCTGTTGTTGGAATAACAGGTTGAGACTGTTACCTTTGCTCTCAATAAAGCTCTACAGGAAAATTCAACCCACATGGTTCAGAGCAGGATAAAGTCAATAGAGTCAACAATACTGATGGAAGAAATACTGTATTACCTATCCTGCAACCCTCCCCCTCTACTTTGGGTAACACTTCACAATTGAAATTTTTCCCCCTCTCATTTAAGTCTTCATGGATCTTCAGTCAAGGAGCCCACCCAAGATGTGTATGATCCAAGCAAAGTCAGATACTTGTTGGAAATCTTGAATAGACTGACTCAAGTGCAGGAAAATAGTGGGAGCTAAGTTATTCAGACAGAGGCACCCTGAAGAGCCTGCATATTAGTTCTTGCTGGCTTGATTCTTAAAGTTGCCAAGGTTTCTGACCATCTCTGAGAGATAGTAAAAATGGCCTCAGATACTTCCTTCCTCTATTTATGCTCTTGGGCAGTCCCTTCCCACACGGACTCTGAGCTGGAGCATGTGATTCATTGTAGTCAGGATCAAATACATCGCAAACATAAACTTGAAAAGTGCTTGTATGCTGCTGCTTGCCCTCTTTTGCTGGACTTGGACCCCCAAGACCATGATGGAGTGAGCCTGCAGGGGGATAAATGACCGTGTGGAGGAGACGCGACGCACCCTAGCCAACCAGGCAGCTGACTGCAGACCCATGACTGAGCTCCTATGGTGATCAGCTCAGCCTAGCGCAGACTAGGAATTGCTCAAGCTTGTCCAGACTGTGGATATGAAGAATCTTGAGCTAAATAAATGATTGTTGGGGAGCTGGGTGTGTGTGGGGGGTGGGCTAATTTTCAGTGTAGTTTTTATGTAGCACAGTAAAAGCTGATCCTGAAGTGTGAGTTTTCAGCTTTTCTTCTAATTTTGTAAACTACTGTATCCTTAGAATAAATTCCGTTTACTTAAAGTTAGTGAAGTTGGCTTCTGTTGCTTACAATCCAAATTATTTAGTAGCCAGACAGGACACAGATGACCTTTGTAGGAAACATGGCAGATATAAATTTCTAGAAACTTTCAAACTTGTCTGTTTTTTTTTTTTAACGTTTATTTATTTTGAGAGAGCAGAGAGCATGAACAGGGGAGGGGAAGAGAGAGAGATGGAGAGAGAGAATGCCAAACAGGCTCTTGAGCCGAAATCAAGGGTCGGATGCTTAACCAACTGGGCCACCCAGGCACCCCCAAACTTGTCTGGTTTTTGAGCAAAACCATTTTGTTGCATCTCTCCACTCTCCCTCATTCTTTTCACAAGGAAATAGATCAGTATTCTTATTGCTTAAATAATATAAGACACACTTCAAACTCTAAGTTTGGTGGGGAGGAATTTTGAGACTCTTATTTGAAGAGCTGTCATCTTTGGTCTGGGTCACCCTAGGCATAAACAGGTGGGAAGAAGTCAGGCTCTGACTACATTGTCAAGTGGTCTGTGGACTGTGGCTCTAGGCTGGTTCATATTCTGGCTACTCCACATATTAACATGGTGACCTTGGGCAAGTTACTTAAATGTACCAGGCTTTAGTTCTCTCCACTGAAAAATGGAGAAAATAATAATATTACCTCTTAGTTGTGGTGAGGACTGAATTAATACAGGTAAAGCTTACGTAGCAAACATGACATAAATATTTGGTATTATTATTATAATGAGTATTCCTCAGAGTCTAGGTTCCCTTGGGGAACATCTTGGAAAGAGAAATTTGGCATTGTGGGAGCTTTGAGAAAGCCATGGAAGAAAAGGCTTTATTTCTAGTCCTGGGTCTGGCACAAACTTGCTATGGTCTTGGGCAAGTCTCCTTGTGCCATTTCCTTCCCTGCTTGTAACATGGGATAATCATAATCCCTGTTCTAGTCTGGAAGCAAATGAAATAATACATGTGAACATGTTTCTAAACATTCAAAAGTGCTCAATTGCTGTTTGGTAAGGTCTATGATTATTATTCAGAAGAGGTAGTTTTAGGTTCCAAATAAGTCCTATAATTTCTCACGCCATCTGAGTAGGTCCTAGGTGGGGAGTTATTGCATTTTAGAGAAAGAGAGAGAGAGAGAGAGAGAAATACACAAAGCAGTCTTGGAATAAAGATTTATTTAGATATATTGTGTGTTGAGAGGCGCCTGGGTGGCAGTGTCCAGCTCTTGATTTGGGCTCAGGTCACAATCTCAGGGTGGTGGGATCAAGCCCTACATGGGGCTCCGCACTGGCCGTGGAGCCTGCTTAAGATTCTCTCTCTCCCTCTGCCTTCCTTGGCTCATTCTCTCTATCTCAAATAAATAAATTAATTAAATTAAATAAATAAAGACAGGGGAAAAAAAAAAACCAAACCCTGTACGTTGACAGGCTTGGTTAAATATCGGATCAAAGAGGTCATAGCCTAGGGGTGTCTGGGTGGCTCAGCCAGTTAAGTGTGTGACTTTGGATCAGCTCATGATCTCACAGGCTCAGGTCATGATCTCACAGTTCATGAGTACGAGCCACACTAGGGGTCTCTGCTCTTAGCACAGAGCCTGCTTCGGATCCTCTGTTTCCCTCTCTCTTTCTGCCCCTCCCATGCATTCTCTCTCTCCCTCTCCCTCTCTCAAAAATAAACATTAAAAAAAAAAAAAGAGGTCATAGCCTTTTCAAAAGTGTCCCAGAGACCATTAGTATTACTGAGAAAATAAATGAAATCAAGAAACCTGAGAGTAGGGGAAAGTCGAAGGTCAAGAACACACTCATACTTTTCTAGATCCTGAAGTGGCGGATGCCACTTAATCGACTTGTTCCCTAACTGTCCATAGGACCGGGGCTGAGTGTTCTTTGCCTCAGCAGGGGACAACTTGGGATTTAAGGCCCACTGAATCTAAGGCACTCATATGTGAATTCATTTCAAAGCACGCTAGTTTTTAGAATTATTCCAGTCACCAAATTCTAAAATAACTAATGATTTGTTTCTGTAATATAAAGATGAACTTTTTTTGGATAATTTTAAGGAACAAGTTATAGTTTAGAGAATCTGGATGGTGCACCTGAATCTTGCTGCCGCCAGAGGTAAGTGATGTCACATTCTAGTATTTCCTTCAAGCTGTCTCAGTGTGCACATACACATTCATGAAGGCACACCTATCTAAAAGTCAGGATTATTCTGCATATACAGAATACTTTTTTGGGGGAGGGGAGTTAACATTCACAGATGAGAGTTTTGACAGGACAGACAACCCTGAAAACAGGCAGGGTGTTAGCACATGCCAGCAGTTGTTGGCAGTATCTGCTCACGCTGTTAGGATGAGCATGATGTACGCTAAGAGGGTTTGGAGAGCAGTTTGTATTAAATCCAGTAAATACATGCAGCGTCTGGCTGCCTTGGTGGGGACGTGCAGGATATGTGAAAAGTAATGAGAAACTGAGATACTAGATAAAGGATGATCAATGCTGATAATTTGTTTCATGAAGTAAATGTGACTCCCATTGACATTTAAAGTCAGGGACTTCGGGAGACAGAGATGAGGTCATGGGATCAGGGCTTCTATTTTCAAATCTAAAGCCTGCCTGGCTGTAACATGCTGAAATGTTGACAAACAAGCAGCCTTCAGTCTTTAAAAATAGTAACCTTTGTTTCCCACACCGAGGGCACTTCCTAAGGGTCAGATCGTGTGTCCTCTGCAGCTGGACATGCAGCAGATTGGTGTGTGGCTCCGTGGTGCCCCATCTTCGCATAAATGAGAGAGGTCAGGTGGACGACATAAAGGCAGAATCACCTGCCCACCTCAAAGCATGAACCTCAGTGACTTTCCAGGGCAGGCTGCACAACATAAAACAGAGTCTGCTTCCTCAAAGACTTTTCAAGAGCATGCACTGTAGAGCAAAGGAATTTCTATCCTATCTTCAAGAGCAGATGGGGGCAAATACACTAGTCAGCATTTGAGAAACGTTGTTAGCAAATAAAGAATAAATAGTCCCAAAAATATTTAGAGATAATGAATGTAAGTATTCTATCTAAAACCTTAAGATTTCTGGTTAATATAGGGTGTGTAAGAGAAGATAAGCACAAACTGTCTTCAGAAATCGGGGTAAAATTGAGCCAAGGAAAGAGATCTTTATGGTGTTAGTGTTTCTTCAAAGTATTTAATTTGGGGTTGGATTATCTAGCCCCGCATGGCCCTTGGTGACTTCTGGAGTGTGTCTGGAGTTCTCTGGTGACTTGAGGAGCAGACTTGAGGTTCTATGGCAAGAGAGAGAGCTGGAAGGAGAGAGGGATAATAACCCGCCACCGCTTCCATGTTCAAGGCAACAGCAGTGGCTTGGCTGACGCTCCCCAATCGTGTACCGTGCGCCAGATGCTCTGCTAGAACTGTACTGAAACTCTCGATTTGATCTTGGAACACGATATAACATAGGTCCTAGCGTTCTCCCTATTTTATTGACGGGGACACTGAAGCACAGAGGGTAGATGACCTGACCAAAGTCACAGACTAGTAAGTGGTGCAGCTAGAATCTGAAGCCAGGAGGTCAGAGCTCACGACCTTCAGCTAGACCACTCTCATCTACAGCAGCACTGGGATTGCAGCTCAATGTCTGTAGAACTGGCTAATCTCCAGCAAGTTACTCAATTGCTAAGTCTCGGTTTCCTCACTTTTAAAAAGGATAATAAAAACAAGCTGGTCTATCTACTACAATAGGGTCGTGAGAACCAAATGAGACCTGTGCATGTCACTTGTAAAATATGGCATGCTACACATTTTTAAAAGTTTATTTATTTGAGTGAGAGAAAGAGAGAGAGAGGGAGGGAGGGAGGAAAAGAGAGGGAGAGGGAGAGAGGGAAAGAGGGAAGGAAAGAGGGAGGGAGAGGGGGAGGGAGGGGAGAGGGGGGAGAGAGAGAGAGAGAGAGAGAGAGAGAGAGAGAATCCCAAGCAGGCTCAGCACTGTCAGCGCAGAGCCCAATGCGGAGCTTGAACTCACGAACCTCAAGTTCATGACCTGAGCCAAAATCAAGAGTCAGACAGATGCTTAACTGACTGGCCCACCCAGGCACCCCATGGCATGCTACACATTTTAAATTACTGTCATTATTACTGATGAAAGAAGAGAAATAAAGAGGGCACTTATTTCTTCATTTTGAGATTTGATTTTTGTTTGTTTGTTTTTTGCTTAGTATGAACATTTTAATTTTAATCAACACAAAGTAATGGAAATAACTAATATTCACTGGTAGGCACATTAGGTATTGAGAAAAAGCAGAAAACATTCCTGTATCAGGAAACTGTGATTAGAAAGAAAAAAAAAAAGTGATTATTTTGACCAGGCAGTGATTTAGAATGGTTGGGGGGGAGGGGGAGGAGGACTCTGTATCTCCAGTGATAAAAGTGATAACGTCTGCTCTAACTGCTGGCAGGCAAGTGACACTTGCTTCCCGGAAGTGGAATGAACTTTCAAGGACTTGTGGCTCTCCAGATAATGACTTCCTGTTCCATGAAAACAAAGCACAGCAGCTGGAAATAACAGCCTATGTGTTATTATCTGGTCCCTATTCCATATCTCAGAGCTATCATTCTCAGTCTGTTCTGACGGAGGCTTCTCTGACTCCAGGATTCCAAATCCCCAACAGTTTTAGATAGACAAAAATGCCGAAACTTAAAACCAAGGTTAGAGGGGCGCCTGGGTGGCTCAGTCGGTTGAACGTCTGACTTTGGCTCAGGTTATGATCTCATGGTTTGTGGGTTTAAGCCGCATGTTAGGCTTTGCACTGACAGGGCAGAGGCTGTTTCAGATTCTCTGTCTTCTCTCTCTGCCCCTCCCCTGCTTATGCTCACTCTGTCTCAAAAATAAATAAACATTAAAAAAAAAAGGTTTAGAAAGAATTACCTTTGAGCAAAATCACTCTGGACTCAGACCAACCTGCAGGAAGTCATTAAATTCCCAAGCAGGGCTAAAGTCGCTGATCCATACTTCTACCACGGCACACACAAGCATGATCCCTTTGTGTTTATCTGATCACTACATTACAGTCTTTTGAACCTAACTGTGCTGGGAACTTCATCTAGGAACTCTAAGTTGGGAAAAAGGAAAAAATGAACACATTCAGAAATTAAGTAATAGATCAATAAAGAAGAGTTTAGTCATCTACCATTAAATTAAAAGGTGACTTGGGTATAGTTTCAGAGAGAACTGATAGGAATGGGTCTAAAGTCTACTAATCCATAATGTCATTAATTACACAGAAGGTTAAAAACTTCCTTTTAACACAACCAGTCCATGTTCACTGAAGAAAATTTAGAAGATACAGGCAAGTGAAAAAAATAATAAAAAGCACCCAAAGTCCCACTTTTACCATCAAATAAGAGACATCTGTGCTATTACAAAGGTTGATGAAGGAGAAACTGAAAATAACAAAAGTTATTTACCTGTTAATCAGTTAACTGATTCAGGTGGGAATCATGGGACACAAAACTGTACTAGGACCTGGTGATCACCTTACAATACGTGCCTGGACTTCTGTCCTCTTAGGCAAGTCCCCTGAACCTCCCTGGAATATTACAGAACTTATTTACACATACATAGAATAATGTGTTATATAAGAATATTTTGAGACTGTCTCAATAAATGAACAGTTAAAATTTAATACCCATTAGTGATAAAAACTCTCAGCACATCAGAAATGGAAGACAATTTCCTCAATCTTATTAAGGGTGTATATATAAGAAAAAACTCAGCTAATATCATAATTGTGAAATATTGAATGTTTTCTCCCAATTTCACTGCTTCTATTCAGTACTGCAGTGGAAACCATACACATAGCAACACGGTAAGGAAAGGGAATGAAAAGCAAAGGAAAGAGGTAAAACTCTATTCATAGATGGCATGATTGTGCACTCAGCAAATCCAAATGCAGCAAGCAATGCAAATGCAGCTTGCTTGCAAATGCAGCAAGGTCTCAGGATACAAAATCATCACCTAAAAACAAAGTGTATATCTAAATACTAGTAACAAATGAATGGAAAATTTTATCTTATTTATTTATTTATTTATTTAAAGTAGGGTTCACACCCATTGCAGAGCCTAATGTGTGCCTTGAATTCATGACCCTGAAATCAAAACCTAAGCTGAGATCACAAGTAAGACACTTAACCACCCAGGCATCACTGGAGAATGAAATTTTAAAAATTATGACTTATAATATCATAAAAATATCAAATACAGAGAAACGTAATAAAAGATACAGAAGATCTCTATACTTGAAAACTATGGAACACTGCTGAAAGACATTAAAGAAGGCATAAATAATGGAGAGATTTCATGTTCATGGATTTGAAAACAAATTATAAGATAAAAAAATTTCTGAAATTGAATTATAGAGCCAATGCAATTCCAATCAAAATCCCCAGACTTTCTTTCCCTTTGGTAGAAATGGATAAGTTGCCAATTTTTATCAAAGCCTGTCAATAACCAAGTTAATCTTGAGGAAGAAAATATTGGAGGACTTACATTACTCAATTTTAAGATTCACTATAAAGACTCAGTAATTAAGACAGCACAATCTGAAAGACAAATAGGTTAATGGAACAGAATGGAGAGTCTAGAAGGAGACCCAAACACATACAGTCATTTGGATTTTGACAAAGGTACCAAAGAATTCAACGGGAAAGGGAAGTTCTTTTCAGTAAAATGTGTGAGAGTAACTAGACATACGTATGGAAAAAAAATAGACCTAACCTCTTCTTCTCTCTATACATATAAAAATTAAACTGAGGAAGATCACAGATCTATATGAGAGCCAAAGCTATAACACTTCTACAGGAAAACATTAAAAAACCACTTCAAGGGGATCCTGGGTGGCTCAGTTGGTTAAGCGTCCGACTTGGGCTCAGGTCATGATTTCATGGTTCATGGGTTCGAGTCCCACATTGGGCTCTGTGCTGACAGCTCAGAGCCTGGAGCCTGCTTCGGATTCTGTGTCTCCCTCTCCCTCTGCTCCCCTCCTGCTTGCATTCTGTCTCTCTCTGTCTCTCAAAAATGAATAAAATGTTAAAAAAAAAAGAAGTTAAAAAAAAAAACCCACTTCAAGACCTTGGGTAAGCAATGACTTCTTAAGACAAAGCACTACCATGAAAGAAAAAAAATTAATAAATTGATGTTATCAATATATTTTATCAAGATATCACTTAAAAAGTTAAAAGGCAAGCTACTGAAAAGATACATATTCAGAATACCTAAAGAATTTTCAGAAATCAGTAATAAAAAGAGAAATAACCCAATAAGAAAGAGGCCCTTTGTAAAAGAAGCTATATGAATGGCCATAGAGTACATGATAAGGTTATTAGACACCAAGGAGTGTAAATGAAACTACAATGAGATACCACACATCCACTACAAAGCATGATAATATCAAGTGTCACAGGATGGAGAACAATGAGAACTCTCTTATATTGGTGGTTAGACTACGAAGTTGTAAAATCACTTTGGAAAATGGTTTAGCAGCCTCTAATAAAGTTACACATTCACTTATGTATTTACTGAGCATATACGGTTTGCTAACAGGTGGTGTGTCACATGCTAAGGATATAATATTAGCAAAACTAGACACAAGATTTAAACTCAGTCCTTCCACTACACAACACTGCCAAGTACTGCGACAGGACCTACATTAAAAAAAAAAAAAGTGTAAAACACTGTCATTGCAATTTCGATATAATACAAAGTGCTCTTATAGATATATGCAAAGTGCTGTGTGATCCCCAAATGAGAAATGACTGATAATTCTGCCTGAGTTGGCTGAAGCTAAACTGGCAAAGGAGATGGCAAAGGCGCTGGCATTCAGCAGACAGAATGCTTTCAGGCACTGAGGAAGAGTGGAAAGAGTTCAAGATTTGGAACTAAGTCCACCTGGTTGGGATGCTGGCTCAGTATTGACATTTGTGAAATGTGAGTAACTATTCAACAACTTGAGGGGTGGTTGTGAGAACCGGAAATAATACCTAAAGATCTAAGCACATGCAGAAGAAACTCAATTTACAGTAGCTTTTAGTTTTCGAACAAATAACTGCTGTTAGCCATACTGCCCACATACATCTACTGTTGTAAATTGTGTTAATCTCCAGAAAGCCTTACCTCTCAAAACAAGAATATGATTGACTTCCTAAGCTTGGAAAGCTTAAGATTAGACCCTAAACTGACTGTGATTTGCTGGCTTTGACCTCCCTCCTCATTTGAACATGACTTGTGCCCAATATACACCCTGAGGTTTGGGATTAAGTAGAGTTGGCTCTCTTAGTTTGAGTCACTTACACAGGGTTAGAAGCCAAGACCCCAAAAAAGCAGTCACTCTGCATTGTTCCTTTTCGTACAAAACCACTCAGAATATGCACTTTTATCACTGTCTCCTCTGTGCCACAGCAATGCTCACTTTAATCTGCATGAGACACACTTATCTGTCTACAGTTTCTAGAACAGAGGCTAATGGTAAGAAATCAATTAATCTGAGAGAGACAGCCTAGTAAGGGAGAACCAAAATGGTAGAATTTTCTCAATACATAGAGGCTCTTCCTGTGGCGCCTGCATCCAAGATTTAATATAGATAATGAAATAGGCTCAGTATCTCTTCTGATGGCACAGCAGGCTAGTGCTGCTGAATATTAAGGCATTTACAAAACAAGGGCTCAGAAGTTGTTCATGAGGCTGAGTGGCTCTTTATTGACATTTCCAGTCAAGGTAGAATAATTACAGCAAGAGTGACCATGGCACCAACCTCTTGTAACCACATAGGTTTACTGGTGCAGTTGACTATGAACTGACGCAGAAGGGAGTTTACATTATTTAATCATCAGAGCAAACACTGCAAACAGCTCGGCAATGACCGTGGGAGAGAACAGCCTTGCACTGTGCCAGCCACAAATAGGCCGTAGATAACGTTAGGCAAATTATTTAAGTTCTCCAAGCTCAGGTCCTTCACCTATAAAATGGAATAATGATGCCCTGAAGGATACTGTGAGAGTCACAGATAATGTAGGACGTGCCTGGCATAACGCTTTGCATGTACCAAACACCTAATAAGTGGTTATTCCCGTTATCATAATTAACGTAAGGCGTGGCTATCTATAATTTGGGGGGAGTCAAGGAGAAGATACATGCCATGAGTTAATTGCTTTTGTTGGATAGAGGCCATGTTCAATGGCTTTTAGACTGTTTACATGGAGTGGATTTCAGGAAAGGGTTTGCGTGTGATGGGAAGAGGGGTGTGCGAATGAGAACACGTACTGGGTGAGTGGAGGGTTACAGGACAGACAAAGAGGGGAGAGAAGGGGGAAAAATGACTTTCAGAAAAAGCACTTTTATCTTGTTACTAGGCTATAAGTTAATTGAAGGCAAGGCCTATGTTTCATTTTATGTTACTTTTTGCCCTGTTTTTATTCATTCTTACAAGCTCCATCGGACTCTGCTACGACACCTGATACTCAGCAGACACGCGGTATATGTTTACTGACATACACCTGGATCGGGCACTGACTCTCACTCGCAGGTGTGGCTCTGACTAAGCAGGAAAAGGAAATGGACAGTGGTGGTGTGGGACAATTGTCCAGCAGTGACTCTGATAAGCAGAAGTGCCCTTTGTCCCAGCAGCTGAGTCACTGCGCCATCACACTGACACACTGTGACAGGTTTCATTCACAACACCAGTAATGACATGAGGTCATTCCCTCAACAAAGTAATAAGCTTCAAACAAAGGCTCCAAATCTTAACACAGGAAAGGTCTGTCCCAGTCTGTCACCTTCTATCCCAGTTAGCATATCAGGTACATGAAATACCTGTCCCATCCTAGACTAGGGTTCCTACACATACTGCATTCATTAATCCTCCTGACAACCCTATGGAAGGTATTAGGTATAGTTTACAGGTGAAGAAAATGAAATTCACAGGGGTTAAATACCTTGCCTAAGGTCAAATGTCGACCAGGTTTCAAAATCATAGAGGACAACACACACACAGAAAGGCGTACATATCAAAAGATTTTACACCCATGTAAGCAGTTCAGGCTGAAGAAACAAGTCCCCTCGTACCCCTTTCTTATCATACCCCCTCCAAGGGCAGCCACTCTTCTGACTTCTCACAACTCTATGAGTTTTGCCTGGAATACTCTAACCTACAGTAATTCCTCTTTGCATTGAATTCTTAGATTTTTCTTATCTATAATTTCCCAATACCCTCTTGTAGTGTCAATTATTTGTTCTTTTACATACCTTGTCTTTCTAATTATGATTGTTATAAGCTCCTTGAGGCCAAGGGGTTTATACTTCTTTACACTCCCCTGGCATGTCTAGTATGGAGAGATGACTCCACAATATGTGTACCTACCAGTTATCTTTCGCTTTCTGAGTATCTGGCACTGTTTTAAGCACTTTACCTGGATTATCTCATTTAATCCTTCCAACAATCCAATGAGGTACATACTGCTATTGGCTACTTCTTACAAATGACAATGCTGAGGCACAAAGAAGCAGCTTGCTCAAGGCATACAGTTAGAGAGAGACAGTCAGGATTCACACCCAGGCACTGTCACTCCAGGGCATGCATCAAAGGGAGGGCTTTCATTATTCTCTTCTCTTTTCATAAAATTTTTATTCAAGTATAAAAAACCCATAGAAAAAGGACAACATAAATCACACATTTAAAGTTCAATGCATTTTCAATGTGTGGAGAGTGTGTCGGACTGGGCACTTGGATTCAGCTCCTTCATTTCCCACATGGATTCCCTGGACTCTGAAAAGCTATTACAAGGCCCCTCTGATAAAAAAAAACACCAGCTCAGGGCCTGCAGGTTTCCTTATCATCTTATCAAGTGTAGACAGAATTATCCTGATGTCACAAGTTGGCTACTTGTCCCTTCAGTGCTCGCCACCAGGTTCCTAGGACCAAAATCAGTCATCACATATCAAGCTGTGATGATAAGAGTTGTATTGAGAAGAATGTTGTCAGTCAAACCAGGAACCCTGGACAGGAGACTCTGGCTGAGAGCACCAGGCAGTGCCTTCGTTGTGGTGAAGACTGGGATAAAGATCTATGGGAACAGTGCAGCACCCCATTTGTCTGAGGCACAGCCAACTACTGTGTCAACTACAGCCTTACAAGCAACACAGATATGGAACACAAGAGTCCCCTGGCTTCAGGCATGTGTGTTCCCAACTCTCTGCCCTATGTTCTGCCATGGAAAAGCAATAGAAATGCAGAGCAACTGAATATCTATCTCATCAAATGTCAGACCCTAGAAGCTTCTTCCTACTACCAGTGGGATCATTTCCAGCCCCCCCCATCTAATTACAGAAAGATAAACTGTCTGTGACTTTGAAACTGGTATCTTTTTTTTTCCTCCCTGCTATGAATCTTCACTTATCTGATACAAGAAACCTCAAACTCAGAAGAATAGTTGCAAATAAGCATCAATGCAGCTATCTTAAAAAAAATAAAAAAATAAAATTCAATGGGTTTTTATAAAGACACCCAGATAACTCACATCCGGATCAAGAGACAGAACATGGTCGGCACCCCCAGAAGACCCCTTAGTGCTGCATTCTAGGCACTAACTGCACCCTTCCGGGGCGTCCACTGTCTTGACTCTTCACACCATATATTCACTTACTTACTGTTGAACTTTATATAAATGACATCATATAGTATGTCCTCTGTATATCCATGAGATTCATTCACTTTGTTGCATGTGGTGTGTTACTTTGCATTTCTACATCATATTGCATTTTCTATATTGAAGTGTGTGAGATGATTTATCCATTCTGGTTGATGGACAGTTGATAGATTCCAAACTTAATTAACTGTAGCCAATGCTTCTGTGAATATTTTTATACAATGCTTTCTGCTACATATATGTGTGTTTGTCTTGGGTACCTACCAGATATGGAACTGATATGACATTGGGTATGCAAAGTGATCACACCCACTTGCATTCCCATCCACAGCGTCTGAGTGTTCTGCTTGCTTTAAATCCTTGTCAGCACTTGATATTGCCTATTTTATCATTTCAGCTATAATGGTTAGGTGTGTGATAGTAGGTATTGTGGCTTTAACTGGGCTTTTACTGATGCCTAATGAAGTTGCACATGTACTGGTCATTTGGATATCCTCTTCTGCATGTACCTTTTTGAGGCTTTTTTTTCCACCACCATTGGGTGGTCTGCTGTTTTATAGAAGTTGATGTGTAGAAGTTCCTTATATATTCTGGATATGAGTTCTCGGTCAGATATATATGTATTGCAAGTATCTCTCGCATGATGTAGCTTGCTTTTAACTCTCTTATCTACTGATAAACAGAGAGTTTAACTTTAATGTAATCTCACTGATCAATTTTTCCCTTTATAGTTAGTACTTCTGAGTCTTGCTTAAAATGCGTTTTGTAGGGGCTGCCTTATTAGAGACTGACTGGTGGGGCCACGGGGCAAGGTCCCCAGTCTCCCTGGAGCCACGTGAGCTCAGCTAAGCCACTGCAAAGCTCTTTCTCTGGAATTTTACTCTTTAGGAAAATAAAAATGAAATTGAAAATGGCTGTTGTTCATTCATCAAGATGACAGCACTAGGAGAAATCACCAGTGAGTCCTTGCTAGAGACCCAAATTCTGTTCTACCCCTGCTCTTTCTGAGTATGGCTTTTCAGCTTGATTTGTCAGTTTTTCCTTCGATTCTGTGAGCACACCTTTCCCCTCACCCCTCCACATCCTTCCAAGAAACTCTCCTTTTAAAACCTGGGTGGCTCAGTGGGTTAAACATCCAACTCTTGATTTTGGCTCAGGTCACAATCTCACGGTTTGTGAGATCGAGCCCCACATTGAGCTCTGTACTGACAGCACAGAGCCTGCTTGGGATTCTCTCTCTCCCTCCCCCTCCCTCTCTCTCAAAATAAATAAATAAACTTAAAAAGTAATTTTAAAAATCTAACTATTTCTAATTAGCCAGAGTCTATTGCTTACTGTTGGTTACAACCAAAGAACCCTACTGATTCCTTCTTTCATTCTATGTTGACATGATTTATTTACGTTGCACTAAGCACAAAAGTACCACTTGACCAGTCACGCTGTACAAATAAGAAATTTCACCTTCTTGAAACTCAGTCCTCATTCTTTCATGACTGCAGTATGATTTTTCTTTCTTTCTTTTTACATGTGCTGTCAGAGCAGAGCCTGACACGGGGCTCGATCCCACGAACCGTAAGATCATGATCCCAGCTAATATCAATACCAAGAGTAGGATGCCCAACCAACTGAGCCACCCTGGCGCCCTACTGCAGTATGATTTTTTAAAAACTATGAGCTTTCTGACATCCCAGAGCTGGCTCTGCTGTGACACTCACATCAGGAAAAACAATGGCAGTTTCAACTCATTGGCTCCTAGAGGAATGAAGGGGAAACCTAGCTAAAGCTGGACATTCTCCAATAAAACAGACAATAAAAAGGTACAACGAAGAGAGCAGTAACTACCCTTAACAAAGTATCAGGCAATGACTGCTCTGCGGCCGTGCCTGAGTATGATAATTACTATCTTTTTTTTCACTGATAGCTATTATAACGAGCATTGATAATTTAAGCGGAAGAACAAACAATACTTTGTGCAGAATATTATTTAAATAAGGAGCACTTCTAAAAACCAAATTATCCTAAGTAGGAAGCATGGGGGGAGAGGGATGACAATCCGCAGAAACACTGTTAGAACTAGAAGGGTGTTTGGGGAATCAGCTCAATAATCATGCACCCAGACCCTTAATGTTTCATAAAATCAGAGCACGGGCCAACATTAACAAGAGAGATCTTTTAAAAACAAACAAATTATATTTCCAAATGAGTCTAAGCTGGCAAGTCATACACATATTGCATTGATGCAATTGTAACATTAGGCATCTCTGGATTACATCTTTTGGAAGTGTTTTTAGGAACTATGGTGTTTTCTTCAGCATGACCTTAGTGGTGGCAAATCTTCATTCCTTGACATTGACTGAGTTGAATTTCTCAAAAACAGTCAAAACCCAGAGTCAAGAAGCTAGTGAGTAAATTTCTATAAATATATTTCCTTTTTTAAAAATTGGGGACAACACATTGGGATGCCTGGTGATTCAGTTCCTTGTGTATCAGACTCTTGATTTTGGCTCAGGTCATGATCCCAGGGTTGTGGGATACAGTCTCTCACTGGGCACCATGCTGAGCATGGAGCCTGTTTGAGAGTCTCTCTCTCTCCCTCTGTCCCTCTCCCCTGCTTGTACTCTAAAATTAAAAAAAAATAAATTAATGAATTAAAAAAAAGGGACAACACAACACAGTGTGGGCTTTGAAGTAAGAGAAATCTATACTATTATTTATTATTTTAATGCTTTATTTTTATTTTTGAGTGAGAGAGAGATAGCATGAGCAGGGGAAGGGGAGAGAGAGAGGGAGACACAGAATCGAAAGCAGGCATCAGGTTCTGAGCTGTCAGCACAGAGCCCAATGTGAGGCTTGAACCCACAAACCGGGAGATTATGACCGGAGCCGAAGTCAGAAGCTTAACCGACAAGCCACCCAGGCACCCTGAGAAATCTCTATTCTGACACTTGCTGGTATATGATCTCGAACACAAGACAACCTACTTGAGCCTCAATTTCCTTATATGTAAGAAGGACTAACAGTCTGACGGGTGTGGTTGGTAAATGAGATAATGTATATGAAACTATTATATCTTTAGGTTTTTTTATTGTGACTAAGGAAGAACAGCTTTTGTCTGTTGAATGTAAACTGGTTCTGGAAAGACTTTCCACAAAACAGTTTACAAATTTTAGGCATCACTATTAGTGAGTGACGAGACTTCCACTGTCTCTGGATTTATGCAATCCAGGACAGACCCAGAACTTGTTTTTAAAAAGGACCTGAAGAATAAAATACAATCACAGAGCCCAAGTACTAAAGCTGAAGCATTTATTCACAGGCGTGCCTCTTGGTGTCAGAGGAGGCCTAGATACTCGTACTCTAATTCTGATCCAACTCTAGCAATGCCCATGATGGCCCATGCAGAGATGGTAGCTTTTGGTGCAGGGTAGAATGAAAGAACTGACGGAGGAAAGAGAAGTTCTCAAGGGAAGCCAGATTCCTCGGAGGACATCTTTTACCCACAGACACATATGCTAAGGCACTGAGAGGATCAGGGTCAGAAAGGCTGCTTTAGTAAGCTGCATCTTCAAAATTCAGAAGGGCAGTTTTCTAGGGTGGTACTAGCCAGGGAGAATAGGTTGGTCTTCTGATGGTCAAGCTTCATTTGGTTCAACAACTGGATTAATCATCTTTCCTTGGTATTTGCCCAAAACCTTACTCTGCTCTACTCTGCGGGAACAAAACAGGTCATCAAGCACCCCTGCAAAATCTGGTTAACTTGACTCCTGATTCCTGGTGTCCTTGTCAATAAAATGAGGAAAATCACACCTATTTCATGGTACTATGCAAATTACAAGTAATCTCATGAAAAGCATCATTATAGTGTCTGACACATAGCAGTTGCTTGATGAATAAATTATTATTGTCTTGAAAGAAAGAAGGAAATGCGAAATGTTGTGTCTGAACTAAGAAGATAATCTATAGATTGAGAGAAAAACTTAGTCTAGTCTGGATAATTCTACAATTTGCTGAATCTTGGTTTTGAACAATTGTTATTGTATCTTTTTAAACATTTTTTAAAAATGTTTATTTATTTTTGAGACAGAAACAGAATGTAAGCAGGAGAGGGGCAGAGAGAGAGGGAGACACAGAATCCTAAGCAGGCTCCAGCCTCTGAGCTGTCAGCACAGAGCTCAATGCGGGGCTTGAACTCAAGAACTGTGAGATCATGACCTGAGCTGAAGTCGGACACTCAACCGACTGAACCACCCAGGCACCCCAATTGCTATTATACCTTGAATGTATATTTTCTCCAAATACTTTCTCTATAACTTTCTTGTTTATCTACATGTATCTTACAATTTTGCTTCATTAAAAGAATCAAGAACCCCTTAACCAATTCTCCTTGAGAGAATCTATTCGTAAATACCCAGGTCTCTTGTGCTCCACAGCTCTGCCATCTTCTTTGAACTACGGAGCTAGTGGATGAGGTTCCACAGAGGATGGATATTCACTAGATGATGAAATATTCCTTCAGTCAATCCCCTGGACCATGTGTGGAGCTCAGGGACCCGAATCTGTTTTGATCATGACTATGTATCCAAGGGCACAGAGTTACTGGAGGAGTTCTTCTTCAGAGGGGAAAAACAGGAACTGTTCATTCCGTCATCACTGCCTCTTTCGTATAATAGATGTGTACGTCCTGTGGCAGGTCAGGGATAATGTGCCAAAGACAGGAAGAGACTGGGTCAAAAGGGCCATTATCTTGGTTGAGACTTCTCCACACAGATGACCGCCCTCATATTTCAAAAATAATGGTTCTCCAATTATTTTACGGCCATGGTCACTTTGGAAGAACTTTGGAAGAACGATAAACCAAAAGACCAAACACGGGGGACCCTGAATTAGGGCTGGAAGACTTGTCCTTCTGCCACTCAGGGACTTCATTTAATACCCTTGGGCCTCAACTTCCACATCTGTAAAGTGAGCAAGGTGAATTAAATGACTCTGAATTTGTCTCATGTTTAAAACTGTGTAATTTATACCCATTCTTCCACTTTTTTATTGTGAAAGACAGAGATGGAAACCACCCCACTTTCACCAGAATGAGTGAGGAAGAAAACATTGATTTGGTCATAAAAATGAAAGAAATGATAAAATATGAATTCAAGTTAGAGATAAATATATACAGTGCTGGGGCACCTGGGTGGCTCAGTCAGTTAAGTGTCTGACTTTGGCTCAGGTCACAATCTCACAGTATGTGAGTTTGAGCCCCGCATTGGACTGTCTGCTGTTAGCACAGAGCCCACTTTGGATCCTCTCTCCCCTCTCTCTCTGCCCCTTCCCCACTGGTGCTCTCTCTCTGTCTCTCCCTCTCTTTCTCTCCAAAATAAAATAAACATTAAATACACACACACACACACACACACACACACACACACACACACACACACAGGGGCACCTAGATGGCTCCGTTGGTTGGGTGTCCAACTCCAGCTCAGGTCATGATCTCACGGTCAGTGAGTATGAGCCCCGCTTTGGGCTCTGTGCTGACAGCCTGGAGCCTGGAGCCTGCTTTGGACTCTGTGTCTCCCTCTCTCTGCCTCTCCCCCACTCATGCACTGTCTGCCTTTCAAAAATAAATAAATGTTAAAAATATATATATATACATGCATACACACACACACACACACACACACACACACACACACACTGCCATCCTGCAGTCATTACCAGGGAGCTGCCTGCCCCTTGTGTGATGAGCCTGCTTGTCATATGCTCTTTCTCACCATCTATGGTAATGATAGAACACTATCGGTGAATCCTCAAAATGGCTCATTTAATTCCAACTTACGAACTGTCAAGACTAACCAGGGCTGCAGACAGACAGGATGCCTCCTCCCCACTAACTGTGGTCAATATGTAAGCAGTAGGCAGCACCAGGAACAAGTGGTGAAGGTTAAGTCACATTGAACAGGGAAGCAAAACTGGCATCCAAATTGCTGCATATCCAGGTGTTCTTCATGAGCTGATCATGTCTCACATTTCTTGAGTATTTATGCCAGGGCTTATAGCCACGTGCTTTACATACCTCATCTAATGTTTATCACCTGCACTTTGTGGGTCAGGAGACTAGAGTTACAGAAGCCCAGGGTCCCAGCTGTGCTACTCAGCTGTATTGTAAAGGCTCCTCTTTCACAGAGGAGCTGGACAGGGGACCTCCTGTTTCCCTTCGATGACTACTCCTGTCTTCCATGATCAAATCAACTGGTACCCGTGGTAACCCTTGCTGGGCGCTTGCTGTGTTAGACATTAGTTCATGTGGTCGTTTTGAGCTAGGATTTGAGCGTTTACAGCAAGACATGTTGTAGACTTGGAGAACGGGTAAAAGTGAGTCTGGAACTTGGATGACAACTTCCTAGAAGACAGAGCTGAATGCGCATTCCTTTTTGCACTGCACCCAGTTTTGTATCCAGCCATCAACAGGTAAAGAATCAGTACGGTATACTGGAAAGAGCAATGGAATAGGAATAGAAAAACATGGGCACAAGTCTCCATCAACCCCATTCCTACCCAGCCACCTCTGCTCTGCTCCCCTCTTCTCCCCACACTGGAATAAAACCCTGATATTGAGAAGTACCAAATGTCAAGGGGTATTTCTAACTCAGGAGGGGCAAAGAAGAAAAAAGGCTGAAATCTCGTTATCATATTAAAAATGGTAACAATTTTTCAATGCACACCATGTGCCAGGCACTGTGCATAATACTTTTTCATAGGTGATCTTCTTTCCTTCCCTCTAGGTTCCTATGGGAGAGACGTTATTTTTAACTCCATATAAAGACAAAGAAAATGAGGCACACAGATGTTAAATCACATGCCCAAGCTGTACAGGTAGGAGCTGGTGAGCTGAGATTTGAGAGCAGCCTTGCCACCGAAAACAAAGGGATTTACTTTGTAAAGAATTGTGTGAAAGTGCTAGAAAGGGGCAAATTCCTAGGAGACCAAGAGCCTGCCTGGAGCTGACCTTCTCTGAAACTACCTTGCAAGGGGATATCAAATGGAAAAGCACCACATTCCCACATATTATCTTTGTTGAGCATGTTTTTGTAAATGAAGGAGGGGCCAGTTAATACTGCCTAGTGAGACACATGAGCCTGATGGCCTGGCTGCTTGTCAACCCAACACAGTTACGCCCTGGTCTTTGGCCAATATGGCATACTGTACCATCTCTTACAGTAAGTAAGTGAACAAGTGGAGTGGACATACGTGTGTGTGTGTGTGTAGGATGTGTGCAGCGCAGGCACAAAGCCCACAGGCACGCCTTGCATTCTTGGCTAAAATTCCTTCCTCTCCATAAAGAAGAGAGATTATGTGATTGTTTTAGTCATTCTTCTCTTCCTGGAACAGCTTTGGGAGGCCTATAGTCTGGCTGGGGTTTAAGCTCCCAGGTGGACCAAGTATAAAAGACAGCCACTGACACTCTCCTCGTCTGCGCGTTTGGGAGGAAAGGGAAGCAGGAACAACAACCCAGGCAAAGGCTGTCCTCTGCCGTGAGAGCTGAACTCTCTAAGGAGATGAGTCAGAAGAGAGACTACACTTCTCTCAGCTATCCCTACTCTCTATCTGTACCTGTTCTCAAGACAAACTGAAGCTATTTGGCTTTTTGAAGGTAGAGATTTCATGCTTTCTACAGAAACATAATCAATATAACTTCCCTAAGTCATCCCCCCCTCAAATGGCAAACTCAGCGAGATCAAAAGGAGTTGTATTTGCTAATTTAATCAAGTTCTCCCACCTCCTCCCCATTCCTTCTATACGTGAACGAATATCCATCACACTCCAACCTAAGGAATCCTTGCTTTTCCCTCCCGACAGCATCTGGTCTAGGCTTGCTGTTTAAATGTGCAATGCTAGCTCTGGTTTCATACTGCAAATGCCTCTATTGATCCTAACTGTAGTGGTTTACAGGAACCTGCCAACACTCCTGAAAATTAGCATCTTTCTGGTTTTTAAAGCAAAGAGATTTCTGGAGCCCAGTCAACCTTTTGTGTGCTTATAATCACCTTTTGATTGCAAACTCTTTGTGTTTCCATTACTCAATACTTCAGGTAAGAATTCTGTTTAAGTAACATGTCCTTGCTTGTAAAACCTGTCAGTCAAATAAGGACACTTACAGGCAAATTAATTAAAAAGATAGAACCACATGATTTCAAAGCTCTTCTTGCTGTCTCCTCCTCATCTCTCCCTGCCCCTCCTCTTTTTTTTTCTTTTTTCATCCACTGCTTTCGTTCTATATACTGTCTTCCAGAACCTCCTTCCAGAACCTCCTTCCAGAACCTTGCTTCAGTTCATGGATTCTGTCACAAAAGACTAATCAGTCCCATCAAGGAGAATGAAAATCTATCTAATGATCAGATCGACGACAAGAGCCCTGGGATTTTTGTTAATTTCTTACAGCATATTCTGGATATGGGGTGGGATGGCAGGGAAGAGAAACGGAAAAGTAAATCTGAAGAACTTTAAGGGTAGAGACTGTGATGTTATCATCGTTGCGCCCTCCAGACAGCCTAATGCAGCACTGTCAGTCTAAAGCAAGCATTTATTGAGCGGCTCCTATGCAGAATCAATGGTGAACAAAACAGATTGGGCACTTGCCTCCCAGAGTCCTTAGTCTCAGAATGAGAGAGAAAATTGATTTAAAAAAAAAATGGGATGCCTGGATGCTTAGTCGGCTAAGTGTCCAACTCTTGGTTTCAGCTCGGGTGATGAATTCGCGGTTTCGCGAGTTCGAGCCCCACATCGGGTTCCACACTGACAGTGTGGAGCCTGCTTGGGATTCTCTGTCTCTCTCTCTCTCTGCCCCTCCCCAACTCACTCTGTCTCTGTCTCTCTCAAAAAAATAAATAAACTTAATAAAAACTATACCGTGTGATGAAATAAAGGAACATGCTTAGCAGGGAGCATAGGCCTGGAACCCTGCTCTAGCCCGGGGGCTCAGGGAACTCTTCCCTGAGGAAGCTTTGACACTCAAGTGCAGACCTAAAGTATGAGGAGGAGTTAAGGGAGCTGCAAATTAGAAGACCCTCAAGAAAGCAAAGGCTTTTTTCTACTTTTCAAACAACTGGAGTTCCAGTTTTTGCGTGTGTATGAGAGGCATGAATGAAAGGTCAGCGATGTCATCCACATCTTCAGTTCTGTATGCAGTGGAATTAAAATCCCCACGTGAGCTGCCCAAGGCCACTCGGGCTAGGACGAGGCCCCCCAGCAGCTGCTGGCGCCCGGCCTGGAGCCCGCTGGACCCCACCGCAAGACAGGCAGCTTCAGTGGCCACACCGGACTTAAAAAGCAGAGCTGAGGGAACTCTGAGACATACAGACCAAGGGTTTAGCCCATATTCAAAAGGCATGTAGTGGGTCAGGGATAGCGGTTTTTAAAATTGAACTTTTAAGAACTCAGCGCTGCTTCTGAAGAATGGCTGGATGTGTTCAGGTTATTCCTGACCAAAATGTTTTTGTAAACCCGCAACAAAGAGTGAACCAGGCAGGTTTCTCCATCTGCGTGCAGAGTGCAAACGAGATGCAGAAGTGAAAACAGTGCTGTGGCGATGTGATTAATCAATTCAAAGTGGTATTTAAGGTCTACTGACTTCACCCATTAGTCCAACAAGAACTACAATTAGCCCTAAACTCTAAAAAAAAAAAAAAAAAAAAAGCCCTAAACTCTAATCTTAACCACACCTGAGACGCAGCCCTGAGTTAACATAACCACACCTGAGACGCAGCCCTGAGTTAACGGGCGGGGCATTTTTTAAATGCCTGTGACAGACACCTCCTGTGAAGTTAGTGCCACCTAAGTAACCTTCCACGGCAGCTTTCCCACTTCTGTTCCTCTCCTTTCAATACTGGTACACCGAGACTAACACCTCCATTTCTCAGTCCCAGGTAACTTGTCCTTCCTTCTCAGCAAACAATGCAGACACAAAGTGGATTAGAAGGGCTGGTAAATACGGAGGGAAAAACCTACATTCCGGTCCACTCTGGCATCTCCAAACTTAGAAATGACCACAACACGGGCAGTAACTCAAGAGCTTCACTACCACCTATTTGTTAAGCAAGGACAGTAAGAGAAAGGCTTCCAAAAGAGACAGAAAGGTTTCCAAAAGCACGGGAGGCATCTGTCAGAAGAGAGGTCTCATTAAGAAGGCAGGAAAGATGCGATAGACTACCTCCAAACCTCAAATCCTTCCCACTTCACACCTCTTCAGGGGACAAAAGATTGGAAATGTCCCTCCAATCAAAACAAGATCTTTCTCAGCCTTTCCATGATTCTTAGCCCCTGCTTTGTGTTGGCCTCTTTGTCTCTGCAAAGAAGCTGCTTCATTGAAACACCATAGAGAAAAAACACAGTTGTCCCTCAGACATTTCCAATGTAGGCAGGAGACAAAGCCTGCTGAATTCTCAACCTGTTGCTATAGTAGCAGAAAGAATGTGATTCAAGCAGCTCTGCTGAGATCCATATCCAAATCCCTCCAGCTCCCAAACAGAACATTAACCCTTCGCTGCCCCTTCTTGGGGGCAGAATCACCTGGGAGGAACCCTAAATTTGTCTTAGGCATTAGATATCATACTCTCAGCATCCACTCACTCATGCTTTCACTCATTATCTGTTTAGTTAGATTCTCTTATGCTGGATACTAGGTTTTTGGTGGTGAACAATGCAGATATGGCCCTTAAGACTGAGTAAGAGGAGGTGTAGGATATTAAATTATTGCTCAAATAACAATATGTTATACAGCATTAGTGTTATATGGGAGACTCATGAGGTTTCCAGCAAAGCCATCACCAGAATGGAAACAACCTATCCAAGATAACCAGCTTATACATTAATTGTAGCAGACTCTATATCTTCAGAGTCACTGCAATTATTTGATTGTTTGCATGCGCTAATTTGACAAGAATACCACTAGAAAAGCCCGTTCCAATCGCATCATGCCTCCTACAAAGCATTAGTTTAAATGAGTTGTTTAATTGAATCAGCTTTCCACATAAAATAGAAAGAACATGGTTAGAGAACCATTGCAAGCAGTTGCTGAACAGTCACTAGGCAACAGAAATGGCAGGTGAGGGCTCAGAAAATACATGAAGTAAGTACAGTCGCAGGGACTCTGGGAGGACTTCTATCTAAACAGTCCCCATCCCGGTTTATTTCTGTGATCAAAACAGTAACGAAGAAACTTTAGGAAGTAGAATTTAGAAACGACCTATAATCCAGCTTATGTTCCTTAACACTGTAGTGCAGAAATCTTATATTATTGAACACCTTCCTGCTAGAATTCTTTATTTCCCATGGAGCATAAATACTAGGAGGGAGGAGTTTCTTAGGAAGATAAACTCATTAGGTAACGATAGCCTCACATGCTTTTTGTGAAACAAGGCAGCATCGACCAGACTGTCAAGCAAAAGCTTAAAAAAACAAGAGGGCAGGTTTCTCATCTCAGATGGCCAGTAGATGTGGTTTCATGAAAGTTACATAATCTTTTGTATTTCAGTTTCCTCAGTGGTAAATTTAATACACTACTATGTAGATCCAAAGGCACAGAATGGTCAATAGCAATGCCTATAAATCTGCAGCCTGAAATAAAGTTCAGGTGACTCCTCAACAACCCAGGAGTCGGGGGAACGAACACCCCACACAGTTGAAAATCCGCATGTAACTTCTGACTCCCCAAAACCTAACCACTAATAGCCTGCTGTTGACCAGAACCCTTACTGATAAGGTTAACTGTCAATTAACACATATTTTGTATGTTTTATATACCGTATTCTTATAACAATGTAAGCTAGAAAAAACCCAAATGTTATTAAGAAACTCATACAGAAGAGAAAAATACATTTGCAGGACTGTAAAAAATCCACATATATGTGGACTTGTGCAGTTCAAACCCGAGTGGTTCAACATCAGCTGTCCTCCATTGTTATTCTTAGTAACACCGTAAAACATAGTTGCTATTGTGGAGAACATTTGAGAAGCTCAATCATATTTCATATCATGGGTTTCCTCTCTTACCAGAGGCACAGGACTATAGGTCTTTCGTTAAGCAATCCAGAGGGAGACAGCCCATCAAAAAAGACATTCACGCAAATCTCTTTCAACCACGGCAACGCTGGGCTAGGATTTGGGAAAAGGTCTCAAATGATCTGACTTGATGGAAACTGTTTTCTTTTTGCCTGAGAAAGAAGTGATGGTAGCAAAGGGATGTTATGTGACCTAAACCAATGACTTCACCCCAAATCATGTCCATCCTGGAAGTGGGCCGTGAACAACCGAACTCATCATCCCCTTACACTTTGGAGAACAGGGTGAGAAGAGAAATGGAGGCATTCTGTCAGGATTCTGGTACCATCTCTCTATCTGTCAAGTCTGAGGTACTTGCAGGATTTTTTTTCCCTTTCAAACTCCACTGCAGATCATGGCAGTAAAGACACTTATTTCTACACTTTCTGCCTCTTGGTTCCTCTGGGACCCAGCTTTGACGTCACCATCTTTTCAAAGAAGGAAAAATGTAAATCCCTCACGTGCCCTGCCCCCATCATGAAGTTTACTTTAATGACCGTAATTCTTTACTTCTCTCTGTATCCGTGCCCTTTGCCACATGACTTTGCAGTTTCTCTCTGCAAATTTGTACTTCCCTAGCCTCTGACAGATTTGACCATGTGACCTACTTTGTCCAACAGGATGTTAACAGATTAATGACATAACCAGAAACTAGCTCACTGTGGCTTATGCTCTTCTACGTCTGCTAGCACCATGAGAAGAATGTGCCCCAACAGGTGATCCCAGGGAAAAGTTGAGGGACGTGTAAAATAAAGCCACCCCCAATGAAGCCAAGCCAAGATCAGTTGATTCTGCATGCCCTAACCTTCAGACATAGGGGTTAATAAAATATATTCTTGCGGGGCACCTCGGGTGACTCAGCTGGTTAAGCTCAGTTGGTTTTGGCTGAGGTCATGATCTCACAGTTCCTGGGATTGAGCCCCACATAGGGCTCTGCGCTGACAGTGCAGACCCTGCTTGGGATTCTTTCTCCCTCTCTCTCTGGTTACTCTGGTTACCCTCCCCCCAACATATGCACTTGCATCTGTTCTCTCTCAAAAATAAATAAATGAACTTTTTTAAAAAGCAAAGTGTTGGTATGCTACTGAGATTTTGTGGTTGTTTGTAATGTAACATTACTGTAGCAACTGACATACCCACCATATTAAAAATACCACAAAATATTAGCTTTAGTTTAAGCGCTAAAACATTGTCTTGTTTTCCTAATACATAACAAGTAAGGGTCCTATTACATTCCCAATGCCAAAGACGTATTCCCGAAATCTATACAGTGTTCTAAATCTCAAGGGATACAATAGTAAGCAGTGTATAATTGCAGCCATCGATCTGCACCTGTGAATTTTTCTCATCTAGGATCAGGTCAATGTGACTGCCCAAAGGTCATTATAAAGTTTTCTGATGTAGCTCGGAATAGTAAAACCTTGGTTTGCGAGCATAATTCACTCCAGAGACATGCTTGTAATCCAAAGCACTCGTATATCAAAAAGAATTTCAAGAACCATCGGCTCAGTTGTGATCACATGACATTCAGCATCATGTACTACTCGTATTGCAAGACATTGCTCGTTTATCAAGTTAAAATTTATTAGAAATGTTTGCTCGGCTTGCGGAACACTCGCAGAACAAGTTACTCATAATCCGAGGTTTTACATATATCAAATCAGTAAAGAACTCTGAACCACTGCAGTGTTGTTTGCCTAAGTACAGAGGAACTGGAACCACTGCATCTTTCAGGAGTGTAAGGCCATTGGCTTATTTTTCAGTCCTAGCCAATCACTAGAGCTTCCTAAATTACAGATTCTTAGTCCCTGTCTATAGATATTTAGTTGAGTAACCTGACACAGGTATATGTGTTGTTAAAAAGGTCTCAAAGTGATGCTGATGATCACGAGAATTGGAAATGCACCCCCATCTAACAGGATCCCTCCAACCATTGACTGAATTTCTTATGCTGAGTTGTACTAAGAGTTTGTGATGATGTTAATAGACCAAAAAGTGAATGCAGACGCACCATCTCCAGGTGACCACGTGAATCCATTAGTTATTGTCAGCATAAGAACCATTCCAAAATTCAGTAGCTCAAAACAATATGCACTACTTATTGCTCCTGAGTCTTTGGACCGGTTTGTGTGACCTCTCCTGGGCCCACTCACACGTCAGATCAGCTGGCCTGATTTCCTCCTCACATATCTGGTATAAGATCACCATCAGCTGGGGAGACAAGGGTCTCTGGGCCACAGCAAGTGGGTCGAGGAGTGTCCATATGGTGACTGGGGCTAGACTCTGGGTGGGCAAGTAGAAGAGTGAGAGGCCGCTGAAGCCCTATGCTGGGGACTGGTACACATTCACACTTTTACTTCTGCACATTCTGTTGGCCAGAGTAAGTTACAAGGCCAACATTCAGGGGCTGGGCAAATAGACTCTACCTGATAAGATAGGGGAGCTACAAAGTCATATCACAAAATATTAGCTCCAAAGTCTATTATACAACTGAAGGGAGAAAAAGGTTGTCTGAAGTCAAGTATGATTTCTCAGTGTGGGCCAAAGTTTTCACCCTAACCTGGAAAAAAGTTACACAATTGTTAGGGTGAAGCTGCACGTGATACTCATTTCTATTCCTGCCTGCATACACACACCTTATTTACTCCTCAAGACCTCGGTCTCAAATGAAAGCAGAAGAAATCTATTTCCTCTCAGCACTATTTCATATCATCCTCTGAGGTTTCTACTCATGATGAGGATGACACGTATCCTTATGAGGACTTGTTCAGGGCGAGTCTTTCGTGATGTCTCTTCTTGGCTTAGGCTGTGTCTACAGATGAAATGGGATCAAACGATCATCAGGGCTACATCCTGCAAAGGACCCCACAGCATTAACAGAAGAGCACCAATGCCTAAGAAATATTACAGGAAAAAGAGAACACACTAGACCAGTAAAGAGCCCTGAGGAGCAGGGAACTGGCACTCACTGAAGATTCCAGGCTGAGGCTAATTATATTGTAGCCGCCGGCTGCTTCACTCCACTCTCCTACTTCACTTACCTGTGTTCGACTGTGATCACGTAGGCAGTGCACTCAAAGGGGAGTGGCTGGACCCATAGCCGTGCCCCTGACCCAGGCCCTAAGATGTACACAGCCTGGTGGAATGTAGCAGCCAGTTATCACAGCATGCCTACAATGAAGGTGTTGCTTTCTGGTTTTTTAGAAAAACTACTAAATCTCTAAACACCTATTTGAAAGGTTTCAGACAGCAGGGGGCGGGGGTAGGGAAAAGAATTCCAGCAACCAGAAAACACAGCATGGCAGAGAAGTGGTCAGGGCTGGGTAGTAGAGCCTGGAGGCTCTTTGGAAGGGCAGGGGGCGGGGGTAGGGAAAAGAATTCCAGCAACCAGAAAACACAGCATGGCAGAGAAGTGGTCAGGGCTGGGTAGTAGAGCCTGGAGGCTCTTTGGAAGGGATGTGGGTACAAAGAAGGGAAGGAGAAAGCATGTGTTGCTCACACACGAGGTTGTCTTAGGTGCATAATTGGTTCCCATGTATATGGCCAGTCTTGAATCTGCTTGGTATCATTGCTCAAAAGACTAAGCAACAGGAGTGGATGGAAAACACAATGAAATGAAAAGAAATGCTAACTTCACCATAATGATTCCTCAGAAAAGCCAAATTCAAGAAGGTATTGCATTTGATTTAGTTTAAGAAGAAACTCTACAAAGTTTTGAAAATGTGTGGACAGGCCATCCATAGGAGGAAACGCTGCTGCCCTCCTCTAAATCGTCTTCCAGTCCCGAGCACTGGACTGGGGAGAGAAGCAGGTGCGGTAGGACTGGTGATGTTTCGGACCTGAACACATAGGAACCAAACCGCAGACACTCGTGAAGGCTAGAAGCGCTACCAGTGCTGTCAACTCCTCGGATGGCTTAGAGTGGCATCCCTTTGTGTTTCAATCACAACTCAATAGAGTCGCAAATATAAACCTCGCGTCTCCAGGTAAAATCACCGTAATCGTGCCCACCCCCACCTCCTGCTCACTAGGCAAAAAAAAGCAAGTGGCATTCTTGGATGGTCTCTTAATGAGCTGGCTGATTTGGCTGCAGTCAGACTATGCTTTTGATTAATTAGCCAAGAGGAAACCAAAGCTGTAAGAAAGCAAACTACTCGTATTATCACCACAGGAACACTGATAATGATCATGATGAAGAATTGCTGATTTCTTTCCAACAAAAGATAAAATGCACCGTTCTGAAACTCAGAAGAGGGGCATGCAATCTAAGAAGGGGATTTTCACCCTGCCTGTGCCCCTCCCCACTTACACACACACAAGCACACACATACACAACTTCATACCCATCTTGGTACAGTACTTTTTAGGGCTACTGTTTACTGCTGTTCTAAAAACCTACTTGTGTGAAGTACAGGTTGCTCCTTACGGAGAATCCTTAAGTTGCCTGCACAGCGGTGCCAAGAATGAACCTGCACTACATTTGCAGGGACACTTGGGCACAGGCCAAACTCTCACATGTGCCAGGGGAGTGCCTCGGCTTTGGGCAATTTCTGCTGCAGTTTCTAAGCCATTCTTCTACAAAACCCCTTCGCTCAGATGTAACCACAATACAATTCCTCAAGGCTGTTAAAGAAATGAATGGGGCCGTCTCAAATATACTATAGTAGTGTAGTCTCAAATTCACATTACACTTCTGGCTTTATCTTTCCTACAACCTTTTCCTGAAATCTCCCCAGGTAGTAAAGTTTGGGCTAGGCCAGGAACCAGAGGCAGCAATTTTTTTTTTTCTTTCCCATGCCAGTGCAATCAACGGCTTGTGTTTAGAATAAATATTTGAAACTCAGAAGCCAGCTAACAATGCAGCACTTGATTACTCGGAATTACTCTCACCCACAGCCACTGAGGGAGAAGTCGTTGGCACCAGCCCCACGCAGAAAACCTGCTTCCCAGCCTCCTCCGTTTGCCTTCCGACCCTCCCCTCAAAGAAGTCTCGAGGCACCACACAAAGATCTCAGTTTTCTCCCTTAAATACCACACGAATCCCACATTGAACATCTGACTCTCTTCTCCCCAGAGCAGCACAGATTTACTGCAATACTTTCATGTTCTTGTAGATTTAATTGGGCCAACTTATCTTGTAACTCTCTTATTCACACCCCTCTGCTAGCATCTTTCATTCAACACTGAAATCTTTTAAAAAGGGTTTTCTGTTTGCTCATTTTAAGACTAAACGTCCTCTTGGTCTATTTTAAAGCTATAGTAACTTTTCAATTTAGTGAGAGGTGTCCATGTATTAAAATGGCCACAAGCCTTAGTTAGCACTTTTCCTCCTTCAAAAGCTATCTGGTAAGCATTTTTTTTTTTTAAGGAGGGCCAAAAGGGTAAACTGTACTAACCAGAAGCAATTAGTATGTTAAGTTTTATTTCAAGGCCAGACTATCAGGTTACAAGTTCTAACAAACCCTGCTGGGGGAAGACATTTCTTTGTCTTGGGACCACTGAGAACTAATCAATCAACCAAACAAAACACCTTTAATTCCATCAGAAACTCCCCCATCTAAACACAACTGAAAAGAAAAGCCAACGTCAAAGCAAATAAAATTAATGAGCTGGTCCCGCTGCTGGCAGCCCTTACCATTGGGAGCAGGGGCCCCCTCCGGACCCTCGCAGGGGCTCTGGCTCCTCCTGGGGTGGGGTAAGGGTGGTGAGGGGTCCAGGACCTGGGTGCAGGTAGAGGTATGCTCCGTGCATGCTTGAACAGGACTCACCGCCGTCTGCCTGCCTGTCTGCCACTCCGTCCTCTCGTCTGGGTGGGAAGGGCCAAGATGAAAAAAAAAAAATGTGCAGGTTACTCACTGGCCTTCCCAGGCGGGCACACCCAGGAGGAGGGAGAGGCCAAGCACAGACAGGGAGATTCTTCAGAGGCTGTGCCTGAGATCTTGATTCTGATTCCTTTTGTTAATACTTCCTGAACTTTAAACCCAATCTGCACCAGCACGGGTATTTTTGGGGGAGGCAAACAACACTTGGGTAATTAGATTCCAAGAGCTTCATGCCAAAGGTTACTTTGAAAAGGCAGTGCTTTTGTGCATTTACTTTTAAATTTAATCCTGAAATGTGTTTCCATTGGGTTTGAGCATTAACAGGAGCACAGGAAATGAGAGTAAGGGGCAACCTTGGTGCAGGGGCCTGGAAAGGCGCAGAGCAGGCAAACCTGGGTGTGATTACGACAGTGAATTTCGCTATCTTTTAGGCACCGAATTTTAGAGAAACAGGATTCTCAACAGTCTCCCAGAGTCTGTGAACCTTGCCTTGTATAAGAGACACATTCTTGAAATAGGTGTCCAGAAATCGAGATTTTAGAAATGGATTCCCATTGAAAATGCAAGACCTTGTAACCTGATAACCTGGCCTCTGATAAATCCTGAAATGAAGCCTTTCATAAATGGAGGGATCCTTCAGTAATGTATCTGTATTTCAGTAGAAGGAGATAGAGAGAGCCAAGGGTGAGGAGGAGGAACTAACCCCTATTAGTACTGACCACGGACCAGGCACTTCTCTTACTTAATCCTGAAAATACCTTTATGGGGAAGGTACTCTTCTTCCTCTTTAACATGTGAGCATCCTGAGACTCAGAGGTTAGGTAGCCTGGCTAAGGCTCAGCCAGTTAGGGAATGGAAGACCCAGGATTTGGACCCAGATTTGCTTGAATCTGAGACCCAGACTCATCACACCAAACCACCAGGTATGTCACCTACAATTCCTGAAGAAACAGTCACCTTTCCTCCACTTGTAGCTGACCTAAGCCTAAGTTACCTTTTCTTAAATTTTTTATACCAGTTCCAAAACTGATATGCCATGAAATATAATTCTGCAGGATATTAACAGGTGTAACAAAGGTTAAAAAGAATGTATTGTATAGGTTTCTTTATGGTAGCTTTTCACAGTCTTTAGTATACTAACATATAGGGTGAATCTCCAAGCTCGAGACTTAGTGGGCCAAATGTCCTTTCCTAAAGCTTTTGTGAGTGGAAGGAGGGGATCTTTTGGGTTTGGGAAACACTGTTCTAGAGATGGGTTATTGTTGTACTTTTCTCCCTCTCTGCTACAATCTGAATGTTTGTTTCCTTCCAAAATTCGCATGTGGCATCCTAATGCCTGAAGTGGTGTTAGGAGGTGGGGCCTCTGGGAGGTGATTACATAGTAAGGGTGGAGCCCTCATGAAAAGGGTTCTAAAGGGGTTTCCACCCAGTTACCTAGTCCCTTCCACCACGTGAGGACACAAGAAGTCTTCCACCCACAAGACGACTCTTGACTGACCGTGTTCCCACCCCGATCTCAGGTTTCCAGCCTCCAGAACCATGAGAAATAAACAAATTTCTGTGGTTTATAAGCTACCCGGTCTGTAGTATATTGTTATAGCAGCCCAAATGGACTAGGAAACCTTCCTTTTTTTTTTTTTTAAAGTTTTTTTAATTTATAAGAAAGTTCATGACAAAAAAGTTCAAACAGTATACAAGGGTATAAAAGAAAAAGTAAAAATCTAACTGTTCTTTGTAACCACCAGTCCCATTCCTCAGAGGTAAGCACTCTTAGGAACTTCTTAGGAATCTGCTTTAGAAATTTTTATGCACATGAAGTGCATATGAATACCCTTTTAAAAATAACACAGTTGGAGTTAAAGCATCCCCACAATGTGTTATTTGGCACTTAAAAATACCTTAATAATAGAGTTGAGATTTTCCATATCAACCTACAGCATTGCTACTGATAAATCAGAGAAAAGCAAAAGGTAGATCTATAATATGGGATTACTGCTTTATAAAAGGGTCCCCTACCTGGGTCACAGTACACCGTATGACTCAATATCACAATGCCTAGCCTCCCCTTCCGGTTCTGTGTAACTTCCATACATGACACTCATCTATAAGATGGGAAGCACTTAAAGCTACCTCGTATCACAGGTTGTTGTGAGAATCGGTAACAATGATGACAATGACACCCTGGCCACCATTTATTGAGCAGCTACTCTGTACCAGGCATTTTTCTTAATGCCTTCTATGTATTAATTTGATTAAGCCTTACTCTCAACAACCCTGTGAAGCAGGTGTTACTATTAGCCCCATTTTATACATTGAAAGAGCCATCTTCCCCTGCGTATCCAGCACACAAGTGCACAATAAATGCTTTAAGTTGTTATCAATTAAGTTAACATGATGTCAGCAACCTTGATCTTTGCCACAATATACTCCTCACAATGGCACTGTAAAGTGGATCCCATTTTTCCCTTAAGAATAATGTTGTAATTAAGGGTTCTGTTCTAAAACCTCGCCTTGGCTTACTATAAATTCTAGACATAATAAAATCTTGTAGAAACAGAGCTACAACAAATCTCATAATCATTCAAAATAGCAAAATTCCAGGTTCCAGGGCTCAGAGCGTTTGAGAGACTGGCTGCTACAACCCCTTTATATTGATCCATGTAATCATATCCAGAAAATATGTGGGTCTTCTCTAAGACCCTGTTACACTACCTCAGCCATGAAACAATTTTTAATTGTGCATACATTTCAATCCCATATGATTGCTTAAGGGACTCCAACATAATTCTGTATGTATATACAAAATACACTGGACTACGACTCTGACATAAATTAATACACACGTTAGAACAAGCATTGAACATTTAATTAGAAATAGCCTGGGGCACCTGGGTGGCTCAGTCAGTTGAGCATCTACTTTGGTTCAGGTCATGATCTCATGGCTCATGGGTTCAAGCCCCGCATTGGGTTCTGTGCTGACAGCTCAGAGCCTAGAGCCTGCTTTGGATTCTGTGTCTCTCCGTCTCTCTCTATCCCCTCCCCTGCTCATGCTCTGTCTCTCAAAAATAGGGGCACCTGGGTGGCTCAGTCGGTTGGGCATCTGACTTTGGCTCAGGTCATGATCTCATGATTCATGAGTTCAAACCCCATGTTGGGCTCTGTGCTGACAGCTCAGAGATTCTGTGTCTCCCTCTCTCTCTCTCTCTGTCTCTCTGTCTCTCTCTGCCTCTCTCCTGCTCATGCTCTGTCTCTCTCTCTCTTTCTCTCAAAAATAAACATTTAAAATATAAATAAATAAACATTAAAAAAATTAAAAAAAATAAAGAAATAGCTTTCCCTGTCTCCTTAGAATTTGAAAGGTCACTTGAGGAATGGTGCAACTGACTCAGTTCTCTTAGAAAGACTAGGAATAATGTGAATACCATCTTATTCTTGCAATATATTTTCCTATAAAAACCACAGGCCTTCAGAATTAGTCTGCTGGGTACTTTCCCCCTACCATGGTAGTGGAAGCACCTTTGCAGTTTGAGGCATCACCCTGGGCCTTAGCTTTAGTTCAAGGTGCTCATGCTTTGGCCTGATCCTCCTGTCCATCTCTCTCATTCTTTTCTTTTTTTCCTCCCCATCTACCTTTTCAAGCAAAGAAAGCCTTGAAGGTGAGGGAAGTCACAGAGGGGCAGACTGAGAGAAGGGAGAAAGAAGAGACACTCATGTTCCTTTGGTGTGGTTGCAGCCCAGTGGAGACTATGCGTTGTATTCTACGGGTTAAAAAAAAAAAAAAAAAAAAAGCAGCGACCTGACTCTCCCTCCTCCAGCTGTGACTCACACAGCCCTATTAGACTCAGGCTGTCAGCACAGTACTGAGAATGTTGTAGAAGCTTATTCGTTTGGGGGGTATTTGTCCCCCATCCCGCCCTCTTAATTTAGCATAATCTTCGTGTCCAATGCATTATTTCTTACTATATTCGGCAATGACCATCCATGAAGAAAGAAGTCTACACCAGGAGTGGATGGTGGAGCACTGCTCTGACATATGCACACATTTACAAGACGGGAAATGCAGGCTTCAGCTGCTCTGCCATTAGGAGTTAGGAAGGGGGCGCCTGGGGGGCTCAGTTGGTTAAGTGTCCGACGTCGCCTCAGGTCATAATCTTGCAGTTCGTGGCTCTGTGCTATCAGGTCAGAGCCTGGAGCCTGCTTTGGAGTCTGTGTCTACTTCTCTCTCTGCCCCTCCCCCGCTCACAGTCTGTCTCTCTCTCTCTCTCTCTAAAGAATAAATAAACATTAAAAAAAAAAAAAGAGTTGGGAAGGAACAACAGTGCTCAACTGCATCCAAGACAGGGCTTGGGTCCCAGCTTTACTTATGTTCTGATGAAGCCAGAGGTCAGAGTTCTAGTTTCCCGGTCTCTAAAGTGAGAATAACCTGCCTTGTAAGGCTGTGATTGAAGATTAGCTGGAAGAAGTATGTGAAACATTTTGTAAATGGCACAGCACCACCCAGATATCAGATAGTGACCATCACTGCTTCCAGTTCTCTAAATGCGTTGGCGTGGAGCATTCTAATCGCTTTGAGAGAGGAACCAAGTTGTTTCTGTTGTTCACGATCTCCCAGCACATGGCCTACTCAGCCACCGTTCCCAAGGTAGGCCCGTCACGATACTAACTGGCAGGTGAGCATGGTGCCAGTAGAAAACAGGCCAGTTTATCTCTATGAGGACACAGACCTTTTCCTCCATTCTTGCTTTATCAGATTTTCTGAACTACTTCCTTCTAGCATTAATTATAAACTTTTTGCTTTAAACTTTTAAACTTTTTGTTACAGGGGCACCTGGATGGCTCGGTTGGTTAAGCATCTGACTCTCGATTTTGGCTCAGGTTGTGATCTCACGGTTCATGGGTTTGAGGTCCACACTGGGTTTTGTGCTGACAGCAAGGACCTCGCCTGGGATTCTCTGTCTGCCTCTTTCTCTGCCCCTCCCCAGCTCATGCACATGCTCTGTCTCTTTCTCAAAATAAATATACTTAGGGGCGCCTGGGTGGCTCAGTCGGTTAGGCGGCCGACTTTGGCTCAGGTTATGATCTCGAGGTCTGTGAGTTCGAGCCCCGCGTCGGGCTCTGTGCTGACAGCTCAGAGCCTGGAGCCTGCTTCGGATTCTGTGTCTCCCTCGCTCTCTGCCCCTCCCCCACTCATGCTCTGTCTCTCTCTGCCTCGAAAATAAATAAACATTAAAAAAAAACTTTAAAAATAAATAAATAAATAAATAAATATACTTAAAAAATCCTTTTGTTACAAAAAATTTCAAACATATATAAGAGTGGAGACAAAGGTATAACAAACGTCACCAGCTTCAACAATTACCAACTCATTCACAACTGTTTCACCTATTTCCCTCCCCATCCTGGATCATTTGGAAGCAAATTTCCAGTATATCATTTTATCCACACACATTTTTGCAGGTATCTCTAAGAGATAACGATTCTGTGTGTAAACACAACCAAAATATTACATCAAAACTAAACTATAATTACTATATTACTGTAATCCAATATCCAGTTAGTATTTAAATTTCTACAAATCTCTTAAAGATTTTTTTTGTACGTTGTTCAAATCGATTAGGCAATTGATAAATGTTGTCTTTTCTAATCCACAGCTGCTTCATCCATCTTTAATTTTTTTCTTGCAATTTATCTGTTAAAGAAACTGGTTCGTCACAGAGACTGTCCCACAACCACATCTTGACGACGCTGTGATTTAATATGTTTGTCTGCCCCTGTATTTCCTGGGAATTCACAGTTAAATCTAGAGGCTTGACCCAATTCATTGTGGTGTTTGGACAGAATGGTTAGTTGATGGGGGTTCGTGTGTTCTTCCATCAGGAAGGAAGTCCTATTTGATTACCTCTGGTTTTGTGCACTTGGCAGCTGTTGAGAATCCGTGTCTAGGGTGTTACATCATGGGGACTGGAAAATGGCGATTTTTCTCCCATCACTTCTTCATTTATTAATTGGGATGCTATTATTATTAAAAGCTGATATTTGACTCAAATGAAAGCATGTACTTCCCATTTTCATTTTTGCCTGATATATTTTAGACAATATATCAGTTCCTTCCTAGCTACATATCTCATTAATAATGAAAAGATCATTTTAAAGTTTAATTTAAAAAAAAAAACTACTCAATTTGACTTCTGAGGGAAACAACTGGGAAATATTATTCAGAAACCTTCAATCAAAAGGTAGAGAAGGACTGGTCCACAGTACATCATTCCGATTCAAACGCAATTCTTTCAATTGTGAGCTTTATTATTTTTATTTAATTTTTAAAATGTGTATTTTTGAGAGAGAGAAAGAGTGTGAGCAGGGGAGGGGCAGAGAGAGTCAAAGACACAGAATCTGAAGCAGGCTCCAGGCTCTGAACTGTCAACATGGAGCCTGATGTGGGGCTTGAACCCAAAAGCCGTGAGATCATGACCAGAGCTGAAACCAAGAGTTGGAAAGTTAATTGACTGAGCCACCCAGGCACCCCACAATTGTGAGCTTTTAGGACTTTGCTCAAAGTTTTTGGCATTCTTACCCTCATTTGGCATTCTTACCCTCTTTTCTCATCTATAAGGTAGGCATAATCATGCCTGTCTTACGACTTTTGTCAGGACTGATGATAAAGTCTGCGAAGAGCCTGTTCCAGTGACTAAAAAATAGTAGATGCTCAATAAATTATAGTCACTACTAGTTGCACCATTGTCTCCCCGTAACTAGCACAGTGCCTGGAAAACAGCAGTAGCTCAATAAATGCTGGGTGAATAAAGTGCTGGTTGACTTTACTCTATCCTAAGCTGATGGTGCTTTAATATTTCAAGATGTTGGGGATATAGATGTGAACAAAAAGTCCCGTTCATGAGTTTATGCAGGAATGGAAGAAGGAATTCTTTGCTCCCAGGGTAATTATTCCAGTTGGCTCTTTTGAAAGTAAGTACTATTAGTAACCCATGGGGTCAGGACAAAAGAGGGCAGCATGTGACCAACTCAACTACATGAGAAGACATGAGAAGACCTCAATTTTCACCAAAAGGAAAATATACCAGCACTGTCATTATATTCGACTTGAACTGAGGTGCATTAAGGTCTCATTCAGTGTAGTGGGTTCAATTGTGTCCCACAGAAATGTAGGCTAAATTCCTAAGCTCCAGATCAGAGAATGTGACGTTATCTGAAAATAGTCTTTGAGAAAGTAGTCAAGTTAATATGAGGTTTTACTGCATTAGGGTGGGCTCTGAATCCAATGACTAGTGTCCTTATAAGAAGGGACCAGAGATATCAAGATACACAGGAAAAAAGATGGGGTGGAGATAGAGTCAGAAATTAGTTATGCTGCATAAACCAAGAAATGGCAAGGATTGCCAGTAACTACCAGAAGCTATAAGAGGCAGGAAGGACTGACTAGTCCCTACACCCATCTGAGGGAACATGGGCTTACTGACATACTGTTTAGGATTTCTAACCCCCAGAACTGTGAAAGAATAAATTTCTCTTGTGTTAGGTCACCCAGTTTGTGGTAAGTTGTTATGGCAGCACTAAGAAATGAATACATCCAGTGGACTGAGACCAAAGGTGTGGACCAATCAGCCCACCTGTGCCTACAACTGTCCAGTGAGAAAGAGAGGAAAGGAGAGGAGGGATCCCAGAGAAGAGAACCTATTCCACTTTAATCCATCTTATATCAGCTGGGCCTGTGACGGACTCTTCAAAGCTATGCAAGTACCAGCAGGCAAGCCTGCTTTACCTGAAAACCAAGTAGGCAGAAGTCATGGAACTTGTTGGCACTGATACTTTGGGAATGAGCATGCTCTCTCCGGAATCTGGCAGGGGGAGAGGGGAAACAATGCTGTCCAGGCAGGCATGGTGGGGGTAGCACTCTAGTCTAGGCATCCATCTTTCCATCCTTACTGTAGCTCAGGAAGGCTCTATGGTCTAAAGGCAATGCTCCCAAACACTCTGGCAGTCACCTAATCCCATTGAGCCCCAGCACACCGCCCCCGCACTGGGAGGAGAAGTCAATGCAATGATGTGGTGGAGAACCTGGCATGCGGACAGTGCTGGTTTTGTACCCTTTACAAAACCACTATCTCGATATCTGTAAACAGAAAATTGTGGTGGGGGCCATTCACCAACATTCACCATCCACCCTTTGTGTGTCAGGCACCGGGCTGGACACTGGAGAAACGAAGAATGAGCTACAGTCTTTGATAAACTGATTGTATGGGATGTGGGCTTAGCGATGGCTTCTTTTTTCCTTAAAATGTCTTTTCATGTTATAATAATGTTTTACAAAAAATGCTTAAAATTGAAACTCAGATCTAATTTTTTAAAAAAGATGTGGGAGAAGCGGTCACAGGCAGCTATTTTGTTATTTATTTATTTAACAAATATATATGTGTGTATATTTACAACACTGCTCAATCCTTCAGCAAGCAAGGCAATGAGCCAGGCACCTAGGGAGACAATGCTGCCCTCCAGCTTAGCCCCACCCACACTGCGTGGTAACACGGGTCAGCCGCACATGATTTCACACTTAATTGGTAGCTAATTATTTCAGATGTGCTAGTTTTATTTTCCCATATTAGCTCCCCCAGGGCAGGAATTATCTCCTTTCACAGCATCTGTGAGCACCTACTCAAAAGTCCACCCTGCTCCAGGATTAGCTGGCCTTGCAGATAGAACTCTGTGACTGACTTCCACCTTTCCGGAAAATGAGCCGTGACAGGCTGCCCCAGTGGTTATGTTAGGGCAAGGGAGGAGGCAGAAGAGACTGTGACTAAGCATCCCGCTCACTTTTAGGGTCTGCTTAATCATTTCCTATTGGTTTGCCCTGAAATGGCACCACTGAGACCATAGGGCAAAACATGTGAGCGGGTCTACGGGATCCACCTACAAGGCACCAGCGCCCAGGGGACAGATGTGAACATGCGGGTACATGTGGGCGCATGTGCACTGGCACGCGCACAACACCTGCAGCCAAAGGCCAATAAAAGCCTTCTCAGTGACTTTAGGATTTTATTGTTCTGCTGTGGCTGCCACAGATGCTTGGGATACTTGCTGGAAGCCACAGGGAGAATTGGCACCACACATCTCGGATATGTGGGGGCAGGTGTATTAAGTGCCAGACACTGTGCTAAGTTCTTTACATCTACTCTTTTATTTATTCCATTTAGAGGCCCTACCAGGTAGTCCTGACCCTGTTTCAGTGGCTGGAAAACTGCCCAGAAAGGGCAGAGCCAGAATTGGATCTCGTGCCTTGGTGAGTCCAGCACAGACTTCCTGCACGACCACAGTTCAACACGATGGCGATACGTGCTGACAGAACCAGGATCAAGCAAAACTGTTAGTCCCCAGCCATTTTTCTTCCATTCCTGAAGCCCTCGCTCACCAGTAGAAGCACTGAACTTTGGAGACTCAAATGATTCCATAAAGCTGGCCTCCACGCATGTCTCCAGCCTTGGACAGAGGAGGAAAAGAGAACCCCGCTGTAACTACCAAAGTAAGCTGAAAAAAGTAAGTTGAAAAGCTGAAGCCTCCCTCCTCTGCATGCCCAGCAGCTAATTGAGGTTAGAGCCATAGAAACCAAACAAAAGGCTCCCGGGAGCCCACACAGCCCAGCCTGACTGCTGCCAGCCACTGTGAGAAGAGAAAAAGGGAGCCCCTCCCTCCTTCATTCCTCAACAGCTTAATGAAGATCTGGCCTGTCATCTTCCCAGGGAACAAACTCCATGGCTATCGGAAAGGGACTGATTTTTTATTCTCAAACAACACAGCAGATCCGCCTTTAAAACCAAGAGTCAGCAATAAAATGGGTCATAAAAATGTATATGAGGTTAGAAGCCCTGAGAGGTGACTGGATTTCTCCCAGCCCTTGGGTCTGTCAAAACCAAACCCCTGAGCAAGTCCCTCAATGTCACCACTGGGGAGGGGGGAAAGTTGGTGGAGGTCACAGTTCTCACTGTGCTAATACAGATGGCACTCTTTATGCCATGACCTCCTTGGTCTCGAGGCTACAGGCTTAGCTGCCTGACTCCATCCACCAGCGAATGAGAATATCCAGCTTTCTATGCAGGTGTGAGATGATTATGAAGAAAGTCACATTAACACTCTAAAATGTTCACGATTCTAGCACATAAATGCCAGACTGATGGACTGACTGACTGAATGACTAAATAAGTTCCATAAGCAAATACTGTCCTTGACTCCAGCAAAGAAAACCCAATCATTTTCTTATTAAACTTATTTTTTTAATCTTCTTTAAATCCCTCTTTTGGGGACAGAAATTCCGGGGAAGAAGTTGTCATTATTCGGATATTAGAATATTTTACTATTAATGTCTCCAAAGGCCTTGAACTTCTTTGTTGTCTTCAAAGAACTAAGCTGACAAGTTGGCTATTTCTGGGACTGAGCGTGTCTAGCTCTGTTCACAAAGAGAAGTTATCACATGGAAACAGATTTTTCCTTTATGGATCTAAGACATGGCAATCATAGTAACTCTAACAAAAATTATTATGATTTTATTGGAAGATCTGACATCTATTAAATACATCTACTATATCAAGCGTTTTCCTTTGAGTATTAAATACAGTGTTTTCATTCGCCTTCTTAACAACTCTCTAAAACTGTTACTAGATGGTTTTAATTTTGCATACAAAGACACTGAAGCTCGGGGGCCCCTGGGTGGCTCAGTCAGTTAAGTGGTCTAATCCTTGATTTGGGCTCAGGTCATGATCTCAGGGTGGTGGGATTGAGCCTCAGGTCGGGCTCTGTGCTGGCTGGGCAGCCTGCTTAAGATCCTCCCTCGCTCTCTGCCCCTCCCCTCCTCAAAATAAAATAAAATATAAATAAACAAATAAATAAAAATAAAAACACTGAGGCTCAGAAAAGTTAAGTGCACTATACAAGGTCAAACTGCTAGTAAGTAGGGAAGCCAGTATTCAAATTAGGCATCAGCTGTCAAAAGACTAGTGGGTAGACGGTAAAGTGATACCTCGTTTACTCCAACAGTATGTGAACACAGCATGGGTTGCCTCTCTAGAAAGTGCTTCCTTCAAAACAAGAGGTGTTCAGGCAGTGACTACCAGAGTGAAAACTTCAGCTTCATTTGGGACTTAGGTCCCTGGTGATACTCAGCTCTTCAAATTCCATTGCATTCCACTGCTTAGTATCAATATAATTCTATTTTCTAGGTTTGGACAGATCCGATAGTTAGATTTTTCATCTTTGTCAGAAAGTATGTTATTTAAAAAGCAGAGGATCAGTTTGTCATCCCAGGTGATATTCGAATTCCTATCTAAAGAAAATAATCTTGGTTTGCACACCTGTTCTGAAACCGCCTGTCTTCGTCTTGGAAGTGGAGGGTAAATATGGGTTTGTCAAAGTTTCTGTTCTAAAGCCAATCTCTGCAGTGAGAAAGATGCTACGAGGCACCTGCAGCGCACATTACTCTCAAGCAAGCTCCAGTCAGAACGGATGTCAAGGTTCAAGCATGGCCATGAGGCTAAAGATAATCCTGATAATTAGAGGTCAGGTAAGATTGCATTAAACCAGCCTTCCTTAAATCACCATGCTGCCTCCAGGGCATTAGTAGCTGGCCAAACCAATCCCCACATCCTCTCTGGTGGAAGTGCTGAATCTAACAAGTATCTATAAAAGAGAAATATTAGATTTGTTGAAAGATTGCTCATTTTGTCTCCCTATTTTTTTCCTTCTTGTCATTTACTTAAACATTAGGACACAAGTCAAGTCCCACCACACATGATACAGCTTTCAAAACAAAGGAACTTGATAACGTATTAAGTTCATCACCCAGCCATGAATTAAGAATCTTGACCAAGTTTCTAGAACCTCTAAAACGGTGAAAATAACCGCTTTTTATTATTCCGAGGGCCAACCACTAGAATTCTAGCCTTTAATCAAACTCTTCATATCTGCCTCCCTTTCTGCTTCCAGTTCTTTGCCAACTGTCTCCAAAATGCCTTTCCTGGGCATCTGGAAGGAAAGGGGGATGTGTCTTCTTTTAGGGATCTGAAGCACGTGGGCTGCTGTTACTTCCACAAGTGAGGCTGGTGCAAGGAAGCCCTGGCAAATGGAAGGCAGAGGCAGAGCAGAGAGAAGACGAGTGAAGAATAAACACGACAGGAGGTTTGGAAACACCCGACAGCAACTGTGTGGCACCACAGGAAGCCCGGCTGCTCTTCTGAATAAAGATGTACTGCCACTTCCAAGCCATCTCCCTTATAAAATAAATACGTACTGGGGTGCCTGCGTGGTGCAGTTGGTTAAACGTCCGAGTCTTGATTTTGGCTCAGGTCATGATCCCAGCATCGTGGGATCTAGCCCTGCATCTGGCTCTGTTATGAGCATGGAGCCTGCTTAAGGTTTTCTCTTGCTCTCCCTCTGCCCCTCTCCCCCACTCATACACACACTCTCTATCCCTGAAATTAAAAAAAATTTTAAGTACTAGGGAGTAATGTACAACATGATGCGCATAATTAACACCACTGCAGGATGTACAGAAAAGTTATTAAGAGAGTAGATCCTAAAAGTTCTCATTAAGAAAATTTTTAATTTTCTTCTTTTATACGAGAAGATGGATGTTAGCTAACCTTATTGTAGTAAGTAAGCATTTCACAATGTATGTATATCAAATCATCACATGGTACACCTTAAACTTATACAGTGATGTATGTCAGCTACTTTTTCAATTAAACTGGAAAGAAAGAATGCCTTCCTTCCCAAAAGACTAGCTGCCAATTTAACTACAAGAGTCGGCACTAAACATGGTGACCCTCTCCCTGTAGGAAGACTGACTAGAGACACTCTCCAAGGATGGAGAGTGGTAATGGAAAGGAAAGGAAATAGGACAAAAGAACTGCAAAGAAGAAAATTAGAAGGTAGGGAGCAAGAGATCTCAGTACAAACTCTAATCATGATGCTCTCAAAACTGACCAAGTATGTCCTCCCTACCCTAACGTTTCCTGTCATTTCCATCTAGCGAGAGGTGAAGGGACTGTCTGGAGATGAAACAGGAGAGGATGATGCTGGTGAAGAACAGCCACTGTTCCACTTCTCAAGAGTGCTTCTTTCTTTTGGTTCTGTGGACACAGCTTGACCGTCCGTCCTGTGGCTACGTGAAAAATCCTGCATCTACAAGGGAGACACAGGACAGAATGGAGGGAGAGTAAAAAGATCTAAATTAGAGCAAGACCAGGATTTCAGACCATGGCTATGGATTCCACAAGCTTCATAAGTAATATTCTTGGATTTACTATGGAGTCGGTCCTGCCAAAATTTACACTACAACCTGAAACCTAATCAGGGAAGGTCTTTCAAAAAAAAATATCAACATGAGAAAAGGCAAGATTGAAAAAACTGGTTAAGAGTAAGAATTAATTAAGCATATTTAGGGGAGAGAGAATTTAGGGATGGGGGAGAGAAACAAATACACAATATGCAAAGGGGTGGTGCTTGAGGAGCTAGGTTCTTGATGAGGCAAAAGGATCAAATCAAGACTTTGGTTTTTAGCAGAGCTTAGCAGCACAGAGGCTGTGAATATCTGGTAGGGGTTACCCAGGATTGATAACTGTCCCAGGGTTATGGTGGAAGATCAGGGAGTCAGAGAACTCTAAGGCTATTAGTAGAGTATTGAAGAAAAAACTGCCCTGGGGTCCAGCCAGGGTTGGAAACCAGAAAATCACCCAGAGAAGTTCCAGCTGAAAATGAGATCCGAAGTTTGGCATGCAGTAGAATAGCTGAGAGGACAATTTCCAGTGATAGCTGACATCTATAGAATGTTCCTGGTTTTATAAGGTAACTTGACATTGCATACTTCACTTTATTTCTCAATAAATCCTGTGAGGTAGTCACACAGAGTGGGTATCACTATCACTGTGTTCCAGATGAAGACATGAAGGCTTGGCAGGGTGAGGTGATTTGCCAAAGTCTTATCGCTTGCTAAGCTGGAGAGCAAGGCCTCCAAATGCTCATTTCACTACACCATGACCCTAGAGTACTAGAAATATCATTAAGTGAAAGATAGGCTTAAGAGGACGTAAGACAAGGGCCAATATCAACAGTGTGACATGCATGACCTGGGCAGACAGCAGTAGATGTGGGACACTGGAGGTTCATCTAAAAGTGTAGAATGATGGCAGCTTCACAGTGTAATCAAAAGTAATTCAGGGGAATGGGGATTATGCTAGTCCTCCCAAGGTTTGGGGAATTAGGGCCACCAAGAGAGCAGGGGAAGCCAGACTCCTTCAGGACAAGGAATTATGAGAAATACACTGTGCAGGTAGAGAAGGCAGGAATATTTCCTTACCAGCAGCAATGGTTTGAAAGCTACAAGATGGCTCAGGGTAGAGTGAGTGTATGCATTAGGGAGTGAATAAATGAACAGAAGTCAAAGGAGCAGGGCAGAGGACTCTGACTGCCGATAGATGATCAGCCACAGCAGGGCTGAGGAAGATTTCAGGTCAAGAGGTGGTAGGGCTCCATCAGTGACAAGAAAGGAGGCAGCTGTTGAACAAGTCATGGAACCTTACCAAGGTCCTAACTAGAATATTAGTGTGAGGATGTGAGAACTTCTGTGAGCTTCCATTGAGACAGTGTATGTCAAAATAGCTGGCAAACAGTAGGCGCTCAATAAGCTTTGGCCGAAACTGACATGGAGTCAGGTGGACCTTGGGAAATTTTCTCCTCACTGTTGATTTGTCTCTCAGTCAAATGTTTACTGATACTATTATAGGCAATGCATTTGAGGTGATCTAATAAGGAATCAGACATTGACAATGCTCTTACCCCAAGGCACATCTGATAGAGACTACGGTATAATCTGGTGGTGAACACTCACTTGTTCAGCAAATAATTATCAAGCATCTGCTATGTGCCAGTCATTTGTGATACCCCAGTGTCATAGCAAAGTCTCTGCACACATGGAGTTCATGTGGGCATGACAAACAGAAACAGGCAATTATCCTCAGGTGGGGTTAAGTGCAATGGAGAAACACAAGCAGGGAAAGGAGACAGTGTATGGGTGCAGGTGACCCTGTGTTAGATGGGGTGATCCAAGGGGGTGGTAAATGAGCAGAGACCTGAAGGGAGAGCGAGATGTGTGAAAGTCTTGAAGAACAATCTTGCAGACAGAGGGAACATCAAGACAGAGAGGCTAGAGGCACAGAAGATCGAGGGGGCCATTTTGGAATGAATATGATAAAGCAAGAAGTTGGTAAGGGACACAGTGGAGGTGCTGGGAAGTGACTCCCACCTTGGGGTATTGGTGTATCTGTGGGGAGCATGATGAGGAATCAAAGGTGGCTTCCCAGAGGAGTAGGCACTTGAGCTGGACCTTAACAGAGGAACACAATTGTCTCATGGCAAAGGAACACCGCAAAGCAAAGTGTATATGCAAGGGGAACAAAAATTTGGTTTGTAACGGAGGGCGCATTTGATAGAGGGAAATGGTTAAACATCATACTGGAAAGGTAAAATAAGGCCAGAATTGAGGGAAGAGGGGGTGGGAAAGAAAGGGCAGAAGGAAAGGAGACATGTCCATTTTTGAACATGTACTATCCACTAGGCATGGGGATAGGTACTTTGTAATATTTCACTTAATTTTTATTTATTTCAATATATTTCATATTTAGTAAATACTTCCTGATACACATTGTCAACCTCATGTTATAGGTGAGAAACAGGCTAGGAAAGGTTACACCCAAGTGTGAGTCGTGGATGTTGGGGTAAGGAGGTCAAAGTCTGGGCTGGGGAAATCACAGAAGGTTTGTAAACACAGGAGGGACATGGGCAGCACAGTGCCACCCTGGGATGAACCAGGCACACAGCATGGACTGCAGCTCTGGGACCAGGGGACAAGCAAATGATAGTACAGATCTCAGACTATCGAATTCTGGGACTAGTGGTCTTCTTTCTCCTCTATTCCCAAGGCCACAGGGCACAACGCTAGGTCTACATTAGGTTGTCAGATCTTGATTAATAATCTGCCCAGTCTGAAGTTCAAAAGCAAGAAAAGTATACCTGTTCAATGTACTCCTCCTTTTCTTGTGACTGGGGTTATGGGTGAGACACCAGAAGCTGTTCTTTCTGACAAGTCAAGAAGGAATGGCTTACATATAGGTCCTTTAACACTGAAAAGCTGCATTCGATTGTTTGTTTTAAATAAAACAGATTGTAGTACACCAATACAATGGAGCACTACTCATCAATAGGAAAGAAGGAATTACTGAAACATGCAACATGGATGAATCCCCAAATAACTCTGCTGGGTGAAAGAAGCCAGAGAGTCTACTGTATAATTCCATTTCTATAAAATTCTTTTTTTTTAATTTTTTAAAGTTTATTTATCTTTGAGAGAGAGAGAGACAGAGCGTGAGCAGTAGAGGGGCAGAGAGAAACACAGAATCAGAAGCAGGCTCCAGGCTCCCAGCTGTCAGCACAGAGCCTGATGCCGGGCTTGAATTCACAAACTGAGAAATCATGACCTGCGCCGAAGTCAGACACTTAACTGACTGAGCCACCCAGGCGCTCCAATATCTATAAAATTCTTGTAAGTGCAAACGAATCTGCATGAGCATAGAGTGGGTACCTGGGACGGGAGGTGGGGAGACAGTGAGAAAGGGAGGGTTTTACGAATGGACACCAGGAACCACTGGGCATGGCGCATACGCTCACCATCCTCATCGTGGGGGATGACTCCACAGGTGTACACACATGTATCAAAGCTCATCACACCGTACTCCATAAATAAGCTTAGTGTAGTCTTGTCTGTTACACCTCAATAAAGCTGACAGAAAATATAATGGCATACAGATCTTAAACAGGGGCCCTGTAATCATGTGAATTTCTATAACTTTTGTGGCAGAGATTTCTCGTGTTCATGAATATTGGTGTTCTCTGCTTTCTGGCCACAGTTAGGTCACATTTTCTGGCCTCTCTGGCTGTAACCCGTGGCCTGGCCCTGAGTTCTGCCAATACGCTGTGCACCTCCACCTCCCACCCACTACCTGACTGGAGGAAAGTCTGAGGACACATTGTAGCTTGGGTCCCTGAACTCTGGAGCACAGCACCCTGTCGCCGCCCTGCATTCACAGTGGTATGAATGAGAAATAAACTTGGATCCATGTGGAACCACTGAAATCTTGGACTTGCTAGAGCGGCTAGTCTCCTGGACAAAGGCATTATATAAGTAATAATTATTAATACATATCAATATATAGTCTATTAAACCTATAAAGTATAAAGTGTATCATTAGTATAATGTACTATATAATATATATTAATAAATAAATTGGTGTATTAATATTCCTAATACCAACATTAATATTGGTAGCAGAACAGGGAGCAAACCATTGAAACTTAATAGGCTTAGTTTCCTCCTTTGTGAAAAGGGAGAAGATTTTCCTGCTTATCTCTCAGGCTGTAATAAAGAATAAATAAAATTATGTACATGAAAGCTTTATGAAGTGTATCTTTCACCTACGATATAGTTACCATAACTGCTATTATGAATCTCATTTGATTTTCTGAGGTCTAGTTCATGGTTTTACTTCCAGGGAGGTCCAGGTGACTTTTCTTTGGTTCCAAGTCAGAAAGACCTTACTCTCAGCTCTAGTAAGTGCCTCATACTTGGTAGGATCTGAGAAGACAGACTCTGAAGACCATTTATGGGGATCATTCTTTTTGGTACAAGATGGGAGACACATGGGTGGATATGTTCAAGTGCAAATTCACAGATAATGGATACATTTAAAAAAAATAAAAATACTATCCCCTATTCTTTTTTATTAAAAAAACTTTTTTTCAAGTTTTTATTTTGAGAGAGACAGAAGCAGCACAAGTAAGGAAGAGCTATAAAGAGAGGAAGAAAGAGAATCCCAAGCAGGCTCCGCACTGTCAGCTCAGAGCCCGACATAGGGCTTGAACCCACGAAACTACGAGATCATGACCTGCACCGAAACCAAGAGTCAGACGCTTAACCAACCACCCGAGTCGCCCAGGCACTCCTACTATCTACCATTCTTCATGTTAGGGGCTTCATTTATATTTTCTCATTTTATGAGTTTTCTTCCAAGGTCTGCCCCTGAATTTGATTTCTGGAAGGTCACAAGGGTAGTGGCACAAGACAGATGTACTGATAACTGAAACCATCACTATGGGAAAAAGGGCCTGAAATTTCACTGAATCCTAACAATTCAGCAGCAACAACGGAACAATCACAGCAGTATGGGCCTGTGCGCACCCACTCAAGAACTCCAATCAACTCCTGGGGTTTGTTTCCAACTCTCCCGGCTAGTGCTACCATGCATATAACAACAAAAAGTTGTGCCAATATCATATTTTAAGTGGGTAAATTCGGATACTTTCAACGAATGTCACCTCTTTATTTTGGAATTAGTGACCTTAATCTAAATGATGATGCCACGGTTAACAGATAACCCCAGAATCTCAGTGGCTTATAATTACAAGATTTCTCTCTCCAATTACATCTATCAAGAATCCACCACAGCTCTGTCACACATCATTCCAAGGCCCAGGCCAAAGAGCAGGCCCTGTCTAGAACATCAGACTCACCCGCAAGCATTCGTGGGCACTGCCCTAAGGATTCAGATGCTGGCTAACATACACCTCAGTATTCAAAAGTACAGACCAAGCTAAAAACTGTTAAATGAAGTATATCCTATCCTCCTTGACGAATATATGTTCATAACAAACCAGAAGGCCAAGATGGAATGGCAGCTTGTTGGACCCCCTGGGGCTCCACACAGAAACAGCCCTGCCTGAGGCTTGCTCCCTTCCTTCTCCTCCTGCCCAGCCCACTCCAGCCTGCACTGGGAAGGCTCCCCCGGGCCCCACCCTCAAGCTCTGTTCCCAGCCCCTGTAGGCCTGGGGCTGCACACCCCGGCAGCGTGGGCTGCACCTGTGTGCACGGGTCCAGAATGAAGCCGGGAAGCAGGCCCGTGGCTGCCTAGAAGACAGTTCTGGAGTCCTGGGCACAAGGACTGTGCTCTGGAAGATGGGAACTGAGGACAAGTAAAGCCGGGAGCACCAAAACAGGGTCCAAGCCAGGGTCTGTGTGAGGGTGGCATGTGGGGGGGCTCTGACAAAGGGAAAAGGGGTGGTGGTGGAAGCACATGGAACTCTGTGCCTGAAGTATCGCGTCCACCTGCATTTCACCGGCCAAGCCTGATGCCAAAAGGGCAGGGATACGGTATTGTTCTGCAGGGGTGGGAGAGGGGTGCTACACCAGAGAGACGGACAGTGGATATTTTCACCAGGAATAGCATCTTTTTTCCTTAGACACCAGTACTGGGGTGTTTAAGGAAGGAGGAAAAAAAAAATCCAGGAGTTGAAAATAAACATTAACAGCTCACAACTGGTTGATTTCTAAATGCAGTGAAATGGCACAGTGCCTTGCAAATAGCAAACGCTCAGTGAAAAGGTTGCGGGGGGTGGGGGGGGAGTGGACTGAAATATGCCAAAGTGTAAAATGCCCCACAATCCCAGCATCCTCTGCGGGAAAAGGACAATTACTTGGCAAAGGGAAAACAGTAAGTCTCCCGGGATACATTCTGGCTCAAACTAATAACGTGTTGCTTGAGGCAACCAATTTGTACAAAACAAGCCAATCCTGAGGTGGGGGGCGGGGGGAAGCATGCAAGTAAACCTGGCAGCTGCTCCCTAAACCCCCGGTCCCCTCCCTCCCACCTCTTCTCAGGAAAGCATTTCTTCCCAATCTCACTTCTGCAGAAAAAAGCCAAAGACACGAGTGGTTTCACAAAGCATGTTGAGTGAGCCTATCCTTCAGTCAATGAGATCTGAGAGAATTAAAAAAACTGCCTTTCTGTAAAGATGGTTTATAAAAACTAGCTGAGGACATAAAATAGAGCTTACGTGGGGTTTGATTTAGCTGTTTTTCTACAACTGTAAGAAATTTTCTTCCCACAGACTGGATGCTAGCTCTTAAGTAGGAATTCTAAAAACTACATTATACTGCCATCATCATAATGGCTACTCCTTATCATATTCCTGGAACTTTATGGACCTGGTCTCATTTAACTCTGAGAACAAGCTTTCAAGCTTGGTATTACCATTATTATTTCCATTCTGCAGTTGATAAGCTCAAAGTCAGTGTGATTAAATAATTCGCTGAATATCACAGAGCAGGAGAGTAGCAGAGATGGTGTTTGGTCTATTGAACCCAGAGAACTATCACTTTCCATTACACTATAACTACTTCCTGCCAAGAAGAAGCAAGTAGCATTACATCGGTGAAAAGTTAAACACAGTACATGACCTCAGTATTTGAAATACTAGCCGTCCCCTCCAAAGCAAAGAGGCCAGCACTCGACACCCTCCCTCCACAAATAAGTCTGCCCCCAAACAGACACATCTATCATATAAAAACTTTAAAAATAGCTTCTGTAACACATTTAATTTTCTAAATTCATATTTTCATTCTTATTTTTTCTGATTTTTAAGTGATCTATGAATATAATACATAATTCAGATTTACAGAAATATGGTAAGGAAAGTCCCTGAGAATATCAATATTATCAGTTTGGGATATATCTTATCAAATGTTTTTCTATACACTTAGAAATATATGTATATATACACATACACACACACACACACACACATACACACACATATATACACATATGCGCACACACACTAATACAGCAAAAGTGTGTGTAGGCCAATATAGCAAAAACGATTATATGTTCTATTCTCTAACCTACCTTTTTCTTTTTTTTTAATATTTATTTATTTTGAGAGAGAGAAGTGAGGAGGGAGAGAGAGAAAGGGAGAGAGAGAATCCCAAGCAGGTTCCAAGCTGTCAGCATAGAGCCCGATATAGGGCTTGAACTCATGAACCATGAGATCATAACCTGAGCCCAAACCAAGAGCTGGACACTTAACTGACTGAGCCACCCAGGCACCCCTCTAACCTCTCTTTTTCAATTAACAATATAATTGGGACACTTTCCCTGACCGCATAGCATTCCATTTTACTTGCTTACTTGGTCGGATATTTGGGTTTTGTTTGCTTTTACTAAGGTAACCAGTGCTGCATGGCATACCGAGGCACATGTCGAGTTATTTTCTAGGGATAAACTAAGAGTTACAGAGTGTGACATTTAAACTAACACTAAGGATTAGAAAGGTCTTTCCACTCTCCAGGCACGCAAAGTCCTAATTCTCCACTCCCAACCCAAGACGCTTTCAATTATTTAAACTTTAGCAAGCCAACATTCTTTTTAATCTGTACAACTGAATGAGGATTAATCATCTCTTCATATCACTTCTTTGCATTTCTTCTTTTGTGAACTAACATATTTACTTTTGAACTAGCAAGTAAGCCAGAGAGTCTAGCAGGACCCACCAAGCCATTCTGTATATAAGCAGGTGAAAAGGCTAAGTGAGGGATTTATTAAGCCTAACCAATTCCTTTCCCCTTACTATAGCTGTGGGAAGTAGGCTCTAAGTAGAGCATCAGATGTAAACTCTAGTTTCTATAGCAAGGGGCACTGCTAATGATGGTTCCAGAAAGACTATAGAGGATGAGTTTATAGTGTCAGTCTGCATATCTCGAGTAGGTAAGGGAAAATACTTCTTAGTTGTGTTTGCATCATGTTATGGGCTGAACTGTGTGTCCCCAAATTCATATGTTGAATGTACCTCAGTATGTGACTGTATTTGGAGATAGGGTCTTTAAAGAGGTTGTTAAATTAAAATGAGGTCTTGAGGGTGGGCCCTAATCCAGTATGACCATCCTTATAAGGAGAAGAGATCAGGACACAGACTCACCCAGAGACAATACCATTTGAAGAAACAGGGCAGAGGCTTCAGAAGAAACCAACTCTGCTAATGCCTTGATCTTGAACTTTTGGCCTCCAGAATTATAAGGAAATAAACTTCTGTTGTTTCAGCCATTCAGTCTGTGGCCACCCTAGTAAACTAATACATGTAGCACTCCAGAGCAGCTGTCCATTTCTCAGCAAAAGAGCTGATGAACATCTTTGGTGCTGCCGCTGTGAAGGGCTAACATCTTGTTGATGTTTATAACCCTGCATCTAGCACTTCTCTCTGTTTCTAGATGAACCATAAGGTGGTGACATGAATTCATTCTTGAGGTTCATGGCAGATGCGACTCCTACCAAAGACAGCTGCCCTTTTATAGGAAATAGCATAATCCATTTCCTCACTTGATCCATAATCTATTTCCTCACTTAAGCTGAGAATTCATCCTCTTCTTTGAAAGAAGCATGAAAAGTTAACTCCCATTTCTGAGGGAAGCCTACATTAATAAAACATTAATAAAGAGCCTTTCTAAGCTCTGAGGAATCTGCAAATGGAAGGAAGAGATGCCACTGCGGTAAAGTCAGGGGGAGGGAGAACAGATCTGTTAGGAAAAAAGCACTTTAGCACATCTTCAATAAGATGGACTGCCACTCACTGCAAAAGAGCCCCCAAAGAGAATTACAAAGACCCAGACCTTGCCCCACCCAGACTTCAGCACCAAGAAAAGAGATGTGTGATCTAAAATACACTAGCTTGGGAGTCAAGAGACTTTCCATGGCCATGTCTCATCAAGGCGCCAAAATATTAAGAAAAAAACAAAACCCAAAAAAACATGGTTCCTTGGATCTGAGGGCTTCCATCTTCACTGGCTCCACTGCTTTTAACTTTTTCATGAGTGAACTGAACCCTCTAGAAAGAGGATCCATTATCTAACTCAGTGGGGAAAAAAGAAGATAAAATGTTCAGAGAGGACTGAGATGAAAAATAGCCAGTTGTCCCTGGCCAATCTCTTAAGTTTTTAAATGATTCAAAGGGTGGGTAAGGAATTGTAAGGCCTGACTCAGCTGCTAATACTGAGGCCTGGACTTTCTCCCCCCAATAAAATGAAGAAATTCTACTAAGTAATCTCTTAAATCTCCTCTAACTGTAAAGGTCTATGATAGTTAAAGGATCCAAACAATCATTATGATCCTAGACTAAGTACAAACATATCTATTTCCAGAAGCTTCAGGGCTAATGACAACACTTGAGAGGGCAAGCATACTAGCACTGCGGTTTGAGCTTTTTATATCCAATGATACTTTGTTGAGTTTGAGTTAACATTTTATTATCTGAAAAAAGCACAGCTCATGAATCTTTTTGGAGCCTGACTTTGCTGGATACTGAGTGATTTGCACAAGAGCTTTAGTGAGCAAGTCCTAATCTCATTTAAACCAGCGATGTTATAGCACTCCCCAGGAAGCTACTTAAAGCAGAATATAAAACAGGTGAATCTGATGACATGCGTTTAAAATATTTCATAAAATAATTCAAAATTGTGACCAGATAAACTCATTTCTATTTTTTCAAATTCTCTTTCTAGATGGGTATACTTGGGACCAAGGTACCTGGAAATAAGCTTTTCTTTTTTTTCTGAGGTAGGAGGCAAGGATATCATGCTGATGCAGTCTGGCAACAAGAGATGTGACAAAAACCATCCACTGGACACCTCAATAGTTCCAGACATTGTACTGGAGACCAGACTGTTGGGACAATCCAAGTAAGAAAACATCAGTGTTGCCCTCAAGGACCTGAGTATTGTCAGGAGATAAAAGAACCATGCAGAGGACTCTCCTACCAAAAACTGAAGAGGTGGAATAGCTACTGTGACCTAGAGTAAAGCTGGGGACAGAACTCTCACAGGGTGGCCCACTCAGGAATGCCCCATCTTTACAAACACACACGGCACAAAGTAAGGACTTTGCGTGAGAAAATCTCACTTGAATTTTGTCTTAAACAATCAGTAGGACTTTGCCATATGGGAAAAAAAAGAGTTTTTCAGGGTAAAAAAACAGGAGTAAGTAAAGGCGTAGAAATGGAACATTTTCAAGCACAATGGGAGAAACAGTATGATTGGGGTTCCATTCATTCTAAATATTAAGTGTCTTTGAATCTGTTCAGTTTCCTCTAACCTAATCCAGTCCCCTAGACCAGGCCACCATATACGCTACCCGGATTACTGAAGTATGTTAGCACTACCAGTAATACAACAAATAACTACCACGATTCCCAAGGAGCAATGAGATGAGCGATCCTTTGTAATATCTGTCACAATAATAATCTGATATGGAAACACCTGTGATTTCTGTTGATGATTAAGTAGGAGGTACTGCTAATAGCCAGGGTTTGTTGCCTGCATCCATAATTGAGGGAAATGCGCATTGTACTAACCTCCCTGTAGGTGAGAGACAATAAAGACCTATCCTCCAAATTCATGGCCCCTCTGGATTCTAACTGGTCACAAATACCCAGTTTTAATTACCTGTTTAGAACTGAAAGCACAGAACATCTTAAGTTCTGCCTTACAGGACTGGATGCAGAGTAGTAGTCCTTCCAGGGAGCTCAGCCACAAGAGGGGCACAGTTGCAGAGTGTTGACAAGCCTAAGTGTCAATCTCAATTTTGTCACTTAACTAATGGGTAGCTCTGGGCATTGGTGTCCTCATCTATAAAAGGAAAATCATAAGACTATAAAGAACACCACAGAAGGTAATCAATAAAAGGTATTTCAGCTGTCACCTCCACTTTAGGATGAGTGCATTAACAATTCTACAAGAGGCTTGTAGAATTTCTGATTGGAGGCCATGGTTTTTGTTTTTGTTTTTTTAATTTTTTAAAAAATGTTTATTATTTTTGAAAGAAAGAAAGACACAGATGCAAGCAGGGGAGGGGCAGAGAGAGAGGGAGACACAGAATCTGAAGCAGGCTCCAGGCTCTGAGCTGTCAGTATAGAGCCCAACGCAGGGCTGGAAAGTCACAGACCAGGAGATCATGACTCGAGCCAAAGTCAGACACCCACTGACTGAGCCACCCAGGTGCCCCAGGAGGCCACGAGTTTTTAATTAAGTGGTCCCAAAATATCTAGTTTATACTCTCTGTTTGGAACATACCATCTTAAACTCTGTCCCTCTTTCTCAGATTCTGCTCCACACATTTGGTTCAATAGCCACAATAATCTATTTCGCTAGCACAGAAAAACCTTCCCCAACTCACCATCTTTGCACTGCGGTGACTAAATAGGGAAGAGACATGCACACAGTATAAGGTAGGTGAGATTCTGAGACAGCAAACTTAGCACCCCCCACCATACCCACACACAACCATGCACATCAATTTTTAAAAAACATTTAAACGGTTACAGCAATCCCCCAAAACAAACAGGAAAAACAAAACGAATGGAGGCTACTGGAGAGCCGCCCAACATTTGAAGACAGGGGAAAGAGGCGTCCTTTCACACGAGCCGCTCGTATTTGTTCTCTTAATTCCCTCCCATCATGAAGCTACAGTTCAAATGGCAAACACACTTAGGCGCAGGTAAATGAAGAGCAGGTTTGGGAATAAGGGTCTTGCAGACATATATCAGAATAGTTCATTTCTTCCACAAAGATCCATCGTATAATTTCAATGTGCCAGGCAGCGTGCTGAGAATATAAAATGAAGAACATGGTGTAGTTCCTGCTTCCAAGAGGGCCTCAGTCGAGTGGGACCCCCACACAAGTCATTGCTCTCCAGCGAGATGAGCTCATGAGGCACAGCTGTACTTAGCTCTGGGGGGATGCATAGGAGGCAGCAGCAGCTATGCGGAAGGGTCTCTATAACCGCTTCCCACAACCCACTGCATTCATAAACACTGGCCACTCACGGCACCAGGCAGGTGAGCCGAGAAGAGAGAGTTGTGTTGAATTCCAGCACTACCCTTTTGAGTTGTATAACTTCAGCCAAACCATTTCATCTCTTTAGCGATTGTTTCTGCAGCCACAAAATGTGGGATCAATATCTATTTTTAAGATTGTGAAAATTAAATGAGATGGTGTGTGGGGGGGCACATTCCTGGCACATAATAGATATTCTATAAATAGAAACTATTTTTAAAATATGTATGAAAATACTTTCACTGGCAGAAAATCTGTTTGCACATTATTACTTATAACTTACTCATTTTTGTATTCATGACAACTAGTAAATACCAGTTTTACTCAATAAACATTTGTGTTTCTGAGAAAACTTTTGAACCTCTCTGGAGAAACTTTCAAAGAAAGCAGTCATTAGAGGTGTTTTTGCTTGTTTGTTTGTTTGTTTTAAGCACTGATTGAAGTCCAAAATGCACAACTTAATAGGGACAAGAATATCAAGGATCCTGGGGTACACTGAAAACAGAAATGAGGCCAGATTTATATGTGTTAATGAAGGAGAAAAATGATGTAATTTGCTTCTTAAAAACAGTTCTACTCTTCTTTGAATTTGAGGAAGAGACTATCAGGAAGAATATAAATATTGCTGAAATTTGTAGCTAGGCAAAATAATTTAAAAAATAAATTAACTCGTTTTTGTTTTCCAGGAAAATATATTCAAGGTAAAAAAAGAAATCATGAAATACGAATGTGTCTTGAGAACAACAAGAATCCCCCTATGACCCCAACATGCACGACGGTAATTACTGTTCACTGGGAATGTGGGCCCCCAGTTCTGGTCTACCGCTCTACCAGCCGCAGCAGGATTAGGATAAAACCGACCACAGAGAGACATGTCACATCTTGTAAGGAGTCACGCAGCCCTGCTGCTGCTCTCCCATCCTTAACTAACAACGAGCAGAGAAACTTTCTGAGCATCTAAAACGTTCTTGTCACGAAAATTGAGATCTCAAGTCCATAGCTTTCTACCCAGCATAAACACTTATTTCTGAGAAAAAGAGTCTAAAATCTCTGGGGATATTCTACTGCTCTGGCAGAATTCCACTGTGATCAGTTAAATGCAAATGAATCAAGAACATATGGTCTGCATTTGTTTTAAAACCCATGAGGGATTAACACGAAGTCTGGCAAAATGTAGTCCTGGGTCTGTTGAATCTAGAATTAAAAAAAAAACAACACAAAAATGGCCAAGAGGTATAGCAGAGCATGAGACCCAGCAGGGCTAACTGTGTAAATCCAGGCAAATTTATCAAAATATTTTTTCTGGTTTCTCTGGTTTCCCAACACTTCAGCAATGGCATGAACTTCCAAGTCGAATTTGCCAATTTATGCATGGATGGGTTTTTGTACATTGACATCTGACCAGGTAGTCAGCACGGGCTAACGGAAGGCTAAATGTATTTTTATATGTACGTGAATATATGTGTGTATGTATGCATTCACAAAAATATATATAAAGTAAACCTATATACACACATACATACACTTTCAGAACTTCTCAAAGTCTTTCATAACCTACTACTCGCTAGGACTCCCAACAAAGAGGGCACAGCATGACCTAACATATTGGCCCCTGGCATCTTGGCTCTTCTTGAACTGCTGCATGGCATACACTGGAGGGAAATGCTGGGCTCCTAAACCCAAATGGGACGCAGATGTCTGGGATGACCCTCCCCACCCACGATCTCACTCCGTTCATTCAAGGACCCACTCGACAGACGATCATTAAACACCTGCTATGTGCTCTATCCAGTCTTGACATTCCTCAGTCTGCACATATGCCTGAGCATTCTAATCCTACACTTAAACTCTGCACTTATCTGGTGCAGAAAACCAAAATGGAAGTCCACCACCTAACAACAGCTTGTACTATTGCAAACATTTCTATGTTTTCTCTTTCCTGGTTGCAATGGACTTCCAAGCTAGAAGGCTTATTTTTATTCCCTAGACACTCTTCCTGTTTATCATCCCATGTAAAATTAGTGGCATTACAGAGCTACGCTGACTGGGGAAGATGACAGGGCGTGCCCGTTATCTAGGGAAAGCGGGGCCCCCTCGGGAGGTAGGGGGTGAGAGAGGAAACAAGTGTTAATGAAGCTCTTGGCCTGTTTTCAGTTCTCCTGCCATTTGCTCCGTAGAGCTGCATCCCAGAGCAAAGATCAGCATACCCTGTGACGTAACCAAGGTGAGGGGATTTGTTTGCCTTCCTCCTCCTAATTACCCCCTTGGTGAGAAAATGAGAAGAAAGTGTAGGCTGATCACAGAGTCTCTCCCTCCACAATTATGCTGGGAATCAGGATTGCCCTGCAGGGCTGCCAAATCCCTGCAGAAGTCCTGCCACAGAGGACAGGGAGGAGTCCGCGGCTTGCCGTGGCCCAGCACGGAGCAGTGGGATCAAGGGGCACGGGCTGGGCCTGGGCCGCCGTAAACCTCTGCACACAGGAGGTGAATCAGAGTTTCTGGCCCAGCTGCACGCTCACCCAGCATGCTGCCAGTGAAAGCCCGGGCCAGCTGGGCTGAGGGAGCTCCTGATGGAGGCTGCTGTTCTTCAGCCTCTACCTCCCTCTGCAATACCAAAAGGCATGGGGCAGGGGGGCAGGTAAATACCCAAAGTCTCCCCAAGGCAGTTCCTCCCAAGGACACTCAAGGCCTCGGCACAGAAACCAACCACACTGAACTTCCCACAGCACCTGTCTGCGTGCATCCATGGCTCACTTCTGAGGACTGCAAAACCCCCCTCAGGTCTCATCCCACCACGTACATGGTTTACTGTCCTCTTTAGGGCAGTAAAAGAGTAAGCAGTAATTATCCTTATTTCCCATATCAAAGGGAAATGAGGCAGATGAAATCAGGATTTTATTTTCTTAATTTCTACTACACTTTGCGCTGTATGAAGTACCTTCACACACACCCTTTGCCCAAGCTGGGCATGGACCCTTAGCCCCACTTCACAGATGAGGAGCTCCAGGGAGAGGATGTGTCCAGAGATATGGACAGATGAGGATCTGCTCCATGGTCTCACGATGATTTAGTTTATCCTGATGGAGCCATCCAGCCTCCAAGTAGAGCCTTCCAAGAGTTGGCCATTGGCACAGCCCTGGTGCCAGGTGGAGGGCAGGCAGTCACCTGACTGGGGGGCTTTCCGTTGTGTACAGATTTCTCTGAAGTTCTCAATAGCTCAAATGAAAGCATTTATTACTTCTCTACTACTGAAGTAGAAAAATAAATACCACAGGATTAGAAATATTTGGTCATTCTCCTAAACCTTGTATTTACTTATCCAGGAAGAGTTTAAGGTTTTTCAAAGCCAGAACTCCAACCTGACTACACAAGTCAGGATGTTCAGAAAGAGGCTCATGGGGGTCTTCTATCTGGGGCTGCATCCAGACACAGTCCATACAGCCTGGGCCACTCACCACCCTGCCTTTCATTTTTTCAGGGCCCAAAGGCACGCTGCTTGCCACTTTTGGGCCTGGAAGAATAGGAGCGGGGTGAGGTGAGAAGGAAGGTGGCTCCATCGTATGCAGATGGAGGTATTCCCAGCTGATTACTAAAGAATGAGGAGATTTCTTTTCAAAGTGGAGTGTCCCGAAACGTGTTTACATATCACCATACTGTGGGCACGCACCAGTTACCTACCAGCACTCCTATCTGGTAAGGAAACATGAACTTCTTCCTCAGACACCACCTACTAAACATCTTAGTTAAAAACCTTTTGATTCTATTTATGTTAAAAATAAACCCACGGCACACTATGTTTATATATTCATACTCAGGCTCTACCCTATCTCTATAGAAGGTCTGGAAGGTAGCACAGCAAAATGATAAACACGATGACTCTGGGGGCACCACCAGGTTTGGGAATCATGGGAGAAGGCTTTGGAACTTTGGTTGAAATTCAAGCACATTCATTTCTTAGTAGTACTGTCTTAGACAAGCATTTTAACCCCCCAGACTCAGGGTCAACTAGGAAACGGGGAGAAAGATACTGCCTCGCAGGGCTGTTGTAAAGGCCAGAGATGATATGCCTCATGTGCTGGCTATGATTATTATTACTTCTGTAAAAAACGATGGTTGCCGGGGCGCCTGGGTGGCTCAGTCGGTTAAGCGTCCGACTTCAGCTCAGGTCATGATCTCACGGTCTGTGAGTTCGAGCCCCGCATCAGGCTCTGTGCTGATGTCTCAGAGCCTGGAGGCTGCTTCCGATTCTGTGTCTCCCTCTCTCTCTGCCCCTCCCCTGCTCACGCTCTGTCTCTATGTCTCTCAAAAATAAATAAACGTTAAAAAAAAAATTAAAAAAAAAAAAAAAGGATGGTTGCCAAAGGGCCATACCTCTAGCCTCCTGTAACTACAGAAACTATCTCCTGCTGAAGGAGAGAAGTAGGAGCATCGCTCATCATTCTACAGCCTTAGTTTTGCCTTTACTTCTCCAGAGTGACCCTGGACTCCAGGCCATTGAATTCCTGGTGGAGACTAAAGCGTGTTGGCTTTTCTCCATATGCTTCACTCCCACCCTCACCCCAAATCTATCTTCCCACCCTTCTCCAAGGCTCTATGCCCTGGAGCTGATCTCTGTGGGATGCCTTACCAGGGCCCTGTGCCCTTTGACTTCCAGTGGGGATCTGCCAGTGGGAAGCACTGGCACAAGATCTGGGCATTTATTCCCCCTACTCCCCACTTCACCAAATCTCTGGCAGTGGCTCTGTCCTTCATACAGTCACAGCACCTGTCGGCCAGCCGCTCTTCCCAGGATTCTAGCTCTGGCTGCTTCTGTAAGAGTTGTTTCATTAAACCCTCTTCAAATAAAACCTTTTTGAGGATACCATCTGCCACCTGCCAGGACCCTGATAAAAACAATCAGAGAAGAGGTTTTCTCAGTGGGAACTGTAACACTGTTAGTATGGCTTCAGAAAAAGGGAGATACGGAAAATAATTATAAGCTTTGGAGACAGATGAGTAATGTCCAGTTCTGACTAAGACTCTGATTTTCGTCATTGGAACCTCTAGCAATTAAGGCAATTTTCATCTAAGCAGAGAGGCCACTGAAAAAAACCAACCTGAGCCTAGAAGTCCTGACTTTCCCACTGTGAGGGGCCCTCTCCACCTCTCTGAAGCAGTATGAACCCTGGGGTAGGAGACGGAAAAAAACGACATCCTTGCTAATCACTTTTTCTGTGGCTGGCGTCATGTAAGTTGCTGTGTATAAACTGTCTCACTTGGAGCTATTAACAATTTGGTAAGGTAAGTACTACCATTATCTCCATTTTCCAGGTGAGGAAAATGAATCAAAAAGACATTAAGGATCTTGCCCAAGGTCACACAGCTGGTAAATGGAAGAATGAGGATCTGAGCAGTCTGACCCCAGTGTCTGAGTGCTCCTGACCAATGTGTTGTATGCGTCCTCTATGGGAAGGCTGGTGGTTGAGGGTGTGGAGGTGAAGGAGGGGTGAGTACAGCCTCTTTTCCTAACTGCCTTGGCTTCTGATGGTGCCTTCCCAACATGAAACATTCCCCACAGTGGAGATGCGGTTGTCACAGTTCAGCCATTGACCGTGATCCTCAGCCATAGAGATTAATCAGAACGGAGAGTGTGTAAAAACAAAATGCTATAAAGAACTGTGGCTCGTGGAGACTATGATAAACTAGGATTCTCTGCAATACTATCAAATACCAAACCAAATCCTGTCTGAACCCTTTAGTCTGCAAGAAATCTCTCTCTCCATGTGTGTAGAACCCTCCAATAACACAGAGCATAAGGACAAATGTTACCCAAATTTGAAAAATGACCCAGAGACAATTTCCTAAACAATGTTTTTGAGAAAGAAAAACAAAATATTATTGGGCACACCTGGCAAATTTATCCACAGAGAAATTATCGGTAACTTTATTACTTTCAAAGGAAAATAACCCCTTGGGCCAAATAAACAAAACACCAAGAACACACTAACTTCTATCCAATGGCACTCTAAACCTAACCCAGATATAGTGCTTACCAGGCCCTCATTCCACCTGCTAAGCAAGGCAGCATCCTTCCTACACCTATTAGAAATTTAATAAAGGAGACCATGGACTGTTACAGACTAATGGATGTATAGCTCAATTCAAGCACAACAGAATAAATATAACTGCAAAATGATTTGTAGTCTGGACACAGGGGCTGAGTCCTGACTCATTCCACTTGACATAACATTTACTTTTTCTCTGTTCAAATCTACCTCCTTCTTGCTGAAAAGGAAAGATGCATGGGTGGCTGGAAGAAAGATTCAGCCTTGTGCATATTATGTATAGTTCAGTCATCCAAGGAGAAAATAAACTGACAAAGAACAGTAGTACTTGTACCGAACAGTAGAAAATAACACATTGAGATATACTGTCAAATGGTTTCCCAATATTAACACTCTGCCAAGCAATCAGCCAATCTTTGTATGTGTTTTTTCCCAATGCAATTTTGAACCACTCTGTATTCTAGCGTTTTGACTGTAAGACTACTCCACCTGAACTCATTCTGCAAACAAAGCTGGCTGCAGAGATTTTAGGAGTGGCAACAGGTCACCAAAAGTGATCTGCAAAGCCATGTAGGCTCCATCTTACCAGTCGAGTCAGCCCGAGAAGCCCTGCTACTCGTCTGCTCCTCAGCATTGATAAGCTGCAGGTCGGTGTATGAGGGATCAAAGCTAGGACTACTGGTGTCTTCAGAATGTGTGGTCCAGCTGCTCTCGGAGGTCAGAGGGCATCTCCTCAAGGAGTCGAAAGAAGGGCACGTCCAGCAGGGCATGGTCAATGGTTGGGCTGGGGACAGACCACAAACCAAAAGCAGACAATATAAATAATTGTACTCTGTTGATCTTTCGTGCCTGTCTTACCTAGATGGTGCTCAGGTCCTAAGAAATCTCAACAGCCATACAAAGCAAGGAAATAATGGAAATATCACTTATGACAGGGAAAAATAACTGAGACCCCCACATCATGGGTCTGTATCAAAACCCGTACCACAAATAAAATCAAATAAAAGAAAATCTCACTAAAGAAAAGTAGCGATTTTCGGCTTTACTTTTATTTCTAAACTTAGATTTCAGTTTCATTCAAGCCAAAACTTTATGAATTCTACAGTTTCACCCTTACACTGCCTCCATTTTTAGTGGGATGCCAATAATCTCAAGAAAACTCACCATATTATACAGCAAAATTAGAGCTAAGTTAGGTTAATGGATAAGAGATAGGTGAATACATATGTATTCACATATGAACGTGACAGGCCTCTGCTTGAGTCTCACTGTAACTGGAGGTTCTGCCGACGGTCACCTATACAAATCAAGATTTCCTGGGGGTGCTGATCCTCAATACAATGAACAAACTTCCAGGGGGGAATGCGCAGGGCTCGACTTTATCTCCTGAACCCTGAGCACCAAACTTGGCCTTTTAAAACCACTTCGGAAAGTTTCTTTTTTTAAAAACAACTTTTTAAAAAGAAGTTCTCTAATATTTCTCATTTGTCTTCAGTTAATTGCCTACCACACGGTTTGCCCACGGAATTGCACAAGAATCTTTTGCAAATTAATTGGTTTTTTCTTTTTTTAAATAATTTATTGTAAAATTGGTGTCCATACAACACTGAGGGCTCATCCCAACAAGTGCCCTCCTCTGTGCCCATCACCCACTCTCCTCCCTCCCACACCCCCCTCTCCCCTCGGTTTGTTCTTAGTCTATGAGAGTCTCTTATGTTATGTCTTCCTCCTTCTCTGCAGCTTTTTTTTCCTTCCCCTCTTCCCCTCCCCCCTGGTTTTCTGTTAGGTCTCACAAAGCCTACCTATGTGTGGAACATATGGCATCTGTCTTTTCCTGCCTGACTAATTTCACTTAGCATAATACCCTCCAGTTCCATCCATGTTGCCACACATGGCCAGATTTCATTCTTTCTCATTGCTGCGTACTATTCCATTGTATATATATACCATATCTTCTTTATCCATTAATCAGTTGATGGACACTTAGTCTCTTTCCATGATTTGGCCATTGTCGAAAGTGCTATGAACATTGGGGTACGCGTACCCCTATGTATCAGAAGTACTGTATCTCTTAGGTAGATTCCTAACAGTGCTCTTGCTGGGTCATAGGGTAATTCTATTTTCATTTTTTTGAGGAACTTCCACACAGTTCTCCAGAGTGGCTGCACCAGTTTGCATTCCCACCAACAGTGCAAGAGGGTGCCTGTTTCTCCACATCCTCACTTCCACTATCAGGAAAATAGTTTCCTGATTTGTTCATTTTAGCCACTCTGACTGGTGTGAGGTGGTATCTCAGTGTGGTTTTGATTTGTCTTTCCCTGATGATGAGTGACACTGAGCATCGTTTCATGTGTCTGTTTGCCATTTGGATGTCTTCTTTGGAGAAGTGTCTATTCATATCTTCCGCCCATTTCTTCACTGGGTTATTCGTTTTTTGGGTGTGGAGTTTGGTTAAGTTCTTTATAGATTTTAGATACTAGTCCTTTATCCAATATGTCATTTGCGATTATCTTTTCCCATTCCATTGGTTGCCTATCAGTTTTGTTGGTTGCAAATTAATTGATAAGTACTAAAAACAAGTGCTGAAAGGAGTGTGGATGGGGAAGGAAAAACAAAAGAGAAAGGAACTAGCATTTCTTGAGTACTCATGAAATATCAGACAGTTTTACAAATGTTACTTCACTTTGCCATCAATCCTGAGAGACAGGCAGTGGTCTCATTTGACACAAGGGGAAACCAACTCAAAAGAGGTTAAAGAGCTCTTTCAGGAAGGGTCAGTCTCAAGGGGCACCTGGGTGGCTCGGTCGGTTGAATGTCCAACTCTTGATCTCCGCTCAGGCCATGATCTCATGGCTTGTGGGTTCAGGCCATGCATGGTGCTCCGTGCTGGCAGCTCGAAGCCTACTTGGGATTCTCTCTCCCTTTGTATCTCTCTCTCTGCCCTTCCCCTGAGCACATGCACTCTCCCTCTCTCAAAATAAATACATAAACTAAAACTTAAAAAAAAAAAAGAGAGAGAGAGAGAAGGGTCCATTCTCCTAGCTAGGAATCAAAATTACTGAGAATTGGGTTCAGAGAAATTTGGGAAAATGGAAAATTGAGATTTATAAGGGAAAAAAAGAATAAATGGCAATTTATGTGACACACAACAAATATGAAACCATGGAGAATTTTCATTCCGTATTCTCTTAGACATCTATAAGACATGTAGGTCTTTTCTTTGTCGGGAGTGCTCATGACTCACACCCCCTATTCTTTAAAAATGTTACCCTACTAGTAAGGTATTCTTGAGCTGTTCTCTCCAAAGATGCAAACTCCCTTCTCTGCTTCATTTCTCCTTAGCATTATCACCATCTAATGTACTACATATGCAGCATCTTCCCCACTAGAATTCAAACTTATTGGGGGTGGGGGTGGGGCGGCAGGGATTTGGGTTCATTTTGCTCACTTCTGCAACCCCATTCCTAGAACATTGTCTGGTGTGAATAGGTACTCAATAAATATTTATTGGTTTTATCAACAGAAGCACCAGAAATCACTCATACCAGTCTATGCCAAGTACACACTGTTAAAACTAAACTTATACCTATAAAACTTCTACACAAACGTAGAAAAAAATCAAACTGCTAAAGAAGAAAAAAATAAACAACCAAAAGCCAAAAGCAAAACTCAACTTGTAAAGGCCTATTATACGACTGCCATTTCCTAGAGTAGAATGAATTAGACACTTTACTGTGAAAATAAAATTAAAATATTAGATAAAATGTAATAACATTATTTAAAATACATTACTGAGTGAGCCAGAAAGAATTATCAGCGGCCAAGTTCAAGCTGGAACCCAGAACGGTAAACAGAGCACACATCCTGATTTTCATATCCTGAGGCTTTCGAACAAACCAAGAAGACTTCTGAGTTTGAGTTTTTTAAATGTCTTGTGAAGAAGGCAAAGAAGGAAAACAACCTAGGGCTAACCAAAGATGGGACATCTGACAGAAGGTATGATGCTGGAAGCTTGAATTCCCAAAGGGCTCAGTTAAAGAGTAAATTAGGAATAAGCCCCAACTCCAAGCTAAGGACAGCAAAGAAATTTGTCTGCCTTAAGGTTGGGTGCAGGGTAGAGAAAAGAAATCTCCTCAGAATTTATAACTATAAGCTGTCCCACATAGGGGCTTACAGCTAAAACTACTTGTGTGGTCTGAAAACCTTCTAGTCTGAGAACATAGCTGAAGTATTTCCAGGTTGGTAGTGGCCTCAGGCACCTGGGAAAAGCAAATACTAATCCTTTCCGGAGGAAGGTACCTCAAAGCCAGCCTTCCCAGACAGAATGTTCCTTAGTTCCACATGGTAATAAAGTAAAAAATAAAAATAAATAAATTATGAAATACATAAGAAATTAAGTTACCATAAACACAAACCAGAGCGCCAGCAGGGGGGTGGGGTTGGAGAAAGCCAGAATCAGACCAAAAAAATTCAGACACTAGAATTATTTAGCAGGAAATATAATTATGTTTAATATGTTTACGGAAACAAGAAAATAAGAAAAGAAAATGAAAATAGAACAGAAGACATAGAATTGAAAAAGAACTAAACGAGCTTCTGGAGAAGAAAAATACTACTGTAAATACAAAATTGTCTAGATAGCATAGAGAGACAGCAATGAAACATGGGAGATTAAAACACATGGGAGGGGTGCCTGGCTTAGTTGGTAGATTATGCAACTCTTGATCTTGAAGAGTTTGAGCCCCACGTTGGACAGAGTTTACGTAAAAGCTCGTAGGTAACTAACCTGAATTCCTAAGAAGAGGGAGAGAATGAGATGCAATATTTAAAAAACCACTGGCTGAGAATTTCCCAGAATTTATGAAAGATTTTATTCGTCAGATTAGAACTCTCACAGTACCGCAAGCAGGGTAATCAAAAATAACTATGCAAGCAACATCAAAACTATACAAGACTAACAACAAAGAGACGTTCTCTAATAAGACTACTTTCAAAGGAATGATGATTAGACTGACTACCACCAGTAAGAGAAGCCAATGCTTCAATGAGCTGACAGAAAATGACCAAATAGGACTGTATACTCAGTGAGGAGATCTTCAGAGATGAAGGGAAAAATAAAAAAATTTAGACAAACAAAAACTACAAACTACAATTAATCTAAAAGAAGGAAAGATGAGAAAAAAACCATAAGATTATAGGAATAAACTACATCAGTACTTGATAATAACCATAAATGGACTAAAATTTCCAGTTAAAAGAAAAAGACTACCAAATTGAAAAATCAAATGAAATCCAACATGCTGTTCACAAAAGACACATTTAAAATACAAAGATTCGGGGCACCTGGGTGGTTCAGTCAGTTAAGCGTCCAACTCTTGATTTTGACTTATGTCATGATCTCACAGTTCATGAGTTCAGGCCTCACATAAGGCCCTGGGCTGACAGTGGAGAGCATACTTAGGATTCTCTGTCTCCTCTCTTTCTGCCCCTCGCCCACTCATGCTCACTCTCTCTCAAAAATAAACTTTAAAAAAAATACGAAGATTCATCAATGATGAAAGTAAAGGGATCAGAAAGCCATACAAGATAAAATATTAATGAAAAGAAACTTGATATACTATAAAATAGTATATAGTAAAAGCATTATTAGAAAGGGTTACAACAAAATTACAATATGTTTCAATTCATCAGATATATAAAATAATTCTAAATTGGTATATATTTAATAACTTAACCTCAAAATTATTAATATAAAAACTGACAGAACTGCAGAAAGCAAGGAATCTCCATCATCATAATGGGAGATTTTTAAATACACCTCTCTCAGTAAGTGATAGATCAAAGAGGGAGAAGAATCACCAAGGAAACAGAAGATACAAATGACAAAATGAACAAGCTGATCTAATGGTCATACATAGACCAACAGGTGAAGAATGCATATTCTTCATAATCCATAACTAAAACTCTATGGCAAGTGACCAGATGCTCTGACACAACACAGATTCTAACAAATACCAAAACACTGGTATCAAATAGACCATGAACACTGATCACAATACAATGATGTCTCTGGTTATCCAAATCGGTTATCTAGATATAACTAGCATCCATTTATCTAAACTAGACAAAAGACAATTTGAAAAATTTAGAAACTAAGAAACATACTTTTAAATGAATTGTTAGTTAAAGAAGAAATATTAATGACTATCAGAAAATATCCAGAACCAAACAAAAATGAAAATAGTGTATGTAAAAACTTTAAGAATTCAGTAAGCAGTACTATCAGGGACAGTTGTATTGCTTACATTAGAGAGGAAGAACTGAAATTTAACACAATAAGCTTCTAAGTTATCAAGTTACAGAAAGGGCTGCAAAATAAAGAATATTAGAAAGGAAATAATAATCATAGAGGCAGAAGTTATTGAAATTAAAAAGCACATAGATAAAAATTCTTTAAGAAGATTATGTAGTAGAATTGAAAAACTGTCAAGAAAAATCAAGAAAAAAGAAAGCACAAACAACCTTAAGAATGAAAAAGGGTACATAAACACAAATGCTGTATATATCTAGAAGGCAATGAGGGGTAAATAATGAATATCTTTACACCAATATATTTGAAAAAAGATAAAACTATAAACGTTCTAAGAAATTATAACTTTAAAACCAATCCAAGAAGAAAGTTTAAAATCTGACTTGTCCAATAATCATCAAATAAAGTGAATCAATTCTTAAAATCTTCTCATAAGGAAAATGTCAGACCAGGGAGTTTTACTGAACAGTTCTATCAAACTTTAAAGGAAAAAAAATTTTTCAGAAAAAAGGAGAGACTACCCATCAAGTCATTTTATGAGATCAGCATTTCCTGACATCAAAACCTGACAAAACATATTGCATTTATACTTCTGTCCTCCAAAATGAGAATTATAGGTCAACCTCAAATAGGAACATAGATATAAGAATCTCAAATAAATTATTATTAAAGAGAATCTAGAGATCGATGAAAAGGAGAATTACATCATGACTAAATTGGATTTATCCAGTGAATACGAGCTTGGTTTAACATGGTATTTCTCAACTTTTTTTCATTACTGCCCCACTAACATGTTTCTTCCCCAATCACCTGTTCCCTTGAATTCCCTCCTCCCCAGTAGAATACCATGACCAGGAACTAGATATTCATACAATCTACTGATCTTACTCAGATGTGCCCAGTTTTACACGGACTTGTGTGTTTAGTTCTATGTAATGTTATAAGTGTGTAGTGGTTGTGTACATACGACCACAGTCAGGATGTAGAACAGTACCATCACCACAAGGAATGTTGCCCTTTTATATTCATTTCCACCTCTTCATGTCACACCCTGTTCCTACCCCCAGGGCAACCACTAATTTGTTTTTCATTTCTATAATTTTGTCATTTCAAAATGCTATATAAATGCAATCATGAAGTATGTAACCTTTTATGATGGGCTTTTATCATTCATCATCATGCCTGTGAGATTCATTCAAGGTGTTGAATGTATCGATACTTCATTCCTTTTGATTGCTGAGTAGTGTTCCATGGAATGGACTAAGCACGGTTAGCTGACACCTGTCAAAGAACATCTGGGCTGTTTCTGCTTCATAGTCACTATGAATAAAGGTGCTTTGAATATTCATGAAGAGGGTTTTGTATGAACCTAAATTTCCATTTCTCTAGTATAAATGCCCCAGAGTACAACTGCGGGGTCATACAGTGGATCATGTATTGCTGGTGAGAATGTAAACAGTTAACAATGACTTTGGAAAAGAGTTTGAGAGTTCCTTATTAAAGTAAACATGTAATTAATTTCTCTGCATCCTTACTAGCATTTAATATTACCACTATTTTTATTTTAAGTCATCTAATACGTGTGTAGTGATAACTCATTGTATTTGTATTTCTTTATTGGTAACGATATTGAACGTATTTTCAGACACTTATTTGCCAGCTATATATACCCTTCAGTGAAAAATATGCTTATGTTTGTTGGTCATTTTCTAATTAGATTGCTTGGTGTTTTCACTCTTGAGTTTTGAGGTTTCTTTATATATTCTAGATACCAGTCCTTTGCTGGATATGTGGTTTGCAAAGATCTTCTCTCTTTATCCTCTTAACAGGACCTTTCATAAAGCAAAACTTTTAATTTTGATGAGGTCCAATTTATCCATTCCCATTTAAATTTTAACATGACAGATTATGTTGTATGTCTATCGTGTACTGTATATATAGCTATGCTGTACATATAAAAAGAATAAGCTTTCTTTGCCCCCTCAAGAACTATTTTTAGCCCAATTGGAGGTAATATCACTCTGTTGATAATGTGTGGGTTAACATTACTGAATCGATTAATATAATTCACCATAATAACCCATTAAGGGAATAAAAAAACATTATCATCGTAACGCATATAAAGAAAGCACTGACTATATTTTAGTATCTATTCATAGTAGTAATTTTTGGCAAACTAGAAACAGAAGAAGCTCCCTAAACCTAGTAGAGCTAACCCCAAAACTCTATGGCAAACACCATGCAAGGGAAAACGTTCCCTTGGAGATTCTGATTAAGCTGACGGGCCCCTATTACTCTCACTTCTAGTTAACATCCTATTTGTGGTCAGAACTTGTACAGTAAGGCAGGAAGTAAAAAAGAGTGAAAAAAAAAACAAAACTCATTCTTTGCAGATGATATTTTGTGTACAGAAAACACAAAAAAACCCTAATAAATTATCAAATTAATAAACTTAGCGCAGTACTTGTTTTTAAATATATAAATGATTGCATTTCTGAAAACTAACAAAAATATATAGAAACTTAAAACAAGGTAGATTTATAATAGCAACAAAAAATATCAAGCACATATGGTAATATATTTTACAAAAGATGTGCAAGGCCTCAGAGGAGATACTTTTAAGGTTTATTAACAGATTGTACAGAAGATCAAAATAAATGGAAATAGGTATTATAACCAGGGGTTAAAAAAGTGTGTAAAGATGTTAATTCTCAATCAAAACTCTAACATATTTTTCCTCATATTAATAAGCAGAATCACAGTGTGTATATATAATAATATATATTTAAAATGGATAAAATAATAAAAGAAATAATGGTAAAATACTATATAGAAAAAATTTAAATTAGACTCCTACTTCACACCAAATGGAAAAATCAATTCTAGGGGGATTTAATTTCAAAATATAAAAGGCTCCATAAGAAATATTTTAGAAGAAATATACCCAAATATTCTCACAACTTCAGGGTAGGGAAAGATTTCCTTTACCAAGACACAGAAAGCACCAACCATAAAAGAAAAACAAATTTCATATCATGAAAATCAAGACCTGCTTTTTACAAAAGGCACCGTAAAGAGAGTGAAAAGACCATCCAATTTATTCTACATCCATGTGTAAGAGAAATCTGCCACGCATCCTATCCACAAGGAAGTCCTTGAAATCAGCAAGAGAAAGGGAGAGACCTCAACAAGAATATACCTGGACTTTTAGGAAAGAAAAAAAAAATCAAACGGCAAAAAATAAAGCTCAATCCCATTACTAATCTAGAAAATGTAAATTAAAACCAACACGGGATTCCACTATTCTTCCCCCTTCCCTCTCTCCCTGCCTCATGACTAAAATAGAAAAATATGACAATCCCAAGTGCAGGCAAGGACGTGCAGACACAGGACCTTTTAAATATGGCTGATAAGAGTAAACTGGAACCACCTTAGAAACGGCTTGGTGCTACGTGAGAAAGTTGAGGATAATCTCAGCCTGCAGCACAGCAACCCTCCTATGACTTTTTTATTCTAGAGAACCACTTGCACATGGTCACCAGGTTGTGTGTTTAGAATGCTCACAGAGGGGCGCCTGGGTGGTCACTTGGTTGAGTGTTCAACTTTGGCTCAGGTCATGACCTCAAGGTTCCGGAGTTCAGCTCAGAGCTTGGAGCCTGCTTACGATTCTGTGTCTCCCTCCCTTTCTGCCCCTCCCCTGCTCGCACTCTGTCTCTCTTTCTCTGTCTCTCTCTCTCTCAAAAAACAAACATGAAAAAAAAAAAAAAAGAATGCTCACAGGGAACAAAAAGAATGCTCACAGAAGTACATTCTTAAATGCCAAAAAACTAGAAACAAGGTAAATAACCAACAGTAATACAATGGATAAGTGAATTGTGGTATATGAGCATAATGGAATACACAGCAATAAAAACCAAAGGTAATAATTTTGCTGCAGGTAATGATACGGAAAAATGTCACAAATAATGTGTTAAAGGAGCAAGCTATGAAATAATACATACAGTTTTATTTCATTTACATAAGGTTCAAAAAGGAGTGAAATTAAATTCTATCATTCTTGATGCATGTTTAGGCGGGAAAGCTGTCAAGAAAAATAATGTAGTTAATATCACAAACCCCAGGAAGGTGGTGATATAGGAGGGAGGGATGGGATGTCTGGAAGAAAGAAGATATCTTCAGTAAGAAAACGTGGGTGATGACAATATTCTATTTATTAAACTGGGTGATGGGGTGGTACTGTTGTTCTTTATAATTTAATACACATTTTAAATATGTTCCTTTTTATTCAATAATTAATAAAGCTTATTAAAATCACATATCAAAGACTCTAATGTTGAGAAAGAAAGCTATTTTAATTATTTGTATTTTCACACTGGCGTTTTACATTTGTTCAATAAAACTTGCAGTATTTCCCCTGAAAGAGAAGCTAGGAATAACGCAGCTGGGAGGCAGAGCCCCTCCACCTCACACACTGTTCTCATTTGCTCTAATACTCTTTATCTACTGGCTTACAAATCTTGGATGAATCACTTTATTTAGGCTCTGAAGTGAGTGTCCTCAGGCCACAAGATTAGTTGAACTGCTGAAGTGTGGAGCCTGGGGCTGACTCTTCTCCCAGGCGCCAGGCCTTTGATACCTGGACCAGACAGCAGCAGACTGCTGTCACCACGGCTCTTCACAGCCACAGCCATCCAGCAAGGAATAGAGTGAAAAAAAGATAGAAATCTGTGTCTCCTCCTTTCCCATGAGATTAGCTACACAGCCCCTGGATCCAGACTGCCTGTCTGTTCTGTAACCAGCCCTGCAGCTGGAGGCAAGTTACTTAATCCACCTGTTCTGCTGGGTTTTCACCTGTACAAACGGAGTTTAAAGTTGTACCCACTTCACATGGGAATTAGGTTAATACTGATGAAGCACTTGGAAAAGTGCTTGGCACGAAGGAAGCGCTTTAAAGAGGGTCAAGTGGTAGTTATTACATCCAAATATAAACTTATGTCCAAATCTACTTGAAATCTCCACTTAGGTCTCTAACCATACCTACTGGAAACTCAGTTCCTGGTATTCCCTCGGAAGTCCATGTGGAGGGGATCCATCTAGGTGCTCAGAATGAAATCTTTGAGCCACCCTTGATTCTTCTCACAACTGGTCCACCACACCTTCTACTAGTCCTCCCTTCAAAATACATCTGGAATCCAATCACTTCCCACCATCTCCAAGCTACCACCCTGGCCGAACACACTGCTGTGTGGCCCAGACTGGAGGGTGATGACCTGAAGCCTTCTTGAGCGCAACCCCACCCCCAACATTCTTTCTCATCTAACCTCACTTAAGTACACCCTTGGGGCATGAAGTCCTCCATCAGCTCAGGAGATAGGACTGTGACACACAATTACTCTCCAACAGTCCCTCTGGAGTGGTCTACCGGCACTACTCCCCAGCCTCTAGAGCTATAAAAGCAGGTCTTATAGGAGGTGGGGTAACAGAGACATACTCAGCATGCAGCTGCCCAAGATCTGCCTCCATCCTAAGTCCCTTTAATAAACCATTTCTTGTCGAGCTGGACCTGTCGGCCTTTGCCTCTGGCCTTAGGGCTCCTTCGGCCTTTGGAAGTTATTTTGTGCACATCCCTCTTTCGCGGAAAAACCATCCCTTCTGGATAGTTACAGGGGCCTCCCACTGGGTCACCCTACTTCCCCAAGTGTCTTCCTCCTCTTGGTCTGTTCTCAACAGAGCAGTCACACAGCTTTAGTAGAATTACCTGTTCAAATAGAAGTCAGACCTTACCACAACTCTGCTCAAAACCCTCTGATGGCTTCCTATCTCACCCACAACGAAAGCCAAGGTCCTTCCAGTGCCCTCCAAGCACATACGTGGTCTGAGTCCTCATGACCTCTCCACCTCATCCCCTTCCCTTCTCCCCATTTCCCTCCGCTTCAGTCACGTACCACCAACACGGACACCGCCACCCATCAGAGGCTTGTCATGTGTGGTTCCTTTCACCTGGACAGCTCCTTCCCCAATTTCTGCAAGCTCACTCCTTGCCTCCCTCATATCTTTACCCAAAAGTTACCGCTCAGAGAGTCGCCCCCTGATCTTACGTTAAATTTCACATCTTCCCTGCTCTATTCTCTTTCTTTCCCTCCTGTATCTCTCCTTCCTGCTAACCATTGTCTAACACACTGACGTTGTATCTACATCTTTATTGTGTTTCTGGTATGTCTTCTCCACCACAAAGTACGTTCTGTGAGGCAAGAATATTCCACTGTATCCCCTGTGCCCTCAACAGTGACAGCCACATACTGGGACTTCAAAGCACCATTGGTTGAATAAATAATAAGCTGACAAGTTGTCAGTTAAAACAATTAACATAGCCAATACAAAATTTTTGTTTTTATCCTTTGGGATCCTAAATAGATTACAATTTAAATACTTGTGTATATTTTGATGTCATATCCTTTATTTTATACTTTGGTATCTACTCACTAGGGCTATGCAATTTTTCCAATGCTACAAACATGCCCATCCATGAATACAAAATAGATCTAATTCCATTCTTCATTTATGGCTCCCTTGCTAGTTCATAGTGGGCAATACCAAACAGCCGGTCCCAGAACTGGTCCAGAGCAGCTCTTGCTTACCCCAGAAGGCTTTACCAGTAACAGACTGCCCAACCATCAGGTAATCTCAGTGTGGGGAGAGCAGGGGCTACGGCCAACATTTTCATAATTGCATTCCCAGCACCTAAATATTTTTTGCATGAATAAACTAGTTAATTAATACATGCTTGGGCAGTTTATTGTGTTTTATGTCCCATGCTGAGGGTGAGATAGGCCACAAGGACTCCCTGGGTGAGTTAGCACATTCTCTGTAAGAGGAGAATATTGTAGCTTTAATAAAACATTTTAAGGTCCTTTTTACAAAACTAGAAGTAATTTTCAAGAGATCCTCGCCCCTGCCCACATGGCATGACGGTAGTAGCTTCAAATATGACAAAAATATAATGGACAATTTTCATTGCACTTTTTAAGGTAGCCCCCAGGGGGAAAATATGTGTGCGTGTGTATAAATATATGTGTCATATGTCTATGTTATGCTTATATTATATATGCATTATATATGTCTATATTATACATATATACTAGGTTGGCGTGTGTATGTATGTTCATATGCATATCTGTGTGCCATGTATATGCATGTGCATGTGTGTACTGTGTGTATAATAATGGGAAACCAAAACCAATGACAGTCAGCTGGTAAGTGAAGGGCATTATAGGGAAGAGGCTGGCCTATTCTTTTTGCTAGTTTAAAAAAAAATTTAAAAAAAAACACTTCACAGAGGAAGCCATGCCTCAAATTCCACCTAATAGCTTATTCAGCCCATAAATGGGAGTCATTCTGCAATATGTTTCATATACATCTTTTGTTCATTAATCTAACAAATACTAAGTGAGTACCTATTAGGTTCCATGCTCCACATTCTGCGATTGAGAGTAAATGAGATAGATCATGTCTCTTCCCCCTAGCTGGGGAGAGACCATAAAAAAAATAAATATAACCTAATTTCAGGTAGAAACATGGGCTGTAAAGACATTTAATGCAGGAAAAAGTTGGGGGTGGATGGGTGCAGGGGGAAATGATGCTTAAGCAGAAGTCTGAGTTGAAAACGTAGAAGAGGGAACAGCAAGAGCAGTAATGAGCTTGTCAGGAACAGCAGGAGAGGTGGTGATTGCAGCAGAGTGGTGCCCAGTGGGCAGGGGCAGGGGGCAGCAGGCCCCAAGGAAGAAGGGCTTTGTTAGAATCCATTCCTCAGTACATCACTGTCTGAGATGGATTCCGGAAAGGTCATTACTCTAAAAAGCAGAGAACAATTCAAGGTATTAAAAGAAAATAAAACCTCCTCTGTTGAAGAGGGAAATACATATGCATGCCAAATGCAATAGGCCTTGGCTACATAGTCGCCAAACGGTTGGGATCTTATTCCACCCCCACCCACCAACTCACCCTCAGTAGCCAGAATAAAAAGTATAATAGAAATTAACCGCCGGGCTAGTCGTCTTCAGGATTAAGTCTCTCAGCTGTCACCCTGCCTCCCTCTTAAGTGGCTGACATCATCTCTGGTCTTCCCCCAAACAAGTGGCTCTTTCTCTGGCCCCAGATAATTAGCTTCCCCAGACACAATGGGAAGGCCTTAGCCCAAGCTTTTGGGGAAGACATTTGAAGCACAAGAGAATATTAGTGTTTTGCTTGGGCTGTGGACCGAATGTTCTGGAAATGAAAAATGTTTTGTGTTTGCAATTATGCATATCCTGCCGCATCCGGATAATGGGTCCAATTCAGCCTTGGCCTTGCCGCAAGATTGCCACGTCTGTGGAGGAAGGTCAGCGGATACCATGATGAGTGAACAGGAAGCTTCGCGCTGAAAATAGTGCCACAATTTTTTTTTCTTTTAATTTTGGGGATGCACTTTGCTCTTTCAATGTATCTGCATGCATTTGCAAACATAGTCTAAGCACGCACATACAGTTGTAAAATGCACGTGTATGAAATCAGCCTGTGCTCTGAGAGGATCTTTATAAAGAAGTTAGGTGTTCTACGAGCTGATGGCTACATTCTTCCAGGCACAGGCTGGAATTTTAAAACAGAGGAGACACAATACTCAAGTAGGAAAACTTCTTGCCCCCAGGGAAACTCAGAAACATACTGCTAAGGGACTCTATGTGAATAAAATACCCTCTGGAGTTAGCTTCATTTTCAAAAATATTTCTTCAGAGAACTACATACAAAGATTCACTTTTGATTTGAACAGATTCACCAGAAGTTTGTTGTGGGTTTTTGTTTGCTTTTTTTTTTCTTGTTTAACACTTTGGATCTGCTGTGTTTTGTTGCTGTTTTAAAGGTTCGGCGGAATATCTATGCATTAAGGTTCGGGGTTCAGCAGACAAGTTTGCACTTAAACTTCTTGACATTTTTTACCAGCTAACCCAGATGGGTCATACGGTATTTTCACACTCAAGACATGAACAATATTCTGGTGGTATTCTACTTTAAATCTTAAGTATTTGGCAGTTAAAATTCTAATAAAAATCATTTAAAGAGAATATTTATCAACATGGGCTGAGCCAAAATGGTCTTATTAAGTCGAAGAGATATGAATCTCATATCTGGACTCCACCAAATTTCAGGGGTTTTAGTGGAGGAAAGAAACATTTACAAAAGGGGCCTGATTGTATGTGCTCCTCACTGCAGCATCCTCAGGTCCAAAGAATTGATGCCAGCAATCTTTCTTATATATTTGGTTACAAAAAGGCTTTGCCACTCAATTAATTGATTTTACTCATCAATTTACTCAGAGAGATCATGTGTGTCTTTTTCCGAGACCAACCAGGATGGTACTTATTCATTTCAAATCCTGCACCAACTGAAGTCCAAATCAAAGTTGTCCCCTCGATGGATTTAAGACATTTCCAGAGTTGTCTTTCCCATCAGGTGTTGCTTCTCCGTTATCCAATCAACCCTGGTATGCTTCAGGGCACGATAAAATAAGTAGCCAGGTCACCAAGGTGGAGAGTAACAACTCCCTGGCGTTTTGAAGTTCTCCAGTGCAGTTTCTGACAATTATATGCAACAAAAATAAGAGATTTACCACTGATGATGGTCTCTTTGTTTTGTATCCACCCTGCCTGCAGCCTCTGGCATTTTTATTTGGGCAAACAGTACAATCTCATCCCAGGCTGAAATGCAATGCTCCCTTGGTTTATTCCGTAGGTGGTGCAACTTAAAGGATCAAGTCTTTTGTTTTTTGCTCTCCATGTGCCAGAAAAACAATGGACAGGGGAGGAACAGGAGCTGGGGATGGAAAGGGAGTACCCCGGATAACATCTCTCAGCTAGCTACTCCACGGGCGCACACGTGCACTGTCTTTCCCGGCCACTCCTTGCCAGCCTGGACGTGAAGGCATGGAACAGCTGGCTAAGTAAGGCTCCACTGTTTGCTTCCAAAAATCCAGACTGGCGACAGCACTGAGCAGTTCCATGTATCCTCCTTTCTCATCCTCCCTACTCTTTTCAGGTCAAGATCATGGCTGTCTCATGAAAAAGTATTCACAAAGAGGCTGCGTGGGATGGTACTGAGGGTGTTCAGTACAAGTCCCTCAAAATGTGCCACCTTGGCATGTGGACTATTTTGAGATAAAGTCAACTGAGGCCCTGAAGGCTCAAGAGAAAGATTTGCCCCTCTTAACCACCTAGAAGAATCTAAATGGAGGGGTGCCTGAGTGGCTCTGTCAGTTAAGTGTCTGACTTTGGCTCAGGTCATGAGATCACGGTTCGTAGGTGGTTCATGGGTTCGAGCCCCATATCAGGCTCTCTGCTGTCAGCGAGGGCCCACTTCAGATCCTCTGTCTCCCTCTCTCTCTGCCCTTCCCCCCACTCTCTCACACACGCATGCACACTCTCTCTCTCAAAAATAAACATTAAAAAAAAAGAAAAAGAAAAGAAATAGAGGGAGTGTCTTTCCCAGAATAAGAGTTATTACCAGAGATAAATTTTCTCTGAATGACACATCTGCATGGCAGGGCAGACATCTAATTATTCAATATCTACTCTTCTTACCATCCTGTGAATCACCCTCCTCCCCTCTGAAGCATCAGGCCCATCCCATTCTTCAGCTCAGGATGGCATACACACCTATGAGCCTCTCGGGTATGCAGCACAGAATTATACTTTATTTTCCATTAATCTCTTATGTCATTCTTTTTTTGAGACAGAGAGGTGGGAGAGGGGAAAAGGGAGGGAAGAAGAGAGAGAAAGAGAGAGAGAGACAATCCCAAGCAGGCTCCACACTCAGCATGGACCCTGATGCAGGGCTCAATCCCAGGCCCCTGAGATCACGATCTGGGCTGAAATCAAGAGTCAGATACTCAACCGACTGAGCCACCCAGGCATCCCTGTCTCATGTCAGTTTAATTCTGAGACCAGCCTGAAGAAATTTTGAGAGGTAGAGGAAACATTTTTCCCTTTCCCCTGACAGAAAGCTGTCCAATCAGAAAGTGCTAAGCATGTAACAGAAGAAAATAGGACATTGGAATAAAATGGGAAAAACAACAAAAACTGCAACTACATTCTAGGAACGAGAATCAGTTTGTTCTGCTGATACTGACGTGATACTGATGTGAAAGAGAAAATGGCTGCACCTTATTTCTTCACTTCACCACCTACGTGCACTGTGTGAGACACACTGACGTACTCCACAGTTCACCAACAGATTTCCAGCAGATACGGCACAGCAAACATCTCTCCATTTCAGGGCATGTGTTGCCCATACTAAAAAAAGTTCACTTGATACCCATAGCTACAGCCGAAAACAGGTTCAGGGTCTGCTTGCTGGAAAGGAATACAGTAAGAGAAGCATTTTTTTAAAGTGGGTAAATGAGAAATTGACGGACAAACCATTTCTATATTGTCAGATTAAACTGAAAAGAACCAGATGGCCACTCGTTTCGTAGAAGTTGGCCACCCAGCCAACACATAGTTTTCTCAAGTGGGCACCGTTGATCTAGGGCACAACTGAGCAAGAGCTCTGGAGAGGACTCACAATCAACTGATAAATAACAAGGGAAAATGCTTTAAATTCTAACTTTGATCCTTCCCATTAAGAGATGATAGACGAGCTGGCTATGAAATGACCCTTTTAGGCAAGCAGTTCTCCCAACATCCACTTCTTCCTTTGCTTTTTCAAAGTAGCCTCAAAGTTTTAGCTATTATGAAGTGGAAAACTTTTTTTTTTAAGACATGCAATGGTTGAAAGATGGTCAACTGCAGGCAGATGGGGAAATCATGGAAGCACAGGCTGGCTCTGGTCTCATACTAGAGGACCCAGGAAGAAGCTCAAGGGGCTTCTGTTCAATTCTGAGCACTTGTTACTCAGCTTTGTAACTGAATATCTGCACCTAGGGCGACTACAGAGAGGAGGCGCTTAATAAATATTTGGTGACTCAGTGAATAAATTATAAAGGTTGTCAACTTTGGAAGTAAAACATACTGGCTAACACATCTGCTTAATAAACGGCCTCCACTATTACAGATGCTCCCCTGGCCCAGACTGACTCATTTTCAGTCTTATGCAAATGGCTCCATTTTAGGATTTTGGACACTTGGTCCATTAGTTAACTGTGACTGTTGTAACAAACTTGGCGGTTTAAAACAAGAGAACTTTGTTCCCTCCCAGTTCTGAAAGTCAGAAGTCTGAACTCAGAATCACTAGGCGGAAATCAAAATCCCTGCTGGTAAGCACTCTCTCCAGAGGCTCTGGGGGAGAACGCATTCCTTGCCTCTTCAGGCTTCTGTGGGTGGCCAGCATCCCTTGGCTGTGGCCTCATCACTCCACTCTTCTAGGCCGCCATCTTCAAATCCTTTTCTGTTCCGCCTTTGGATTGCCTTCTTTATGTGGGAAAAATCTCCCTCTGCCTCCCTTTTATAAGGGATATATGTGATTGTATTTAGGGCCCACCCAGACAATCCAGGATTATCTATCAAAATCCTTAACTTTTTCTTTAAGTTTATTTATTTTGAGAGAGAGAGACACAGAGAGACAGAGAGACAGAGAGATGGAGAGGAAGGGAGGGAGGGGCAGAGAGAGAGGGAGACAGAGAGAATCCCGAGCCTTCCACACTGTCAGCACAGAGCCCAGTGCAGGGCTCAAACTCATGAAGCCTGAGATCATGACCTGAGCCCAACTCAGACGCTTAACTAACTGAGCCACCCAGGTGCCATCCCCACCCCACCCCACCCTACCTTAACTTCATCAATAAATCCTTAACTTCATCATATCTGCAAAGACCCTTTCTTCAAATAAGATAACATTTTTGGGTTCCAGGGAGTGGGACCTGATACCTTTGGGGGCCATTATTTAGCTGAGTATTACCAAACTGAGTATTACCAAAAGAACAGAGCAGGCAGCAGTGATGAGGAGAAACCTGAGACTGTCTCTATCACTATGAGGATACTTGCTGCACACATCTGTGTCATTTTGGTGTAATGCCTGCAGTTACGTATGCGATATTACTGACACTGCACAAGTACTCAAACATTTTGAATTTAAATTAAAATTTGAGCTGCCCAACAGCTGTCAGAATGGAACTGTCTATCTTGGGAGAATTCTGCATTATCTGTGTTGAAAGGGTAGAAGCCTCCTTTCTCATGTGGCCTTAGCTCTACCAACCACTTTGCCTTGTCAAACCCACTCTGTGTAAGGAGATCCACGAGGGAATTAGTGTACATGGGGGAGGTTGGTTTGGGAATAGAGATATTGATGGGTCAAGGCTGGGTATTGGCAGGAGAGTTGAGATTGGAGCCTTGGTTTATTACCATTTTCTTTACCACTCTGATGCTCAACACATGGTTCTTGGGTCCCTAGGATACTGCCTGAGGTACTATTTAGGGCTGGCCCTAAACATGGCTTATTCCTGCTTCTTGACCATACATTGAGCCTCAAGTCTGCTGTGAAACCAGTCTACAGTCTCCCCCTAAGGCAGAGAGCTCCACCTCTATAAGGCTGAGTTAAATTTTCACATGTGGAAACATATGGAATTTTGTCTGAACAGTTTTCAAGGTAACATGATACTTTGAACACATTTGAAAATTGTCATTTCTTGATTTGTTCTCTATTAATACCAATATATCCCATACCCTTATTACAATTCAGACCTGGGAGTAGGGTAAGGCAAGTGAGGCACTCTCTTTGGGTGTGAAATTTAGGGGTTACCAAAAATCTCAGGAATCGAGTAACATTTTAAATGCATTATTTTAAAAAATCACATGAACAGACCATGGCCCACAGACTAGTCACCTATTTTTGTAAATAAAATTTTATTGGAACTAGGGCCAGGATTAGGGTAAGGCCAGTGAGGTAGTCGTGCAAGCACTGGTTGAATTTTATTTTTTAAAATACTGATATTTTGTTTACCAAGGATTTTTTTTTGCATTATTTTCATTTTCAAAATAATTGTGATTTTCTAAATGAATTTTTAATTAAAAATTTTAGGGGCACCTTGGTGGCTCAGTCTAGTTATGCATCCAACTACAGCTTAGGCCATGATGTCACAGTTTGTGAATTCTAGCCCTGCACTGGGCTGTCTGCTGTCAGCCCACTTCAAATTCCCTGTCCCTTCTCTCTCTGCCTCTTCATACTTTCTCTTTCTCTCAAAAATAAACATTAAAAAATTTTTCTAACCCAATTTTTTTCCAAGACGACCATTTTTCTTCAAGACAACTGTCACACTTTAGCATGGCACACAAGTGCTTTATGCTGATTTGTGACAGAGACTATTAAAAAGATGTATTTAAGAATCAACATTTAATAAAATTCAATAAAATAAATAATTTTTACTACTTTATCAAGGACATTATGTTGAAATTGACTTTTTTCTTGTAGGAGTACATGGTGGCCAGAAGTTTTACGCACCATTACTTTTGTACCATTAATGCAAATTCCAACGCAAGGAAAAAGGTAATCTTAGGGACGCCTGGGTGGCTCCCTCGGTTAAGCTTCCGACTTTGGCTCAGGTCATGATCTCACCGTTAGGGAGTTCAAGCCCCACGTCAGGCTCTGTGCTGACGGCTCGGAGGCTGGAGCCTGCTTCAGATTCTATGTCTCCCTCTCTCTCTGCCCCTCCCCTGCTCACACTCTGTGTCTCTCTCTCTCTCAAAAATTTTTTTTTAAAAAGGCAATCTAAGAATTATTGTGAAAATAATTTGACCCCAATGACCCTTTGAGAAACTTTTGGGCAATCCCAGGGATCTCTAAACCACGCTTTGAGAACTGCTGCATTAAAGGACAAGGTTTTAACAATATGTCGAAAGCACTGTCAATGGCAAGCTAAGATCCTCAGTCAGAGGGAGGCACTGTAATTACGACTAACCCCACGGTTAGTTTTGCAAAAGTCAGTGGTGAAGAGTTGAAGCAAACTGACCATCCATGCAACCATCCAATACATAATTCTGAACCACCAAGAAATCTTTGAGGGTAAAGGTAAGGTATGAACAAATGTGAACAAATCTGAATGCCATGAATACAGTCAGCGACATGAAAGCAGCGTCATTTTGGGGCAAGTAGAGAAACACCACTGGCACCTATCCCTCAACTCCCCAGCCTCCCGGTAATGAGAGAGCAGAAGAAACCATAGCAGGAGCAGCAGGAAGATGGAGGCAAATAGGTCATGGTGCATCCCTGGACCAGCTTGCCTGGCTTTGAAGCTTTCCCCTGCCACCTGCCAGCATACGACCTTGGGCAAATTCCGAAACCACTATATGTCTCAGTCTCCTCGTGTCCAATGGAAATATAATATTAATGCTTTCCTCATACAACTGTTGTAAGAGGCTCATGAGATGACACAGTCAAAGCACTGAGCATGGTGCCCAAGAAAGTAAGTATTCGGTAAGTATTGTATCTTGTTAAAAATTAGGGATGTACTCCTGTACTGACTCACTCCCTAAAGCTGGGGAGCTCTTCCCCACATGTATAAATGCTTAGTCAGCCCAGTGTGTTGGCAGCATTAGGTGCTCAGTAGAGGTTACTTCCTCCCACCAGTGAGACTAGGAAGCCTGTCTGGACCTGTTGTTTCATCCCTGCTGCTCTGAGTGTCATGGCTCTCTCACCAATGATTCGCTGAGAAATCTGATGTTTAAATGTGACAAAGTATATATAATATGCAAATTGTTATATAAAAATAGAAGTGCTTATTATATAGTAGATTTTATATTTTCATACAACTCTTTTATTGGTGCTGAAAACATATTTGAAAACAAAAAGAATTGTTTTTAAAAATTAAAACTAGCAAAACATTTAAGCCACCAATAAAAATAATATCACCATGCTCTTTTCTAGCAGGTCTCTATGGTAGGCAACATAATCCCCCCCGCCCCCCGCAAGATATCCACACCCCAATCCCCAGAACCTGTAAATATGTCACCTTACATGGCAAAAGGGACTTGGGAGATATGATTAAATTAAGGACCCTGGGCTAGGGAGATTATCCTGGATTGTCCGGGGTTATCCTGGTGGGCCCAATGTAGTCATAGGGTCCTTTTTACTTTTTTTTTTTTTTAATGTTTACTTATTTTTGAGAGAGAGAGAGACAGACAGCACAAGTGGAGGAAGGACAGAGAGAGAGGGAGACAAAAAATCTGAAGCAGGCTCCAGGCTCTGAGCTGTCAGCACAGAGCCCGATGCGGGGCTCGAATCCACAGACCATGAGATCATGACCTGAGCCGAAGTTGGATGCTTAGCCGTCTGAGCCACTCAGGCGCCCCCATAGGGTCCTTTCAAGTGGAGGAGATGGGCAGAAGCCCGTCGGTGAGAGATGTGACTACAGGAGAAGGCACAGAGAGCTGCAACACTGCTGGCTTTGGAGACAGAGGAAGGTGCCATGTGCTAAGGAATGTGGCGACATCCAAAAGCCAGAAAGGGCAAGGAAACAGATTCTTCCCCAGAATCTCCTGGAAGGAATGCAACCTTGCCGACACCATGAATTAGCCCAGTGACACCCATCTGGACTTCTGAATTAGAGAAATCTAAGATAATAAAGTTATATTGTTTAAACCACTAAGTTTATGGTCATTTGTTATGCAGCAAATAGAAAACTAAGATAGTCACAAAGGTTATCCAGTCAGTGCTGATATGCTTTGGTACACAAGCAAATAAGCAGCCAGGTCAGCAGGGTGGGGACTAACAACTCCTCTGGCTTCACTAAGCTCCCCAGTGCAGCTTCTGGCTGTTTAAATGCCACAAAATAAGAGAATTACCAGTAACAGCGGCCCCTACCCCTGAAGATTTAGATTCAATAGGTCTGGGACACAAGAATATCCATAGTTAACTAGTGACTCTATTAGAAATTGATGCTCACCCATGCTCTGAGAGACATTCACTTCTGCTTGCAAAGAGCTTATAATTTAGGTGCTGAGTAAATAGAATTCCAATATCTAATAGATAAATAAATATTCATACTTCCAAAGACAAGTTAACAGCCAGGGACAAGTGTAAAAAACTAGCAATGGCCCAGAACACATAAATCCTTCCATACACTTTGTTAACAAAAACTAGTTGTAGAATTAAGCCAGATGCGACCTCTGCCAGCTCTCCTGTATGGCCCATGCCTGAGAGCTCTGGTAAACCGGAATCCTGGCAGCCCCACAGACCTCTCCCTGGTGGGCACAGACCTAAGTCAGAACCGTTTGCAGCGTCCCACCTGTCTCCCTTGTTTCCTTATGAGGTGGTGACGTGCTGGCCCAGGGTGTGTCATCTTCAAATTGAACCCAGTTGCTGATGGCCGAGGCCAGGTCAGGTGGGGGCTGCTCGGGGCTCCCGGGAGGGGAGGCCGCTTCAGAGATGAGGCCCAACTTTTCTGAAGAGTCATCCTGCTCTGAGTGGGAAAGTTCCTGAGAGCCTCCATGCGCCACATGGTTCTCTCCGGAGGAGCTCTCAGACCGGTCTGAGTAAGAGGACAGTCCTGGGAGGTGCTCTTCAGTGCCCCCTGAAACAGATACCAGACACTGCCATCAATCATGTGAGGAAGGCCACTCTTCAAAACTGTCTCATGGAGGAAAAACCAAGGATAGGTAAGGGGTGATCATAAGACTCACCATTCTGGTGGGTGAGGGTGAAGAAACAGCCATGCCTGTCTGTCTCTATGCTCAAGGTGTGTTTTCCTAATAATGTGTACAAAGGACAACCTCTGCAGGTCCACAGTCAGTGTCCAGGCAGGCTGAGACTGAGTAAGCCTGGAAGTCTCACTCACTATTCTGACCCCAGTACGTATTCCGAACAAAAATGCTTATAGAGGCCAAACAGGAATATAACCAAATTAAATGAGAAAAGCAAAAGACAACAGGGACTGGTAGAGACTTGGGCTCAACAAGAAAGCATTGTCTGGACTGAACACATTCAAATTCAAACTTCAACCTCCGTGCAGTCCAAACTCCACATGTCTGCAGATCAGCCAGGTGCAAACACTGTACTATTGATCAGCTGAATGCGGCCTCCCCTAGCTTTCTAGAACTTTATTGGTCCAGGAACATTCAACAGTCTTCAAAAAAAATTTTTTTTCCTTAAAGAACTATGTCCTAACTGTGGTGGTGGTTATACAAATCTATACGTGTGTTCAAGTTTATCAACTGTGTACCAAAAGTGGTCAAGCTTTACTATATGAAATTTTTTTAAAAATCAAAGAATATAAAACTTTTTTCTCTCATCTTAGCCAAACAAACTAGTCCATCTGTATATAATCAAGCCCTTTAGACTTGTGCTGGCCCAACAGAAATAAAAGGTGAACCACATATGTAATTTTAAATTTTTTAGTAGCCACATTAAAAAAAAATAAAAAGAAGAAGGTTAACTACTTTTACTAATATCAATTTCAACTCAGCGTATTGAAAATGTATAATTCTAGGGGCGCCTGGGTGGCTCAGTCGGTTGGGCGGCTGACTTCGGCTCAGGTCATGATCTTGCGCTCCATGAGTTCGAGCCCCGCGTCTGGCTCTGTGCTGACAGCTCAGAGCCTGGAGCCTGCTTCAGATTCTGTGTCTCCCTCTCTCTCTCTGCCCTTCCTCTGCTCATGCTCTGTCTCTATGTCTCTCGAAAATAAATAAATGTTAAAAAAAATGTGTAATTCTAACAGGTCATTAATATAAAAGTTAATAATGAAATATTTTACTTACACTACGTCTTTGAAATTCAGTGTGGGTATTTTATACTTCGAAAACATTTCAATTTGGATTCACTGTTTTCAAGGACTCAAGAGCCACGTGGCTCCATCCTGGAGAGCGCACCTGTACGCTCGCTTTCCGGGTGCCGTGAGGCTGGGCTGGTATCAGTCGGCGGCAGTGGAACGGAACCGGCTGACGAGGCTCTGCAAATATCTCCTGACCCCTACCTTGACCCTCATTCCTGAGCACCAATTCCCTGGAAGTCATTTAGCCATCTCTATCATGATCACAGATGACAATTAACTGAGCTCTTTTCATGTGCCAGGCACTGGTCTAAGTCTTTTCCCTATATTAACTCACTTAGCCCTCACAGCCACCCTGAGGAAGTGACTGTGATTACCTCTGCTGCTCAGGTAAACTACTACTCGGAAAGGTCAAATAAACAATCTACCCAAGGGCCCGTCACTTATTTGTGACACGGCCAGGATTTGAGCCCAAGCAATCTGGCTCTAGCGCTGGTCAACTCTCCACAACTACGCTTTAGAAACTGAGGAAATCCAAACTGCTGCTGGGAGTAGCACCCGAAATGGCCAAGCGTAAAGTAGTTTGTAAATATGAAGTTTATGCCACTTGGAAGAAAGCAGCCGATACTTTTGTTGTTTCCAGACCCTTTTGTTTGGGACTCTAAGGTTCCTAAAATGCTTCCCCCAGGCTTTTAAGTGGAAGAATCTGAACCTCAGGAGGTGACACACTGGCTCTTTTTTTACACATTAAGATCCCACCCAAAGAATGATCAAGTAGAAGTCATTGTAAGCAGTTATGGTTTTTTGCTAATCTTTTCACTTAGGAAATGAAAGTGCTCCTTACCCTCAGAAGGGACAGGAAAGAGTGGCTCCTCGTTGAAGGAGACCCACTCTGACTGCTGGGTAGCGATCACATGGTCCAAGGTCGTCATGCTAGGAAGGCACTGGTCATCTTCACACTGATGGCCTCAGGCAGACCCCAGAGTAATGTCTGGGGTCGGGGTCGGGTATGATGGCACGCTGGACTTGGGCCTCAGCCCTGTTATGAGGGTCTTGTAGAGAATGGCACTCAGAACACAGATGGTTTGGCCTTCTTGTCTTTGGCTAATCTGCCAAGCAGAATGCTGTTTAAAAAAATAGCAAAAGTTAAAAAGGACAACTACCACCATACATCCAATCCACACAGGTACAGGGTTTTCAACATTGTCCACAGTGGGGTCTGGGGAGTTTCTGACTTGCATGACTTCTCTCTGCCCTGTCTTATCCCCACTTCTTGTACAAGTAAAATCTTGGTTTGCGAGATAATTCATTCTGGAAGCATGCTTGTAATCCAAACAACTTGTCTATCAAAGCGAATTTCAAGAACCATTGGCTCAGTTGTGATCATGTGACATTTGGTGTCACGTACTATTCGTATTACAAGACATCACTTGTTTATCAAGTTAAAATTTATTAGAAATGTTTCCTGGTCATGAAGAACACTCGCAGAATAAGTTACTTGCAATCCAAGGTTTTACTGTATCTGCCTTTAGCATCAAGATCTCTGTATATGACTTCATATCACAGTTGTAAATAATCATGCAAATTTTAGCAATTAGATTCCCAAATTACTCCATATAATATTTTGGAAACACTTTTATTTATAATATAATACCATTATGGTAAAACAAAACTTAAAACTTTTCAAAGTACTTTCACTTCCTTTTACTAGACAGTAAAATAAAAGCCTGTTCTTTCCTATTAAATCAATGCAGTTTCTTGCCTTAGGCAGGTAGCTTTTTGCAAGCCTGATTTAAATTCTTGGCAGAAACCCAACCATCTCCAGATGGTACCTCCAAGCATGGTTTACCAATCAAGAAAAATAGAAATGGAGTCATCTTTTTCATTTGGAGTAAAGGGGGAGGGCATATTTGCTTTAGTGAAAAATGTGAGTTAAAGAAACATATTTTCAATCTAGCTCATTTTCAATCTACTATGAAATAGTACATAGAAGTCTAGCCTTTACTCACATTGCAATTATGTTCTATGTATATAGGATACTTAATAGACTTATAATTCTGTTTGTACTATTAATGTCCATTTACAACTTGAACCTAGCTAGCTCTTGCTCTTATAATAAATAAATAAAATCTGAATTAATGCAAAATTCATGTGTTTCCACAAAAGAGCTACCATCTGCCCTGAACGCTATTAGCTCGTATTAATGGAATACTCACAATATTCATTTTAGTCTAGAATGATTTAACTCCTAGTCTTCTGACTGGTGTATAATAAAAAGAACATGTTGAGGAAATTTTAGTGCAAATTATTTCCTGCTGTAAATCATCTATGCTGGACTTAATCTGAATAGAAATATGTAACAGTTTTTGCCTTTTTTGGTAACTAATTTTGCTGTACAATACTCCCTAAAAATAACTGCTTGCAGACATTTGTGATTTTCAGAAACATATTTTCATACCATACCTCATTTGATTTGATAACCATTTTAGTTGAGTAAGACATGTAACTATAATTCCTTTACAGATGAAGAAATTTGGGGTGAGAGGAGTGATTTATCCAACACTTTCGTTGTTTCCAGGCCCATGTTTGGTGCCCTAAGATGTTTCCTCCAGGCTTCCACATGGAAGAATCCACGCAACCCAAGGCAGTGACAAACGGACTCTTTTTTTTCTCCATGATAAGATCCCATCCACTGAACAATCGACTAGAGGTCATAACAAGCAGGTGTGTTAGATGCACTGAACTATCAGTGACACCCTTAAATCTAGGTCTTCTGGAGCCAAAACACAGCCACGAAATAGTACTAGAATATATGCAGACTATCACCCAACTAGAGCACTTTACAAACATCAGTTACAACGGAACCATAATGAGATGATCTGTGGAACTCCCCGTGTGGAAATCTGCCAGGGCGTCCCAGCTGTACAGAGAGTGGAAAGCTGGGAAATCTCTCTTCCAAGTCCCTCTCCTAAGATTCTTACCAACCACAAGACCAGACGTGTGCAAACAGCCTGGGGAATGCAATGCTCCAAACCAGATCTCACCAGAAAACCACACAGAAGCCCAAAGACCCTAAGAGCTGACGCCAGCGGGCTTCTCCCATAAAGTCTTTCTCAAGTGCCATCAGACATCAGTGTCACTCAGTGTGGCAATGGCTGCAGGCCACGATAAGGCAGCAAAATTGAAGAGTCAGACTCCTCCTCTCCCAACAACAGTATGGAAACCAGATCCAACAGCAACAAAAAAGCCACAATACAAATTCATGTGCTGACACATGCAGCGTCATAGCTCAATGGGGAAAACATCCTCCTGACCCCGTGATGATGAATCCAGCAAAATTCACAGATGAGTGTGGGTGGGGCATTGGACAAGGGAAGAGGAGAAGGAAAAGGGTGAGGGTAATAGGAAAAATCCCCATAAATTGTAGGGCCCTAAGGTTTTAAAGACCAACAGTCCAGCTCTCAAGTTCACAGATGAGTAAACTGAGGTCCAAGGAAATCGAATGTAGCAACAGAGAATGAGAGCATGGGCCTCGGATTTGAAACCTCTACAGCCTTTAAGCCTCATTTCACCCCTGTACAGCAGGAATAAGAAAACTCACTTCATAATTTTAAGGATTAAGAGAGATAATACATACTGAGTGGTTAGTACTGGGAGTAATGAACCCTCTATAATAATGACAATAATAATAGCAAGTGACCTTACAGAGGGCTACTATATGCCTGCCAGGCCCCATTCCAAACACCTTTTATAAGTGTCATCCCTAGCCACTGCTGTTGTTAAATCATTAGTGGAAGTCTTGAGACTAGAATGCAAATTCATGAAACTGTCCCTTTCTGTCATTTACACATTCTGGCTTTAGTCATTTCTCTTTTCAATCATTTTTAGAGCAGTTCTCCCAGATGTTAAGTGGAGTCAAGCACTCAACCTCCACTTTAGAGATACAAGCACACTTTGGCTAAGGAACCAAGACCACTAATCAGAATGAAAAGAAGAGTCCCAAAGATTTATCTATCTGTCCTTAAGTTGTCCATCTCAGATCCAGATATGGGCTGGTTATAGATAATAAGCAGTCCCAAGAAAGCCTGGTGGAACAAATTTGTTACAGGGAACCCTTTATCATAACCCAGTGAAATGGATTCTAGGTATCTGCCATGAAACAGCCACATCTAGTAAGTCATGAGATGCTAGACCTTGCGGGGTGCTGTGCTAGCAGCTGGAAACCACAGAGGAACCCAATAATTGTGAGGCTAAATTCACACTGGAATTGGTTTCTCTGTAAAAACCTCACCCCATTTTTAGAATGTGAATCATAAAGTTAGGCTGAAAATCGCCACAAATGGGTAGTGACTCAGTATCGGCAGCAGGATTGACCAAGAGACACTACAAATTTCATTGCAGTCTCTGGCTTGCCACTTCAGAGCGCACCTTCTTTCTCAGCGTCCCTGATGCACTAAAATCTGGGGGTGGAGAGCAGGGAGCTGATACGATGGGAGTCACAGAACTAGATCTGTCTTGTGCCAATCCTCTGATACACATTCACGAGTCCTATAAGTTTGGAAATGTACTAAGCACCCTTTGCGATAGTGACCCGCAAGCAGCTGGCAATCTAGTTGGGGACACGGAAGAACAAACACAACAAATCCAGGAATAATGTTGCTGGAGGACACACCAAAAATGCTGTTTAGCCATTGAGAGATCTGTAGGGGCTGGAGCCATAAAGAACTGAGCACATTTCTTGGATTTGAAGGACATCTTTGGTTCTGGACCACCAGAAGGGAGGAGTAAGGATATTTGAGGGCATCCTTGGGACAGAGGATCCGCATTAAGTGAAGATTAAGAGTCAAACCTTTGTGGGCTTGCTTCTAGCTGGGTGAAGAGGTCAATCTGATGAGAGCTGAGGTGTTTACTGGGGAAAAGTGGGGAGAGAGGATTGGTAGCCGTAACAGTTGAGGAGAAGAGTTCAATGGGAAAGGGTAAGCTGCCAAAGGTTTGGGTGGAGAGTGACCGAAGAAATGTGCCTACAGGCGATGAATGCTCCTTGGACCACACTGACAAGGAGCTTGGAGAGGAAAGGTATTGGTCACAACAGGACCTCGGTGTGTCTGGCAAAGTCAGAGGGCAGGATCATTCGAAACACGTATTGAGTTCTCTTTCTTGGGCCCATTTTAGGGCCTGCAAGTACAAGGAAAAACAAGAACTGGCCTCAAGGAGCTCACAGCAGATGGCAGCAGGTAGGGTGGCAACATAAAGCAATAACACAGTAGGTTCTCTAACCTATTATGACAGGTGATCCCTCAAAACAATGACGGGAGAGCGTAAAGGTATTAAGAGATTACTGAGCAGTAGGTAGTCATGAGTTACAACTTAAACTGGAAGGGAGGGCTCTGAGAAAAACAGCAGAGGGATAAAGCTATTTTAGGAAGGGGGAGCACGACTGGTATGTCTAGTTTACAGCGAGTTACATTCTGTGTACAGTAGGAGATAGGAGGAGTGATGTGGAGTGTGCTGGAAAAGGAGGGGCTGGCGTAGCGACAATTCTCAATTTCAGAATGAGTTTGAACACGTGAAACACCCTTCCCATTCCCACTGCCAATGCCGTGATTCAGCCCCTATTGTCTCTCATCCAGATAATCACCAGTCTCTTACCTGTCTTCGTGCCTTCATGGTCACACCCTTTCAACCAATTATCCAATTATATTATGCCAGAGTGCTCTTCTTAAAACCTGAAATGCCCATCCCATGGCTCTGCTTACAAACTCCTCAATGGCCCTCATAGCCATAGACACCTTCCCTCCTTATGTTAGCCAGAGTTGGTTTCTTGGTTGCTTACAAGCAGGAGCTCTGATATATGGTACCCTTCCCTGACTCCCACTAATTCCACTTGTCCCTTATCTTCTATGTGTTGATGGTATCTCACTTAAACTAATTTACCAAATTATAATGAAATTATTTGCTAATGTGGGTCTCATGCCAATTAGCCTGTAAGCTCCTTGGAAAACGGAACTAGATTATTTGTTGTTGATGTCTTCAATTCTTAGAATAGGCTCTTGCAGTTATTAAATGTTGAGTAAGTGGTAGAATTAGTGAATGAACAAATTAACTTGTTTTGTTGCTCATCAGGGTTTTGAGCAGGTAAATGTATTAGTAAGGTTAATTAAAACTCTCTACGTAAGCTATCTTATCTTATCTACGTAGGATAGCTTACGTAGAGAGTTTTAATTAAGGAACATTAATTGAGGAACATTCTAGATATAAGTCAACATGTACATCCCCTTTTCTCTTTGACCTAAAACTATTCTAGCCAATTTAGGGGGCGCCTAGGTGGCTCAGTCAGTTGAGTATCTGACTCTTGATTTTGGCTCAAGTCATGATCTCATAGTCTGTGGGTTTGGGCCCCACATCAGGTCTGAGCTGGCAGTGCAGAGCCTGCTTGGGATTCTCTCTCTTCCCCTCCCCTGGTCACACTCTCTCTCAGAAAGAATAAACAATAAATAAATAAATAAATAAATAAATAAATAAATAAATAAATAAATAAGTAAGTAAGTAAATAAATCTATTATACAATTTCAACACAATAGCCACTAGACACAAAGTATTGACATGTGGCCAGTCTAAATTGAGTTGTTCTTTGACTAGGATGTCCACTCTCACCACTGTTATTCAACATAGTGTTGGAAGTCCTAGCCTCAGCAATCAGACAACACAAAGAAAAAAAGGCATTCAAATTGTCAAACTTTCACTCTTCGCAGAAGACATTATATTCTATGTGGAAAACCCAAAAGACTCCACCAAAAAACTGCTAGAACTGATTCATGAATTCAGCCAAGTCACAGGATATAAAATCAATGCACAGATATTGGCTGTATTCCATACACCAATAATGAAGCAGCAGAAAATCAAGGAATCGATCCCATTTACAATTGCACCAAAAACCATAAAATACCCAGGAATAAACCTAACCAAGAAGATGAAAAATCTATACACTTAAAACTATAGAAAGCTTATGAAAGAAACTGAAGAACAAAAAAATGGAAAAACATTCCATGTTCGTGGATTGAAAGAACAAATACTGTTAAAATGTCGAAACTACCCAAAGCAATCTACATATTCAATGCAATCCCTATCAAAATAACATCAGCATTCTTCACAAAGCTATAGAAGAAACAATCCTAAAATTTGAATGAAACCAGAAAAGACCCTGAATAGCCAAAGCAATCTGAAAAAGAAAACCGAAGCTGGAGGCATCACAATTCCAGACTTCAAGCTGTATTACAAAGCTGTAATTATCAAGACAGTATGGTATTCGAACAAAAACAGACACACAGATCAATGGAACAGAATAGACAACCCAGAAATGGACCCACAAACGTATGGCCAACTAATCTTTGACAAAGCTGGAAAGAATATCCAATGGAAAAAAGAGTTTCTTCAGCAAATCATGTTGAGAAAACTGGACAGTGACATGCAAAAGAATGAACTTGGACCACTTTCTTACACCATACACAAAAATAAACTCAAAATGGATGAAGGACCTATATATAAGACAGGAAGCCATCAAAATCCTAGAGGGGAAAACAGGCAATAACCTCTCTGACTTTGGCCGCAGCAACTTCTTACTTGACATGTCTCTGAAGGCAAGGGAAATAAAAGCAAAACTGAACTACTGGGACCTCATCAAGATAAAAAGTTTCTGCACAGCAAAGGAAACAATCAGCAAAACTAAAAGGCAACCAACGGAATGGGAGAAGATATTTGCAAATGATATATCAGATAAAGGGTTAGTATCCAAAATCTATAACGAAATTATTAAACTCAACACCCAAAAAACAAATAATCCAGTGAAGAAATGGGCAAAAGACATGAATAGACACTTTTTTAAAGAAGTCATCCAGAGGGCCAATAGACACGTGAAAAAATGCTCAACATCACTCATCATCGGGGAAATACAAATGAAAACCACAATGAGATACCACCTCACACTTGTCAGAATGGATAAAATTAACAACTCAGGCAACAACAGATGTTGGTGAGGATGCAGAGAAAGAGGATCTCTTTTGCACTGCTGACAGGAATGCAAACTAGTACGGTCACTCTGGTAAACAGTATGGAGGTTCCTCAAAAAAATTAAAAATATAATTACTCTATTACCAGCAATTGCACTACTAGATATTTATCCAAAGGATACAGGAGTGCTAATTTGAAGGGGCACATGTATCCCAATTTTTATAGCAGCACTAACAACAATAGCCAAACTATGGAAAGAGCCCAAATGTCCATCAACTGATGAATGGATAAAGAAGATGTGGTTATATATATACAATGGAATATTACTAGTTGATCAAAAAGAATGAAATCTTTGCATTTGTTAACAATATGGATGGAACTAAAGTATACTATGCTAAGTTAAAAAAGTCAGTCAGAAAAGACTAATATGATTTCATTCTACATAGAATTTAAGAAACAAAAGAGATGAACATAGGGTAAGGGAAGAAAAATGAGAGGAAGACAAACTATAAGAGACTCTTAAACATAGATAATAAACTGAGGGTTGCTGGTGGGGTGTTGGGTGGGTGAAAGGGCTAAATGGGTGATGGGCATTAAGGAGGCCACTTGTTGGGATGAGCACTAGGTGTTATATGTAAGAGATGAATCACTAAATTCTATTCCTGAAATCATTATTACAATATATGTTAATTAACTTGGATTTATTAAAAAATAATAAGAAAATAAAATAGTAAATTGAGTTCTTTACATATAAAACATATACCAGATTTCAAATAGTATAAAAATGTGTAAAATACCTATTCAATAATTTTTATATTGATTACATGTTGAAAACATATTAAATATACCAGGTCCAAAGGAATATATTGTTAAAATTAATTTCACCTATTTCTTTTAACATTTTTTAAATGGAGGCAACTAGAAAAGCTTGTACGATATTTCTGTTGCACACCATGGCTCTAAAATAATCCATTCTTTACTTCATCTTTGTTTTTGAAGAATATTTTTCAGTAGACATAGAATTTGAGGTTTAGTTTTCTTCAGTATTTTATCTTTTGCTCTCTACTGTTTATTTTTTTTCTAATGTTTATTTATTTTTGAGAGAGAGACAGAGTGTGAGCAGGGAAGGGGCAGAGAGAGAGAGGGAGATACAGAATTTGAAGCAGACTCCAGGACATCTAAGATGTCCACACAAAGCCCGATACTGGGCTCAAACCCATGAACTGCAAGATCATGACCTAAGCCAAAGCTGGACACTTAACCAACCGAGCCACACAGGAGCCCCTGGTCTCTATTGTTTCTGATGAGGAGTTGACTTTGATTCTTATTTTGATGTTATATTTTATTTCTCTAACTGCTTTTGAGATTTTTCTCTTTCTCTTTGGTTGGCAGCAATTATCTATGGTATGTGTAGATGTGGTTTTCTTAGAGCTTACCCTATTTAAAGTTTGTGTAGTATCTTGAATATATATGTCATTTTTCTTTGTTATACTTGGAAAAATTCAGTCACTATTTCCTCAAAAACGTTTTTCTTCCCCCTTTCTCTATCTTCTCTCCTACTGATCTGTTTTCAAGTTTATCAATTCTTCTATCATCTTCATTTCCTGTTAAGCTCATCCTGTGAATTTTTCATCTCAGTTACTCAACTTTTCTATTTTAGAATAGATTCATTAGATTAGATTCAACAGATTCTTTCATAGTTTCTCTTTCTCCGCTAAGATGTCCTATGTTTTCACTCGTTACAACAATATTTTCCTTTAGTTCTTTGAATATATTTATAATACGTGCTTTATAGATTTTGTCTGCCAAATCCAACAGCTGGGCCATTTGGGGATTAGTTTCTATTGACTTTTTTTTTTTTTTTTACTATGGGTAATATTTACCTATGTCTTCGCATGCCTACTGATTGTTGATGATACACAGAAGACATTCTGAATTTGAAGACAATCAACTCTGCAGAGTTGATTTTTGCCAGAAGTCAAACTGCTTGCTCACATTCACCTTGTATGGGCCTAGTCTTAAACTTTGTTGAACGGATTTGTGAAAGGCCAAAGATGTCTCTTAAGCTCCTCTAACTGCAGATCTCAACTTTCAAACTCAATCTCCACGGCAAATTTGACGGCTCTGGGCTTTGTTAGGGTGGGTGTAGAGTAGGTCTTACTCTAGAGCAGCAGCTGGCAAACTACAGCCACGACCCGAGTCTGGCCCTCTGCCTTTTCTTGTAAATAAAATTACATTGAGACAAAACCATGCCCATCCATTTATATACTGTCTATGCCTCCTTTTGCTCTATTAATAGCAAAATTGAGTAGTTATAACAGATGCTGTATAGCTCACAGGATCTAAAATAATTACTATCTAACTCTATTAAAAAAAATTACCAACCTTGCTTGAAAGCATGGTCCTTACCCCTAAGACACAGAATTTCTGTATCTTCTCTGGATGCTTAGAACGTTAATAATGTGTTAAAGAGGTCTTTCCAATGTGGCTAGGCTGGACTGCCAATGTCTCCCAATATTGATTGACCTGTAGTATTTCTATCCCATTCTCAACCCGGGAGCCACCACTTCTGAGAAATCTCATATGGTTTCAGTCTGTGTATTTGCACTCCAGCCAGGACAAGAATTCCCTGGGTACACACAGACACACTTCTGTTCCCCGGTTCCCCATGCACTTCTCTCTTCTCTAACGCCCTGCCTGGCATATTCCAGCTGCTTCGTTGTCCCAGACTCTGATGTCTGTTTCCTTACTCAGCAGGACTGCTGTGCTCAGTGCAGACTCCAGCATATGATGCCACAGTCAGAAAACCTTCCCCTGGAAGAGAGCCAAGGTGATTATCAGGCTCACCTCACGAGCTTTCTTTCTCTTCACGACTGAAATACTGTGCTTTCTATTGATCAACACCTAAAAGCAGTTGCTAATACAGTTGTCCAGTAGTTTCACGGTCGTTCACTGCACAAGGACTAGTATGTTACCAGTTAAAGCCAAAATTGAAAGTCCTCCCCCGAAACATTCCCTTCGGACTTGTAATCATTTTTAACAAGAATAAAGAAGCCCAGTTAAGATCATCCAAATTAGGGTGATTTTATAATGATGTCCTCTTTTAGGAAACTTTCATAAATCATATGAAAAGGAAAGGAGGATTTCAGGTAGCTATATGGATTAATTCCATCCCTTCAGAGCTGAGAAAATGTTTTCGTTTTGTTAGAGTAGCCATGGTTTATACTACTGTCACATAATTCTTGTTTGGTTAGTGATCCAAAAAGGTAATTTAAATCTGAGAATTTAGTCATCTCCCTCTTGTATCTCTCTGTAATATATATTCAACAAGACAGCTACTTTGGAAATCTCTGTACCCACTTATTCGGTTTTGAGGCTACTGGCAAACGTTATCCAGCCATCTGTCTGGCGTTTACACAGAAACATCTAAAACTAGATCCTAGTGCCAATTCCAAGCCCTGAAGCAAGGCCTCAGCTTTGTTCTGATCAAAGACAAGCATCTAAAGGTCAAAAAGAAAAATGGGAAGAAAGAAAGGATGAAAAAAAACTAAGACTGCATAGAGTGTATGTATTTCTATAAAGCTTTCTTCCAAAGTAAGACATTCAACCAACTTAGTGAACGTCTACTATGAACTCAGCATTTGCAATGTAGAAGACAAAATACCAAGCATGGTTTTGTCCTCCGAAACCTCTGTCACAGTGGGCTAAAGAAATCATGGCGATTTAATCACAAAGTTAAAGTAACAATGCCACTTGTTTCATAACTTCTCAGAATAAACAGAAGCCCGAAGGCACAATTACCCTATGGCAAAGACCTATATCAGATTCAGGACTTGGAACACTGCTTTTCTTCCTCCTCCTAAAGTGTTTTCCTATAGGAGAGAACAGAGTTCATTTTAACAGAACTTGAACACTGGAAAACAAGCGCGTGCGCCTGCGCACACGCGCACGCGCACACACACGCGCACACACACACACACACACACACACACCCTTTAATTAACAGGTGCTTTGATGTTCTCAAAAGAAAAAGGTAAGTGGCTTTGGTTATAGGCTCTTACTATCTTTTCATCATTTTTTCTTTCATTTAAATATATTACTCTTTAAAATTAAAAAAAAAATGGGACACATGGGTGGCTCAGTTGGTTAGTGGTCCAACTCTTGGTTTTGGCTCAGGTCATGATCTCTTAATTTGTGAGTTCAAGCCCCACATCAGGCTCCACATTGTCAGTGAGGTGCCTGCTTGGGATTTTTTTCTCTCTCTCTCTCTTTCTGTCTCTCTCCCCCTCTCCTGCTCTCTCTCTGCCCCTCCCCCACTTGCTCTCTCAAAATAAATAAATTTTGAACAATAAAAATAAACAAAAATTTTTAAAAAGACTGATAACTCCCCTTCCACTGGAAATTGGTGAATAAAATGAATACCCAGGCTCAAGTCAAACATACATAAGAACTCCAAAAGGAATGTATGTCATATTTCAACTAATGTCAGTATGTGTCAGTGATCCTCCACTATTTCTCTTTCAATCACATACATCATAATTCCCTATCCCTAGATGTCTGTTTTTGTTCCCTCAAGTCATATCATTTGTGTGTGTATACACATATATACAAATACATATATATACTTACCTGCATGCATATACGTATATCCCAATGTTATGATTACAAATATTCTACTGTGTGATTTTTCTTCAAAATAAACCATACTGATAGCTGTGTTATTAAAGAACTCTATGACTCCAAATTCAGAGTCAAGGATCTAAGTCACACTTGGCCTGAAAAACAGGTTGTCTCTGATCTTTGGTACATTCCTGAGGCAGTGACCCTGAAGGACATCCCCAAGTGCTTGAACAGTGAGTTACATTTGAATAACAGTGTGTTATTCAGAATGAATAACCCTGACAGGTCACCCCTTAAAGTTTGCAGACACTTTCTAGTACCTCAAACTCTTAGAAGGATCTGGCTTCCTCCATCTTGGTAAACTCATCTTGGCTTACTTTAATTTCACATTTGGAATAGGAAAAGTACTATTTTTCCCGTATGAAAGTAGGGTGTTGGTGTGGATAATTTCTTGCTGTCTACATTTTAGAGCCATAAATCTATCACTTTAAATGTTCCATCGTAAGACTGTCCATTGCCTAGGCGTCTATAGGAATCTGGTGGCTTCCAATGATGGCATAACCCTAAGACTTTCCAAGACGGTAAGCAAAATATTAGTATCATATTTCACTGAAACTAAGATCCCATGGATTGTAAAATGTATTTCATTTTAGATATTATAAAATATTTTTATGTACACTTATATGTATGTGTGTATATACAGATATATACATATACATACACAATTTCTTTCAATCAATGAAATATACTCTTATTTTTATACCAAATACCAAAAGTTATAATTAGTATGTATTTCCAGGATGCAAAGAACTTCATTATTTCAATTCATTTTTACAATAACCCTGAGGTAAGTAAAGCAAATATTTCTCTCACTTGATAGATATGTGAACTGCCTCAGGGAGGTTGCTTGACTAGCCTAAGGTCACACAGAGAACCATGACACACTTGGGACAGGATCACAGGTCTTCTAACTCTAGCTTCTATACTCTTTCCCCTCTGCCACATTCTGCCTTTTAGAAAATAGGTGTAACGGATGTGTTAGCTGAATCCCCAACATCCATTTCTTCTCCTCATCCAGCACCAGAGAATGGATTGTTACTAGTTACGCCAATCACAAAAATTTCTATTCCTGCAGCCTCCCTTGCACCTAGGGCTGGCCACTTGACCCAGTTCTGTCCAATGAGACATAGATGGAGGTATGGGGAGAGCTAAAGCTTTGAGAAGTGCTTTCTGTCCTTGCTTTGTCTTGCTTTGCATTGTATGTCTCAATGAAGGACACAGATGGGACAATGCTCAGGCAGGCCTGATCCTTCTCCCTTTCTCTTTTTTCCTGTCTAGAATATGGTCATGATGGCTGCAGCTCTGATAACCACACTGCAACCACAAATGAAAGGGCAGGAGAATCACAGTCATTGTCCTGATGTCACTGAGCCACTGATCCAGTATCAATAATCATTTCATTCTATATTTATTGTTAGATGAAAAAAATGTTTTTTGTTTAAACTATTATGATCAGGTTTTCTGATACAGGCAGATGAATGCAATTCTAAATTAACTGTGGCAAGCAGAATTCTAAGACGACCCCCACGATCTCCACATCCCGGTGCAACTCCCATAATTATGTCGTATTGCATGGTAAAAGAGATTTTCAGATGCCAACCACTTGCCATTAATACAGGATGACTAAAATCAGAGAGTTTTCTCTGGCTGGTAGCAAAAGAGGTAGTTCAGAGAAGTTCAAGGCATAAGAGGAAGATTCTCCATTGCTCAGATGGAGACGACCACAGAGGGACCACAATCCTAAAACCACAAGGAACTGAATCCTGCCAATAACATGTATAAGCTTGGAGAAGCCTCTGAGTTCCAAGTGAGCTCAGGGTGGGCCAACCCTTAATTTCCACCTTGTTGAAATTGCTCTGGATAGAGAGGCCAGCCATCCTGTGCCAGCATCACAGATTAAAAACGGGAGGAAATTTATTTTAGAGCTCCATATCTTGAGGAACAAAGCTCTTTTAAAATAACTTCACAGCATGGATAAGAGACTGGACCTCGACTGACATCAAATACTGCCCCTCGCAGGGAAGAGATAAAAAAATAATACAAAATAGCAAAAGAACACAAAATTATACATGTAGCATTTTGGAACATATTACATAGGATCTCTCTCTCCAAAAAGTTTAATGTCTTTTTCTGCCTTGCTCACCTAGACTACTGCAAAATTAGCCTGCCTTTCCAGAGACATGGGGCAAGGCTGGAAGGGTGATTGTTTTTAAAACAAAAAATTAAACAACTATTTTGGGTATCTTTCCTTTGAACATCAGGAGGCTAATGAACACTCAACCAGTTTACCGGTGCAGTAATGATGATATCATACCAATGAATCTTCCTAACAATAGGGACGTCAACATTTTGGAACGTATTAAAAGTTGGCTGAGGGTAGAGTGAGCAAAAAGGAAGGAAAAGAGAAGTACACCAGATCGAAGAATCTCCTCTCAAACCTGTTTTATAAATAAATAGGATATTTACTAATTCATCCACCAAATTGTTAGCAAACAATCTGCTAGATGTTCAGGATACAAAAGTAATCAAGATAAATATAGACCAAGATAAATATAGACCCTGCCTTCAAGGGGCTCACGTCCAAGAGGGGAAAACAAGGATGAAACAAATCAACTGTAAACATGTAAAATATCTGCAAATCAATACAAGGTTAAGACCAGGAATAACAAGGGATTTTAGTTATTAGGGTGACAGAAAATCTCTCTGAAGAGTTGACATTTAATTACTACTTCAAGGATGAGAAGAAGCCAACTATGACCAGACAAGAAGTACAAAGTATTCGAGGTGGAGGGAACCAAAAGCAGAGTCTGGGATAGAAACAAACAAGAAAAGACTGAGAGTAGAATGGGCCAGGAAGACAAAAGCCTGAGGTAGGGCTGTAAAGGCGTTTCCTTTTTAGGAATATGGGTCTTATGGGCCAAATTTAGATGTTTAGATTTTATTCTAAGCACAATGAGAAATCAATGAAGGATTTAAATAACAATAAAATTTAATTTGCCTTTTCAGAAGCTGAGTGGAGAACAGATTGAGAAGGGAAAGAGTGGAGTGGAGAGAACAACTAAGAGGCTGTCACATAGCAGAGATGAAAGATGATGGCAGCCTAAAAGAACTCAAGTGTCCTTCCATGGAGGTATCTAAAATGTGGTATCTACATAGGACAGAATATTATACAGCCTTCAAAAGGAAGGAAATTCTGGGGCACCTGGGTGGCTCAGTTGGTTGACTGTCCGACTTTGGCACAGGCCATCATCTCAGAGTTCATGAGTTTGAGCTCCACATCAGGCTCACTGCTGTCAGCACAGAGCCCACTTTGGATCCTCTGTCCCCTCCCTCCCCCCTACCACACTCTCTCTCTCAAAAATAAATAAATTTTTTTTTTCAAAAAGGGAAGGAAATTCTGGTACGTACAACATTGATGAATTTTGAGGACGTATGCTAAGGGAAATAAACCTGTCACAAAAAGGACAAATACCATATGATTCCACAGAATGTCCCCAAAGTAGCCACATTCGCAGAAACAGAAAGTAGAATGGTGGCGGCCAGTGGCTGAAATGGTTTGAGACTTAGTGTTTAATGAGTCCAGAATTCAGGTCTCAAAGATGAAAAGAGTTATGGAAATATATGGTAGGGATGGTTGTCCAACAAGGTGAGTGTACCTAATCCCACTGAACCATCACTTAAAAATGGTTAAGATGGTAAATTTCATATGTACTGCACAGTTTTTGAAATAAAATTTTTTCATAAAAAATGACCATGTAAGCTGAAACTATGCAAAGCAATTTTCATAATCAAAGGGGAAAATATGACTGTTTTCTGATCTTGAAAACTTTTTGTCAAAACATTAAGAACGCTCTTACTGGGGCGTCTGGGTGGCTCAGTTGGTTAGGCCGCCGACTTCAGCTCAGGTCATGATCTTACGGTCTGTGAGTTCGAGCTCCGCATTGGGTTCTGTGCTGATGGCTCAGAGCCTGGAGCCTGCTTCGGATTCTGTGTCTGCCTCTCTCTCTGCCCTTCCCCTGCTCATGCTCTCTCTGTCTCTCAAAAATAAATAAACGTTAAAAAAAATTTTTTAATTAGAAAAAAAAGAACGCTCTTACTGATTATAAATATATAGGGTAATAAAGATAATCACAAAACTAACATCACTTAGTACACTGTCATTGAAAATTAAAGTGATTACTTTTATCAATAAAAAAAAAATTACAGTGACCAGAATCAGGATGGGAGCAAGGAAGACGGTCAGAATGAAGCATATCTAAGACAGACATTGGAGGCAGGGTCTATAAAACTTTCTGGATGCGGTACATAGGGAGAAGAGGGTGGAACCGTAACTCCTGGATTATGGTTGAGGACTGGGTGGATGGTTACCGCCACTGATTGAGTTGAGGGAAAGAGTCAGAATTTAGGAGTAAAGTAAGTATTTCTTTTTAAATGTGATACATTTAGGATGCTTATCAGACACCCAAGAGACAAGTCAACTGTCTACAAGCAAGTCTGGCGCTCAGTGCTGGAGATTTAAATTGGAAAGTTATCCCTACACAGAATGGATCAAGTCAACTAGAAAGAGACTGTAGCCAAAGAGGAGGGTGGCTGAAGTTCCCATACGCATGGGTAGTGTGGAGGTGCACCACAAGACTCAAGTCCCAAGGCCCTGTGACTCCAACCGGACAGAAAAGAGGAGGGAGCCCAAGTTAGAGGGTGCTGTCATGCTCTGCTCTTCAACACATGGGCATGTGGGAGGCAGAGGTCCTACACCAACTAGGCCATTCTATACCCAGCCACGTGGAAATAGAAAAAGAGTTTGAAGTAAGCCTTTCTCCATGAGATGCATTGAATCCCAGGCTTGGAGGAAAAAAAATTGAAAATGCTTCTAAAGAACTCAGTAAATCCAGGAGCAAATATCTTCAGTGCTAACTCTGTCAGCGAGAGAGGGGCAGGTACCAGGCATGTTATAACAAAGGCAGGAATTTCCTGAAACCACAGGCAATTTTACAGTTCTGAATAATTATTACATGAGACAAAGTGGGTGAGAGCAGTCAGTAGGTTGCAGCATTATTCCGAAAGTAAGGTCTGCACATTGTTATCAATCAAGCAGCAGAATGAGGAAATGGTGAGCACCCTGAAAACAAAGTCAGGTGTTTTGGCACCCTCCTGGAGCCACCAATCATTCTTGCACACGGCTGACTGGGGAGGCCCAGGCCCAGAGAAGGGCAGGAGCTGGAGCGGTTCTCCCTTTATCAACAAGGATGCCCAGAGACCTATCTCCTGCCTCCCCCAGCCTAACCCACGCACTCTTCATGTGCAAGCTCACTTCTGTCATCCCATAGATGAGGCACACCATCTCCTTTGTTCTTCCAACCAACATTCTAAGGTAGGTACTATTAGCAATATCACCATTTCGAAGATGACAAAAGCTGAGAACAGAGAGATTAAGTAACTTGCTCCAGGTCAGAGCTCTAGTAAATGGTAGTGCTGGGATTCCAACCAAAATCATTCTAAATTCTGAGATCATTCTCTAACAGTCATTGACTCATTCATTCTGCCAACCAACAAGCACAGAGAGCCTACGATGTGCCAACCCCTGACTGTGCTAGTTTTAGGGATAAAAAATAGACAACAAAATCCAGAAAGGCTAATTAGCCAACAGCCTCAAACTCAGGAAGGCCTTTAATATTTTTTAAAATGGAAGTACACAGGGGCGCCGGGGTGGCTCAGTCTGTTGAGCATTCTAACTTGGGCTCTGGTCATGATCTCACGGTTCATGAGACTGAGCTCCAATCTGTCCAATCTGACAGCTCTGCTGTCAGTGCAGAGCTCACTTTGGATCCTCTGTCCCCCTCTTTCTCTGTCCCTCCCCCGCTTGTCTCTCTCTCTCAAAAATAAACATTAAAAAAAAAATGGAAGCACACATTTAGTCACAGGAATACACCAAAAGGATTGAAAGAGGTGCCTCCTACAACCTTCAACTCATGTCCCATTACCAAACCTCTCTGCCTAGAGAGTTCAAAGAATATCATTTATAACTCCTATAGTTATCTTACATATAGCAAAATTATATTTTGTGTTTCTGTGTGGGTTTCTGTGTTGTTCTGTGTAAGAATATGCACTAAAGGTTTTAATTTGGTTAAATGCAAATACACAAGAAAGGTCATAATATTTTTCTAACCCTGTCTTGGAACTCTTTCAATCCTTAATATATTAGGAACTTCAGAAAAAGGAAGGAACATAGATCTCTCTCTACTACCTCGAAGAGGCCCTGAACTTGAATGACAGCATGGGTTACTATGGAGGATGATCAAAGGTCATAGGGGTGGAGGAGCTGGGGGAGGCTTTCTAGAAGAGGCCTGCCTTGGGTCTTAGGAAGCTGAAAAGTGCACGAATTCAGATGCAAGCTCTGTGTGCAGTCATGCAGGCCAAGCCCGTCACTGTTAACTCTAATCATGGGAATGTCTCAAATGCTCCAAACGTGAAATTTACCTAACAGTTTCAGAGAGTCTTGTAAGGATAGAAAGAGATGTTGCGTGTACGATTTTCAGCACACTAATTAATAGGTATCCCATTAATGTTAGCTCTCGCCATTACTATTTCTAGTAAGGATGAGCAGGAGTTAGCCTGGCAAGGAGACTAGGCAAGAACTTGCTGATTTCATTTCTGTGGTCATGGCATTCAGGAAGTGAAAGTGGAAGGAAGGGGGAGACCTTAGAAATTTGGGGAAAAAGGAAGCAGTGAGCTTCAGCCTGACACAGGAAATGGCCCGGCCAGCTGGATGGGAGCCATTATTGGCTGGCCTGGAAATGCCTCGTGAGAGAAGGTCTGAGATGCAAGGACGTTACACAGGACAACTCTGGGACTCCATTTACATGACCGTCTATGTGAGCACTGTCCGTGGAGAGTGCATGGCACAACCCGTGCTGCTGAAGACAACAGGCCTGGACAGGCGCTCCAAGGGTCCCTGCGCCTTGGCCACCGCTGCTACATAGCTCCTCCCACTGCTGGTGTGTCCAAATCATCTGGGCTGCTTCAGTATACATGGCGGAGTAGTGCGAGCAGCACCGCCACCAACCCCTTTGGGCCATGCAGAAACCATATCTAAAAGGGCCCAGCTGTGACAAGAGTATCTGGGATTATCCCAATCGATCAGTACAGTGGCAGCAACGCGGGACCTTCGTTTTAGAAACTCCTGCCAATGCTCCCTATGTATCAAGAATGACAAGACTTAGAAGAAAATCAAGCTCCAGGCCACAGGTGGGTGGCTCTAAATGAGATTAGCTCAGTGCAGATTTATCTAGAAAAACGCAGAGCTTCATTCTCTCAGGTAGAGGGAAGAGAGAAAAACTATTTCCCCATATTTCCCTCTTTCACAGAAATAGGACTTCCTCTTGGGCTGCACTGCCAACCCCCTTTAGCTCTGTCCCAGCCACTGAAGTCTTCAGCATCCCCCCCCCCGCCCCCCAGAAGCCCTCACCAGCACTCCATCCCCTGGCACCATAAGACCCCACAGCACTGCACTGCACTGCACAACTCGGGTAGGCGCCATTCATGTACTTATGATATGATGGGGAACAGTGCCTCCTTATGGGAATGCTGCCCCCAGAGCCATGCAGTCCAGCAGCCCGCACTCATCCACACTTAAGAAAAAGCTGGGAGATGATGAATGTTCGGAAGAAAACCCTGACTGGGAAAAAACATGGAGGTAAATGTCTACAGGCGCAGGGGTCCTTGTGCTTATTCTTCCTTCAACAGAACAAAAGAAACCACGGTGACAGGAAATACAATCCCGCCTGGGTGATCAGGAGGATGACAACCGAACGAGGGCAGAGAAAGGGCCCGGTAAATACCCTAAGGAAAGGAGGAGGGTGGGATTAGTTGGCAGTGGAGGTGGGCAGAGAGTTTTAATCGGGGAATGCTGAGATTCAAGATTGTGAAACAAAAGGGTAGATACAGAAAATGGAGACCTGGGGCCTAGAGAAAAACAGCGGTAGAAAGTTAGATTTGAGACTCACATACACACCCCCCAAAAAAAAGACGATACGTGAAGCCAAGGAAAGGAACAGGTTACCAACAGAGAAAGAAGAAGACGAAAGAAGACGGCTGAGTCCAGCGGCGTGTCTACGTACGGGAAAATGGGGAGGTGAGAACAAAAAAAGGGGGCACCCAAAGTGACAGAGCCAGACGGTGAGAGAAGAGAAAAGCCAGAGGCCACAGAGTTCTCTTCTATCCACGAGAATTCTCAAGCAGGTAGGTTTCTTAGTGTCAAATGTTGTAGAGAGACATTACAGGGGCTTGGATGGTCACGGCCGACCCTTCGGAAGGTTGACTGAAGTGAGAACTCCTTGAAGGATGGTCTGTGCCCTTTCTCACTGTATTCCCAAAGCCCAGGGCCGGCTACACAGAAGGAGGGCAGCAAGTGTTTGTGGAACAGAGTCAAGCAGGGTACTCGAAGGCCTATTGCAAAGAGTTAATAACATACCATGCTTACAGTTTAAGATTTAATGACTCTTAACACAACTTGGTAAAGGAAGGCAAAAAGTTACCAGTGTACACACTGTTGATCCCCATTACAAACAGCTATGGAGGAAGTACTTTTCTTTTTACCTGCCATGAACTGAAACTCACCTCAGATAAAGAGCAAGAGATTTCCTGGGATCTTCCCTGCCACAAATTCTTTGAATGAGCCAGCAGAGCTGCAAAACCTTTCCGCTTTTGTTTCCACAAATATGTTAATTTGGGATTAATATAAACTTAATTGCAACCTTGAAAATACTTAAAAGACAGGAAACATATTTAGCTAGTCTCAAACCATATGTGATTGTCACACGTTGCACAAAATAAAATACCTAGCAGGTAAACACTGCGTCCATGGAAGGGTTTTAGCATGCCTTCCCACCTGTTTCAGCAAGTTTTAAACTGGCCTGAGATTTACCAAAAAAGCCCCTCTTGAAAACCCAAAAAAACCTTTAAGGGCTAAAAAAAAATATCACCTTACATTTGTTTCCTATACAAAGATTAACTCTCTCTCATTCTCAAATTGTACTTGGAAGACAGAATAATAACTACAGCAAACACCTTCTGACGGCTTACTCTGTAAGGCACTCAGCTAAGGGTCTTACAGAAATTATGTTACCTGATCTCTACAACCGTGCCATGAGAATGCTATTGTTAATGCCTATTTCCAGATGAGGTAACTAAAGGTTGGATCAGCTAGCTTTCTCAAATCTACACGAGTTGGAAGTGGTGAAGCTAGGCTTTAAACCCAGAATATATCACACATCCTCACAGGATCAATTTTCACAGGTGTATCACTGACATTCAAAGATATATGTCTGATTTTCTGATTTTTTTTTAATTAGAAAGACTTTTAAAAATAGGAAACATGGAACAGATGACTAGCCTACACAGGTCCAGATCCACGGGTTCCAAATGATGGATCTTTTACTACTAATAGACCCATCTGCCCAGTTCCCCTAAATGAGGGCAGCCGGGGCTACGTGAAAAGGGAGAACAGGGGATGCATGATTGAAGGCTCAGACTCCCAGCCATGCCCTGTCAGCCCCATACACTAGAGACCACCTGATCTGTTCCTCCCTCTTCTTCTACCTTCACTGGCCCCTATTTCTCTGGGGAAACAGTGGTAGACGTGAATGTGTCTTAGGCTGTGTTCCTTAGAAATCAGAACCTGAGACCAAGCTTCTAGGCCAGTATTTTAGAGCAATCCCAGGGAAGCTTGAGTTAGAAAAAGAAATGAGACAGCAAAGTTAAATAAAAAATGGGGCAGGACCAGTCATGGCTTTACAAGACTTCACTCAGTCATATGGGTCACCCCCAGAAAGGCTGGTAGAAACTACAGTCTCCCAAAGTTTCCATCGAAGGGAGCGATGCTCTGACAGGGAAAGTATCCACCATCACCTGCCTCTTTCTTATTACCCAAGGGACCAAAGTTCATTCCATGGTGACCCAACTTCCCCCACACTTTTGGGGTGTACTGTCTTGCTCCTTCAGCAGCAAATGGGGAAGCTAGATCCTATACCTACAGGGTAGTGCTTCATCTGAGTCCAGAAGTGGTGGGAGCAAGCCCAACATGGCCTTTGAGGGGAGAATGGTAACAGTCCAGCAGAGCTGGTCACCACGGCGACCCAGGAGGAAGCTGGGCTAAGAGGATTGCAGGTGGTGTGTAAAAGGCACAAACAGAGGAAGGTTAAACCTAGAAACGAACCAGTAGTGGTGTGCAATCCCACATTCACAGAAAATGGAAGAGATGATCTAATAAAGCTTGGATTGTGGGTTATCCGTGCTCATTGATCTTCTGCAGGTTCTTAGAATTCTGACTGTCACAGGACATCGTCCATTCTTCAGTCATTCAATAAGCATTTCATCAGCATCTCCTATTGCTAGGCATGTCCTAGTGAAATTCTAGAGATAGAGAGAGGACTAAGAGATAGAGACAGAAGGAGACAGGCAAATAAACAGATAATCACAATACAGGAACCCAACAATGCCACAAGCACACAGAGGAGTAGCACCTAGCCCAATCTTGGGGTCAGAGAAGAATAACTGAGGGAAGGCGATACCTGGGCAGGGGCTTGAAAGATGAACAGAAATTAGTTGGGGGCAGAGAAAAACGAGATTCCAAGCTGGCAGTATGACATCTGTAAGAATAAAACAGGATGAGGCAATTTAATTAGAGGGTGCCATTTTACCATGTTTAAACAATTGTGTTAACACGCAAAACCAGCTTGGCACCAACAAGTATGTGCAACAGACGTCCCTGTCTCTCACATCATCCCCAGACCTCCCTGCTACCTAACCCATTCTTGAACATCACTCGTCACTGACCCCAACCCCTGGAGTATGTATGAATCAGCAATGGGGTAGGATCTGGAGATATGAGTAAGCCATGGCGTGAGGGGAAGATAAGGCTAAGAAATGAGGTTCAAGTTCAAGGACAGCCTGAGATTCAGGGGTAGAATTAGGAATGGGGTAAGGGCAAGGATGGGGGCGATGCAGAGCTAGACTCTTTTGTACATGACTTAGAACCTTGAAGTGTCATAGTTTTTTTTAATATGTTCTCCCACTTAAAAACAGCTATAATAAAATGTGATATATTCATACAAAGTGTAGGAGATGAATGAAAGCATGTTGTGCTTTCTGAACTACAAGCAGCTCAGTTTGAAGAAATAAGCTTGAAGGGAGTAAGACAAGAGGCTGGAAAGATGAGGAATCAGAAGGGCCAAGAAGGTTGGGTTTTGGAAGGCAATGGAGATCAATTAAACAATTTTAAATGAGGAAATGATATGATTTGATCATATTTTAGAAAGATCATTCTGGAAGCAATGAGGAAGATGGACTGGAGGGTCAGAAGACCAGCTAGTAATTATAGTGATCAGGCATTGCAAGCTGAGAGATAAACAGGAGGGATGTTTTTTACGGGCCATTTAAAACGAAATATCATCAAGATATGGGGAGAAAGTCTATTTGAAGCTCATGTAGATTGAGGGAGTAGTGATGTGGTTGATGGATGAAAAAGATTTTTAGAAGACTGGACAGGTTTCACCGGCCTTCAGAAGAACTTCAAGGGAAAGAATGATTGAGGGGTGGCAGGGAAATGATGAGTTCAGTTTTAAACCCAGTGACTTTGATGCGCCTGTGGCACAACCACACTGAGATGTTTTAGGGCCTGTTAAATGGGTCAAGAGGTCAGAAGAAGAGAAGTATTGGTAACACGGATTAAAAGGTATTGGCAGCCATGGGTTTGGAGTAGGTCACCTAGAGAGAATGTGCAATGCGAGAAGAAACAGGAAGCAAGGGTGGGAAGGTCAGCATTCACGTGCGGGGCACTCGATAAACAGCCACGTCAGAGTTCACGCACCGTGCACGCCTGCTCTCGTCACCACCACGAAGGCCTGCACCGAACCCAGCCTTCCGCTGCAGGAAAAACCAAGCTGCTTTGCTTAGAGCCCAGAGGAAGACTAGGGAAAAGAGGTCTTAGTGTTCACTTCGACAAGCTAACTCTTCAGGTAATAGAGTTAAGGGAGCTCTGTGCGGGCTCAAGGACAACGGGAGGAGGAGAAGAAGCAGCATTAGAACTGCAGCGACTGTGCATTTCCAGCACTTGAAGAAGTAAAACCTCACCTTTATTGCAGCATGGGCTTCTGTGGGTGTGCCTGAGATGTACCCATTTACACCAATACTTCAACTACATACACATGTCATCCATTAGGAAGAGTTCTCAAGTTAGGGTCAAGGCCAAGATGTGTAACTCAACCTTGAACATCTCCCCCTAGAACTGGTTCTTAGCCTGTTTTTTTGGGGGGGGGGGTTGTTGTTGTTGTTGTTGTTGTTGTTGTTTTTAAAGTACAGATCTCTGGATCTGAGGTATAATTTAAGCCAGAGACCCTCATCTCCAAGTAAATACACATACGTGCAACATACTTAAAATTTCAGGTGCTTCACAGACACCTTTGCCCAAGTCCCTTCATGAATCCCCTAGGAGTCTCTGGACTCGCTGTTGAAAGCCCCACCCTAGAACAATTTATCTAGCTCATATCGCTTTCAGAATGTTCGAAAACAAAACCAACTCATTCCAGAAGAGCACAGCAAAAGGAAGCCAGGCACTGTGGCTTCCACTGACCCTGAACTGATAATTCCTTATTTCCGTTTTCAGTAATGCAGGGGATAGCTCCTTCCCTTTTTTAAGAATCCCTGTCCTTCCCCCAACAAAATAGACCACAGGCATAGAAACCAAAACAACGCAGCCGAACGCGAAAACTCAGGCCTCTGCAGCGGGCCTCGTGGGGAGCAGCTCCAAAGGGCCCCAGGCTGATTGTGACATTATCCTCATGCAGCCGTCCCCTTACAAACAAGAAACATCCCTAGTTCATGTCTGCTGACTGAGGCAGGGCAAGAGGGGGTCTCCGCCTGCTGGGGACAGAGGCCAGGAACACAGCCACAGTGGGCGGGCTTGGCACAGTGTGAGAGTCTAACAAACATCTGTTGCCTGAGGGCTGGCTCTGCTCTCCTAGAGCAGGGTCTTGGGTTTTGATGGGTGACAGGTACGGCTGACGGCCGGTACATTTTTGAAGACTGTAAATTTAGACAGCAGATAAGTCAGGAAGTGTTACAACTTATAGGACAAAACAACCCTCGTTATAAAATGCAAGCAACTTGGCACCTTTCAATGGAGATGACTCACCCATCTCCACGCTCCTAGTAAATTTTCCCCTTCTGCATCTATTTTTTATATTATTTATGTATATTTTATTATAAAAGGAACACACTCTCACTAAAGAAAATTTGGGAAATACAGAAAAGTATAACCACCACTGTACTTCTGCAATGATGTGATTTATTTCATCATTTGCATGTACCTTTTCAGCTTCCAGGGACAATTGTATTGTTCAAGGGTGAAGTGTTCCTTTTTGGGGGGAGGGGGCTGTCACCACAGACAAATGGGACAGGATCCTATGACCTTGTGACTCTCTGGGCTCTCACCTCGTGGCCAAGAATTATTTATTCTATTGTTTTTTCCAAGTTGATGGAAATTTCCCACCGTTTATGCCTATTCTCTTCACTTCCTCAACCTGAAAGACCAGAAAGAAAAATTTAATCACTGGAAGCTCTTTCCTATTATTTTTTTCTGCTTCGGTATTTCAAATGTTTTCTTTCAGCCCTCACACCCACCCACCACCATCTGGAGAAGTTTTCTCAAAAATTCTAGCAGGGATTTAGAAATCAACCACACCGTTGCATGTGTTTGGTCCCGCCACCACTAATAGTTGTATTTCTTTTGGTGGATGTCTCACTGACAGTAACTCTTGCAAAACAGAAAAGCCACAAGTTCAAAGCATATAAACCATAAATGCAAACACAGCAGACGTGCTAATTAAAGAACCCAGAGAAAAGATTTCAGAATTTGATTCTCCCTGCCTCTGGATTCTTATGTAGCTTTGAGAGGGAGACTTTTTAAAAAATAGATTCAGAATCATATTATTTGCTGAGTGAAACCAAGTGTCTTGAATGCTTTTTCCAACCAAGTGTAAAACTGGAATTTAAAACAGTGAGGGAGAAGGGCGCCTAGGTGGCTCAGTCGGTTAAGCATCTGACTTTGGCTCGGGTCATGATCTTGTGGTTCGTGGGTTCAAGCCCTGCTTTGGGCTCTGTGCTGACAGCTCAGAGCCTTGGAGCCTGCTTCAGATTCTGTATCTTCCTTTCTCTCTGCCCCTCCCCTGCTTTCTCTCTCTCTCTCTCTCAAAAATAAATAAACATCAAAAATTCAAAAACAAACGGTAAGGGAGGATCAGTTAGTTTACTAGAGAAAAGCAAGAACCTTCTCACCTGCCTCACAGTGGTAAAAAGCACATATGGGGTTAGTGTGTATGATGTTGAAATACTGTCATTGCTAGGATATCCATTTTTTTTTTTTTCCGGTGTTTCGGTTTTCTCTGAATGCTTATGTATCTGTGATTCATGTACCAACTGCCACATACACGGGCCAGACTTGATTTCTGGATGCAGTGTTTCAATTATGCTTTCAGAGAAAGCATAAAAGGCTGACATATGTGTGTGGAATTTATTGCAGTATCTTCTTGACCTCTTTTACTTTTAATAAGAACAAAAAAAAAATAGTGGCAATATGGGTTAAATTAAAATGTGGTTTTCAATTCAGGAGAAATTCAAAGAGCTTTAAAAATGTGTGAGCTGTTACCGCTCCTCACTTCCAACACGCTGGCACGAACAGGGAGAATTTTACAGTGATAAAGCGAGGAACAGCTTCATAGCGCTGATACAGCTGCACTCACTGGGCCCCTCACGCCCCTGAAATGAGCATTTTTACTACCATTCTCAACTCCAGATAAAGAAACTGAGACTCAGATGCTAAGTAGTTTGCCCCAGGGTATCTGACCGTAGTTTATTGACTCGGAAGTCCAAGCATTATAGAGTCCAAATGATAAACTCTCCAAAGAAAATGCCAGCATCAAATGGGTCCACACTTCATTTCACTCTGGCAAGTGGAGAAAACAAACCGGAAAAGTAGAGCCATCTTGACTTTTCCACTGGAGCTGGAATGCCCCAAGTTCAGCCCCAAACCCCCTTCTCTTCTTGGTCTAGTTTAATCCTTTCACGGCTTTAACTCCCATCTACAGCCAAGGACCCCGACACAGATGTTTCCAGTCACCTGATGCCCACTGAGTGCCTTCACTGCCGTGTCTGATAGGCCTCTCTAAAGTTGTACATCCTTAACTGAACAGTGATGTTCCCTCCGAAGTTGCTCTACCAGAAGCCTTCCACATCCAACGTGATGACAGCTTATCTTTGCAGTGGTGTTGGTCAAAAACATCAAGTCATCCGGACTTCCCTCTTCTTCCGACATGGTTTCTCTCATGTTCATTTTGTAAGACAGTGTGCAAATAGATTTCTCCTATGCTTCTTTAAAAGAGCAAGCTCCTCTAGGACACATAATAAGACTTCATTTGCACATCACTCATCAGGGGCACCTTTCCCAAAGCAGTTAGGTGAGCTTCATCCATCACAGCATTGCCTACCCATGTGCAGCGATGTTCACCTACCGCTTTTTTTTGCCATGTGCTATTATGTAATGCTTTCTATCTCCCAGACATGGATCTCAAAGTGCCTTACAACTAGTTACAGAATTCACGTAATCCTCATAGGAACTCTCTGAAGTAGACACCACTATTTTCTCTTTCTGTAGGTAAGGAAACTAAGATACAGGGAGATTAACTAGCTTGCCCAACACCACACAATTCAAACCTGCACAGTCTGGCTCCGGAGTCCATACTCTTAACCACTTCACCACGCTCCATCCACGAAACATACTTTTTTCCTCTCTAAGTACAGAAATGAACCTATACTCTTATCTTGCTTTCTTTGGGAGGGGGCCCACCTCTGCCAAGTTCCTGGCCAGGACTGACTGCACGTTCTCCGTCCTCTTCACAGGAAAGTGGCAACCAAATGACAAGGCACCAAAGCCCCTTGTCCTATGAACACTCAGCTGTGACAAGCCAAGTCATCTAGCTGAATCTAAGATATGACAGCACATGACCCTTGGAACTGCCTTCCCAACGCCTGCTCGGGGATCAGGAACTAAACACCAACCAACAGCAGAGCACGAGAGCTCCAGGTCCTCTGAGTGTGATGGAAGGTGAGGCTGGAGGGGCTGCTTCGGAGGATACTGCCCACCTGGGCCAATGAAGCTGTTGGTGAGTGATAGGGATATGCTGAATGTACTCAAATAGCTCCCTCGATAGACCTCCCTTTTAGATGTTATTTTAATACCAAAAACACTGAGAAGAGAAGCAAGGGTGCTTCAACAGCCGTGCTGACAGCGAAGCCACAGAGCAAAAACAAGGACAGTTCGTCTGGCAGGATCCCTGCGAAATGCACAGACCACCCCCCTTAACTCTTTGGAGCACTTTTCCTTTTGTTTCCAGAAACAACAGTGACTAAGGGCACAGCTTCTAGAACTAGGAGATTAAGAGGTGGGGTCAAAGCCCATCTCCACCGCAACCTCTGACAGATTACTTAACCTTGCTGATACTACTAATCCCGCACCTCACCGAGTTGAGGCGGAAAGTGAGATAATGTGGAGTAAAATGCTAGCGGAAGACCTGGAACATGAATGACGGCTACTTATAGTAATTTTGATAATATCAATAATAAAAGTTGTTCACACCCTTCAGCTGCTTAGAGGCTTAAGTGGAGGGAAACGTAGCGACAAGGAGTGATGTAGAAAACAATTAATACTTTATGTTTGGCAAGGAAAATACAATAGGAAGACTGTATTTGTGATAGCTATGGTTCCCACATTTAAAGAACATTTAACTGAATAAGCTCACTGTCTCTGGATCACCCTAACCGTAGCCACTTAGCTACGGTATTATAATCTTTTTCCTTTAAAAATTTAAGTCGAAAGAGACAAACATATTCCGTTTCCAAAGCAAACAGAGGAATAAAATCTGTTTTCATTTAAAGTATCTCACTTTTTTTTTTTTTAAGCAATTAGCTAACTTCAAAGGGCAACCAATGGAGTGATTCTATCAAGCTGGCAAGGGTCTGGTGTCTCACTTCAAAGTTTAGGCAGATTGAAAGCCACTGATAGACCTGCTATACTGGCTGGCATCTGGCATGAAAAGTGCTGAGAATACCAATTCATTCAGATGGTGTGTGTGCACAGACCCACAGCACGAAATGGTACCTCTTTCAATGAGAGCCAGGGTTAAGCCTGAGAGAGAAGGGTGTAATCAGCCCATCCCCAAATTAAAATTAACGAGGGTCATTGGGTTACAGCTGAGGGCCTCCATGGAACAAAAGAGTGATGTAGAAAGTCCTAATTGGATGGAAGGGGTCCCAAGTGCTGAGTGAATATCCGTAAGGCAACTGAAGCTGGACACCAGGGGAGGAGGGGCCGGTGAGCACAGAAGTGCCAGGGGATGCCTGCATGACTTTAAACAGGCCATTTGACCTTCCCGGGTCATCTTGCAAGTGGAGTGAGACCAACCGCCTGCCAGCTTGACAGAGTTTACGATAGGATTAAATTTTATTTATAAAGAGGCTTGACATTCTTACCTCCAAAGTGCTTTCCTATTAATACAGTGAACATGTTAAGAGGACAAATTAGAGTCCAGAGTACTCATTTGCTAACAAATCACCAGACGGCTTCATTTTTCAGGAGGTGACACAAGCCGTCAGAATATTGGAATTAGACAGTCAGATGGCAGTCAAGAAAGGAAGACTTTAAGAAGTTATCTACCTCAGACTTCCCTGTCCTCGTCTACTTGACTCCTTTGTTGTAGACATAGAAGTCTAGCCACAGATCTGGAACAAGCTTGCGTGGACCATCAGAGCCATGGTTCCCTGAGGCCCATTCCCTAAAACCTGATGTGCCCACCTAAACCCCATTTCTACCCTCAATCCAACACAACTGCTCCTCTGTGAACCTTCCCAGCCCGGGAAAACCTCAGAAAGACTCCCTGTCTCTGAATTCACAGCTTGTGGTGCCCCCCCTTTAATTACACTGTTGGTCCCACTATTATTTGACTACTATTAATTCTGTATAAACATTGTGCCCCTTCACTCCCAGATTAGAGGCTGTGGCCAAAGAATCAGCATCACACTTCTCTGAATTCCTCACATCTTCCTCAGAGCCTTGCACCCAGAAGATGCCCCATGTCATTCCCGTGAAGCCACCTTCCAAAGATTTTACTGGGCCACGAGCGGTCTTCAGAGTAGCTTCACCTGCACTATGATGACAGTGCACAAAGAACATTAAGTTTCTCTTAGCTGTTACCTGTCAGTGAGGCTACCTCGGAGCGCAAGTCTAGGTTAGTTTGAGGCCAGCTGGGATGATGGGGGTGTACACGACGAACAGAACATTGAAGAGACTTTGAGTTTTCAATCCTGCCCTTCTATCATCTGTCTATAGAATTTTGGCCAACTGTTTCTCAGTAATCACATTTCAGAAAAACGACGACAGTGCAAGAAGCCTACCTCTTGAAACTGCTAGAGATGTGAAAAAAGATATATATGAGACATTTAACATTTATTCAATATCAACACATAGAGAAGATACTATTTATGTAGTGGTTTAATGTGTATTTTTCTTAAATATCAAACTGCCAGATAAATGCTATCCAATGGGGAAGAGTAACACTTTCTAATGAATATATTCAGCATTTTCGATCCCTCCTGGCTAGTTTCAGTCCCTTCCCTCACTGGCTCTCACTCAGGCCTAGGGTTTTGTCTGCTACATCTTTTGCAACTTTATTTTTTGTAATGTTTTATTTATTTTTGAGAGAGAGAGGTCAGGGGAGGGGCAGAGAGAGGGGGGACAAAGGATCCAGAGAGGACACTGTGCTGACAGCAGCGAGCCTGATGCAGGGCTTGAACTCAGGAACCGTGAGATCATGACCTGAGCCGAAGTCAGATACTAAACTGAGAGCTATCCAAGCACCCCACAATTTTGATCAAGTTTCCTGGAGACCTGAGACCGAGGGAGCTACAGGGTTTCACTACAGAGCTGACCGAGGGAAGGCCAAGTCTGCAGGAGGAAGTGAAACAGCTGGCTTTCCAAAATTACCTGGAAAGGGAAACAGACCAACAGAGATGGCCTCAGGCCTCCTGGCCAAAGGTCACAGTTCCAAACTTTCTCCACGTCTGAAGGTATGCAGAATCCTAGGGAATTCACCTGTTTCAGGAGCATACCTCTTAGGTGTGATTTGTCAAATCTCGATTAGGAGAAAGGGTCTTTTCAAATATTACTCACTTCATTTTATACCTTGGGCCTACTGTGACATTTCTCATTTTATACAAATTTCCTATGCGCACAATTTCCAGTATAGTCTATCCACATCCCAATGGACTGTTTTAGACTCACACCACCTAGAAACAAATACTGTAACCTGCTGGCCAGCACTCAGAATGTTGACTCTGAAAGTATTTCATGTATTCACACGGTGTGGGCAGGCATATCACTGATTATCTGACCCCTTGTGGAGTCAAAACTTTTTCCACATCTAGGGTTGAGAAACATACAGTAAAAAGAAAACAAATCCTCACTATGTTCTATTTCTTGTGTCATGTTGTACATGCCAACATATTTTCTCCTTAACGTCCATTCTTGGAATGTTCTCTCATTACAGGGGTGATGAGTCACAGTGAAAGGAATTGATGGGACTTGCTCCACCCATTAGTATAAGCTAAACTATGGACATGTTGAGTTCTCAGGGGGTTGTTTATCTTGGGAGGGTTGATCACAATTTGCATGATCATATCGTACAGCTGAGTATTCATGAAGATGACCTCAAGTGAAGCAAGGAATTTCTTGGTCTATTTTACAATTCAGCCAAACACCCGCCCAGTGGGCAAACCCTAGTGCCAAAAGAAATTAAAACTGGGAGGACGAGAAGTGTGATGGATCAGAGACTGGAATATGCTGAGCTGACGAACTTGAGTGAGAGAGCTGGAACCAGACAAAAGGGTGTGTGCTCACTGACATGGCGGATGGTGGTGGGGTGGGCGTGGGGGGTGTAGTCAGGGCAGAATTACAGAGGGAAGGGATAAAGTAGCACTTGTATGTTTCTTCTGTGAATCCAAGCTCCTTTCATGTCCTTACTGTGAGAATTACATCTGCAATTTAATATAAACCTAGGGACTCAGTCACTCTCACAGACCCCAAAGCCACTGTCAGCCTTCAGCAAATCTGCCAAATGAAGAATGCTGGGAACTTCCAGACTTCTTCCTCCTTCCTTTAGGCCCTTCTATGCAGGGCTTCCCCTCAACCACATTTTGCAGGGGGATGGGAGCTCAAGTGAGCAAGGAGCAGAGAGAGAGAGAGAGACAGAGAGAGAGAGAGACAGAGAGAGAGAGACAGAGAGACAGAGAGACAGAGAGAGAGAAGCAAGGCTCATGCTCACCTGAATTGGGCTCACCCAATGTGGGACTTGAACTCACAGACTGTGAGATCATGGCCTGAGCAGAACACAGATGCCTAACGACTGAGCCACCCAGGCGCCCTCCCTCAACCACATCCTAATTTCTCCCTTTAGTTCAGTGGTTTTCAAAGTGTGGACTTTGGACTGGCAGCATCAGCATGGCCTGAGCACTTTTCAGAAATGCTAACTCCCAGGGGCCACCCCAGATTGATAAAGAAACTCTGGGGGTGGGACCCACAAATCTGTGTTTTCTCACGGGCTCCAGGTGATTCTGAGGCACACTAAAGTTTGAGAACTGCTGCTTTAGGTAATACTATAAAATAATGACTTTCGGATGATGGAGCACGTACATTTCAGGAGAGGACTTACAAAGGAGAAGTGCCTAGGGAGTAATTTTCTAACAGGTGAATCTCGAGTCATGTGAAAGATAGTGAGGGAGATTTGAGGCTGCTGAATTCCTTGGGGGGCTCACCATCTTTACCTTTTAATCCCACCTATTTTGGTCTTCTCCCCACACTGCCACTAGAGACGTGTGTTTGGCCTGAAAAATCTGACCATGTCAAATCCCAACTTAAAACCCTTCAATGGCTGCTCCCTGCCCATAAGATAAAATCCCAACCCCCGGCACGTGACCCAGGGCCCGTCATCTGCGTCTGAGCCACCTCCCTTGCCCTGTTTCCTCCTACAGTTTGCCTCCTACTCAGCCATTCCTCACTGTCTGCAGGAGGCTTATACTCCCCGATATCACTAACATCGAGTCTGCCTATCTGACTTACCTTGGCCAACAGCATGAGAGTTGAAGTGATGTCTGCTCCCTCTGAGCAGATATTAAGTGCCATATTTTTGTTTTATCACATTCTCTTTTTCCCCTTTCCCGTAAATGAGATCAGTATTGCCCCCAGGAAGAGGCTGTTTTTTAAGCCTCTGGGGATCTCAGAAGAAAACAGGTGAGTAGAATCACAACTGTCCACCACTGGATGCGCGGCATAAGTGAGAAGTACACCTCGGTTGTTGTAAGCCACTGAGATTTGGGAGTTACTTGTTATTTTGCCTAAGCTGACCATCACAACGCATTGATCTCCCATATCCCCACTGCCTGGAATGTCTCTCTCCTCTGCTCTACCTTTCCTTCCAATCCCACCTCAATCCTATCTGCATGAGACTTCCTCATCATTCTTCACTCGGCTCAGGTGTTACCCCCTCAATCAAGTCTTTTTTTATTCCCAGATATAACTGATCGACTCTCACCTGTAGGATCCCCTTTGAATGCTACAGACCAGTAACTATGTCCTTGAAACTTTGCTGGGGACTTTCCCTTTGTTAGCACCATCCTTAGACTCCTCTTAAAAAAAGAAAAAAATGAGCCCTCGCTTTAGAGAGTGGGAGACTGGCTCAGAAAAGCAAAACAACTTGTCCAGGTTTCCCTGCCATCAGCCACAGAGACAGAGTTTTCACCAAGGGTGGGTGTGGCTCTGATCTCCGCAATCTTTCCTGTGCCTGGCTCACCTCTCTCCCTCCTCTTTCAGATCTTCCCACTGTGGTGAAGAGAGTAAAAGTCTCCTTATCAACAACTAAAAAGGTTGTGGAATTAATTTGGCACTTGAAAGACTTGCATCTGAAAGTGGGCTTCTTACCCCCTGAGACGATAATTGCTTTCTCTAAGTGGATGGATTTATTCGAAGGCTCCTGGCAGGTAAATGCACTGGACCCTTTGGAAAACGGGAGCATTCCGTGTGTACCTTTCCCAGGCAGCATGGTGTAAGACAGGTAGATCCCCACTGACATTGCCCTAGGGAACCTGTGGGAAGGTCCTTTTGGGTTTGCCACAAGGTAGGAGGTTAAGTAGCAGAGGGTTCAGAATCTTAAGTACACGGGCGGCATACAGATATTTTAGGTAAGTGAACAAGGAAAAGAAAACAAGGATAATAAAGTGACACAGTGGCAAAGAATTGAACCAGACCACCCAAGTCAGACACCGGGATAACTGCCTAAAGCAGGAACTGCAATTTTAGGTTTCTATGAGCTGCTGGCATTTTGTTGTGTGGTTGGGCTTTTTATTTGTTTTTCTTGTCTTCTCCCTCTCTTTAAAGTTGTTTCAGGGAGGCGTTTGGAAAGTATAAGAACCTTCAAGTCCTCCCCCATCAGCCATATTAATGAAAGATGAGCATTCAACAAACCAGCAAGATATTCTTCTCACACAACATTCACAACAACTTTTTCAGGGTTTGCAAAGCTTTTCTCAATTACTAGTTGGAATCTATTTATCTCTCTCACCATTCCAATGGAGTTTTTTTTTTTTAATTCCCTCAAAGGACGTTATTACATTTAAATGATACCATCAGTAACATTAATAATAGCATTTTCCCCCTTTGAGTTTAGAAAGCTGTTCAGAGCTCCAAATGGTCACTGGGCCAGTCAGGACACGTCTGATTTACTCTTTAAAAGACCAACTGTTCCGTATGACAAATAATAAGAGCCAGCATTTACTGGGTACTTAATGTTGTGCTCAGTGTTTTTCGGGCACTGGTTTATTTAATCCTCAAAACAAGGCTATCAAGCAGGTGCAATCATTTATAGCCACCTTACAGATTAGGAGAGTGAGGCACATAGAGCATGAAGGACCTGCTGGAGAGAAAGGGTGTCTCTCCCTTTCAGAGACCAGTAGCTGCACAAGACGACAGTTAATGATTCGCCCACAGCCCTCGGGGAGCTCCTTTCAGTAAGGGCAACACATGCATATTCTCTTTCTCTCTCTCTCTCTCTTACTTTATCTCTCTCTCTCATCTTCAACTCTTCCTCACCCAGCGAGAGGCGGGTGTCCAGCAAATTGCTTGGCAACACGCAGAGGAAACTCCATCCAAAGCCCGGGTCTGCTGGGTCCAGGCCGCCTCTGGGCGCTGTCCAGCGGGCAGCGCGCCTGAGAGACCAGGCTGGGGTCCTGTCTCCGGACACCCCGAAGGTGGGGCGGAACGCCAAGGCCGGGATTTCGCGCAGTGAGGGGGGGAGGGGTGAGAAAGGCACCGTCCCCAGGGACACCTGTTGTCGCCTCCCCACTCGGGCCAGTGAAAACGTCGCGGGGACTCACATCTCAGGAAACACAGCCGTCGGCAGTGTCCGCGTATGGGTGCGGGAGTCGCAGGTGTGTTCCCCCCACCGCCTCATCGTCCTCCTTAAGCTGGCTCACCTCACCCCCTCCCACTCCTGGACGCCCTCTGCTAGTGGAAATGTCGCGCCTCCGCAGGGCTCCGGCTGAGGCACGCGCGGAGGCGTGGGGACACGCCGGGCGAGGGGCAGCCCCCGCGGCGCTAGGACCTCGCGGCCGGCCGGCCCCCGCCCCCCACCCCTCGCCCGCTCCACCTGCGGAGCCCCTCCGCCCGGGCACGCTGGCCCCCTCCACCGCGGGGCGCGGGCGCGATTACCTGCGACGCTGCCCGCAGGATCTTAGGTGTCGGCCGGAAGGTCGCCGCGGCAGAGCCCGCCGAGCTGGCCCGGGGATCCTCGCCCAGCCCCACTGCTCCCGCTGCCCTCCCTCGCGGCCGCAGCGCCGCCGCCGGCTCCCGACTCTCTAGGCTCGCTCCGCGCCCGCCGGCTCCTGGCTCCTCTCCCGCGGCTCCCGATTGGCCACGGCGCGCGCCCGAGCCGCACCCTGATTGGGCGGCCGCAAGCCGGGGCGGGGGCAAGGACCCGGCGCCGCCTGGACCTGCTCTGGGTGCCCCCGGCGCCACTGCCTCGCGTCCCCGCTGCACCTCGCGGCCGCGATCCAGGTGCCGAAACCGGGATCCTGCCCTCTGCGCCGAGTGGAGTCGGTTGTCCAGGCACCGAGCGCAGCAGAAAGTGGCACGAGTAGCAGGGGGGTGGCGGGGAGTGAGTATCGCCTTGGAGTCTCTCCCACACACCATACCAAGACTGGACTCCTACATGCGGTTTTGACTTCGCGTTTATTTTTATACTTTTTACTATAAAAACGGCGTAGGACGCAAGACAGTGGCTTGTAAACAGTGGGCGCCAAAATGTGTTTGTGGACTTAGATTGGACTTGACGCATAATCTTTATGTGGTCCAACCAGAGTTCGTGAAAGGGAAGCAACTTGTGCGAGGTTCTGGTCTTGTCAACAAATTAGTAAGAACGAGAAAAATGGTGACAGATCTTCACTTATAAGGAACTTAATACCTAGCTAGCGAGATGAGGCTGAATAATAATAATAATAATAATAATAATAATAATAATAATAATAATGCCCTTAACGTTTCCATGGCTCTTATTATTTGCCAGGCACTTTTCTAAGTGCTTTACATATATTAGTACAGAAATACAGGAAACGGCTGACATAAGGATGTCTACATGTCCTGTGAAACATATGGACAAATGACAACAGTTCTGAGTGTGAGAGATTTTTATCTCGAAGACACCACAGCAGTCACTCCACACTGCAGTGAAAAGGCACGAGTTAGAACGGAGAGAGAGCATTGGGATTTAAAATTGTTCCCATCTTCTGTTTCTTCTCCCATAGTTCTGTAGCCCTCCAAACATTTTGTCTCAACTGCCCTGGGCCTTTCTAAAGAATAAAAACACTATAAATCAGGGTGCCACCAGAACTCTATTTTACCACTCATAAAAGGAGCCCCCTTCTAAGCATTTAGGTAACAGTGAGTAGAAATAATTAGCACGGGTTATATTTTAGCACTTTTGACTTTGGTTGCATTCATACATTGAAAACAAGTATGTAACATTTTCCACAAGTATCTCCCCTCGTTCTATTCTCCTATGTTGACAGGACCCTAGAGGGTGAAATTTGGATTGCTAGAGAAATAATTAAACACCTGAGTGAAAACCAGCTTGACCTACTCCGAACAGCCTGACTTTTCCCCTTGCATAAGCTTAAAGTCACTTACTTTGAGGATCCCAAGACCCTTGGAGGAAATTAGCTCAGTTTTCCCAATTTATATGAATGGACAAGGAAGCAGTCCACTCTGTATTGAAAAGATGGCCTGGCGTGGGTACAGCCTTACCTGGTGGAACATCAGAGCAAAACAGACCGTGTGAGAACCATTCCTGTACCAGCATCCAACTCCACGCTTCAGAAGCACATGAAGATGGCAGCCCATCTTTCCTGTTGCTCACTTTCCATAGCGGTGGCCTTTGCCAAAGCAGGAGTCCCATTTGGATTGGTCACCCTATCTCCCCAAAGAAGAATGGTTCTTTTAGCTGGAGAACTAGGTTGACCCAAGATGATTTCTTAAATTCATAGCCCTGGTTGGATCACACTACACTCGGCCTTCTGAAGGATGAGAAGAGAAAGAAGAGTCTGGATTCCACTATGTCCACCCTGGAATGGTTTTGTAGGCAGGAACTATTTGCGTATCTATCTATCCCTAATTTATTTTTTAACTTTTTAAAAAAATGTTTATTTTTGAAAGAGAGAGAGAGCAGGAGAGGGGCAGAGGAAGGGGGGGCAGAGGGTCCCAAGGAGGCTCTGTGCTGACAGCAGAGAGCCAGATGTGGGGCTTGAACTCACAAACTATGAGATCATGACCTGAGCTGAAGTTGGACTCTTAACCAACTGAGCCACCTGGGTACTCCTTTCCCCATTTCACCGCCCACCCACCCAAATACTTTGCTTAGTTGTGCCTCCTGTGTTGCACTTCTTCTGTGGCAAATCCTATTTATCACTCAAGACTCACTAAAGTGTCCTTTCCTCTGGGAGGCTTTCACTAACCGTCCCAGGCAAAGATAGTGATCCCCTCGCCCACGTCATATTCTCATTACAGCACAAAGCAACAGTATTCTGGTGATCCATTTACATGGCCATCCCTCCAATTAATTACTACCAATGCCTGGCCTAGTTCATAGAGCTCAGTAGTAAGTTCTCAATAAACTTGAACCAATTGACTAAAATCCCTTACAGGCTAATAGGGTGGCATTAAGGAGACTGGGGCCACACCCCTATGCCATTCAACAGGGCATCCTCCAGTTCCAGGCTGGATGGACGTTTGACGTCAGTCAAGGTGGTCGTCTGTCCAGTTTCATAGGGAATAGGTCGTTTCTGTATGTTAGGCACTGTCAGGTAAAGAGAAGAATAAGGTCTCTCTTAAATGTACCCCAGGTGAAATGATGCAGCTGGTTTAGAAAATACTTTGGCAGTTCCTCAAAGAGCTAAACACAGAGTTACCGTAAGACCCAGTAATTCTATTCCTAGGTACATACTCAAGAGAACATATACCCATACAAAACTTTCTCAAGAATATTCATAGAAATGTTATTTATAATAGCTGGAAAATGTAAATGACAAATAAATAAACAAACGAATAAACAAAATGTGGTACATCTATACAGTGGAATATCATTATTCAGCCATAGAAACGAATGAATACAGATACATGCTACAACATGGGTGAACTTGGGAAACATTATGCTAAATGAAAGAAGCCAGACACAAAAGGCCACATATTGTATGATTTCATTTAGATGAAATATCCAGACTAGGCAAATCTATATAGACTGAAAGCAGATTAGTGGTTGCCAAGGGATCAGGGGAAGGAGGAATGGAGAGTGACTGCTTGGTGGATATTGGGTTTCCTTTTGGGTTGATGAAAATGTTCTGGAATTAAAGAGTGGTTATGGGCACACAACTTTGTGAATATACTAAAAACCACTGAGTTGTTAAAAACAAAACAAAACACCCACAGCAGGCATTCAGAGAGTTTAGAAACCATCGATGAAGGAAATGTTAGTTAAATCTTAAAGTGTTAGTAGCTAACAGTATAAAAGTGTAGAGGAACAGAAAAACCTGTCTCTCTCTTTTTTTTAATTATTTTTTGTTCTTTATTTTGAGAGAGAGAGAGAAACAGAGTGTGAGCAAGAGAAGGGCAGAGAGAGAGAGGGAGGCACAGAATCTGAAGCGGGCTCCAGGCTCTGAGCTGTCAGCACAGAACCCATCGTGGGGCTCGAACTCCCAGACCGTAAGATCATGACCTGAGCCGAAGTTGGACATTTAACCGACTGAGCCACCCAGGTGCCCCTAGGTCTCTTTTAAATGTACCCAAGACGAAATGATGCAGCTGGTTTAGAAAATACTTTGGCAACTCCTCAAAGAGTTAAACACAGAGTTACTGTAAGACCCAGTAATTCTATTCCTAGGTACATACTCTAGAGAATTTAAAACATATACCCATACAGAAACTTTTCCATGAATATTCATAGAAACGTTATTTATGTATGGAAAAGTGTAGAGGAACAGAAAAGCCTGAAAAACACAGTTAAAAGTTGACTTGTCTCTCCCTCATGCCCCCACCGTCAGTAACTTAGAGGGGATTTACTCCTTAGATCTGCATTGTCCAATTGAGCATTCTATGATAATGGAAATCTTTATCTGAGCTATTCAATATGGAAGCCACTAATGTGGTTAGTGCAACTGAAGAACTGAACTTTAATTGTATTTAATTTTAAATAGCTACATATGGCTAATGTCTACTGGCAGTGTAGCTTTTGCTGGTTTAGAGGACTGGAGCCATCTTAACTGGCAGTTTGGGACAATACTGTAGGGTATGGGAGTGGGAGAGTCAATGTCTTTATGTTCCGTAGCCTGACTCAAGCCTCTATCCACTGGAAATCCTTCAAGAGGATCTCACCGCTCCCACCCTTCCCCCTTCTATGAACTTTTAATGAACTTTGGTCAATAATACAGCATTTAGTTTTGTCTTTATGGCAAAGTGCTTCCATTCCACAAATATTTATGGAACGAGCACTATGTGGAATTCTGGGAAAAGGAAGGATCGTAGGCAATGTCAGCCAAATTCCAAAGGGTTGGTCTTGAGAAGGCAGACAGGAAGAAGGGACAAGATAAATCCCTTATAGGTGCCTGGCTCCTTCCTTCCTTCCCTCCAACCTGCCCCATTAACACATACACATACTCTTTCAAGTGGGAAATCTTGCTATTAAGATGCTGAAGTGATGTTGAAGAATCTTTATTTAGATTTCCTGTTTCCAGCTCAAGCCTTGTAACATCCTTAACTCCTTCAATATGCCTTTCAGTTTATGTTGATCTTTCCCTTTTTTGAACTTTCACTAAATTTGAAATCGATAGAATGTAATGACTCTCTAAGTGTTCTTCCTTAATGTGGTGTCCCCACAGCAAGATTCATTTGTTGCACAAATGTTTATTGAACTCCTGCTTATTTTTGTACCAGAACAATCCTAGGAGCTGTGGACAAAAACAAAGACAGGGTCTCTGGCAGTTTAGAGCCTCATGCAGAGGGCACACAAAGAAATTGTTCTGCAAAGTTTGGCCTAAATGCGTAGGAAGTTCACTGAAAGCACAGGACAAGCAGCAGCTGGGTGTACACAGAGATATCAGGGAAGGCTTCTCAGAAGAGGTGACATTTAAGCTAAAGGAACTTAAAGGATGAGTAAGAGTTTTAAAACATTTTCTTAAATTTAATTCATTTATAATGTTCACTTTCCGAAATTGGATTTAAGGTAGTGTGTTAGAAGTTTTAGAGACCAGTGTTTGAAAGAGTAAATTGTCAGTATCTGTGACAATGTTTTGCATTGCTAACAAGGGTGCTAACTGGACAGATATTCTTACTGCCCTAAAGGCTTATTCCTGAGTGAAAAAAATACATATATAGATTATATAATATGTATATATATTTTACTATATAGATTATATAATATATAATATAATAATACTATATATTATATATATAATATAATAATATCTACATATATAGATTATATAATATGCATATATATTTTACTATATATATATAGTAAAGCTCTCTGATCTCAAGGAATTTAAAATATCTCACCTCTACTATTGCCATATCCTTCTTAATAGTCTCTGTGTTTAATCTTCTTTTCTCCTTTTCCGGTTAACCCAAATATCAGTCATTTGTGCCCTACTGTCACCAATCTTTCCATATCCATGTATCATCTGCACCATTATGTACTTGTTTCTTTACATTGGCTCTCATCTTGCTCAACTTCATTGAAAAGGAATTTGTATCTCTTTATTGTCAGTGAAAAACTAGTATCACTTGCCATAAATAGAATTTTAACCACAAAAATAATACAGTGAAAGTAAAACCACATTATCTCATCTTAGCTGCATATTGTTGGCTGCCAAAAGTTTGGAGTTTGGGGCCCTGCAATTTCTTTCATAAAGAAAAAGATTATCAAGACTTAAAGGGTATTAAAGACATACCAGCACCAAACATTTCTCCTGGGTCAAATCAAATGGACTGAAAGAGAATTGAAAAAAGAATAACTCCCAGTGCCCTTGGTTGGCTCATTCAGTTAAGCATCCTCTGGCTTAGGTCATGATTTCACGGTTCATGGGTTTGAGCCCCACATCGGGCTCCACAGTGACACTGTGGAGTCTGCTTGGGATTCTGTCTCTCCCTCTCTCTCTTCCCCTCCCCCATTCGCTCTCTCTATCTCTCTCTTACATATTAAAAGATTAAATTTAAAAAAATAAAAAAAATTCAAAAATTTTAAAAATTAAAAAAAAAAAGAACTCTCTCACCACATGAGTCAGTGAAATTTAATGTCCCTCTTGCATTCCTCTTAAAACCAGCTTCTGCACCAAATAAAGTCCGCTCATCCTGGGTACCACACACTGTAAACACTGCTCTGATCCATCCCTATCAGAATGATAACTCAATGCTATTATTTCTCTCTCCTCTTCAGAAATCCTTCAATAGCTCTTCATTACCTAAGAGAAGAAATCTTAGTTCCTTCCATGGAACACAAGATCCTCCTGGATCAGGCTTAGCCTACCTCTCCTCCTTCAACTTTTGCCACCCTACTCTTTCACTCTATGCCACCAACACTGAACTATTTGTAGTTCTCAGATCACCATATATTCTCACGTCTCTGTGCTGTTCCCTCTACCTGGTATGCTGTTCCCCAACTACATACAACCTTATCATCTTCCATTTCCCTTCTCTGCTCATTTCTGTTTATCTGCCTAGTGCCCTGCATGCATGCATGCATGCACGCACACACACACACACACACACACCAACTATAACAGGATTCCTTCTGAAACCACCTCCCTCTTTCTTTTGGGGGATCTTCCTTCACTGCTTCACCCACGTGTCTCTGACAAGGCACTGACAAGTTCTCACATGACTCCACACCCCTTATTACAACCGATTGGCCTATAGGTGAGCAATGGAACCAAGGTGAACCAGCCAGAGTTTCTGAGAACTTCCTACAAGGAGTAAAAAATTGGAGTCACTCTTTCTCTGTTTTAATATACAAAGAGAAACAGAGGCAAGTAAAGCAGAGTGAGAGTCTCCACTCCATTTGTGCTGCAGGCCAGCTATGTCCTTGTCCCTCCTTCTTTTAGGTCATTTACCTTTTCCTTTTATTTTGTGAAAGAGACCCAGTATCCTTACAGTTAAGTCTCTTTTTCCTGAACTACTCCAAGTTGAGTTTGCTACTTACAACCAAGCATCCTAATATAGTCCTAATCACCCTTAAAGTCCTAGCGCAAATAGATTCCTTTGTGAAGCCCTCCCTGACTCTTCCAAGCCTGCAAAGGTGCCTCTTATTTTATGCCTTCCTGCAACTTGTAACACTGGACCCCATGACCAGCAGTATCTTTGTAATCTTGACAATTTGGTGTGAGAAGTAGTGTGTTCTGTCCTCTTGGCCTGTTTTGCATTTACCACCTGATAGGAAGGGAGACTTAGCACATAGCAACCTACTGACATTGTGCCCTGAGTCAAGTCAATATTGAGGGGGAAAAAGCTCTTAAGTTTTAGCTGCTCCACTATGAAGATTTTTTTTTAACCAAGTTTAATCCTAAGAACTTTAAAAACGTGCCACCTACAGGAGCTCTCCTCTGCTGCCCCACCAGGATAGAACTAGAAATGCACCCTGTAAATAGCAACCACCAAGGGGGTGGTGGCATCTGGATATGCAGCAGGAAGGACTGAGGAACACACGGAGGGGAGGGTCAGAGGAAAAAGGGAGGTTTGGGAGAGAAGGGACCTTGGGAGTCCCATCTGTCACTGAATCTCTGTGAATGAAAAGGCAGCTCCATAAAGAAATGGGTTCCACCATCCATGAACTTCCTTCTGTGATCATATTTGACTAAATAAGATTGACTTCTTGTAGGTAGTTGATTGAACCTATGCACTCTTCCAAGGGTTAAGAGGCAGCATGGGGTCATAGCTGTATAGTTATCTCATTTCTAGACTGGAAGCTCCTTTTCAAAAGAGATTCTTTAAATCTTGGCATGGTGGGCATCAGCATCTAGCCCACTCTTGAGTTGGACTTTGATGCTTATAGTCTATATTTAAGTTAGGAATGCTTCCCAGCTGCAAGTATAGGAAATACCAGTTAAAATGGTTCAAGCGGTGAAGACATGTAATTACTGGACATGAACATTCTAGATGCTGGCAGCCCCAAGGTACGGTGCTCCATGACATCTAAAGGACCTAAGCTCTTTCTGCTCTTCCATCCTTGGCTTTCTGGCTTTATATTAGGCTGGTTGTCTTGTGAATACAACACGGGTGCCACAACTCCAGGTTTTTCCTCTTCAGAAAAACATGTACAAGGAAAAAAGGAAGTGGATTGAGCTGGGAAAGAAATTTTGCTTTATTGGGGAAGAAAATCTTTCTCAAACACCTCTTGCTCCCCATCTGGTGAAGTTCTCCTTATATCCCATTGGCTGGAAATGAACATATGACCATCTTGAGCTGCAAGAGAGGCTAGAGAAACTAGTACAGTCTAGGACTTTTCCAGCCATAAGTGTGAGAAGTACTTGTAGTACTATCGGCAGCATTGTCTTTATGCAGGCAACTGAGGCACTGGCTTTCCCCACAATTTGAGCCCCAGACTGTCTGGGGCTATCAGTGCTACCTAGGTGGGGTATTCTGAGCCTAGGCTAGGACCCAAACGTGCCTCTTTCCCTCGTTACCATTTCTTGGTCTGGGCACTCTTGGGCCCTCCATTCTGCAAATGGAATTGATCAGGGATTCTGAAGAGCTACTTAGATTCATACCCAGGGGATCATTTTAGTTGCCTGTGGCTGGATCCTCCATCCAGGAGGGTGACCTGGAGCATAGAGTGCCTCACTGGCCTGTGTGTCACTTCTTTTGCAGGATCACACAAGATCAGGCTATAGAATGGTGCTGGCATGCCGATTTGGGGTGACTCTCACGTCATACACAGGATGAATTTAGGGGTCTAGGCTACACATTTTGGCTTGAGCTGTGTATGTGGGCCCACACACTGGCCTTGACTGGCCACATTCCACTGCAGCGCTGCCTCTGCACTACCTGAGGGCGGCTGGGGCAGGGCAGGCTTTCTTCACTCTGTACTGGTGCCCAGGGAAGTTACCCCAGCCTCTCCATCCTATTTCCTCCCGGGGGTTTCCAGCCCATTGCTCTACGATGCCAGCACACCCTTCTTTCTGGTTGGGGTCCTCTCTTGCCGCTGACCAATGTGGTGACATCATGCCTCCCTGGTCAGTCTTCAGCATGTAGATGAGGGATGGACATTCCTTGGGCTCTCCTCATCCATCCTCTCCTCCCCAGTGGGGGGCGGGCAGTGAGTGCAGGCAGGGGTGTGGTCCACACTGAAAGAGATCACATTCTAGGAATTCTATGGAGTTTAAGAGAAGACCTGGCTGGTTTTCTACCTTGATATGTTTGTTGGGAGAGTCCAATGAAATTGAGCCCCTGAGACTCCTTTGTGGTCTATACAACTGCACACAGATATTAACTATTTTTATTAGTTTCACTTGAAATTTAAGAAAACCAGAAAGGAGGAAAGCTAAGTGACACTCCCCTCCCCCTCCACCAAGATGAAGAGGTACCATGGGAGTATTTTTGAGAGCGAGAAGTCTGATTTCAGATGACCTGGTACTGACACCCAGCTCTGCCTTCTCCCAGCTGTGGGATGCTAGTTTGGTTTCTGGGCCCCAGTTCCATATTTACAAAGTGGGTATAATAATATATCTACATCAGAGGATTTGGGTAAGCATTAAATGAGGAGATACTTATAAAGAACTTAACGCTGTTGCTGACGCATCATGGGTACTTGATAAATGTTAACTATTATTCTTATTTTACTATACAAGTATTTGTCACAGAGCTACAGATCTCCTGGATTACGGCCCTGCTCTGCACTAGGAATAAGTTACAAGAAAGCATTTTCAAAATGAGACTAACAGAAACCACACCCATATGTTAGGAGATCTGGTCTTTGAGAGACAAGATAGCAGCAGGTGGGTAGGAGCACAGAACTGGGAGCCAGGAGGCTTGGGCCCGAATCCTTGCTCAGTCGTGTCATAGCTGTAAGACCATTGGCAAGTTGCTTAACCTCTCACTGTGCCTCAGTTTCTTCATCTGTAAAATGAGTCCTTGTGAGGAGTGAATGAGTTAAGGTATATCAAGTATTTAGGACGGTGGCTGCCACATGGTGTTGGAAATTATTCAATACTATTAACATTTCGAATTCATCTAAAATTCAAATAAACTGTGTTCTTAAAACTCCCAACTGGCTTTTATTTTGAGGGGCCTGCATTTTAGAAACTGAAAAAAAAAAAGCACAGAGATACACCCCGTGTCTTTGTGCCATTACCTGTGCCGTCCCCTCTGAAGCCTCTCCTCTGGCCCCAGGAAAACACCACACAGTCTCCGCACCCCCAGGGCCAGAGCTCATTCACGGACACTCCCGTCTCTCAAACAGGACCCCTGTCTCCTTTTTAGTCATCTGTGTATTTCCTGACGTTCTTGATAAATGTTTCTTCAATGGAAAGGTGAAAGAGAGTAAGGGGAATGCTTTTAAACATTTGTATTTTGCAGACATATACAGATTGTGGTTCAGAGTGGAACGGACCCCCTTCCTTTCAGTGGATGAGAGACCGGCCGAGGACTGTAGGAGATGGTACCTCTAAACACCTGGAGGGAAATCACGCTAAGAATAACGAACAATCCCACCTTGAACTAGAAGGAGCTCCAGCTCCCATGACCGCGACGCTCAGGTAAAGTGAACCCGAGTGGACTCTGGACCCAGGAAAGCTTTCGTCTGAATCCACGATCTGTCATTCAGTGACTGGTTGGTTGGTCTTCAAGCCAAACATGGGAGCCTATTTTCTTACCTATAAAATGAGGGTAACACCAGCCTCGAGGGGTCATTTTGATGATAAAATGAGATAGTGCAATGCCTGGCACATAGAAAGTACTTAACTAATGTTTGTTAAGTGAATGAACGGTTCTTAAAAAAACAAACCAAACCAGTACCATCGTTGGACGAAGCTGCGTTACCCCTGAAAGCACAGCATTGTTCCGTGTTGTCCACGACTTGTCCTTATCCGCATTTCGTTCCCCAAACCATCAGGGAGGGCCTTCCCACGGCTTCTCAGACTCTCGGTCTGGGGTTAATCAGCAATCGGGAAGCCCAGGCAGGCAGACATTTGGCAAACACCGTCCCCAAACCCTTCTCCTCTCCAGCTGGCCCAGAAAGGCTTCACATTTGCAGCTTCCATGGCAATTACAAGAACCTACTCCCTTTTATTGTTTTTCTTTTTCTAATGATGGAGCAATCACATGATTTCAACAGGAAAAACAACCCTGGAATCAGAGACCGACCGCCTGGATTGAGCCACACGCTTTCTGGTCTCCGAGTCTGAGTCCCTAGAGAGAAAAGACATCTGATGCTGGGGGGAAGGGGGATGAGCTGGACACCAAGCACGGCCGACCAGCACATGCTCTCCCCAGGCGGGCCAACTGACCGGGTTCTGTTTCGGGATTAAAAACAGTACGATCCTAACTAGGAGCTCGTGTTTACCGAGTGCTGAGGACGAGGCACTTCGCAGGCATTGTCAGGCTTAATCATTACGACGATCTGAGAGTGTTTACTCTCATTAGGAGGAGAATGAGGCTCAGAGAGGGGCCTCTGAGGGGCACACAGGAGTCAAGGGCTTTGCTAGCCTTCCACACCTTTTTGCAAGCCCCCAGAGCCTGTGTGTTCAGTCTCCTAGCCTCACCAAACCCTAAAGAGCACACAGATATCCTGGGATCTTGGGGAAGGGCAAGGTTCTGAATCACTAGGTCCAGAATCGGGCCCGAGACTTTGTGTATCTAACAGACTTCCAGGGGGTGCTGCAGATCTGGGGACTTTAACTGCAAGGGTAAGGCTAGCAGTCTCTCACCTTGGTCACACCCTGGGATCACCTGGGAGCCTTCGAAATGCTGATGCCAAGGACCGGTCCTAGAGATCCCAATTTGACGGGGTACAGCTCTGCACAGGACTGCCAAAACTCCCTGGTGACTGCGTGGGCCACCAGGTCTGAGACAGCCCTTCCCTGGGGGTGGGCGTGGGGATATCTGCAGGCTCCAGAGGCTCCGGGGTCACCCTGCGCTCCCCTTTCCCAGCCACAGAGGCTCTACGGCTGGGCTTTGAGGTCGCCCTTACAGAGGCCTCTCAGCAAACTCCCAGCCTAGGACCAGCCCGGAGCCGCCACCTGTTTCCTTGAAATAGTTCGCAGCTGTGCTGGTGACCTCACCGCTCTGGCTCTGCCTCTGGCCAAGCTGTGATCTGGAAAGCCCTCCTCCCCACGTCGTTCCTTCTAGTCGGCTTCGGGCTCCCCCTTGCGGCTGGGCAGCGGAGGGAGAAGGGCCCTCGGCGAGGCGGGCGGGCGCAGGGCTGGGGCGGGCGGAGCTGCGCCTCCTGGGAAGGACTAGGCTGCGCCCCGGGGACCCCAGCTGGCCCGTCTGTGAGCACAGCTGGCAGCCGCGCCCTTGCCTGCCTCCCCGACACTTGGGAACTGATGAAATCACAAGTTCTCCTCCTCCCTTTACATGATGTACAAACAAACAAAAGTTGGACTACACAAATGAAAATGGAAAGTAGTCTCGTCTTCCCTTTACACTTCCCAGAGGAGACCATGGGTAGCCATTGGGCTCATATCCACCCAAACATTTTGCGGTGCATAAAATATGTACATTTACACACACACGCAATACTGTTTTATAAACAGAAATCATCACGTAATATTTTCCTACCACCATCTTGGCTTATCTTTTCCATACATATACATATATACACACAAATTATTTTAGTGTGTCTCCAACTTGTCTGGAAATCACAATGTCTTGGGGACATTTTTGAAACATAGAGTCTCACTCTATGTTTCAAAATAGAAACATAGAGTCTCACTCAGACCTGCTGAGTCAGAATTTCTCAGAGAGACGCCTGACAAATTGTTACGGATATGTATTTTTAATAAAAGTGTCTGGAGTGGTTCTTTTTTTTTTAATTTTTTAAGTTTATTTTTTTATTTTGAAAGAGACAGAGAGAGAGAGCACAAGAAGGGGAAGACCAGAGAGAGAGGGAGAGAAAGAGAATCCCAAGCAGGCTCTGCAATGACACCATGGAGCCTGATGCAGGGCTTGAACTCACGAACCCTGACATCATGACCTGAGCCGAAACCAAGAGTCAGATGCTTAGCTGATCGTGCCACCCAAGCAGCAGCTTTTTTTTTTTTTTTTTTACATTTTAGAGGTGCCTAGTTGGCTCAGTTGGAAGAGCATGCAACTCTCGATCTCAGAGGCAAGAGTTTTAGCCCCCTGTTGGTTATAGAGATTACTTCATTTTTAAATTTGTTAAGTTGAGGGATAATTGACATAAAATGTTGTATTCATTTTAGGTGCAACATTTCAGGTGGTTCTTATGGCAAATGTCTTTTTAATAGCTGCACGTGCCTGATACAAGGATGTACCAGTGCTTATTTGCCAGTCCTCAATTATTGAACATTTAGGTTGTTTCCAGTATTTTCTTCAAGCTACACACAATACTGCAAACCTCTGCACATTGTACAGGGATCCATGCATATGTTTCTGAAGGATAGTTTCCCAGGAGCAGAATACCTAAGCCCCAAAGCTTCCCTGGAACTTCTTTTCCCATCTCAGACTGTTTATGTCTGAAAACATGGCCCCTCATAGCAGGACAGAAACTGAAAACCTGCATAGTCAAACCAGCACTGTCTAATGAAAACATAATGTGAGTCAAATACATCATTTAAAATTTTCAGAAACCACATTCGTTTTAATAATACCTTCTATTTCAGCTGATATATCAAAAATATTATCTCAACATATAATCAAATGAAAATTGTTAACAAAATATTTTACATCTCTTTTTCATGTCAACCTTTGAAAAATCGGTCTGAATTTTACAATCGAGAGCACACCTCACCTCAAACTGGTCACATTTCAAGTGTATAGCAGTCACATGGGGCAACTGGCTATTGTACTGAAAGTGCGGGTCTAGATCTTTTGTTTTCCTGGGGAGATGATCACAGGGGAGAAGGAGCAAACAACTGCATAGCAGCCACAATCTACTTACCCGTGAAGGGGCACTTAACATTTATTATTGTTAACTGAGGGGTGAGGTTTCTGCAGATTGAGTTGAAAAATATTTCAAGTTAAAGACATTGTCTCTGCAGGGGCACCTGGGTGGCTCAGTCGGTTAAGCATCCGACTTTGGCTCAGGTCATGATCTCCTGGTTCGTGAGTTCAAGCCCAGTGTCAGGCTCTGTGCTGACAATTCAGAGTCTGGAGCCTGCTTCCGATTCTGTGTCTCCTTCTCTTGTCTACCTCTCCCCTGCTCTTGCTCTGTCTTTCTCTCCTTCTCAGGAAATTAATAAACTTGTAAAAGAACAATTTAAAGACAGTGTCTTTTCAGAACAACCCTATGAAGAAGGCAGGGCATGGTACTATGATGCCCAGTGTTTCGTCCTGAGGTTGATAATTTGTGCGGATCACAGAGCCACCAACACAGAGGTGGAACCAGAATCATGTCTTGAGATTTCAGGGCCTATGCTTTTTTTTTTTTTAATCTCACAGATCTCTGGACACAGTTATTCAAAGTCCATTCTTACATTAATGATGAAGAGAGACCTGGCAACAGATTAAGTGAATTGTTTGAAGTCACATCCTCAATCGAATCTAAACAGTAAGCCATTCGGTAGACTGGTGTTTAAAACCATGTGTGCTGACACCTCCTGGTGGAAGTCAGAATTCTTGCAAGCCACTAGAAATGCCTTTGAGGGCCTTCCTAATTCGTGAACTGAATATGCAAAAATATGACTATTACATAAAGGTCATGGAAATAAAAAAAATGATTCCTCATACTTGGAGAATTTGGGAATCATTGAAATAGATTTTTTTTGTCTCAGACTATCAGAGGGATGGTCACGAACAGTGAATAGTTGTAGGTTTTGCTTCAGATATGTCTTCTTTTTTAATTTTTAAAGTGTGTATGATTGTACTTGGTTATTTCTCAGTTTCTAAGTTTACTAATGGGTATGTTAGTGTATCTATTCTCCAACTAGGTTGTCAGCTCCTCAAAGGGGAAAGAATTGAAGTCTTAGTTTATGGCTCTGGACAATCTGGGCACTTGAAAGAATATTGTAGATTGCCCGGGGAAAAGACAGTTTAAGAGCACAAAACAAATATGGCATTTGTAATGGAATCTATTGATTTTGCCTGCTCAGAATCCTTTTGTCCCCCTCCCCCCACAACTGCACAGCCCTGTGAGGCTGTCAATCAAGTACCCTGCTTCTCCTGGTTGACAGGTGGGCCCAGAGATTTGATCCTTACAGAGCAACAGGGGTAACACTTCATCTTCAACGGCTGGGCTAACAATTTCAATTAGCTAGACTTTTAGAGCTGTCTGATGGTCACCTTTTTGTAGAGTGATTCTGAGACCTACCCACAGCCTAACGATAAATTTATTTTTCATTATTTCCAGAATAAATCTAAAATATCATATATTACATTTCAGTCTAATTCTGCCTCCACTTGGAAATTTGAACGAGTTCGCATAAGCATCAAAGGAATGGGAGACTTCCAGTTGTCAAGCATACAACTAGCTATTTTCCTCTAGAGATCAAAATGACGACTAACAACTAATTTGATAAGAATTGTCTTTTAGGGGTGCCTGGGTGGCTCAGCGGGTTGAGCATCCAGCTCTTGATCTTAGCTCAGGTCGTGACCTCAGAGTTGTGAGTTCACGACCTGTGTTGGGTTCTGCACTGGGTGTGAAGCCTACTCAAAAAAACATATATTACACTGCGGTTTTATAGTCCCTAAGGGTTTGGGGCACCAGCAAGACCTGTTAGATGATGACAGTGAGAAACCCTTTGTGAAGAAAGTAGAATGGCTTCAGACTGGTGCCTGTTGAAGCTGGAAGACTAGAAGTTCAGGCTCCTGGAACTGGAGCCACACTAGCCATGATTGCAGCAGGCTGACTTGGGGAACTAGGTCCTCCATCACTCAGAAGAGATCCATTGAGGTCAGCTGCCCTGCTAACCCTGTGGATCCTACACACCCCTTACACCCCTTCCCTATTGGCCCCATGCTCCTGACCCACCACAACCTCCACTAACGTCAACACCTCCACAGGAAGGACCACGTCCTGACCTTTACCCACTAATCTTCAGATTGTGTCCCCCCTCTTGGTCAGGCTCCACTGACCAGAGAAAGATCTGGGTCCTGCCACCAAAGCTAAGGTGGCAGCACTGAGTTACTGTTGAAGAACATATTCTTAAGTATTAAAAAAATTGATTATCAACAAATTCAAAGGTGGTATGACAACAATACCAACACAATGATGTCACCTCTGCTGACTGCTAATAGCTATGGGCAAGGTACCATATTCACAGTGCTTCTATGCCCTATGAAAAGAACGTCAATGATCTCCATGGTTTTTTGGGTTTTGTCCATGATTTTATATAATTGTCAATGAAATACTTTAGTAGTGGCTTTTGGACTAAGCCATGGGTTCTATCAAGAGCGGAACCAGCACTGAGTCCACGAATCCATGCTTAACACTCAACACCTGTTGATGGCAACCTGATGACTAAATTTAGAGAAGCGCTTAGTGAGGCTTCATCCAAATTGGTGACGACCTTAATGACAGAAAGGGGTAGGATCCAGCAAACTGAACGTATAAGGAACTCCTCATTGGCTTACGATTTTCCATGCATAGAAAGCGAGTCATTGAAGGCAGGAATGTCTGGGGGAAATTTTTGCTGCAGAATATTCACCAAATCAGGCAGGGACTCTTTGCCCAAGGACAGAAGTTACCGTGGCAAGTGTGAAAAGTCGTTGTGTCAACAACAGTGGGGACAAGCCACATCTGGCCAATGGGAGTTACCTGTGGGCAGAGAGATGAAAATGAAAGTCCAGGAAGCTCCATTTGCCAGCTCCACACGAAGTTTTTTTCCAGTTATGGAGGTGTTATGGAAAATCCTGCGATGATAAAATGTTACTCCTATATCATAGAAACAGCAAATGGAGACATAAGCCAGTTGCTGTTCTGCGGGGTCCTTAAATCTAGTTACTGAGAGAATCCTTCATCTGGTGATGTAATAGTGAAACCCTACTAATTTTGCAAGCACTAATGTTTAAAGAAAATCCACCAACAAGTATAAATGCTTTTGCATCCAGATTTTAAACTTTTTTCATTTTATTTATTTTAGAGACAGAGAGAGAGCACAAGCAGGGGAGGGGTAGAGGGAGAGAATCTTAAGCACGCCCCACGCTCAGCACAGACGTGGGGCTTGATCCCCCACCCTGGGATCATGACCTGAGCCAAAATCAAGAGTCGAAAGCTCAATTGATTGAGCCACTCAGGCACTCTTAAATATCTTAGAATTTTATATGACAATTATACCTCTACGAAGCTGAAATTGAAAAACAAAATCTTGTGAATCCTTTTCTACTTCAAGGCTGGTTAACACAGGACGGCATCCGGCCCCTGAAGACTTACGGGGCTCCCACATATGTGGGCGTCCTTGTTTGTTTTGGATCCCCTTCCCGTGGCACACACACAGATGGGGGGGGGCATTTCCCTCACCACGCCCAGCTGTTTCCTTTCTCAGTCCATCACACTTGTTTTTCTCCTCACACATGCTTGCCAGCCCTTGCCCAGCCTTCCTGGAGCTGAACCGGCTTCCTGCTTCTGGCCTGCGACCGTTCTTTTTGTTCGTCAGGAGCAGAGCCAGGTTGGAGGCTTGGCCAGAGGGTGGGGGGGGGGGTGGGGTGGGAATCGCTCAGGTCACAAGAGGCAAGAAAACATCACCAAAATGCCAAAACCACCCATGAAATGCAACCAGGTAAAGAATTCCTCTCGGGGAGGGTGCGTCTGGAGGGAGGGGCAGGGGCCCCCCCTGCCCACGCACCTGCTCCAGGCCACCACCTGCCTTCCAGGGAGGAGGGTCCCACTGACATAGAGCGTGTTTCCTGCCTGAGGTATGCACATTCAGGGCGAGTGGAATTGCTCAGGATGGTGCAGGGAGGCTGGGCCGCCTCCCACCTTCGGCCTCTCCACCATCCACCCTGTTCTCCAATGAATTCGTTTTACAGCAAGAGGTTAATTTCCTTAATATATAGAAAGCTCACGGAAATCAATGAGAATCAACAACCACACTAGGGGAAGCGAGCAAACAGTAGGAGTAATGGGTTCACAGAGAGAGAGTTGCACATGACTTCCGGTACAGGGAGCTGGTCAGTCTCGCTCATAAAAGAAATGCAAGCTGGGGCCTCTGGGGGGCTCAGTCCGTCCGGCATCCGATTTTGGCTCAGGTTGTGATCTCGTGGTTTGTGAGTTTGAGCTCCACCTCAGGCTCTGTGCTGACAGCTCAGAACCCAAAGCCTGTTTCAGATTCTGTGTCTCACCCTCTCTCTGCCCCTTCCCTGCTCGTGGTCTCTCTCTCTCTCTCTCTCTCTCTCTCTCAAATAAATAAACATTGAAAAATAAAAGATATGTACCAAGGACAATGGACTAGAGATGGAGGAGGGGACAAATTTAAGTACAGCCTGGAGTCTGGACCTTAGTCTGTGTCCCTTTGTCCCAGCTTCTCGCCAGAGTCTGAGGGGCGACTGTAACACCGGCGGAACTGCTTCTTGAACATCTCTCTTCACGGTGGGAGCACACGGTGAAGCTGCTTCGAAGCCAGTGAATGGAATGGGGCCGAGAGTCGCATTCTCCCCCGGGGAGAAACTCAGAGCGCTTGGGGGCAGGGGCCCACATCATACAAAAGAAGTATCACCCACTGGGGAAGACAGGAGACATTACTCTAGTTGGCAGGAGATTCTAAGAACACACAACTCTTATCTCAGGGTCATGAGTCTGAGCCCCATGTTGGGTGTGGAGCCTACGTTAAAAAATAAAATAGGAGCACCTGGGCGGCTCAGTCAGTTAAGTGTCCGACTCTTGATATCAACTCAGGTCAAGACCTCATCATCGTGGATCAAGCCCTGCTGGGGCCTCTCTCTCTCTTCCTCTCTCTCTGCTCCTCTCCCCTCGAAATAAATGAATAAACATTAAAAAAAATAAAATAAAATGCTTTTTTCTGAGGGGGAAAAAAACCTCATAGGTTCTAGTTTTTTTACTTTTCTTTCTTTCTGTTTTGTTACATCTTGATTTTTCCGGATGTCATCTTAACAAGTGAAAGTAGTACTGAGGTATACACAGCATAGGGGTCATTCTCAACTTTTCAAAAACTATCATTCCCCAATGGAATTTTTTTTAGGTTATTTTTCTTCTAATCATCCTCCTCCATCCCCCTGAATACAGTCTTAATGCCACACACACGGTGTGTATCTGTATGCATTGTGGTCCTATGGAGGTGATGACCCATTTTAATATCTAAGATTTTTTCACATACTCTCTCCCCCAATTAAAAAAAATTGAGGGTACCCGAGTGGCTCAGTCAGTTAAGTGTCTGACTCTAGATTTCCGCTCAGGTCATGATCTTGTGGTCTGTGAGTTCAAGCCCCGAGTTGGGTTCTGCACTGACAGTATCGAGCCTGCTTTGGATTCTTTTTTCTCTCTCTGGCTCTCTCATGCTTTCATAAATAAACTTAAAAAAAATTTTCCCCCTTTGGGGGCCATGTCACCCCCCATTGAGAAAACATGGTGTAGGGTGGTTGTATTTGTTTCTTTGGACCATTGTAACAGATTGCCACAAACATGGTGGCTTAAAAACAGCAGAAATTTATTGTCTGACAGTTCTGGAACCCAGGGGTCCAAAATCAAGGTGTCAGCGGGGCTGTGCTCCCCCCAAGCCTCTAGGGGAGAATTTTTCCTTGGCTTCTTCTAGCTTCTGGTGGTTCAGGGTGCTTGCTGACTTGTATTTGCATTACTCCAATCTCTGCCTTGACTTCTCATGGACTCACTCCTCTCCTCTCTGTCTTCCTTTCTTCTGTCTGCATCAAGTCTCCTTCTGTCTTTCTCTCAGAAGAACACCTGTCACTGGACGCAGGTCCCGCCCTAATCCAGAATCTCATCTCGAGATTCTTAACTTTTTCCAGAACTTTATCCAGAAAAGGCCATATTTTTTTAAAAATAATTTTTTTAACGTTTATTTATTTTTGAGACGTAGAGACAGAGCACGAGCAGGAGAAAGGCAGAGAGACAGGGAGACACAGAACTCAAAGCAGGCTCCAGGCTCTGTGCTGAGCTGTCAGCACAGAGCCCGACGTGGGGCTCGAACTCACAACTGCGAGATCATGACCTGAGCCGAAGTCGGCGGCTTAACCAACTGAGCCACCCAGGCACCCCAGAAAAGGCCATATTGACAGGTGCCAGAGTTAAGATATGAAAATGTGTTTTTGGGAAGCACCATTGAACCTGCTACAGTGACTAAAATACTTTAGGTGGAAGAAGAAAGAAAGCTTCGTGAACATTTCACAACTCACAGTGCTTGTCTGGTGCGGTTATTAAAGTTCTGATTTTATTGGGGGAGGCCAGGAGGATAGGCCCCTCAGATTTTCCCCAGAAAAGACTTCTGCCCCCTTTCCTCTGGTGTGGCCCTTTGGCGCCCTCTTGTGGATACTGTGGTAACTACAGTCTTAATTTCAAAGGAAAAGAATCAGATTTTAAATGATTAGCTATGAGAGCTATAGAATAGTAATTAAATCACAGCGGAAGGGACTTGGAGCAGTTACATTATAACTCAACACACCTTACTATCCACGCTCAAAGCAGCGGCCCTGCGCAGAGGACGCGGCCTGCGCTGTGGCTTTTGTACTGTTTCCTGCTTTTCAATTTGCAAAGGGCTCTGTCACTTCAATGGGCTGCTTCGGTGCAGCGTCCTCCTGCCCTCTGTCTGGAGTACAGTCACCCCTCTGTGGGGCGTCCACAGCCCGTGAAAGCACGTACTTGCTCTCCCTCGCCTAAGAGCGGCTTGCTAGCAGGGATTTTTTCCTCCCTGGGTGGCAATGGAGTTAACAGAGCAGAGGGAGTAGGGGAATCTTACTCCAGGTGAGTAAATCACACACTAATAAACTCTTCCAGTACATCTGCATTTAAGCAAGTGTTCTCAAGAGCTGACTCTGGATCTGAACCGTTATTTTAAAATCTATCCACGAATTTCAACATTAACTGAATTGTTTGTGTGTTGGCGTCATGCCGAGCTCTGGGCACACACTGGTGAATACGGACAGCCCCCGTGAATAATCAATGGTAAGTGCTGTAAAGGGAAAATACAGGTGTATAAAGGGAAAATAACAGGTGTACCAGATTTAATGGGGGGGATAGGCAAGGAATTGAACCAAGCCGGGTCTGAACACTGCACAGGCACACACTCATCCACACTGGCTCTGCTAATCATTTTCACCAGTTCAACTATTTTGGGAAAGCAGATGTGGGAGGTCTGGGGCTAAATTTGTAGACAAATCAGGTGGAAGCATCCACAGTTAAATTAGAAGTTTTTAAAAATTGGATTTGGGGAAAGCAGCTTTGGTTGTGAGGAGCTCTTGGAGGCCATTAAAAAAATGTTTTTAAATTTATTTTGAGAATAGAGGCAGAGAGAGAGGGAGAGAGAGAATCCCAAGCAGGCTTTGTGCTGTCAGCACAGAGCTGGACACGACTCTTGAACTAACGAACCAGGAGATCATGGCCTGAGCTGAAATCAAGAGCCAGGGGCTCAATGCACTGAGCCACCCAGGCGCTCCTCTTGGGGGCCATTTTTAAATGAAGTCCTTGAGGACGGGTCTGATGTCTGATTCATCGTGTCCCCCTGTTTTCCCATAATTAATAGCAGGAGTTTTATAGAGAGAAGTTATCTAGAAGCAGGTCAAACACTGATATTTCCATAACTAACGGATTATTTATTAAATTCAAAGGTTGCTGATGCCGCGAAGGAGAACACATGTGTGGTTGTGGCCGCCTGTCTCCAACATGGCTGGCCCTCATTTCCTTCCCTCTCTGTCCACCCATCTGATTCTCCATTGGGAGGTGGCATCTGTTCTCTGCGCCACAGCCAGTGGATCTGGGCTGGTGTAGGTGACTCATTGACCCGTAGGATGCAGTGGAGATGATGCTTGGGACTTCCAAGGCCAAGTCCTAAGAAGCCTTGCAGCTCCACCCAGGCTTTTGGGATGCTTGGGACCCTGAGACCCCCACACACGGAGAGGGTGATGCCAGCCAGCACCCAGCTGTTCTGGCCAGCCCAGCCCAGGCCCCAGGAGTGAGTGAAGGAGCCATCTTGGTTTTTCTGACTCTGGGATATGTCAAACAGAAGCTATTCAAGCCACCCCAGCAGAGGCCCCAGACAGGTGGAGCAGACATGGGCCAACATCCACGGGCTCAAGATGTTTTTTCATGCCTTTACATGTGTAAAGCAGCAGTGGATGTGCCTGCAAACACTGCTCTAGCAACACACGCTGAAAATAGAAGAGCATGTTAGCAGGGAGCAGAACAAGGCTGACGTGCGCTGGAGAACGTGGTGCATCTTGTCGTTACGTTTTCCTGTTCCCTGCCCCCAGCACCGTGCTCACACCCCCACTGTAAACCTCCCCATGCCGAGCTGAGGAGACAGCATAGCGCACTACACAACAGCTTGAATTTGATAGCCGAGACAGTCTCTTATTTGAATTCCAGTTTTATAACTGACACTAGCTCAGGGGCCTTGAGTGAATTGCTTAGCCTGGACTTCACTTTCCTCATCTGTTAAGTGAGAATGATACAAACAGTACCAACATCACGGAGTATTTGAGATTAATAACGCATGCAAAGCACTCAGGGCCTGACATGTAGGCACATTTTGTGGTCAATTAATCAAATGGTGATTGGGAGTGATCCCCAGAGCACAAGAGCCTGATCTTACTGTTTTTTTTTGGTAAGTTTGTTTGTTTATTGAGAGAAAGACAAAGAGAGAGAGAGAGAGAGGCAGAGAGAAAGAGAGAGAGAGAATCCCAAGCAAGCTCTGCATCGTCAGCATAGAGCCTGACGTGGAGCTCAATCCCACAACCACGAGATTAAGATTATGACCTGAGCCTCAATCAAGAGTCGGTCGCTCAAGTGACTGAGCCACCCAGGTGCCCCCTCTCTTACTCATCTTTAAGTTCAATGTACATTTCAGTGCCTGGAACTGTGATTAATAAAAGCTGTGGCATGAATGACAAAATGAAACCCTAGGTTATAAACTTTTAAGATTGATCTTTTTTTAAATAAATTTTTTAATGTTTATTTTTAAGAGAGAGGGTGTGAGTGGGGAAGGGGAAGATTGATCTTTTTAACATAAAGGTAACTTTGCCTGTAAATTCTTTGGAGCCAAACACTTTAGGTCAGTGAAATATGTCATTTCTACCGTGAAGTCCTGGCAGAGCTGGGTGTCAGTGGAAAAATAAGTCAATTCAATTGCTTTTGGCATTTAAGACCTCCAAGGTCTGGATAGGACCGGAAGGACCATCCCTGGCGCCCTCTCCCATGGTGGCTTGCTCCAGGCCACCCACCAGCTGTGGGGACAAGAGCTCCCTGTGAACTCCTTCCCCCTTATGCTGGTGATGGTGATGGCATCCTCACCATCTTCCTTGGCGTTTCAGAACCATTCAGTGTGGTCACGACTGATCACTAATCTCTTCTATGAAGGGATTGGGCACCTTGGGAGATATAGCAGGAGGACCTGTTAGGGCAAGACCCACCTGCGGGCCATGCAGGTTGTGTGGGGGACCCTTCCTTTCTTGCCTCTGTCCTCACTCGTCCTCATGACTTGCAGTAGAACAATGACTCACCACTAAAAGGTCCCTTTATCGTTAGTAGTAATAAGTCTACTGGGATGTAATTTAAGTTTTCTGTAATTACGGTTGCAGTTTCATCCTAGTTCTCAGGCCTTCTTCTATTATTTCACTGCTTTACGGCATAAACATCCCGTTTCTACCTTACTGTGTCTGGTGAGACCTACTAGATTCATCTTCGGTTTAGCAAACCTGAGGACACAAAGTAGCAGGTAACTTAGTTATGTAGTTCTAATTACTTTTAAGTTTCAAATATGAGGAAATACAGATAGCAATTAAACAAACTTAAGGTTTCTTCAATTACTTGGTTTCTCCTTGCCTTTGAAATACTAGAGGCTGTGGCTCGCCACTCCAGTGTGGATAATTCCACGTTATCACACTCATTCCATCTAGAGTGAAAACAGGGACCGTAGGCAAATAGTACACTGTTTTCACCTCTGTGTTCTGGCAGCAAAATTCTGGGGATTGTCTAAGATGTTGCCAAAGAACATTGTCCAAACAGTATGAAGCAGAAAATACCACATAGGTATTTTTTAGGCAAGTAAAAAAAGGTCGTATTGGTTGGAAAAATTCAAGTAAATTCTTTACAAGGACCTAAGGGAAACAAGATGAGCTGGATGATTCCCTGAGCTCCTTCCCCTCTCCCCTTGCACAAGCAGAGTTAGTTTCTATTTGCTGCAAAAGATTTCATTTAGAACAAAAAAATTAATGAAATTTTTCTAAGGAAAAAAGATTACAGGCAAAGGCATGGGAGGCGAGTGGGGAAACCCAGATGTGCCGACTCTGAAACCCACAGCTGTGGTGTCAGATCTTGAAATAAATCTGTTTCCAAGAACGGAAGTTTCTGTTGTTCACATTTAAATCTTGAATCATGCAAACCGTCGATGACGGCTTTACGTTCAAAGTTAAGAATCCTTATTTAGGATACTTGAACCTCGTACCTAGCACTTACTTCTGAGACATTTTTTTCAATCCTGACAGACTAATTAACAGAGTTGTATTGAGAGGAAAGGGAGAGAGCGAAGGAAGATGCATTCAGAAACAACAAAAGGAATTTATACGAATGTTCTGAAGTCAACTAACTGGCCACATTCTACTCGCATTATATGAGAAAAAAGTGTGCGGGGTTTTAAGAGTTTAATACACAATTCGGCATTAACACTAGGTCACGTTTAAAAGAAATTAATCCAGACCCCCTCCCCCCTCCAGGAAGATCAAGAGTTTTGCTCAAAATGCAATACTAACAGTAAGTTACAAGGTTGGTAGAATTTTCAGGATTCAATCATAAGGTTAACCTGACGACTTTCTAAGTAGCAGCAGAAACAACACAGGAAGAAAAAGAGAAGACCCATAACACCACAGCCCCTCCTTTTGAACGGGCAAATTCTAAAGCTCTTTTTTACTTGACTAAAAATATCCAAAAAGTAAAAAATCATGTATTTTTTTTTCATAGTTTCTACTACAGAAATTGCTTCTGATTATTTCCTTGCATATATCCATGTACGTGCTGTTGCATAGTACTGGCAAGTGTCCAGGCTGGTATAACCAATCAAAATTAGCATGAGTACCCTAGAGAAAGTTAAAAGAGGGAGGCTGTTTTTCATCCAGTTGCAGACCAAGGGCCCATTTTAATGACTCGTGGGAAAGAGACTAAGCAGTGAATAAGCATCACCCCCCAGCTGAATGGCCAAACCCCTGACGTGTCAGCTCTGAGGTCCAACTTCCCCACCACGTTAATTATAGCCAAGGTCAGTCAAGGTCACGTGGGGTGGCTGATTGCATTCCCAGAAGCAAAATTTGAGATCCGATTTCTCACTTGCCACAATTTGCATCATCCAGACATTTTCTCCAAGGATCTGACGCTCCTAAGCTGGTACATCTTAGCCCAATTTACTGTTTCGAGTTGTGGCTGCTGGAAAGTTAGGGCCTGATTTGCCGCCCATTTCTAAGACGCATTTTGGGCACAAAGTTCACTCCTGGTTTAGTATTTTCACTTCCTCTTAGGTCATCTTCATCTATGTAAATCGTCTCACAGTACGAGGCTCCGTAAGCTCTCAAAAACTTTCTGGGACACGGCATTGCATAAAACACACTTTAGGTACATTTCACTATATATCACAGGCCGGTTCAGCTCGGAGATTTAAAAAGTGGCAATGGAGGGGCACCTGGCTGGCCCAGTCAGTAGAGCATGTGACTCTTGATGTCAGGGTCGAGTTCCAGCCCCATGAGGGGTGTAGAGATTACTTGAAAAGTGGTACCAGGGCAAAATAGGTAGAGGGGATTAAGAGGCACAAACTTCCAGTTATATAAATGAGTCATGAGGGTGTACCCTACAGCACAGGGGACATGGCCATTAACACTGCAATAACTTCGTATAATGACAGACGGTAACTAGACTTATGGTGGTGGTTTTATAATGTAAAAAAAAAAAAAAGGTAACTTTTTTTTTTAAAAGGTAACATTTCTTAGCAAATTCATATTGTCCCTATGGCAAAATTCAACTTATAAAAATCTGAATTTAGGCTAAATGAAAATGGATTCAAACGACCCCAAGTCAATGTCCCAGAAGCTTCTAAAATTCCAGAAAGGGCCGTTAAAAACTGAATCATTCAGGTTAAAAAAAAAAAAAAGAGTCTGACCGGAAGGGTGCTTGGTCACGGCACATCACAGCATACGGGTAACCAGAGGTGGATTCTTTATTTCACAAGTTTCAAGATACAGTACAAAACGAATCTGTACATCTCTCTATTAACAGGATTTGTTTACACAATTATATTACACTTCACCAGCCTTTATACCGTATTTAATTAAATACAAAATAAATTTACAAAAAAGTCTACCATGGTGTTCCTTCCAATGCCTATGGTCTTTTTAAACTTCTCCTAAATATTGATAGTGGTTATACCTTGTTCGAATCGACACTATGATTTTTTTTCTTTTTTCTTTTTTTTAAATGAGAGACACTAGTGTCAGCTTGTTTGTCGTTGCATATAGGAAAAACAGTGCGTGTAAGAGGACTCCCTGCACATGGCCAAGACATCCTTCCCATACACACAAAATCAGAGTTTTGTTTGTGCAGTTAGTCATTTTAAAATACAAATCATTTTTACCTGGGGTATTTTAGGTTTCTGAACTACCAATGGAAGGAGAAATTTAGCTGCTTTTCGATGCCTGCCACACTCATCAGGCAGTGCCTCAGCCAGTGCGGTGCTCGGAAACTTTCCATTTTCGTTTATGTTGGAGGGCGATGACTGAGGACAAAGATTTTCACGAAAATCGTTCTCTTTTTTTTTTTTTATTTCTCACATTCTCCTAGTCATGCTGTGGTGCAACACGTACTGAACTTGCTTCCAGAACAAATGCCTGCTGTCATCGGGGCAAAAGTAGCCCATTCCGCTCTTCTTGGCAGGTGAAGGGGCTGTTTCTCTGACACTGTTTTGAAATGTGCACGTGAAACGTTAGTCCAAACCTCTGAGAGGGAAGGTTTTTTTGCAGATGGGGCTGGACAGTAATACACATGCTACGCGCATGAAGAGCTGTGGTCTCCGTTTACAGGCCCGCATGCATACTTCCAAAACACTGGTTTGAAGAACAAATAAGAAAGCAAAGAAAAGAGGGGAAAATGAAGGAAAAAAAATCCTATACAAAATACTTCAGTTTCCTGGAGGCAACAGCAGCTCCTTAATTAAATAAAGCATCAGATCATGGCCAGATCATGGTAGAAGTTTCTACAACTTCCCAATGGTACAGAGACAGAACAGCTCAGCAGTAAAACTTTCACAAATTAACCTTATATGCACAAGGGTAACAAATCCTCAAGAGTATAAAGATAAGCGATTCCCAAGTTAATCTCATTTCAGTGCTAAATAATGAATTTTGAAAAAAAAAAAAAAAAAAAGGGGGGCGATGTTTACTTTTTTCTGTGCCATCAAATGCTAACCAAAAAATAAGATAAGCCTTACTCAGAAAACAGAAACAAAAAAATTCAACCACAGGAAGAAACAAAACAAAACAACCCCAAACACAAATGCTACCTTTGTGACATAAAATAGAGGCAAAAGGATGGTCTCAGGACTCTGGAACAGTAGACTAACCACAAACCAAACGCACAGGAGAATATACTAAGTAGAGTACTACTGTCGTCACCTCTGATGGCAGGAAGACAGGCTGTTAAAGGGGTCAGGACACAGGCTACCATGGAGAAATGAAGCTGCACTCACTCTGCTAACTCTAAGTTCTAACATTAAAACTCCTGAATCCTGGAGTTAGTTTCATGTCACTGACATTAACTAGCTTTAGTTACTGTCATTTTATTCAAATGGATGCCATTTGATTAGGTAAGTATTGAGCATTATTTTAGGAGAAACACCAAACCCAGTTCCTACTTGCCTAGGTATTATGTCCCGTGAACAGAAACGAAAAAGGGAGCAGAGTATTTTGAGACAGTCGTGAGGACTGAAGTCACAAAGCCACTTAGGAACTAAGTTATTTTAAACAGACCGTTCAAATTTCCAGTAGCAAATGACCCAAGGGTACATAGCAGGAGGCGGGGGTGGGGGGTGGGGGGAAGCCAAGAAAAGGGTCAGAATATTAGTAACAAAAAGGACATGGCAAGTAGTGGTAAACCAATAGGAAGTTTGTTATTGCGTGAGGACCGAGACCGCGCTTCCCCATCTGGCTCTAGGGAGTGCAGGCTGCTTTATGAAGTGTCGTCTTGAAGCACTAACGGAGGGAAGTAAAGCTAGAGAGAAAAATGCTGCTAAACGAGAAACAGTTGTTTAGTCATCTTAGAGGGATTTTCAAACATCTAAACAAATTACAATAGTTCCTTCGCAAAGAAATGTGGCTGCTGCCGTGAATCACACTCGGTTTTGAGGGGTGAGGAGAAGACGCCGTGGCGAAGACGCCAACACATTGTACCAACTGCGCTCGGATCTCTCTCTAAGAGATCAAGCAAGTCTTAATATTTCAGAGCTGCCCAAAGCAACAGGACGCTTACAGGGTGACAGTTCCTACCTTTCGGATATGCATTTATACGTATGGTTCTCTCTGTGGCACCTCTTCGAATTTGGAAGCAACTATGTAGGAGTAAACGTTGCTTTCCAGGTTTCTCATAATACTCTAAACACGCACAGAAAGCATACAACTTCACATTTAAAGCCTTCGTGTTCATTACAGACTAATTAAATCTAGTTCTAAATACAATCCCAACTTCAAAACCCAAAGTCTCACAACTCTACAGCTAATAAACTCTTCAAGTTTTCTGGCAGATGAGAGATTATGGAAAGAGTATAAAGGTTAATATAAACAGACTGAGGTCAGTCGGCATGGAAAGCCTGCTCAGATACTAATGTAGTCTCAGACTAGACATAGGCTGGTGAATACCACCATCTGATAGTAAAAAGAAATACAAATCCGGTTTAAATTTCTTCATTTGTAGGATACATGAAATCCTCGGTTTTGTGTTGCTGTGTCTCACGCTATTTAAACAGACAACGCTGAAGTGTAATGGCCTTGATTTTCCTAAGGTTAACAGTGGGAGGGTGGTGAATAGGACAGCTAACAAAGTGGTTGACTTTCTACTGTAATATAAAACCGCAGAAGTAAAAATCTACCTGAACAGTATAAACAGGCTTTGGCTTTCCTCAACCACTGGGTTTAAGAATACGTTTTAGATTCTCTGAGTTTTAGTTTTATAATGGTAGTCACTGTATGCCACAGCTTGGCAATAATATTTCAAATTTAAAGAATTCAGGAGGGTGCAAACTCTTCTTTTGTAATAAAAATGCAAAGTAAAATAAACCCTGGGAACAAATGCTTCGTCTTTTGGGAAAGTGTGTCTATCATCTTGGTACCCCACCCAGAGTTCTTTGATACTGTTTTCTAATTTCTCCCCACTTAGTCCATCCTCTGGCTTCCGGATCAAGGCTCTGTATACTCAAAACAAACAAGCAAATTACATCGGGTAGGTGGGGCAAATTCACATGTTAGCTCAAGGAGTCAGTTCACAATGTTTTATATATTCCATTCCAGAGAAGTGAAGTTCACATAAAACTCTTTAACAGGCCTTTCAGTCTTTAAAGGAGAGAAGTATGGTCTCAGGTGTGACAATCACCAAGAAGAAACCTCCCAGCCTTCCCTTTTAAAGTAACAAATATGTGGAATATGTATACTTGCATGTGGATTGGTAAAAGTTTCTCAGTTATTGCAGTTCTGAAACACTTCGAAGATTTTTTTTTGTTTTTTTTTTGTTTTTTTTACTTAAAAGGCAAGTTCTATTTTCAGACTTTGAAACATGTTAAGGTTAAACTTGCAACTAACTGGTTTTTCCTGTTTACAGTGATCAGTTTTTAGTGTTGATACACAGGACCTTAGAGGTGGCTGACAGAAGAACCTCTGCACGTTGAGAGAATGACCAAAAGGACCCAAGAAAGACAGCTGGGTACGGCAGACACTGCATCCCACATGTTTCCAGAAAGAAAAGGGGGGCGGGGAGGGGGAAAGCCACTGAGAGTTGTTACTCCGTACGGCACTGAAACAAACATTCGACTCAGTTTAGGTAAGAGTTACTTATCCCTGAAAATAAAGGCATCAGATTCTAAGCAGCTTTAGGAATTCAAGGTTTCCTTGTGCCTCTTCCAGGAGGTGACCACTGATCCGAAGTCCTAAATCAAATGCAAGTGTTCTCAGCAAACAGTTTCCTTGGTTGTCACTGATCAAGGCTGGACATGGTGGCTGTTACTGTGGTGGCTGCTGCTCTGGTGGCCCCTCCTGCTGCGGTGGCACCGGCCGAGGCCCCGGGGGCCTGGGTAGAGGCATGTCCTGATGCTGCCTCTGCCTGTAAGCTATAACTGTTCCCAGCAGCAATGCGATGATGGTCATGAGGTAAAGGTCCCACTCGGGTCCCAGAAGCTGGTCCATGTCAAGCTGGGCGAACAGATCTCGAATCTTAAGAAGAACAATACAAAAATCGTTACAATCAATAGAATGTCAGAGAAGGAACCAGGAAAAAGTTACACCACAAATTAGAGATGAATACAGAACTTATTAAAATAATTGGTTTTAGGAATGTTTTGCAATACCTTAAAAAAAAAAAAAAGGCTTTAAAAGCCTTCCACTGAAACTCAGAAAGTAAGGAGTCTCAGGAACAGATAGTGACAGGAGACGATACAGGGCGTTTAGCGGGTTCCTTTCCATCAGGAATCGAATGCACGCATCTCCGACCACTTTTCACAGACAAGATTTGCAAGGAATACTGGAGACGATGGAAGGCCACGGGGCGGGGGGGGTGGGGGGGGGGAATCAATCTCTCGGCACCGGTCACCTATCTGTAGTGACAGCAGACCTGTTCTCAGGACATCAGGGTTATTTTATTTCTTTCCTCATGTAACTGGAGACGGCAGGAATTCAAGCGTTTAACAGCTGAATAACTAATTCTTTTCAAGTAGGATTTCACTAAATATTTAACACTTTTGAATTTGAACTTAAAACTTATGTTCTTAGTCCATGATACTTTGTTTTAGTGTCCCTTAAGAGAAGTCATTCCTGAAATTTTATGACTGCTACTTACCTACAAAGGGAGTAAACATGGGTATAATCCTTTATATTTAAATAAAATTATATCTAAAAGGTCCCCATAATATATATTTGTAGATACACGTGCTAAATTTTCCTGGAAAAAGATTCTAAGAAACTATTAACAGTGTTTCCTGGGTGGGACCTGTGATAGGAGATTTTTGTGTTTTCTGTACCGTCTGACTTTCTCACCATCAATACTTAGTAACACTTTTTCTTTGGTTGGAATATCTAAGTGGTAGGATTATGGAGCATTTTATTGTCTTCTTTATACTTCTGTATTAAAAACAACAAAGATAGGATACACTTAGTACAGTATAACACAGGACTAAATCCTAGACTGTAATTAACAGTTTCTTAGTCTTACAAACTGTGAGAGACAGGGTCTGACAGAGCCCTGAGAGGGAGAAACAGCAGGCTACCACACTGTTGGCTTTTCAGGTAAAGGAACAAAGATTGTGTCCACTAGCGGAGGGTACAGCACGCCTGGCTCATGCTATCAAGCAGTTATAAACGTGCCATTACAAGCGTATGAGCAATTGAGAGAACGGAGTCCAACACGCCCAGTCCTTTGGAGCCTGACGCGGGGAGGACCTCAGTCCACACGACAGGGCTGCACAAAGGAACAGCACCATTTACACCTGTGTCACATAGGAGGAAAAGCCCTTTCTGGAATCTGATGCGAAATGGTGTATCAACCTGTTCCGAAAGATGTTAAGGAAACATCGAAACATCCTCCTGTTCTGGTCTGGAGTAAATTAAAGTTACGTAGCCCTTGGTTCTGCACACATGTCAGGACTTTCAGAGCAAAATGCTGTTCCAGGTAATCCCTTACGAGGAGGTAAAACGGGAGAACCCGAGAGCACCTACGCAGAAACACTGGTCAGTAAGGTCGGCAGTTCTGGAAGGAACGGGGAGCCTATCTCTCGTCTAGGTTCCACCATGAGCTTATTCAAGGTATTTTTAGAGAACAAAGTTTCTTGCTCTTCGAACAACCTGAAGTACAACAGCCTGGACAGGTTCTCAGGTTCTCCTCGCCGCTTAAGGGTCTGGTCACCTGACTTAACGTTTGCTGAATTTAGTTAACTACTGCTTCAAACCACCAAAGGTTGATCTCAGTTTTCTCTAAACCAGAAAACACCTGCATCAGTGGAAACTGCTTCAGCCCCGGGAACCGCCGTCAGATGCTGCCTGAAAACATACTGCTCTGTGGCTATGTTCACCCCACAGCTGACGCGGTCTCCTGGTCCTTCACCCGGGAGCGGAAGGGAAAAGGACCCGACACCCGCAGGACGCTCCTCCCTTCTCCCTGCACGTTTTCAGTGCAAACTTCTGGACTGAGCAGCTTACATCACTTACACTTTAATGAGAAGAGGCACGGAACACTTACGTTTGTCTCCCGGATGTACTGCAAGAAATACACCACAGCCAGTTTGCACAGTGCTAGGAAGACTGGGACCTGTGCGTCTGGGCTGGCTTCGGCTGCCATGTCATAAAAACGTTTTGCAAGGTGAATATCCTATAATGCAGGTAACAAACCAAAATTCAGCTCTTGGTAAAATAAGTAAAATAATATTATTTAGTTCATATATTCATACTGTGTCAGTTTATACATTCACAACATTGATTTTACCATTCCAGTTTTCATTTTAAAATTTCCCTTACCTAAAGGATAAACCCCACCTATAATCGGGTAATATTTCTTTAATCATCTAATGACTTAATTTTGAAAAAATCTAACAGAAAAATGTTAAGATTGAACTGCTCCTACTGTCTGACATGCCATTTGCTGTGCAGATATGCCGGGTACAGCCATATACCTATGCATAACACTGTTACTCCGAAGGCTCCCGGTCGCCACCTGTAAGTCTCAAGTTCTAGGTGAAGTTAAGTAAGTTTCCTACTTGAAACTTCAGTCAGTGTAAGCAATTCCCGGTTACAGTTTGGAGCAGTGATCCTCAAACTGGTAACACACTCCAGATTTTTCAAAGGGTACTCGCATGGATAGTGTTAAGGGAACTGCATGCTAGATTTCTCTGTCTTAGACATATTTATTCCATAAAGGGGAAACGAGTCATTATGAATTCGGGACCAGACTGGGAGTGCTCCTGTTATTCAGATAAATGTAGAATGGCACGGGGAGATGCGGTCAAATTTTCATTTAACAACCTCACTTTCTCCATGCCCTGACTACTGTCAAAGAATACCAAACTCCAAGGCAAGAATTCCATGAGACACGGGAAAGAAAGGCTAAACATGAAAAAGGGACTTTCCCACATAGTTCAAAATAAGCAGTCGCTGTCTGTCGGCTCTTCCCTACCCTGATGATGCCTATCGATCATATCCTGAATTATTTATTCTGTGCAACGCCAATCCTCATTTAATCCTTAGTATTTTTCTAGCTGTCCTAAAGGCCGGACTGATTAGTTTTTAGTAGTAGTAGGTATGTTTCCTTCTTTTAAAAATGGGAAAAAATAAGAAAAGATGATCATAACGTCTTACAAAAACTAATGGAATCATTCTTTTTACACGTGATTAATTATCCCTAAAAGTTGCATCACAGAGTTCTGTCCTCCCCATTCTTATCAGAGGAATCCTATGCTCTTTATCATAGTCCTTACTCACAAGAATTTATATAAGTTACTCATAACATTATATGGCAAATTAAATTATGAGAATGCACACTGATTTTCTTGGTTTCTAATCAATTATAAAAGCAGACTGTCAGAGTTTTATCACTTTAATTTTGATTGCTTTCAGTAAATTATTATCAACTGTACCCAAAAAAACCCACAACTTATGTGCAATCTTTATATTAGTCATCAAACACATATTAATCTTATTTGAATTAAAAAAATGAAGTCAGACTTGCTGACGGAAGCGAATCTAGCTGATAATTAAGAGAGGCTCTGGGAACCTGATTAACATGGCCGAGATCGTCCACAAACTGAATGTGCTTCATGTGCAGTTCCAGAGTCTTGATAAAACTATATCCAAGTATCTAATATTAACATAAATGTAAAATATGAAAACTTACATATTGGGATTAAAATAAAAATTCAAATGTGGTAAAATAAAAGGCACTTCCACAAAAAACAGTGCATTAGCAAAATGAAAATGAGTAACTTGCCCTTAAGCACATAGGTCAACAAAGTGTCTCTAAGTGATGATGTGAGGAATATAATTAGTGATTTCATAAACTGTGTAATAAAGCCTTTCAGCATCCTACCCGGAAACAGAAATGATTCCAGTGACCAGGGAATAAATACACATACCCTTTGCAAGTCTCTAGTTTCCAATTCTTTGCTTTTGACAAGATTGAAGGGGGACCTAGCCAAGTTGTCAGTGACTGATCACTGAAAATAACTTTAATGACAGATTGCTCTGATTTTTGACCTAGGTTATAGACTAAATGTGTCCCTTCTCCCTCTAAATTTCTATGTGGAAACTCAACTCTCCCTCGTGTGATGCTTGGGATTAGGAAGTGAGGTCTTTGAGGGGTTATTAGGATTAGACGAGGTTAAAGGCATAGAGCTTTCATGAATGGGATTCGCATCCTTAAAAGAATCCCTAAGTACTTGCTGCTTCTCTCCTGCTCTTCGCTGAGGACCAAATCCAGACGACAGTGGTATTTGACCAGGAAGCTGGGCCTCCTCGACAGACACGAAACCTGCTGCCGCCCTGAACTTCAACTTCTCAGCCTCCAGAACTGTGAGAAATTCTGTTATTTAAGCCACCATGTCTATGGTATCCTGTGCAGCAGCCTGAAGGAAAACAGCATGCAACTCTAAAGCAGTTTAAAGAACTAAGTGACCTTGCTAGAATAAAATTCTCCCCAATTCTCATATACTTGTTTATGGGAACAAGGTTCCAGCCAGACATTTAAGGTTCCATGGTGCCTGGGTGGCTCAGTTGGTTAAGTGTCCAACTCTTGGGATCGAGCCATGTGTTGGGCTTTGTGCTGATGGCATGGAGCCTGCTTGGGGTTCCCTCTCTCTCTCTCTCTCTCTCTCTGCCCTTACCCACTCACATTCTCTCACATTCTCAAAATAAACAAACTTAAAAAAAAAAAAAAAGGAAAAAGGAAATTAATGCTAAATCTACTCAATGATACTTAAACTCATTTTTAAAAGATGCTCCATTCATCTCATTAAAAAATGCATTTTCAATAATTATCACAGAAAGTAAAATTTTAGTGAAATTCATAGTATTACTTTGATTTGTTCAACATCGTATTGATAATTAACCAACTATGACTAATATCCTATGAATTTTTCTTAACACTTAGAGCCTATAATCATAGGAAATAAAATTCAAAATTTGAATGTACATACTTTGTTTCAGGTAAGTATGCTTGAGTGATCAGGAAAATAAGCATTAAAAACATTACATTTGTACGCAAATCTATGAAAATAATGACCTGAAAATATGAATTTAGGAAGAAAAGGAAAAGAAACAATTTTCATTTAATAAATTTGCTGTGTATTTAAAATAACTAATAATGAGGGTATCAAAATTATGGTAGAGTAACTTAGCCATTTTTTTAAAAAAAAAAGGTGTTGATGTTTAAAATAGCTAGAACTTAGACCCTTCGAGGATTATGATGAAAAATTTTAAATGTCAAATTAAATACGTGCACAAGAGGAGTGCCTGGGTGGCTTAGTCGGTTGAGTGTCCTACTCTCGATTTCGGTTCAGATCATGATCCCAGAGTCATGGGATCGAGCCCTGTGTTGGTCTCCACACTGAGTGTGGAGTCTGCTTGGGATTTTCTCTCTCTCTCTCTCTCTCCCTCTGCCCCTCTACCCTTGTTCGAGGTCACCCTCTCTAATTAAAAAATAAATAAATAAACAGATAGATAGATAAATAAATAAATAAATAGATAAATAAATACGTGCAAGGACAAAACACAGTTTTTCAAAAATTCTCTTAAGGGCATACAGGCAAAAACTTAAGACCATGGCTCTAAAGAATGTTAGACTCCATTAGGAAGGCATGAGAGTCAGAAATAAATTTATCAGTAGCGAACAACTTACTTCACTTCAAAATACTTTAGAAAGAACAGAATTTGGCTGAAGATGGACAGATAGTTCCTCAAACAAGGAGTCACCAAAGGAGGCAGCAACGCATTTCTGTTTCAATGAATCTGTGTCTGGCTTACTATCGTAAATAAAGCAGTGTGCGTGTGACAGTGACCTGTGTGTGTCCGACAATGGGGGAGATGCAAAGGCAGGCTTCTGAAATATTACAGAACGGCCCCGTAGCTTAGTACTGGAAATCGGAGCACACGGCAAAGAAAGCCTATTTTCTAGAGATAAAAGTGCAGACGTTTCCGGCAAATCACGATTACAGCATTCGGGCATTTGTTTTGAAGCCAGGCTCACCTGTTTAATGCCCAGTCCTTTCTCGTGCATATACCCCAGATTAAACATAGCTTGTGCACTGTGTTGCTGCTCGGATGCCAGACGGTAATGAATGAACGCAGTCTCGTAGTCTACGTCGGTGCCAAATCCATAGAAATGGTAGTCTCCAAGCTTAATTCTAGCCACCGTATAGCCTTAAACAAAAATTAAATGCAAAACCGCCAATAAATAAAGTGTCTTTAAAACAGACCAAATTGTTATTTCTCCTGTTAACATGCTTACATAAAATAGAATTTTACTTGGTAGTACATAAACTTTATAACGAATCCTTCAGCCAAGCTATAAATTCAATAAAGATTGAAACTAGAGGTGTCGCTCTTCTGAAGCAGGCTTTGCAACAGGAAGAAGTACAAGGTGGGTGGTGCTCCCCCTGTCACAACAGTACTCTTCAAATGAGCATGTTCTAGTCTATCTTGCCATTTACATTTTTTTTTTAATTTAAATTCTAGTCAGTTAGCTTATAGTGCAATAGTGGTTTCAGGAGTAGAATTCAGTGATTCATCATATACGACACCCAGTGCTCATCATCACAAGTGCCCTCCTCAATGCCCATCACCATCCAGCCCATCTCCCACCCACCTGCCTCCATCTACCCTCAGTTTGTTCTCTATCACTAAGAGTCTCTTGTGGTTTGTTTCCTTCTCTTCTCTTTGCCCCCACTTCCCATAAACTTATGTTTTGTTTCTTAAATTCCACACAGAAGTGAAATCATATAGTATTTATCTTTCTCTGACGGACTTATTTTGCTTAGCTTAATACATCCTAGCTCCATCCACGTCACTTCAAATGGCAAGATTTCATTCTTTTTGATGGCTGAGTAACATTCTTCCATTTACATTTTAAAGTAGTTCAACTGGACCATTGTTTAGGTTTGAAGAAGGGATAGCCAGGCATTGTTGAGAGGAGTATGTGTGAGAAGAAAACAGTCAAACCAAAAAAAAAAAAATGAGGAAAGGTTAAAATCTTTTTGGGTTTCAGACTAATATTTTATTATACATTCCATGCAATTCTCATTTTATGCAATATAACTGGCTTCAAACTAAAAATCAAAGAGTAAACCACCACATGATATAAATGACCAACCGCAATTCAATTTAGAAACCCTGCGACTAGAACTTCCGTTTTAAGAGTAGATAAATTATGATGTAAGTTAAGCAACAGTTAGTATGTTGATGAATGACATTATTTAATTTTTGTGGGAGACTCAAAAACAAAACAAAAACAGTACAGAAGGATCTTGGGGTGAAGCTCTTACCCTAGAATGAGCAGGGTACTCACCTTGGGAGGCAGCCCTGTTCCAGTGCAGCAAAGCTCTGGGGTACGTTTCATTCTCGCCTACAATGGTTGCTTCTCCTACAGGGAAGATGAAATAAATACAACTCAGATATTTAAGGAAAGGCACTAGACTTTTAGGCTTCATTTACAAGCGAGGACGGAATGGGGAGTGTACCTAGGATATAACAAGTATTAAATGACAAGAGTATTGTATTGAAATTAAATGAGTAATAGAAGGAAATACTGAGTTCGGAGGAATCACTGCACACAGGACAACACTACTTTCTGCAGCGTGTTTTATCCACAGAACTAATATGGAGAGTAATTATGGAGCCACTTCTAGGGATCTACACACCACTAGAAAAGCAAGGTTCTTCTATTTGCTGTAGTTTGAAAAATGTGTTTCCTGAAAGCAGTTAATTTTGTGACGAATGGCAAATTGATTTCTACCGTCAACTCTAATTTGCAAAACTACCTTTGATGGCTTAGGGAGCTGAGGTCAAGAACTCAAGCATGTGTATTGTTAAGGTCTATTTATAACAATAAAGAAGTTTCTTTGTGGCTTTTCTCTTTAAAACACGAATGAGCTACCTGATGTGACCCTTCGTATTCTAAACCCTCTAAACCCGGGGCTGGACGAAAGTGAACCTTACTCTGATCGAGGATGAAGGCTGCGTTGCTCTGCGCCACCTCATAGCCCTGTTCGGCCAGCAGGAGGTACTGGATCACCGCGGCGTTGTAGTCGCCATCTTTATAGCTGTTATAGGCAGTCATTAGCCTCTCAGACCAACGGCCTCGCTCACACACATTCTTAAACAACTGTGAGAATGGGAAAAAAACCCAGTAACAAAATAAGGAGCATATGCCAGAATGTCATTTTTGCACTTTGGCTACAAGTGATATTAAGCTACCTGTTTGAATTGAATCTCTGGTAACTTTATTAAATATATATAAAAGTCTGGGATACTTATTTGAAGCTTTCAGTTAGTCTCTAGAGCAGGTTTATAAATAAACAATTATATACCATCACCCCCACCAGGCACCTTTCTTATGCTTTATGTACAGTATGTATGAAACTCCCTTACAGCTCCCATGAGGTTCACGGGGAACACTCTAAAGTCCTATTAATAGCCCCATTTTACCACGGAGGAAACTGAGGCACAGAGAGGTTTAGAAACTGCTAAGCATTTATCGAATGCCACTCTTTGGGGCCAGTTACGAGAGCGCCGGAGAGCAAAAGTTCCATTTAGGAGACATCGGCATTGCCCTTCACAACACTCGTTCAACACAGACTCTTTGGTGCTGTCTGAGATTCTGTCTAGGGGCTAGAGAGACTGCAGACAACACCGCCTGTCCTTACAAACGCGAGGACACAAATGAAACGAGTCAGCGTGAGGGTGACACACAGGCCCTCGGAGTCTTCCCTCAGTGCATCTGAGCTACTAGGTCGAAGCTCTTTCTACTCTGGCGGAAACCATGCAGAGAAAACAACAGACGGTCCTCCTGGGAAAATGAAGTTCCTGTGCACAAGCTGCTGGAACTGCCCTTACCTCCACCGCGGTGTGACACGATCGCATCACACCTGTGCCGCTGGCATGCATCTGTGCGAGGTTATAGAAAGCCAAGATGTGGCCTCCCTGAGAAGCTAAATTAAAATACTTCAAGGCCTGTTTATAATCCCTCTTGACGCCAATGCCATCTGTAAGGAAAATCACATGAAAGGTCAGAAATAGTCCTAAGTAAAATTTCACTGAAGCACCAGAGCAGCCTTACATAATGAGTAAAATCCAATGAAATTCACAATTCTTGGGGTGCCTGGGTGGCTCAATCGGTTGAGCAACTGACCTCGGCTCAGGTCATGAGCTCTCTGCTCACGGGTTTGAGCCCCGCATCAGGCTCTATGCTGACGGCTCGGAGCCTGGAGCCTGCTTCAGATTCTGTCTCTGTCCCTCTACCCCTCCCCTGCTCGCTCTCTCTCTCAAATATAAGATAAAACACTAAAAAAATTTTTTAAAAATTCAGAATTCTTACTCAGGAAAGATGTGAACCTTAACAATAGGGATCTGTATATTAATACAGACTGCCTAATTTACAATGAAAAACAAGACGCACGAAGTACTGAATTAGGAGAACATTAATCAGCCCGAATGCGACTGCTCTCATTTCCACATCACAGTGGCATCTAATGGGAAATAGGCAATTTAGATGTTGGTGGATGCAGCTTTTAATTCCAACGTTACTTACTGTAGTACATAGAGCCAAGCTGCAGCTGTCCGTCCACCCAGCCTTGTTCAGCAGCTTTCTGGAAATACTTTAGTGCCAGATCATAATTCTGTAGGAAAAGAGGTCACATGATCACATGATGAGAAAGCTCAAAAGGCTGATATACTTAGAAGTTAGGAGATTTATTTATTAAAAAGAGTTAACAAAACACATACAGGATATTCTCGAAGAGCCATCAAAAAGACTACTTCCTAAGTTTTCATAATATACAGACGTTAGTATACTTTAAGTCACAGAGGGACTAATATATTTAAGACTGTGAAGAAAAGCAAATAAGGGTATTTGTGAAACAATTTGTATGTTCACTCTCCGGAAGCATACACATCACTAGTGGACACAAGACCAGGGCTTAAAAAACAGTCATATCTTTCCTATCAACCAATCAATCTTTTTTAAACCTCAATTTTTCTAATTTCCTTAAAAAAGGAAAATTATTCTCTCTATTCATTCTTTCCCTGTGTAGCTTACCAAGCACCACGTGTTATTAGATTTCAAATACCCTATGTATCCACAGAGAAAAATTAAAACAAAGATCACTACTGAATTTTAGTGTCCTAAAATGACTAAAAGAAATCGAAATGAGACGACACTACTGTCTTCTGTGCTAGAGAACACCTACAGATTAGAATCCTAAACCTAATGCTTACGTTTCTGGCCAAATTAAAAACGTATCACTTGGAGAGTTCATAAAGAGAAGAGGACAGCAATGAGAATCTAGAGGCAACTATGAGGAAGTAGCAGAGAAGAATGAGAAGCAACGGCCTAGGAAAACCAAGAGAACTTGCAGAATTCCAGGCAAGAAGGAGTTCAAGTGATGTGGAACCAGAAAGTCAACCGGAGGTGACATTTAGGAGGTCACCGGTGATCTGCATAGTTACGTGAGGCAAAAGCCTGACTGTTAAGAGCTAATGAGTGAGTGATAGCCACTAACACAGTTCATTTTTTGGAGAAACCTGGCTTTGCAGTGAAGGACTGGAGAGAAGAGAGATAGTAGATAAAAGGGCAAAGAATAGAACAGAAAGCTTTTCTCCTAAATGGACAGGCATTTTTAGGCTCAAGTGAAGAAGTAGAGAGGGAGAAGCTTAAGTCCTGGAGAGTAGAGAGCATAGACAGAAGAATGAGAAACAGCTTCACACCTTTAGAAAAGGTGCCAGAGACAGAGCCTTTCGAGAAGGCAGTTAGTTATATGGCGGGTACAGGGCGAAGGGTGGTAGGGGCCAAACTCAGGGAACAGGAAAAGGTTTGGCTCTGCTTATAAAGAAAGGATTTCACTCCGGCTGGAAGCTAGTTATACTTCCCTAACTCACCAGGTGACCACTTGTTTAAGTCAGAACGTTAGACTGAAAACTTACAACTTGAACTCCTCTCCCGTAGAGGTAAGCCATTCCGAGCCCGCTCTGCCCAACTGGGTTCCCCTGGAAACCAGAGACGAAAGAGTGAATGGATTCATTAAAAAATAACAGGCAAGAATAAATGACTGCAAAAGAAATAATTTACAAGCATATTAAAAAAATGCCTCTGCCTTTTCAACTCAAAATTCTCCTTCCTATTAGGCTGAATGTAACACTGACTTTTAGAGATTTGGGGGTTTTCAATAATTTACTGAAAAAGAGCAATAATAAATTTATCTAGAATTAAATTTTGGTGACTTATGACCATCTGTTCCATGAGTTTATGACAGAAAATATAACTAACGTATTTTTTTTTTTTTTTAATTAAAAGTAGGTCACTTTTTTGGGTAGTTTTTTGTTGGTAACCACCCTCCCCAACAAAGAAGGAAGATGCTATGGTGTCAAGTCAACAACATGTAAAACAGAAACACTGGGATCAGGTGGCAAAGACATGCTAACAATTTCTGGAGTGTCACAGAACAAAGATAATCCTTGTTTTGAGACCTGAAAGAGAAAAAATCTAAAATTCAACCTAAACTAATAGGGACACAGGCATCTTTTAAAAAGTATCATAGCACTCCTTTGGGAAATACTCAACTGACATATAGAACTAAAGTAACATGTAGTTGGCAAGGAGATAAGTGCGCACACTGGAGACACACGGGGTCTTAAAAATTCATATGTAGTTTTCTCTGGGCCAAAGAAAGCCTAAATTATGTATTTATGATTACTGAATCATACTTGTGTAAGTTTTAAACCTCAAGTTGCAATACAAATAGGGTAAATTATATGACTTTCAAGTGGATTATTAAAATCAGTACTTCCCTAATCAGGAAACTTCTCAATGAAATTGAAACAAAGGCTTAATAATCAATAATTTGGTCCTCTCCAACCCTCCCCCAATAGATTACTCTTTATTGGGAAGGTTTTTTCTGGCTGATCCACACAAATCACATTTACACAGGTGCTTTCAATAATCTGAGGCATGAGTTGGTTATGACTAATCCTTCAGTATAAGAAACTTATTAAAATAATAATAAGGCACACATTTCAATACACTAAGTCATGAGATCTTACCATGTCAGCAGCTTTCTTAAAGTAGTGAAGAGCTGTCTCGTTACTCTGCGGGACAATATCACTTCCCTCTGAATACATCTACAAAACAAAGTCTTATTTTATTAAGAGCTACAACCCTCTCTCCTATAATGTATTTCTATCTCATCTCATGCTGGTTTTTGTGAGGGATCATGAAATGTTACAATACAGTTTAAAATTCCCCACAGGATATTTTAGAATTACAAGCAAAGCATTAAAAGTAAACATTTTAATATTATTATATATTGTCATATCACATTATGACTTCTCTATAAATATATTAAAATCAGCTCACGGATCAACCTCAGGAGGGGAAATCGTTAACTTAAGGTAAATCTTTTCTCTCACTCTATCCCAAGGCAGCCAAATGGTTGACAAATTGCTTAGGATCAGTGATGAAACGAGAAAAAGGCGCGCTGTGAGCAATATCCACTTCCCCTTCTCTGTCACCACTGTTTTCCCCAGGGTAAGATAAAGGGTGGGTCTGAAGTTCAGGAAAAGAAAGAACTAAAAGGTTATTTTAAAGGGTTTCAAATACTGAATGATCAGAGTACCAGGTATGGAACTTGATGAAAGGGCCAAGAGGAAGAAGAACGGAAGATTAATGCTTAAACGAAAATATATGGGCAATACCAATTTCTATGCTACCTCAGATGGGATGTCTAAATGTAAAGTTCTCAGGCCCCGAACAAATTGTTGCGATTGTGTGGCAAAAACTGGCGAGGGTTTTCTATTTGCAAGAACCTCTGTGACATATTTATTCTTTCTGAGCATCCTAACCTTAGGATTAGGTTACAGATGAAAATAGCCATTGGTTTATACTGTATTTGTTTTCACAATGAAAAAGGAAGTTTCGAAGACTGTGCCACGTCCTGTGGAATCTATTTATTAGGTCTCTAGACTATGGTGGCCCCTTGCTTGGGAAAATAACCGTGCTGGGAGGTGAGTGACGCCTCTCACCTAGCAGCATGACGGCTCTTGGCTGTTTAAGGTACCCGCCCCCCCTTGAATCTCATATCCAATCCATCTCTGAGTCCTGTAAGTCCTGCTGAAGATAAGCAAATGGTCTGCAGACGAATTCCAACAAACTCTAGTTGCCTCTATTTGGCATGGAAGAAAACAGGCAATCATGACAGACTGAGTCAGAAACCGCACAGCATAGAGAATAAATTCCTCATTATTGTGTGTTTATTGACACGCAAAAAGCAAGAGCTCAGTGACAGCTTATTTCACAAGATAATTAACACACTGCTGAGGAAATGCTCTTTCCCTTATATTCCCTAAGAAAGTCCCTCATAACAGCATTTACTTTGCCACAAGACACAACATCCTTGTATTGGAAACTTCATTTCCACTTTATTTTTGGTAAACTGTAGGTCCTAACTACAACATGTGCTTATTATGCAAACACCTCTTGCTCTTACATAACATGTTCACAGGACATACAGTACCTTTCCCAAGAAGGCCATAGCATGTGAATTGCCAGCATTGGCTGCTAAATTGAAGTAGTCAAATGCTCTCTGTGAGAAAAGAATTTATTAAGATAATTAGTTTTTATAGATTCTATCTGCCTTTGGCTTTTAACCAAAATAACTATTTCAGGGACATTTAAAAAAATCTTGTAATACTGCAGTTATCTCAGTTTAAGTAAATAGCAGCATGACATCTCTTGGCTATTTCAGGTATCCCCCCGCCCCCGCTCCTTCAATCTCAAATCCAATCCATCTCTGAGTCCTGTAAATTTCACCACCAAGTTCCTCTTGAATCCACATACAGTCCCCCACTATCACCATTCAAGGCTAAGGTACGCTATCTTGCCCCTGAACTTCTGGACCACTCCCTTCCTTGGTCTCCCTGCTTTTATTCTTGGGTCACCCAAAGCAACAGTTCGAAAAACAACATGCTGGTCCTTACGGCCCCCTGAAGTTTTGCAGGGAGCACAGCGATCAGACACTGCTCCTCTCGGTAGTGCTTCAGCTTGCTCTCTGCACTCTGGTTCTTCCTGCCTCAGGACCTGTGCACATACTGCTCTTTTTGGCCTGGAATGATCTTACCTCCAGGTTCAATTTGAATGTCATTCATTTCTCCTCAGAGACAACTGCTACCTCCCACTTAATAACCTGTTACTGGACGCTTTTATTCCCCTTAGTAATAACAACAATCACAATTTATTACATATTTGTTAGTATGACCAAATAACTTAATGTCCTAGTTCTATTTAACTTGAAGCTCTGTAAGGACAAAAAGACCAAAGCTATTTTGTCTAGCACTGCATCCTGAATGCCTAGCAGTTAATAGGCACTAAGCAGATATTCAAATATTTATTGAGTTAATGCAGTTATGTTTTGGGAACTCAAGTTACTTCTTTTGTGAAGGTGGTGAAAAAATTGATCACTGTGTGGATGTTCCACAAGCAGGCAGCATACACCAAGAATATCCCAAAACCTGTATAAAAAGTATGCAGCAAACTCATCACCCAAAATTCTGTACCTGACATTTTTATTAACCGATTCATCTGGCCTAATGATATATATTTTAATGACCTACAGACAATAAAAGCTGTCAAAATACTGTCTGAATAATAATAATAAAAACAAAGCATGGATATCGGGTATAATTTGAAGTGGTAAGTGTTCTCTGTTACAATTTAATTCTTAAAGTTGGTGGGATATGGGAATGATTTAACCTTAATTAGAATATTTACCTGTTGTGGCAGAGTAACAGTTTTATTAGTCTGACGAACATTTACCAAGAACTCACTATGTACTAGGCATTGTCAGGTACTGGGAATAAAGTGGCAAAGTCCATGCTCTTTTGCAACTTAAGTTCTAGCACAGGAAACAACTTAATTACATAATTAACAAATTTACAATGGGAAAGGGCCATAAATACAGATTTTCAGAAATTGTAACTGTGGTACATGATCAATTTCTGGAGTGGGGTTAGGGATCCAGGGAGATATTTTGGGGTAAGAGATACTGGAGGTGAATTCTGCAGGATTAAGTAGGAATTAGCTACATAAAGAAAGAAGCCGGATAATATTCACTCTAGACAGAGGGACTAGTATTCCAGAAATCCGGAGATAGGGTGCTTCTAGATATTTTCGAAGGTCCATGTGTCTGTGACTCGAAAGGCCAAGTTTCGGTCCTTAAGTGACTGGAAATTGTGGACCCCTCAAGAGTTTTAAGCAAGGGATCCACAGGATCAGGTGTGTGGTTTACAAATACTGGCTACTGCTTAGCAAATGCAGGCAGGAGAGGATTCACACAGTGGCAGGTATACTGATGGATAGAAAGGAAGAGATGAGAGAGATTTCGGGCATAAAGCACGCAAAAGCTGGTGACTGGATACAGAGCTGACTGCTATAGTTGTATACTCCTTACTTCTCACAAACTCAACGATGACTTTTCCTCAGTTCTATGAAATATTTTCTTTCATTTTTTTAATGTTCATTTATTTATGAGAGAGAGAGTCTAAGCAGGAAAGGGGCAGGCAGAGAGAGGGACACAGAACCTGAAGTAGGCTCCAGGCTCCGAGCTGTCAGCACAGAGCCCGACACGGAGCTTGAACTCATGAACTGCGAGATCATGATCTGAGCCAAAGATGGATGCTTAACAGACTGAGCCACCCAGGCGCACCTGAAATATTTTCTGATGGGGAGTTTTAAGACATATTTCTATCACATACCTATAGGATGTGCCCAAGATACTGCGTATGTGTTTTTGGCAGTACTGAGAACTAGGTCTCAGAATTAAAAAAGCTCTTTTCCCACCACTGTGAGGCATAATCACATTTTCAGTCTTCAGATTTCTCAGGGATTAGCTGGATCTTGAAAGATCGTTTGTGAAGACTGTCTAAACAACACACACTTGATACTGTCACGACTGACAAGAAAGACAGCTGGGGTATCATTCCGTCTGTGACGTGAAGTGTAAAGCCCAGGGAACAGGAAAGTCACCTGATGGTTTTGTTCTACTCCACGGCCTCCGTGCAGATGCAGTTGTCCCAGACCAACCTGAAAATTAACAAAAATGAGCAGAAGTAAATGGTAGCATCTGGTGTGTAATTATAAAAAACTTCTGTTCATAATTCAAAAATTTAAAGACAGTCTTTTTTTAAATTTTTTTTTAAAGTTTACTTATTTTTGAGAGAGAGAGAGAGAGAGGGCAAGAGAGAGAGTAAGAGCAAGCAAAGGAGAGGCAGAGAAAGCAGGAGACACAGAATCTGAAGCAGCTCCAGGCTCCAAGCTGTCAGCAGAGAGCCTGACGCGGGGCTTGAACACACAAACGTGAGATCAGAACCTAAGCCAAAGTCAGAAGCTCAACCCACTGAGCCACCCAGGCGCCCCTAAAGACTTAGTCTTAACTCCTGAAGATATTACTCTACTTTCAGTTTTTAAAAACTAAAAATTCCTGCTTTTAATTACAAGGCATCTTTCTGAAATAAAGGCATTTGCAGGCAAACTAAAATTGAACTTGTCACCAGTGAACCTACTCTAAAGTAAACACTAAAGGATGTGCTTTAGGAGGTAGGAAATCTTTCTTGGGAAGCCTAAGGATGTAATAAAGAGCAATGGATAGTTAAATTTGTGGGTAAATCTAAATTAGATGGACTGTATATAATAATATCTTCTGGGATTCAAAAATACACAGAATTAAAACATACAGAGTACTCTAAAGATTGCGCTGTCCAAGAAATGGTAAAAGAGTACTCATTCATACTAGACTTTGATAAAAGAATAGTAAAACAAAGTTCAACTTTGCAAAATGAAAGAAAAGCAAGATAGAACATTTAAACCCAAATATACCACAAACTACTTTCAACTAAAAGACTGTCAGAATGGATAAAAATATAAAAGTAGTCATAGGATGCTTCCAAGAGACATTCTCTTAAACATAAGAGGTTGGATACAAAAGAACAGAAAAGATGTAAATACTAACCAAAAAAAAAAGTGGCATAGTTGGTAGCAGGCAGAGTTCAAAAACCAAAACCCTTTCTGGACATAAAAGGGGACATTTCATGACATACAAGCTAGTTTAACAAAAAGATAACACCATAGTGTTAGAAGTCAGCTCACTGGGTTACCCCTGGGAAGGAGGGGCGCTCCGGGACGCTAGCTGTGCTACACAGGATAATTCAGGGGGCTGTATGCTTCAGATTTATGTATTTTTCTATATTAAGGGCACAATTCAAGTTAAAAAAAAAAAAAGAAAATTATACATAATACTACACATGGATTTTTTTTCACTTGAATTTTCCACTGAATACACTGAAGTATTCTACGTAGTTTTTAATGGTTGCATAAAATTCCATTACACGGAAGTGTCATATATGAAATAAATAGTTCCCTATTTTGAAGCATTTAGATGATTTTGAATTTTAGCTGGCCTCTGATATAAAAGAAAGATGTTTAATTAGACAAGATAACCTTATTATAATTTCCATGAGCTAATAAGATTTATTTAGATTTTCCACAGCAGGTTTTCATTTAAATTTTTAAATTTTTAATGTTTATTTTTGAAAGAGAGAGAGAGAAAGAGCAGGGGTAGGGCAGAGAGAGGTAGGGGCAGAGGATCTGAAGTGGGTTCTGTGCTGACAGCAGAGAGCCGGATGCGGGGCTTGAACTTACAAATAGTGAGATCATGACCTGAGCTGAAGTTGGACGCTTAATCGACTGAGCCACTCAGGTGCCCTTTTTTTTGTTTGTTTGTTTTTTGCTTTTTGTTTTTAAATGTAAGATTCCCTTCTGGTAAGTCTTAAAATTGTTCACAAAAAGTATTTAATGCTTATCTCTCTAAATTTCTAAATCAGAAAAGATCTGTTAAATTTCATAGAAAAAAACAGGCAGATGTTGAACTTCTTTTTGTTTTAGGATTATCAAATAACCCATGAAATAACAAATCATACATGGTGCTTTGACGGATATACCGTACAATTCACATTGAACTGGTCTACTTCTGTTGATGACCCTGAGGAAATTACAGTCTAAGACAAGCAAAGGAAACATGAACAGTAAATGGCTCTGAAGGGCATCCGAAATTACAAACGTTCCAGAGACTTTCTGCTTAAAGAAAGTAGCAGTTTTCATCCTTGGTGCCTCCAATAAGAGCCTCATCGTCTGAAAAGTTTGCTCTGTTCAAGCAGTGGTTTTCAACTGTGGTGCAATCGCCTGGCCAGCTTCTAGGAACATGTGCCTAGGCTACATTCCAGATGAATTCTAACGGAAATGTTTGTTTGTTTGTTTAAGTTTATCTGAGAGAGCGAGCGAGCACACAAGCGGAGCAGGATCAGAGAAAAGGAGAGACAGAATCCCTAGCAGGCTCCATGCTGTCAGCACAGAGCCCAATGAGGGGCCTGAATGCACGAACTGTGAGATCATGACCTAAGTTGAGATTGATTCCAATGCTTAACTGACTTCGCTCCCCAGGTGTCCCCCAAATGGAAATGTCTTCAGAGTATGGGACTCTTGGTACTTAAAAAAAAAAAAAAAGCTCCTCAGGTGATTCTAATCTGTGGTTAATAATTGCTCGGAGCAATGAAAATGTTTCTAATAGATGTAAGTGCTTGCCCCGAGACTGTAATATAAAGTGCGGTAAGATAAACCATGAGATGTTTAAACACATACCTGAGCTTGTACATCACCTTTTTCAGCTAGGAACTGGTAATACTGAATCAAATCTTCTTCCAGCATTCCACTATTCATTCCTGGATTTTCCACCTCGTCAGGCAGTCGTATTCTCTGCACTACTGAGCCTCCTGTCAGTGAGATGTCACTAGCAACTGAAACAAGGGGATGAAGTAATAACATGGAGGAAGGTCAGAAGGCTTGTTCCACAGAAAGAAGTACCATTTCCGCCACCAAACGTTGACAGACGCGATGCAAACAGTAATCTACAGATTACAAAATAGTAATCTACCCAAGCCCAGTCTTTTAAACAACGTATTTAAGAAGCGGAATCCAAAGCACGTGTGCGCACACACACACGAGTTCTCAGTTAACTGGCGTAAAGACCATTCTGCTTAAGAGTGTCAGTCACAATCACTTAAAGCAGTAAAACAAAAATAGATGTATTTAAAGTTAAATCCATTTTGGTTTGTTTCTTTTGATAAGGTGAAAGGCAAAAAAATAAAATAAAATCGATACCATGATTGGCAACAAGACGATAGTGAGTCAGTGCCGATTCACAGCTCTGGAGGACTCCGATGCCGGCCCAGTATCGGTAACCCTGTGAGACAATCTCTGGTGAGAAGCTGCAGTTTCACTGGTGCTATCGTTTTAACAAAGAAAGTCACCCGCACTCAGGATGTAATTCTGTGGTCCCTTGATCTCAGTACATCGCCACCTCATTTGTCCTGAGTGTTAAGTTCAGCAACTCCAATACCCGGACTATAGCTAAGCACTAGGAAATAATGAAGTTTCCACAGGAATCAAAACAGATGCCGTGCACTTTATGCATGAACTCTGCGTATCTTAGTTTCTCTTGTGTAAGAAAAAATTACTTAGGCTCTTGCTTAGAACACATTCTAATCTTATTTTAGACAGGATTTTAATAAAAAAAGGGTTGATTTACCAAACCAGCAAAGAAGCAACAATTAGCAAAAGAGGGAAGACAAAAGACTACTGGATGCAGGCACAATAACACCAGCAAAAAATGATTTCGGAATGAGGGGAAGATAGTGAATTATAAAGAACAGAAGACGCAAAGTAGAGCCTCTTGAGTTGTTTGGCACAGACTCAACTTCGCAGACGGTAACAATCCTTAGGGCATTACTGTATAACAACGTGTATAATATTTCAAGTTTTTATCCTGTAGCCACTATTTAAGAAGATTTGGTAAATCAAAAAAATACATCTGTCAAAAATATTTAACATACTTTTGCCACGCAAAAATATGCTTCAAATTTCTGGAAAATTCATCTAAAAGGAACTTTTTAATTACTGTTTGAAGAATAAACGTTACCCAGATGAAAAAAACAATTGGAAAAAAGCTTCAGAATTAGGGAGGAATGTTTCAGAAAGCTAGAGCAACATCCTTGTTTTTCAGTGGCTTCAACTATTCAGCAGTTTGCGTCTGTCACAGACAAGGTCCAAGCTCCTTGGCAGGATGTGGAGCCCACTTACATGATTCTGATGCACTTCCTGGCATTCTACTTTCCAGCCACTAAAAAGCTTGTATTTTCTTACAGGCACCATGTTTCCTCGTCACTGTCCCTCTTACATATCGCTCGGGCTGTCTGGATGCCCTTCCACTTGTATTCACTCACTACTACTTATGCCTCAAAAATCACTTTAGTTGTTTCCTCCCTCATAAGTATCTCCTTTAACCTCTCCTTCTGACACCAGTGTGGGTTAAGTGCCTTTCTAGGTGATTCCTGTACTGTAAGGATCTCCTAATCATTACAGTATTCCTAATGTGAATATAAATGTAAAATAAATCAAATTTCAATGCAAAATCAACTTAAATGTAAAATCTGTGAAAACTCAACCTAGGAAATGACTCTGACAAACAATTCCAACTTACCGGGGGGAAAAAAAAAAAAGTCATTTATCAGATCTGTTTTAAGGGCAATTGGCCAAACTAATCATTTTAAAGAAAAACTATGGACTCCACAAATTTTCATCCACATGTAGATGCAAGTGTTACATCCGTTAACAAGAATTTAAAGGACATTCAACTGAATATTTGACCTGAATGAATATAAGCAGATTGTGTTCATGAAAGCTAGAAAAATTATGGCCCCTCAAAAACCAAAAATTCTGCTACTCAATGTTTCCCCTGAAATCTTACTTACCAAAACCATGTGCGCTATCAGGTTGCCGCCGAGAGCTCCAAAAGTGTAATACACGAGGGCCTGTGAAAGAACAAAAGACACTTAACTGATTGTAGGCACACATTGACCCAATTCAAATGGTAGCACACGATAAAGTTTTAATATTATTACCTTTGCCTGACTTGAATTGACACCAAGTCCAGAGGCATAGAGAAAGCCAAGAGCCTGAAATAAAATGATAAAAGTAAGAATTCTTCCCTAGCGGAAGTTCATCCAGCAGAGACATAGTTTTATGAACAATTTTTAGATGTGGAAAGACTTGAACTACCCAAGTATGCACAACTGTGGAATTAACTAAGGAGCCTCAGAAATGCAGTCAAGGTTTTACACAAAGAAATACAGCTTTAAAAACAAATCGAAATGTTTACCTCGAAGAGTAAAGACAACTTAAGATTAACTAGAAAAACAAAGTTGAACACACTTAAAGATGGTTTTTACCTTATCTTGATCAATAGCTATTTTGAGAACCAAACAACCCCTATAATGATATATTGATTGACACATTACCTGGCAAAGAGAATACACAATGAAAATGGTAAGAGACTACCAACATAAACTATCTTAGGAATAAAGAGGGGCAGCAAGGGTCAAGTTGAAGGGGTCAACAGAGAAAGATCACTTTACAATGCTAAAAAACCATACACACTTTTTCACTAAAAAAACAAAACAAAAAAAACCCCGAAAATAAAAAAACTCCAACCGACCAAAAAATGCACTGATAAGGTTCTAACCTTTGCCTTCTGAGGACCATCCTTGATGACTTGAAAGTATAAGCTAAAGTTAGAAAGGCAGGTGTGTCACGTGCCAGTGCTCATCAAAATCCATGAGCGCTCTTACATTTCCCAGCCTCCCTCGCATTTGGGTAGAGCCACGTGTCTAGGATGCGGCAAAAAGAGATGTGAACCATTTACAGGTGTGGCCGTTAAAAACTTCCCAGAGAATCCTCCAGCCCTCACTCCTCCTTTCATGATGTTCATCATCGTGTTTCAGATGATGCGGCTACGTAGCAGAAGCAGCCCTTGACTGAGTCACCATCTGGGAGACAGGACGCAGTCAGGGGAACTGCACCGACCTCGGCATGATCAAGGAATAACTCTCTGTAGTGCTGAGCCGCTGTGATTTGGGGGCTGTGTCTGTTACATCAGCTAGAATTAATTACCAGAGAGAGTGCGTTGCAATGGACAACATACAGCACCGTGGCACTGTAAGGTGCTATTGTTAGAGGGAAAAGAGGCCTTAGAAGTAAAACCGTATTTCAGAGCCAAACGTGTCTGCAGATAAAGAATGTAAGTGTGAATTTTACAGAAACTGACTTACACAAGGAAGGGGAAAAAAGCTTTGAAAACAAAGGGGGAGCAATTAAGATATGACCTGTTTATAAATTCAACCAAGACCAGGTAAGAGCTGCAGACTGGTTAGGTATTCAGTCCTACAGAAAACAATGGTCACAATTCCTGTTACTGTTTAAACAGTTAGAAAACAGACCTCCTCTAACTGTGACTAGAAATTTTATATTTGAGTATATCCCATACCTTCAATAAACCTGAATTACTGAGAGTGTTTAAAAGAAATGGGGTGGCTCCCTAAATCCAGCTGTCGATCTTACTATTTCCAAGGGGAATCAAGCAGGTAACATGTGCCAACTGGTGTGATGCAGAATGGGATACAGAACACCCCCTCGTAAGGCAGTCTCGGCCCAAAGTATTTTCCTTACGTTCATCAGCCTTTAGCCGTGACATCCTCTGTAGGAAACAGAGACGATGAAGAATAAGCTAAAGGGCACGGCGAAGAAGGAAACTGACAAACTGAAGGAGGCCATTCTGCAGGGGCCCTATCTCGGACACAGATAAGAAAGAAAGGGGGGGCTGTGCTGGCAATAATGGCCAAATCTAAGGTGCAGGCTACGCTGGATGCTGCTTTGGACAGAACAGGTATAAAGAAAATGTTCTGGTTCAATGCCCTATGAACACTGTGTGTGTTACATTTACCGGAGTGGAACAGTGAGGGCTATGCACTGGAAGGGCAAGTAATGGAACAGGAGACAGTGACATCTAGTTTTGATAAAAAATTCACAGGTATAAATACACGAAGAGAAAGGTCAAGAAGGGTGTGCAGGCACTAACACGCTACCAATGTTCAGGTCTGGGTGGTACAGATGCGATGCTTACTTTCCTAGTTTTTTAGTTTGTATTTCTAGTTTCCTATGATGAACATGTGCTGCTCCTGTAATAAAATGTCTTTTTAAAAAACCACCAAGATTACCAAAAGCTGCAGCACCTGAACTTTGGAAAAAGGGCAATGGGGAGTGATTTCAGATAAAAAATAATTACCTTTATGTTTCACTCTTTACAGATTGAAATTTGGAAAACTACAAATACAAGGGTGGCAAGATGCAACCGCAGGCACGCCGGAGGTGACCACCAGGGTTCTCAGACAAGGAAAAAGACTGTCCAAGAAGACTGATAAAGTGATCTGCCGCAAAATCAGTACTTAAAGATGTTTTACCTCCCAGCCGTCCTTACTAAGGAAGGCAGAGCATAAAGAGTAAACTGCTGAGAATATAAGCAAGCGCTGTGTGCCAAGAGATTCTGGCGGGGAAGTACACTTACAGTTTGTCCCTTGGGAGAGCCTTCCTCAGTCAGTTTCTCAAACATTTCTTTAGCTGCCTGGATATTCTGTGTCAGGTAATCACCAAACAAAAGAGCATATGACACTCTCTCCAGGGCCTTGGTATGGTTCATGCCTGCTGCCTTTTGAAGATACCGATATGCTCTTTAAACATAAGCAATTAAAAAAAAAACAACAAATTAGCAATATTTTGGAACTGACATTAAAATATGTTTTCACAAAATCTGAGGTGCTTGGCCGGCTAAGCCAGAAAAGCGTGCAACTCTTGATCTTGGGGTTCTGAGTTCGAGCTCCATATTGGGTGTAGAGATAACTAAAATTAAAAAAAAAAAAACTTGAAAAAGTGTTTGTTTTTTTTTTTTTTTACAAAATCTAAAATGCGGAAAAATTAATTTCCTTGTTCTATAGAATCCTTCTGATATTTGACTTCTATTAAATTATGTTACTTATATATGTAGACAACATTTTGGCTACTTTGGTTTTTATATAAGGTACCAGTTCTGTGGTTCCAGTATTTTAGAACAATCTAATTCTAAAAATTTCTATTAAAAAAGTTATCTAGATTTGCAATGAGAGAATTACAATAATGTGGTACTCAATAAATAATATATAATGATAACCATGGCAATTTTCTCTTAAAATCTTTGCACAGACTATAACAAAAGTCAGCTGAAAGGAAGGCACGTAAAATGTTGGAACACAGTCAACTTATTTTACACTCTTTCCAAATTCCTAAATTCTAGTCTTTGTCTGCGAGGCAATTACAAAGCAAAAACAAAAACACAAAACACCTGACAACAATTCCTTTTGTTTTATGTCATTATGAATTCCACACAGTGTAGGTATTCTTGGCTCTCAGAAACTATTACAACTTTTAATTATTTCCCTTTTGCTTATTGTTCATTCTTGTGATGAGTATTTATCATCTTTTTATTCCAATAAGCTGAAACCTGATCAAAGTAATGCCCCTAATGTCCGTATCTCATACTAGGTTTCTTATAGTACAACTTAAGAAATCCTGTCTTCGGCAGCACACTTCGAAAAGAAAAAAAAAATACTGTACTTTAGCTTGTTATCTCCGCAATGGCCTGCGTGAGGGGAGGAATGGACTTGGTAGTGCTACCTACTCTCGTTTTTGGCTTTTCTTATTGCTTCCGTTGAGGATTTTCATCCCTGTCTGGTACATCATCTCTGCTTCCTGCATTTGCCGTCTTTTAGCAGCCTCTTCTTCAGCTAAAAACAAAATGTCAGATGTTTTTAAATGGATTTTAATTTTACTCAGTTATTTATCAGACATCAATATATATATTCTTTCTTTTGGGGAGTCATACAAACACAATATTTCACTATTTCCAAATCTGACTTTAAAGACACATGGCTTTATAAGAGACTCAAATATGGAGAACAAACAGAAGGCTACAGGAGGGGTTGTGGGTGGGGGGATGGGCTACATGGGTAAGGGACATTAAGGAATTTACTCCTGAAATCATTGTTGCACTATATGCTAACTAACTTGGATGTAAATTAGAAAAATAAATTAGAAAAAAAAAGACACATGGTTTTCATGTGTGGCCTTTATCTGACAAAAGAGGACTTAAAAAAAGAACTCATTGAAATCACGTTTTTGTAAAGAAAGCAATATCAACCTGTTTTTGGAAGGTGCTTTCCAGTTAGTAATTATAAAACTTTTTACATAATTTAAACTAAAATTCCAGTAGGGCCTTACACTTATATATCAAGGTGAGTTAAAACCAGGACAGAAGAACAGTAAAAAAACAATAGTCAGAAAAATATTGTTGTAGTCAAAGCACCTATAGTCTCACCTGAAAGGTTGCAACTTTACAAGGAGAAAATACCTAATTACATAACAAAAAATTAGTTTAAAAAAGAGATTTTTATTAAATAGAGACCTTGATTTAATATTCAAGTTCTCTGTTCTTTCCAATTAGTGATATAACACTGGAAATCACAGCATGATATAGATAGATGTCTCCCAAATTATTTTGCTACGATACTGGAGCATTTTAACAGAAATTTAGAACTTGTCAAGAGACATTTGAATATTTCGTTAGGAACATTTATAGAAATAGAAGTGACTACTTCTTGTAATAAAAAAAACAGAATTTGATGTATTAAACAGGAGTACCTAAATCATACTGGCCCACGTCCAGGGGTGGACTATATTTGGTGATATCTGTAGGGAAGGCCTAAATATTGTATCAGAGCCATTATTTTGAAAATGTTACCTGGTAACAAAGGAGGTATGTTCAAGCTTTTCTGTTGTTCTTTAACAGAAAGTTTTACCTGAAAACACAGCTTGCCTTTAGAGGCAATACTCACATTAGTGATTTGGGCAGTTAAATATATTTTATCTACCAAATATTACCTTAGCACAGCACATTCCGCTCAAAGTTATTTAAAAAAGGTATTATCTATTTTTCTCCTAAGCACTATTAATTAACCTTCAGCATAATGTTCTGTTTCTGTCATTGCCAAAAAACATTTTACATTAATTAATTTAGCAACCTGCCTGAGGGTTTACGGAACAACCTGTGTACACCAACGGAAAATCACCTCTGAATAAAACACGAGTGGGACAGGCTGCCCAAGTGACAGCCCAGAAGTAAGTACACTGCATGCTTCCTGCTCTTAAGACGAGTGTTTAGGACCATAACTATGTCATCAGCACTGACCACTTCTGACCAAGGTGGAAAGAGGATGGCTAGAAAAAGGCCTTAAAAATGTTGTCCAAGACCTAGAGCAACGTGGACACGCCTCCTACAAGCAATACTTACTTTCACAAAAGCCCCACTTTTCATCGGCCTTGTAGTCATAGGTTGTAGCGCACCACAATCTGCCGTCTTCCCTCCCATCTGATGTACATTCATCGTACTCCTTATCCAGGAACAGGAAAGGGAAGTGGCAGGGCTCCCCGTGTGCTGTGCCTTCAATGGCAGTCAGAGCTGAAAAGATAAGAAAGAACTCTAAACATGAGTTCTGGTATTCATGGATTTAATACTGTCCATTCTAATTATTAGAATCTGAAGACAAAAATACATGATTTGAAATGTATTTCAACATGGAACGGCCAGCATCAATTTTCTGTAGGGACGACTTGAGGGTGGGTCAACTTAGTGGACATGGCTGACTGATTACCCAGCTCTGTATCTAGCTTAGAATCTCTGAAGGTCCTGAGATATGATAACCTTGGAATGTTAAAAGTCTACTGTAAAACTCTCAGCTAACTAGCGAGCAAAAAATAAGGCAAATGCAACTGAATCAATTCCACGGCTCAGGACAACTCTCCTTTTTTCAATCTGAATGTTACGAGTCAATTTCTTTCAGAGTATGAAGTTATACAGGGAAAACGCTCCCGCGGGTAAAGTTATTCACTCAGGCACACCTCTGTGATCCCACAGCACTTTATCAGGTACGTATCATATGTACAGAGGTTCTTCTTTACCATATTCTAGCTTCCAGTAGACCCCGAGCCTGTCAGAAGTAGAGACCATATCTCTAATTTGTTCTTAAGCTCTTTCTGAGTGTCTTCTAGGTGCTGGAAATTATGCTAGGTGCTGGAAATGAGGTGGAGCAGAGGTCTCTGCTATACCCAACTTACCGCCTAGCAAGGAAGAGAGACATTAGACAAAAGTGTGATCGACGTTATGAAAAGGAAAGCCTCCCTTGTCAGGAACTGAGGTTTACACTGAACTTCACGGACGTGTAGGAGACGAGGGTGGACGAACTGCTTCAGAGTGGGGTGGCAGAAGTATTATAGACAGAGGGAACGTTGCGTACTAGAATCAAATGAAAGATAGCATGGTACAGTAGGAAAAATACAACAAGTTTGGTATGTTGGAACATGCAGTGTGAGCGCCAAGGTGGACGAGAGAAGAGGCTAAAAGCTAAAGGGGCCTAAAGAAGCCAGAGTAGGAAAGCCCTGACAGACGAATCTAAGTAAGGAGTCCGGACTTTATCCTGAGAATAATGCGAATTCACTTAAGAGTTTTAAACAGCAGTGACATGCTCATACTTGCATTTTTGTTAAGAGAGTGGACAACGGAATAGAGAGAAGCAAGGCTGGATGCAAGGTAACCAGTTTAAAGGTTGTGACAGTAGTCTAACTGAGAGGTAATGCTAGCCTGACGAAGATGACGGAATGAAAGAAGTGGATGCACTCAAGTGATGGCAAGGAAGTAGGTACAGTATCACATACTGCCTAGGTGTAGATGAGAGGGGGGAGGAGTTATGGAACGCGCCTAGGTATTAGCTACAGGAAGTGACGAGATGGCTGTCCTCACTAAGAGAACACCAAAGGAGGAGGTTATTTGGGTAGGGATGAAATTGATCCGGGGAGAGACAAGTTAAGTTTTGATCCTACTACATGCAAAGTGATTACAAAAAACAAAAACAAGTAAAGATGTCTTAAGACCACTGGAGAAAGTTCTCCAGTTCCTAGATATATTAGAAGCCAAGAGTATGCATAAGAACACCAAAAGAGAAATACATGAGAAGACCAGAGGGCCAGGGTTGAGCCTAGAAGCATACATGGTTACGTGTGAGTACACGTCAACTTCTGCTGGTTCATTTTACATAGAGAATTTAATTAGGCCGCAGAGGGGCGCCTGGGTGGCTCAGTCGGTTGAGCATCCAACTTCAGCTCAGGTCATGATCTCGCAGTTCCTGGGTTCAAGCCCCGCATTGGGCTCTGTGCTGACAGCTCTGAGCCTGGAGCCTGCTTTGGATTCTGTGTCTCCCTCTCTCTGCCCCTACCCTGCTCACGCTCTGTCTCTCAAAAATAAATAAAAATGTTAAAAAAAATTTAATTAGGCCGCAGAGCTTAGTGATTAAATAGATTCTGGAGTTAGAATGCCTGATTCAAACCCTACCACTTACGAGCTGTACACTTTAAGCAAATTATTTAATCTCTTCACTTATCTGTAAAATTATTTGCAGATAACTGCCTTTTCTACAAATAGAGATAACAGTCCTTGCTGCAGAGTTATTCACAAAGGTGAACTGAAATAATACACGTAAAGGACCCATCATGGCGCCTGCCGCTTAAGGTAAAAAGCGTTCAAGAGATGGCAACTGCTATTATTACAGGCATGCCGGCTCCGAAAGGCTAGAAAATGTGCACTCCTTTTCAGGGCAAAGAAGAATATATACGAAGATACTAATTTGAAAACTATTCTCAGTAAGTTATAAAAGGCAAAATTAATTTCAAACGGTTTACCACCAGGTAAATGTCATTCAGCATCCTAGTAACCACTACCAGAGGCAAATACATTGACCTGTCTGTGCTTATAAGAAATGATCGTTAGTACAGTGTATAAGCAAAGTGTCCTTTTGCGATAACCTCGGAGGGGTGACTTCAACTACAGATTTGAAAAAGGTACTCCTATGCACTGCTACTAGATTCAAATTTGCTTGAGAATAGTATCTGTAAAACAGCAGTTTGTAACCTTGAATTTCAAATTAAATAATATAATAGTTTAAAAGAATATTTTATTTTTTCTATGATAATAAAAATTAAAAAAAAATAGCTTGTCCTAAGAATGCTAATTTGTAAAAGCTTTCTAAGTGGTGCAAATATATGGGTGAAATATATTTCATGTGATGAAACTATACACTGGCAAAGAAACTGGAAAGGACCCAAAGAATTTTGGCAACAAAAGGTTTTAAGCCAAGGCTGATTCAGCATTAACTTAAGTAGAAAGAATCCCCAAGGTGCATGTGCTTCACCAATTTAGTTAAAGTGAATCTTGGTCTAAAGAATGTGTTTATTAGGGAGTAACTAGGAAGTAAATTTGTATCTCTCAGCTACTTTCTCTAAGCCAAATCACAACAGGGAATTGCTACTACCTTTTAAACTGGTTATAAAGTCTTCTAAAAGTTACTGGCTGGGACTTGCTAGTTCTAAGTCAATTAACTTATGTAGATATTCTTTACAATAGCATTATTCTTCAGTTAATTTTCTTTCCGTGAAGAAATTAGGAAAGAGTTTCAGAGCTATCTTTTTAAAAACTGCCACAAAAACAGTCCCAGCTTTAAAAAACAATGGTAACCACTGCTCTGACACAATGAAGCAGACTGATTATGCAATTTAAGTTAATGATAGCCAGTAGTCAAACCTGATTCTCAAAATGAAAGGGGGAAAAAAATGTGTCCTTAAGTCAATTCTGCACCTTGCTGTGAAAAATCACATTTTTAGAGAAGGAATCATATTTTGACTCTACAATGATGATACAGTACCACTATCTATTTAAACCCTGACAGTAAGATATTTATGATTTATGTTATATGAGAACTTAACAGACTGCTTTATATTTAAACTAGCAAAGATGTGCTCTTGCAAAGTCAGTAAAAATAATTCAAGAAAGCTCGGGAAAAAAAAAAAGGACAATCCAAAACAACAACCCCAAACTGGAAGTCATTCAGTGCTGGCCAGAGTCTGGGCATGTGAGAAGCTTCATACTGCTGGTAGGAGTATCAATTAGGACAAGCTTTTCCAGAGGGACCTTTAGGAATACCTATTAGCATTTAAGTGGTCCATACTTTTGGAGCCCATTTTTCCACTTCTAGGATGTTTACTTGCAGAAATGCTCCCGTAAGGATGCAAAGAGATAGGTGTAAGATGTTTGTGTATAAAGACATAAAGCCAACGAGAACTCAAAGGTCTGTCAATAGGATACTGGTTAAATCAGCAACAGGGTAGCCATTACATGAAAACCTGGGCAGCAATACAGATGGAAGTAAAGGTCACTGTAGAGGATCAAAAGGCTTTGTGTAAGGGCAACCTTGTATTTGAAGGTCAGGCAGATTCCAGGGGACCAGAAGCTAAATGAAAAAAGCATCTTCAGAGTAGGAAAAAATAGGTGAAGGGTCAGTAAGATGAGGCCCAAGAACTGACCAGGTATCCAGCAATGAGCACGTGACTGGAGCACAGTGGATTGACAGGTCTCAAGGGGACCAGAGCATTGGGGAATCGGATGAGAGAATGGAAGAGAGGAAGTGAATACAGACAACTCTTCCAAAGAACAATGTTAGAAAGGGGAGTAGGGAAGGAGGGAGGCTGCCAGAAGGAATTTTGGTTTTTAAAATATAAGCTATTACAGCATGTCTGACTGCTGATGGAAAGAATCTGAGACAGGGGGAGCAATGTAAGTTCGGCTAGAACGTTGCTATATGAACTGAACTAAATGTCCTGGGAATAGCAGCACCCAATAGCTTTTCCTCATTTCTAATAGTAAAATCAAAACGAAACTCAAAAAAGTCAACTTCCTGATGCATAAAGATAAAAACAAGGGATTTCGTTTTGCAAATTTCTCATCTTAGGAGCTTTTACATTGCCATTAAAGACTGATACTGTATCTATAAGTTTAGATAAGTGCTCTATTAATAAGAAAACTACTTAAGCATGCCGCTTGTTTGAAGCAATCTTGCACTTCCAAGCACACAACAGTAAGTAGCATTTTAGTCAAATATATTTGTAGTAGAAAATAGTTGAAAAACAATCATTTAATGTTAAAAAGCTATCAGCCTCAACACAACTGTCATATAGTTGCTCATCGATTTTAGTAAACACCAAAATAAAAACTCAACCAGACAATCAACCAATCATCATAGAAAATCCCCAAAGTACTAAGAACAAAACACCAAGTACAGATAATTCAAAGTAAACCCTACTTGAGATAGAGCAAATGGCATAGGCCAAATAAAGAGGTATTTACTGTGGAAATATGGTACAGCAATCTCTTAGGGAAATTACCAATGTTCCAGAACTTGCTATAGGGATAGTTTTCACCCAGCGCTGAGAATTACTAACTACAGTTGAGATATTACATATGTTAGCGAAGAAAGGGAGGGAGGAAGGAAGGAAAGAGAAGCAGATTAAGCAGGAAGGCCTTGCTTTAAGGATTAAAACAATTTTCAGAACAAGAATGAAAAGTAGTAATATGGAGAATGAAAAAAACATTAAGATCAGAATTCACAAGCTCACTTCTCTCTGTGAGAACTAACTAATTTTAAAGGAGAAAGACAATTAAGCACTGGCCCATGTGCCCAAAAGAAAGTGACAGGCCCAATCAGAAACCATAAAGAGTGAAACTTGCTCAGGAGAACTGCTATTTAAGAAGAGTGAGCTTCTTTGAATAATGGCTTTAAACATAGTTCTTAGAGTTTCGACAGCCCCTGGTGGCGTGCTTTTCCACAAAGATGGTCTCCTAAAGGAGTTTTCTTGCACAACTAATTTCTTCTACAAACGAACAAAACAAAATAAAACAACAACAAAATCTTTTCATTAAAGTGACAACCTGCTGCAGGGAATGACCTGTTTCCTGAGCCATCTATCTTCTGTTATGTCTAATCACTAAATTAAGGTTTGTTTATTCCCAGCCACCCCCATGCAAGTGACAATGAGGTAGAAATGCCATCCTATTACTCAACCAACTTATTTCAGAGCCCAAATTAAACATGATTTAGCAAGTTTAAACTCAATTTCTTTTGTGCCATTTGAAATAAAGCAAGATGCTCAATATTTGACTTTCTTTTTCTTTTTCTTTTTTAAGACTATCTGGATAACACGTTTATTGTTGCAAAGACAATCCCAGTGATAAGTAAGAATACAAAATTAAAGAAAAATTGGTCATCTTCAGCCACCACTGCAAATTCCCTTTTCTCTTCTGTTAGTAGAAATGTAATTCACTTTTCTCTTTCACTTGCAAATATATGGAAAAAAAAAAAAAAGCTTTTCTTTTACTAAAGGGACATGTGATGGTTAATTGCTTCAACTTGGCTGGGCCACAATGCCCTGATATTTCATCAAAAATTATCTGGAGGTTTCTGTGAAGGTGTTTGTGGAGATGAACATTTAAATCAGTGGACGCTCAGTAAAGCAGATTGCCCTCTACAACATGGGTGGGCCTCATCCAATTAGTTGAAGGCCTAGCAGAACAAATACTGACCTGTCTTGAGCAAGAAGGAATTCTGCCAGTAGGCAGTCTTTGGTTCCACTTCTCTGGAGAGCCCTGACTAATACAAGGATCATACTAAGTGAATTACTGCAATGTGACATTTCTGCTTTATACACTATTCTTGCAGGTGGCAGACTGGATTGGCTCACTTGCAACCCTTTCCTCACCTTCTATAGAGCTAGGGATGGTCAAATGACTGTCTTGGTAGTTTTACTAGTGACTCCTGGGGAGGCTCCTGCCCTTCCAACGCAGGTATCACTTCTCCCTGAGGACCCAAGACCTGGAGGTACAGCCACCATCAAGTGTGATCACATGGAGCCAACATGAATATGAAGCTAATTTATTAAAGAGATTGAATAGGAGAGAAAGGAGCTGGAGGCTTCGATGGCATGAGTCCTGAAGAGGCTATGCAACCAAAAAAACCTTCTGCTTTTGCCACTTTTTAATGGATTTTGTTATTTGCAATAAAAGTGTTCCTTTTAAAATAACTGCAAAGATTCTATAACAGGAAGCACCACAATGTAATCACTTCCCCTCTTGATGGCATTTATTTATTTATTCATTTGCAAAAAACATTTACTGGGATAATGTGCAAAAAAAAGTCACCACAGTCATGGCTGTTTTCCTTTGAAAGGTGGGGCCCTTAGCTAGGATCCGGTAACTTCTATTTTGAGAGTGTTCCCACTACCCTAACTGATAGAAGTGACTCACTGGGCCTAAACTGTACAAACGATATGGTTTACACTCAACATCTGTTTTCCTTCTGGGAGCCTGCAATTTGGGTACATGCTAGGCAGAGAGTGATTACATGACTAGTCTGCATTAAAAATTCTAAGCACTGGGTCTCTAACGAGCTTCCTTGGAAGATAACATTTCACCTGTATTGCCACACACGCTCAGGGAATTAAGTGCATCCTTTAGGAGTCCCCTGGAAGCCTGCTGGAAACTTGCACCTTGTTTCCTTTGGGCTTCGCCTCATGCTGATTTCGCTTTGTATCCCTTCAGCTATACTCACCCAAAGCTGTGAGTACAACTGCTTGCTGAGTCCTCCCAGCAAGTCATGGAACCTGGGGAAGTCTTGGGGACTCCCAAAGTCAGCTGGCATCAGAAGTAGGATTCGCTAGAATGACCCCAACTCACTGAAATATGGTGAAAGCACTGTTAGGGAAAGGAAGGACAGGGGACAGGCTCTGCTGAATCTTTGGTGGCCAGGTGGCTACAGGGTCATCGTGGGGTGCAGCAGCTGAGCCGCTCTCTGTTGTGAGAGGTAAAGGTTACCAGTGAAACCTGAAAATGACAGATCCAACTCCAGGGGAGTGGGCTCGCTGCTTTTGGCCACAGTGGCTAAAGTGATGCCTTTGGGTTTTATGCTCTCCTCCAGACAGGAGAAAGGGCCCCCAAATTTCCAAAGGTGAATGGGCCGAAAATGTTACAAGTTTATAGTGCTCTCTCCTTCAAGTGGCTTGGAGGGGCAGGGTGTGGCAGCAGGGAGGAGTAAAGTCAGGTCCTAGGGCTGGAGCAAAACTTTAGAGAAGCCAGAAAGAAAAGGGAGGGAGGGAGCACCCAGCAGTTTTTGTTTTCGGTCTCCCTGCTGCTGCACTAGACTCCCCTACTCCCTTTCCTCCCCTGAGTTTCAGCCTGGGATCTTCGCTGACAGCTGTAATGTTAACGTGCAAAGGCTGAATTTATTTCCTGGCAGTTGAGGTAAATTTGGAATAAGAAAAAAAAAAAAAAAGGAATTTCTTTGATAGCTTTGTATTTCGTGGCTATCACAACTGGATGCATGATACAACTGAGATATAATGTCTGATGCTTATAATTCCATACATGCCTGAGGAATCATCCTGATCAGGGGAAGCTGCAAAAAAAGAAATGTGTTAGTGGGACATGGCTTCCTTGCTTTTTGCCACCAGTGGGCGGGTTGGAATTTAAACTCTTTTGAGTATTGGAAACCGAACAAGTCTCTGTAATTGCTGGGTTTTGCTACGGAAGGTTCAGATGTTTGCTCAGTGGAGCTCCTATAAAAAAGGAGACAGTAAGAAAGAGGTGATCTACAGATAGAGACACACTTTTGAAATTCTAAAGAGCAGGTTTTTGTTGGCTAATGAGGGCTGTGAAAGCAGAGGTCTGACCTTAGAGCCTGAAATGCCTTAGAGCCTGTGAGGGTGGGGAGCGGGGAGAGAGGAAGAAAGAGGGAGAGAGAGGAAGAAAGAGGGAGAGAGAGGAAGAAAGAGGGAGAGAGAGGAAGAAAGAGGGAGAGAGAGGAAGAAAGAGGGAGAGAGAGGAAGAAAGAGGGAGAGAGAGAGGAAGAAAGAGGGAGAGAGAGAGGAAGAAAGAGGGAGAGAGAGAGGAAGGAAGAGGGAGAGAGAGAGGAAGAAAGAGGGAGAGAGAGGAAGAAAGAGGGAGAGAGAGGAAGGGAGGGAACTCAAAGACTGACGATACAGAAGGTGTAGCAAAGTCACTTTGCAAGTCACTTGGAATTTCTGCCCCTGCAGCATTTTGCCTTTGCTGCTGGAAAAAAGCCTCTGGCTTTTAAAAAATACTAAATTCACAGATCCTAGTCGCCTGGACTTGATTCTAAGCTAATGCTATCTGGGAGAGGCTTCCAGCTTCAGTGTGAGCTGGACTGAAAGCAGGAATAGGCTCAATAAACAGAACTCAGACTCTGTGACCTCTGTACCTCAGGCCACCTCGCTGTGGGTCCCCACATCGTGAGGAAATAGTGAATGCTCGGCTGGAATGTCTGGGTCACATACAAATGCTCACAGGAAAGGAATTGTTCTTGATAGGACTACCTGAAATCAAGCTGCTGACTGGCTGTGTATTTAACTTGTGACTATTGCCCCAAGCTGTAATTTGGGAGAGGGTACATCGCAGGAACTATGAGCCTCTATTCACTCCTTACAGGTTGAATGGACTCCTGGTATGTCTTAATTGTGTCTGGCTCTCCTGACAAACTGTCATCTCCAACAAGGGACTGATCACCTGACTGCTTCCCTCACCTCTCTCCTGTGCGCACGCCTTACAGCAATATTCACTGTAGCTATCCTCAGAGAAGGGTTGATCTTTTCTAGGCTGCTTGCTGGTTACGTGATCAGGGCGAAAGGGGTGGGAGGTTATGTAAACCTCTAAAATTTTTGAAAATTCTGAAATATTTTGAAAATTTAGGATTTTGTTCTGAGTTTTGAACATGGTGGTTTTCTGGCTCAGTGATATAAAAATGCTCTTCTGAGAAGATGTGCTGCCCCTCTCACCAGAACCCTGCAAGTGAAAGGTATGGATGAGAGTAGGGGATGATTGGGGAAATACAAAATTATGATTGCTGAATGGAAACACTGATTTTGTAACAACCAAGGAAAATAAACTGAAACCCCTGCACTTGGAGAGGCAGGAGTGAGGGGAGAAGACCGGATGATGTTTGTTTTTTTGAAACTATTTCTGGAAGCTTCTTCCCCTTCCTTGCACCTTTCCAAGCTGTTGAGAGTGCTTTGCATTCAGACTCCTGAGCCTGTGCGCCTACCGGACAGGGCCAACTATGAGGCAGCAGGAGGCAGCCCGGCCCTTGCACTTGCCATGCAGAAAACTTCCAGATGTTGTCCCCACTCATGAGGAGGATGCACGGGTGTCACAGACAACAGAACTGTTTGGAACTGACTGGCAGTCCCTCTGAAACTAAAGACTGAGCTAAATGACTTGGACTGGAAACCCCAGGACAAGATGCCCATGGTAGGAGGCCACATGGTACTGCCTAACATATGTCCTGCTTGGGGCGCCCCCAACGATGGTGAACTCTTTGTTTTCAGGGTTGCCACGTGTGCCCTCTGGGACCATATTTCTGTATGTGCACCCTGACTATCACGACACTGCCTCAGCTTCAACTTGCTGGCCGGTTGTGCTGGGCCTGAATTGATGCTTACAGCCAGGTATAAAGTGTTAGTGCAGATATTTAAGGAGGAAGCCACCTGGCTAAGACAGGCCTTTATGATTAATGGCATTTGTTGACTGGCTGAGTCCAGGACCCATGAAGGGCGTAAGTGAAATCAATACTGCAGACCGGTCTCACTCTGCTGTCTGGGTCTTCCTGAGAGTAACTTTGCTATAAAGCCAAGGTGGCCAATGACCAAGTGTGAGACTGTGCAGAGAAGAGTTCACATAGCAGGCTTAAACTTCTGCCCTTGAAAAGACCTGCTTACAAGGTTAGCCCTTGGCTGGTGTCTGGGAACTTAAGATTTTGGAAGGGTTCCTGCTACCCTGTTAGGAGTGACTCATCCCAACTGTACAAACAATATGGTTTATGGTGAACACCTGCTTTCCTTCTACGAGTCTGCAGTTTTGGTACGTGCTAGGCACAGAGTGCCTACATGACCAGCCTCCTAAAATAACTCTAGGTAGAGGTCTCTAATGAGTTTCCCTGGTAGACAGCATGTCACACATGTTGTCACAACTTGTTGCTGGAGAAACTAAACACGTTTTGTGTGACTCCCCAGGGAGAGGACCACAGGAAGCTTGCATCCAGTTTTCCCCCAGGCTTCGCCTATGCATATTTCTCTTTACTGATGATGTTTCGTGTTCTTTTGCTGTAATAAATCATAGCTATAAATATGACTACATGCTCAGTCCTATGAGTCTCATGGAAAATCATTGAGTCTGGAGGTGTGGTCCTGGGGATCCCAGAGACAGTTGGAATTAAGTGTAAATTATTTTTTTTTTAATTTTTTTTTTAACGTTTTATTTATTTTTGAGAGACATAGAGACAAAGCACGAGCAGGGGAAGGGCAGAGAGAGAGAGGGAGACACAGAATCGGAAGCAGGCTCCTGGCTCTGATGAGCCATTAGCACAGAGCCCGATGCAGGGCTCGAACTCACAGACCACGAGATCATGACCTGAGCCGAAGTCGGCCGCCCAACCGACTGAGCCACCCAGGCGCCCCAAGTGTAAATTATTTAACAATAAGAAGGCAAGTGTGGCTGGAATCATGTGAGTGAAGGGAAGTGGCAGAAGATAAAGTCAGAGAGATAGTAGGGGCTTGATCGTGGAAGGCCTTATTTGGACTTTATTCTGAATGTGTTAGGAAGCCACTAGAAGCTCTGAACAGGAAGGAAAACTGGCCTGGCTGCTGTTAGAGAATTGACATATGAGGGAAAGCAGGGACACCAGGCAGGAAGTTCTTACAGCCGTGAGACTCTTCAACTGCCCTTGGGTGGTTCAGATCCACTTCAGAAAAGAGAGGCTTAAGTTCATCTTCAAGGATGAGTAGAAATAGGATCAATTTGGGCAAGAGGGTGAGGAAGGCAGTCCAAGCAGCAGGAAGAACCTGTACAAAGACCTGGGGCATAAACTGCATGGTGGATCTGAAGAATGGTGACGGGTGTGATATCATTGAAAGAGGGTCCTGAGCAGAGCCGCAGAGATGACGTCACAGAGGCCAGCAGGAATGCCGCACGTGGAAGAGTTTGGGAATCGTGCTAAGGAGCTTATGCTTCCTCTCATGGGCAAATGGGGAGACACCGAAGGATTGTTACATAGGGGAGTTATGGATCAACTTTGGGTTTTAGGGAGATCAATATGGCAGAGATGTGGATGAGAGAACAACAAAGGAAGCAAGTCTAAAGTAAATATATTACCCAGTTCTAATGCAGTTGGGACTGCACACAAAGCCGTGCATATATAACGTATGTTATACATAAACAGAGAGGCGACATGATCACCCGACAAAAGACTTCTGGCAAACACACTCAAGGTGTTTACTACTGGGCGGGTCCCTCCTACCTCTGGAATGCTTTAGCAGGATGCATGTGGTGTGTCTACACTGCTCACTGTACATAAACCTGGGATGTATGTATTTATGAGGAATGACTTCCTAGAAAATACCATACAAGCTATGCAGTTATCAGAGAATAAACTAGAGATGTTTCATAACGGAAATAGTGCCCATTCGTGGACGTGACGTTTCATATACATCACTTAGAGGCTTCGCACATTAAAATCTGGGCCAGAGTGCATCCTAGTTGAGGCAGTAGCTGGGAGCAGCCCTGGCAGTCACAGACTTCTCAACACTTCACTTGTGTTTTGGGGTAATTCTATCTCTGAACATCTTAGTCAAGTTTAGTACTGGGTAAGATCTCTGATTTGTTAGAGTCCAATGTGTCCATCTGACCCACTGGGTTTTCTCACAATATTTAATTTGAACTGGAAGAATCGGGATGAATGATGCATTTCCTAACCGTACCCACCAAAAACGACTACCAGTACTGACAACTCAGTTGCAGAGCATGTCCCTGCTGCCTAGCTTGTAGTGTCTAAATACAATTTCCCACTAACAGGAATCCGTGTGTCTTTTTTTTTGCGGGGGGGGCGGGGAGGGATGGCTGATTCATTTCTAGGCTAAGAAATGTAGAAGATGAATTTAAGACACCCTATCCTGCCCGAAAAGAAAATGTTTAAAGTGACCTACAATTAGTCAAAAGAACAAAGGAATGAACTTAAAGGGACTCTTGACAGGCACAACTGGGGTCTGTGAGCAATGCAGAAGAGGGACTGCAATAACGTGAAACACAAACGTGTAAAACCCACAGGCCTGTAATGACGCTCAGAAGCAAAGCAAAAGCAAAGCAAACAGAAACAAACAAAACCTGTACTCAATGGACTCCTTTGGAGGTTGGTAGGGCACCAAGTCATTACTTGAAAATACTTCAAGGGGAAAACGCAAGCATTTATCCTGCTTGTAAGGACTAGGTTTTGGGGTAACCAAATAGTTGATGAGGGAAAGTTTTTCTTTATAAAAGAATCCCAGGTCACAAATGCAGGTGGAATTATACGTTAGAAGCCATCACTTTGCAATTCTTAGTGAAATCTAGACAACAGACAAAGTGGTTGCCAAAACCTCTAGGTGAAAAGTCTGTGAGGAACTTTCGCGTGGCCGCACCAGGCCGACACCACCAGCTTCATGGTTAACCCCCAGAAGTGGGATAATCAGATACTATACGCAATGTAATGTACAAGTACACAATACCCTATGAGATCTTCTCAATAAAAAACCAGAGCTGAATCTACCCAAGCCTGTAGAGCTCACTCCCAGTTTACAGACTAGGCAACAGACAGTGGACATTAAATGACGTTACAAGGAGATGGCCAACTTGATTCAGAATGTGGGAAGTTTTATAGCACAAAGGACATTGTATCTTTAACAAATAAAATGAAATAAAAAACAAGGGAGACAGAATTGTTATAGATTAAGAGAAACCTAGGATCTTAGTGTGGATACTGATTCAAACAAATCAGTTCTAAGAAGACACGTGAAACAGCTGGGAAAACAGAGGGCATGGGGATTGAGTGATTACGGAATAAGAGTTAATTCTGTGGGTGTTCTACTACTATTGTGGTTTTGTTGGAAAAAAAAAAACCATACTTTTAGAGATACATACGTAGCTGAAATACAATGTGGAATTTGCTGTAAATAAAAAGTTAATGTGTATGGGGCGGTAGAGACGCAACAGGAAAGATCACAGAGGGCCGTTGACTCTGGGAGAGGGGCACAGGGGCCCATTACATCCTCTGCTTTTGTGCATTTTCAAAGTCTCCCTTATAAAACATAAAAAGAATCAATTAAGCTACCATATTTGGGTATTTGGCAAAAACTTAAAAATTGTAATACATGCTTGGCTGAGGCACAAGAAAAGGAGCAGTTTCAAAGGAAGTAAATAGTTTTCTGAAGAACAATTTAACAGTATGTATCAAATGTCTTTTAAAATTTTATATTTAGCCCAGCAAATTTACTTTAAAAAATTCATCCTCAGAAAATTTTCATAGATGTGCACAAAGATACATCTAAAGTGATTGCCCGGCAAAAAAAAACATTGTAAATAACCTATTTCTAATTTATGATATATTTACATGTCAATTTTTTTTTAAGTTTTATTTATTTAAGTAATCTCTACACCCAGCGCAGGGCTCGGACCCAGCATCCCAAGATCAAGAGTCGCGTGCTCTTCTGTAGGCGCCCCTACATGTAAAATTTTTTATAGTCATTAACCATCAAATTGTAAAAGAATACTAAATGATAAAGGAAATTGTTCGATATAAACCGTTAAGGCACAAAATATGGGCTGTAAAATAGAATACGCATTTGGACCCAATTTAGTCTTCTGGAAACTACGCACTTAGAAACGATCCTGCGTTTTCTCCATGATGTTATCAGCTGTTATGTCTAGCTGATGGAGTTAAGATGCTTTTAATTTTTTTAAACACAGTTTTTCTATTTGCAAGTATGGGTATGTGTAATAAAAAATCATATTCTTGAAAGGCAAATCTGAATAAATATCTAAAAGTAGTTAGTAATGGAATAATAAGCGGGTGTGGTGGTGATGTCTGAAATAATAAACTAAATGACAGAAGGCTGATGGGACAGGGCAGAGTGGATTCATTAACAATTACTTTTAGAAGGCTACGTATTTAGCACACTCTATTGTGAGAAAGAGCAAGTTGTAAATTTAAAAACAGAAGGTGTCAAGAGGTGAAAGTTAGAAAAGAATTAAAGTGTACATGAGCTTCGGTTAGAGGAATAAACACCTCCATCAATTTCCTAGGGTGGTAGGGAAGGTTACTGTAGCAAAAATCTTAACACAATTCTGAAAATAACCGAAGCAGCATATTAGATGATCTTTCTTGAGTTTCTATTTTGTGTACCATGCGGGAAGATAATTATATACTGAAGTGCAAAAAGAAATGTTAGGATATTAGTGTAATACAAACACAGTTCTGATCATCAAATTCGGCTTATGTAACTGGTCAAATCTGTTAAATGGATAACGTCAATATATAAAAATCTAGAAAATCTTGTACTACCACATTTATATATTACATATGGTTCAAAATCAGAAACCAGACATTTGCATCTTTCTACACTGGTCTAAATTTCAGTTGTCTCCTTCCTAAATCAGGCAAAAGCAAAGAAAATGTCCAGACTACCTTGTTTCTGTACTTTCGTTGATTCTTCGTAGTCCTTGTTTTCTGGATTCGGAGATTCTAGAAAGCTGATTTCTTCTGTGACCCTTTCCCCTTCTTGACTCCTGAGGCTGTCTTCCTCTTCTTGAACAGGTGATTCTAATTCTGATTCTTCTGAATCAAGAAATATCTGACCGGCGACTACTCTGCCGGCTGTGCTGTGGTCCTTTACTGACTCATCTGATGGCAAAGGCGTCTGAGAATGTAAAATATTTTTAGTTTTCAAATAGTATTGAGACAGTCTCCAACCTAATTTGACCATTACTTTTATCAATCCAGATACATCTCCTTCAGCTGTGAATGTGCCATAGCCGGTCATCTCTCTAAACTTTGGTATGGGTTCATCACATACCTTTATCACTTGCCTAATCTGACACTTCCAATTTCAACTTAGATGTTACTTCCCCCAGGAAGGCTTCCTTAATTCCTGAAGTCTGGTTTAGGGTCTTTCCCTGCAAGCTCCCGACGTATCTTACACTTCCCCTTATGCTAGCCCTGTACTACCACTTTCTAATTCTTATCTGTGTTTCCTCAAATCTAGAGATCAGAGATCATAACTGAATGGTCTCCTAGGATACATAATAATCAGCCTTACTCAATCAACTAATTTAAATGCATTAACTCAACAGATTTATAAAAATTGGTATTAATGGAAACAAATGGCAGAGGTTAAGCCTTTGAAAATAACTAAAAAAAAAAAAAGGAACAGAATCAATCTCTCATTAGGCAGTAAAAATGTTACTGCCTTCAGACTCTTACACTTTTATATTAAAATTAAACCTAATAACCAACACTCTGAATGAAAACACAGTATTTAGTATTCTCCTTCCTACAGGTCAGTGATTCCCCCCGCCCCAGAAGAACTAGTACACTGATACCAGCTATGTTTTTCTTAATCTAGTTCTATTGCTCAAAAGATGCAGATTCCATATCCTTTTTAAGATACATGAATTCATGCTTTTAAATTGGGCATCAAATACTGGTCAATGCAAATTTTAGTACACACCTTGGAATCTAAGGATTCATCCTGACTGCCCTCCTCATCTGTAAAGAAATTTTAAGACAATTTTAGTCATCCTTCTCGTTGGGAAATTGCAGGTATTGTTAAAGCACTTGATAAGTACAACAAATAATAATCAGACACTTGATAAATACATCTAGAATTACCTAAAAATTGGTTGTGTTCAGCAACTGCTCAGAAAAGACTAGGTGAAAGGAAATCAAGGGGCTGGATGGGGATAGTTCTTCCTCTCTCCCCAGGGACGACAGCAGCTCCATCTGTTATACAGGCAGGGAGACCCGCTACCACTACCGCCACCAAAACCAGACACTTCTGCACATAACCATCCAATTCTTCTGTATGTACTTAGCCTACTACTATTATTTTCTTCTGCTCTGGATCAGGAGTTACATAGCTTATTTTAGTGCTGATTTGCCTCTTACTGTTCACGGAGACTACTAAAGATGGGCACTAAGAATCATTATTATGTGTCAGAATTGCCAGACTAAGATATTTAGGATTTGTATTCTACTCTATTGAAGAGATAACCAGATACAGGTAAAAAGTAGCATCAAACCATCCTGTACATACTCACGTGAGATCTATTAAGAAATTAAGATCTCATTTTAAATAAACAATGAATCCAGACCCTGGTTACACCTTTCTTCCAAACTCATATCTGCTGCTTTGGCTTTATCCAATTATATTAATCTTCCTTCTATTACTCTTGTTGTGTTTTCCTATTACTTCTATTCTGGCAACTTGTTATTCTTTTTTCTGATCTCATACAAACACATTCAACAGCACAGTGTCCATACGCATATGTTTGATTTTTGTATTCCTGGCCAGTTTACAAACAACGGTCACATGATCTCTAAGTCTCCGTCTTATTCTTAAAATTACCTGCTTTTATCCAGGAGTGAGCTTCAGTATTGCCTGCTCCATAAGTTATATGGGAAATTAACTACACAAAATGCTATAAAACCATGTGGTTTTTACCAGAAAATCTGGTGTTATGGTTGTCATTTATCTTTACATCGTATGGTTACATCCTAAATATTACTCATAACTTTCAACTCTTTCAAGCAGAACAAAAACATGCTTTGGAGTTTGTATTATCAAAGTAGTGAGCTAACTTTAAGAAGTATAACCAACTCATTATGTACAAAATACACAACACTATTTCACAGAATTTCTTTTGAATATTTGAAAAAACTAGTCTACTACTGAGGTTTTGCCATATAAGAAAAGTGCTTTCAATTCAAAGAACACTTAAACTACAGCTCCTTTCACATTCACTACTTTTAGATGGCCTTCCAATATGTTTTATTTCTGATGAGTGGGGAAGAGAAAGGTATAGCATGTATTAGTCCCGGAGTGCCCATAACATTTAGGTAGTGATCCCAGTTAATTAACAATCATCCTTCAGGCTAACTTCTTCACAAGCTTTACCCAAAGCCCAAGTTCTAACATATAGTTCAAATTTCATTCTCAGCAAATCTTTGAATAAAGGGAAAAAAAATCATCTTCATTATATATCGAAGTTGTATGTATGGAGGCACCTGTGTGGCTCAGTGGGTTAAACATCCGACTTCGGCTCAGGTCATGATTTCACAGTTATTGGGTTCGAGCCCTGCATCGGGCTCTGTGCTGACAGCTCAGAGCCTGGGGCCTGCTTCGGATTCTGACTCCCTCTCTCTCTCTGCCTCTCCCCTGCTCATGCTCTTTCTTTCTCTCTCTGTCTCTCGAAAATAAACATTTAAAAAAAAAGTTGTATGGATGTGTTTAATTAACACAAACATTAACTAGCTAATATGTCAACAGCAGACATAAAATGCGCAAATGTATACAGTATATACCCAAATACTGAAACTTTAGATGAGCTGGAACTCTTAAATTACTAATCACTAAATCATGAAATTTAGTATCTTCTCAACACAGGTCACATACGTAGCTAATGAGTATATAACATAGATACCTATAAATAAATATTAAGACACGTACATCTGAGACATTACAAGGTATCAGACATTTGAGTAGCAAAATATGTTTCTGAACTCCAAGAGACATGGAAACTTGTGACATCAGGGTTATTTCACGTGAATTGCATCATGCTTCTCTCTGTCTCTTCTCTCTTCAAACTAGGAGTATATACTGAGGTTATTGGTAAATAAGAGAACCCTTTCTCATTTACTAAACTGGGAAAGACTACTCCAGATGGTAGTCTTAAAGCATAAGCTATTTTCTCTTTGAGACTGATATATCCATTCACATAACACTTTTACAGAAGTTGCTTATAATCTAGAATCTTCTCATATGTACTAGTCAGGTAACAATTAGAGACACTGAAGTTATGCATAAATAAAAAGAAAATAACAATGTTTTTATCAGGACATCAAAAAAAAACAATGCAAAAGAATTCAACAAAGAGTTACAGATTTCTCATTCAACAGCATCACATCCAAAATATAATGGTTTACATTACTTTAGTAATTATACACCTTCCTCTGAAAAAGACCAATTTTCATTTTTACTATATCAGCTAACCAAACTGCACAAAGTACCGGAGATATTCTTTCAGGGAAAAGTAATCATCACAGATTCATTTTCCAATTTGCTATGTAAACTAAACAGACTGATAGAGCTTCAAACGCAAAGTATTAAGAGTTTGGTGAAAAGAGAGCAGATACCCTGTTTTCTGCTTTGCCATGGATTCTGTGCAGATCCTACAATACTCCTGATTTTTAATTACTCTCGAATGGAGGCCTGGAGAGCCAGGTTCAAAACCTGGCTTCGTTACATATTAATTCTACATATGTGGTTCAAACAGGCAAGCCTGCTCAGCCTTTTTCTCAATGTGTCAAAAGAGAATAATACCACCTGCCTGTTTTCAGGAACAAAAGAACGATGAAATTAAACATTCTCTGCAATCTGAAATTTACTCTTTGAATATGATAATAAACTACTGACTGAAATAGCAGTGGATCTAATTTAAAAGATTCTGTAACATTGTTTGGCATAAAGAAAAAAAAAGTAAACTATCTCTTCCTGTCAAAAATAAGAAAACAATTATTTTTTAATGTTTTATTTTTGAGAGAGAGACAGAATGTGAGTGGGGGAGGGGCAGAGAGAGAGGGAGACACAGAATCCGAAACAGACTCCAGGCTCTGAGCTGTCAGCACAGAGCCCGACGTGAGGCTTGAACCCACGAACAGCGAGATCATGACCTGAGCCAAAGTTGGACGCTTAACTAACTGAGCCACCCAGGGGCCCAAAGAAAACGTGTACTCCTAAGTGAGAAAGACTATAGCATTTTTCATTATTGAGAGAATGAAATGTCCTCCTTTACTTATTCACAGGGAAAAGAAAAGTTTCATATTTTTATATGCCTCTAAGACAAGATATAAAATAATAGCTACTAACAGTGACAGGATAGAGATTCCCTTTGCTGGCTGATTATATTCTGCCTGGTAATAAATGCAACTTGCCCTAGGTAACCACTAATACTCGAACTCTAAATCAACACAAACTATGACCCAACCCTTGAGCTTTAAATAGAAGCAAATCTCTAAATCTAAACTAATAATGAGGCGGACTTCCTGTATGAATAAGCAATTTAATGAATAAAAAAGTCAACTAAAAATCCATGCACTCGATTTCTAAAACTTTATCTCACGCAAGTGTTTTACCATATTTGCACCTCCTGTGCGTATAGTGCTGTCTTTATTACCTGTCAGCAAGCACATCTATACGGTTTTAGTTCTGGCTAAGTATGGATTTTGCCTCTGCCAGAGAAATGCTTTGGCACAGTTTAACTACGATGGAAACCAAAGCAGACCTTTCTTGAACCCAGTCCTCTGCTTACACCAACACAATCCAAATATGTAACATTTCAGCATTAGTAATCTTCTATTACAACTACCTGAGAATCCCAACTCTTGCTTAAATGACTTCTTCGAGTATCGTCTCCACTGACTCATATAAGTCTATGAAATCTAGTTAACGGATAATGCAGGAAAATGTTCGAACGCTTTAGTTTTCCTTAAATTCTGCAGACTGAATTCAGAGGAATATTTACCATGTTCTTTAAGTAGTTCTTATACTTTAACCTGAAGAAATCACTTGTGAACCTTGTGAAACTACAGATGCCTGACCTGTCCCAGACCTAAAACTGCTTGTTTAACAAACTCCTAAGAGGAATTCTGATGCAAGTGGTCTGCGGTCCATCAGTTACTCTATCCATCACACTCAACATTTCATTTCATACTTCCTTTGGTCAAATAATTACTAGCAGTGCTTCGAGAGTTAGGTAGTTTTTTTTTGAAGATTTGGTGATGAATACAAACCATCACTGAAAGGGGATAAGGCAGACCTCAAAGCATGATGTTGGCAGTAAAGTAACTAGCATATGCTTGTTGCTTTTGAAATGGTATCTCAAACCACATTATGGATAGAATTTTAGGTTTAGACCTCTTATTTTAGAAACAGAATGACGTTATGGCATTGACTTACAACTAGGACAGATAATTTGGGGATTCAAATAACCATCTGGGAAATTTTCTGTTGGGGAAAAAAAAAAGAGTTGACATTTATACCCTGCCTTGTTCCAAAAAAATTTAAAGCCGCAGAACAGCTGTCTTGTTAACTAAACTGATTAAAATTCAAAACCTTTATTGTACTAATTGTTTCTTTACCAACAGTTAGAAACACTGCTTCTTTATTAACATTTTCAAAATAGAAGTTTTCAGAGGTAGGCAGACTGAACTATTAAAAAGGAAAAACCAGAACCACAGTATAAATCAGCTAACTGGAAAATCAATTCAAAGGCACATAAATTTCTATATCTATTCAAAAAATGAAAACTAGTTGCTATACATTGTAAATTATAGGGACCAAATTTTCTCAGAAATCATAAAGTTACTGTCAACAAACATGGGCAACTCCAACACTGTGACAGAGGTAAACGCCCCTTTCTCAGGAATATTTCTTAAAAACGGATAGAGAGTGGGCACAATTACATCAAAAGTCTTCACTTTTAAATAGACAGAGAGACAAGGGACCACCTCAGGTGCTAAAACAATCCACCAAACCACTGTCAGCATCCTGGTTTTGGGGGACCTTGCTCGGCTCAGTGATAGCCCCAGGTGTGTCAATTACTTAATTTACAAATCCCAAGCACAATCTGTATGAGAGTCGAGGAAGTTCCAGGAAGGCTCAGGTGCCTCTATGGATCTAAGCCAGCTGCTGGGATTTATTCCCACAGAGTCAATTCCTCATTCACGAGGAGTCGCATAAAGTTTGTTAAGTGAGGAGAGGTGTGGGTAGGGTGACCGCCCCTTCTTTTCCTCCCCTCTCTAGTTTCCTAAATACCCGCTCTAGTCCAGGCCAGCCAAAGTCCAAGGAATGACAGCGAGGGACAGGCTAGTTCGAGGTGTGACCAGAGAGAGCGGAGTCTCCAGCTTGAGCCCCCATGGCCCTGCCCCGGGATGGAGGCCGGGGGGCGGTGGCTCCCGGCCTCCAATCCGAGGGGGCGGATACTGACCCGAGGACGCCGAGGCCGAGCCCAGCAGCACCGCACAGAGCAGCAGCGTCAGCCCAACCCGGACCCGCATCCTGCTCTCGCGGCCGCTGCCACCCCCGGAGCTGTCGCTTTCGCTGCTGCCACCACCGACTCAGCCACCGCCGCCGCCTCGCCGCTGCTCTTCCTGCTCTGGTCTCCTTCCTCCGCCCCTTCCCAGGCCTCCCTGCCCTAGTGCGCAGCCAATCCCCGCCCGCCGCTGCGGGCTCGGTGACCAATCGTCGCAGTCTTCCCGCCCACTTTATTGCCCCGCCCCCGGGGTCATGAATTGACCAATCATTTTGCGAGGTTCCCACACGGGCTTTCCCGGTAGGACCACGGCCTCACCGACATGGCCCCAGCTAATTGGTAGATCTTAGGTTCAACCCTCCCGGAATCAAAGCGTGGGTCCAGGACCGGGAAGAAAAGAAAGTCACCCAGGACTACAATTCCCACAATGCACTTCGTGAGCTTCTCGCCGACGTGTGCTCTTGGAAAACGTAGTCCATTGCGGGACAAGATTTGAAAGTGCAGGTGGCTGTTGAAGTTAAGAGAACTTAAAACTTAAGTAACATCTGGGGCAGACATTAACTCAAGGCCGCGAACCCACAACCTTTTTTTTTTTTAGCCAAAATATATGTCAAGCAACACACATTGTAAGTAAGGTTAAGAGTTTGTAATGTATTAAGCTTATTCCTCTTTGTTTTATATAGAAAATTTGAATTGGGCATAGTGATATCAACACTGAGGAAAAATACAACAGCTAGACTGTGTTCGAGGTATTTTTTTGAACCTAGATAAAACCATGCCATATATACAGAAACCAGGATAGAACTCACTACCTGCCCTCCTTTCCCTGACAAAACAAAAGGAAAGAAACCCCATCCAGTGCAGATCATTTCAATGCTAGTATTTACTTTTAGGAGGGCCACCAGATAATAATCATCTGGAGGACTCGCCAACAGCCTCTGAAAAACGCTTTGGAACACTTGTCCTTATCCCTCTCTTTTTGTAAGTTACACCGTTCTCTTCTGCATTCACTAAGTTCCGGAGGCTGGGTTGATGTACTTGGAGATAAAGCTGGTGGTGATTGCATTGCAGTAAAGGAAATAGTCTTGTATATTAAGTACCAGCTTCAGGCATGCTCCCACTGGGTAGTAGGGCAGTGGCTTGATGTTCCTGCCTCTTCATCCAATTGTGTCATTTTGTTTTCCCTAGCGTCCACCCACTCTCAACTCAGTTCTGGAACTGAGTTGAGCTCAGTTTGAGGTCAGAGTTCTGGTCATGTTACTGGCCACATATCTTAACACCTCCAGACATATTCTTGTCTTCTTTGATCGAAAGTCTTCTTTTCCAGGACAAGGATAAAAAGCTAACTACTGGAAAACAAAAAACAACAAACTAACTGCTATTCTGCATTCACATCGGAGGGGATGAAGGAAAAATATTGTCCTATTATTATTCCACTACTACCTCCTTGGCACTCACCTCTGTTTCTGTAGCTAACAATGTTTCCTCAGAGTTCCTCTGATTTTAAATCATAGAGTAAAATCTGGTATATTTTCCTTCTTTTTTCATCTTATTGATCGTTGCATCCTAATAATTTGAGCTACGTAATTAATCTTTTATGCGAGTGTTTTTTCCTTTCTCACTCAAAACTTCCCTCCTGGGTCTCATTTTCTCTTACCTGCGTGATGCCCCTGAGTTCTAGCTATATTCACCAACATCATTCCCTCTTGGCTCTTACCTAAACCTCATCCAGCCAGATTCATTTTCCTTTCAAAATTAAATTTCGATTCCATTCAAATTAAATTAAAATTCCTACTTGAAAGTTTTCAATGACTACCTTCATCATAGAATCAAAAAATAGTAGAACTTCTCCTGACAAAATAGGAACTTGTGCTGACAGTTTTATTTTCTTGAGGAAGTACTGGGAAGAAAGGTCTGCCCTCTACACAAGAAGCAGTGATTATCTGATAGATTAGGGAATGACTGTTCACTGCTTGAAACCCAGCTTCCCTTTTCATCTTTTTCTCTCCTAAGTGCTTCTTATATTTAAGGCCCTCTGCTAGTGCTGCACGAATACATTTTCCACTTCTCTGACTGCTCCCCTGGTTTCCGCATGAACACACTCTTGCCTTGTCATGGACTCCTTCACCCTCTCCCCACTGCCCTTGCTTCCTCTTCTTACCCACGGCCATGGTGGCAACCTTCCCACTTTCACTTGGATTTCATCTTGGCTGAGCCTTCTCTGACCAGGCCAGTTCTCATTATTCTTTATGTCTCTAAGGGTTCACAGGACATTCACAAACTTGCCTTTTAAATGGGATGTAAACTTTCTGAGGCCAAAGGCAATTATGTAATTCCGTGCATAGGTATATAGCATTGGACTTGCCACTAAATAATTTTTGTTGATTGATAGCACACTTACTTATAAGGCATTTTAATAATAAGATCTTCAAAGTACTTGCTATCTATTATATGCTTAATCTCAAAATACATTACAGGGAAATATTAAGGAGCATTTGCACCCCTAGTATACAGGAAATTTACTTCGCTCCTCTGCAGCTGTGTAAAATGAGTATTTTAATAACATCTTCACCAGGTCTATTGTGAGGTTCATATCTCAAAAGAGATATGCAGGAAAAAAGTACTTCTTTAATTATAGAATGTTCTACAAATATTATTTCTGATTGATTGCTTGGTTGAAGCAAAGAAGGAAACCAAAATATTAGTTTTTTTTAAGACTAATAAAATTAGTTTTATTTCCTTAATTTGAAAAAGGTGTAGAGCTGCTAGAGTTACTGTCTTCAGCCAACGACGAATAATTGACATGTTCTGAGAATGCTCATAGGACCTTGACTTTTTGGGGAAATTCCAAGTCTCCAAAACAGGTCCAGTGGGGAGGACTGGTGTGGGAAAGCCAGATTTATTTTATCGGCCTGCTAGATTACATGATGATTAATTAGTGAAAAGGTTGTGAATTCTCCATGGCCTTATCTCGTCCAAGCAAACATTCGTCAAGGTTTCCTGCCAACATTCCCAGTTAACTTATGTACTCACTCTACTTACACAAAATGTTAATATTATTTATTAATTCATAGACGTCTTTGATATTTGCTCAGCTGTCTGTACTCTGTTTAACTTGCCATATCAATGTTCTGGGTCACTGTCCTAGGTTTCCAAGTTGCAGAAAACCTGTTTGCTCTGCATTACAACACAGCATAGGACCCAATGGAGGTAGATAATACGAGCCTTTTCATGCAGAGGACAAGGATGTGACCTTATTCCATTGAAATGAATTAAGCGGTCAGCATGTATCGAGAACCTCCTGAAAGTATTGAGGACATAAATCCAGTTTGCTCTTTGCTTATGGGTGATAAGACAACCCTCGGAGCCTTTTCCTAAGAATGCAGTGATTGTCACTAACTTTAGTCAAGTGTATCCTTTCCTGTGCTATTCTTAGGCATCTATTTGGTTGGCCATGTGCACAGGCCGTCAGCACTTGAACTAACATATCTGCCAGGGCAGGATTATGGAGAAACAAGGAGCAGAATATTTTCCCCTTAGAGCTTAGAAAAGAATGTACTTTCTTTGATATAAATGAGGTCAATTCAAGTCATTATTTTTGTGTTCATTTCTCATGGATAAATAAAAATCGACATCCTTGCACCGAATCATGATTTAGAACCTGGCATCTCCTCATGAACATTCTAAGCTCCTTGAGTAAATGGGCAATAGGCTCTTTACTTCATTGCATTAACTATAATTCCAGGATCGTTTATAGCAGGCACATAATTAAGCATCAAATACACTTCAAATGAACGTTTGGGTTTTTAAGATTATAATTGTCATAAAGGTCAGAGTGTAGATCCCGATGGCAGAGCACAGTGTTCAATATACCTAAGCTCTGAAGCTGATAGAATGAATAGGGTGTAACTTGTCTGTGTGTGTGGGTGTGTGTGTGCGCGCGCGTGTGTGTCTGTGTGTGTCTGTGTGTCTGTGTGTGTTCAGGTTCTACCAAGTTTCATCCTGAAGTGACATTTACTTTAGAGGGGTATATCCTTTCTAAGCAGTGTTGATTCATACCAGATAAAGAAAAGGAAGTGATACCTTTATACCCTGAAGAAATGGACTAATTTTTGGTCTAATTTTTTCATAGATTTGTTAACTACTAGTGCTGGAGAGAGACTGGATTAAAACTAAATTTCAATAAGAACTTGATTAAGTGAAACTTATAAGGTGGAGATAAACAGCTTAGAGCTCCCATTAAATTCAGAATACTTAACTGAGTAGATGGCAATGTATTTAATCAGTGAATGTTGGATTAAGAACATTATATTCATAGGATAACACTTCCTTCTTTTCATCTTTCCTTCCTTCCTCCCTTCCTTCCTTCCTCCCTTGCTTCCTTCCTCCCTTCCTTCCTTCCTTCCTTCCTTCCTTTCATCCTTCTGTCCTTCCTTCCTTCTTTCCTCCCTTCCTTCCTTCCTTCCTTCCTTCCTTCCTTCCTTCCTTCCTCCCTTCCTTCCTTCCTTCCTCCCTTCCTTCCTTCTCTTTCCTTCTCCCTTTCCTTCCTTCCTTCCTTCCTTCCTTCCTTCCTCCCTCCCTCCCTCCCTCCCTTCCTTCTCTTTCCTTCTCCTTTTCCTTCCTTCTCCTTCCTTCCTCCATTCCTTCCTTTCATCCTTCCTTCCTTCTCCTTCCTTCTCCCCTTCCTTCCTTTTCTGTTCTTTCTTCCTTTCTTTCTTTCTTTCTTTCTTTCTTTCTTTCTTTCTTTCTTTCTTTCTTTCTTTCTTTTTTTCTTTCGTCCTTCCTTCCCTCCTTCCTTCCTTCCTTCCTTCCTTCCTTCCTTCCTTCCTTCCTTCCTTCCTTCCTTCCTTTATTCAACAAATACTGTCTGGGCACAGTCAATGCCCTTCAGCTAAAGACCACCAGGGACACCCCTGTAGTTGAACACATTAGGTTTAGTACTTACTGCAATGAGGAAAAACACATGCATGGCATGTCTCTCTGCAAGAGGGCTTTAGAATGAACCTAGTGTAGGATTTGGACTTTGGTTGGGTGATTGGTGGGAGGGTTCAGGGAAGCTGGGTTTGCTCTAGATTGGATGCTGTTAGAAATACCCCCGATTTCTATGATTTGGTAGAAATCAATCAATAACCTTACCTTAAAGGAGAGGAGACTAGAATGAAGCTGAACCAATTATTGGTGAAGAAACAGTAGTTACTTATTTTAGCCAAGAGAAGAAGTGTTCGGTACTTCGTGGGTGACACAGGGAACTTGTTTCTGTCTGTGCTTAGATAAAATGGTGAAATGGTTTGCTTTGTTTCATTTTATCTTAGTCACAGAGTAACCTGTCTGTCGTTGGTATTCTCAGATTGTGTATGTCCAATAGGAGAATAATATGGCCTGGTTGTGAGTGTCAGGCCAGCTTCTGATTGTCAAGGGCTCCCCTTTTTTCTTTCTCAGCACCAGGTTCTTGGTGCTGAGGGTTCAATGATCAATAAAACAGACAAAAATCATAGAGTGTACATTCTAGCCATGGGAGAAAGAAAATAAAATAAATATAATTTATTAGAAGGTGATAAGTACTATAGAGAAAAAACATAAAGCAAGGAAGGGAAATAGGGTACTGGGGGGTGAGTGACCACCATTTACAGAGCAGCCCAATAAGGGTCCTAAGACAAGAGCATGTCTCTTATGCTGCAAGAATAACAAGGAACCCTTTGGCTGCAGAAGTAGGTGAGGGAGGAGATGGCAGGAGAAAGGGAGCAGGGGAAGTCAAAGAGTGACTGGGGTCAGAGGGTTTAGGGATTTTAAGTCAGTAGTAAAGGGTAGTCAGAATGCTACTTTTTATGACTCCCAGACTGGCTCTCTTGAAATGTGGCTTGAGTAATGGCCTGGAGCTTCTTCCCCCGCCTCCTGCATAAGAATGAGAAAATAATTACATAATCCTTTTTATTAATAGTTGCTATTAATAGTTGCTATAGTTGCAATGCTAAAGTAACCGATTAAAACAATTGTAGTCAAAAGTTTGATTCAGCGCGAGTTCATACACTGGTTAGAAATTGAGATGGCAAGTACAAATTGAGATGGTAAAAGAGAAAGATCTTCAAATAAGGATCCTTGAAATATTCAAATAATATTATTGTAAATGCTAGTCACTTGGAAGCAAGTTTAGAAAACATTTATAATGCAAAATAAGTTTTTTTAAAAGTTTATTTATTTTGAGGAACCCATGCATGCACAAATGGGGGAGGGACAGAGAAAGAGGGAGAGAGAAAGAATTCCAAGCAGGCTCTGCACTGACAGTGTAGCCCTACACGGGGGCTTGAACTCACATACCATGAGATCATGACCTGAGCCAAAATCAAGAGTCAGATGCTCAAACGATTCAGCCACCCAGGCGCCCTTTGATCATTTCCTACTCTTGAAAAAAATTTTTTAATGTTTTATTTTTATTTTTGAGAGAGAGAGAGAGAGAGAGAGAGAGAGCAGGAGACAGAGGATCTGAAGCAGACTCCACACTGACAGCAGAGAGCCAGATGCAGGGCTAGAACTCATGAACCATGAGATCATGACCTGAGCTGAAGTATAATGCTTAACCAACTGAGCCACCCAGGCATCCTGATCATTTCCTATTCTTGAGTAGGCTCCCAGCTATTCCATGTTGACTTTACATAAATCCAACTTGAAGGGCTGCAATGACAAAAAAAAAAAAAAAAAGGAAATATATGTGTTATGTATATGCTAAGATATACAATAAATGCATATTTTATATATGCATGAAAAATGTTTGTATACACTGGCACAATGTATATAATTAAAACAATTGAGAATAAGTGGTAGGCATGATGCTTCTTTATCCCTAAATATGTTAGTATTTCCTGAAAACAAGGAATTCTTTAACGTAGCCACAGAACTATGATCAAAACTAGAAACTTCACACTGATTCAGTACTATCATGTAATTTACAGACTTTATTGATATCGTGTTGACTTGCCACAATGATGTCCTTTCTAACAATAGAAAATCCAATACCGTCAGTTGCATCCAGCTTCTCACATCTCGTTAGCGTCCTTTAACCTGGAACAGTTCTTAAAGGGGTGTGTGTTCCTGAATCTCTTGATACTAATAATTTTTAAGTGTATAAATACGTTATTTCATAGATTGTACCCTAACATCAATTTATGTCATGATTAGATTCAGGTTATGTACCTTTGGGAAGACCACCAAAGAAATGATGCTAAATTCTCTTAGTGCATCATATCAGGAACCTAACGCTCTTGGTTAGTCCAAATTCTGGCAATGATAATGTTGATCAATTGGTTGAAGAGGTGTTTCCATTGTATTTACCTTTTGCAATTAATATGTATCTTGAAGAAGATACTTTGAGATTCTGCAAATATCTCACTATTCCTTAAACATTCGCCCACTAGTTTTCCCATGTATATTCATGATTCTTGCCTGAATCGATAATTACTATGACAGCTGCCAAAGATGAATTTTCTAACTCTATCATTCCTTCTACATTTACTATTAGCTTTCTAGTGTAGGCAGAGATTTTTCTTACTTATTTCTTCATTTAATTGATTAATTTACATTGTTATAGACTCACGTGTTTTTAGTTCAATATGTTAAAATCCTACCTATCATTATTTTGATGTTTAACATTATCTCAGATTTAGCGAGTGGGTACCTCTTCAAACTGACGACTGTATCTTTTTGAGAGCATATTTACATTTTTGCACTATTTATATTTTTTCTACTTTCCTTGATGCAGACCCAGATCAGCCATTTCTCCAAGCAGGCCTGTTTTCCTTCAGTGGAGAATGGCGTTTATACTCCAGGAGTATTCATTACTACTGGGTCGTTCATGTTTCTAAAATCTCTTAGCAGACAGAGCTGGGGAGTGTGTGTGTGTGTGTGTGTGTGTGCGTGCGTGCGCGCGCGCGTGTTTGTAGGTATAGGTGTGTGTATGTTTATGTGTGCATATATGTGTGTATATATAAATGAATGCATATACACATTCATAATACACATAACCACACATATCTGTGCCCATTTCTTCATCTATTTTTCAAAGTTCATTTATTTATTTTGAGAGAGAGAGAGCAGGGGAGGGGCAGAGAGAGAAGGAGGGAGAGAATCTCAAGCAAGATTCTGCACTGTCAGTGCAGAGCCTGATGTGAGGCTCAAACTCACATACCATGAAATCATGACCCGAGCTGAAACCAAGAGTCAGATGCTTACCCAACTGAGCCACCCAGGCTCTCCCACTTCTGTATCTATTTATCTCTTTCTCTATATTAAAATCTCTCAGAAAATGAATGAATGAGCCACAGAGATAACAGGAGGAAATATTTTCAGTACAAATATTTTAAAGGGAATTTGTGTCCTAAATGTGTTAAGAATTTGTTAATAAACACATAATGAATATATTATTTAAAACTATCCAGACTATAAACATAGTCCTAAAATAAATGAGTTAAGTAATATGAATAACATAAATATAACATATATTATGAATGTATTGAAGAAAATAGGTAAGTAGAAAATAAGCACATGAAAGGTATTCAACATCTTTAGTCTTTAAAGAAATGTAAATTAAAATCACAACAAAATATCACTTACTCCCCTTAAAATGGCTTAACTTTTTAAATTTTTTTTAATGTTTATTTATTTTTGAGAGACATAGAGGCACAGCGTGAACAGGGGAAGGGCAGAGAGAGAGGGAGACACAGAATTGGAAGCAGGCTCCAGGCTTTGAGCCGTCAGCACAGAGCCCGACGTGGGGCTCGAACTCACAGACCGCGAGATCATGACCTGAGCTGAAGTCGGCTGCCCAACCGACTGAGCCACCCAGGCGCCCCAAAATGGCTTAACTTTTAAACAGTGACAAATGTTGATGAGGCTGTAGAGCAACTGGAACTCAAGGGCTGTAAAAGGTACACCTGCTGAGTAAATTTTTTAACCATTGTTCTTGTGCGGTAAACATATACCTACCCTGTAACTTAACATTTTCATTCTGAAGCACTTGCTTAAGGAGATGAAGTCATATGTTCACAACATGTCTGGTGCAATAATGTTCATAGCAGCTAAATTCGCCATAGGGAAGATGTTGGAATAACCTAAAATGTTCACCTTGCGGTGAATGGATAAGCAAACTGTGGTATATTCATACAATGGAGTATTACTTGGCAACAGAAAGGAGAGAATTACTGATATGTGCATATCATGGACAAATCTCAAAACCGTGCTGAGCAAAAGAAAGCAGACATGACAGAGCAGATTCCATGCCTGTGGAGCTCCATGACAGTTACAACTAACCTGTAGTGATAGAGTTCAGAGGAGCAGTTGCTTAGGAGTTAGGGGGGGAAGGGGAAAATTGACTGGAAAGGGGCAGGAGGGAACTTTTGGTGAATGGAAATCATTTATACCCTAATTAGCATGTGGGTCACAATAGTGACAGAGATACATCTGTCAAAACTCATAGAACCATGCCCTTAAGATCCATGCATTTTAACGTATGTAGATAATACCCGTGGCAGGCAGAATAATGCACGTCCCCCCAAGATGTTCCTAATCCCCAAAGCTGTGTGTATGTTACCTGAAGTCGTAGGACTTTGCTGATGTAATTAAGTGAAGATTCTCCCGGATTCTCCAGTGAGTATGGAGAATCATAATGTAATCATAAATATTCTTACAGGGGGACGCAGGAGAGCCAAAGTCAGAGAGAGAAGAGGAGACACTATTTTTCAAAGAGGACCACGAGCCAAAGAATGCAGACAGACTCTAGAAGCTAGAAACAGCAAAGAATGGATTATCCCCTGGAGCCTCCGGAAGGAACGCAGCCCTGCCAACTTCTTGACTTTGGCCTTGGAAGGTCCAGTTTTGTATTTCTGACATTCAGAACTGTAAGATAATAAATTTGTGTAGTTTTAAGTCCCCACTATGTTTGTGGAAATTTGTAATAAGCGGCAATAGGAAAGAAACTAAGATATATACACATACCATATTTTTTTGTGTTTCACAGGTATTGCATTATTTTTTACGAGGTGAAGGCTTATGGCAACCGGCACGGGTCAAGTTTATCAGCACCATTTTCCAACAGCATTTGTTCACTTCGTGTCTCTGTGTCACATTTTGGTAATTCTTGCAATATTTCAAACTTTTTTGTTGGGCACTCACGATGTGCCTATTATATTTGTTACAGTGATCTGTGGTCAGGGATTATATCTCAGTGAAAGCTCAGGGATGACTAGCATCTTTTAGCAATAGTTTTAAATTAAGGCATGTACATTTTTTTTTTACAACATATGCTGTTGCACACTTAATAGGCTAGAGTATAAACATAATTTGTGTGTACTGGGAAGTCAAAAAAATCATTTGACTCAGTTTTTTGCAATGTTTGCTTTATTGTAAAATTGGCTTTATTGCGGTGTGGCAGAACGGAAGCTGCACTATCTCTGAGGTATGCCTATACTTCATTTTGGGGAAAAAAAGGTATTAAAAAATGAATGTGGAGTGCCTTAATCAAGTAAGTGTCTAACTCTTGATTTTGGCTCAGGTCATGATGTCACAGTTGTGAGATCGAGCCCTGCGTAGGGCTCTGTACTAGGCATGGAGCCTGCTTGGGATTCTCTCTCTGCTCCTCCCTCTCTCACAGGTGATCTCTCTCTCTCAAAAAAAATAAAATAAAAAATTCACTTAAATAAGCAGTCTCATGTGCTACCAAAGAATAATAAAAAATAAAGCCAAATTGTGGAGCAGATCTGGGCACTACCCTGAATTGTGCCATCTGCCAGTTCAGCAGTTCAGCTGCGGAAACTTTGGAAAGTTATGTAACATCCTGAGGCTCAGTTTCTTAATCTACAAAATCAGGATTATTAAACCTGGTTTACCTCTCAGAACTGTCACGAGAATTAAAAGCAATGAAATAAGAAAGCACCCTAACAACAAAAGACCAAAAAAGTAAAGCGTTTTTTCTTTAAAATTTTTTTTAATGTTTATTTATTTTTGAGCGCGCGCCCGAGAGAGCGCGTGCGCACGTGCGCGCGCACGCACAGACGCGCGACGGAGGGACAGAGAGAGAGAGGGAGACACAGAATCCGAAGCCGGCTCCAGTCTCTGAGCTGTCAGCAACGTTGGGTTTGGACCCACGGACTGCAAGATCGTCACCAGAGCTGTAGTTGGATGCCTAACCCACTGAGCCACTCAGGCGCCCCCAAACAGTGAGCATTTTAACAAATTTTTTAAAAAAATATTTATTTCGAGAGGGAGAGCGAGAGTGCACGAGTGTGAGCCAGCGGGGGGAAGGGCGGGAACACAGGGAGAGAGAGAGAATCCTAAGTAGGCTTCACACTGTGAGTGTAGAGCCTGACTCGGTGCTCAAACTCCTAAACCGTGAGATCATGACCTGAACCCAAAATCAAGAGTCAGACGATTAACCAACTGAGCCACCTAGGCGCCCCTGGCAATTTTTTAAAGCACTGATTAGCTGGCACCTAGGAAAGAGGTAAGCCTGGGTGTTCTGTTCTTCAGTAGTCCTACTAAAGGGCAAACAACATTTCCATTTTTTTATTAGGTCTCCAGAAAACTTTGAGGGGTTTGCTGGCGCGCGTGGGAAGTGGGTGCCCCTGTTACGGAGGCCCAGGTTCCTCGGTCAGTTCCTCATTAATTCGCCAGATCCCCACCATGTCTCTTACCAGAATTTCTCATTTGTCAGACTTAAGAACTGAGTTCGTTATTTAATAATAATTAAATTTATTTTGAAGTCCTGGCAATTCATGTCACTTAATGTTTCCTGGAAGTTCTGCTTCCATTCTTTTCCACGGTCATTATCCTGGTCGTAGCCCTCATAAGTGCAGGTCACATAAACTTGCAGATGACATCATCCTCAGACTCGTTTTCCTCAATCTTTCTGGCTCGAGAAGTCACAAGGACTTCTTAGAACCTTGGGCAGTGAATTCAAACTCCCCTGCATGGCCACCAAGCATCTTTTTCCCTCCTCTCCTCTACATCTCCAATCCTATTTTTTCCTTCCCCCAAATACATCTGTATTAGTCAGCTCAGGCTGCCGTAAGAAAATGCCACAGACTGGGTGGCCTAGAAAACAGACACTTATTTCTCAGTTCTGAAGTCTGGGGGTGTGAGATCAGGGTGCTGGTGTGGTCAAGGCTTTCTTGCAGACAGCTGCCTTTGACCGTGTCCTCACGTGGCCGTGAGAAAGACTGAGCATGCTCTCAGGTTCTGGTGTCTCTTATAAGGATGGTAACCGCAGCAGAAGGCTCCACCCTCATGACCCATCTGAACCTAATCTCCTCCCAAAGGAGGCAATCACCATCTCCAAATACCATCACATGGGGCTCTGGGGGTTCCACGTGTGAATTTGGGAGGGGGACACGATTCAGTCTGTAGAAACACTTGTTCCACTTCAGGTCCAGTTTTACCTGCTTGTTCCTTTCTTTGGGTTGAGCTGCTTTCTTTTCTAATTCTCTTCCTTTTCGAAACCCCGTTCTAAATTCTAAGAAGCACACTTTCAGTTTAATCCTTTTGTTGGGCTTTCTCCCTTTTCATAAAGTACTCCTTTGTGCCATTTTAGTTTGTGTATACTTGATCTTGAGGATTTTGCTACATATTTTTATCCTAAAATTACAATTGGGTTGTAGTGAGGCAAGTGCCATATTTTGAAGAATAAATGCTGCTATAAAGAGCATCTCATTAATTATGAAAAGATTTTGACAGCCTAACTAATGGGTTACCTATCTTTAGCACTACGAGACTCCATTATAAGCAAGAGGAGAAAAAAGTGTAGTAACTGAGAGTTGATTGTGGCAAGATTTAGAATCGTAGGATTTTCAAGCCTTTATCTCTCATATTACATATTTTAAAACCTCACGCGTTAAGCGACCTGTTTAAGATCATATTGGTAGTTAATGGTGATGATAGAGACCTAGACCTCTTTCTTTCCATTCTACGGTTTATTTATTATTTTTTTAAGTTTATTTGTTTATTTCAAGAGAGAGAGAATCCCAAGCAGGCTCTGCACTGTCAGCACAAAGTCCCATGTGGAGTTTGAACCCACAAACCGCGAGATAATGACCTGAGCGGAAACCATAGTTGGATACTCAACTGACTGAGCCACCCAAGTGCCCCTATGGTTTATTTATTAAAATAGATTTTTCCATTGAAAGCCTAGTTGGTTCTATGTGTTTTCTATTGGTGCTTAACAAACTATGACAAATGAAACAGCTTGAAACATTTATTATCCCATAGTTTCCATGTTTCAGGGGTCTCGGCACGTGGAAATGAATCCTCCACTCAGGGTCCCCCAAGGCTGCACCTAAGGTGTTTGAGACCTGGGAGTCCTCCTCCAAGCCCGTGTGAATATTGACAGAATCCATTTCCTTGAAGATGTAAAACTCATAGCAACAACAAACTCATTGCTTCTTCAGGGCCGGCAAGAGGGTCTGTTGCTTCAACTCTCTGGCCTGTAAACCCTCTTTGAAAAGGCTTCTTGGGCGTCTGGGTGGTTTAGTTAGTTAAGTGTCCAACTCTTGACTTCAGCTCAGGTCATCATCTCACGTTTCGTGAGATCGAACCCCATGTCAGCCTCTGTGCTGACCGTGTGGAGCCTGCTTGGGATTCTCCCTCTTTCCCTCTCTCTCTGCCCCCCCCCCACTTGTGCTGTTTCTCTCTCAATAAATAAATAAACATTTAAAAAGGCTTACCTGGTGTTACCAGAATTACCAGGATAATCTCCGTTTTGATGAACTCAAAGTCAGCTGATTAGGGACCTGATATTTGTAAAAATCTCTTCTCTTCTGTCATATAATGCAACCTAATCATAGAAGGGACACCCATCATATATGAAGGGCTCACCCACACTCTAGGCCAGAAGGTTATCCAGCGTATGTATATGGGTTAATTTTTAAAAATTAGGAAAAGCAACAGCAGAAAAAAACAAAATCATATCTGGTTTGGCTTTCTGAATAAAACACCGTGATGTGTTTCTTTCTAGTCATTTGTTCTTGCTGCTCTTCGCTATTCCCCTTCGTTTTTTTCCTCCATACTTTAAAAATACAGCCATACAGTATATATAACTAAATTAGATACTTTATTCATTTGGAATTATTTTGTAAGAATTTTTACATGTTGTTCTGTATCATCCCCATAGACATAATTTTTTTCCTTTAGTAAACATGTCTCTTCAGTGTGGGAGAAATGGAAAGTGTAGATAAGCAAAAAGGGAAAACAAATCAAATCGCAATATTCAGAATTAAGCCTTAGTAACATTTGGTGTTATATACTTTCAGATTTTTAAATTTTGGTCTATGTATTTGAGTACACTCATATATATATTTCAAGGTGGAGAAAATTTTTGTACCTTACCTCTCTGCATTCAAATTTCCCTTTGGGGAAGATGCCACATTATTTTAAAAAAATTCTGATAATTCCTTGGGGCATAAGATGGGATCCTGAGTTTCAGGATATTGGATGATGTCAAAATTTCAGAGAAGGAGAAAGCTACCCTGCAAGGCATAGGAGCAGAATCTGGAGCTCCCAGGAGGTATGGGAGGTGGGAGCGAAGAGCTGATGGAGGGAGAGAGGAGGGACAAGGAGGTGATGGTACCCTGCTGGGCACTGTGCGATGTCTCTTTCCCCCCCGCTCAGTTTTCATTACATCTGCTAAAATTTTGAATTCTTGGTGTGAAGGATTTGTTGATGCAATGAGGGTTTCTCGACTTGGGGACCACTGACATTTTGGGGCTGGATAATTCTTCATCGTGCAGTCCCTCCCTGTGCCTTGAAGAGTGTTTAGTAGCATCCCTGACCTCCACCAACTAGATGCTACTAAATGGCAGCCCACCTTCCATTTATGACAGCTAAAAGTATCTCTAGACATTGCCAAATACCTCATGGGGGCACACTCAGTCGAGAACCCACGTTGTAATGGAAATGGTAGAAGGGGCTACATTTTGTGTTGGGTGATTATGTTGGCTTTGTAGTATGCCAACTTGTCTAGGCTGAACCGCATTCTCCAGAATCCCTTTTTCTGAATTTTTCCGGTCAGGGTGTATTTCTGGTCACCCTGTTGGTGTGAAGCGGCAGCTGGGTGTGCCACTGCTCTAATCTCCTTGAACCCTCCTTCAGCATCTCTGACTCCAGTGCATGAGGGTTCCTGGAGAAGGGCTGTGGCTTCTGTAGGACACCCATGTCATTGTATTAGTTTGCCAGGGCTGCCACAACAAAATCCCACAGACTGGGTGGCTAAGCACATGAATATATTTTCCCACAGTTCTGACGGTTATGAGTCTGAGACCAAGGTATTGACTGGGTTGGTTTCTTCTAAGCCTCTCTCCTTGGCTTGTAGGTGGCAACTTCTCTCTGTGTCTTCATATCAGATTCCCTTGGTGTGTGTGTGTGTGTGTGTGTGTGTGTGTGTTTGAATTCTAATTTCCTCTTCTCATAGGGACACCAGCCATGTTAGGTCATGGCCCACCCTAATGAGTAATTTTAACATAACTATCTTATTAAAGACTCTATCTCCAAATATAGTCACATGCTGAGGTACTGGGGTGTACTGGTTAGGGTTCTCTGGAAAAACAGAGCCAATAAGATCCCTCCAAAACATATACTATAAGTAAGATATAAATGTATATATAGATACATATGGATACATGCATATGTGCTTAGAGATATATCCTATTTATACTCCATTAATTATAATATTATATAATAAAATGTTATATTATTTTAATTATGATATAATTATATAATAAAATATGTTATTTTAATTAGAATATAATTATATAATATGTTGTTAATATTATATGTAATAATTTATATGTATAAAAGGAGATTTATTAGAAGGAATCGGCTCATACAATAATGGAGGAAATTCCAGGATCTGCCCCGTGGAAGCTGGAGACCCAGGAAAGACAAGAGTGTAATTATAGTCTGAGTCTAAAGGCCTGAGAAGGAGCAGAAGGGCATGAGGTGAATCTCAGTTCAAGGGCGGGAGGGGACTGATGTTCCAGTTCAGGCAGACGGAGAATTCATCCCTTCTTCCACTTTGTGTTCTGCTCAGGCCCTCAGCTGACTGGCTGATGCCCACTCACACTGGGAGGTCCATCTCCTTTGCTGAGTCTACCCATTCAGATGCTAATCTCATCCACAAGCAACCTGCAGACCCATCCATTAATAATGTTTAATCTGGATACCTTACATCCCAGTCATGTTGATAACATAACAGTAACCATAATGTGGGAGTGAGGACTTCAACATGTGAGTTGGGGGTAACGCAGCTCAGGCCAGAGCAATTAGCAAAGTCAGAGGCCGCAAGAACTGACGTGGGCTTAGCCCGTCATCGTGGACCCTGGCTCATTTGTGTGGGCTCCTGCACCTTACTTCATCTTCCCTTCCAGCCCGTCTGCCCTGTGGACTTCAAGTCCTAATATCAGATGCAAAGGCGGAGTATTTAATCAACTCCTGCAATTATGTAAGATCAGACCTCTAGCAAGTATGTACGATATATGTAAATATCCACACTTGAAGTCGGCTTCTCTGATTGAACCCTGACTGATGGAGCAGGGCAGAGGCAGAACCCCAGGGAGACAGAGACTGAGGGCAGGGAGGGCAGAGGGAGATGTGGACCACCTTCCCCTGCTCAAGAAGGGGCTCGCAGGAAGTTTCACACTGCACCGAGGTAGACAATTAGAGGGGGGCAAAGATACCTGAAGTAAAGCTCACACGTAGCGGTGTACTACCTGTGATTTCATTCACATGAATAAACACAGAAACAATTTTGGTGGCTCTGTGGTTTGCTACTGAGTGACTGTTCTACATTTAGCTATTATCTTGTGGTTGAATTTTTTCTTTTATTTATTTTGAGAAAGAGGGAATGAGAGGGGGAAGGGCAGAGAGAGAATCCCAAGCAGGCTGCGCACTGTCAGCGAAGAGTCCAACAAGGGGCTCAGTGCCACATCCCAGGAACCGCGAGATCATGAGCTGAGCCGAGATCAAGAGTTGGATGCTTAACTGACTGAGCCATCCAGGTGCCCCATGCGGTTGAATATTTAAGTTGTTTTCACCCTCCTTCCCTCCTCATTATAAATAATGCTTTGATAATTTTTTTTGTTCAGGTCTTATTTTGAGTTAAGAATTACATTTTTATAAGAAGGAAATTACTGAGTATGTCAACTTCTGTCTCTGAGAAGGTGTACGTGGGACTTGGGAGTCTTGAGAAGGATAAATTAGGGTGGGAGCAGGAGTAGTTGGGGGAGCCCTCTGGCCGTGATGCCGAGCCATCCCCTGCGAAGGGAGAAATGGAAGTGACTAGGTCAGAGGGGTCCTGAGAAAGTCTCAGCCGATGAGGTGCCCAGGGAAAAAGCTGATGCGTCTCTGTTTGGGCAGAAGTGGCCTGACTCAAGTCCCTTGTGCCCTAAGCCATTGGCCGGGACCAGCTTGGGAGAAGCATAGTCCCCGCATGAATTCATGATGGGCCAAGGTTACCCTTTGCAAGCAGGTCTTTTTGAAAAAGGGTTCAGCCCCCTTGCACTGGGCCATAGGATATGTATTAAGATCAATCACTAACTTATTTTCCGTGAGGGCTGTAGTCTTGGGCACACTAAGCAGTACAAGTCTTGCTACTTTGGACTCAGCTACACACAAGCGTGTGACACACCTGAAGTGAATGCACTCTGCAGATGGGTGGCTGTTTGGGTCTCTCCTGAGTATTGCCCTTCCCCACAGGATATGTACGAGCCTCTGCTCTCTGCTTTCAAACAGTCTTCACTTCTGTGGCCACCCACCCTGCCTCCAGATGTCCCATGTCAGTCCCCAAACCGATTTGGCAAAGCGGGATTCAACCCTGCCATTTCGACATAACCAGGAATGGGTGACTTCAGCGTGTGAAGTGCAAAATAAGGGCAACTTCTTCTTCTTTTAATGTTTATTTTTGAGAGACGGAGACAGGGCATGAGCAGGGGAGGGGCAGAGAGAGAGGGAGACACAGAATGTGCAGCAGGCTCAAGGCTCTGAGCTGTCAGCATAGTCCGACGTGGGGCTCGAACTCACAAAAGGTGAGATCATGACCTGAGCCAAAGTCAGACGCTTAACCAACAGAGCCACCCAGGCGCCCCATTAAGGGCAGCTTCTTAAATGCTTAAAGTTCAGTGATTCTAACCTCTTACCTACCCTTATTAGCCTGAAGCCATTTTCTTTTTCTACTATTCTTTTCTTGAAAACCGATGTGGTGGGAAAGTCTTTTAAAGCATTAATTGAGGGACTATTTTTTTCCCCTGCCAAGAACAGTTGTCCTTTGGTAGCCAAAGGGAAAGAGCATCGAGAGCTGTGAGAACAATTTACAGCATGAGACAGAGATTCCAAGGTCACGATTTCTAGGCCTCCAATGTAAGGCAGGATGGATTTTGATGTGGCACAGAGAGAAGTTACTGTCTGTCCCAGGAATGAGAAGGAAGAGAGAGGCACAAGGAACCCGTCTGCTGCAGCAGAGCTGACAAGCTGCCCTGAGGAGAGGAGGAGTGTTCTGCGCGCCCCCACCCTGCCTCTCCCCACACAGACCCTTGGTTGGGACGGGCTGCAGGCTGTCCTGAGGAATGTTGGAGAAAAATTCCTTCCCTGAATCGGAGGGTTTCAAATAAAGACATTTTGTGCCTCGTTTTCCGCCCGGGCCTTTTGAGATATTGTCTGAGTCTGTCTGGGCTGCTCTAACAAAATCCCATAGACTGGGTTGCTCATCAACAATAGAAATGGATGATTTCTCACAGTTCCGGAGGCTGGAAGTCTGAGACGGGGGGCCAGGAGAGCTGGGTTCCCTCTGCCCAGTTGCAGACTGCTGCCTTGTCTTTGGATCCACGCATAGGCCAGCTCAGAGAGGGAGAAAGCTCTCTGGGTGCTCTTAAGAGGTGCCAGTCCCCTTTATCAGGGCTCTATTCTCTTGACCTCGTGCAAACCTAATCATGGCCTAAAGGCCTCACCTCTTAATGCCATCACATAGGTGGGGGAGGGCTTAGTATATGAATTCTGGGAGGTCACAAACCCCATCCGTTCGCCTCATACCGCCAGGCATGGAGAAGCGGTGAAAAGGGGGATGTGGCACGTCTATTCACAGGAGGGTCGAGTGTGGTTGCGGGTGCGGAGGGGATCTGAATGTTCTCATGTACCTGGGGAGAGGGAAAGTGGAACGCAAGCCCCAGCAGGCTGGTTGCCCCGAACGGAGGGGGTGGCCAACCATAAAATACATGGCTGAGGTCTCACAGAATCTCCTGTGTCACAGGGCCGACCCGTGGGCCGGGTCGGCAGGGGGAGTTCAGAGCCATCGCTGGGAGGACAGAACAGTGGAGGAGATGAGGAATCAGGAACGCAGCCCGCTTCCCCCTCGACGCCGCTTTGTGATGTAAACATTCCCTGAAGGATCCTCTGCTGTTAGTGAAGGGGCTGGCACAAGAGTTCAGAAGTTAAAATGAGTTGCAATGCAGTTTATTCGCTGTTGTGACGATGGACGTACATACCTAGTATGTCCTCGGTCAGCCTGGCAATCCTTACCCTGGCCTGAAAAATCACAGGTTCTCCTGTGGCCGGCTACTTTCCACACCCCCATCCGGGGCTCCGTCTGGGGCTCTTCGTGGCTTCATGCGCCCCCTTGTGGTCATTGCTTGATAGGGCCCCAGTTCTGGGTGGGAGGGAGGAGGCAGCTTTGCTCAGTCTGATTCAGTCAAGGTGGCTCATAGCGAAAATGGCCTGCGGTTCCCAGGCTTATGGACGGCTCTTGGTGACATACACATGGTTACTTCCTGCAAAGTATGTCCATGACATCAGGATGGCCGCCAGGACATGATGTCCTGACATCAAGATGAATCACTGCCTATTGTGCCCGGACAGGTCTGTCCTAGGACAGTCAGCCCTGGGATGATTGCACCACCTTCTTCTCTGTGGGGAGTGTCTTCTTCCCTTCTCCTTTCCTGCTAGGAGGCCTCATCTGAGGCCGTTTTGTTCTTCTGACATATTCTATCACATTAAAAATATATGTATAAACCTTTAACCTTAGAATAGCTTTAAATTTACAGAAAATTTGCAAGGATAGCAGAGTTTCTATATATTCCATACCCAGTTTCTCCCATTAGTAACATTTTACATTCTTTCCTAAGGGACATTTGTCACAACAAATGAGCCAGTATTGATACACTATTATTAACTAAAGTCCATACTTCATTCAGCTTTCCCTAGTTGTTTCTTTTTTTGTTTTTTGTTTTTTTATTTTTTACCTAATATCCTTTTCCTATTCCAGGATTCCACCCAGGGTACCTCATTACATCGAATCATGTCTCCTTAGAGACCTCTGGCCTGTGGCAGTTTCTCAGGTCTTCTTTGCTTTTGATAAGATTGACAATTTTGAGGGATACTGGCAGAGTATTTTGTCGAATGCCCCTCAACCAGGACATGACTAGACTGAGGTTATGGGTTTGTGAGGAAGACCAGAGGTGAAGGACCCTCTTCATTACGTCGTATCAAGGGTACATACAGTCAATACGACTCATCACTGTCGATGTTGACCTTGACCACTCAGCTGAGGCAGTGTTCATCAGGTTTCTCTAAAATAAAGTTCTCTTTTCCCCCTTTCATTGCTGTACTCTGAGGAAGGACATCACCACACAGAGTCCTGTTGCATCACTTTTGAATCTCAGCGAGAAGGACCCTGTGTCTCCAGCAGTTGCTGTGGTTTTCAGAGTCATTTCATAAGCAATTTATTATTTGTGGTACAAGGTACATTAAAAAAATAGAAAGTATTAATCAAAAAGGCTTTAAGGACTTCATGGCAATTCAAATCGTTATAGCCTAAGCAGAGTGTCTTCCCCAAATTGGAATTGAAAAACCATGTAAGAACTTCAATGACTCAAGAAAAACCACATCATTTGACACAACTGTCAATAGAACAGAAATTTTGTGGAAAATATGATTAAACAATATAATTAGAAACATTGCTGAAATTAAGGCAAGTAAAACAAATATTTTGGAATTAATGTGTAAATTTGTAAATTACATGAGTCTGTACCTTATGACTCACCCAAACGTGACCGGCAACAGAACACCCAGGCATGTGGGATCATAATTAAATTCAGCTGTCTGATATTTGCCCCCTTGCAGTTGTGGCTTTTTGTGAAAGTGTATTTGTTTTGACAGGAGGGTAGAACATATTTTGCTTAATTTGTAACTTTTTAGTTTGTTAGAGACATGGCATCTAGGCCTCCATTGGTGCTCACAGCCCGAGCCGTGGTAGGGGTGGGTGTGTCTGTTTGGAGGAACACGCACGCGGCCCCTGGCACTGCCAGTGGAAGGCTTCCTCCCTGGCTACTTTGGTATCTAGTTTGATTCTGTATTTGTTAATGTGCCTTAAGGGACCCGGAGGAGGTTGTGGTGGGAACCTGATGAACAGCTGATGGGGTAGAAGCCAGGGGCATCTGGAGAGGGGGAGGGGCAGTCTGCAGGACAGAGCCCTTCACCTGAGGCATTTGACCCTGTCTCGGGGGAGACAGCGTCTTTATTGAGTTAAGTGTAGAACACACAGCTGAGGTCACAGAAATGCTTGGCGTGGGGACCCCCTTACCCCCCGCCCGGTGTCAGAAGAGCAGTGAGTGTGGTAGTTCTGTGAGAGTAGAGGAGAAGCCCAGGGGGACTGAGGCTTTGGTCACTCACTCGGTTATACTCCACGGCACTTCTTATCCCAGCTTGCAGTCAACTCTTAATTTTTATACCATCTGTTTAATATTTGTTTTCCTTGTTGAGGTTTGAGGAAGATAGTGAATCTCACTTTCTTCCTTCTCTGGGTTCAGAGTCAGTTAAGAAATAAGACACAGGAGTCACACAGCTAAAACATCGGCGTTAATTCGTGGTAACAAAACTACTCTGACGACTTCGCTCGTTGTGGACATTGACAACTCATTCCACTCGTTCCGAGGGAGATGCCTTCGTGTTTACAGTCCGACCATGTCCTTGGAGGATATAAGCACTCCTTGCAATTGCCCACTCCCCACTTCTTTTGTATCGGAAACATTTCCAGGGATTAAAAAAATTAATTTCAGGGGCGTCTGGGTGGTTCAGTTGGTTGAGCGGCCAACTTCGGCTCAGGTCATGATCTCATGGTCTGTGAGTTCGAGCCCCGTGTCGGGCTCTGTGCTGAAAGCTCAGAGCCTGGAGCCTGCTTCAGATTCTGTGTCTCCCTCTCTCTCTGCCCTTTCCCTGCTCATACTGTCTCTGCTCATACTGTCTCTACGTCTCTCAAAAATAAATAAACGTTAAAAAAATAAAAAAAATTAATTTCAATCTCTTTTAATGAACACAATTGCCATGTGGCATGCTGGGAGTGGAACTGCAAGAGACAGGACATAGGGCTCTGGCCGGACAGCAGGGCGGGGGCCGGGAGGTAATGGACAGTGTGTGCACAGCGCCTGCACTTGTGTGGATGTCGTAAATAGGGGTGCTTCTCAGAAAGCACAGGGGGCCACTCTCAGAATGTTGGGCTGGGAGTGACGGAGATGGATATTTAGGGGGAAAACCACCCAACATTCCAGAGTGAGCCTGTAGGCACCCTAGAATCTCTGGATGAAAAGGGAGACCCCAGTTTTTCACTCCTTTTGAAAGGATGCCTTGAAAGAGTGAGATTGTGTGAGGTAGGCAGGGCCTGTGGGCTGGGAGAGAGAAGAATGGGTAGGAATAAATCGGGGTAACTCAGAAAGAACGTTCAGAGAGCAGAAATTTTATATACTGATTGAAAGTAAGTAAAGAAAGCCCCCTTAATGCTTATGGTGAGACTGTGGACCGGGAAAGATCAGCCCTTGCTGGACCCGGAAGGTAGAGGTGAGCCTGCCAGCTGCATTTATGAGGTAAATCAGAGGGAGGAGGTGTGGGGAGGTGTGAGAGGCCTTGCCTGGCTTTAGGTGAAGCTCGGGTCCTCTTGCACCCCTGGAGGGGCGCTGTCAGTGCGACAAACTAACGGCTTGTTGCACTCAAATGGGAGTCGAGTAAAAAGCCATCTCGAGAAGGAATGTAAACAAAAACTGCCAATTAGGCCACAGAAAAGCATTTTATGTGTTTGAAGCTTAAGAAACAATGGCTCAAGTTCAAGGTTATGTGGAGTTTTAAGCAAATGGTCAGTGGGGTTTAGTTCAGAAGGGCATCTTTACACAACCAAATGACCCCAGTAAGCCAAGCGCTATGGAGCTCAGGCAGCGGGTAAGTAAGTCGTTCTGTTCACAATACGCAGCCATTCCAGCCATTCCTTATTTCTTTACCCAGTTTTACGTTAGAGCCCAGTTTTACTAGGACTATAGTAGGAAACGTGATAAATCCGACCTTAGGGACAGAGTGGCCTTGCAAAATGTAGGTAGCAATCAAGCAAATTACACGTCTTGTGCAATTTTGTGGGCAAGTCGGTGGGAAGGTGGAACAGAGTTTGTCAATTTGCAGCTTCCAAGGCCATCGGTTTTGAAGACTACGGGGTTACCTAGGATGGCAGCTTACTTTCACTTCTTTAAAAGTGAAGTTTAGGGCTAGATTGGCCCTTCGATGTCGTCTAATCCTACCCTGTCATTTTAGGAAAGATAACAGACCCAGAGAGGTCAGAGTTTTGCTAAAGATTGCAACCTCTAGCTAGCAGGTGACTAGGATTCCCGTAATCCAAAGGTGTGCTCTGGTAAGACTGGAATATGGGGACTCTATGTCTGTAGGGTATGAGTGACAGTCTGGCCATCAGGCTCTCCTGAGGGTGCCTTCAGATCCCTCAGCCCACTTGTCCCCATGCATAGGTTTTGTGGGAATCTCCGGCTCTCCCGACAGCCACCAGGATGACTTGAGAGGGCCTCTAGGACCATCAGCAAATCCCACGTGAACGGTTTCCTGAATGAGTGAGCTTCCCACCACCACTGCTTGGCCTCTGGCTGCCTGCCATGGCCAGCTGGCTGGGAGGACAGCAGAGGCTTCTGTGTGATTTTCTTTCCTTAGCAATTTCTCAGGAAGAGAGCTTATACGTAGGCCAGCAACGCTTGGGGATGGGAGGATTCAGCTTTGGAGACTCAGACATCAGAACTGAGAAGGGAGAGGTCAGTTGATCAATTAAGTCTATGAGACTGACCTCCCCGCCTGTCTCCTTCTCATGGCCACATTTTAGGCAGAGCATCTTTAGGGTTTAACTCACCACCAGTCTCCTCCTCTGTCCCTCTCTGCCATACTTTGGAGGCCCTTTGGACAGGTGCTCACCTACCGTAAGAGAGAAGGGAACATCCAGGGATGGCAAAGAGCTGATGGCTGAAAGGAGAATATAAAGCAATGATGTTAGCTTTCCTTCCATTTCAGACCCAACCCCAAAGCCGTATTAAGCTAGTGCACACAGCATTATTCGACAGATCTTTGTTGATTGAATGAATACATTTGCAGTAACAAAGAGAAGATGGAGATTTCAGAACACGGTGGGGTATGTTTAACATTGATTCTCTGATCTCAAGGAAAAGAAAAAAGAAAGGCAATTTTCATCTAATTTCAATCAGAATATTCTGGAGATGAAAGGGATCTTAGTGATTACTTGGTTTCTTTGTTGTTTTACAAATAGGAATTTAATGACTTGCATTTCTTGCTGTCTGAGCCTTGGTTCAATAACATATACTTTAATATTTTTATTTTTGATTTGAATGGAATATATTAGATAGATAGTCAGATTGCTCTTCCCTCAAATTTCCCATTCCCTCCTCATGTTTCCTGAATGTTTGGTTGTGGATTGGCTCATTAAGCTGGGAAACAGGTGGTAGCTTTGGGGTCTTAATGCTTTAATTTACATCTTGCCGTTCCTAACTGGGCCCCCCCTTGGCAGTTACAAAAATTGTGGGAGGGTCAGATTTAAATATACTGACAATGTTGCTAGGGCTGTTTTGATGAGTGCAATTAAAAAGCATAACACACAGGCTCCACCCTCTTTTTTTTCTTTTAAAGCTATTACATACTACTATTAAGTCTAGAATGTTAATAATCAAGACCCATGCTCCAAAACACCACACAGCAAATAATGCAGGATTGAGGTCCCGTTTCAGCTCTTAGAGAAGTGAAGGGAAAGGCAGCAAACTGGCTACAAGGCTTTAGGGACATCACTCAAATTGTTGAACCCTTGCCGCAGTCGGAACCATGTTTGGCACATCGTAGGTTCTTAATACTTGTTAAGCGATGAAGGCATATATCCGTGTGAAGAGAGTACTTAAATGCTTTTCAATAACAAGCTGAAAATGATTATCGGAACAAGTCTTAACTTTGCACAATCAAAGGATATGTGTGCATGGCAGGCACTCAACACATGATACACTGTTGCAAAGTTACAGCCGCTATTCCACTACATGTAAGACACCAGAGATTTAACTTTGAACAAATTATTACTGATAATAATAATATAGGAGAGAATATGGACTTTGGAATCAGACCCACCTGGGTCTGGATACCCTCTTGCTACCTCTAGAGGTAATTGGGGCATACCAGCGTTATCTGAGCCTCACTTTTCGCATCTGTAATATGCAGATATTAGTAGTATCCGCGAAAGTTGGGTTGTTATGGAGATTAAATATAAAATAAAAAGCATCTGTAACACTTATAAAGTCACAGAAGATGGTCAGTACACATTTATTACTTGCAGTACTGGCAGTGGAGGAAGTTTTTCCAGAAATGTTTCAGATGCTATGACATCTCACCACGAGAGGGAGGCATAACCACACTATTTGTAACATGCCTTTCTCCCCACACAGATGGCTCTCAGCACTCAACACAGTGTTACTCCCGTATTGTGAGTTTAACGCAACATTTAGAGGCCTAAACAGCTTAGTATAATATTTTACAAGTGGCAGGTTCTAACCTCCAGGCTTCTATTCAACTGGGTATTGATAGGAACGATCAATTAAGTATTCTGCATTCCAGATGTTGAGAATATTCTTGCAATTAGGACTCAGCTGGATCTGAATTGTTGAGACTTAAAATTAGGCCAAGTTATCTAACAGCATCAGGCTGTCTTTGGCTAAATCCAGAATTTCATGGAATTGGTCAAGCTGTTAAACTTAGGTCTCCTGGCCGCCGTTTGAGATTCGTATAACTTCTTTACTCTGAGACATGCTAGATAGAAGCTGCAAAGATGCAGTCTCTCATTCAACACATATTTGTTGTGGACCTACTAGGTACCAGTGCTGTTTTTGGTGCTTACTATTCAGCAGGAGATGAAAAGAAGTTGAATTAAGGCACTGTTGCCGTCCTTAAGCAATGTATCAGATTTGTCAAATTCCTAAATGGAAAGTAACAAGAAAGAAGCAGCCGATATGCTGAAACTATAGGGCAGGGTTGCTGGTTCTTGCATCAGGGCCTGTAACTAACTGTCTCAGATCCCCTCATTGGAGTGGCCCAGTGCTGGCCTTTGCTCGTGGCCGATGTCCCTGACTTGACTAACGCAACGTCCCAGCAGCGAACATTTGCATTAGTGATTCTAAATCCTCATGCCATGACCCAGAGGGGTCAACTGGGAACCGGAAGGCGTAAACAAGGGAAGATGTGGTCTTCATGCAGCTCTCAGTCTGAAATCAGGCAGCCCAGACTGTAGCTTGCTTCATCCTCCTGAGTCATTCTCATTTCATTTTGCTCCCTCCTTCCGTTAGGATGACAGAAACTTCCCTTAGTCGTTTTGTGTCTCTAATTCTGGGATGGGTGGGCAGCAGGGGGGCAGAGGTTGACACTGTGAAGACACTGGTGTGTGCACAGGGGCACTCTGTTAAGCCCTGGATGTCATCTGGGCCGTGGACGTGTTTTGAGAAGTCCACTACTCATCTGGTCCCTGGTTATCAGTTGACTCAGATTGCCAAGGAGACATCCATGCTCTCTCCCGTAAGTTTCAGATTCATTAGCTCATTCAGCTACTGCCCATGCCTTTAGGGGCACAGATTGCCTAGTCCCACTCTGTGAGGCTGCTGTGGCCCTGTCTAGTTGTCCCAGAAACCCCAGGCACCTCTTCCTTCTCTGAATCTTGCCGCCTCCCAGAGTTCTTCCCTAAGAGTGCGGAGCCTCTGCCCTGCTCTCTGATGCCTCATGTCAGCCTTGTGGCCTTTCAGTGCCTCCCTGCGATTGGCCCAAAGTAGGCCCACCCTCCCTCTGCGTCCTCAGCTCCTTTGATCTCATTGCTTCCCCTGAGGCTTTCTATCTCAAGCTTGGGAAATTCTTCTAAATTTAGGAGTGGGAGGGAGCCTTGCTCCTTTATTCATGATTTCTCCCTAAAAACCTGTACCCCAGGTTCTCTTTGTTTCACTGAATGCCTGGTCTTTCGGGGAAACCAAAATCTGGGATGACTCTGGAAGGCTGTTTGATTTTCTCCTTGCCATGTCTCTCTGCCTCCCTTCTCCCCACAAAACAAGTCCCGGCTAACTTAGCTGCTTGGGGGTGGGCAGGAGGAGAAGGATAGAAAGGTCAAAAGGGAGACAGAGAAAAAATATTGGTTAGTATTTCAAATATATTATCCTGCCATACCAATAATAAAGTACCAACATTTGTGAATGATTTATCTTTTTTATAAATTGGAGTGGTTTCAAGGTTATCCCTGTAATAACTTCCATCCTATTGTTCCTTTGGATTTCAGTTTGATCATTTCTTCCTCAGGGAAGGGTCCCCTGACCTACCCTCTTCTCTGCTTTCATGGCACTGGTTTTCTCCCTCTCATCATGCTTCCTCTCATTTTTAATAATTGTTGTTAAGGACACGTGATGAAATTTGCCATCTTAACAATTTATTTTTTATTGATTTATTTTATTTAAAAATTTTTTTAAAAATGTTTATTTAGTTGTGAGAGACAGAGAGACAGAGTGCAAGTGGGGGAGGGGCAGAGAGAGAGGGAGGCACAGAATCCGAAGCAGGCTCCAGGCTCTGAGCTGTCAGCACAGAGCCCGACATGGGGCTTGAACCCACGAACCGTGAGATCATGACCTGAGTCTAAGTCACCGCTTAACCAACTGAGCCACCGAGGCGCCCCTTATTTATTTTATTTTAAAGAGAGAGAGAGAGAGAGAGAGAGAGTGCAAGGGAGGGAAGAGGGGAAGAGGGGGAGAGAGAGAGAGAGAGAGAGAGAGAGAGAGAGAGAATGAGAATCCTAAATAGGCTCTATGCTTAGCATGGAGCTCGGTGTGGGGCTGGATCCCATGACCCTGGGATCATGACCAGAGCTGAGATTAAGAGTTGGACGCTCAACTGACTGAGCCACCTAAGCACCCACGTTTTAACCATTTGTAAGCGTAGAGTTCAGTGACATTAAATACGTTCACTGTGACTACCAATCCATCCACAGTGTTCTTTTCCTCTTACAAACCTGAAACAGTTTTAACCAAGTATGTGGTTAACATTTGCAGGCTTCATGAGGCTCTCAGCTCCATGGTGGTGAAGACTGTAGTCTGTTTTCCTCATTGCTATGTTTTCGCATCTGGCACAGTGTGTACCATAGAGTAGTTGCCCACCCAGTATTTACTGAATGAGTGGGTGGCTCTCATTTCCTTTCCTTATATGCATTCTTGAGTAGCACAGAAAGGAAATAGGTATGGCTAGCATGCCAGAAACTTCTCACAACTCTGGGTGCACGTGGGAGTATGTTGTACAGTTTAACAACATCTAGAGAAATTTGCATGTTTTGGGTTAGCATAGTAGACTCACACTGCATCCTTTCCCCCAAACCCAATGAAATAAGGAAAAATTGTAAAAGCCAAAACAAACAACAAACAAACAAACAAAACAGTAACCAAAGGAAGAAAGAAACAGTGTATATCAATAAGGTTAAAAAGATAGCCACTATGGAGAGACTCAGAACAAGGGGGAACAGAGTAGAAACCCAGGCGGCTCTGGACTCTCTAGAAACCAGACCCTCTAGAAGCCAGACTGGATAAGCCAGAGGCAATAAACTTCTGAGAAATCTCATGAATAACCCCAATTTGAAGAGAAGGAAACTGAGTAAACCAACCGTATATTTTTCTTCACCTGACTGAGAAATAGTAGGAATGAATCCTGAAAAAAAGAGGGGAGTGGGGGTAGATAGCTCCATGGTTAGCCATGGAACTGGAGAAACCCACTGAAGTGGATGGTCGTGTAGCAATGGGAACGAGCTACACACATTGCCGAAGAGTGGCCCTTTGGACAGTACGGATATCAAGATAGTGGAAGAGAGCGAGATTAAGTTTTCTAACCAGAGCTGCTGTACCCACCAACTCAGGTGAGCTCTCCCATAAGTGTTTTGGACAGGAAACTAAGCTGGTCTTGGATACAGTGGGAGGAGTGCCAAGAAGTCCGCCCACTACAAAAGACCAGCTAGAAAGACCATTCAGGGCTGTCAAGCCTGAAGTAAATGTAAGTGGCATGGCAGGAATGGAAATCTACAGCAGAAGACACAGCAAACTACAACCAAAGTGAGCAAGCAAGAAGTGTATTACACAGGATCTGTTTTAGAAAAAAACATAAGGAACAGAAGAAAATTCTTTGTAATCTATGTTATAGAGCAATTTGAATTCGTAAGAGAACAAATATAATAAATCAGTAACTCAAACATAGTATAAAACAATAGAGTACAATCAAGGAGTTATGGAAACCTGTGGAATTCAGTTCAAGAACTAAATGATATTACTATGGAACTAATAATTGGGAATAGCAAAGAACATTGCTGAAATTTGAATTATTAATATAGAAGAAAGGCTTGAGACAATCTAGGTAAGTGTAATTAAAAAGATAAAAATTAAGGCAATCGAACTGAAGCTAGTAGATGTAAAATGCAAAAAAACAAATCAACATAGAAGTATTGGGTGTCTCTGAAGACATAGTCAAGGAAATAATGAAGAACCTGTTCTCCGAATCAAAGATAAAAATGAGTATGCAAATCCAAAGGGTACACTATGTTCTAGAAAAACTAGAAGAATAAAGCTCAACACTAAGACATATTTTAGTTAAGAAGCTGAAACTCAATTAAAAAAAACTATAATTATTTAGGAATCTAGAGAGAAAAAGCAAGTCCTTTCAAGGAGAAAAAAACCTAGGCTGGTCTCAGGTTTTCCCACAGTATTTGATGGCAGAAGACAATGGAACTGGAACTCTAAAATCTTACTAGGGAAACATTTGACATTGAACCCTTTTACCTGTCTAAGATGATGTTCAGGTGTAAAGGGATTTTGAAACACAGAGTATTTTATTTTATTTATTTTTTATTTTTTTCCAAATTTTTATTTCAATTCTAGTCAGTTAACATATAATGTGATATTGGTTTCAGAAGTAGAATTTAGTGATTCATCACTTACGTATAACACCCAGTGCTCATCATAACAAGTACCCTCCTTAATACCCATCACTCATTTGGTCCATTCCCCACCTCCCTCCCTCCATCAACCCTCTGTCTGTTCTCTACCATTAAGAGTCTCTTATGGTTTGTTTCCCTCTCTCTTCATACCCACTTTCCATATGTTCATCTGTTTTGTTTTTTCGAATTCCACATATGAGTAAAATCACGTGATATTTATTTGTCTTTTTCTGAATGACTTATTTTGCTTCTCATAATCCACTCTAGTTTCATCCATATCATTGCAAATGGCAAGATTTCGTTCTTTTTGATGGCTGAGTAGTATTCCATTATATATATATATACATACCCCGTCTTCTTTATCCATTTATGAATCAATGGACATTAGGATTCCTTCCATAATTTGGCTATTGTTGATAGTGCTGCTATAAACATTGGGGTGCATATGCCCATTTGAATCTGTATTTTTGTATCCTTTGGATAAATAGCTAGTAGTTCAGTTGCTGGATCATAGGATAATTCTATTTTTAACTTTTTGAGGATCCTCCATACTGTTCTCCAGAGTGGCTGCACCAGTTTGTATTCCCACCAACAATGTAAGAGGGTTTCCATTTCTCCACATCCTCACCAACATCTGTTGTTTCCTGCGTTGTTAATTTTAGCCATTCTGACAGGGAAACACAAAAGAATTTAAAGAATGAAGTACCTGTATGAGCTTCTTGGGGGAAAAAACTATATGCAGTTCAAGCCAGCCACTTAATGTGTGAATCAAAGCACAGAATACGGGAATGGAGAAGCCCTAGCAAAAACTGTGTTGAACACTGAATTCATATAAATGTAGAATTCATGTTAAACAGCTATGAGAATTATGGGTAAAGGACAAAAAGTGAGTGTAAACATGGACGATGTAGAAATGATAATGTAACTAGCAAATCAGGAAGAGAGGAGAGGATAGGAAGATATGTGAGAATAAGAAAGTCTTCATCTTTCATAGGAAATAGCAGGGACCGAAGAGAATCTCAGATCAAAATAAGTAGCTGAAAAAAAGAATGCAATCCTCATATTTTTTTAAGTTAATTTACTTATTTTGAGAGAGAGAGCAGGAGCGGGGAAAGGCAGAAAGAGGGGGAGAGAAAGAATCCCAAGCAGGCTCTGCACTGTCAGCACAGTTGTCAAACAGGGCTTAAACTCTCGAAATGTGAGATCATGACCTGAGCCGAAATCAAGAGTCGGACTCCCAACCAACTGAGCCACCCAGGCTCCCCAACATGTGTGATCATTTTAACTTAATATGAACAGTCATTCCTGGCTGTGGGATTTTGATTTTTTTTTCAAACTTTGCCTTTATGTTTTCTACATAACACAAATACTTTACATTTTTATAATAGGCTTGTAGCATTTTCCTGAAAATGAGTGATTTTTTAAAATTTCAAAACCAAAGGGAAGAGTGGAAGCCAACATGGCATATTAATAATGGCCAACTCTGGGTGGGCGGAAATTGGGTGATTGTTCCATGTTTGCTTTGTACTTTTCTGCATTTGTTTAGTTTTTTAAAGACTTGTAGAGAGAAAAAGAAAAAGGATAATTTGAGAATATCTGCTTCATGTCAACTGAATAGCAATTGTGCTGGCCTCATTTATTGGCTGCCTAAGATATTTAGGGACAGGTTGATAGAAGGACTGGCTGGCCCGAATGGGTTGTAGGATCTGTCATAATAAGCTGTAGGGTAATAGGCTAGCATGGCACACGGCTACTCTTGGGTGGTCTAGGAGAAAAGTGACAGTGTCTGGGTACTGGGAATCTCTTTTAAGGGACTAGGAGAATTAGAGAAATTTCACGAGAACAGTCAGACCTATTCATTGTTGCATATACTTAAATACGCCATGACTCAATTTTCCCCTTGAAGCATAACACCTAGTAAAGTCTGGGAACACTTACAGGTGTTAATTTTTTCATTGACTTTGTAATGGAATTTTATTCTACTTATTAAGCATTCGACACAGAGGGAAATACATCAATGAAAACCAGTGAAACAATAAAAGTTTTATACCAGAAATAAGAGCAGTTTTCATTATATTAATAGGAAGAAGATATGATGCCTAAACAGTAGGTAAAACACAAAGCTCCTATGGCTAAAAAGTAGCTGCATGTCCATAATGTCCTATCCATGCTGGTCTGATCCTTTACTCGGTGCTCTAGGCAGGCAGGCATGGCAGAGTCAAAAGAGCATGAAGGTTAATGTCAAATTCCTGCTCCCCTACCTACAATTTCCTTCTCCAGGAAGCGGAGAGAGTAAAGCTGACTTTGTTGGGTTGGAGTCAGATGACGTGTGTGTGAAGCACGAGGAATGATTTAGTGGAGGTCGTTATTACTGATGCATGTTGACGAGCAGGGCAAACCTCTTCCTCTTCTCTAGAGTAACCACCGCCTACCTGTTACTTGAAGGGTGCTGTCTTTATTTCCAATTGAACCAGTTACTAACCTGTATAGGGAGTCCACTGCAAAATTAAATATGAATTAAACTTGAGGGGCACCTGGGTGCTCAGTTGGTTAAGCATCTGACTCTTAATTTTGTTTCCAGTCATGATCTTATGGTTTGAGAGATTGAGCTCCGCTGTCAGTATGGAGCCTGCTTGGGATTCTCTCTCTCTCTCTTTCTCTCTCTCTCTCTCTCAAAAATAAATAAAGAAAAACTTAAAGAAAAACATGAATTAAACTTTATTCAGAGGGAGAGTTTGGATGTTCTAGCTAAAGACCCTGAAACTGTAAAGAGAAGAGCATGTGTGTGAGGCCCGTATATTAATCTCATGTACAGAGAGCTGGAGGGACCACAGAAAGGAGTTGGTTCACTATCCTCACTTTCTAGATAATGACACTGAGACCCAGAGAATCGAAGGCTTGCTTGGGCTCATCCCTCTACTTTGGCTAACAGGAAATTCGAATGGAAGGACTAGCTTGTGGAGAAGCACAGAAGTTCAGGAACTAGACTGGGGAAAAGGAGTTGACCCAAAAACGTTCTTGGCGGAGCCCATGCGCCGTTCATCAGGACGATGTAATTCCAGCAGCCGTGTGTCCTTGTGGTGAAATGGCCACTCTGCGTTGTCAGGAAGCCTTGCTATCTTTTCTCCTCTCCTTGGTTCATCTGCTGGTGAGCACATTGTCTAATTCTAGAAGCCTCGCTGGTCTGGTCAATAGCTGTTATCAATGATGTGTTCATGGCGGAGACCTAAACATTCTTGGACCGCAGAGAAGACCGTGTTGAGGAACAAAGCCGGAGCTGGACCCCCGAATGCTCCTGGGTCCAGAAGCGAGGGGCCACGGGCCAGGAGCTGCTGGGCAATCAAGGAGTCGGGGGCAGCGCAGTCAGGAATGAAGATAGGGCACTCTACTGGTCTCACCTGGAGGGGTTTAGTTCAAGACCCTGGGAAGGAGCGGCTCAGCGATGAAGTGGTGCAGGGAGGACAGAAGGTGCACAGGGACTTGGGAACTGCCTCTTTCCCTTCTTCGACAGAGGTCTTCAGCCTGAAGTCGGCAGATTCGGCCGACTTATTCCCTCATGTGGGGATTGAAAGTCTGTATCTGGGAAGTATGTGCTTCTTTCCAGATGAGCCCCTGGCAGACGCTTGGACAGGGCTGGGCTGAGATTTGTGCTTTGCCGCATTTTTATGTTCAGCCCCCTCCCCGCCCCCTCTCTCCTCACTCTTCCTTTCTCCAGGGTCTTCCCATTTGCAAAATCGAGAAAGCACACATTTAACCACTCCAGGAGAACAGAACAAAGATACTTTATGAAAAAGAGACATGATCTCATAGAAGAGGGATGTTTATTTACCCAGGCCCTGGAGAAGTTCATTCTAAGGGCACAATTTTAAAGCCGATGAGACAAACACCTGTGGGGGAGTTGGGTGCTTAAAGTAAATTCAGCCTGAAGAATGGTCATTGCCTCGGGGCCCTAAAATCTAAAGGAACTAGCATAGGATTTAAAGACAAACCCTCAAAGTTACCTTTTCCCTCCCCACTGACTGTAATTTTTCATTTTTGCTGTTTTTCCTGAAGTCCTTTTTATATTTGGAGAGGAGAAGAATGTCCTTGGGGAGTCGGGAGAATTGGGTTAAAACTAGGAGCTGCAGACGTCAGGGGTAAGCTGTGAATCTCAGAGAGAGTCAAAATGGAAGAAGGGGGGTATGGAGTCAGGGTTTAGACTTTGCTCACTGCCAGGCCCATTTTCCCCAGAATCTACCTTTCTCTTACCTTGTACCTGTTTTCTCCTCCTGCTGGAGGCTACGGCATGTCTGTTGGCTTACTCTGTCTTTTACAGGCTGAGCTAAAGATTCCATAAACAAGGTTACCTCCCAGGTCTTGAAGAAACAGTCTGTTATTAGGCTCAACACATAGTAAGTGCTCAGATATGCACTAAACTAATAAGTTAATAAGTTATAGGTTTAACACAAACTGAGAAACTGAGGCTCAGAGACATACTCATTCACTGTCCAAGGTTTGTCCTAGCAAGGAGCAGAACTTAAAGTCTAGTTGATATCAGGGAAAATGCACATAAAAATACTGAATCGTGGTTGCAGGGTATTGTCAGTGTCCACGTGACGAGTGCACGGTGTTAGCCATCAACTCGCAGGAGGCATCATGGGCTGAAGCCACCAGTAAGACTTCCTGGAAAAGGTGGGGCTTGAGTCAAAAGAGAATCAGTGAGAAAGGGGGAGGAAGAGGAGCAGGGCATCCTAGGCAGGAGGTAAGCTTTGTGCCAAGGCTAAGGTGCAGTAATGTTTGTGAGTTATTTAGGGAGTACCTGGTAGCCCGGTTTGGCTGAAGAAGTCTGCGTGGAGGCACAGCGGCAGGTGAGACTGGAGAAGTCAGCAGAGGCCAGGCTGGGAAGTGCCGGCCATCCTTGTCATTCGCATCGTCCTGGTTCTTGATTCCCAGGATGAAGTGGACCCTTGGGCACATGCACCGCTCTTATGCCCCATTCAGGACTAAGCAGGCATTCCCCCAGCTGCCAGGAATGTTGCCAGCTGACAGCCTGTAGTTGAGTTTCTCCCCCAAAATGAATTGCCTCCTTCAATGTCATGACTAGTTGATGTGGTGGTACAAAGGCCCAGTCCCCTTGCCCCAAAGGTGGGTCAACTCTTCTGAGCCATCCCACCTTCAGAGCTCCTGGGTGATGTGCCGAGGTCTCTGCCCGCCCCACCCTCCACCTCCCCCAACAACGTCTCCCTCCGCCCATTTCTGCTCCTCACTCCCTTGCAAGTATGTTTCAGGAGAGCACTCCCCGTATGATTTCTGCATGGATGTCTGTTGTTTTAGCAGGTCTTAGGGGACCTGACATAAGCTAGTTGAGACACAAATGTTTCTAGGAAGCTGGCTCTGAGAAAATTGAGAAAATGAAAGCCCCATTGCCTATGGCACATGGAGTCATGCTAGCCCTTGGCCTGCTGGAATTGTGCGATCATTAGAACCTGGCTGGTGGTAAGAGAGAACACTGTTGGTTCAATAGGTCAGGCACGGGAAAGGTTTGGGGGAAGTGGTAATGATAGGGACTTGTACTGGAATATCTCTTGCTGGGGGGCTATGGATGCCCTGGTGAAAGACCAAGGATGATCAATGACCAGTTTACGTCAGTGACTAGTGAAAGCTGGAGGTCCTCCTTGGTAGGTATAAATATATATTTTTTTAACGTTTATTTATTTTTGAGAGAGAGAGAGAGAGAGACATACACACACCCACACACAGAGTGTGAGCAGGGGAGGGGCAGAGAGAGAGAGAGAGAGAGAGAGACAGAATCTGAAGCAGGCTCCAGGCTCTGAACTGTCAGCACAGAACCTGACACAGGGGTGGAACTCACGAACCTGTTGTGAGATCATGACCTGAGCCTAAGTCAGACGCCCAACCAACTGAGTCACCCAAGCACGCCAGTAGGTATAAATATTCTTGACTCTTGCAGCCAGAGGGCAGGAAAGTTAAAGAGAAGGCTTGGAATTTAATTATAAGAACTGTGGATCTTCAAAGGTTGAATTCACAATCTAGTAGGTTTCCCTCACAAGGTCAAGAACCTGATTGGGAGGAAGGAGGACTCTGAAATTTGGGACGGGGACATCTGAGCTGATGCACTCAGAAGTTTTTAATCCCTAGAAACCCCTGAACCATTTGGATCTGCAGAAGTGGCTGAAGCTGCCTCGCAGTTATCTGAGGCTTGATGGGTTGAAATGTGGGACTAAGAAGGTTAGGGGAAGGGCATGGGAGATAATGGGAAGGAATGAGGTTTATGTTCCGGTGGCCCAATGCTTCAATGGCTACTGGAGTAGGAGGCGATTTAATACATTGATGAATAAGGTATTGTAATAGAAATAAATATGGTTTGTCTATGTGCAGATTAGGTATAGTAAATCTCACATTTCCTCAAGATAGAACGTATTTTTCTCTTTCCTATTTTCCAATTTCCATTTTCAGTTTTATGTCATGAAATAATAATAACAATTCTTGCAACAGTGATTACACTAATAAATAACATTGTGCATTAGTGCATGAGAATGAAGAATGTACTTTATAAATAATAATAGTTTATTTATGATACTGTCTCTACTCACCCTTTCTATTCTCTCAGCAAGGTGCTTGGGGCTTCTCAAAAAGCTACCACATACCCCTGCACACACATATATCCAGAGGAGATGTTGTTACATATATATTTCGCAAATAAGAAGTCCTACAAATGACAGTTAATAAGGAAAATGGTAATCCTAGAATAAACATCACTAGAGATGGTGGACATTTATTAAATTTATGTACTACCGAAACTTGGTTTTATGAATCCAAAACTTAATTTAGACACTTTTGGAATACAAATAGATAAAGATCTTAGTAAAACATTATTGACTTCAGGCAGAAAAATACACTCACATGGCATTTTTTTTCTGGTAAAGTTACACATATCCTTTCAATTTCAGTGGTTTACAGATGTTTGGATTTTTGGACCAATATATTAAAAAAACCCCAACATTTTGAAGACCAACATTGGCTGCAATCTATTTTGTGAATTAAGTTTATTTGAAAAAAAAAGAGTCAGTATTCTTTTACTACCATTATTCCATAAAAAGAATGAAGATTTAACACTAAAAAGGTAGGAAGAATATAATTGCACGATAAAAGCCTTCAAATTTACTCAATGAATAAAAGAATTAGCTTCATAAAAAACTCTTGGTTATTTCATTTATCTCATTTTGCTGGGAATCAGTGAAAAATTTTGTCAAGACAGGCATGAATGCTGTACATGGACAGAAGTTTAGGAATCACTAGTATAATACATTTCTTTTTTTTTTCCTCCAATTTTTTACTTAAATTCTAGTTCGTTAACATACAGTACAGTATTGGTTTCAGGAGTGGAATTCAGTGATTCATCACTTACTTACAACACCCAGTGCTCATCACAAGTGGCCTCCTGAGTACCCATCCCCCATCCAGCCCATCTCCCACCCACCTCCCTCCATCAACTCTCAGTTTGTTCTCTATCATTAAGAGTCTCTTCTGCTTTGCCTCCCTCTCCCCTTTTTTTCCCCCTTCCTCTATGTTCATCTGTTTTGTTTCCTAAGTTCTACATATGAGTGAAATCCCATTGTAAGAATCACTACTAGAATACATTTCTATGAATTAGGTGTAAGAACATTTTAGTTACCTCAGCTGATGAGATGAAGAAAGCATATCGCAGGAGGATTTGAGGTTGCTTGCTCTGGGGCTGCCGTTCTCTGCTTTAGCATCAGAATTCCCTGCAAAGCATCTTCAAATACCTGTTGCCACCCCAGCCTCAGAGTTTCTGAATCAATGCCTGAGGGTCAAGAATCTGTATTTCTACCAAGTTGCCAGGTGATGTTTATGCTGCTGGTCAGGAGTTTGCACTTTGAGAACCAATGTTCTAGGTTATTAAAATGTATTTTCTTTCTTTTTCTTTAGAGAGAGGAGGGGGGGAATCTTAAGCAGGCTCCACACTCAATGCAGAACCCTATGTGGGGCTTGATCCCACAACCCTGAGATCATGACCTGAGCCAAAATTAAGAGTCGGACACTCAACTGAATTAGCCACCCAGGTGCCCCTAAAGTGTACTTTCTGTTTTCAAGCAATGTTATATTAATTTGGCAGTCTTCCTTCCTTGCCTTACTCAGAAAGTAGATTCAAATTGCAAGTTCTATTTCATAGAATAGAAAATGCAAACATCTTGCCCAGGTGGTCCATGGCCTGGATGCCTTTATCATCTTGTGTTTTGGGTTAATGAAGGCCAACACAAGTTTGTAGAGCTTAAATACCCGTCTCCTCTTTCCTTAACTACCCAGGTAGACTCGATCTCCCTCTCCCTCCTTCCGCCCTTCTCTCTTTTTTCTGTCTCCCTTTTCCTTTCTTCCTCTTTCCTCATCGCCTTCCCTTTTCCCTTTCTTTCCTTTATGGATATTCCCATTAGATTCTGGGCTTGTGGAAAAGAAGTGCCTTACCTCATTTGCCTTTGAATCCTAGAATCTAGCTGCATGCCTGCTGTTGATTTTGTCCATTTTTTGGCATAGCATGGCAATAACCAAATCAATGAATTGAACAATCATCTATTGGATTTGCTCTCCATAGATTGTCTGGATTGTTCCAGCTAAACACTTCCTTTCCTCTCCCTCAGCTCCTTCCCCCTATAATCTGTGGCACGGTATTATTATCCTTAGATCATGTGGACAGCTGCTGAAACTGCCCACTTTAAGTGTCTACTGTGGCGTACACTGTACCAGCCTATAAGTCAAATATTGGAGCAAATGCATAGAATCCTCCAGGACCCATATTTGTCAATTACTAGCCTAGCTGGCATTCCTAGACTAGAATCGTGTTCAGTATATCCCTGGCAAAAGTTGTGTACTATTCCTATCAGCTTTGGGGGACACCAGTGTGTGGTGCTTTAGATATCCAAATTTCAAAACTCTTCAAGGTCCTTTTGAATAGCCAATATGTATGGAGTATTAAATAGGCTTTGGGTATTTTTCCAGATTCTAAAGATATGAATGGAAAGCAGGAACAGTCTGGAGCGTCTGAGTATTACAGTGGCCCAGTGCCCCTTTTCTCCATTCCCTGTACGCTGTATTCTTTTTGAAATCAGGGACCATATAATGGGATATCAAAAATGCTGACAGGTAAAAATACATACCAAATGCATAATCTTTGATTTCATGGATTTGTTTTTGCCATTCTGGCCTAATTTTTAAGACTCAAGACTCTGAATTGTGTGACCCAATATACCACAAAAAGCTGAATAACTGTGGAAAAAAATAGGTTTACAACTTGTATTACATTTATCACTGTTTCCAGGTCCATAAAGACAGAGATGAGAAAAAACCACACCTGGGATACAGACTTGGTCGAAGGAGCAGAAAGGTACTTAGGTAATAGAATGGGATAGAATGGATAAAAGGGGTTGGGGGACCAAAATACTTAAGTTATTTCCTCTAGCTAATGTAAAATATAACATTTCTCTCTATACCATATGTTAACTAAGTGGAATAGAGAACAGTTTTAAAATTAATTTTTGATGGGGCGCCTGGGTGGCTCAGTCGGTTCAGCGTCTGACTTTGGCTTAGGTCATGATCTCATGGCTGGAAGTTCGAGCCCTGTGTCAGGCTCTGTGCTGACAGCTTGGAGCCTGGAACCTGCTTTGACTCTGTGTCTCCTCTCCTTTTGTCCCTCCCCCACTCATGCAAGTGCAAGTGCGCAAATGCCCTCTCTCTCTCTCAAAAAAAAAAAAAAATATTTTTTTTAAAACTAAAATTAATTTTTGTCAAAAGATGCCATTTTCTATAATACCTCATGAACAAGTTACTCATTATTTCTTAGACGTGTTTAGACTGCTTGCACTCTTTTATTTAAGAAATGTAGAGTGTCTTGTCCTCAAACAGAACTGCACAGTTAATGAAGATTTGTTTCGAGAGCTTTGTTACATTTCACTCAAAGGTGTCTCAGAAGTGCCACATACTATTAGAAGCAGCAATTTTTATTTTGTTTGCAGACAATTCAATTATGGAAAATACCCAGAAAGAAGTTGCGAAAAGAATATCATTAGGCAACCAAGTAGCTTTCCCCCCTTCTGTATGCTAGGAAGAGGGATCGGCTTGCTGGGAATTGACTACAGAATTGGGTTGTTCCTGGAGCAAACATCTATTGAGATTGCCGAGGTAAGGAGTAATACTCAGCAAGCCCCCTTGTAAGAAAACCTAGGATGTTCAGGGGAGTGAGGGTTGGGAAGGAGCAGATTTATCTCCGGCCTTACTTGAAACGGAGAGACTCTTCTATGTTTAAGGTAAGAGCAAGCTCTGCCAAATAATATCCTGTTCCCTTTTTATTCTTCTGGCCCAAAGTGAATTTGCTCCTCCTTGAGTTTTATAACATTTTTCTGTCTGCCATTTTCTTGTCAATTAAGGAGACACAGTTTCATATCAGCCTAGGAGTAAGGGAGGCAAAACTGGGGCCATGTTTGCTAGGAGTCAGGGCAGCTGTGTGTTAAAGTTTCACATACAGGTACTGCCTCCCTTCAGTGACCTTAGAAACGTAACCAGCAATTGGACAGGCAGCCCTTGGCAGGTCTGGCCGGCTTCCCTCTCTCTTCCTTCTCCTCTCTCGTTGGTGCTCAGTGTGTGTCTACCCCGTGCAATGCTTCTAGCCCAAGTGTGGTATAGTCCCAAGACTAGGGATTGGGTTTAGGAAGATGGCAAAGGCCCATTTGGCCTTCTAGTAGAACACGTGATTCTACCAGGTTATCAACCAACCTTTCACAGGAGTTTAGAATGTAATGCCAGGAAACTAAAAATAGAAGAGTTCTTTAATTCCTACTTGTCCTTGTCCCTTGTATCAGGACCTCACAGTGTGGAAGGGAGGCTGGCTAAGGCAGGATTTGGGCATTCCTAGGTATCTCTGTCAATAGCATCTGAAACCTCATCAAAACCCACAAAATTTTTTTTTAGGTTTTCATTGTATTGTAGATGTCTTTTATTCATTTAACAAGCTTTTGCTGAGGATCTGTTAGGTTTCTTTATACTAGATTCAGCTAGATTATAAATTCCCAGAAGGTCAAACAGATGCATTACATACATATATATGTATATGTATGTATATATACATATAGTTTATTTGTATATTTTGAGAGAGAGAGTGAGCCAGGAGGAGCAGAGACAGAGGGAGAGAGAGAATCCCAAGCAGACTCTGTGCTGTCAGTGGAGAGCTGGACATGGGGCTCAATCCCACAAACTGTGAGAACATGACCTGAGCAGAAACCAAGAGTCAGATGCTCAACCAACTGAGTCGCCCAGGCACCCCTTAAGTGGCTGCATTTTAAATCTCTTTGAATCTCTCATCTCTTCCCCTTATTTTAGAATCTAGCAAAGTGCTCTCTGCACTTTATAGGCACACAGTAATTATTTCTAATTAAATGAAACACTGAATACAGTCCCAGCTTCCTGAGAAGATTTGAGACCAGAAGAGACATGTAAGGCAGAAGGGGAAACAGCAATGGCTGAATAGTGTATGCCAGTGACTTTGCTAGATCACTATCCAACAGGGATAGAGAACCAGGCTCTGGTCTAGGGATTGGGAAAGAGACCGTCAGGGTGTTCTGGGGAGATAATTCATGAAGGAAAGCAATCTGAGGCCATACGAAGTATTTGTTCCTGGAGTGGCAGTCCACACAAATGCCTGTTTTGTCAGCCAGACACAAGATGAAAGATAGAGTATGGGGGACCCTGGGTGCTACAGAAAGGCTGTAGTGGGAAGGCTCAAGGGAGAGTTGTATGTGGAGCTTGCCAAGAAGAAATAAAGGGAAGAAAGAAAGGGCAGGTTGTGTGAAACAAGTCTCCTGTTTTCTAATGCTCACTGTGCTTTGATGAAAGCCACTATTGGACCATTCTCTCCATGGTCTGGATCTAGAGAGGCCCAGGATGCATCTAAGGCCACTAGTGTATCAAAGACTGAAGAAATGTCAGAAAAGTATATAAAAATGTAAATTTTTAAAAACCTTGATATATATGTATATTTATGTGTGTGTTTAAACATATGGATACACACAGATTTTATTTGAGGACCATGTAAAAAGCTGACAAATGGATAAAGAAGATATGATATATATATATATATATATATATATATATACATACCATAATATATATATATATATATATATCTATATATATAAAGGAATACTACTCAGTGACCAAAAAGAATGAAATCTTGCCATTTGCAACAACGTGGATGGAACTAGAGTGTATTATACTAAGCAAAGTAAGTCAGTCAGAGAAAGATAAATTTCATATGATTTCACTCATGTGGAATTTAAGAAACAAAACAGATGAGCATAACGGATAGAGAAGTAGAGAGGGAGGCAAACCATAAGAGACTTAAATACAAAGAAACTGAGGGTTGCTGGAGGGGAGGTGGGTGGAGGGACGGGTTAAATGTGTGATGAGCATTAAGGAGGACACTTGTTGGGATGAGCACTGGGTGTTATACGTAAGTGATGAATCAAAGGATTCTACCTCTGAATCCTATGCTGAACTGTATGTTAACTAACTTGAAGTTAAGTAAATAAATTTAAAATAAAAAAATCTAAACATGAGACTGTTATAAATGTGGCCAAATGTTCCTCATGCTCACTCTGTAACAGCCCTCACCCTCATACAATAGATAGGGAAACTGAGGCTCAGAAAGAATGAGTGATTTGAAGGTCACACTAGCAGGTGGTGGAGACAGGATTGAAATATGGACGTTTGGTCACTAAAGCTTTCTTCTTCTCCTCCTTCTCCTCCCCCCCTCCTCCTCCCCCTCGTCCCCCTCCTCCTCCCCCTCGTCCCCCTCCTCCTCCCCCTCGTCCCCCTCGTCCCCCTCCTCCTCCTCCTCCTCCTCCTCCTCCTCCTCCTCCTCCTCCTCATCCTTCTCCTCCTTCTCCTCCTCCTTCTTTTTTTTTTTAACTGTACCATTACTGTTAAGGCAGGCATAAGGATCAGACACCGAGGACTGTGTTGTAGATTAGGGCATTCAGAACACCCGATAGCTGTACTTACTGTCTGATCCAGGGAATGGGGGCTGTCCCCCACCAACACTGTAACCCCGCTGGTCGTGCCCCTCTTTGCAGATCAGATGAGAAAAGTGTTTACTAATCTTGTGGAGTTGGATTCTGTCTATAAGAAACTGCCACTGCCCCGAAGCAAAACAAAATGGTTTAAAGGGCCACATCAATGTCCTTAATGACTTGATAATTAAGACAACACTACATAAGCACAGTTTCAATGTAAGCAAATTACTTGAAAAGGAAAAAAATATGCAAACTCTTTCAAATGATACACTATTTGTTTAATTAGAGCAGAATCTTTTTTGTCCTTTTTTAAGGCCACTGACAATAGAGTCCTAAATGAATTGATGAAAAACAATAGTAATTAAAGACATCTTCTCTGATAATAGCCTGAGAAAAAAAACTCAGCATGAATTGTAAAGTCAAAGCATACTTGGCATGGGTCCTATAAAGAGGGGCTGTGACAATGTGTGAGTTCTCTTAGTTTGGGCCCCCTGAAGCAGAGGCGAGGAAAACACTGGGGCAGGGGGTTCTTTTTAGAGGTGACTCCAGGAGGCATGAGTAAGGTAAGCCAGGAAAGAAGCAAGAGTCAATAAAATCTGTATCAATGAAAAAGATTTTGCTGTGGGCAACTGGGGCTCACCCCTGTTGGGGACCCTCTGAGAGGCCTAGTAGAACACACTTCAAAACTGAAAATGAAAACACCAATTAAAAAGATATATGCACCCCTATGTTTATTGCAGCATTATTTAAAATAGCCAAGATATGGAAGAAACCCCACTATCCGTTGATAGATAAATGGATAATGAATATTATTCCATTGTGTATATGTATATAAAAAAAGAAAGAAATCTTGCCACTTGTGATAACATAGATGGACCTAGAAGGTATTATGCTGAGTGAAATGAGTCAGGTAGAGAAAGACAAATACCAATTGATTTCACTTATATATGGACTCTAAAAAACAAAACAAACAAAACACCAAATAGATCCTTAAATACAGAGAAAAAGCTGGTCATTGTCAAAGGGCAGGTGAAGCTTAAGAGATACAAACTCCCAATCACAAAATAAATAAGTCATGGAGATGAAAAGTACAGCATAGGGAATATAGTCAATAATATTTGCGATAATGTTGTCTGGTGACAGATAGTGACAACATTTACCACGGAGAGCATTGAGTAATGTGTAGAATTGTCAAACCACTATGCTGTACACCTGAAACTAACGTAACATTGTATATCAACTATACTTCAATAATAAATTTTAAAAAATTGTCCTGACGAAGGCCTGCTGAAGATGGGGCATTTGTTCACCAGCCTCTCTATTGATTGGGAGTTGCTCCTGGGAGCATTAAATCCTGGGCTGCCCTGAGCAAGCTCCTAAGGCACTAGAAAAAGCCTTCAGGCAGAGAAGCAGAGAGATATTTCCTTACTATTTCCTTACTGAGGGAATGGGGAAGCTGTTGGCATGCATGTAACTGTCCTGGGAGGCAGCTGGTGAACTCAGAAATGGGCCAATGGCACACGCGGCGGGGCGTCACAGCACACGTTACAGGTAGGTCCTTGTAAGGTATCCTCCTTCTAAAACAGCTCAGGACAATAGAAATATCATGTAATGGAAAGAAACTAAGTGCCCATCAACTGACGAGTGGATAAAGAAGATGTGGTACATATATACAATGGACTACTATGTGGCAATGAGAAAAAATGAAATCTGGCCATGCGTAGCAACATGGATGGAACTGGAGGGTATTATGTTAAGTGAAATAAGTCAGTCAGAAAAAGACAGATACCATATGTTTCCACGAATAGGTGGACTTGGTGAGACTAAGCAAAAACCAGGGGGAGGGGAAGAGGGGAAAGAAAAAAAAAGACACAGAGAGGGAGGGAGATAAAACATAAGAGACTCTCAAAGACTAAGAACAAACTGAGGGTGAGGGGGATGAAGGAGGGGGGAGGGGGGGGACGGGCATTAAAAAGGGCACATGTTGGGATGAACACTGGGTGTTTTATGTAAACCAATTTGAAAATAAAGTATTTTAAATTAAAAAAAAAAAAAGAAATATCATGTAAGCCACAGGTATGAGCCACATATGTATTTTTACATTTTCTAGTAGCTACATTAAATAAATTAACAGGTGAATTTAACTTTAATAATGCTTTATTTAATTTTCTATGTCCAAAATATTATCGTTTCAACATGTATTCAACATAAAAAAATTATGAATGAGATATCTTATGTTCTTTTTTTCTTACTAAGTCTTTGAAATCTAGTATGCAATTAATACTTACAGCACATGTCAGTTTGGACCAGCCACATTTTTAAATGCTCAGTTGCCACATGCGGCTCATGGCTGCATGCAGTTTGGGATGAATGTAAGAGGGACGCGCATTTAGGGCACCTGCGTGGTTCAGTCTGTTAAGTTTCCAACTCTTGGTTTCGGCCTAAGTCATGATCTCATGGTTGTGGGATTGAGCTCCGCCTCAGCTCAGAGTCTGCTTGGGATTCTCTCTCTCCTTCTCCCTCTCTCTCTGCCTCTCTGCCACTCGTGCTCTCATGCTCTTTCTCTCTTTCAAATAATAAATAAATAAACTTAAAATAAAAGGACGCTCATTTGGGAATGGTGTAGATGAAAAATCTGTGATTTCCTTCAAAATAACACATAAGTCATACATACTTTAGTGAAGGAGACTATGTAAAGACAAGGAGTTAGCGGACGGCCAGGTGACCCCAGACACCCCTTGCACACAAGGCGGGCTGGGACATACAGGACAGCACACTGCTCTGTATGCGATGGCCCGAGGCTACCTGTTAGTCTAAACTATGAATTCCAAAGTTTACAGTCATAAAATATTAACCCTGCAGCCATGCAATGATCCTTGCCTAAGGTCACTAGATTGGCAGGTAGCAAAAAGATAACTATCATTGTCCCGCCTAAGGATTATATTACTGTTCAAATGAAAGACCTGCCTTTCCTCTAGCAAGGCACTCAAGATAGACTGATATGTCCTGTCCTCTATCTTTCTTTCAATCCTGTGCTCTCCACAGCCTCACACCCCGACCTGAAGAGAATGAGACTCAACATTTTAGGTTTCTCTTTTCTTGTTTTGTGAACATTATTAAGTGATAACCCTTTTGATTCCAGAGTCCCTTCTTCTGGTTTATGTGGAAAACTGTCATGATAAATTTCTCTCGAGAACACTCATTGAGAGGGCCTCCAGGCCTTTCCCATCATCATTGCTGGTGGTGCCCGGGACCAGCGCTTACCATGGAGGGGTGGGGGAGCAATGGGAAGGCAGGAGCACCATTTGGCCTGGCTCTCAAAGGTTGGTACTGGCACATGAGGTTCTACCTATAGTTATTGCATCAAAAAAAGCCCATTTGTTAGAAATGCACGATATACACATTGCAACAATACTACATTTCTTGAAACTGCCTCCTTTTTTTTTTTTTTAAATTTCTTCCTTTTAAAAACATCTAGGAACCCTAAGCACTGGTCTCGGCCTCTCTGTATAGGTGAGAAGAGTAACAGAGTCTTCATTGACTAATCTTTCATTTCCAACCTCTTTCTCTCTATTCTCTGTCTCTGTTAGAGAGGTTGTTAAAACAAAAACAAAAAAAACAAAGAAAAATTGATTTTCTGGTCTTCCTTGAAATCAGCAGTGGCCATATGACAGTGCTGGCCAATGAAATATAAGCCAAAATCTGCTCTCTCTTCTTTTCCTTCTTCCTTCTTCCTCTCTGGAACTCAAACATGATGTCTGGCAATGTGGCAGCCACTGGAAATCAGGAGGCAACTGGCATGAGGATGAAGACTGACATGCTGAGGATGGCAGAGAAAAAGATGGAAGAAGAAAAAGATAGCCAGAAGCTTCTTTGCCAGCCCTGGAAGTACTTACAGGTTTCTTTCTAGGTGAGACAAGCACCTTATGTTTAAACTGCTATTAATTAGATTTTCTTACGCTCACAGAAAAATGACTTCCTATTTGATATAGAGATTTTGCCAAAACCACCACTGAAACAGATTCCATACGCACCTGCTTTCTTGCTGCCTCCTACAGGTGGCTAATTAAGCAGTCATCCCCAAATCCAATTAAAACCACCATATACACAAAATGCTGCAAGTCTGAAGTTATCGATTCTCCAGAGACCTAATTAGATATGTTCTATCTCTGAAAAGGTGTAGACTGATCAAAGCATTTACCTTTGTGGTCCAGCCCCAAAGCCCCTTATTTAACATGACTGTAATTTTTCATTTGAATCACCACTCTCTTCATTTAAAGGGGAGGGGGGAAATTGCTTATGATTACTCATTTTTGGGTCTTCAGATCTTACCATGAGTCTGGTATACAGAAGGCAACCAGCAAATGTTTATCCATGAGTCTGGTATACAGAAGGCAACCAGCAAATGTTTATCCTATTGATAAATTTTGATAACACCGTGCAAGGAAAAATAACTGCCCATTTAGGGTTTGTTCTTTTATGAGAAAGGTTCCTCGGACTTCATTAGGCTGCCCCAGTCTATGGACAATACTGACTCAGGCTGTTGCTACCCTAAAGAGGTCTTCTAGAAGTTGTCTAAGACCTTCCAATGGTGGAAGAGATAAAAAGGAATAGGTAACTCAAATTAGGGAGTTGTTCTCAGAAGGCTTTCCCTCCTACAGTAACTGGCCAGCACTCCTAGCAATCGTTAAGTGAGGAGTTGTTTGTTTCCATATTATCTCTTCTTTCTTAACTATATAACTCCAATAGAGTAATTTGTATAGTCATGTAGAAGTTTTCTCCTCTCTCCATGTGGGTGAATCTCAGCATCTTCTGTAGGAGTTCGGAGCCTCCGAGTTCAGATTTGGCATTCCAAACAGAAGGATCAAAATCCAGCCTTAACACCTTTTTGACTAAAACCACCTTCTATATGTTGTTGTTAAAATAAAGCTTTCCTCTTGGCTCACCTGAATTCTGTGTGGTTTCTCTGAGGATAAAACCCTGCAGGCTTCTGCCTTTACCTTTTCCCTATCAGGCCATCAACTGATGGCTGAGCTTTCACAACTTATGGTTGGACCAGACATGCTAGCTGTCTGACCTTGGATGAGTTACTTAACTTCTCTGAATATCAGTTTCCTCATTTTTTAAAATGGGAATTGTAGGAGTATATAGATCTCATCGAGTTGTTGTGATGGTTCTATGAGATAATACATGTATAGTGCTTAGCATGTTGCCTTGCATCTACTAAACCTTCAGTTAATGTTACTTGTGATTCCTAAAATTAACATTGTTAAACTTTGAACATGAATAATTAATATTTACTAATAAAATAATATTTACAACTGCCTGACAAGAATTTATTTTAGAATAAGGTAGATAGTGCTGATTCGCCTTCAAGGGAACATGGTCTATCCATTCTATTTTAAGCAAATGACTTGAAGAGTCATTGGTTCTCTTGTTGTATCTACTGGATAGCCTGTTTGGATACCATATCTAAGAACCAGAGTGTTAACTTGAAAAAGGGATTAAAAGCCTTCTTCCCTGGCTATCCTAGAAAGTAATGAGAAGTAAATAATTCATATTCAACTCCACCTGGATGAGGACACCATTTAAGGTCAGCATTAGAACATTCCTCTTTTCCAGAATTTTTTGATCATTCCTTCATAGCTATGGTGAAATTCTTTCTTTTTAAATGTTTATTTACTTATTTTGAGAGCGAGAGAGAGAGAGAGAGAGAGCAGGGAGAGGTGCAGAGAGAGAGGAGAGAGAGAATCCCAAGGAGGCTTTGCGTTTTCAGCACAGAACCTGATGCGAGGCTCAATCTCACCAACTGTGAGATCCTGACCTGAGCCAAAATCAAGAGTTAGATGCTAAACTGACTGAGCCACTCAGAATTGAGATTCTTTAAAAACATTTTTTTAATGTTTGTTTATTTTTGAGAGAGAGAGGGAGTGGAGGAGGGGCAGAGAGAGCCAGAGACACAGACTCTGAAGCAGGCTCCAGTCTCTGAGCTGTCAGCACAGAGCCCGATGCGAGATTCGAACTCACAAGCCGTGAGATCATGACCTGAGCCGAAGTCAGATGCTTAATCGATAGAGCCACCCAGGTACCCCAGAACTGAAATTCTTAATTTCCAAGGAAACCCCATTTGTATCTAGTTGTGACCCAGCTTGGGCCTGAACAGCAGATAATGGCTTGGCAGTCATGGAAGAACAAAGTTGTTTAACATTTTTAGAGTTTAGAAAACTTAGCCTCTAATTCAATCAGGGGCTGCGAGAAGGAGGAGGAGGGGTTCTTTATTTTGTTCCAACTAGTTTACCCTGAGTGTACAGCTGGTTAGAGTTTCTGAGAGACTGTTAGTTCCAATTAATTTGGTATACACTCTTATATGTGGGCTTGATGAATTAAGAGGCAGCAATGAATTTATCTGTGCACCAGCCATAAAATTTCCATTACTTTTCTTAATGAATTTTACATTTGATTCTGAAAGCTTTTTAAAAAGTTGTTCATTTGTTTTTCAGGGCCTTCCCCTCCTCCTTCTATATAATTTGTGTCAAAACAAGGACTTCCCTTAGAGAGAGATTGGACATTTCTATAAGATATTTTGCTTTTAGGGGTAGGGAGACTTTGCCCTTCCCACTGTCTGGAAACCTCAAGGCTGTGTCTCATCACTCACTTGGATGAGTATGGGCTTGTGGCAAAGTTCCCTTATCACTGGAGAGGGAAACGACAATGAAAAGGAAAGGGCGAGGGAGAAGAAATGAGATATTCTGCAGTAACGTCAGGTGTGAGTAGCCATTCTTGAGCTCTGTGCTTCCTTCCTTTCAGCAGAGAAGGCTGGCAAGAGTCTGAATCTTGACGAATGCCTCATGCTAAGGTTCTCAGAACCTAGAGGGGAGTGACGAAAACTGATAAACCTGCATTTCAAACACTAAGCAATTTTCTCGCTTGCATGAAATGAAGACGAGAGGATACTTTTGAAGCGTCCTATTTCTTTGTTCTGGAAAGGACCCAAATGTACAATTTTATTAGGTAAAGGTGATGTATACTATAATCAGAAGATGTGTCTGAGAGACTGTGGCTCTAAGAAACTTAATTGCGAATGTTTATTTTATTGGCTTCTTGCATCTGTGAAGACTATTTCTTTTAGAGAAATGCTTTCTTTCTTGTGTATTGATTTAGAGTGAGCTATGGCTAAAGCTTGTCACTTGTTTTTTTTTTTTTGTTGGTTTGAAGACCGGAGGAGGGCAGGAAAGACAGCAAAAGTGATCTTCACCTTGCACTGGAGCAAGACTGTATGAAAAGAGCAGGACCAAGATGGGGGGAGTTCACCCTTGTCTGTACCTTTGATACAACTCAGACTTGGCTATGGAGCAGTCTTCCTGTTTGTGACTGGGGGTCAAGTCCATCCAGTTGGGCCGTGATGGGTTTCTCTTAGAGAGAGTAAACAGTTCCAACATTCCTATGATCATTTGTCCTGGGAAATAGCAGGATATGAATACTTAGATAGTGGGCCTTAGATTGGGGCTCCTTTGCATCTGATTTCCGGACCTGGTATTGGACTAGCCTAGATGTGTTGTGAACACTCTAGAGGGTAGAGGAAGATGGCCTGCCTATCGAGAAGGCACCCCTATGCAGGGTGGGGGGGAGTGCGTTTCTGAGAGTGGGCCAATCTTGGAGTCCTTGAAACAGCCAAATCTAGAAGTTACAAGTCCTTCCCTAAATACAATTTTTTTCTCTTATCTCTGAACCTAGAATAAAATCTTATTTATTACAAATAATATTACAACCTAGTCTCCAAAATGTTGTGTAAAATTATGGTAAAATTTGTAGTCATCTTGGTTCAGAATGGTAAGAGAAGAATAAGTACTCATGTAGAACCCAATAGTGGGAAGCATCTATTAGTGGGGAGCGGAAATCCTAAGAATGGGAGGGGCTTGTGAATGGGTGGAGCCTGAGAGTAGAAGAGGCCTGGGGGAGGGGCCCAAACTGAGTTTATAAATGCTGACTGGGGAGCATCTGCATGGCTTAGGAGGATAAGTGTGGATTCCTGATTTTGGCTCAGGTCACGATCTCATGGTTTGTGAGATCGAGCACTGGGTTGGACTTGGCAGGGACAACAAGGAGCCTGCTTGGGATTCTCTCTCTCTCTCTCTCTCTCTCTCTCTCTCTCTCTCCCTCCCTCCCTCCCTCCCTCCCTCTCTCTCCATCTCTCTCCCTCCCTCTCCCTCCCTCTGGCTTCTCTCTCAAAATAAATAAATAAAACATTTAAAAAAGAGTTATTTATAAATGTTGAATAGAAACAAAGTGCATTTTGGAGAACGTAAGGTTTGACCTGACCCTTGAGAAGTTGGAAGATAGGATAAAAAACAGTGGTGAAGGACTGAAGCAGGACAAGGAGGCAGGGAGACCAGTAAGGAGTTTTGTCCTTGTGTTAGAGAAAATAAAACAAAAGAGCAGGTTTGAGAAAGCCGCAGACTGGGGATAGGGCTTTCTCCGGAATGCACTTCACTTCCTGGTTCCTGAAAATGGAAGTTACCATCTCTGCCTCATTTTCTCCAGCACAGAATGGGGTCGTGGACAGAGCACGACAGAACAGCCATCCAGGGCTTCCTAGGTGCTCAGCACGAACTACCTGTCTCCAGTGGCCTGATGAAGTAGGAACTATTACCAGTGTGGAAACCGAGGCACCAAGCTATTGACCAACAACTATTACCAACACTGTATTACCATTACAGTGTCCTGTCACACCCACATTCCTCTTTCCCCTTTCCTTAGTATTTTCTGTGGAGAAATGAAACCATAATTGTGATATTTATTTAATCTCTTTGGAAGGACAAATGTGAAATAAGTCCCTTCTTTTATTACCTGCTGAGCCTCCCCCGAAGTTGAAAATGTATATGAAATTTGTTTTTTTTTAAGTTTATTTATTCATTTTGGGAGAGAGAGAAAGAGAAAGAGTGCTCATGCATGCAAATGGAGGAAGGGCAGAGAGAGAGGGAGAGAGAATCCCAAGCAGGCTCCCTGCTGTCAGCATAGAGCCTGATGTGGGGTTCTGTCTCATGAACGGTGAGATCATGACTTGAGCCGAAACCAAGAGCTGGACGTTTAACCTACTGAACCACCCAGATGTCCTGAAAATGTGTATGAAATTTGAGCACCTATTGCACAGATATTCTGCATTTCTCTGCCTCTTGACTATGAAGGGATGATATCCCAGAGAAGTGTGCTCGTATTTCCTAGAGTAGGGAAGGTACATGCCAGCTACCTGGGAGCAAGGGGTATGTGCTAATATGACATCACATTCATGAAGCTCATACACTAATGTCTCTACTTACCCTGATAGCTTGTGAGGCAGGCAGTATTTTCCAGACGAGATGACTGTGTCCCAGAGAGGTTGTGATTTGTCTAAGGTCTGGCCACATTGGTCCAAAAGACCAGGTCTCTGCCTCTTTCTCTCCAGTCCTCTGGAGAGTTCTCTCCTGTCAAGAGGCTTTTGCTGCCAGTGGAGAGTGGTGGGAACTTCTCTGTCGTCCCTTCCCACTTGATTTTGGCATTCACAATATTTCTGTCTGGTTCTCTGAGTACTGGTTGTGAAAATGGTGGGGCTATGTCATGCTGTTCCTGGACAGGGAGCCCCTCTGGAGGCTGTTGAGATAATACACAGTATGAAGGAAAGAGGCCAAAGTTGTTCATGAAATTTGTACTCGCCTGGGGCTGCTGATGAGGGGTGCTGACATTCTCTCCTGCCCAACCTAGCAGAACTTTCCTCATCTTTAATTTCTGCTCGAGTTTGTGAAATCTTTTGATTAGGGTCTCTGCAAAAGGCCGTATTCCCAGCGGGATCACACTATACCACCTCATTAGTCCCATTTGCTGATCTTCACAGCAAAGTGTGTGCTCACCAGGAGCTGCAGGTGGAAGGACCCCGTGGGGCCCAGAGCTCTGAAGGGCCCGGTTAATCTTTACATCCTGGATTGTTTCTTGACCTTGGTTTTTTTTTCTTCTGACGGCAGGGCTGTGTGGGAAGAATGCAGACTTTGGAGTCCTGCCATTTGGAAGTGTGGAGAGCGGGGAAATCACTCTACCTCTGAGCTCTCCTTACAGCTATCAAACAAGCTCTTTGACAAGCTGGATGTTAGCATTAAAGCGGGGTTTGGAGGGAGGGGCAATGAAGCTTTGCCAATAATACTCGTTACGCGGCCGTAGCTGAGACCCCTCTGCCCATCATGAAAGCCTCAAGCGTTCCCTCTACCTCTTCCTCATAATTGCTCCATATGTAGGGCTTAATAGACCTGCAGTTCCTGTGGAGAGTGGGCTCATGTTTGAGAGCCGGCCAGATCTCTTGACCCAGGCTTTCTGAGAGACGAGTTCCAAAGGTTAATGTTTCACTGAAGGACTGACAAAGGACTTTCAAAAGATAGCTATATTCCAATTCCAGGGGGTTCCTGTGAAGACCCTGTGTCCTGGTGAGGTCTTTATTCTGGTGTCTGAGATCACAAGAAAGGCTGTGGTTTGTGCGATTGAGCCCAGTGTGGGATTCTTTGGAGTCCTGCTTGGGAAAGTGTTGGGTATCTTGAAGTACGGGTGTTTTTCTGCTGCACTTAACTAGGGGGCAATGGCTTATATATATGCCTGTGTCTCCCCACCTCTCAAGACAAAGTGAGCTCCTGGAGGGCAGGGCTTGCATCGTAGACAACTTGATATCTTCAGAGTCTGGTAAATAGTCTACCCTCTGTATATATTTGTTGAGTAGAACTTTTGATTTCACTAATGATAAGTAGTAGATGAGCCTCTAGTTTTAAACTAGATTTTAAGCTGTAAAGGTAAAGGAAGTCCGTGGTAAAAATTTCAAAAGTACAAAAGAGTAAAAATGAAAATGAAATTCCGACTATGTAGAGAAGAATCACTATTAGAAATTTTCTGTGTCTCTTTCCAGAAATGTCCAGTGAGTCTGCATCTCAAGCACACCTTTTTTCACAAATGAAATCATAATACACCCACATTTCTGCAACTGTCCTTGTGTAATTAACTATCTGTCCCGAACATTTTTTATAGCAGCACACACAGATCTACCCCAATGTTTATAATGGCTGCTGTCTACTGTATAGATTTTCCATAATTTACTTAACCAATTCCCTGTTGATGGACATACAAGATATTGCCAGAATCTTATTTATTACAAATAACACTGTAGCAAATATTTACTTATGTTTGTATTTGTATATCTGTGGGATAAATTTCTAGAGGTGTAAGTTTATTAGATATAGCCAGTTGCCTTTTAAAAATTACATCAATCCATACTCACTGGTAGCGAGGGAGTGCCCATTTCTTCACCTTGTTGGTAACACCCCAAATTAGCGAATGCTTTTATCTTGGTCAGGATAATAGGAGAAACTCAATTTTTAAAAAATTTTTATTTTTTAAATTATGAGTAAGTTTCAACCTTTCCTGCATTTATGGGCTGTTTTATTTTATTTTGTGTGAACTGCTTGTTCAGGTCCTTTACTGATTTTCTTATTGGATTGTTTTTCTCTCTCTCTCTCTAAAATAGATTTATAAAAAAGTATTCATGACGTTCTTTGTCACAGTTGTTAAAAAATTGTCAAAGTTTGTCACGTATCTTTTGACTTCGATTAGGAGATTTTAGTCATAAAGAATTTTAACTTTGTAAAAAAAATTTTTTTTAACATTTATTTATTTTTGAGAGACATAGAGACAGAGTGTGAGCAGGGGAAGGGCAGAGAGAGAGAGGGAGACACAGAAACTGAAGCAGGCTCCAGGCTGTGATGAGCCATCAGCACAGAGCCTGACGTGGGGCTCGAACTCACAGACCGTGAGATCATGACCTGAGCTGAGGTTGGCCGCTTAACCAACTGAGCTACCCAGGCGCCCCAAGAATTTTAAAATTTTATGTAGTTAAATTTACCAATCATTTCCTTTATACTTCTGAATTTTATGTCATGTCTAGAAAGGATTTGGCCATAAGAGATGATAAACAAAATTCATTTATTATTTTTCACAAATATGTATTATTAACTATATTTAAATACTTGATCCATCTGGAATTTATTTTGGTATAGAGTCCTTTAGGGATCCAGATTTATTTTATCCGAAAGGGTAGCCAGTTGTCCCAGCCCTGACTTTCCCTTGCTCATTTGAAATACTTTATTGTGTATTAGCAAGCAAATATTTGTTTTTCTTGTAAAAATACATAGCAATACTTACAGGAAACCAACATGTCCTTTCCAGATATATACACCGCACAGAGATTTTTCCAGTTCCCCTAGGTGAGTTCTTTGGCATCGTTCTCAAATATGAAACAAAGATTTTTGGGTTGTTGTTAAAACCAACCTTTCTATGAGATATAAAATGAAAAAGCATATGTTATGAGCAGTTTGGGCAGTAAAGAGAGATTGGGTAAGTTTTACATTTAAAAAAGCTTCCCTAGAAAGGTGGCCCTTGCACAGGCTCAGAATCTGGGGGGACAGAGCTACAGGCCTGCTGGGTTTCTCCTCACTCTCATCCGGTCTCACCCTCAGTCAGTCAACCACAGCAGTCTGCTACTTGCACACATCTCCAGGGTCAATATCTGCCTCCCTCCCAGGGGTGGTGCATGAGTCCCTGCTTGTGAAGTCTGGCTCAGTGGAGGGTCCTGCCTCTACCCACATCCTTTCATTAGAAATGAAAAGGCTTTTGATTCATGCATACTGCTGGTCACCATCATTTGTCTGCCTCAAAGCAGAGGATTTGGCTTCCTGAGACATAATTAAATTGGCCCCAATTCCAAACCTTAAGAAACAAATGAATATTGTGTCTCAATCTCAGGAAAGGGACCCTCCCCCTCAGGGGATGTGTACTTTAGGGGAGGAGGTACAAACTCTGCTAAAATTTAGATCCCAGATTTCCCTTTGGAAGTGTTAACTAAATACCTGAGTCCGGGCAGGATTTTCCCTTTGCTGAAAAGATTCGAGGTCTGCAGACAATAATTTGATTACTTACATCCCACAGACCCATCATGGAGAACTTCAATTTCATGTGTCCTGCCAGGGGGGTTTCAACATAGCTCTTTCATTTACAGTTAGGAGATTAAAAACAAATTCAAACTTTGCACCATGCCACACAAAGACACACAAGAAAAACCAAAAAGTTTACTCGTAAGCCTTAGCTCAATTGTTAAAGCTTTCTAATTTTCTTATGTCTCTTGAGCCAAAGGAAAAAAAAAAGAAGAAGAAGAGAAACTCCCTAGGGATTTCTCTAGCACTTTTCATCTGATGCTGTCAAAGCACTTCACACTCTATCTAATTAAGACTCTGAACACCTCAGTGAGAGAGGGAAGCATCAACACCATAAACCTGACAAACAGAAGTTAGATTCCCTGAAAACCTAACTAAATAAAATAGCCCTGGGTACATGATGAGAATACACTGCATTTAAAGTATTGAAAAGTTTGCATTTTGTCCAGTTGCAGACTCGGAATGCCTCTTAGAGCATCCAGATCATTCAGCTCAGACTTCTATGTTGCTGGAACATTTGCAGCAAGTGGTAGAGTTTCAGAGAAATTTCTCAGTTATTAAGCATATCAGAAAAGGAATTGGAAGGCAAATAGATACACAGGAAGAACTTAGCATGCTGTTTGTGTGACATAGGTCCCTACAACCTTCCAATAACTGGAAGGGGGGCATGGAAAGCTGCTATGAGGAATGGTTCTTGAGAGGCTGGGGAACGTTCCAGAAGTGTTTGTGTGGAAGACTCCAGAATCTGTAATCATGTCAGGATTCTTCATTGCAGAAACCAACTCTGGCTAGTGGAAGCAAAAAGGACATTTATTAGAAGGATTATCAGCGTCTCTCAGATTCAAGATTGTGGGGAAGGGAAGGAGTAAGGGTAGAATCAGCCCCAAATTGGAAAGTTGGAAAAAGGGATTCGTTTGGTAGATCAATGGTTAATTTCAGTGAGGCTCTGGGCCATAGGGGCTGTCCCTAATTATGTGGATCCTGGTCCTGAAGTAACAAGGGCAGGGGAATAGCAGCTCAGACCCTGAAAGTCTGATATAGGAGGTTGGGGTGCGGGCTCTGGGTCAGTTGGTTTGCATTTGAAATGCACACTTGAGGGAGAAAAGTTTACTGTGTCTAGGAACTGGTTGGCTCTGGAAGGGGCAGTTCCTCTAGGATCATATCCCCCCAGATACCAAAGCATTAAAATGTAAAAAATAGAAGTATGGTTAATTAAGGAAGCATTAATTAGAAATAGAAATTTAAGGCCCTCACTCTCTATAAACTGCTCACAACAGTTATGATATCAACTAGAATTGCTGTTATTATTATTTACACCAATGTTCTTTCCATTCCTAAACTGGACAATAGCAAGATAGAGGGAAGGTAATCTTTCAAGAGTGCAGTGCAGTGCAGGTCTGATGTAGAGGACTCTGCCTCTCTAGTGCTTTGCTCTGAGCAGGGAAGTTCTTGTAAACAATGCCTAGTTCAGCTGTACCACAGTGTCGTAAAGTAAGTGCATAGTATTATTCTTTCTGCTTAATGAGATGGAAAAGAGAGAGGCTCATGACAATCTGAATGGCTCTGCCAAGGTCATAGGCTAAGCCTGAGTGCTTGAGGTAGAAACAGGGCCCTGAGAGTCTTGTAACATGTTGAACCTCCTAAATATGTAAACATAGATTTAGAATCGAATATTGTATCTGCCAACGAAGGTTCTTTAAAATCAGTGCAATGTAAATCTGAAGCAAGGAGCTCGTAGTTGTCATTTTATACACTGATGCAAACTTCATGTAGCCTTTCCACCTCGGTACCCACCTGTAACTCTCGGTCAGTATCACAGGATGAGATTCTTTAAATATTTCGCACCTTTACAAATCCTGTTCTGTCAGTCCTGTATCGGGAGGTTGATGGGTGCATGGTATGGAGTATTTAACGTGACAGATATTTCTTATGTCTCTGCATGCCCTTGCTGCCCTTGCTGGTGCAGTGGTTAACCCCAGCTGACACCTTCAATAGAATATTTCAGTGGCACAAGAAGTAACTAGGTTAACAGCTGAAAATTTACACCTGTTTTCCCCACACAGCCAAAGTGCTCAATAAACCTCACATACAAAAATCCTTTAACCTATTACAAAAACTCAGTCAACAGAAGCAAATAGTCACTTTTAGACAGAGCCCAGCATGAAGCAGGAAATTGTATTCCCGATACCTAGAGATTTAGCTGGTGTGAAACATAGTATTCAGGAATGGGGCGACAGATATTGGAACACTGGTTTTTGACAAGAGACATAAGTGGTCTGCATCCTCTGTGAGGCGATAAAAGCTGTTTAATTCGGATCCAAGTAGAGCTATAGACTTTCTCTGTTTATTTGCAAATCATCATCACCATCAATACCCACCCACACCCAGAAGTCATCTGTGCACTGTGCTGGATACTGAACAAAGAGTCTGGAGTCCAATTTTGTGGGATCATACCATCTTAGCTATGTTGTACTGATACCAACAAGCTTAATACATGAAACAGAAAAATCTGGACTAGCATAAGCAATTGCAAGGATACAAATTTAGGATCAAAAGAATTGAGTGGTGGAGATTGAAGACAGAATCAAGAAATTTGATTTTCAGACTAATAATGGGACACAGCACCAAATGTGCAGAATGAGTGGACACTGAAATCCACAGCTCATGATCCGGTGTTGCCATATATTAAGAAGAATGGCATCACTCAGAAGACTAGCCTGGATTTTATCCTGACATGTCATTTTGAAAATCAGTTTTTTGAGGAAGGTTGTGTTTCAGGATCTCTTCAAATGCTGGAAAGAAGAAATGAATAAGACTAACATTATAAAGTAATAGTATAAAGCAACATCCTCGATTGTCTGATAGGGAACATATGGGCCCTAGGACTTTACAGCTAGAGGTGACAGGTAGGTATTCTAGGCTCAGGAATGAGAGGGCAGTAGGATGTTTGTAAATTGGAGTCTGATTTTCAGATTAACCAGTGTTTATATCAGTGAAGATAATAAAGCCACATATGTCCAGTTCTGTTCCCTGCCCAAGGGCACTATTGTCCTTACCAACCAAAGGAAAATGGAAAGGCCATCTTTCCAAGGTACATCTACACGCACCTTGCCCAGCTAGAGTGACTTGGCATGGTGGATATTTAGTAATGTCCGGTAGAGGAGGATGGAAAGTATGAGGGAAGGAGCACGACACAAATGCAGATCTGGTTCATGATGGCTCCCGTGCTAGTACCAGGATGGAAGTAATCTCACTACCCCTCGGCCAGACCAGTCTCTATGTGTACCCACAACATTACACTTCTTACACACCATATGCTTTAAATGTCTCGGTGTCGTCCTAAGCAGGAAGAGCTGAGTGGAGAGGGAAGACTCTTGTGGACATTTTTTTATTTTTCTGGCTGTCCATATTCCAGTTCTTTGATTGCCTAGTGTGCCTGAAGGAAGTACACATACGGCTATGGTGTGTCATAGATACTAGCCCTCACTAGGGAAGCTGAGGAGCTAGATTCTCTTCCTTCCTATGCCTGCACAAGCCAAGGTGGACGAGTGCCTTGACTAAGCCAATTGGGGGCTATCTCCCAGAATGTAGACTCTTCAGGGAGCATCATAAAGATGTCTGAACAGTAGAAATCATTCTTCATGGCAAAAGTAGCAGCAGGAAGCAGACTAGACTGTTGTCCCTGTCAAACCAGAAGCTCACTTTGTTCCTCCTATTTTCCAAGTCCACTTCTTGAGTCTCCTCTTGAACCTGAGAGATGCTGATATCCTTCTAATAAATGTCTTTTTTGCTTCCACTAGCCAGAGTTGCTTTCTGCTACTTGTTGCTAAGAATCCTGACACCATTACTGATTCTGGAGTCTTCTATACATACCTTTCCTGGACCTTCCCTAGCCTTTCAAGAACCACTCCTGATAGCAGCTCTCCCATGCCTTGGCTCAAATGGGCCAATCTTAAATCCATCTACCTTCGTTTGTCTGTTTTTTCCTGTGGAAACCCAGATAAAGACTTTCGCCCAGGTCCCCCTTAACCTTCACCTCTCGACCAATTCCCTTGCTTTCCTGTGTAGTCCCTTCGTGGAGTGGCATGGTCCTTTTTCTTGGGCCCTGAGAGTATAACAAATGATCTTTCATTGTCAGTTGTCTCTTGATCTGATGGCCTTGCAAACAGATAATTGTCAAATACTCCCTCTGTTCTAAAGAAGAAACCAGATGAGACTAAGGTCTGGAGACCTTAGATCTAAATGTGTAAGTGTAAATGTGGATGTGGCCAAATAGTATGGAATAAGTTGAACTAGATTTTTAAAAGTCATTAAAAAAATTCAAGAAGTGGGATCCAATATTGTAGGGCATTCATTTAACATGTGAGTGAATAGACAAATGGACAAGAGCCAGACCATGTATGACCATGGAACTCTGACCTAAAAACTCTGCCGCAGTTGGCCCAGAAAAGTCAGGACTTGGTCAATGACTGCTGGCTTCGTTAATTTTTGTCCCTGCTCCAACTCAGATCAATGAGAGAAAGACAAACATATTCCCCAAACCACTTAGGTAGGGTGCCCTACCTCTAGTTAGTGGACCCTCAGCTTCCAACTGCTGACAGCCTCCAATGAGGACATACTTTAAGCTTTGTCTTTCTTTTCTCTCCCTCTCTCTCTCTCTCTCTCTCTATATATATATATATATATATATATATATATATATATGAATATATATGATTTATTATAAGGAATTAGCTCATGTGACTATAGAGTCTGAAAAGTCCTAACATCTCCACTCAGCAAACTGGAGGTCAGGAGCTGATGGTGTGGTGTAGTTTCCAGCCTGATTGTCAGAAGGCTTGAGACTCAGGAAGAACTGATGCTTAAGTTTGAGTCAGAAGAGACAAAAAACCCAATGTCCCAGTTTAAAGACAATCAGACAAGAAGAATTCCTTCTCACTTGGGAGAAGGTGAGCTCTTGGTTTCTATTCAGGTCTTCAACTGATTGGATGAGGCCCACCCACATTGGGGAGGGCAGTCTGCTTTATTCAGTCTTCCAATTTAAATGTTCATCTCATCCAAAAACCCTCACAGAAACCCAGAATAAAGTTTGACCAAATAGCCCCCATGGCCCATGCCAGTTAAGTTGACATATAAAATTAACAATTATACCCACCAAATTAATTTTTTCCAAGTTTCCAATTTGGAGTTGATTCCACTCTAACTCCTCCTCCTCCCCACAATATTACAGCATATTTTTTTAAATACTTTATTTTCAAATTGGCTTACATATAATACCCAGTGTTCATCCCAACACGTGCCCTCTTTAATGCCCGTCACCCCCTCTCCCCGCTCCCTCACCCCCCTCACCTCAGTTTGTTCTTAGTCTTTGAGAGTCTCTTATGTTTTATCTCCCTCCCTCTCTGTGTCTTTTTTTCCGTTCCTCTCTTCCCCTCCCCCATGGTTTTTGCTAAGTCTCTCAAAATCCACCTATGCATGGAAACATATGGTATCTGTCTTTCTCTGACTGACTTATTTCACTGAACATAATACCCTCCAGTTCCATCCATGTTGCTACACATGGCCAGATTTCATTTTTTCTCATTGCCACGTAGTAGTCCATTGTATATATGTACCACATCTTCTTTATCCATTCATCCGTTGATGGACACTTATTCTCTTTCCAGGATTTGGCTATTGTCGAAAGTGCTGCTATGAACACTGGGGTACACGTGGCCCTATGCATCAGCATTCCTGTGTCTCTTGGGTAGATTCCTATTGCTGGGTCATAGGGTAGCTCTATTTTCATTTTTTTGAGGAACCTCCACACCGTTTTCCAGAGTGGCTGCACTAGTTTGCATTCCTACCAACAGTGCAAGAGGGTGCCTCCTTCTCCACATCCCCGCCAGCATCTATAGTTTCCTGATTTATTCATTTTGGCCACTCTAACCGGTGTAAGGTGGTATCTCAGTGTGGTTTTGATTTGTCTTTCCCTGATGATGAGTGACTTTGAGCATCGTTTCATATGTCTGTTGGCTGTCTGGATGTCCTCTTTGGAGAAGTGTCTATTCATATCTTCCGTCCATTTCTTCACTGGATTATTCGTTTTTTGGGTGTGGAGTTTGGTAAGTTCTTTATAGATTTTAGACACTAGTCTTATCCGATATGTCATTTGCAATTATCCTTTCCCATTCCATCGGTTGTCTATTAGTTTTGTTGGTTGTTTCCTTTGCCGTGCAGAAGCTTTTTATCTTGATGAGGTCCCAGTAGTTCATTTTTGCTTTAAATTCCCTCGCCTTTGGAGATGTGTCGAGTAGGAAATTGCTGCGGCTTAGGTCAAAGAGGTTTATTCCTGCTTTCTCCTCTAGGATTTTGATGATTTCCTGTCTCATATTCAGGTCCTTCATCATTTAGAGTTTATTTTTGTGAGTGGTGTAAGGAAGTGGTCTAGTTTCATTCTTCTGCATGTTGCTGTCCAGTTCTCCCAGCACCACTTGTTAAAGAGGCTGTCTTTTTTCATTGGATACTCTTTCCTGCTTTGTCAAAGATTAGATGGCCATATGCTTGTGGGTCCATTTCTGGGTTCTCTAATCTATTCCATTGGTCTATGTGTCTGTCCTTGTGCCAATACCATGCTGTCTTGATGACTACCGCTTTGTAGTAGAGGTTAAAATCTGGGATTGTGATGCCTCCCGCTTTGGTTTTATTCTTCAGTATTACTTTGGCTATTTGGGGTCTTTTGTGGTTCCATACAAATTTTAGGATTGTTTGCTCTAGCTTTTTTAAAAAAAAAAATTTTTTTTTAATGTTTATTTTTGAGAAAGAGAGAGAGAGACAGACAGACAGCATGAGTGGGGGAGGGGCACAGACAGAGAGGGAGACACAGACTCCGAAACAGGCTCTAGGCTCTGAGCTGTCAGCACAGAGCCCAACGCGGGGCTTGAACTCACGGAACTGTGAGAGCATGGCCTGAGCTGAAGTCGGCCGCTCAACCGACTGAGCCACCCAGGCGCCCCTGTTTGCTCTAGCTTTGAGAAGAATGCTGGTGCAATTTTGATTGGGATTGCATTGAATGTGTAGATTGCTTTGGGTAGTATTGCCATTTTAACAATATTTATTCTTCCAATCCATGAGCATGGGATGTTTTTCCATTTCCTTGTGTCTTCCTCAATTTCCTTCATAAGTTTTTTATAGTTTTCCACATAAAGGTCTTTTACATCTTTGGTTAGCTTTATTCCTAGGTATTTGATGGTTTTTAGTGCAGTTGTGAATGGGATTCGCTTCTTTATTTATCTTTCTATTGCTTCATTGTTGGTGTAAAGGAATGCAACCGATTTCTGTGCGTTGATTTTGCATCCTGCAACTTTGCCAAATTCATGGATCAGTTCTAGTAGGCTTTTGGTGGATTCTGTTGGGTTTTCCATGTAAAGTATGTCGTCTGCAAAAAGTGAAAGTTTGACTTCATTCTTACCTATCCTGATGCCTTTTATTTTGCTTTCTTATCTGATTGCTGATGCTAGGACCTCCAACACTATGTTAAATAGCAGTGGTGAGAGTGGACATCCCTGTCGTGTTCCTGATCTCAGGGGAAAGGCTCTCAGTTTTTCCCCGTTGAGGATGATATTAGCTGTGGGCTTTTCATAAATGGCTTTTATGATGCCTAAATATGTTCCTTCTATCCCGACTTTCTCGAGAGTTTTTATTAAAAGGGATACTGTATTTTGTCAAATGCTTTTTCTGTATCAATCGACAGGATCATATGGTTCTTATCTTTTCTTTTGTTAATGTGATATATCATGTTGATTGATTTACTAATGTTGAGCCATCCCTGCAACCCAGGGATGAATCCTACTTGATCGTGGTGGATAATTCTTTTTCTATGCTGTTGGATTCTATTTGCTAACATCTTGTTAAGCATTTTTGCATTCATGTCCATCAAGGATATCAGCCTGTAGTTCCCTTTTTTTGCTGGGTCTCTCTCTGGTTTGGGAATCAAAGTGATGTTGGCTTCATAGAATGAGTCCAGGAGTTTTCCTTCCGTTTCAATTTTTTGAACAGCTTGAGGAGGATAGGTATTAACTCTGTTTTAAATGTCTGGTAAAATTCCGCAGGGAAGCCATCTGGCCCTGGACTTTTATTTGCTGGGAGATTTTTGATAACTGATTCAATTTCTTCACTAGTTATGGGTCTGTTCAAGTTTTCTATTTCTTCCCGTTTGAGTTTTGGTAGCGTGTGGCTGTTTAAGAATTTTTCCATTTCTTCCAGGTTGTTCGATTTGATGGCATAGAGTTTTTCATAATATTCTCTGATGACTGCTTGTATTTCTGAGGGATTGGTGGCAATCACTCCATTTTTGTTCGTGATTTTATTGATTTGGGTTCTCTCTCTTTTCATTTTGAGGAGCCTGGCTAGAGGTTTGTCAATTTTGTTTATTTTTTCAAAGAACCAGCTCTTGGTTTCATTGATCTGTTCCACTACTTTTTCTGTTTCCATATGATTAATTTGTACCCTAATCTTTGTTATTTCTCTCTTTCTGCTGGGTTTGGGGTGTCTTACCTCTTCTGCTTCTAGTTCCTTTAGGCATGCTATTAGAATTCGTGTTAGGAATTTTTCTTGTTTCTTGAGATGGGCCTGGATTGCAATATATTTCCCTCTCAGGACTGCCTTTGCCACATCCCAAAGCGTTTGGATTGTCGTATTCTCATTTTCATTTGTTTCCATGTATTTTTTAATTTCTTCTCTGATTGCTTGGTTGACCCACTAGTCTTTTAGTAGCTTGTTCTTTAGCCTCCATGTTTGTTGGGGTTTCCCAGACTTTTTCCTGTGGATGATTTCAAGTTTCAAAGCATTGTGGTCTGAAAGTGTGCATGGTATGCTCTCAATTTTTTATACTTATTCAGCGCTTCCTTGTGCCCCAAAATGTGGTCTGTCTTGGAAAATGTACCATGTGCATTTGAGAAGAATGTAAATTCCTTTGCTTCTGAAGGGCCCTGAAGATATCTGTCAGGCCCATCTGTTCCAACATGTCGTTCAGGTCCATTGTTTCTATGGTGATTCTCTGTTTAGTGGATCTATCCAGCACTGTGAGTGGGGTATTAAGGTCCCCTGCAACTAGCACATTTTTATCAATAAGATTGCTTACGTTTGTAATTAGTTGCTTTACAAATTTGGGTGCCCCAGAATTCGGCGCGTAGATATTTATAATTGTTAGCTCTTCCCGTATTACAGCATATTTTAATAATTCTTCATATTTTCTCCCTTTCAATCCCAGTTATTAACTTTTTCTTTTAATTTTTTTTTGGGGGGGAGAGAGAGAGAGAGAGTGTGTGTGTGTGTGTGTGTGTGTGTATAGGGGAGGGGCCGAGAGAATTTTAAGCAAGTTCCACACCCAGCACAGAGCCTGATGCAGAACTTGGTCTCATGGCTGTGTGATCACGAGCTGAGCCAAAATCAAAAGTTGGACACTTAACTGACTGAGCCACCGAGGCACTCCGATTATTGTTAACTCTTTCTGATCCTTGTTCTTAGAACCTTTTTTTCTCCTCATTCCAACAACTATTCCCAGTATTTAAATGCCACTACTTAGCTATAAGGTGCTGATAGATATTTTCAAAACACCTATGTTTTATTGTCAGATAATCTTTAAAATACCACTTTTATCACATTTGTTCCTCCCTCAAGATGAGGTAGCTTCCTAACATAGTGAGTTTTCAACCCTGGTTATACATTAGAATGAATCAGGGTGCTAAAAATCAACTAACCAAACAACAAGAACACTAATACCTAAGCTCCATGGTATAAGAGGGTGCTGAGAGCCTAGAGATCTAACAAAGTCGAGTGCTATTGGTTCTGCCATATCTGTGGGCCACACTTGAGTAGCCATGGCTCCGCATTGAAATCACCCGGGGAGCTTCAGAAACTACTTAGACCCTACCGTTAGAAATGTGATTTTGGGGCCCTGGGTGGCTCAGTCGGTTAGGCATCTGACTTCAGCTCAGGTCATGATCTCACGGTTTGTGAGGTCGAGCCCCATGTCAGACTGTACATGGACAGCTCGGAGCCTGGAGCCTGCTTCAGATTCTGTGTCTCGCTGTCTCTCTGTCCCTCCCCTGCTCAGCTCTGTCTCTCTCTCTCAGAAATAAACAAACATTTAAAAAAAAATAAAAAGAAAGAAATGTTGATTTTAATTAGCCTGGGTACAGCCCGGGCTTCAGGATTTTAAAAAGCTCTCCAGGTGAAAGCAGTGTGCTAATAAGCAAGGTTGCAAACCAACATTGACCAGATTCATCTCTGGGTCTGCCTTTCCTCTGCCATGGGTTTGGATCGCTCTTCTTTTCCAATTTCATTAAATCAGGTTCTATAATTTCTGTTAAGCTCTCCTCAAAAGATGACTTCCTTTTCCAAGATTCCTTCCTTTCTTAATTAACTCAGCTTGTAATAATCCTCCTCCCACTTTGATTTATTTTAGCACAAATGTGTACAATTTACGAATGCAATATCACCCTATTACTTACGAATGCCTTTCATGTTATGAATGCATCCAAGTTTTGTACCCTGAAATTTTACTGTACGGCTTGCAGACAGTCGTTAGATCTTCCTAGGAACCATTGACCACATACCTTTTCCACTTCAGTGTCTAAAACACTGTCGAACAATTATCTACAACTTGAAAATAAGCGAAAATATCATTGTGTGCTTAAACCCACCTCTGGGCTTGATTTTCTATTGACTGGTCTATGTTACAACCCTAGAGGGGCACAAGTTAACCTGTCAATTTTTGTCCAGGGGAGAGGCAAATAATACCTGTTTATTGGAAGTGATACCTCAGAGGTCATGGGTTATTGCCCTGTAAGACATCAGTCAATTTTATATGTGACCCAGCAACCTTAACATTCATTTATGAAATTGGCTATATAGATCTCACTGGTTCGCTCGTTAATTAGTGAGTTGAATAAAATCCTTGACATATATGATTTTGAATGGGAGTCATGATTTTTACCTTTTTGAAAACTGCTTTAAAATGCTGAAAGGCTTAAATAGGAGTTTAATCAATGCATGGTGAAATTAATTCGATTGAGGAAGCAAGTCATAAAATTTCATATCTGAAGAGACAATACTTCTTACAAGTGTAAAATAGAATAATCGATATATCAAATAACACATGAGAAACCCTAAGTAGCAATAATTTCAAACAGGAACAGGCCATACTGATTTGTACACTCGTAGTCATGATTAGGAGGACAGTCAGCAAGCAGTTTTCAGCTTTTTTCCCCTCGCTGTGCATTTAATCAATGAGAATAAAGGTTGAGGGATGATGAGGCCATAGTGGGAGGAGCCACAGACATGAAATCAAACAGATAGTTCAAATCTTGGCTCTGCCTCTAGTAGTTTTTCTCTGTAAATTGGAGTTGATAAATCCCCATGAGAAGTGTCTAGCGCATAATGAGTGCTTAATAAATGCGAATTCTGTTCCTCATGAGGATCTCAGAGGACGGGAGAGGTGGACAGCCGCAGCCTCTGTGGAAACCTGAGTTATGGAGAAAGAGTTAAAATGACTTAATACTGTTTATATGGGGCCATAAAAACACCATCTGCTGGCTCTAGCCAGTTAAGCTATTACAAAGCTGACATACACTAACGCTGTCCTGATAGAGAAGGAATGGCCAAGGTTTTCCTTTTTCTATCATTATTTGACGAGCTGCCATCTCGGGACCAGTCTCCAGTTTACCCGTCGCATAAGTTGGTTGTTCAACATTTAAAGATTTATTTTGGCCCTTAAATATTTATACTCTCCTCCAACCTTTTATTGCTGTAGTTACTGCTAAAGAACAAACAAGACTTGGGAGGTTACTGCATGGTATATCAGCAGTTCTAGACTTTGCTGTTATTTTGGGGTATGTTTTATGTTGAGTTAGACTCAGATGACTGGATTAATATTAAACTCTCATTTTGCATGATGAGGCTAGCTAGATGCGCCTCTGATAAAAGAATAAGGTCTGTTCCTCTTTGTGCCCAGCAGTCAGTAAGGAAAAGACCGCTTACTATGCAATACACAGGGCTGACCCAGAAGTGAATAGCAACAGATCCTAGACCTTAGTGGGGGTTTGCCTCCAATAACGCGTGCTGCTGAAGGTTGTCCCAGTGGTAGATGGGAACTCTGATTACTCCTGCCACCACTCACAACACCTGTGTTTGTATCCTCAGTACCCATTAGGCATAATGACGGGCTGACTCCACATCCCTGGGACATGTGGCCTCATTTGGATGATTAAAGAGAATGAAATATATGTCCCAGACACCTGCCAACCTGCAATAATAATAGCCTGTATTTACATAATGTTTTCTCTAAGAATCTCAAAGCCTCTTGTCATTGAAAATCTATTTATTTGGTAGGGAGGGAGAGAGAGTCTTATTTTCATTTTGCACAGTCTTAGAGCTGTGGTAAGGACCTAAATGGTCATTTTTGGTAACCATTCCCTATGCCAGATTTTGCTGCATATTGAAATCACCTGGAGGTCTTTTTAAAAGAACTTGTTTAATGTTCATTTTTGAGAGAAAGAGAGAGAAGAGAGACCACGAGTGGTGGGGGGGAAGAGAGAGAGGGAGACACATAATCTGAAGCAGTCTCCAAGCTCTGAGCTGTCAGCACAGAGCCCAATGCAGGGCTCTAACTCATCAACTGTGAGATCATGACCTGAGCCGAAGTCAGACACTTAACTGACTGAACCACTCAGGCGCCCCTGAAATCACCTGGAGGTCTTTGACAGCAATGGATGACTAACTCCCATGTACCGACATTCCCGTCCAATTATTCTAGGAGATGAGCTGGGCATTAGGATTTTTAAAGTTCCCTGGACATCAGGATTTTTTAAAATGTTTATTTATTTATTTTGAGAGAGAAAGTGAGAGTGAGCACAAGCAGGCAGGGGCAGAAAGAGAGAGAGGGAGAGAGAGAATCCCAAGCAGCCTCTCTGACCTCTCAGCTCAGAGCCTGGTGCAGTGCTTGATCTCATGAACTGTGAGAAATCAAGAGTTGGGATGCTTAACCGACTGAGCTACCCAGGTGTCCCTGGACTTCCCTTCAGTCATCGGGATGTGCAGAGAGCTTTGGGGACCACATGGATAGAGGTGTTTGGTCTGTGAAGCACTACCAGTAGGAAGCATTTCAGATGGCAGAGCTGTTAAAATAATTCTTCCTCACTGAGTTTTCCTTCCTCATTGCTGTTTTTCATTGCTGACAAACCCTGCTAATAAGGAGAAGAGCCATGTGAAATATAACCCAATGCCAGAATCGTTTGGATGATCCCTACCCCATCTCCAACCAGTATTAGGTTAGCTCAGATCACCAACTTCCTGCAGGAATTATATTTTGGTGGATTATTCAGAGGGAAGGCTAATCAATATGTAACCATAGTTTTAAAAGAAGACAACAACAACAAATTTATCCCTTGGGAATTCTACATATGGCTTCAAATTTGTAGAAAACTTTTGGGATATAGTTTTCCCGTAAACTGAGTTTTTAAGGAGGGAAAATACTGAGGGCCTTTTAATCACAGTGGGGAAAGGATTCTACGAATCACAAATGAGTATATAGCAGGGGCTGATGGTGCTGAGAGGCGTTTATCAGAAATCTTACTTGTCATTCACTGACTTTCATAAAGATGCTAGGCAGTACTGAGGGTTGGAAAAGCCAAGGGGTGGCCAGTATATCCTGGGTCCCCGCATCACTGCTGGTCATGCAGCCACGACTTCTGATGTGACTCTACTTGGCTTAAAGATGTATCGAAGGGGGTGATGGGCATTAAAAAGGGCACATGTTGGGATGAACACTGGGTGTTATATGTAAACCAATTTGAAAATAAACTATTATAAAAAATAAAAATAAATTAAAAAAAATAAAGATGTATCGACCCGAAGCTGCCACTTATGGGTTTATTTTGAGGAGGCGGTGGTTGCCTGAGGGGGAAGAAAGACTAGCTTTTCAGACGTTGAGCTCCCTCCCCATCTGGCTGAAAAGAAGAGGGAGCAAGAATAAAACTGAAACTAGGGAAAATACACAAAGACAGTAGGAAAGAGGGGAGACAATTAGAAAGCAATAAGATTTTAATGGCTTAATAGTGAGTCTATTCTTTTAGTATTTTGGGGACTAAAGAGAAAAGTCATTTTGTCCACTGCCACTGGCAGAGGGTAAATGATGTGATGGGAAAATGCATTTAGGAAGCCGAGATTTCTTTTTGCTAACTGATTCTATAGGTCCCTGGAAGGTTCTGGAGTCTCATATCTATTTGTGTCTCTTGTGAGCACTTCCTTCATTTCTGTAGTCCTTTTGGGGCCTCTAATTGTTGGGATAGTTTCCGTTTATTTCTGGAAGCACAAGGATATCCATAGTTTTTATATTTGAATAATTCTCAACAGACATTAGGTGAGTTAATGGGAGGGGGTATTCATTTCCAGGGCTGCCATACCTGAGTGTGTTAAAACTCAGAAATTTATTCTCTCACAGTTCTGCAGCTAGAAGTCTGAAATCAAGATGTCTGTAGAGCCATGCTCCCAGTGAAGGCTCTAGGAAAGAATCTTTCCATGCCTCTTCCTAGTTCCTGGTGGCTCCTAGAAATCTTGCCATTCCTTGACAAATGATATAGGTGTATCATTTCAATCTCTGACTCTATTTTAACATCATCTTCTTCCCTGTGTGTTTCGCTGTGTCTTCTCTTCTTCCTATAAGGACACCAGTCATTGGATTTAAGGGCCAGTCTAAATTCAGGATGATTTTATCTTGAGATCCTTGGCTACTTCAGTCTGCAAAGATGAGATCATGTTCAGAGGTTCCAAGTGAACACGAATTTTGGGGGGACACTATTCAACCACTATAAAGGAATGAGAGAAACACAAGACACAAAAAAAAAGATTGATGGACATATCGAGAACAGGGCTGAGACCAGTGATTTGTAACATTGGTTGTTCATTAGCAGCCCTGGGCGAGAATGGGCGCTTTAGATCATCTCTGTTCTGGCCTCATCCAAGATATCTTGATTGAGTTAATCAATCTGCAGTGGCACTTGATCAATATAAAAAGTCTCACTTAGGGTTTGGGCACATAAGGTATATGGATGAAGAGGACTGGTCTAAAGTAATAGGGAGGAATGGGGAGTCTGGGGAAAAGGGAGCTTGCATGCAGCATTGAAAAGAATTCAGATTCAATATGGCAGTGTCTCCCAAACAAAATGAGTTTGCAGGTCTTGAAAGGCTGTCAATTTGAGATGCCAGGTACAAACTCTTAGAAATTCTTCTATTGTGTTTTAGAGCTAGAAGAATGGTAACTCGCCCAAAAGTGTGTATGGTAATAATGACACAGAGTATTTGGGATAAATCCTGACTTGGAAAATCCAGAATATGGGATTGCTTTTCTAGGAGGATCTTGGAGGGAGGGGCCAAGATGGTGGAGCAGCATGGAAGTTATTAGCTTTTCTCGTCCCTGAAATGCAGCTAGATCAGCACCAAACCATTTTGCTCACCTAGAAAATCGATCTGAGGGTTAACACAACAATCTGCATAACTTGAGCCACAGAACTCAGCAGGTACACAGCACAGAGAGGTGAACTGGGGAGCGAGAAGCCGTGGAGGATAGGGAGGTGTCTTTGTGGAGGGAGGACAGAGAAAGAGGGCAGAGTCCAGGAAAAGCGCTCCCCCAGAAAGCAGCTGAAGAGGAAGACTGGAAACACCCACAAGTGACTGAACAAGGAAGGGAGGAAAGAGAAAGGAGAGGGTTTCAATATGACCAGGACTCTATGAGCAGGGGAGATCAGAGTCGGAAATTCCACAGCTCAATACCTGGAGGTGCTCTGGTTGGAAGGGCAAATCCCCAGGAACAGGCAGTGAGGTCCAAGGGATCCACAGGCTACACAGGGAGGGGCAATTCCCCTGCTAGGATGACATTTGGTAGAGACGGTAGAGCCTTCCCACAAGCACAGGTCCCAGCAGACCCTGGAGGGGTCCAATTGCTGGTATTAGAACAAAAATGCTAGAGGGTGATGAAACCTGGTGCCAGTTGTGCGTTATGTTTTGCCATAATCTCTAAGTCTCTGGTGTCTTGCGATCCCACGAACTTTCCCTGGGGCAAGCAGATACCCCGCCATTATCACTGAGCCTCTGCAATAGCAGGACTGCATGAATGTTCCTGGGGGCAAGCTGGCACCCAGCCCTTGCTCAGTGAGACCCTCCCTCAGAGGGTCAGCGTGAGTCCAAGCCACACGGCTCTCAGAAAGGAGGGGTTTGGAAACACAGCCCCATATGAAATACAGTTTAGGAGGGGGCTGCTGCCTGGCTAGCCGATGGCTTGGATGCAGACAGTGTAGAAGTGGAGAGTAGATGGAAGCTGGAGACAAGGGAGGGGATGTTTGATTGCAGGTTGGTGAGAGCGTAGAGTTCTGATACCAGCCACTGGGAAGCTGGGTGATGCCATTTTCACATCTCCCGCACATGCCACACTGATCCACCCCAGTAAGCTAAGCATCGCCACCTAGTGGAGAATGGAGCCGTTGTACCAAGCCCCACCCAACTGTGCCAACCAAGCTCAGGCCTTAGAGGATCTCCTGGTTAGTGTATGGACTATAAAGTGCTTCATAGTTAGACATCTAGGGGAAAGTGGATGTAATTTCATTCAGATTTCATTCTGCTCACTGGTCCGTCTATTTTTTTTTATTTGTTTTCTTTTTCTTGGATACAGAAAGAAACTTTTTATTTTTATTTTCCGGTTTTTTTAATTAAAAAATTTTCTTGTAAAATTTTTTATTCTGTTTTACTTTCTTCATTTCATTTTATTGTATTTTATTGTGTACATCTTTTTAAAGTTTTAAATGTTTTCTTACTTTTTTTTCTTTTTTCTTTTCTTTTCCTTTCTTTCCCTTTTTTTCCTCAATTCTTTCAAGCTTCTTCCAACACCCAGACCAAAACACACCTAGGATCTAGCGTCCTTTATTTGATCTTTTTGTGTTGTTTTTAATTTTTAGATTTCTATTTTATGAATTCTTTTTCTTCCTCCAAAATGAAAAAATGAAGGCATTTACCTCCAAAAGAAAGAACAGGAAGAAATGACAACCAGGGACTTAAATCAACCAGATATAAGCAAGATGTCTGAACTGGAATTTAGAATCGCGATAGTAAAAATATTAGCTAGGGTTGAAAAAAGCATAGAATCCCTTTCTGTGGAGATAAAAGAACTAAGATGACCTTATCAGTGAATGTTCCTATCTAGGACTCAGGACTCCTGTTCTAAGTCTCCTTTGCCCTATTTTACAGATTCTCCACTCTGGAGTGATTCTGCCATATTATAGGGCTCTGTTATGGGTCCACTTGGCAGTGACTCCAGACACTTTTCTGATGCTCAAGTGTCTATATCTAAAAGAGCTAACTCACTCCCCAGTATTCCTTTGTAGTGGTGAAATCTGGGTCTGTGCCCAGCCTTGTCACTCAGGAGTTGCATGACCTTGATTACTTACCCAAGGTTATTTATCTTTGTTCTACAAGTGAAATTATTAATATTGATCTTACCAAATTATTGTTAGGATCAGATTGTTACAAGGCCTTAAAAATGTTAGTTCTCTTTCTCTGCCTCTTGTCCATTTCAGATGATGAATTTTTTCCCAAGACTGAAACACTATCAACATGTACTGTTGCTGTTTATCTTTTGAATAGCAATGAAATGATTATAGTTCTAATAGCTGACATTTTCTTTCCTTTTTTTTTTAATGTTTATATATTTTTGAGAGAGAGAGAGAGAGAGACAGAGTGTGAACAGGGCAGGGACAGAGAGAGAGGGAGACACAGAATCCAAAGCAGGTTCCAAGCTCCGAGCTGTCAGCACAGAGCCTGACACTGGGCTTGAACCCACGGATGGCTAAATCATGACCTGGGCCGAAGTTGGACTGAACTGAAGTCGGATGCTTAACTGACTGAGCCACCCAAGGTGCCCCCTAATAGCTGACATTTTCTGAGTGCTTTATACATGCTGAAATCTTCAAAGCATTTGGCACATACGATTTCACAATTCCATTTCCTCATTTGTAAAGAGGGCTAAATAATATATATGTTATATAATACACAAAAGATATATATTTATATATATATATAAATTATACACATGCACACACATATATAAATTATACATGTAATTTATCCCTCCTTACAAATGAGGAAATTGTCGCTCAGAAACAGAAGAAATTCACCTAAGGGCACCCGGCTATTTTGACTCCAGAAACTGCACTATCCACTGTCCAGTTTTCCCAATTCATTTGTGAACTATGTAAGGACAGAGGCCTGTGTCAGGTGGGACCAATGACCTCTTGGACACCTTTCAGAAAGTTCTTGTAAATATTGGGGGAGAAATCCTGTCTTCTAAAGGCCCAAATCTAGTTTACTCAGAGTCCTCAAGGATGCTTAGTGGGTCTTTGTATTCATGCATATAATGCCAATATTCTCATTTTATAGGGTGAATTATCAATAGTGATAGCTAACTGAAAAAACCCAAGCAGGAGTACTGCATTAGTGTTTTGTGAGAAACTGCAATAGTTGCCTCATTATTTCAAATACACTTTTAGGCAATGGAAACAATTAGGTCACGAGAATCTATAGATCCATAACGTTGGCAAACAATTAAGAAGAGGGTATGAGAAAAAGGGCACCACCTTTTAGTGGATAAAGTAAATCAGTTTTTTATTTTGGCATAACGTTTCAGCACCTACGTGTTGGTCATTAAAGTGGTATGTTTTTATAGTCGCGTATAATTAAAATACCCAGATTATTCCTGGAACTTGGAAGGTGCTCAGAAAAGAGAATTGATTGAAGATCAATACTTCTTCAATACTTGGATAGTATCTAACACATCTCTCAAAATAAATATAATACTTACAATCAACCAAGATGTTGGGGGAAGGACCCCAAATAGAAAACAAATAGTAAATAAACCCAGTTGTATTACAACTGAACCTACTGAAGGGGTTGGGGAAATAAGAACCAACCTAGGTAACTTTGGAAAACAGGACTTTGGTTGGATGTGCTAAGGGCTAAAGATGAAAAGAATCAGACACAAGTACTGTACTTTAGTTAATAAATCTTTTTGTCACAGGAGTATGGTTTAGAATTTCTGTAGCTAAACATTTATGTTTGTATTACAGTTGAGCAAATAAGGGAGCATATTGTTAATAACAAAGGCCAGGCTTGTCACTGTTGGGGTAGGAAGAGGGGAAGACTGGAGTCAGTCTTATGGTTTTGGATTGGAATTGGAAGTACTCGGATAAACTTATGTTTTTAAAATATGTATACAGATAAATTGAGAAAGAAATACATATATATGGAAGTATAAGCATGGGTTTGCATACAAACTAATATTTCCCAACTATATGTGCTTAGAGGGCCAAGGAACTATGACATTCCAGTAGCAATGAGCACATATGGAGCCTAGGTCTTGTTTCTAAACCTCATTTCTTTTATTCTTTATTTTTTTTAGAGAGAGTGAGTGAGCGAGTGAGAGAGAGTGCATGAGCAGGGGAGAGGAAGAGACAAAAGAATCCCAAGCAGGCTCCACACTCAGCACCGAGCTGGATGCAGTGCTTGATCTCGTGACCCTGAGATCGTGACCTAAGCTGAAATTAGAGGTTGGATGCTCAACTGACTGAGCCACCTAGGTGCCCCTCCAAATCTCATTTTTGATTAAAAAAAAAAAAAAAGAAAATCAGGGCTTCTTTAGGGAGAAATTACTGACTCCAGGGCTGGGACAAGGAAATATAAAATGAGCCTGGGACACCTTGTAATATCAGAGAGTGAAGAAGTTCTAAAAAAAAAAAAAAAAAAATTAAAAACATGAAGCTATACCAAAAACAGAAGCACAGATAATGGAGCTCCGAATGACTAAAGTGGTCAACTTGGGAAGCATTACAAGTAACACTAATATTAAAAATACATATCTGGGGCGCCTGGGTGGCTCAGTTGGTTAAGTGGCCGACTTCAGCTCAGGTCATGATCTCATGGTCTGTGAGTTCGAGCCCCACGTCGGGCTTTGTGCTGATAGCTCAGAGCCTGGAGCCTGCTTCAGATTCTGCGTCTGCCTCTCTCTCTCTCTGCCCTTCCCCTGCTCACGCTCTGTCTCTCAAAAATAAATAAACATTAAAAAAAATACATATCTATGTGTTTATCCTGATGTAAATAATCAAATAAATCAATACATGGGTGAAGAGACAGTTCTTTACAGAAGAATTCCAACCGATACCTGGAGAAGGGATGTGGGAAATAGTAAATCACCAGCAGGAAACACCACGGCAATAATTGTTGCCAAGAGATCCGTGGATTGATGCTAAAATCAGCGGGCAAAGGCTTGAGGAGAAAGAGTGTATTAGTATCTGTCCCAAGATACCATCAAGTACAAAGAGAGAAAGAGTAGCTTTACAGTAGAGAAACCCAGTAGACATTGCCTTATAATTATGTGATCAAAGTTACTATCATGAGTTCTAAGATATGTAGACATTATGTTCCTCCTGATAAGACGTCCTGAGACCCAGCATTGCTTTTGTTGTATTCTGTAACATGCCGAAAATATGTAACCTCAAAAGAATCATCAGGACATAATAGACAAGCCCAAATCGGTAGATATTCTACCAAATAACTAGCTAGTACTCATTAAAAGTATCAACATCATAAAAGACAAGGGCAGACTGAGGAACTGTCTTTGACTGGAAGCTAAAGAGACACAACATTAAATTCAATGTGAGGTACAGGAATAGAAAAAGGGTAGTAGGAGAAAAACTGGTGAAATTTGAAAAAGATCCGTAGTTCAGTTATTAGTATTGAACCAGGGATAATTTCCTGGTTTAATAATTATACCATGGAGGTGTCATTTGTTAAAATTAGGGAAAGCTTAGTGAAGGAAATATGAGACCTCTGTACTATTTTTGCGATTTTATTCTGTCTAAAATTATTTTAAAAGAAATAGTTTAAAAATTAACAAGAGAAATTTGGGCAGTGAGATTATGGGCCATTTTTGTTTTTTACCCTTTCCTCTTAAAAACGGTAAAACTAGTTTTTGATTAAAAACCAAACCAAACAAACAAAAACCTTGGGCACAAAAACAAAAGGTCCTTAAGAATTGGAGATTTTAAGAATTCAGGATAAAAATGAAAGTTTAGACAATTCATAAACAGTATTTGCCAGGCATTAGAGTTTTCTCTTCCTTGTTTTTAAGGTATTTGCGGGGGTCAAATGATATAATATACCTATGTAAAAATGCTTTGCAAAGCATAAAAACCTACTATGAACATTATTATTTTTTCTTCCATAGTCTTCATTTTCTTCTTGTTCATGTTATTACCTATTAGTGCTAATTTTATTTATGTTATCAATTTTTAAAATGTCACAGAGAAAACTTATAGGAACTTTGGTGCAGGACAGATCTGCCTGTCACATAGTAGCTGTTCAATAAATACTTGTTGAGTAAATTGAATGAATGAATATGAATGAGTCTTGACTCTTTCACTTACTCCCTTTGTTATCTTTGGAAGTTATTCATATCCTTCCTTTTTTTTTTTTAATGTTTATTTATTTTTGAAGAGAGAGACAGAGAGCAAGCAGGGGAAGGGCAGAGAGAAAGGGAGACAGAATCTGAAGCAGGATCCAGGCTCTGAGCTGTCATGGGGGTCAAACTCATGAACTGTAAGATTGACCTGAGCTGAAGTCGGACTCTGAACTGACTGAGGGACCCAGGCACCCTGGAAGTTATTCAGCTCCTTAAACCATTCTCTTTATAGTATAAAATGGTAATGCTCAATACCATTGGTCATACTCAATGGTAATGAGTAAATACTCTTACCCTGAGGATGAGTGATAAGGGATGTGTGTGCAGTGTCTGGTGCCCTGTCTGACCCTTAGTCCTTACTCTCTTATGACAAATCATTGCCACAGTTGTCCTCCTCCTCATTGTCTCCCCTCTAGTCCTCTTCAATTGTTTTCTTTACTTCTAACTAAAATACATCATTTCTTCATTTTCCTTTGGTCAGAAATGTTGTCTATGCTTTACGGCTCTTCTCAAGGAATCTTTCTGTACTTGGTCCTCTAACATTTTATTTCTATCTTTCTCGTGGTTCATTATGACATGTGTAAGTGTGTGTATATGTTTATGTGTGTGTTAGACTCAGTCCTCTTTCACACTGTAAATTCTTTGAGGTGCCATTTTGATTTCTTATCTGCTAGTCCAGTGCCTGCCACATAATAAATTCCAAACTGTAAATCCTATGATGGAATGGAGACCACGTTTATGTTGTTTAGTCTTATTTCTCCTGAGCCTAGTCTTATGTCTGGCATATAGTACGTATTCAGTAAATATGGGATTGGATAAATACGAGGTAGGCAGTAGGCAGAGGTATTTAATGTTGAATAATTTTGGCCATCTTTCCATTTTCTTTCCATCCCTCTGTAATTTTTTATTATTTAAATCCATTTTTAAGTATTGGACCAGTCTCTTCTCCTCCTGTCTAAAGAACTGCATTTAAGTATCTTTGTGGTTGACTTCTATTTCCTTGTCAATTTAAATTCTTATCACACCTTCCGTCTTAGTGTGCGTTTCAGGTTCCTGTTTATCAGATTATTTCCAAATTCCCAAATAAACTTTGCACTCTACTTCCATGAGCTTTTCCCCTGCTGTTCTTTCTGTCTGAAATATCATCCCTCCCCTTCTCAACCATCACCTCCTAGTCCCCTTCATGGGCAAGGCACCTTGGTGAATCTCTGATCCCTTCCTCTTCTTTCCTCTTGTCATGAGGCAAATTTCTAGTATCTTTATTCAGCCTTTATTTCATTCTTACTTAATAACAAGTTAGTTATTTATTTGTTTATATTTCTTCTAGGCTAGAGGTTCTCAAACTCCATCGTGCAAAAGAATTACAATCTTATTAAAGACGCAGATTCCTGGAACACAGACCCTGCGCTCGTCCCCGTCACAGCGTTGCTCCAGACACAGTTCAGGGGTTAACAGAGACGATGCCTACGACCCGTTTCAAGCATATGGAATGAGGATCTCTGACCAGAGGATCTTCATTTGCAGCTAAGTATCTTCGAAATTGCACTTAGAGCAATACAGGGTCAGTGATGAGCATGCCGAGTCTCCAGAACCTCATGAAGTCTGGCTCGCCTGGGCCTGTAATCAGTGAAGGGGACAAATACAAATGTCTCTAAGTCAAGCAACAAAATTATGACTCGGGCCTTTGCCATGTGGAAAGAGATTTCTGACCACTTGAGGAGAGGAGGGCAGTCACTGCAGAAAGTGGAGAGACAGGCCCCAAGCCCAAGTGAACTACAGGCCCACTTCATCAGCAGAAAACTCCGTGCCGTTCCTGTGCTCATATAACTTGAAGGATAAGAGGACCAGTCCAGGTCATGCGGTTAACGGGAAGGCTAATATAGGCAGCAGTAACTGATGATTTACTAGAGCAAAGACCTTTAAGCCAGGCAATAGAGATGACCCTTGCTTATTGATTATCATCCAATAGCTTTAAATTATCCTCAGCGTCTAGGAGATGCATAGAGAGGGGCTGGTAAAGAAAGGGGCTTGAAGAAAAGTCAGTAAGTCATCCCCCGACAAGTTAAAGGCATGAAGCTCGGCATGCACATTCCTTTCAAGTGCACTTACAAGAAGGAGAGAAGAAATGAAATAGGCTTCTAATTATTTAAATTGGACCTACACTCTCTGCTGAGCAATGCTTTAGCTAGCATTCTTCTTCCCCTCGAGCTGTAGGTTAGGCCGGGAGAAGGAGATTAAACATGTCAGCGATAGGTGTGGAAATAATTGGGGGCAGTAATTGGGAGAAATCCGGGCACCTTGATTGTGACTGCTGTCTGGTTTTCTCTTTCAAAATCTAAATTCACATTAACATGTTGATGGCCTCATCCAAACTGGGTAGAATTTATTAACAATAAAAGTAATTACAAAAATGGTTTGTATTTAGATAATCAGATAGCAAGCTACAGCTTCATTCTAGAGAGGCTTTATAAAGTGGATAACCTAGCCCTGTTTTCATAAAAATATTCCTCATTTATTAGTAATTTTATTCGATTTTTATCCCGCCCCCTCCCCCCCAGCTGGGGTTACTGGGTAGCAACAAATACACTTGTCATTTGTTTGAGAATGTTTGGTGTACTTTCTGTTGAGTAGATATTCAGTAGATATTCAGCAAAAGTTAGTTTAATATGTATATTTCTGTACCTAGAATTGTGAAGAAGGTGTCATTCCCCTTTATGGCTCCTAACCTACTTGTTTTAAATAAACAATGCGTGTAGTTCTTTGAACTCATTTTTAACGGCTCCCCTTTTGAAATTTCCTCCCAGGAAGGGAATTGATACCAATGATATTTGCACATTTTTAGTATTTTATTTTATTTTATTAAAAATAATTTTTTAAATGTTTATTTAGTTTTGAGAGAAAGAGAGAGGGACAGGAAGCGAACAGGGGAGGGGGAGAGAGAGAGAGGGAGACACAGAATCCAAAGCAGGCTCCAGGCTCTGAACTGTCAGCGCAGAGCCCAACGCGGGGCTCGAACCCACAAACCTTGAGATCATGACCTGAGCTGAAGTCGAATGCTTAACGGAGTGAGCCACCCAGGTGCCCCACATTTTAAGTATTTTAAATTACATTTAACGTGAATGAAAACATCTATTTTATATCATAGAAATTCTAAGCATTAGGATTTAGAAAGAGGTATTATTTTGGGAACTGGGAGGCTTTTTCTAGTTGACTGTATGTGCAGGATGGATTAGCCCATTGCACTGTGGGCAGGACACCCTTCCTTGCCTCTTTGGGGAAGACATGAAAGGAATCTCTTGGCCCTGTGCTAATTATGATGCTGTTTTACATGGGCCTCGTACTTTCCAGTTACGAGCCGAGTTTGCACTGATGATCTCATTAGAGCCCCCCATCAGTCCTAGGAGGAAGTGAGGGCACGTGTTTTCAGTCTTGTTTGCCTGAGGAGGAAACGAGGCCCAGAGAAGTCGTGATTGATCAAAAGTCAAATTGTGGCACTGGGTCTACAATCTTTTTAATCAGAGTCAAGCCTGCCCTCTTCTCCCTCCTTCCCTGCCTGCCTGCGTGAAACTTTGTGCCGCACGCTGTTCAGACACCCAGGGATTTTCATGAGCTTCCCTGGAACTCGGCACATAAAGCAGGGTTCCTGATTCAAAGGGACCTACAATAAAGTAAAAAGGGACCCACCCGAAATCCATGAAGGGCACCAGAGTGTTAGAGAGGCTGTGGCACAAATATTTACAGAGAGTCGTGGAAGAAGAAGAGGGGTAGCATTGGTCACTTGGATTTGGGACTGTGGGTAGGGAGCAGTAGTGCGGTAGAAAATGCTTCAAGAGACAGCAAGGTTCTAGCAAAGTCTGCAGGAAGAGCAGGAACCAGCCAGACCTGAAATTAGTCTTTTGCAAAGTGTATTTCCAAGAGAAACTCTGCAGAAAGGGTTCGACTGTCAAGTAATTTTGTGAACTATAGCGTGCACTGTATTGGAAATTCACAATTCTTATTAGGATATGGAGGACCTAGAAGCCCTTCCAAAAGAAACCTGCTTAACTTTGTATCTTCCAGCCAAAGTGGGGGATTATAGAGCTTTCAAAAATGTTTTTAGAGAAAAATTAAAAATGTTCGGTAGTGTCATGTATAACCTGGGACTTTGATCCACCCGTGGGATGAGCAAAGCTGAATTTCAGTGGAGACCAGCCCTCTCGGATGGCAGTAAGCCCTGAACCAGATACACTGGAACACCAAAAATGTTGCCCTCTTATATAAAATGGTGAGCTGTCCCTGAGGGAGATAGCAGAGGAGGAGGAAAGCCAGAGGGGCGTCCTGATTTTTATTTCTTCCATCTGGCAGCGTAGTTAACTCAGGATCATTCCTCAGACGGAATCATGTCGCTGGAATGGTGATGGAGAGGTCACTGGGCGAAAATGGGGTGGAGGGCTTGATCAAAGGCACAGCCTTCTTATCTTGGGGGCTGAACGTCTCCTCTTCCTTTTAGATAATGCTCTCGGCCCCTCTTCTCTTGGGGGAGACTCGGCTGGATAACCTGGGGGTTGTTCCCCACTGTCTTCTGGGAGAGCGCAGAAGCTTTGTCTCCTCCTCTTTGCCTTGTGGACTCATTCAAAATCTATTCTGAGAGGCTTTCCTTCCCCACCATCCCTGAAGCAAACCATCGTCTCTCATTGTGCTGTGATTCTGATTTTCTTTACAGATCCTCTAACATTAATAGGTTACTTCCACGAGGGAGGAAACTTGCTTCACCTCTGAGCCTAGGAGAATGCTTGGCACATAGTAGGGCCTCAATATTTATTGAGTAAAAATGTGAATGCTGTCATTTTTTTAAAATTTTTATTTTTGAGAGACATAGAGACAGAACGTGAGCAAGGGAAGGGCAGAGAGAGAGGGAGACACAGAATCTGAAGCAGGCTCCAGGCTCTGAGCTGTCAGCACAGAGCCTGACATGGGGCTCGAACTCATAGACCATGAGATCATGACCTGAGCTGAAGTTGGCCGCTTAACTGACTGAGCCACCCAGGTGCCCCTGTCATTTTTTTTTTTTTTTTAAACAGATACATAGGTATCTGACTCTCATTTGGTAAATGAGCCGATACAGGAGAAGGGGCAGACTGGAAGAAAAGTCACCTTGATCGGGCTAAACCATTGTGTTACAGGCTTTTCCTAAAATAAGTCATTTAGGGCTCATAATACTCCCCATGAATGGCCATTATTATATCATCATCACCATTTTTTTTGCAGATGAAAAAGCAGAAGGTCAGAGAGGTTTCACTTGCCCTAGGCTACTTGGGCATGGAGCACAGAGTGGGAGCTGCTCCTGGTGTATCTGAGGCTGCATGGCTTCAATTAGGCTTCTATAGGGAATCTTTTGGGGCTCTTGTCCCTGATTGGTGTTAGATTCTCCTTTTTAGCATTGGACTTTGGAAGAAACCATGGGTTTCTACTAATTTCTTCATTCTATTTATATGGCCTCCATTAAGATTCCCCATAAATTTGGCAATATCAGATTACACGGAGGGATTTTTCCGAGGGCTGACGATGACACAAAACAACTTCATTTAATAGCATTCCTGTTCTGCACTGGATCTACTTGGGTAAAATGTACGAATCTAAATTTAAGACGGATCCATCCCCTTTTGAAATACTTATCATTCACTAGATGGCACTGTTGTATTAACTTTTTCTGTTTCCTTGCCCCATTAACAACTTCAAGGAGTGTATTTACTGGGATACTAGAACTGTGGGCCTATCCGGAGTTTCCAGATGTAGGTAGAAGGGCAGGGTGGAGACAAGCAGATATTTCGAATATACGTTTCATTGTATGGATCCTAAATCCCCGTTTAGATTTTAAGATTGTAGCAAAACTGTTTTGTTTTTGTGGCAACACAGTAAGAGCTGGGTCCATTGACAGACTGAAAAGTAATGTCTTGATGGGCATTGTGAGACCGAATAATGGTCCCACTGGGTTCTGTAGTGGCACCAGTGGGGACAATTTCTGACATATGCTAGAGGCAGAGGTAGAGAAGTATAAACAAGCGTGAGTACACAGTAGATGCTCTCAGCCACCTAGAGAGTGAAATCGTCACTTTAAGCTAACTGAATTTATCTCCTCCCTCGGAAGCCAGATTCCCTTGTAACATCCCTATTCCTGCCAGTTCCACCATCATGCCCCAGTTGTCTAGAAAAATGTAGTTCTGAGCAATTCCTTTTCCCTTTCCTTTTTCAATACCCCAAATTGTTTATTCTCTAATCTCTCTCTCTGCCATTGTTTGCTTTCCATTCCCACCATCATGAATCATATTGGGGTCCTTTTCTTTGACCCCTATCTCATAGTCATCTCTCACCCGAGTTCCCTGAATCCCCTTCCTCTACAGCACTTGCAGTCTGTGATGGGAACATGCTTTGTAATGTGTCTCGTGCTCGTGTGAACGAGACTGCTTGGCCTGGCATCTCAGGCCTCCCTCAATCTGATCAAAATTGACTTTTCAGTTTCATCTCCAATTTTCCTAATTAAAATTTAAAAAAATGAATGAAGAGCATATATATAACCCATTATATCGCACATAGTAGGTACCAAGTAGTAGGTAGCTGCTGCTACACCAATGGCCTCTGTTTAGGACTTTTTCTCTGCTAGGGAGGGGGGGGACACTCATTGGCAGAGCCTCTACTAGATTGCAGATGGGGAGCGAGGCATGCTGCCTCTATTATTATCTCTGATCGCCATAACCTGCCCATCCTTGCAACCTGGTGAGTGGGCCCACATCCTGCTTTCTCTTCGCTGCACCTCTCCCCATGGTTTGGAGGGTCCTTGGGCTTAAGCATTTCTGCCTACCCTGAGCCTGCTCCCATCCTGTGTCATTGGGACCCCAGAATTCCTTGCCCAAGCCTCCCTGAGTCTACTTTCAGGGCCTGCATAAGCCTCTTCTCCAGGTCTTTCCTTCTGAGGTGAGACTGTGTTGCCTGCTGGCCCAAAGGGTAACTGAGGGACAGTTGTTCATAGCAGGGAGACATATGTGGACCGGGTTTGGACTGGGGTGGCCTGTCGCAGGTGTGTGAGGCCCCAGGCAGTGTAAGACGGAGCTGGGGCTACAGGGAGAAGCAGGACCTTCTCTCCCTGTGCTGCACAGTGAACTTAGTTACCTGTAAGAACTCCGTGGCTTGAAGGTTAACTTTCCTGCTCTATAGAGGAAACTAAGGCTCAGCAAGATTAAGTACAATGTTTCATGATTTGCATATGCACTCTTTCTTACAGTTTAGTACTTCTGAAGTCAGGATGCGTCTTATAAGCCATGACCTCTGCCTTGTGTTTACTCGATGTTGTTGTTTCCTTGTTAGTTCCTCAGTAAACAGTGGTGTGTCTTAAATTGATAGTATCTTAGATTTGACAAAATGGGTAGCTTGACAGGTTCACGCAGGTCAGTGGTAGAGCTGGGATTCAAACTCTTGTCAATCTGATGCCAATGCCCATGGCCTTACCCACCTGCCTGAGCACATCTTCCTGAGGAACGTCACCTCTCTTTCTGCTGTCCCATCTATGTCCCCTCACCATTTTGATATATAGTTGACCCTTGAACAACATAGGTTTGAAGTGTGCATGTCTGCTTAATCCATGGATTTTTTTGGGTAAACATTATATACTACAAATACATTTTCTCTTAAAATTTCTTTATTTCTTTTTTAAAGCTTTTTTATTTTTGAGAGAGAGAGAGAGAGAGAGACAGACAGCACATGAGTGGAGGAGGAGGAGCAGAGAGAGAGGAGGAGAGAGAATCCCAAGCAGGCTCTGCACTAACCGTGCAGAGCCTGATGTAGGGCTTGAACCCATGAACTGTGAGATTATGACCTGAACCGAAGTCAGGAGTCAGATGCTTAACTGACTGAGCCACCCAGGTTCCCCTCTTTCTTAAATTTTCTTATTAACATTTTCTTTCCTCTAGCTTCCTTTATTGTATATAGTATTAATACACATACCATATATAATATGTGGTAATCAATGGTTTATGTTATTGGTAAGGCTTCCAGTCAATGGTAGGCTATTAGTAGTTAAGTTTTGGGGAGTCAAAAGTTGTACATAGATTTTTGACTGTGTGGACAGTCAACACCCCAAACTCCTGTGCTGTTCAAGAGTCAACTGTGGTTAGAAGGACACTACACAGCACATGCTTACAAGTTGGATTGGAAATATGTCCTTTTGGTTTGAATAATGTATTTTCTGATTCTTCATTGTGAGCTCCTAGAGAACAGGAGTCCATATGTTTTCTAAATATTTGTATACCGTGTGTAGTGATAAAAGCAGAGAATTCTCAAGTCAAGACTGGATTTGAATTCCCTCTCAGTTTCTGACCAGCATGGTGATGCAGGGTGACGCCTTAGCTTCCTTATAACTCAGTTTTCTTATCTGTGAAATAGGTCTAATAGTACCTATCTCAGAGATCTGTGGTGAGATGTAAAAGCACTTGGCAAAGGGCACCTGGGTGGTACAGTGGGTTGAGCATCCTACTTCGGCTCAGGTCATGAGCTCACTGTTCGTGAGTTTGAGCCCTGTGTTGGGCTCTGTGCTGACAGCTCAGAGTCTGGAGCCTATTCAGGTTCTGTGTCTCCCTCTCTCTCTGCCTCTCTCCCTCTTGTGCTCTGTCTCTCTTTCTCTCAAAAATAAATAGACATAAAATAAAATAAAGTAAAATAAAAGCATTTGGCAAATGGTTGATTCTCATTGCACAATAGAGTCCTTCAGTTGAGTGCCCTTAGCACAATGAATGCTAAATAAATGAATAAATTAATAGCTCAAGCTGAACTTACATGTCAGACTTCTCCAAACCTGTACCCCATTCAAGTATTCAATCAGCCATTCATTAAACAAATTTTTGTTAGCCATCTACTCCATATGAAGCATTGCGCTAGGCTATGGGGATAGAATAGTGAATAAGAGAGTCAAAGTTTCTGCGCTCATTATAAATTGACACAGTGGCTGGAAAGGAAACAAAGGGGAAGCTGAGACAGAGGAGAATACAGAAGTGAGGTCAGGGATTCAGGGAAAGGCTGGCTGAGGAAGTTGTGTTTGAACTGAGTTGTGAAGAATGAGAACAAAGCATCCACGTAGAACGAGGAGTGTATTAGTCTGGGTTTTCCAGAGACACAGAATATATACATATACACTTGTACATGTACATAAACAAAGAGTTACTGTAGGGAACTGGGCCTCATGAATATGGAGGCTAGAAACCCCGAGATCTGTGGTCAGCAAGCCCCAGAAGAGCCCATGGTGTAAGTTCTAGTCTGAATCCAAGTCTGAAGGCAATGGAAGACCAATGTTCCAGCTCAAAGACAGGTAGAGAAAAAGAATTTTCTTATTCCTTTGAGTTCTATTCAGGCCTTCAGTGAGTTAAATGAGACCTACCCACACTCGAAGAATAATCTGCTTTTCTCATTCTTACTGATTCCAATGTTAATCTCATTCAGAAAGACGTCAGTCATCAGATATACCAAGAAATAACCAAATATCTGCACACCCCAAGGTCCAGTCAAGTTGACACATAAAATTAACTGTCGCGAAGGAAGTATTTTATCCCCTGAGGTTGGACCTTAGATTTCCTAATATGTAAGTTCCTAGAAGTCTCACTGTTGGCTGGTTTATGGAGGGCAGCCGTTTTTAGGAAAGTATATATCCTCTGACTCCCTTTGCCACAATCCCCCCACCCTAGAGGAAAGGTACAGAAAATGTAGTTACTTGATCTCATAAGTAATCCCTCTCTGGCCTCTGTGATCTATGGCAGAGACACCCAATTTCACTGCCTATTTCACTGTGGTCAGACTTTTCCCACTTTTAACTTTTAAAGGTCTTTTTAAAATTCATGTGTTTGGGGTCTTTCATCAGGGTTTCTAAACCTTGGTGCTATAGATATTTTGTGTTTAAATAACCCTTTGTTTGGGGGGCTGTCTTGTGCCTTATAGATGTTTAGCAGCACCCCTAGATTCAACCCACTGGATGCCTGTGGCAGCTGCCTCCTCCTCCAAGTTGTGACAACCAAAAATGTCCCCAGTCATTACCAAGTATCTGATGGGGAGTAAGATCTCCCAGGCTGAAACCACTGCTCTAGTCTCCGTGGAGATTTGCCACGTGCAGTCTGCACTTGAGGACACTTTCCTCCAGGACAGGGAGGGTAACCTTCATTGACCTGACCACAGGAATCAGGAGTGCAGAGTCTTCCTATCTCTGGAGTTTCCAGTAAGAGGATTAGACTGCCAAGGTGATTGGATTGCATTTCTAATGAGTCGAGCTGCCAACATCTGTTTGTGGTAATTGAGGACAGCTGTGATGCTGCCTTGGCTGGAAACCCCACCACCCTCCCCTGCCCCTCCAGGCGTTTCAGCTGGCCCCAGCTATCTCGTCACATCGGCTTCTCACAGGAAGATGCTGGCAAGGTCAGGGCGTTTGCTGAGAATGGTATCAATTCAGCCGGCATCTTAGGTGTGACTGCGTTGATGGGGTTGCAGGAGCAATGTTCGCTCCTGTAAACTGCCTCTGAGATCTAGAAAAAAACATGCATGTGGTATAAAAAAGCAAATCACAACCAATAATAATAACAACAGCGACATGTATATTCATCCCACGTGCCCGATGCCCTGTTTTAAAAGCTTTATTTGTATTATGTTCTTTATTCTTCATAGCAGCTCTCTGACATAGGTACTATATTATTCGAGTGTCGTGGCTGAGATACAGATAAGAAGAAGTGGAATTAGGATTACACCCAAGCAATTGATTCCAGAAGTTAACGCTGTGTCCAGGCAATGTGGACTCAATTTTCCAAATTCTGTTTTAGCTCTATTAAATTGTATACACACGTTTATATTCATAACTAACATAAAAGTCTGGAAGCAGACATACCCAAATCTTAACAGTCAGTCTCTCTCTGGGTGGCTGCCTGAGGGGTGGTTTTTTCTTTTTGGTCCTCTTTAAACTTTTAAATATTTTTTGAGTTTTCTATATTAAGTGTTATTTTTTATTGGAAGTTATATAGAAGTCCTTAAAAAATATATATATGGGAAAGATGATGGGAAGAGGAGCAGTGAGCTAAGAGGATATTTTAGAAGGTGAGTCCTCCCTGGAGGAGTGTCTTCTGGGGGAGAAAGGGGCAAGCTGACCCCAAGCACATTGAATGACATTACATCTTCTCCAGTGCATTCCAGAGTTTTTGGTGGGACTCTAGAACTTCTCTGAATCAACATTTTTTCCCCCAGCCTCACTTGCTATCGCAGGGGCATTTTTCTGAGGGCAGCCTCCGGCAGTCTGGGTTCAGCTGTCCACTCCTCCTCATGGTACTCCTTCATGACCAAAGGCTAGACCGCTGGCTGCTTTGCAGACTTACATGTGAGGACAGTGAGGACCTGCCCTCAAGCATGGCTCTTGGGAAGTGTGATGATTTTTTCAAATTTTTTTCTTTGAGAGAGAGTGTCTGCAAGTGAGTGAGGGGCAAAGAGAGATTGAGAATCCCAGGAGAGGCAGAGAGAGAGAGCGGGATAAATGGGGCTTGTGCTCACTTGATGCCGGGCATGAGCTCACCAGATATGGGACTCGAACCCATGAACCGTGAGATCATGACCTGAGCTGAAGTCAGATGCTTAATGACTGAGCCACCCAGGCGCTCGAAGTGTGATGATTTTTCTAGCAGCCAAGTCACGACCGCAGCTGCCGCCACTCCTACCTTCTTTCTCCGGGTGGAGACTGTCTCACACATCTGCACAGCTTGCCTGGGAGTTCGGACCAGTGTGTGGGACCACCCATAAGACACACTCACCCAGATCACACTCTAACCGATCGTTCTTCTGGAGTGAAGCTGCCTTGGATGTAGCACACTAGTTTGCTTAAAATCAGCACACTGTTTTTCTTCTTCTCTAGAAACCTCACCACTTACAGAGTGATTCGAGAGAATTACAGAGTTGGCTATGCATAGAATCGACTGTGCAGGTCAGGCAGTCCTGCCCAGACTTGTCCTGCTGGGGGTGGTGAAGTCTTCCAGAAAATACCAATTTGGCTTGGACATAATGCCAGTGCAGGCATGAGAGTCTGCCTCCTTTCCCCATGACCATCCTATCTTTTTCAAAGGGATAGGAAAGAAGAAAGGTACCCTTTGACATTTTTCTTATGAAAGGCAGGAGTGACCAGGGAAGCAGAAAGTTGCCAGGAGGCAATAATATTTTTCACATTATCCCCATTTACAGAAAACCCCAGCAGAGCCCCCAGTGGCTCCAGGGTGACTCTGTACCTTTAAATTCAGACCGCCCACCATGTCCCTCACTGAGGCTGACGAGCTAAACCCATCAGCCCCATTCTTGGCGATTTGCTTGGATTTCCTGTGTTAGTTCCTGCCTTTGATCTTCCCTAAATTGCCACAGACACGGTTCTACACATGTGTGCTCACACGCATTCAAGACTCCATCTTATGTCTCTGTTCTCAGGGGTAGCCTTGAACTCAGGAAGATTTGACATCTCTAGGATGCTGATGCTGCTAATGTAATTGCTCTTTTGGGACATAAGCATGAAACAGCTTTATTATTATTATTTTTTTATAAACCTTTATGCTGTGACCAAAGTCTCTTTCTTAAATCTTCATGATAGATTCTGTAATTTCCTGACCAATTTTAGATGTTAAAAGTTGAGATCAATTCAGATTTTAGTTTTTATTAGGACTTAAATCTTACCTCCAACTCCCCTCCCTGCCCTGCCTTGGCACAGGTTTGACCCATTGCCTGCGGTCGAGGCTCTGCCATCTGTTTTTCCACTTCTCTCCAGCACTTCCCTGTGATTGAGTGTGCATGGGGACAGCCTTAATTAACATGCCATCTCTTTCTTCCCTCTCTTTTTTGGGGTTAACTTTGCTTGCGTTGGAGGGCTTTGCGAGTCTGGTGGAGGGATCAGCAGCAGCTGCATGTCACAGTGGGGAGGTGGCCCTGGTTATTGTGGGAATCCGTGTTTGTCTTCTGGTGACCTCTTCATGGCTGGTGATTTAGTGATGAGTTTCCACCTGTCCTCTCTGCCACTGAGGTTATTGATAGAGAGGGCGGCCATGTCTCCCTAGGCCTGTGAAGTGAGTCCATGCCCAGTCACCGTCTAGGGAGGCAGCTTCTCTCTGGATGGCCATCAGAATGGCTTGAGGGCTCCTGCCTTCCTCAGTGCTCTGTCACAAGAAGGAGCCGTTGAGATCTTTGCTGCAGGAGAGGAGGGTGGGCCTCCCTCTCTTAGGCATCCCACGCCACAGTCCCTGTTCAACGTGATGAAGTGGGCTTCTCTGGCAGACTTTGAATCTTTAAATGGGTGCTGGTCTCTGTGTTCAAGAATATCACCTCTCATCAAGAGTTAGTTGGTCAGCTTCCCTCAGTAACTCCCTGTGATTGCTGCAGGAAGGGTTCTGTAGCTCTGCAAGTTCCACCCAGGAGTGATTTGCCTGCCAGTGGCCCTATCTGGTAGGCACTCTAAATCTCTTGGAGGGATTCTCTTGAAACTTTTCATTTATTTCTTGAAGATAGGGAGGTGGCATCCCCTTAGAGACACTGCATACCTTGACAAGGCCCATGACCCAGATGGCTCTGTCCCCTTTCCACTCTGGCCCTTCCAGGGCTGTCTTTTATAGACTGGGAAGGGGCAGAGATTTGTGGTGGTAGGTGGCGGTGAAGGTGGAAGGGCAATTCAGGCCTAGGAAACCCTGAGGGACATCTCTGGCCCCAGATATTGACAGCCTTGGTTAGACTGTGAGGTTTGGAGGGGCGCCTAGGTGGCTCAGTCGGTTAAGCATCCAACTTTGGCTCAGGTCATGATCTCCATGGTTCGTGAGTTTGAGCCCCACATCCGACTTGTGCTGACAGCTCAGAACTTGGAGCCTGATTCAGATTCTGTGTCTCCTCTCTCCGCCCCTCCCCTGCTTGTGCTCTGTCTGTCTCTCTCTCAAAAATGAATAAACATTAAAACAATTTTAAAAAGAATGTGAGGTTTGGGGAGCTTCTTTGTTATAGCTTTGGGCCTTTGTTGCCAATTTTGAGTACGCACAAAGATTACCATTCAAAATCCTATCACTTTAGCTAAACTTCTTGCTACTGATATGCCAGGCACTGTGTGGACCATGCACTGACAAGGTTGTTTAAGGTCAGAGTGGTGCTATAAGAAAGAAATTATTATCCATCTTTCACAGGTGAGGAAACTGAGGCACACTGAAGTTGTATTAACTGTCCAGGGTGGTGCAACTAGTCCAGATTTGAGACCAGCAGTTTGATTCCAGAACTTGTGAGCTCATCCACCACCTTGTGATTCTTTCCGGCTTGAGAATTTGGCTTAAATTCCACTCTGCCTGTGCCCCTGTTATCATGCTGTTGGTAACTTTCTATATATGCTGCCTCCTAACACTTAGTTTTTTTTTTTTTGGCTTCTGAGTCCTCACTATGGTATTGTTAGGGAGGAAAACTTTTCCTGTATCCTCTCTGGTTTAATGACTGGGGGCCTGTGAATTAAAACAACATAAGACCGATGAACAGGACAAAAAATTTATACATATGGGAGCTAATGAAAAAAAAATTACTAGCTTTCTAAATGATTAAAGTTGGAGACTTAGATAACTAACTTAGTAGGGATGAGGGAGGGAACGAGAAAGGCTTTTACGGGGAAAAATAGGTATCTTTAGGAAAGACAAATGGGTTTTCAGGAGAACAAATGGGAGATAAGAAAGTTTGTGATGATGTTTGTTTATGCAGGTGTGAGTGGTCTTTCCATCTTCTTCAGGGCTATGGAAATCCTCCGGAGAGAGGATTTATGGCAGGTTCACTCTCTGTCTTCTTCCTGGGAGTACATCCACCACTTAGAGGGAATGTATGGCAGCCTCATTTCTCAGAAGTTGATGTTTTTAGTCGGATAAGGAGAGCTCTGAGAAAGCTTTTTTTCCCACATCTGTTGTATCCAATATTTTCATCTTAAAATAATCTTCATACAAGCTCTAGGGTTCTAAATGGGTCCCCTAAGTATAGTAAGTAGTATCATTCTACCAAGCTGACCAGTTCCCCTAAGGGAGTGATTTAAATACCAGGTAAGGCATAAGCCCAGATCAACGGGCCAATGAATCCAGGCAGAGGATGGCTGGGGGAAAGCCAGGAACACAGGTAGGCATTGTTTTCTGCTTCAAAGCACACTGAGCCCTGGAGAAAGTTTGGCAGGAAGGAAACGTGATTGGGGTGAGGAAGTGCTGCTTTTATTGGATCCACATGAAGGAGGAGCGCACTTTTAGGTAGTAATGAACTTTTGCACCAGGGTACCAATAGTGGGGAAAAGTCATGGAATATAAAGTTGGGATAGGGGATTCAAGTTCCAGCTCCTCCACCTACTAACTCAATAACACTGAAGAGTTCAGTTATTGCAGCACAACTATGATTTATCTCTGAAATAGGGAAGGTTATTTTTGATTTATCTGAAAGGGTGGCAGTGAACCGGAAATGGATAGCAGCTGAGAAAATACTTTGCACATTGATACACTGATAGATATGAATGAGAAATAGTATTATCCTGAATGACCCATGCTCTTAGTGAGCTGGATAATTGAATAATTAGGCAAAATTTAAAAAAAATTTAAATTTATTTATCCTGAGAGAGATAGAGACAGCGTGAGTGGAGGAGGAGCAGAGAGAAAGGGAGACAGAGAATCCCAAGTAGGCTCCATGCTGCCAGCACTGAGCCTGAGGTGGGGGGCTTGAACTCATGAAACTGTGAGATCATAACCTGAGCTGAAATGAAGAGTCAGAGGTTCAGCAAGTTTTTATTGATGGTTTACTATGTGCAAGGAGTGTGTTGGACTCTGCTGGTGATGACAGGGTGGATAAGGCAGAGTTACAGCCTTCAGGGACTTCACATTATATTTGAACTGAAGCATATTCGTCAACTGTAATACAGATACAATTTGATATGTACCAGGAAAAAGTTATAGAGAAAAAATGCTATAGAAGTTCAGAAGTGGGGGGTTCTCTTTAACAGGAGTGATATTAGGTTTTAGAAAGAGATGATTTTTGAGGTAGACCTAGTGAAATGGATACTTAATTGGTAAGGAATTCTTAGTAAATGACACATGACCAAAATATGTGTATTAGGAAATTATATTGACTTTGGTAGGTTGTTTAGTAGAGGGCTAACAGCAGAGTGGAGGTAATAGGGTTGAACAGATGGGTGGGAACCAGAACATGGAGGCTGTTGGATATCAGGTCATGGAGTTGAAAGCAGGGAACTGTGAAGGGATTTCGAAGTGGGAAATACCATGGCCAGAGCTCTTCCTTTGGATCATTAGTTACCTGGCCACAGAGTGCAGGACAGACAAATGTCAGATGTGAAGGCAACAAATCATAACCACGTGGCCATGCTTATGATTCAGTGTAGTCATACGAATCTAAATAATATGTAATAGTAGTGATGAGAAGGAAGATATCTTAACTAACACATCTGTAGTGTCATGAGACGTTTAATTTATTCTTTTCACTTGTTCATTAATTCTTCCAACACGTACTGCTTACTTAGTGGTTACCATCTGCCAAATAAAGGGCTGGGATAGAGGAAAATTACATGATGCTCTTGCCCTAAAGATTATTGTCTAGTAGCGAATTATGAGTAAGCTGTTTGCCATGTAGATAAGAGATGGGGTTTGGGAAGGAGGCCAGTTCAGGATGGAGGGGAGTATATTTAGAATCTCAAGCAGTTCGTGTGCATGGTCTTCTGGGAGGGTCAAATGATCAGGGTGGGATCACAGGCTTTTTTGACAGATTAAATTTAGTCTATTCTGTAAAGATTGAAGAGTCACCAAACTCCTTCAAGAGAAGAAGTAGAAGATACATGTTGCATTTTAGAAAGGTTGCTCTTTGGAACCTTTTAGGAAGGTTGACAATGTGGAGGAAATATTAGAGAGTCAGGGACTGAGAAGGAGCCTAGTGGTTCAAGGATCAGTTAGGAGACATGGCAATGGTCCAGGTCGAAGGTAAAAAGGCCCTGAGGTAAGGAATGTAAGTGGGGATGGAGAGGAGGGACAGATGGAACATTTTGAGAATTAAAGTCAAGAGGACTTGGGCACTAATTGGATGTAGATGAAAAAAAGAGTTGAGGTTGACTTTCAGATTTATGGTTTGGGAGCTGATTATGTGCAAAGAATGAAGTCCAAGTTCTGTGGTCTAGATGATCTCTAGCCATGTGAGCTCCTTCTACCTTGCAGTTGCTTAAAATTAAAGGAACAGTCCTAACTCTCTGTCTTACAGAAATAAATATATGTATTTGTCAAATACCTGATAGGTGAGGAATATGTCTAGTCAGCTATGGTCGATGCAATCTTCCCGGCTAGCTCTCTGTTCATCACCATGGGGCTGTTCACAGGTGTGGTCTGTCCATCTTCCCAGAATGCCACCAGAGAGGGGAGCAGAGGTCAGATGCCCATGTGGTTCTCCAAATGAACCATGCCAAATACATTTTAAAGCAGCTTTTTAGTGTCTGTTGTTTGTGGGCTATTATTTAAAATAGCTGCTAGCCTGGGAAAATGTTGTCACTCCTTTACCTGGAGAGAGCCAGAAGGGAAGTGTTCATCAAGTTGGTTAATAGATTGTAGAATAATGGACAGCGTAGGGTTGGCTGGTCCAGTAAAACCTTGTCAGTGGAAGCAGTAGAGAAATATAATAAAGCCAAAAAAATGTGGGCATAGTCCAAAAAGGAAGCCTCAGATCGACTGAACTGTGTGTTATGGGAGATGCCAAGAGTGACAATCTTACAGCAAGCTTTTCTGTATCCCAGGTTCTTCTCTCTAAGCATGGCAAAAGATAGAAAATCATCCAGTGTCATAGATAAAGTATCCCAGTGGAATGTCATTTTAGGGTATTAGTAACCATCTGTGGAATCTTGAATGGACTGTTGTAATCAATAGTAATTCCTCTTTAGAGAAAAAGAAGCAATTGTCACACTTGTAATGGACCTTGGAAGTAAAATTCCATGCCCCTTTCCTCCAAATTTTTTTCCATTAGTGTATAAAATTTTTCACGCTTGATCCTTGACTTTCGTGGATCTTCTTAAAAGGAGGCGAGAACAGCATAAATATTGGTCTGCATCCTGGGGTTCAAGGGAGAGTCCTGTTGTACGTTCTGCAGGATGAGAGGCAGGAATGAATTTCTCTGCTGAGAAAATGTGGGGCATCTGATATTATGTACTAATTTGTTAATTAATTTGTTTACTTGTCTATTGTACACTAGACTAGAAGGTACATGAGGGTAGGGAACTGGTTTGTTTTTCCACTGTATCCCAATGCCCAGAACACTGAAGGGTCCATAGAGGCTTTTCATAAATACTCACAGAATGAGAGAATGATGAAGAAATGAATCAAAGAAATATCTGAATCCAAGGAATTTCAAAGAGAAATCTAGAGTTATCATATTCAAGAGTGAGAAATGGGACTAGAACTAGGGTAGGAATGGGAAATCCTGGATCAGAGAAATGAGATCAGGTCTAGCGGTCAAATGCTTATAAGTAGGAATGAGGAATTACAGAAAAGAGGCTTTTTTACCTGGGGAGCTGGAGTCGGGTGTTGGGTGTTGGGAGTAGGGTGGAGGAGCTTGATGGTGGAGTCAGCTGGCCTCAGAAGGGCAGAGCAGTTGGTGTGCATGCCAACATTATGTTTTTGGTCTTTAACATGGCGTCATCATGGAAATAATTTGCCTCATTTACTGTAATTTTCTGGAGAATTAAAAACACCCCTCAAGTTACCTGTTGCCTACATTTATTTCAGAATAATGAACCATACCTCACTTGCACAGTTTTGGGAAAGCTCTCAGCACCTATGAACACAACAGAAAGGGGAACCGCTATTTACGAAGGGCTGACCCTGTGTTAGACCTCGTGTTAGGCATTTCCGGAATGCCTCTATGGCTCAGCATTTTCAACCAAACCGCCTTGGTGACCATTTATTAAGCATTTATAATCTTTCTGGTACTGTCCATAGTGTCTTACCTATATTATTAATTTAATTTTCACAGTAGTCCTGCACATTAGAAATTATTAGAGGTATTTTAGCGATGAAGACTCTGAGATTTAAGTTAAAAGCCCTTGCCCCAGATCACACAGGGACTGGTGGCGAAGGTGGAATCTGAACTTTTATTTGCTTTATCTCTAAGTCCATGTTAATAAGAGCATATAGGGGTCTCTGGGTGGCTCAGTCGGTTGAGCGTCCGACTTCGGCTCAGGTCATGATCTCGCGGTCTGTCAGTTCAAGCCCCGTGTCGGGCTCTGTGCTGACAGCTCAGAGCCTGCAGCCTGGAGCCTGCTTCACATTCTGTGTCTCCTTCTCTCTCTGCCCCTCCCCCACTCATGCTCTGTCTCTCTCTGTCTCAAAAATAAATAAACATTAAAAAAAATTAAAAAAAAATAAGAGCATATAACAGTTCACTGGAGGGACTGATGGAGGGAGCAGAGTCCCACTGCCCAGACCCCTCGGTAACCACAAGTCTTCAGCAATGCTCTATAGCCACGTTGTCCTTAGCAGGGAATCACATCCTTCCTCTCACACAGGCCCTCTGCGCTTTGGCACATTCTTTCCTGATGATCTTATTTTAGTTGATTTTTTGCTTTTATGCCCCCCGACTTGTGAGGTTTTTTTTTCCCCATCCAAAGTGAAAGTAGTTTCAAGGATTTTTTTCCACTTAATTAGATCCAAGGCTTGGCGTGTCTGGTGGTGCTCTGCTTCTTTGGCAGACTTGCTTGTGTAGCACAAAAGCAGCTTAATGTCAGCTTGACAACTTGATAAGTCTAGTGCCAATTTTTATGATGGAGAAGGAAACTTTTAGATTCGAGATTAAATACAGCCCTTTGAGAAACAAGACAAAATGACCTCATGGCTATGTGTGAAGTTGTAATTGGGGAGCAAAGGATACCTTAATGATTTAGCTCGTGTGAAATGAGATAGAAAAGCTAGCAGGTGGTCACTAAGGCGGGGCTGTGCTTGGTAAAGTCGGGGTTTGCTCTTTGCCCAGCACAGCAGACACCTCTGGTGCCCTGTGTCACATCCCATTAGACCACCTTCGCTTGCAGCTGTCGTTGCAGTGGGTGGCTTTATGTAAGCTCAGCTTCCCTTGTGCTAACAGTGTTTGTTCTGCTTGAAGCATAAACCATGTGTTTTCATTTTTTGTCGTGGTGAGTAGGAGCCCACTCAGCATGCACTAGCACATGGGGAAGTATGTGTTTATGTGTCTGACACTCCTGGGGGCGCCCTCCAATCAGTGGGGGCTGAGAGCCAAGATAAATGTTCCAGTCACCTGTCCTTCAGACAAGCAAGTTTAGGAGGCTTTTTGTATGGTTCTCAGAAGGTCTTAGTGTTCTAAGCAGTGACCTCAGTGATGCACCCCTCCGTTGGCTTCTACTCCATCCATCTTTATCTCACTTTTCCCATTCTCCCATTTCTGTTTCCTGGAATTACCACCCCAATAAATTACTGACACCAAGTTCTTGCTTCAGGCTTTGCATTTGCCCCAAATAAGATACATATATGGACTCGAGGCAGCAGAATTTTCAGCACAATAAGAAGAAATCAATCTCTCAGTAATTTACTTTAACCAAACTCACATGAGATTAATGTATAAGCCACAATGACAGATATAAATTTATGCAGATGCCTATACTACCAAGTGGATCAGAATACTCATATGTGCTGGACAGAACACTCTGCTGTTGGTGACAGACTGGTATTCTTGTTCTTTGACCCCTGTTTTTTCTGACATCCATGCAAATAACTTCTATTCTGTTAAGACATGCCTTTCTTGGATGTATTTAGGTTGCAGCTTTCTATTATATGTAGGAAAGGTTCAATTTGATTTTTAAAATCGGCTTATTAATCTCATTGGTTGCATTTTGAGTTTACGGTTCTCAGGGACTCACTTTACTGTGCTGTTTTGTACTGTTGACAACTTACTTTCCTCAACCACCTTTTTTTCAGTGGAGTGAGAATATGGAATATACAAAAAAGGAGAAAAGTGTAGGGGAAGGCATACATGCCCACCTGAGTGCCTTTCTGTTTAAAATTCACTATACAAACTGATACTCACAGTGGTAGCTTGACAGCATCCAAAATCATTTCAGTGTACTCTGTGTAGGAGCTTAGAACGATTTTTTATCCCCAAACAGTTAAAATAAACATGCTTGCAACTCAAAGAATTAAGCTCTGGTTATCTGAAACTCCTCTGTAACTGAAGGCATATTCCCTGATAATTTTGGATAAGCACCTATTACTTGTGTTACTTACATATTCATTTTGCTGAAGAAAATCATTGCTGACATGTTCCATGTAAGTTTCTATGCATCCCGTCCTTCCATTCTTATTGCCATGGCCTTGTTTTCATCTTTTTTCCCCCTAGACACATCAGGAACCTCCTAGGCAGTCTTCCTGATTACGAGATCTCTCTAATCCATCCTTTACAATAATGCCGGGGAGATCTTTCTATCATACATTCTGATTATGTCACAACCTTGCTTAAAACCTGTCCATGCTTCTGGGTAGATGCTATTTGCCAGTATTTCCAGTTCTCCTCTCCTTCCATGAATATGGGAGAAATATCTTTCCCCTTTTCTTCGAATTTAGGCATGGTCATGTGATTTGCTTTGTCCCCAAAAGTGTGAGCATGGGTCACTTTCAAGTGAAAGCTTCCACTATGGACTAAATTGTGTCCCCCTATAAAGTTCATATATGTTGAAGTCCCAACCCCCACTGTGACTGTTTCTAGAAACATGGTCTTTAGGGGATAATTAAGTTTAAACGATATCATAAGGGTGAGGCCCACAATAGGATTGTGGCCTTATAAAAAAAGGAAGATTTCTCTCTCTCTCTGCCATGTAAGGACACAGTGAGAAGGTGGCCATCTGCGAGCCAGAAAGAGAGCTCTCATCAGATTTGACCATGCTGGCACTATGATTTCAGATTTCTAGTCTTCAGAACTGTGAGAAAGTAAATTTCTGTTATTTAAGACACTCAGTATTTTGTAATGATAGCTAAGGCTGACTAATATGACTCCCTTTTGATCTGATGAACTCTGAAGACTTGTTTTAACGTAACAGCATCACAGTGTGATAGAACTTTCATCAACTGAGTTCTTGAGTGTGGCTGACAGAATAATGATCATCCCCCCAAAGATGTCTGTGCCATGTTCCCCAGAACCTGTGTATATGTTACCTTATATGGCAAAAGAAATTTGCAGATGTGATTAAGGTTATGGATCTTGCAGATGTGGACATTATTTTGGATTATCTGAGTGGGCCTAATCTAACCATGAGTCCTTAAACATGGAGAACTTCCTAGCTGTTGTCTGACAGTGTGATGATGGAAGAACAGATAGATACTTTGAAGATGGAGAAAGGGAACCACAACCCAACAGATGCAGGCAGCCTCTAGAAGCTGAAAAAGGCTGAGAAATAGACACTTCCCTAGATCCTCCAGAAAGGAATGCAGCCTTATTTACATCTTGATTTTATCCTACTTGGACCTATATCAGACTTTTGAACTATAGAACTATGAGTTAAGAAATTCATGCTATCTTAACCCATTGTGTTTGTGGTAATATGTCACAGCAGCAATAGGAAGTGAATACAGTGAGTATGGTAAATTGTATAAATGGTCACAGATTCTTCCTTTCTGACATCTGTATCTTTACTTGGTGACATTACAGATTCTTCTGTGAAGATGTGGAGACCGTATTTATCCAACCCTTAAATCTGAGTTGACCATTGTTCCCCTTTCTGAATGGCAATGATTGCTGAGGTTATCTGATCTTTGTGTGTTGAGTGTATGTCTGTGGTAATGGTGGTACTGGGAAGTGGTTCATTCAGTTTAACTTTTTTTAGTTCCAGGTCCCCATGGTTCAAGGGGAGCTGTATGTCAGCACCTGATATAAAGACTAATGTCATCCTTCCCTCCTTGCCAGTGAAGACAGTACTGATGGCTACTAGTTTCTTGGACTTTAAGCTCAATGCTATAATTTGCTGGAAATTTTGGTTTTTCTCTCTGGGTCTTGATTTAGTGTTTTTAAGGTATTGAAGAAAAATGAACCAAATGTGTGATGAGCGGAAGAGCAGACTGTCATAGTAATGTTTTGTGCTCATCCATGTCTTATTCCCTTCTCCTTCTGGGCATATGAGAGTATTACATTTCTACCTCTCCATGAAAAATATGCAGAGCCATGGGATTTGTTCTGACCGATAGGTTGGAAGCTGAATTAAGGTGGGCTGGATATGAGCTAAAGCATTTAATTGCTGATGTGATACATTCCGGCATTTTCTTCTCCTAGCATGGTGCTCATGGAGGCTTGTAGTGAAATGGAGGTGCCCAGTTGCTGGGCTGCCATGTGGAGGCTAGATATCCTGAAGAATCAGCTTAGCTCATAGTGAACTTTGCATGAGCAAGAAACTTCTTTTGGATTAAACTGTTGATATCTTGTTGCCTTTGTTACTGCAGTATAGAAGTCAGCCTTTACTAATATATAATATAATTGGATGGTCTCGAGCTAAATGTTGGCTCTTACAATACGACTATAAGCAAATTAATTTTTCTAGGTTTGAAGTTTTGTGTAGTACCCGTTTCATGAGATTATGAGCATTTTATGAAGAAATGCATGGAAAGTGTTTGGCATACTCTCTGGTAAAGAGGAATAAATGTTAGGTACTTTCATTATCAAATTACCATCATTATCGCTGCCATCAGCAATCATGAAAACACACTGAGATTCTGGCTAAGCAAAATTGGAAAATGTGAAGTAAGGACCTTTTCGGAGGGGAGTTCAACATGTTCCTCATCTGTGAACTGCAAAAGTGGTCAAAACTGCACATGAAACAATGCTCAGTGTCACTCATCATCAGGGAAATACAAATCAAAACCACCCTGAGATACCACCTCACACCAGTCAGAGTGGCTAAAATGAACAAATCAGGAAACTATAGATGCTGGCGAGGATGTGGAGAAACAGGCACCCTCTTACACTGTTGGTGGGAACGCAAACTGGTGCAGCTGCTCTGGAGAACGGTGTGGAGGTTTCTCAAAAAAATGAAAATAGAACTACCCTATGACCCAGCAATAGTACTTCTAGGAATCTACCCAAGAGATATAGAGTGCTGATGCATAGGGGCGCGTGTACCCTGATGTTTATAGCAGCACTTTCGACAATAGCCAAATCATGGAAAGAGACTAAGTGTCCATCAACTGATGAATGGATAAAGAAGATGCGGTATATATATACAATGGAATACTATGTGGCAATGAGAAAGAATGAAATCTGACCATGTGTGGCAACATGGATGGAACTGAAGGGTATTATGCTAAGTGAAATAAGTCAGTCAGAGAAAAACAGATACCATATGTTTCCACGCATAGGTGGATTTTGAGAGACTTAGCAGAAAACCATAGGAGAGGGGAAGAGGGGAAAAGAAAAAAGACACAGAGAGGGAGGGAGACAAAACATAAGAGACTCTTAAATACTAAGAACAAACCGAGGGTAGAGAATGGGTGACGGGCACTGAGCAGGGCACTGGTTGAGATGAGCACTGGGTGTTGTATGGAAACCAATTTGACAATAAAAAGTAAAAAAAAAAAGCAGTGGTCAAAATTGGTAATCTCTAATTCTATGAATAAAGTAGAATTTAGGTGCCAGAGTCCAGCTCCAGCTGAGTCCAGGGGTCCCCAAAGGATGGGCGGTTGGTGAAAGGAATGAGAGAGCCACGAGATGTAGTCTGATCACCAAGCAGGCAGCCATGGCAATTCTGGCATCTCCACCCTGCTGATCTCAGTGTCTTTATTTAAAGGTAGTAAATGACTTTACAGCAATGAGTGACATCCCCTCAGTAAGCATAGTTTGATATCTTTTACAACAATGTGTTTTTGTCAGCAAAGCAGTGATTTCCTCAATCTTGCAAGTTGTCTTCAAGTTAATTAACATATACATTTAAAGCGGGGAGAGCGGGGGAGAGGGGAAGAGAACAGGGCCTAGGCCTATGTTAATTATCTATAAACAGGCCCGGAGTCTTCTGCCTATTCTTCCAACTACAGTGGGGCATGTGCAACCCATCCAGCAAGGACAGAATTCCCAATGCTTGTCCTTTGCTTGTGAATGAGTGAATTTACATAATAGGGGCCCAACATTTACATAAGTTACACTAATATTTAGCCAGCCCATAACTGCTATCAATCTGTGCAACCCATCCCCAAGATGCAACTTTAAGATTACTTCTGGCCAGGCTACTCTCATTCAGATGTAATCCATCAAAGCATCATGCTCCAGGTCCTTCCTTTTTACTTAAATGCCATAAAACAAAAGAGCATCACATTCTTTGGGGCCAACGAGAGCAGCTCAAGAAATCCAAGCCTGAAAAATCATTTAGAAGGAGGTAAGACTGGGTGCCATTTGATTGGCAGGAGCCTTGCAAATCATCTGCCTTTCCACCCAGGGAGGTGTCTCAACCTTTGAGCCCAAGATGGCTCCCAACATTTAGGGGGACTCTCCTCCTTGTATTCTGCAGCTTTAGAGACCTTCCACTTTCCTTGACTTGATGCCCCTTCCTCCATCTTTAAAGCCAACAACAGTGGGCAAGGTCCTCATCACATCACCTAATTCTGAATGCTTCTCCTCCCTCTTCCATTTTTAAGGGCACTTGAGGATACATTGAGGCGATTAAATAATCCAGGATAATGTCTCCATCTCAAGGTCCTTGGCTTAGTCACTTCCACAAAGTCCTTTGTGCCATGTGAGGTCACAGAGTCACTGGTTCTGGGGACTAAGACGTGGGCACTTTGGGAGACCATTATTCTGCTGCTACAATGTCTAAGTTTACTAATTTATGTCTTCTCTCTTCCTCCCTCACTCCTTCCCTGACCTCCTTCCACCCCTCTATTTTCCTTTCATCAATTTTGGCAGGGATTTTCATTTTTTAAGTCTTTTCAGGATCTCTTTTGTGTTCTGTCTCTATTGGCATTATTTTCTAACTTTGTTAATTTCCACCTTATTTTTTAAATTTTCTCCTTTCTATTTACTTTTGGGTTGTTCTATTATCCTATTTCTAATTTGCTAAGGTTGTAGATTCAAGTCTTGAGATTCGTTTGTTTCTTTGTTTATTTTTTGGCTATATACTCAGAAGTGGGACTGCTGAATCACGTGGTAGTTTCATTTTCAATTTCTGAGGAACCTTCATACTAGAAGGAGGTAAGACTGGGTGCCATTTGATTGGCAGGAGCCTTGCAAATCATCTGCCACTATTTTCCATAGTGCTATACATTCCCACCAATGCTATACAAGTGTTCTCTTTTTTGTTTTTTTGTTTATTTATTTATTTTGAGAGAGAGAGAGAGAGAGAAAGAGACAGGTGGGGTGGGGAGAAAGAGAGATTGAGCAGGTAAGAGTCAGAGGGAGGGAGAGAATCCAAAGCAGGCTCCACACTGACAGCACAGAGCCTGATGTGGGACTTGAACTTATGAACTGTGAGATCATGATCTGAGCTGAAAACAAAACTCAGACACTTAACTGACTGAAACACCTGGGTGACCTGAGATTTTTTTTTCCAATTATAGCATAAAAAGCTATAAAGATCCCTGGAATTACTGCTTTAGCTGCATTTCACACTTTTTTGAAATTAATTTTTTAAAAATTTACATCCAAGTTTGTTGGCATATAGTACAACAATGATTTCAAGAGTAGATTCCTTAATGCCCCTTACCCATTTAGCCCATCTCCCCTCCCACAACCCCTCTTGTAACCCTCTGTTTGTTCTCCATATTTAAGTCTCTTATGTTTTTGTCCCCCTCCCTGTTTTTGTATTATTTTTCCTTCCCTTCCCTTATGTTCATCTGCTTTGTATCTTTAAAGTCCTCATATGAGTGAAGTCATATATTTATCTTTCTCTGACTGATTTTGCTTAGCATGATATCCTCTAGTTCCATCCACGTAGTTGCAAATGGCAAGATTTAATTCTTTTTGATGGCCGAGTAATACTCCATTGTGTGTGTGTGTGTGTGTGTGTGTGTGTGTGTGTGTGATCCATTCATCCATCGATGGACATTTGGGCTCTTTCATACTTTGGCTATTGTCAATGGTACTGATATAAACATTGGGGTGCATGTGTCGCTTCAAAACAGCATACCTGTATCCCTTGGGTAAATATTTAGTAGTGCAATCCTGGGTTGTAGGGTAGTTCTATTTTTAATTTTTTGAGGACCCTCTGTACTGTTTTCCAGAGTGGCCGCACCAGTTTGCATTCCTACCAGCAGTGCAAAAGAGATCCTCTTTCTCTGCATCCTCGCCAACATTTGTTGTTGCCTGAGTTATTAATGTTAGCCATTCTGACAGGTGTGAGGTGGTATCTCATTGTGGTTTTGATTTCTGTTTCCCTGATGAGTGACATTGAGCATCATTTCATGTGTCTGTTGGCCATCTGGATGCTTTCTTTGGAGAAGTGTCTGTTCATGTCTTTTGTCTGTTAATTCACGGGACCATTCATTTATTGGGTGTTGAGTTTGATAAGTTCTTTATAGATTTTGGATACTAACCCTTTATCTGATATGTCGTTTGCAAATATCTTCTCCCATTCCATTTTTTGCCTTTTAGTTTTGCTGATTATTTCCTTTGCTGTGCTGCATTTCACATTTTTAATCAGTCTTTACTTCTAAGTATAACCTAATTTCAAAGAATGATTTATTCTTTACCCTGTGAGTTTTAATAAGTATATTTTTAACTTTCTATAAATATGGTCTTTCAATATTAAAAAAAGAATAAAGTCCAACGAGGACTTCTAAGTAGCATTTCAGCAATAATAAAATGTTACATTTTGGAACTATTAATTGTAAGAATTCCCTATGTGTTCACAAATCTTTGTAGCATCTTTAGATTTATTACTTTTACCATTCTATGTTTCATTTAAGTTGCAATAAGAGTCCTTAAAGTGCCTAGGTCCCTGGATCACTTTAAGAAGAAGGGGGTACCTGGGTGGCTCAGTTGGTTAAGCATCCAACTCTTAATTTCAGCTCAGGTCATGATCTCACAGTTTGTGAGTTTGACCCCACATTGGGCTCTGGGCTGACGGCATGGAGCCTGCTTGGGATTCTGTCTTTCTCCCTCTCTCTCTCTGCCCCTCCCTTGCTTGTGCTCTTCCTCTGTATATAAAAATAAATTAATTTAAAGAAAAGAAGGAGGAGTGGTGCTAGGGAGGCTGTGCCCTACTCTTTGACCAACTCTGAGATCAGGGGAAGGGAAAAACCATAAATGGATGAGTTTGGTAAGGCAGGATAAGGAGTAAGGAGCAGGTTGGGCCCCAGGGCTCTGTGGAAAGAAGAAATAAAGAGTACTGGAACATGAGTTGGGCCCTGGATATTCCTTGGACTTAGGTTGTAAAAAGCCAATGTAAGCCCCCAAAGGGCACACTAGCAGAATGGAAAAGAAAGTGCTCCGAGCCCACCAGACAGAGAGGAGACAGAAAAATCGCAAGTGGTTGTAATGACTATAAACGACAGAGGTCTGGGGCTCTCTGGGTTTGGCAGTCCGATGCTGCCAAGAACTCTCACGGGACATTAGTGAATTGCAGCATTGAATAATAATTGCTCTAATGATGACCCTGAGAGGTGGAGGAGAAAGTTATGTTTTGAATATGCTTTGTGAAGAGGTAAGCCTATATATAAAATACACTTTATGAAAGATTTCAGTTAAACTAGTTAAAGCAAAAATAAATGAAATCTTGGTGGGTTTAGAGCAGAGCGTTTCATTTACCTGGAATATTTATTTAACTGATTTTTGTCCAATAAATAAAAATACATAGGTGGTGGGGGTGGGGGAGGCAAAATATGAGCTATATCGGGCCACACCCACCTGGTTATATATACATTGCTTATGGCTAAAAGACAGAGTGCAGAATGGGTGAGCGGGAGACTCCATGGTCTACTAGCCTCAAATATTTACTCTCTGGCCTTTTACGGAAGGAGTTTGCTGATCCCTCCATCAGATAATTGTTATGCACGTCTAATGGACCTGCTACTTTGCTCCAAATATGCCAAAGGTTGACTTTTTGCCCACTTGTCTAGAGCCCCTATAGTAAGAGACATCACAGCATCTTCCTGAGCGGACGGTCATGCCCTGTGGATGTGGGGACAGGAGAGCACATGACTGGTCGGTCAGTGGCCAGGCCCTCCACTTCCGGAACGTGTGAAGGCGGGTGAGAAGGGAATTACCTGAGGGCCGAGTGCTATGACATAGACTCTAACGGCTGCTACACTTGCTAGTATTCACTTGCAAAAAACAGTCCACATCTCATTTTAGAGTTAAATCCTCCACTGAGATTTCACCTTTGTTTCTGAGTGACGTACCACTGTTTAAGTTGACTTCTTCAGGCCATCATGATTCCTAAAGGAAGTCGTGCACCAGGCCCCTCTTCTGTCCTAAGGGGTTCCACTTTCCCGAGGTGAGTGAAATACATATTTCAAAGGAAATGGACCTAAGCAAAAAGCAATAATAACAATGACAATTGCACACAAGAGCTGCTTCTGGCAAATACTTCACAGCTGGAGAGGCTCGGGACCTCTGACCTCATCCAATCATTATCTCCTCGAAATTTCTCACACGGGGGAGTACAGAAATGCAAAGAAAATTGGTTATACATAACACATAAAACAAACCCCACAACTAGGAAAAAAAAATATCTCTCAGTACCAAACAGCTTTTCACTGTAGACATTAATTTTTGCCTTGAGTTTTCACTCATTTTGAAAGATCAATATAATACTTTATAGGAAAGCAAAACATTTTTCTTAACCTTTGGTAGGTGGATAATTAGGAATATAATATGAAAGATGGCCTCATACTCTGTTCACAGAGGTCTTGCCTTTTAAGATCAGGGAGGGTTTGGAAATACAAGAGGCAAATTCAGAGATGCTAATGAGAAATGCAGCAGCCGCTTTTACTGACATGCTGAGAACAGCTAAGCTTTCCAGAAATTATTCAAGCTAGAGGGAGTGATCTCGTTTTGTCTGGTTCTGAGAGCTTTCTAATTTGAGGAAGAAAATAACAGTGGTAGAGGCAACCTATGTATAATATCAAAGATGAAATCAGCCCGTGGTCTTAGCAAGAGGAATATTCTCTGGTTCTCTGCCTATGGTAATATTTCTCAAGCTCCTGTTTGAGGATCTGGAGATTTCCTTCAAAGGTGCCTACCAGGCTTTGGTACCTCTTCTCTCTACTGTTTTGTGTTTTTTTTTTACTCTTTGGTTTAACAGTCTCGTTAAGTTTTAAAAATCACCCATGAATGTAAAAATCCACTGTTATACACCTGGAGGAGAATTATATGAACATAGCTTCTTTAACTTTTTGTAAATAACCCGTATCGCCTTTTCCCTATGTTTCCCTAATGCCTGGCATGGACTCTGCTATGTTGCAGGAACTGGATACGTATTTGGTGAATGAATGAATGGATTTCTCCATTCAACATAATTTGTCACGAGAGTCAATTTAAAAAAAAAATCTGAGATTTTGCATCGTATTTTTTTTTGCTCTCACTGCTACAATCTTGATATTAATCAGAGACTTTCTATTCAGCGATTTTTATCTCTGAGGAATAAAAGCCGTTTAGAATGTCCATCTTGGGTGTGGGTTGAATTGTTTTATGGAGTCTACTCAATCTGGTCCCATCTTAAGTATAATGGTCTAAAAGTTTCCAGTGCTCCCATTCACAGAAATTAAATCTGATCTTATTACTAACCATGCCTCCTTATGACACAGACTGCAGTCTTCCTGCTCTTACTTCCTAGAGCTATTTTTGTACTTTAGGGTTCTCACTCATTCCTTTATTCATTCAAAGACATTTGTTGTTAACTAAAACTCATTTAGAATTTTTCTAATTTTTAAAAAATGTTTGTTTATTTTTGGGAGAGAGACACACAGAGTACGAGCAGGGGAAGGGCAGAGAAAGACACACAGAATCTGAAGCAGGCTTCAGACTCTGAGCTGTCAGCACAGAGTCTGACACTGGGCTCGAACCCACCAACTGTGAGATCATGACCTGAGCTGACGTCAGACACTTAACCGACTAAGCCACCCAGGCATCCCAGAATCTGTCTAATTTTTGATTGATTTTTTTTTTTTTTTTTTTTAAGTAGACTTCAAACCCAGTGTGGAACCCAATCTGAGGCTTGAACTCATGAACTGTGAGATCAAGACCCAAGCTGAGATCAAGAGTCAGATGCTTAACCAACTGAGCTACCCAGGAGCCCCTTGATTGATTAAAAATTTTTTAAAATGTTTATTATTTTCAGAGAGAGAGACAGAGCATGAGTGGGGGAGGGGCAGAGAGAGAGAGACGGATACACAGAATCCAAAGCAGGCTCCAGATTCTGAGCTGTCAGCATAGTGCCCGACGCAGGGCTTGAACACAAACTGCAAGATCATGACCTGAGGAGAAGTCGGACACTTAACCAACTGAGCCACCCAGGCGCCCCCAGCTTGATTGATTTCTTGAAGGAGATTTTAATGCTGCCATTTATCATTCTTGTGACATTGGGCGAATTATTATACCTGGCCTCAGTTTTCCTACCTGCAAATGGGGGTGGCAGTTGAATTTGTTTATAGGATTGCTGCGAAGATTAAATATTTTAACCTGTCCAATGGCAACTGGTTAATACATGTTAACAATTAAATACTACTACTACCACTACTACTACTGAATGTTATGATTCAGATTTTTGAGGACAGAGATGGTCCCATGTTTCATACCAGATGGCACAATGTTCAATCGACATTTGTTGCATTGGTTTTATCTTACAGGGCAACAAGAGGTTTCAATATAGTCTACAAAGTAACTCTGGGGTTGGTATTTCTCTGTAGCATTATCAAAACAAGCTGCCCTGGCTGACAGGAGATTCTTTGATTCAAGTGGCTTAACCTTTGCATTCCTTTCTTACAGCCTCCAGCTCAAGCGCTTAGCTTCCCACCTCCCATTGTCTCTTAGAGGATGTGTTGCTTTAGGCTGACCGCTGGCTCCTAATCTTGGAGAAAGTTCTTTATAGATCTCTGACCTTATGAGCCAACTGTATCGAATCCTTGCTGAGCACAGGAAGAATTGTAGAAACAGGAACGAAAGGAAACAGGTATCCTTGGTCTTATTGCTAGTCCTTGGAAATGGATAATAAACAAGAGGTATCTAAGGGTGTGGTGAAGGATCTCATTATTAAGAGTAGTACATTCTTTCCTAAATGATTTTGAGCATATTTACACATTTAAATAAAACACATTATCTCCTTCTAAATTGGCTTCGTAAGTGCTATATTAATATGAATGCAAATGGCAATTTTGCACACTGGGTCCAATATTTTCATAGTCTAAGTTTGAGAAGAGATTCTCTCTAATATGTAATATAGTGTTTATTGGTTAAAATTCAGTGTCCCTATTAAGAAAATGTATGTAAAATGCAATCAAGACTCTGACAGGCACATTCTCCATGAAAGTTAGCATGTTTTGGACGCTCCAGGCAGTGGAAAATGAGGCTGGAGAGGTAGAGAGTGAATGGATTCTAGAAAATCCTGCGTGTCTTAAACTGGGATGAGACTTTATCTTTAGGTAATGGGGACCTTCTGACAGGTTTTAATCAGAGGCTTAAAGTCATATTTGTGTTTGAGGAAGACCACTCTTGCCATAGCAATGTGTGTGTGTGTGTGTGTGTGTGTGTGTGTGTGTGTGTGTGTATGTTTGTGATGGTAGACAGGTCAGAAATTAGTTCAGAAATTAATTCCAGGTGAAAGATGGTGAGAAGTGAATGGAGGGCAGAGATGAAGATGGAGAGGGACAGATTTTAAGGAGGTAGCTCTTAGTGACTGGTGTGATTGTTCTTGATGGTTGGGTGTATTTTGTGAAGGAAGAGGAGGCTTGGGCTGAGTGGAAGATGTTGGGTTCCTCAAGTCTCTTTCATTGAGGTAGGAAATGCAGGTGGTTGAGATGGTTTCATGGTTTTGGTTGTCAACTATAAGGTGATGACTGTCAAATCCATATTTAATGTCAAGATCTTTAGACCCATATACTCAGCTCTTTACTGGACCCATCCAGCCCACAGGCACCTGAAATTCAGCGTGTCTCCAAACCAGCGTGGTGGCTTGCTTTGCTTTCTGAGCCCTTTCCTCATTCTTTTTTTTTTTTTTTTTTTAAGTAGGCTTCACACCCAGTGTGGAGCCCAATGTGAGGCTTGAACTCATGGCCCTGAGATCAAGACCTGAGCTGAGATCAAGGGTCCGATGCTTAATTGACTGAGCCACCCAGGTGCCCTACCTCTCCTCATTCTTAATTGGTGAGTGACACCATCCACCCTGTTGTTGCCCATGCCAAAAGTTCGGGAATTATTCTTGATTCATCTCTCTGTGTGACTGACATCTAGTTATTCCCTAATTCTGTCAGTTTGATGTATTTTATATCTTTTCAGTCTGTCCATTATTTTCAGCTCTACTTACAATAATAGGAAGTATAATATGCTTGAAGGAGTTGCCAGGACAAGGGGCTGTATCAGAATTTAAGAATTCAGAGATATTCTGCCCCACATCAGGCTCTGTACTTGCATGGAGGCTGCTTGGGATTCTCTCTCTCTCTCTCTCTCTCTCTCTCTCTCTTTCATTCTCTCTCTCTCTTTCAAAATAGATAAATAAACATTAAAAAAAAAGAAATTCAGAGACATGTCTATTCCAAATGATGAAAAGAGTTTCATATGCAGCAGCTGGAGATTAATGGGTGCCCTGGTCTGTTTAGACTGCTATAACAGATATACAATAGAAAAGTGTGGGGTTGAACAAACAACAAACATTTACTTCCCATAGTTCTGGAAGTTGGAAAGTCTAAGACCAAGGTGCTGACAAATTCTACATCTGATGAGAGCCAGCTTCCTGGTTCATAGATGATGGCTGCCTTCTCTCTATGTCCTCATGTGGCGGAAGGAGTGGGAGCTTCTGTGGTCTCATTTATAAAAGTGCTAATCTCATTCAGGAGAGCTCAACCCTCTTTGCCTCCCAAGGGCCCTTTTATTCTGTTTTTCCTTCCCTCCCCTCCCCTCCCCTCCCCTCCCTTCCCTTCCCCTCCCCTCCCCTCCCTTCCCTTCCCTTCCCTTCCCTCCCCTCCCCTCCCCTCCCTCCCCTCCCTTCCCTCCCTTCCCTTCCCTTCCCTTCCCTCCCCTCCCTTCCCTTCCCTACCTGCCCTTCCCTCCCCTCCCTGCCCTCCCTCCCTTCCCTTCCCTGCCCTTCCCTCCCCTCCCTCCCTGCCCTTCCCTACCTGCCCTTCCCTCCCCTTCCCTGCCCTTCCCTCCCCTCCCCTCCCCTCCCCTTCCCTCCCCTCCCCTCCCTCCCCTCCCCTCCCCTCCCCTCCCCTCCCCTTCCCTTCCCTCCCCTTCCCTTCCCTTCCCTTCCCTTCCCTTTTTGATGGGAGTTCCATAAGGAGAGGATTTAATTCAACTGCAAAGAATCATTTTTGGAAAAGGTTATTATTGATAATTTAAAAAAATTAAAGAATGGAATGAGTTTTCAGATTAAAAGCTCATGGTAATCATTTAGTATAAATAAAAGTAAATTCGCAATAGGGAAAGCCTCACCTCTTCATACCATCAACATTGGGGGTTACAATTTCAGTGTATGAATTTTGGGGCAATAATAGTAGGTAAAGTATGATCTAAGAAGGTCCCAGGATTGATAAAGTGAGGTGCACATTCCTTCTGGCCCAACATCTGCACCTCTTTCTTATGTATAGGAGAATTCCCATATTCCCGTATGTATTAGGGAATTCCATACCTTCTCTGTGCTTAACAGTTGAAAATGCCAGATACTCACCTCTCAAGCTTCATTTGTATCTAAGTTACGCATGGGACCCAGATGTTACCAACCAGATGAAAGAACCATGTCCTTTGAATCTAGAGTCACAGCAGCAAAAATGGCATTTGGTATTGCAAGATCTTGTGCTGAGCACAGAAGTGACAGCATTGACAATGATGGTCATGGTTGCAGTAAGATCACACTTCTGTTGTAGAAATGACAGCAAGACAAACAGCAACATCCTAGATTGATGGCCCTCATAGATCAGTTCTGTGGTAGGCTTTTGGGCATTGGTGCTGGCTGCTTAGACTTGTGCCCTCCCAATGGGTCAGGAAGTGTGTCAGGCAGTCTTTCAGCTGCAATAATAGAAAACACAACCAGCAGTGAATTAGGTCATTAGAGGTTTTTCTTCCCCCATAACATAAGAAGTCTGGAGTTGAGTAGCTACTAACATTTGTTCAACAGGTTGCCAGTGTCAAGGCTCTTTGTTGGCCTCTTGTCCTGTCCCTTGTGCTGCAGTCCGTATTTAAGACAGGAGAAAGGGGAGGCAGGTTAGCACCAGTCGTGTTTTTCCATTTTTCCAGAGGAGCTAAAGCCAAAGGTCTAGGCTTACATCTTATTGTCCAGAGCTCAGTAATATGGTGAATGAGCTACACGGGAATGTGGGAGTTGAAGGAAATGAGTATTTAGTGAGTATGTGGAGTGCCAGCCTTGATCACAGAAGTGGGCAATGGGGAAATAAGTTGAGAAAGGGGCAGCCAGTGTACATTGTATGTCACAGTCAGCTATTCAATGTCTATAAAACAAACGCTTTTCTATTGCCTGTGTTGCTTTAACTCACTGTATCAGTTTTTGTTGTCTTCCATAGAGAACCCTGTATGATAATCCAGTGGTATCTAATAAAGTCAAAACAGAGTGAGACAGGAATTAAAGATGATTCTAAGAGTTTGGTTGACCTAGCAAATGGTGTCTATATTGATCGAAATACGAAAAGCTCGGGGTGCCTGCGTGGGTTAGTCAGTTAAGCGTACGACTTCAGCTCAAGTCATCATCTCACAGTTTGTGAGTTTGAGCCCCAAGTCAGGCTTTGTGCTGACAGCCCAGAGACTGGAGCCTGCTTCAAATTCTATGTCTCCCTCTCTGACTGCCCCTCCCCTGCTCACACTCTGTCTATCTCTCTCAAAAATAAATAAGCATTAAAAAATTTGAAATAAGAAAAACTCTTACTAAGGAGTGAGTGGCCTATAGTATTATTATGCTGTTTACTTCATCCTCAACTTTAAAGAAGTAAAGTGTGTTGGCACAGTTGAATCTGTATTTGCTAAAATGTATGGGAGAGATATCTTTGAACTTGGAGGAGAGCTCCCTGTGCCAGTTCCTGGTGCCATAGTCACCACTTTTTTGTTAGCTTTTCTTTATAAGCCATTTTGAATTTTCTGTATTATTATAGTTGCTTTGAGAACGGGGCTCCAACTTGTCTGTGCGTAGGCTTTGTTCCATAAATGATAGAATTAGTTATTCATTAAGGCAGTAAATGAAGCTGGTTAAGTAGTGAGTTAGTGAAACAATTATAGTATAAATTCATAAAAACACAGCCCTTATTTATTGATTTTCCTTTCATTACTTTCTCTGTGGAGCATAATTTATTAAAAATTGGCAGTAAGAAACCTTCTCTTGAGGTCATTACCAAATGCCAGTGTCTTCACACTGCTGGATACTATTTTCTACTATAATGCCTTTGCACATGAACTCTCTGGGCCTGACTAACTTATGCTTCTCTTTTAAAACACTAGCTGGTGTCACCTCTCCCAGAAAGTTTTCCTCTATACTCCTTCAGAGGAGAGGCGTCTGGTTTTATATATCTCCGTATTCCATGTACCTAGGACAGAGCCAAGCATATTTTAGTGTTTCAATACATGCTTGTTGAGTTAACAGAAGGAGTCAGTAGTAGACAACTTATAGCTAATTGAATATTAGTCTTCACTGATGGGGAGAAGGGAGTGCATATTGTAGAAACAGAGAAAGAGAGAGAGAGAGATCTAAGCCATTCTTAGGGTATTAGAGGGCCAAGGAAGAGGAAGTTGGGAGTGATGGGAATACAGACAATGTCTCCATCCAGTTCATATTGCCTGGGATATAGGAGTATTGGGGGCTTTACCAGGCAGTGTGTTGGAGTTTTTGTGTTTATTATTATTATTATTATTATTATTATTATTATTATTATTATCATTATTATTATTATTTCCCACTTGTCTACAGCTCTAGAATGTTTTTGGCTTCCTTCCCACTCTCTCCAATTATCCAAATCCCCAGAGACCTTATTCCTCCAGCATGACAGAGTCTCCCAGAGCATGGTTTCAACTTCCCATAGCCTTAGTGGGGAAGCCTTCCTTTTCCTTTTCTCTTTTCAATTTTAACAGCCCAAGAAAATGATGATTGTATCTACTATACTCTTTAATCTTCTTAGTTGTCAGGCCAAGGAAGTAGCCGGATCTATTCCATACATCTTATGTTTCTATGTCTCTTTGGAAGCAAAAAGGCCTGTTGAGTAGTTTAGAGCCACAGCCGTGGAATATGATTAAGGTGACTCACTCAATACGCTCACATATTTTGGACCTCGGAGGGCAATAGTCAGTCACCACTATAACTCATTGAAACATGATACAAGAAAGCTCATTGTTCCGGGCTCCTGAAAGATTCTGAGCTTCTTTGTCTTCTCCGAGATTCTTTTTCTTCCTACCGTTCTATCCCCAACCTTATCCATACTTCCTCTGCCTTTTTCATGTTGGCTGCCATAAGGACTCTAAAGCATTTCAGCTTTCTAATACATCTTTTCCTAGCCTGAACCAGCTGCCCTTCTTTACAGCTCTATTTTGATGCTTGAGATAATTGTCTACACTGTGATTTTTAAATTTGAAACATTCTCTTGTGCTTTTAGGAGTAAAGTGGTATTTGGAAATCTGACAAATAAATAGACTTCCTATCAGAAGGAGGAAGAAATGTCTTCCCTCCCAGTTCCTGTGTTTTCAGTATGCAAAAGGAAACTCAAGCTTTACTTCCTCTGCCTGCTGTCTCCTTCCCTGTTTGGTGATTTGTAGCTGAATCATAACTGCCCCACTGATGAGAAAATTAAGGTCAAACTCAAACCTTTTTTTCTTTTTTTAATTTTTTAAAGTTTATTTTGAGAGAGAGAGATACAGTGTGATTGGGGGAGGGGCAGAGAGAGAGAAAGAGGGAGAGAAAGAGAATCCCTAGCAGGCTCCCCAGCACTGTCAGCGCAGAGCCCGAAATGGGGCTCAGACTCACGAAACCGCGAATCAGACACTTAACCAACTGAGCCACCCAGGTGCCCCAAACTCAAACCTTCTAATTTTAGAATCAAAATCAAATGGCTTTCAAATTTCCGAACATATTATGTCATTTATTTCAAGATTGATGTGTTATATAGTACTCAGCCTCAATTGGGCCACCCTATTGAAGCATTTTGTGATAATCATACTACCTGGGGCGCCAGAATTGCTGCTGGATCTTGGTAAAATGGCTGCTTATCTCTCCTTGGGGATTGTGAAAATATAAAAAGAAAATCATTGTAGCTAGGAAAATCCTATTCTGCCTTATTATTCAGAAAGCACTGCTGTTAGTTTCTATGGGAGCATCTCCGAGGGATATTCTTAATTATTGATGGCTAAATTCTCATTACTTAATAGAAGCTGAACTTTAAGAAGAAACAAGAGGTAGGGAGTTTTGTTGTTGTTGTTGTTGTTGTTTTGCTCATTGGTAATACACATTGTCTTCTCCATATGCATGGGTGTGGACACTGGCTCGGCAGAAAAGACAGACAGAACAAAGAGTATGGAAAGAAGCAAGGGAAGAGAAGACAAGATAGGAGAGTGTACATTGACTGCAAGTCTGGAAGTCTACTTTTAGTTAGGACTCAACACTACTTATCTCTCCCATGGAGAAGTACAAGAGGGAGGAAAGTCATTGTGAAAAACCACCTCTTCCCTTCTAGAAGGATGTTTCTGTTTATAGGAGAGCTCCTTGTTCTGCTGGATTCCTTGGTGGATTTGAATTTGGAAAGGTAGCTGAACGCAGAGTGTGAGGGCAGGGGTTGAAGAACACTGACTTGTTTTCCATAAGATGTTGAGGAGATTTTGGAGCTGAGGGTGTGGAGTGGGAATCTCTGAGAGACAAAGTATAGAAGAGAGTAGGATTGGAAGGAGAGTAACACAAGTCCTTGTGACAAATGGGGCTGGGGAAATTCCACAGGCTGAAGTGGACATTGACAGACCCTCTGGTGGGTTATCCAAAGGTCTTGTGGAACAAGGATGTCTAATGCTGAAGGTGAAGTCGTTTGTAATATTGTGATGTAAACCCCCTTTCCTGGAGAATTTCCTTGTATAAGTCAGCTTTTGCTGAAATAATGTCGCCCAAGAAACAACTGCCAAATCTCAATGGCTTACAAAAACAAACATTTAGTTTTTGTTCATGGGACTGTGGGGTTGGCTGCAGACACTGTCCCCAGGCTGCAGGTCAGATTCAGGTCTGTTCCCCTGGCTTTCATTTTGGGGGTCAGCAACCTTTTACCTTCAAGAAAGCCATCTGCGTGCATGAGCATCACACATACGTACTGCCTTGAGGCGAGGGTTTTATTTGTTTGTTTGTTTACTTATTTATTTATTAATAAAATAAAAGAAAGAGGCGAGCTGCAAATCGGGTCGCCGCAGTGTGACTCAGGATGATGCAACACAGCGAGACCATTAATGGAGTTCATTAAATAGGAGAAGGACTCAAAGGTAACGGTGAATATGGAAGTTTCTTCACATCTTCCGTATAATTGGCAGAAATCTTGTATATGTAGAGGGTCTGGTCTTTCACAATCCATGCACTAAGCATTCCCATCAATCATTTTTCTTTTTAAGGGGCGAGAGACTCTAGCTTACGTCTGTGCTCCATAGAAGCTTTGAGACGAATACGATTATTCATTCTGATCTTGCCTGTAGAAAACCAAGCCATGTTCTTGAGCCCATCTCATTTTATACAATCGTTTTGTTTTTTTTTTTCCCTCAAATAAAAATCACCTGATTGGCTCTTACATAATCATTTCTACTCAGGCCCTTAGATGAGTCAGTTTCCTCTCCAGGCTTTTAAGGTCACCTCTGCCTCCTAAAAGATATCTGGCAAAGAAAAGGGAGAGACTTTTTTTGCTAAAGGCTGTGCGAACTGTTGGATCTCAGACTTCAGCTTCTGTTTTTTCCTGTTTCTTTTACAGGCTCCACTAGGGGACTCAAAAACAAAAACAAAAACAATCCCCAAGCTCATTCTATGTCTCAGTTCCTCACCAGCTTTTTGCTGCCTCTGAAGCTTAAAGTAGTTCTCTTTTAGATTTGAAGATTTGCAAGCTGTCAGGCTTTAATAAGTGTACCATCCGTATCGTCAATTTTAGAGAACTCAGCCACCCTAATAGGTTTTTTCCCCACACGGAAGCTTATTTTCTGTTTGATTTCCTTTTTTTTTTTTTTTTCCCCAGAAGAATCCTTTGCCTTAGAATGATAAAGAAGGAAAGGAAAGGGCCAGCATTCTTTTGCTTCACAATAAGGCAGAGACAAAGGGAATTTAGTAAAGCATATTCTTAAAGGAAGGACAGAACAGGTGAAAGGAAATAGATTAACCCATTGAGTGGTTAGATCACTCAGACCCAAGGATCATTCTGCACAGCTCAGCTTGGCAAAACCTTGTTAACATGGCCCTAGTGCCTACGCACTGCAACTCTTTCAGTCCTTGTCACCATTATGGACCCACTTCCCCTCCGCCTGGCTGTTGGCTCTTCAGAGCCTAATGGCTCACTACAAGGGTAGACTTCTGTCCTCTGTGCTGTCACTCTTTCAAAGGACACTTGTATGTGGAGGAAATATTGTACCACATTCTCGTCAGTTAAAACTGAATTAATGAGCTGAGAAAATTACTACCAGCAATCAGTTAGCTTTTGAAACTGAGGGTTTCTTCTTATTCTTTTGAGCATAGAAGTTTAGAGCCACAAGACACATAGAGATCATCTCTGAACCACCTTGTTTTATAGACAGAGTTCCAGAGAAGTTGAAGGCTCTCCCAAGGTCAGACAACTAGTTATTGGGAGTACTGGGACTAGAGCCCAGTTGTCTTAATTCTATTTTTTTCCATTACATTTGATTTAGTTCCAGAATCTGGATTACAATTAAAGGCACAGACGTATTAAAGTTAATCATTAACCTCTAAAGTGGCAGATTGAGTTTTAATAGAGAGAACACTAAAATTCTCGGTAGGGATAATAAGGGGGCAATTGGGGAAGAATAAAACTGCTCAAGAATAAAACAGCTTCCCAGCTTCTCAGTTTTGGTGGAAATATATCTAACAAGAAAGTTTGTTTCAAGTCATGCAAATTTAAAGAAAAGGGGCTTGACAGAAAAGCAGGGAACATTGTCAAAATTAACCTTATTCCCTGTGTCACTCTGGGAGACTCCAGGACAAAGAAACACAATGTCATTAACAAAAGAAACAGGGATTGGACAGGGCTCGGTGTTTTTTCCACTTAAAACATATCCTTTCCTCTTTTCAGGTTTAGAAAATATGATTTTGGAGGTGGAAATTTCTTACAAAACAACACAGGCTCTTTGCTTTATTCCTGTAACAATAATGCTAAATTTAAATAGCTCTAATCTTCAAATAGGCCATAGTACCTAGCAGATTTTTTTTGAGTTGCTCAATCACTTCTTCCTGGCAAGGTCCCCTGTAAGCTCAGCTCTGCAAGGATTTTTAATCCACTCCCTCCCCCACTCCCGCCCCTATTTCTTCCTCACTGAAACCTTCTTTTGTAAGCAAGTCTGGGAAATGCGATGTCAGTCATCTTCCTCACAACTTCCTTCAAAGTAGGGACAGCGGTTGAGAAAAACCTGTCGTGGGTAAGGGTGGTGGAGCTGGAGGAGGGAGGCATGGAAATGTTGATTATTTGGGGCTTAACTTTTCTCCCAAACAGAGAAAACATGAACCCCTTGAATTGAGGAAATTATTTAAAGTTGGGTGGTCAGACTGGAGGAAAGGAGGGAGGTAGCATTAGCTGTCAGAGATAAATCTGGAGATAGAGGCAGGGGTTCAACAGTCTAGATATTATTGGAGGAAACATGCCCTTTTTTCTGTTTTCTGGTTGCTTCTTGTTTCCCCAAGACCCAGAGCATACAGTGCCCGAGTCAGAACGTATCCGGAGGCTCCTTCCTTCCTGTGGAGCCTGTGTTTTCCCTCTGCCTACCTTCCCTCTTTCTCTTGCTTTCTTCTTCCTTCATCAAAGCTTCCTTACTTTATCTCCAAAATTGTTGCGCATGTGTCTTAATGTTTATAGATCCTTTGTTTTACTTGAAATAGTATTTCATTTAAAATTTTAATAATAATAACTATTAATACTAGTTACCTTTTATTAAGCACGTTTCTAAGTTCCATTTTACAGATGAGGAAGTGGAGGTTATGGAGAATAATATTTATGTTGTTTCTGTCAAAAAGGCAGTTATTGGAAGAGTTGAGACTTGAACACACAGTTTTCTGATCCAAAGGCCTGTTTTCTAGACTTTATTATGCTATCAACAGCTTTCTTCCTTCCGTCCTCCACCCCACATCCTCTCCAAAATCCCTGGAACTCAAATCTTTGCCTCCTGTATGATTCCACATTTAGCATCAAAGCCTCTAGCAGAGAATCACCTGTTGGAAAGTATTTATCTTTGACAATAAAGGTGGTCCTGCTCTCCTGGAGGTGTGTGTACATTAAGAGTTTGCAGTGTAATGGAAGAGAAGCCTTGGTCAGTTCGGGTGTGAGATTCCAGAAGGTTTGTTAGAGAAAAACAAGGAAGACATGAGTTTATTCAATTTATGCCACAGACAGCTATTGTTGGTGAGTCTGTAGCTTTCAGAAAAGAAAAGACTCCACTTGAAAAGAAAACCACCCAAACAGTCCTCTCCATTCTTACTTTCCAATGCTTGTTAAGTGAATTTTGTTTTTAAATACTTGGTTTATTACATGGAGAAGACTCTAAGTGTCAGGGGCCTTTGGATCAACAGCTCTGAAGGCAGCTCTGTCTTGTATTTATTCTCAGCAAAGGAATAAAACTACTTTAAGCTATAGCATTTAATCCCGCCCCCCAACTCCCTTCTTTCACCCTTCCCCCACCCCCACCACTCCTTTCTTCTTGCCAAGCGCCACCACCTGAATGTCTGCACTAATTGTCAGAGCAGGAGAGAGACTTGTAGGCAGCCATAGTGAAGTGTTCTGTTGAGCAAAATTCCGCTTTATGGGCAAAATGGTTCCCTTCTCTGTCAGTGTTTTTCTACACGGAAAGAGAAGCACATGAAGACAGAAACACACCTTGTCTGCGGCCTCCGTGATTGGTTTCTGTACCTTTGGGCAGTGGTTGTGATTCTGCTTAGGGATCCCCCCTCAGAGTGGCAGAGTCCTGTGTTTGAACTCCAGATCCCTGGAACCCTCACCCTTGTAATAGCAGGAGTTTGCTTGCTCAGTTCTGAAGTGTTTTGGAAGCATTTGTCATGATGACTATTGGCAGTGGCTGATATAAAGGAAAGAGAATAGAGACAACTCATCAAATGTAATTTTATTTCAGACTTCAGATAGAATTCCAGTACTAAATTTCAGAGGTGAGAAGAACAGAGCTGGCTTCCATGTCTGCTGGTCTTTGTGGAAAGAATGTTAATTAGGACAACAAGGTGAAAGTGACAGGTGAACCGTGGGCCTGGCTTTAGCTGGAGTATAATTGAGAATACAAATACAATTTATTGAGCACCTTTTTCTGTCTTAGTTTACAATACTGTTTCTCTGAACCTTCATCAGAATTCTGTGAGCTAGGTGACCTTTTTCCATTTTCACATGCAAGGAAACTGAGGCTCAGAAATTGTCAAGAGCCTGATTTGCTGTAGTGGACCAAACCTGAGGTCCTATAATTGAGGGCTCTATTCCTGATGGTGTTACCAAAGTTGCACCCACCATGGATTTGTTCACCCATTAATTTATCCAAATTATTTCTTTTAAGAAATCAATAAATTTGGAAAAAATTAAAGGCAATATTCGTACTATTAAAAAAGTCAAAGAGTACAGATGGGTGTAGAAGAAAAGTAAAAATGTCCCTTTTCTCCCATTTTATTCCCTTGGGCTACTTCTCAGATGTAACCATCATTAATAATTTTCTGTGTTTAGGCCAGAATTATTTCATGAATATGTAAGCAGGTACATATATATGAGGACCTGTGATCATATATGTCTTCACTACTAAGAGGACACACCAAGGGAATAGAAACTTCAGCAGACGGTCCAACCGTATCTCCTTATAAGCATGATAACTAGACCTCTGGGCAGAGAGTCTTTATCCATGGAATGTTTCGAGTAGGATCCCTGGATTAGGATTGCTTGTGATAAACAAATTTGCAACCCATGGATTTATGAGTCTTGACTCTCTGAAGAATGTCATGTAAACTACGTGAATCTCTAGGGTAGGAAATGGAGGAGATGTTCTTAGCTGAAAATCTACCTCCATGGGAGATGACCCATGGAACTCATCAGAGAAGTCTTCTGGGTCAGAGATAATTATGCCTGACAAGGGAATGAGTCACACTGTATATATGTAGCATAATTATTTGAACTAGTACTCTATTAAGGGAGATTTAGGTTGTTTTCAGTTTTGTTTTGTTATTGCAAACAATGGTGCATTGTACATCTTTATTAATATACTTTGAGACATTTGTTTATCTGTAGAATTGAGACACTACTAGGTCAAAGGTTATATTCATCTATATTTTCAACCACATTATTGTTCCTTCTCCCTCCCCTGACCTTCCCAAATGCACACATACAAGATTATTGTAAAGCCAATTCCAGATCTGGTATCATTTCATCTGTAGAAACTTTACTATGTATATCTAAATTTTTGGAATCTCTCTCTTTTAATACCACCCATTTTCTTAGTTAAAAAAGACTATGCCATTCACACTATTCTACAACTTGCATTTTTCTCTTAACGTGTCTGGGAGACCACTGCATGTCAGTATATAGAGATTTCTTTATTCTTTGTTATAGTTACATAATATTCCATTTGTGGAAGTACCTTATTGTATTAAACGAGTTGCCTATTTGTGTCAGCTGAATTGTGTACGGCCTCTTCCTATTACAAAAAACAGTCTTGCTCAGAAATTATTTAACAATTTCTTTTCTGTGTTTGGGATAGATGTTTAGAAATAGAATTGCTGGTTCAAAGGGTATTATATCAGCAAGAACACTTTTGTCAAGGGGAGACTGAATTTAATTTTTTTTTTAATTTTTAAAAATTTTTTTAATGTTTATTTATTTTTGAGGGAGAGAGGCAGGTAGAGAGAGAGGGAGACAAAGAATCTGAAGCAGGCTCCAGGCTCTGAGCTGTCAGCACGGAGCCCGATGTGGGGCTTGAACTCATGAACCATGAGATCATGATCTGAGCCGAAGTCAGATGCTTAACTGACTGAACCACCCAGGTGCCCCAAGGGGAGACTGAATTTAAAATGCATTGACTTTGGGGCACCTGGGTGGCTTGGTCAGTTAAGCATCTGACTTCAGCTCAGGTCATGATCTCAAGTTCGTGGGTTCGAGTCCTGCATTGGGACTCGTAGGAGCTGCTGACAGCTCAGAGCCTGGAGCCTACTTCAGATTCTGTCTTTCTCTCTCTCTGCCCCTCCTCATTCTGTCTCTCAAAAAATGAATAAACATTAAAAAAAAATAAAATGCATTTAGTTCGAGTTTGGTATGATATATTTAATGTAGTTTCCCACCATTCTGTGATTTATCAGTTAAATTACTGCTAGCTGTCCCAGTGTAGAAATGCCCTTCTAGAAGGATTCTTTCAACCCAATGTGTCCACTCGCCATCATCACGATGCCGAGTTTCAGGATCCAACATAATAGCCTCACTAGGCTGTTACAAGGATAGCAATGACAAAATAGTGTCATAAATCCGGAGTATTTATGACTAATCACTGTAAAAAATTAGTAAGGAGTTGTGTGGTGGCAACAAACTTTTTATTTTTTTTTTAACATTTTTTATTTATTATTGACCGACAGAGAGAGACAAAGCACGATGATGGGAGGGGCAGAGACAGGGAGACACAGAATCTGAAGCAGGCCCCAGGCTCTGAGTAGTTACCAAAGAGCCTGATGCAGGGCTCGAACTCACAAACTGTGAGATCATGAGAGCTGAAGTTGGACGCTTGACCGACGGAGCCACCTAGATTCCCCGGGCAACAAACTTTTCTAAACTATCCATAGTTAAAACACAAATTTTGATCAACCAGGTTAAAGGAAAAAAGAAGTCATTTTTCTCTCTTTAGGAAGAAACTTTCCCCCTTTCTTCTTTTTCTCCTTTTTTCCTTCCCCTTATTTTTCTTCCTCTTCCCCTTCTTCTTCTGTCTCTTCTCCTCTTTCTCCTCCTCCTCCTCCTCCTTCTTCCTCCTCCTCCACTTCCTCCTCCACCTCCTCCACTTCCTCCTCCTCCTCCTTCTTCTTCTTTCTCTACAAAATCATTGTCACACGAAGAGTCAGAGTGTGCAACCAAAATAATGTAGGAAAAATGGTCATAGATATGATCAGTCCAGTAAATTCATAAAAATACTCTGCATTTTTCTGGATTTTATAATGTTTGATGAATTTGTTAGCTTTTTAACATATGTGGGTTTTTTTTACTCCTCTTTTAGTTTTAAATAAATATTTATTCCTAACTTTATATTTATAATTTTGTACTCTTGTCTTAAATATGGCTCCCGAAATTGCACAGGCTCCAGGCTGTGCAAACTTGTGCTATACCCTTAGTTTTTGGAGTGATCTATTTAGTGACCATCAGGAATGAACCAGGCAATTATAAGCTGGGTTCTGGTGGGCAATATGCTTCTTCTCTTCATGGATCTGCAAGTCATGGCAACAAGTTATACATATAACTCTCTATGGGCTTACTTTCCATAGAGGAGGACAATGTACCGCTACAGCCAGCAGTCAATACTTGGGGAAAATAATACAACCTACGTATTTGCGCTCCATTTTCTTCCATTCTCCGCCATGGAAATCCAGTTACCTTTTCTAAAATAGACACCCCCAAAGTCCCAATCAGCCATGGCATTGATTCAAAGTCTGGGAGTTTGTGATCGTGTTTCATCAGTTCCAGATGTGATTCTTCACTGGGAAAATTATAATCAAAACCAAACAAACAAGAAACAAACAAAACAACTCCAAACCACCACTACAAAAAGATGATTTATCTGTTTATTCCCCTCCCCCAAGCATATTTTGATGGAACAGGGACAGGATAACTTCAATAAATGTTCTCATTTGGAGGGAAAAACTGGGGGGCACGCTGCAGTCGCTGGTCCCTAGCAATTCTAAAACACTGCTGGGTACACATTTTTTTTTTTTAAATTTTTTTTTTAATGTTTATTTAGTTTTGAGAGACATAGAGACAGAGTGCGATTAGGGGAAGGGCAGAGAGAGAGGGAGACACAGAAACCGAAGCAGGCTCCAGGCTCTGATATCAGCACAGAGCCCGACGTGGAGCTCGAACTCACAGACCGCGAGACCATGACCTGAGCTGAAGTCGGCCACTTAACCAACTGAGCCCCCAGGCGCCCCTGGGTACACATTTTGATGTGTACTCTGGGGGTAGGGAATATTCCTTGAGTTTTCTCTACTCCCTCCTCCCATTTTCTTTCTTTTTAAAAAAACTTTTTTTTAATCTTTTATTTATTTTTGAGAGAGAGAGAGAGAGAGAGAGAGAGAGAGAGAGAGAGAGAATATGGGCGGGGGAGGGGCAGAGAGAGAGGGAGACACAGAATCTGAATAAGGCTTCAGTCTCTGAGCTGTCAGCACAGAGCCGGATGTGAGGCTCAAACTCGTGAACAGCACGAGCCAAAGTTGGATGCTTAACTAACTGAGCCACCCAGTCACCTGTCCCATTTTCTTTCTTGATCAATCATGCTAAACATTTATCAATCTTATTGATGTCATCAAGAAAGCAGCTTTCAGATTCATAGATTTTCTCTCTCTCTCTCTTTCTTTTTGTTGTTCATTTCTATTTCATTGATTTCCACATGTTGCTATTTCCCTACTTTACTTAATTTGGATTTAATTTGCTCTTCTAGTTTTTATGGTTAACTTTGGTTCATTGGCTCTAGGCTAGTAATCTTTCTTTTTTTTTCCCTTTGTTTTAAATATCTTATTTATTTTTTAAGAGAGAGTGTGAGCAGGGGAGGGGTAGAGGGGGGGGGGGACAGAGGATTTAAAGCAGGCTCTGTGCTGACAGAAGTGAACCTGGGGGTTGAACTCAAGAACCATGAGACCATGACCTGAGCTGAAGTCAGACCCTCAACGACTGAGCCACCCAGGTACCGTCAAGACTAGTTACCTTTTCTAATACAAGCATCTCATGCTATAAATTTTCTTCTAAGAATGATTTTAGTTCTATCTCTGAAATTTTGATAAACTGTGTTTTTATTTTCATTCAATTCTAGATATTTTCTTTTTTTAAATGGTATTTTATTTATTTTGAGAGAGACAGAGAGGAAGTGCAAGCGTGAGTGGGGGAGGGGCAGACAGAGAAGGAGAGAGAGAATCCCAAGCAGGCTCCTTGCTCAGCACAGAGCCCAACATGGGACTTGATCTCACAACCACGAGATCACCCCTGATCACCACTGATCTCACGAGTCGGATGCTTAACCACCTGAGACTCATAGACACCCCAATTCCAAATATTTTTCTAATTTTCCTTGTGATTTCTTCTTTCTCTCATGGTTATTTAGAAGTGCGTTGTTTAATTTCCAAATATTTGGGGGCTATCCAGATATCTTTTTGTTACTGAATTTTAGTTCAGTTCTGTTGGTGCCAGATAGCCACCTCCATGTGGTTTCATTTCTTCACTTTATTTGAGACTCGCTTCTGGCCCCAAATAGACTTTTCTGTGGTATCATATAGTGGTATGATATTCTATTGTGCATCTGAGACAAATGTGTCTTTTTGCTGTCCTCGGATTGAGTTTCCATAAATGGCAGTAAGGATACGTTGGTTCATAGTGTTCTTCAATTCTTCTATATGCCTACTGATTTTTTTGTAATTTTTGTTATGAATCATTGGAGAGAGGGGTTTTGATCCAGTATAATTGTTTGTCTGTATTTCTTTTCTGTTCTATAAGATTTTTTCCATATATTTTATTAAAAATTTTTTTGAAATTTAATTTTATAAAAATTTTTTTTCTCATTTTTATTTATTTTTGAGGTGGAGAGAGAGAGAGAGACAGAGTGTGAGTGGGGGGGGGGGCAGAGAGAGTGGGAGACACAGAATCTGTAACAGGCTCCAGGCTCTGAGCTGTCAGCACAGAGCCCGACGATGCGGGGCTTGAACTTGTGAACCATGAGATCATGACCTGAGCTGAAGTCTGCTCCTTAACTGACTGAGCCATCCAGGTGCCCCTCCATATATTTTAAACTCTGTTTGGTAGATTAAAAATGGGTGCATTTAGGATTCTTATGTTTTCTTTTCATCATCATCAAATGTTCCTCAGTATTTCTGGTGCGTTGCTTGTGCTGGGTTCTGTTTCATCTAGTATTAACATAGGCCTCCCAGCATCTCGCGTTGCATTTGGTCTTCATCCTTCTACCTTTAAGCTGTCTATGTCTTTACATTTAAAGTGGATGTCTATATACGTAGAAATATAGCTGGATCTTGATTTTCTTAGCCCAGTTACTGATACGGTTGGGCTTAAATTTAATACTTGCTATTTGTTTTCTATTTGTTCCACCCTTCTTTGCTTCCTTTGACTCTTTTCCTATCTTTGGTGTATTGACTGCGTGTTTTCTGTGCTTCCATTTTATCTCTACTACTGACTCATTAGATATTCTTTTTTTGTTTTAATTTTTAGTGATTGCTCTAAGATTTACAATATACATCTTTCACTTAAGATAATCTACCTTAAAAAATGTTATGGTAATTTATGGAACAAATCTTCCAACAGTATACTTCTAGATTTTCCCATATATCTTTTGTGCTATTATATCAGCTATTTTACGTCTACCTATGTGATAAACCTTACAATTTATTATCACTATTTTTGCCTTAAAAACCCAATCATCTTTTAAAGAGTCTTAAAATGAGAAAAAAAATTTTTATTTTTCTGGAGATTTTTCGTTTGGCATTTTTATTGCAATGTCCATTTTTGTTTATTCGTTTGTTTCTTTTGGAGAAATTATAAACCTTAACTACACTCCCATCTTGCCTTCTATCCCCAAGGTTTTTTTTTGTTTTTAATGTTTATTTATTTTGAGAGGGAGAGGGGCAGAGAGAGGGGAGAGAGAGGATTCCAAGCAGGCTCCACGCTCAGTGCAGAGCCCTACACAAGGCTAGATCTCACAACCGTGAAGTGATGACCTAAGCCAAAATCAAGAGTTGGAGGCTCAACCGACTGAGCCACCCAGGTGCTCCCCCCATATTGTTTTTTAACAATAAAAGGTTTATATGCCCACATATAAACCTCTCAGGGTGATGAGTTGATATGCTTGTTGTTTGAAGTAATACTTCCTTTTATTTTCTCTCAAATGCTGATGTTTAAAAATGTATTTGTGTGTGTTCTGGGACAAATGACTATTCTAAACTTAGACACCAATTTTTAAAGTGAGAATTTGAAGGACAGTCTTTGTTGCCAAAGCTATTACAGAAATACCACAAACATTGCTTAGTATTCAGTCTTTATGATATAGTCCCATTTGGAAGTGTTGGCTAACTGCAGAGGCTTTTATTCACCATCATACATGAATTCCTCACTTATCCAGAGGTCATTACCCTGGCAACCTCATCTATTTGGAACCCTAGAGAATATAATAAAGCAAAACAAATGGCTTCTAAACAGCTGAACTCGATGTTTCAAGGTCATTAAAAATAAATTTCATGAGTTTTACTAAAAGGAGAACCCCTGACTCAGAATATACTTGCTTCTATTAAAAATATAATTTTAACTAGCTTGGCTAATTGGTTTCCTTGCCTTCAGCAGAAGGGAGAGGGAGGTAGGAGTGGTGGGGAGAGAAGTGTGGAAGAAGCCCACGTATTATGTAGAGGAGGATATAATAACCAGTGTTTGTATATTCCTTTAGACCGCAGTCTCCTTTAGGGCAGTTAATAGTGTCCTATTTATCACTGTGCTCTCGGCACAGTCCCTGACACATGATAGTTAATAAACCTTGACTACATAATAAATAAATAAACAAACATGAGGCTCAGAGGCTGGGGGGACGTAGGAGAACCACATGACGTTGAAAGGAGGATTTAAAAAGGGTAACAGTTAGAGACAGGGAGTTCTTTATACTACACTGTACTGTGCAGTGAGAACATTTCTATTTAGGGAAAATAGCAGCCAGCATGGAGCAGTAGCTCATTTTGATATCAGTGACATGTCGTTCAGAAAAGGTTTCCATTTAGAACCCGTATAAGTATTTATTGCCTTAAAAAATGATTTCCGTTAAAACTACCCTCCCCCACCCTGCCCTGCTCTTCTCCCCTCACACCCCAGTCTCTATTTCTACCTCTGGCTCTCTACCTAACAGTTTCACCTCTTCACATTTAGAAAATTCATTTATGCAACAAATGGGTCATTACCTGATAATGTTGCTTAAACGATCTGTTTTTGTACATGGTGGATTTGTCAGAAGGAATTGTTCGTTCCACAAATTCATGGAGGAAAAAAATGCTCATAGTGATATAGACATATCTGTGCCTTAAATCTTGAAAAATGCTCTTCACCTTTAGAAAACGTGTACACTCTGCATAGATGGGCATTTCTGCTCTCTTTATCTGTTTATTCAATTTGCCCTTGGGATGTCATTTTCACCAAGATTTTTAAACTTAGAAGTGCTACTACTGATAGAAACGGCAGCTGGCACTCCCCGGGTGGTGATCTATATATGTTGTGTGGGTGCATGTGCTTCAGGGACCCTACAAAGAGTTTTCGTGGATTAATTTATTATTTAATTCTTGCCACACCTTAGGAAGCGGGAACTATTACCATCTAATCTTACGTGTGGAGAACTAAGGCTTGGAAAGACGACTTTATCAAGTCCACGTTTACAGATCCAGTCAACGGCAGAGCTGGGATTTGAGTCTTAGGGGTCTGACTCCAAAGCCTGTGCTCTTCACACTTATGCTATATCCTTTGTCTTCTCCCGTCATCTCTGAGGAAAAGATAGTAGACAATATTATGATATCTATGTTTATCATGCTGAATCAAATCTTGCTTTCATTCATTCATGATAATGGCAGGGATCAATTAAACTAGCCCTCAGTTTGAAGAAAGAGTAAGAAAATACATGTATCTTTAGGCACAGTTCATTAATGCCTTTCTCTCTCCCTTGAATTTGATTGATGTATGTAGCCAAATCAGATAATCCATAAGTCATTATCTTGCATCTTGCCCCACCCCAATTTACTGCTGTTTGGAATTATTTGGATAATTTCCTGATTTCCTGATTGCAATTTCTTTTGAAGCACCTTGGCTTCTCAATTTTGTTGAATTTTGTTTATATCGGAATATCTTTCTGTAGAAGATAATATTCTTGAGACACAATTTTGAAATTATTTTCCTTCAAAGAGCCCAAAGAATAAAAACAAGCCATGTTGATTATCATGGTTCTTGCATAAGCGACGGACAGGAGGATACTTGGTTTAATTATCTTGGTGTCCAGAACTGGAATACCCGCCACTGATTTATTTTTTCCTAAACAAAGCAAACCACTGTGTACACCTGCTGGAAGGCCGGGGACACAGGGATGCTTTGTATACGACTTTAATAAAAAACGTGTTTTTCTTTTAAAATCTTCCATGAGTGAGGTGGGAATCGGGGAGTTGAGGAAGAGCAAAAGATGGCTGCGTTGGGGAATAAAGGAAAATGAGCTCAGGAGTGAGAGGCGCTGATAAGATAAAATACATTCAGGCTGTCTATCAGATGTCAGCAGCCATGCCCTGGTGTTCTGAAATTGCCTTTTTATGTTGCCTTTCTCGAAGGTGAGCTCAGAGTGCAGCCTTTAGTGTTCTTTGGGAAAGGGAAAAACAAGAATAAATACAGCAGTCACAGCATATGTCCATGATTTCCTCCTATTCACAGTTTATCAAGATTACTGACCTGGATTTTAAATAAAAAATGAGGGTAACTGTTTATTTTCTGACTACGTCGGTTCCTCTGCCCCCTTCCCTCTACTGCTTCTTGCCAGACTTCTTGCCTCTCTTCTTGAGGCTATGCATTTTGAGTATCATTAAGAATGTCAATATCCGCTTTCCAAGCCCCACTGTGACCTTAATAGATACATCAGAGAAATTATTTTCTTACCTTCTTTCTTCAGCTCAAGCGATCCCAGTGATTCCTCGAGCTTATTAATTTTTCCCCCTCATGCTTGATAAGGACATTTTATAGGGCAGTCATGACTCAGAGTGAGGGGTGGAATATAAAGTTAGAACTCCGATTTTTGAGCAGTTAATCAGAGGGTGAGCAATCCCAAGTTGTTCCCGGACTGAAATGTTCACATCTGATTGCTTTCCCTACTCAGCTCCATTGTCAAACGCCTCTGGGTGCCTCAGAGTGCTCAGTAATCGTGGCACCTGGGTTGTGGTAATGGTCATGGTCCTATTTTGATGGTTTGCTTCATAGTTTTCTATGGATTCACATAGCCCGAATACAGGTGCAGCTAGAGGGGGCTGAATGCTCCAGTATTGTATCTACAAACATTTGAGATCTAAATGCCTGCCGACTCCAGGTCTTAACTCTTTCACCTCCTTCTGTTTCCTTTGTGGCCTTAACTCTACCCAAAAGGGCTCTTAAAATCCGAGATCTCCTCTGCTTGTTGACCTGAAGAGAGGGTGGCCTGGATAGAAAAGTACTGGTCTTTTGCAAAGCGCGGAGGTACTTAGAAGCAATTGCAAGCTCTCAGCTCTAATTTTATTCTGAGACCAGGTTGGCAGGCAGATCTATTCATCCGCCTGCCCGTGACTGGACCTCAAATCCTCCTCCGAGAGCACCTCAACTCCCGGTGGACAGGGAGATGAGTGATGGACGAACCTTTTACTGCTTGTAAGAATGTGCGGGATATGGGATTTCTCCTTTATTTTCTAAAGCCCTTCTGCATTTTTCAGTCTACTTCTCTGCGCTAAACCAGGCAAGGAGAAAGATGATTAAGTCTCAGAAGAGGCATGAAATGGCCCGCAGCTAAAGGAGAAAGTTTAGGGTGGACATTTTGAAAGATGAAGAGTAAGAGTGATTAGGCAGTGGAATAGAAGTGCCATCACTGCGGCGAGCCGAGGAAAGGTTAGATAAGATATTAACATTAATGAGGTATAGCGCAGCCCTGGAGAATAAAGGAGGCTTGACTAAGAGGAGGAGGGCGGGAGGGAATCGTAACAGCCAGCTGACAGCACATGCTCTCCTCCCTGCTTCCCAGGTTACGGTTCTTGAGAGAGAGAGAGTAGGACATCCAGATTGCAGTCCCAGGCTGTCTGTGCTATTAGAAAGCTGATTCTTCATTTTTTCAACAAATACATGATTTAGTTCCTATTATATGCCAGGCACTGCATCAGGCTCCAAGCATATAACTATGTAAAGAGAGAAAGGATCCACAGGGCGCCTTGTGGCTCAGTGGGTTAGGCGTCAGGCTCTTGATGTCGGCTCAGGTCATGATCTTGCGGTTTGTGGGTTTGCTTTGTGCTGAGAGCTCAGAGCTTACTCGGGATTGTTTCTTTGTCCTTCTGTCTCCCCTCCCTCCCCTGATCTTTGTTCCTCTCTCAAAATAAATAAATAAACTTAAAAAGAAAATGAAAGAAAGGATCCAGTCTTGCAGGGGAAGAGAGACAGAGGGAGGATCAGAGTTGGGGGCTGGTGGCCATCCGTGGAGAAGAGATCAGATCAGCTGGCAAATGATCCTAGAAGCTCATAGCGCTTGGAAAAGGGATTCTCCTTCCCCAGTGGGGGGCGCTGCACCCCAACACAATTTCTTAAGGGACTGAGGTCCCTACCTCCAGTGGCCTGCATTTGCCTTCTCCCAAGTTTGTCAGGTGCTGCCTGCCGGCACTAGGACAATTCTTGGCAGAGCAAGTGTCCTCTCCCTTTCCCAGCTGCCTTGGACCTACTTTCTGTCTAGTGTTTTCCCCACTGATAAGGCTGCTTGCTCTCCTGCCTGCATTATAAGAAGGTAGAACCCCAGGAGCGCAGTGTCCCTTCCAGAACAGAAATGTTTGCATCCGTAAGCCTCCCCGTCGCCTGGGCATGCTCTCTGAGAGATGATGAGGGAACACAGGACAACGAACTCCTTTTGGATGAGCCTCAGCTTGCAAGTTCTCCCTATAGTCTATCCCTTAACTCTAGCTATGTGATCTGGCATTTGGCACCTCCCTCCTTTCCCATAGCTTCAAAACCACTTAGTGGCGCTTGACCGGCCGGAAGGTTTTTTGGCCAGTGCATGGTTTAGAAGACAGTGAGTCGATTGCCCTTAAGTTGGGCATGTGCTGCTGTGGTCCCAGATCCCCCTCCATGTTATTGCTTGACCGCTGGTTGCACTTGAATTTTCATTTACTTGGGATGTGTTACAGACACGGGATGTGTTATAGAAAGGGATGCATAGGGACCAGGGGAACATGGAGGAGGGAGACCTAAAAAATGGCACTGAAGCTAAGACACGAGGATGGGGAGATAACTGGGTAAAGAAAATGGAGATGGGGGGCATGGAGACGAATATGTTTCAGGTAGAGGGTCCATGTGGGAGGCCCTCACAAGAAAGACTTGGGGTCTTACCGGAGTGGGAAGTTCAGCACGTCTGCAGAGATGAACACGTCTGCAGAGGACCTGCGGTTTGAAATGTTTTTCTTGGATTTGTGAGGAATTGCTCCAAAGTCTTTCTTGCCTCCCTCTGTGGTCAACATTTGGGGAATCTCAGACTGGAGTCAAGGACAGAATCCTTGTATAGCCTGGGAATAGAATAAAACTGATGGAGACAGAACCTTCACTTCTTGATGTTTCCCTTTTAAAAGGCCTATTCTTGGGGCGCCTGGGCAGCTCAGTTGTTAAGCATCTGACTTCGGTCAGGTCATGATCTCACAGATTGTGAGATCTGTCCCACATTGGGTGAGCTCAAGCCCCACTTCGGGTGAGCCCTGCTTCTCTTTCTCTCTCTCTTTCTCTCTCTGCCCCTCCTGGGATTCTCTCTCTCTCTCTCTCTCTCTCTCTCTCTCTCTCTCTCTCTCTGCCCCTTGCTCACTTGTGCCCCGCCCCCCAAAATAAATAAAAGCCAATTCTCCTCTCTTCATAAAATATACATGTACTAACTTATACTAAATAACTTGAAAAAAGATCCATGAACTGTGCTCTTTTCCTTTTATATTCTTGATATTTTTTCCTCTCCTTTTATCCCTCTCTGCCGTTCCTTTGTCTTTTTCTTTCTTAAGGATTTAGCTACAAAATTAACAAAAGAATTCATTGCACTTAATTTTGTCTTCTGTGGTTTGGGAATATGAGGAAGAGCATAGGTCCCTGGAGAAACCCTAATACGTGTCATTGGAAAACACAACCTGTAGGGACGAACAAGAGTGAATTGAGGCTTCCTTGCTTTGTTGAAAATAAGGGAAAAACATTCCCTCCCTTCTTATCAGAACATTTACCTTAGAAAACTATAAATGTAGGTACTTTCTCTGTATCTTTGAAATGTATTTCATTTCATTTTATTTTATTTTATTTTATTGTGTCTTAAGGAACTAAATAAACCTTTTGTTAACTTTTTGATCCCAGAAGATCTTTCTCAAGGACCTAGAAATGGCAACTCCTTGACATATAAGTGTCAAAGGAGTCACCCAGTTTCTCTGAGAAGGCAGAGACTTCAGTGGGTTCCTTGCTCCAAGCTGCAAAACAACCTCCTGCCATAAAGCACCCCCTTTCCTTTGGGATAAAGTCACTAAGCTAACTTAGAGGGTCACCCCATTACCAGGTAAAGTTGGGATGACCTGTGTGTGACAAATGGTGCTGTCCACTCCCCTTACTTGAGACTAGTTATGATTTATCTCGAAAACCTGTATTTAATGGGTTGTATCTGCGTGGCTGTGTACAAGGGAGGATTTCCTTCTGTCTTTGCAATCTCTTCGTGGGTTGCTTGTAATGTACTTCACATTCTGGCTTATTGCTTCTTCAGTAATAAAAAGGGACTTCTTTCTCTACTACCTTTGTGGAGAGGGTTTCTGGGTTGGGAAAAGATTTTGTTATTTCCTCCGCAAACTTTGAAGAGGGTAACGTTTTGTTTGTCCTTTATCAAAGCCGTGTGACGCCTTTCAGGGGAACCTCGTACTTTGAGAAATGGAAACTGTCACCCCCTAGCTCTCAGTTGCTGTGCCTGATATGAGTTCTATTTGGCAGATGGAATGCCAGCCCTTTCAAATTTTCCCAGGTGGACCAAGCACTGTTTGCTTTCAGAAGTTCTCAGCGAGGCTTTCATTTTAAATTCATAAAAGTTATCAGCCTACTTCCAACAATTGTTTAATAAAAAGCAATTAGCCAGCCAAAAATATAATGGCTTTTATGTCAGAATATGCTGGAGACAGCTGCTAAGCGGGCCACTGGCAGCCCCTGGGCCATATGCCTGAGTCCTAGGCATATGCACAGCCAGGCACAACAGCACAGAGCATATTGGGAGTAATAAACCCAGCCCCCTACCTTCCTCCCTCTCCCCTCACCCACCTTCCCACTCCAGAGAAACTGACAGCAGGAAACTCTCTGGAGCAAATTGCCGCAGTCAAGATTCACAAAACTCATTTATTAGGCAAGGATCTAATCTGGCAGTAGATGCAGAAAACCCTAGCTCCCTAGCCTGGTTTGGATAAAATCCATGCAAACCTTATTGCATTGCAGAAAAACGATTAAAAACAACACACACAACCCTGCCTCCACAAAACAACTAACTCAACAGCAGTCATCAAGAAAATTGAACTCAGATTATAGACTTTTCTTTTATCTGTCTGTTTGTTTCTTCCAATCTAATATTTGCAGGGAAGAAGTTTCTGGAGTTTGCTCTTCCTTGTGAAGATGGTTTTATTCTCCACAGCATTCTGTGATGTAGTCACGTTTATTGCCCTGCCGTGTTCCCAGGAGATGTTTCAATGATTGAGATATTAGTGATGACCACATACTTCTTTTGTTGCCATCAGAAATACAAATCGAGAGATGTGCTTATTTTAGTCATAGGGGGTGGAGAAAAAGGAAACTCTCCTGAAATTTTTTTGCCAGCAAGAAAGGCCATATTTTCATCAAAAGCATGTTTATTTTGAGAACAAAGCACAGGCAAATCACCTTTTGTTTGTAGAGAGCTTTTTCCATCCCAAAGGATGCCATGGTTTTTCTGAAGCTGTTTTTAGAGCATTCACACATTGCCTATCTCCTTAAGGACAGATCCCGGAGGCTTCTCTATACTCGTGCTTTCTGGCCATTTTGGAATGCCAGCAAAACCTTATTCTACAGTTAAGAAAATGTGTAATGCTTTTGAGGATAATAGAATTTTTTCCCCATAAACATATTAAGTAGCACAGTGTAGGCAATAGAATTCCATAATAACCCTTGGAAAGGGGGCAGCACAGACGTAGGAATCTCCAGAAAGTCTCCAAACTTCAACTCATTCTTCAGTCTTCTTTTCCCTTAAGAAAATTTTCAGCAGAGTTGCAAAGAATAGTGTATTGAAGGTCTCCCAAGAAGACCTCCTCCCCCCCAGTATCAATAATTTGCTAAGAAGATTCACAGGACTCAGCACATAGGGGCATTCGTGGCCAAGAGTTATTACAGCAAAAGGTCACAAAGCAAAGTGGGCAAGGGACAAAGGCAGGTGTGAAGTCTGGAGGACACCAGGCACCAGCCTCTCCCAGTGGAGTCATAGGGGACAATCTTAATCCTACCAGCAAGTTGTGAGTACACATGTGAGATACTGTCTACCAGGGAGGCTTCTTAGAGACTCTATGGCCAAGGTTTATAATTGAGGGCTGATCATGTAGACTTCCTCTGCCTGACGGGTTAAAAATCTAGATTCTCAACGTAAAAACAGGTGCTCAGAATAAACTATTGCATAAATAGTTTAGGCACAGTGAGCCATTCTTAACAGTCTTGGGGATTGTGGGTCAGCCTTGCAGTAGGCCTTTCCAACACCAGGGGTCTCATGTGCACAGTTGACTGCGTTGTGGACTGATACTTCCAGCCTTTCTTCTTTCCTACCTCATCCACTTGCACAGAGCTATGAGGCACATCGTGTGTGTTTCTAGGAAGGGGCAGAAGGTGGGCTGATAGGTTAGTGAGAAGTGAAAGGCATGGCTTGGACTCTCGATGGAGGTCCAGCTTAGTAAGGATTCTAAGAAAGGCAGCACTGTGAAGCTTAAAAAGCAGGCATTGTAGAACTTGGCAGACCAAGGTTCAGATCTTGCTTACCTGTTCCTATAGAATTTTAAAATTCCGAACCTTTCTGGTTTGTTATAATGGATAATCCACCAAATGTCTGATGCTCATGGATAAGCATGAGTTGCCTAAATTTGGTAGGAACTAGCATAACCCGTATTTCAGGGGAAATATATCAAATATCGTATTATCAGAGGAAAGACCTATGGGCCTGCAAGTCAGTAGGTAAATAAAAATAAAATTAATATTTCTGAATGTAGGTCCAGTGCTCCACATTTGGGTTGGGATTCTCGGTCCATCTTTTTTTTTTTTTTTTTTTTTTATGATCGTGTCTGAGCACATCACGTGTCTGTGCCTGAGCACACTAAGGGGAACACGAGGAGGTTAGAGATGCGGTCTATGCTCTCAGCATACTTACAGTCTAGTATGGGACCTAGTGGAGCCCGAGGGAAACTCTAAATGAGGCAGCAGATGGATTCATGAAATTACAGACATTGAACTCTAGAGTTACAAAAGATAGAGAAAAGCGAGACATAGAAAGTAAGTCAACATTAATGGATTACCTCTGAATGTAACTTCTCTGGTTAGATTTGTTTTCCAAATCCTTCTTACAGTTGTAGATTATGTCATCTCCTGAGCCACGAAGTTAAACAAACTAGTACTCTTGGGGAGGAGAATCTTGACTGACTGACTGACTGATTAGTTGACTGATTAAAAAAATTATTGTTTTTAGAGAGAGGGAGAGAGAGAGCCTGAGCAGGGCAGAGGGAGAAAGAGGCTTAAGCAGGCTCCCTGAAGAGCTCGGTCTCAAGTGAGATCGTGACCTGAGCCTGAATCAAGAGTCCGGGGCCTAAGTGCCCGAGCCACCCAGGTGCCCCAGGAGAATCTTGATTTACTTGTCTGGTGTGTTCATCCAAAAAGGACTGGGTTTGATTTTCTCTTCCATTTCTCTGCCTAAGGGATTCTTATCTTTCTTGCTTATCTACAGATACAAAACCACCATTCTCCTTAAACCTTTCTGGGTTTTGTTCAAGTCCTTAATTGTTCATGAAGCATGAAAAACAGGATAGCTCTCTGTGGCTTTGACAGGGCTTTGTTAATTACCAGGGGACAGTCTTCCACTTGGTATTTGTTTTTAAGACAGACTTACCTCTCGTGCGCCTGACCACGTGTACTGGCTAATTGTCCTGGCCTTCAGGTCTATGCTTCAATCCGTGGCCTTGCAGTCAAATATAGAGAGCTATTGGGCACCTGGGTGGTTCTGTCACTTGAGCGGCTGACTCCTGATTTCAGCTCAGGTCATGATCCCAGGGTCACGGGATCGAGCCCGGCCTCAGGCTCTGCACTGACTGTGGAGCCCGTTTAAGATTCTCTCTCTCTGCCCCTCTCCCTGACTCAAGCTCTCTAAAATAAATAAATACACAAATAAGCAAACAGACAAAACAAATATACAGAGGGATACATTTAGAGTTTTGTGTATTCCTTGTTCAAAAGGCTTTTAATTGATCTGGTCTTTATTTTACCATCATCTCAGAATAAAGGCCAGATCACACAGTGATTGAGAGTATGGATTCTTTATCCTCAGTGCCTGGTTCTAATCCCACCTTAGACACTGAGCAGCTGTGACACAATGGACAATTTACTAAACCGCTATTCTTAATTTCCTCACCTATAAGATGAGGAACAAAATATTAGTAACAATCTTGGATTAAATAAAAATATTTTTGACATGCTTCAAGCAGTGTCTGACACTATATAATGTTTGACTTAATACAGAAATTAGAAAAAGAGTCTTATTCCATATTACAGTGTCTCCTAGATTCCTTCTTTGTATTACAAATAATTGCTTTGAGTTGTGTCTTTCTTGATAAACCAGGAGTTGAAAAACACTATTATAGACATCCAGTCTTCTCACAGAACCACATTTTCTTACTCTGTAGCCAAGTTTCCTATGTTCGAAATCAAATTTATGCTAAAACAAAACCAGAAATGAGACTGCCTAAGGCAGACCTCATTACCTTCTGATTAACACAAGAGAGAATCACCAGTACCCTTTTTCTTCTGGTTAAAATGTTACAAATCTCCTAGCCTGATAAATCCCACGTCTCTTCCCCTTTTGTATTCACACTAACGTTTTCAGTTCATTCTTCCCACAAGGCCATTGAGGCGAAAACATCAGTTTGACTGGACACGTAGATCAACATGAGCTAAAGGAAGTGCTGTTGGGTGTTTAGGTGCCGATCATAACACACAAAAGCAAAACAAAACCCAAAAACCAAAAAACCCCAAAATGAAGACGTTCTTTTGAAATGGAAAACAAAAATAAAGCTCAGAACTCAGTAGGTACTAAGCAAATGCTAACTCCTTTTTCTCACTTTGCCTGGCTGCCAGAACCAATTTCTTCCCTCTCAATATTTATATTGACCTTTCTTTCCCTTTAGTCAGAAAAACACAAAGATTTTTTTTTAAGGCTCATACCATAAACGGTGTGATGTTTAGCTTTTGCAGAGGTGTGAAGAAGTCCTACTGTTAAAAGTGGAGTAAGAGTTTTTTTCTTGGGTGGAAGCCCAGAAAACGTTAGGCAGGCCAAGGTGAAGACTCTCCCTGACTAATGATAGTGTGGCTTCGTGTGCATATGTTTATGGGGGTGAATGTGTGTGTCTAGGTTCTGGAACCATTTTGGCAGGGAGAAGTAAGGACTAACGGAAAGGAATTAATCCAGAATGTTAGATGGCAAAATGGTTTGATCCACCCCACAAGACCCAACGCGCGATTTCCTTCTTTGCATTCTATATAGGTTGGAGTTAGCCTACCTTTAAATTTTCCATCTTGGAAATGCACAATCCAATTAAAATAACATTTTGTGAGCTAAGCAGGCGTATCATGACCATTCCTCTGGCCAAAGCAGAGACCAAGACTTAATTACTTGAGTGCTGCAGAATTTTAAGAATTTAGAATAAGAACAGCAGCTCCTATCCACAGAAGTGTAGCGCAACTGGGAGCACCCATGAGAGAAAAGGTGTGGGGTCGGACAGGTTTCTTATTTTAAAGATCTCACTCCTATTTCTGTCAGTTACACACACAGCCTTAAACAGGAAGGTGATAAAACAAAAAGCTTCAACAACAAGTACTCAAAATAATAATCCCTTGTTCATAATAGATTGTTAAAGGTAGTGATATCTGTAAAGATAGAGTCTCAAAGGTAGTGATATGTGTAAAGATAGAGTCTCAAAGTAACTATCGATAAAAAGTAAACATTTTGCTTCCGTTTCAACCTCTTCTAGAAAAAGCTAGAGAAGAGCTTCTGGAGAAGCCAGTGGACTCTCCTGGTCCGGACCCAGATGAGTGGGTTTCTCTTTCCTAGTGAGGAGAAGTGGGGGCTTCTGCAAAGTCGGGTTCAGCCCTGCCGCAAGCCTGTGAATTTTGCAGGGAAAGCCATGGGCGGGGAGGGTGGCTGTGACTGCGGCCAGTGTGAGGCCTCCAGTTGGTTTGTTATACGATCTTCATCAGCTTCCCTGGGAAGAGGAATAACACATTTTTTTTTTCTCCTATGGCTCAGATTGTCTTCGATACTTACCAGCAGGAGTTTCTGACAACTTTGTTCTCTAGAATTTTAGGGATTTAAGGAGAAACAAAATATCACACACTTGCAGTTGGCACAGGAAGACGCCAAAGTCTGCCTCATTAGTGAATGGAAAACAGTGGCCCCTTTGGGCTGGATCAGGAGGTCAATGTGTATATGACTGAAAGGCCCTATTTATTAACCAAATACCCATTACATGGGTCAAGTCCAAGGCCAGCCTGATGAGTAGGCAAGTCCCCATATGGTTTCATTTCAAGGACTGAAATCCCACTCCCTTGATCCTCCAAATGGGAAATATGGCTCCTATGTGCCCACTGATGCCTGAAATGTCTTTTATAGGAAAAATGCCTTTCGTTTAGAAGTCAGTAATAAGGTTCATAATGAAAGTACCGTAGGTGTGACTTAAGAACACACCGAGGTGTGAGTGACTGGAGTCTGGACTCTTGAGAGTCCATTTAATGGTTGAGGGAAGAAGGAGCCTTTTGCTTGGATGGGAAGAAAGAGATATAAGCAGAGAGAGGGGAGAAGAAAGGGGAGACTGGAGAGTGGCAAACTTACTTGATTTCTTGGTTCACATTCAAATTGAGACAGAAAGCACTTAAGCAAGTCTGACACATAGCAAGCTCTCAATGTTAATTATTCTTTTTTAAAAAATGTTTATTTATTTACTTTTGAGAGAGAGAGAGAGAGTGGGGGAAGGGCAGAGAGAGAAAGAGAGAGAGAGACTCCCAAGCAGACTCTGCTGTCACCATGGCCTGAATCAGGGCTCAATCTCACAAACCATGAGATCATGGCCTGAGCCGAAACCAGGAGTCGGATGCTTAACTGACTGAGCCGCCTGGGAGCTCCGTCAATATTAATTATTCTTATTTAAAGTTATGGAAGGTTCAGGACTGGTTATGCCATTTTGGAGATAACCCTGTAGAGTTCCTGTTCTGAAGCTATAGTGCCTCACGTATGGAATCAAGGCCCTTCAAAATTACTCTCATTCCATTTTCTCTACCCTCTCCCTGTCCTAACATTTTCTCTTTGCATTACTCCTTACTCTTTTGCTTAAGGGAGAACTTTAAAGGAGTCTTTTTTTTTTTTAAAGTTTATTTATTTATTTTGAGAGAGAGACACACACAGTATGAGTTGGGAAAGGAAAGAGAGAGAGGGAGAGAGGGAGAATCCCAAGCAGACTCTGCACTGTCTGGGCAGACCTGAACACAGGGCTCGAACTCACAAACTGTGAGATCATAACCTGAGCTGAAATCAAGAGTCAGATGCTTAACTGACTACTGAGACACATGGGCTCCCCTCTAAAGGAGTCTTATTAGGCTTCATACCAAGAAGGCTGGGGTTGCAATTAGAAGCATATCTAGGGGCACCTGGACGGCTCTAAGTTGGTTAAGTGACCAGTTCTTGATTTCGGCTCAGGTCATGATCTCATGGTTTGTAAGATTGAGCCCTGTGTCAGGCTCTGCGTTGACAGTGTGGGACTGCTTGGGATTCTCTCTCTCCCTCTCTCTTTCTCTGCCCCTCCTCTGCTAATGTGCTTTCTCTCTCTCTCAAAAATAAATAAACTTTAAAAAAGAGAAGCATATCTAAACTAACTTCTAGCGTTCGACCGTACGCCTCATGTCTATGTCACGTTTGTGTATCTCATCTTTCTTAATGTCATTAAAGGATGCTTGATTAATGCCTTTCTGGCTGTGGGACCCCATGATCATAATCACCTATTCGAAGGGCTCACATCCAGGCACATCACGGGCAGGTAGTTTTCCTGGTTGCTCGAGCTCACAACAAGGTGTTTACCTGAGCTACTTGAATGGCCCCAATTGCCATTACCTCTCACTTGGCCTTCATATATAAATGCCTCATAAATAAAACTTGTATTTTCATCTAGTTTTACTATTAACATATACATGGCTAACCAACATTAATATATAGTCTATTTTTATCTAACTAGGTGAACTTATTGTTCAGCTCCAAGTGGTAGTTTCTGAGATAACCTCCCAGCGAGCCCCATGTCATGTTCTTATGTGATCCCTTCCCTCTAGCTATTACTTGTTTTTAATGAATATAATAAGACAAAAGTGTTAGGATGTTACTTCCAAGACTGGGCTATAAAAGGTTCATTAACTCCTGTCTTGCTCACACTCTCTGGCTCACTCTTGCTACTCCATGTGGTGGAAGCCAACCACCATGTCGTGAGCTGTCCTGTGGCTTGTCCGTAAGTGAGCTTCTGGCCAACAGCCAGAAAAAAGTTGAGGCCCTCGGCCTAGCGGCTGTGAGGAACTGAATTTTGACCACAGTCCCTTGAGTGAGCTTATCAACAGCTCCTCTATCAGCTGAACCTTCAAATGAGAATGTAGCCCTGGTTGACACCTTGATGGCAACCTTGTGAGAGACCCAGAGGCAGAAGCACCTGGGGAAACCATGCTTAGATTCCTGATCCAAAGAAACTGTGAGGTAATATGTCTGCTGTTTTATGCTGTTGATATCTGGAGTAGTTTATTACACAGCAATAGATAATTGATAGAGTCCAGTCTTGCAGTCTTGTAGTCCATCGATGCACTAATTCCATCAGTCCGAAACAAACAAATACCTAGAATATTAGAGAAATATGCTTTGGGCTACCTGAGGAACATTTATTTTCTTTCCTTTTTAAGTGGGAGAGGATGAGATGTGGAATCTATGATTTGGTCCTAAAAACAAGTCCCACATTTTTGTTTATTTATTGATTTAAAAAAATTTTTTTAAATGTTTATTTATTTTTGAGACACAGAGAGAGACAGAATGAGAGCAGGGGGAGAGCAGAGAGAGAGGGAGACACAGAATCCGAAGCAGGCTCCAGGCTCTGAGCTGTGCGCACAGAGCCCAACGCGGGGTTTGAACTCACAAACTGTGAGATCATGACCTGAGCCGAAGTCGGATGCTCAACTAATGGAGCCATCTAGGCGCCCCTATTTATTGATTTTAAAAGAGAGAGAAAAAGACAGAAAGATAGCATGCACATGGGGGAGGAGCAGAGGGAGAGACAGAATTCCAAGCAGGCTGCGTACTTTCGGCATGGACCCTGACACGGGCTTGAACTCATGACCATGAGATCATGACTCAAGCTGAAATCAAGTCAGCCGCTTAACTGACTGAGCCACCCAACGCCCCTAAAAACCTGGCCGCCTTAATTGCAATCTTGGTATATGAAGCCAGAGGGCCAGTTAGCAGGAAGAGCAGTTTAGAACAGCAACCAAATCAAGTTGACTATTCAAAGGGATAAGTGGGACTGAAAATTGAGATTTAGAGCCATTGTAAGAAAGAGTGAAAAACCAAAGCCTGAGGAACAGTGAAGCAGGCAGTCTGGAGACGTTCCGTTTCTAAAGATGGAGTGTGTGGAGCTCATGGAAGTATGTGCAGAGAATGGGAACAGTGGCCGATCCATTAGACAGGGGCTGCAGACATTGATGCTGATGGTCCTAGGAAATGAGTGAAGCGGGAGCCCTGGAGGCTTGGCGGACTGGAGTGGGCGAGCCTAGACCCATGTGGAAGCAGTGTATATTGTCGTGCTCTACCCAGATCCTCACCCTCAGGACAACGTGCCCTGGAAATGTTGGCCGTTAATGGTTTACAGCTGAACTCCTCTTTGAGCCTTACCTTCAGCCAAAGGCAAGTACCTCACCCAAGGCCAAATACTGGCAGATGAGGGAGTTCAAAGAGCTGGCTTCTGGGCCTCAGCGTGGGACGATCCTGAAGGCCCGCCTCGGCTCTAGAGCTCCCCATAGAATTGCCCTCGGCTTCAAAAACAAATGCTTTTCAGACCACTTTGCCCTCCACCAGATCTTTCCTTCTCATTGTCTCACAGTGTTATCTCCCGGGAGTACCTCCAGTAAACCCTTTGTGCATAACACCCCATCCCCCAATCTAAGACAACCAGACAAGGGGTAGCAGCTAGCCGGTTCTGTCACTCATTGCCATGCATGGGAATATAGACCCAATGAGGAAGCTGAAACACAAATGTGTAAGTGAAATATTCCAATGTTTCTTTCTGTATGCGATTTAAGGGGGAAAAAATGACCTCTGAAGTTAAACACATCTGTGGGCCAGGTTTAGCTAAAGGGACAGGAATTAGGGTCATCTAATCCCTATTTGTGAAATTAGGTATTTTTTATTTTGTGTCTCTATTAACATTGGTCTACCACTTATTTGCTTATGAGAAGAACTGGACCTTTTGCGTGTGAGAAAAGGGAAAGTGGAGGAAACTTAGTCCCCCTCCCTCCTGCAGCCCTCAGTCCCATGTCTCATGTAACACTTACCTTATAGCAAGTACTTTGTAACTTGAGTGATACTTAATTCCTTTCCCTCCCTTCCAACTGTGCTGATGAAGTAGATTTCTAGCTTTTTGTGAGTATTAAGGGTAGAGATTCTCTTCTGTTATCATGTTTTTAGCATCCTTCCTAAAGGGGTCAGATACTAAGAGTGACCGTATACCCTATTTTATACCTACTGTCTCAGTGCCATTATTAATATCCCCCAGCGTGTCCTAGTGTGGATGACATATTTTGTCTCTTTGATGGGGGAGCCATGTACTGTAAACCATGTACTTACCTCTCAGGGTATAATTTTTCTTCCATGAACAAGATTTTTGGACTTCTAGGATAATTAAGATATACTGCCTTCCAAAGAATGAAATTCATTAAAAGTAACATTTTTTTCTCTTGCAAGTTGAAATCATTTTCAATGTCCCAGTGTAGCAATTTGACCCAATACTACTTTTCAGGGGAATACTTTTCACACTCACTTCACAGTTTAAACCAATTTGATTTCACTACTAATTTGCCTTATTTTAACTTGGACATGCTGAAGTAGTTCAGGCTGCTTCCAAACACTTACTGCCTCATTAGCTGATAGCTGTCGCCTAATGACTCTCAGAGCAAATGAGAGCTTCCAAGGCGGTGGACACCAGTGGAAACGGCTCTTTGCAAACTGAAAGAGAGGATGTCAAAATTGGATTTAATTCCACCCTTTGTTAGCTTTGGGGTAGTTAGCATTTATTTAAATGAAATTGTAATTATTTTCAGTGGTGCTGATTGATGGGAAATCCCTGGGTGAATAGACTGAAGCCATCACGCAGTCCGTCACATAGTTGAGTAAGGAGATAATAAGGGGAGCCTTTTCCGTTAGAGAGTTCAATATAATTTTCTGAATTTAGCTATAAAGATAGATGTTGATGTAAACCTTTATATGTACATGTGTATAGATACATGCATGTCCTCCTACATGTGTGTATGTGTATCACTGCCACACGTATATATGCATTAAAATATATATGCATTAAAAATATGGCTCCTTTCCCTTTCTTTCCCTAGAGCATAGATTAAGCTATTTGGTTATAATAAAAGCCTGAGGCTTACTCAGCTTATCTCAAGGACAAATGTAAGAATAAGAGAGATGGAAATTTTTTTTTTTTAAGATTTTATTCTTAAGCAATCTCTACACCCAACATGGAGCTCAAACCTAAAACCCCAAGATCAAAACTCACATGCTCCTACAGCTGAGTAGACCAGATGCTCCTGAGATGGAAATCTTTCATGGAGAAAAGGAGCCCAGGTGTACGTAGAGGCTACACAAGGCTCTAAAAGTAATTCAGGATATAGGCAGTAACTCTTAATGGCCCATCTAACCTTGATCTTCACCTCACTTTTCTTTATTTATAAAGCCTCACTTTTTTTCCCCTATGAAAACTAGACTACTTCCCAACATCAGAAGATAAATCATATTTTGTCTAAGGCAGGCAGCGTAATCTAGTTCCCTTTGCTAGCGTTTGCTTTAGGGGTGAGCAGGAGAACAGATTCCAGGCAATGGTGCATAGAAGACAATCCATTGTGGTAATTTGGGAAAGATTTTGCTCTCTGGTGAGACAAGAAATGGTGGTGAGGTTGGTTCTATTTTTCTGCCATGAAATCGTATGCAAGGATTTTATGATTAGAGGTATGGAAGCCATCTTGAAAGCATGAGACTATCAGCCTGGAGGTGAAGAACCAATATGCTGAGGAGAGCCTTGCAGAAGGCTAGGAAAGAATCTAGGTCTTTGAGAATGTTCCTAAACAGTTTTCCCAAACCTAGACCACCTATCTCCAGACTTTTTGTCATGTGAGACAATGAAATGTTTTTTACCGCTTGAGCCATTTTTGGTTTGGTAGTCTATTACTTGCCATCCAAAGCATCTCTGGCAATAGCCAAGGAAGCTCCAGGGACAAGGTTATCTTGATGTCTGCTCAGTACCAGGCCTTTGCGGATATTTATTTCTATATATGCAGGGTGGCCTTAATCAGAATCAGAGGAGTTTCTTAGCACCAGTGGTTCAGAGCTCTCCAGAACAAATTTCTTCCCTATTATGCTTCGTGATTGAGCAATACTGCAATATTCCCTTTGACATACTGGAGGTTTATCAATAGATAGACGCCCAAGTGATAACACGAAGACCTTCTGCTTTGGTACATTTGGCCTTCATACTTCCCTTAGTTGATTATTCATGCAATTCTCAAATGTTTATTGAGCCCTTGGTATGTGTGAGATTTGGGAATTTAGTGGGAAAATACAGAAATGCTCCCTGCCTTCTTGGAATTTACATTAAAGTCAGATTATACTATTTCCTTAACTCTTCTGGCCTTTTGATACAGAATTCCAGAGATATCCAAGATAGTAAGCTGCTAGAACAGAGTATGGAAACCTCCCAGAATGAATGTGTATGTTTTTGAAGATGACGAAGAGGATAGCAGGTGACTCTTTTTGTATTCTTTTCTTTTTTTCTTTTCTTTGTTTCATTTTTTCTGGTTATGATGTTGAAAGAGTTGAGACAACAGTGAAATATTGCATTGAGATTTTATCCTTCTTACCCAAGCCACATTTAGAATGTCTAGACTGGAACCAGGTTATTGTACCCTCTATAGATTACTAATCTGAATTTTCAGAGTATAAAAACAAGCAAATATATTAATATTCAACTCTCATCTTAATATTCTGAAATAATACAAGTCATGCATACCATGGTGGGTGGTAATAAGTTTTATCAAGTGTCTCCCAGCTTTTATACTGATGTTGAATCAGTTTCAAGTCCTAGGAGTCCAAGACTTCCATTTGGCATGAAACAGGAAAGTAGCTGTGCTTTAAGTGGCTTCTCTACATTCACGTGTGGGTAAGAACATTAAATTTGAGAGTTCTTGTCAAATGATAACTGGGGTACGGTCATTACATTCAGTTTGTCTGGATTTTCTTGTGTCTTTTTTATTGGATGGGGACATCATTACTTCTTTCCCTAAAGCAGTTTCTCTTCATCATGAACTGAATGCATTGAGCTAGTGAGTTGTTCAGTTAGTAATTGCTTATTTTTCTGTCCTCATATCTTATGCCCTTATGGGGCTATTCAACTATCCAGGATTAATAGTTAAAGTGAACCTTGAGTCAGGCAAGGATGGATCTTTATTTGGTGGCTGTGGTGGTTTTGGTATTCTAGGGAACAAAAAAATAGAATCCCTTATAGGCTATACTTATGGAAAAAAGTTGATGGTGTTTTATTTGAATTCTCCTTTGCTTTCATACATATAGTAGTCTCCCCTTGCATTCTCTATTGGTTGGCATTCTAATGAATGTTACCTTCAAAAGCCCCTTTGGCAAAATTTTCCTTGTTAAATAAAGCTTTATTTTCTGGGCCAGCTCTCTGCATTCCCAATGCCAGCTCAGAATATCAATCATCCTTACCCATCCCCTACCTCCTTCTAAATGTCTAAATTAAGCCCCATGGTCACTTTCTCCCATCTTTGCCAGATTTAAAAACCTGTATTTTCAGACGCAGCGCCTGGAGTTGGTGACCATAACCTTGACCCAATACTTATTTTAAGAATCAAATTATATTCTGGATATTGGCCTAGCATAATGGCTTGAAGGCCTGTAAGTCAGCCTGAATTTTTGTTTTCAACTTTTTCCCAGGATTACATTTTTACTTATTCATAGCTGTGTTTCAAAGAAATTTGCTTCATTAAAAAGATTCAAGTCATCAGTTAGAGGCAGTGGGGCAAAAAATAGATCAGTCCTGTGAAGGACCGTTCACTGCACATGTAGTTATAAAAATCTTTAAGGTGAATTTGAAACAGGAAACCAAGTGACAGACTGCACTCCTGTCAGCTATGTCTCGGAACAAGATCCACAGGTGGTGGATAGTGAAAAATATTCTCCATCATTAAGCTTTACTTTTCATTTCCAAAATATGCACCCTTAATGCAAAACAAAATTGTATCTACAAATGAACAATGAGCATTTTGATGGACTTTTCATTGCTTTGGTGAACTAGGTACATACCTCTCATTCTGTATTAATTATATTAATTAATTATTCAGCTTTTAGCATGGGTAGTAATTTGACACTTAGACTCAAAATAGCAAGGACTGACAGCCTACCCATGGCTTTGAGGAGTAGAAGCCAATTGGAATAATAGTACAGACTTCTTAATTTTAAAATATGCATATTTCTAATTTGGAAATTTATAATTCTTCAAGCAAAATTAAGAATTGAATTTGAGATGATCTGATTACAAGGCTATTAGGCTTCTTTTCTATTCCCTGAAGCCTCTTCCCCTTCTCAGTTACTCCCTGCTGCTTAGAGCCTAACAGCATTGTTCCTTAGGCAGAACCTAGACCTTGAACTAAGTGCAGCTCTTCCTTCCCCTTCCGTTTTTCCCTCCCCCTCCCATTTCCTCCTTTCCCCTGCCTCAGTCTTTCTTCTCATCCTCATACTTAAATAATTCTTGGTGGGGGTCAGAGAGAGAAGCAGTACTAAATGTGTTGATTTCATAGACCCTTAAGCTCCTGCTGGTAAGAGAGTTGGACTAAATGGAAATAATGTTGTCCCAAGCAAGTAACTGTGATGAGAACACATTGACAAGGAGCTGAAAGAAAGACTGGAGTAACACAAGATTAGGTGCACAAGGAATATTACTTCCTTATTCTTCCACAGTAGGACAGTTTTTTAAAACCCCTCCTTCAGGGGCACCTGGGCCCAGTCAGCTGAACGTTTGACTTCAGCTCCGGTCATGATCTTGCAGTTCGTGGGTTTGAGCCCTGCACTGGGCTCTATGCCGACAGCTCAGAGCCTGGAGCCTGCATCAGATTCTCTGTTTCTCTCTCTCTCTGCTCCTCCCCTGCCCACACTCTGCCTCTGTCTTTCTCTCTCAAAAAAAAATAAATAAACATTAAAAACAAACAAACCCTCCTTCAGCTAGGCTTCCTGTCAGGTGCAAGTTTAGGAGACCCTGTGTGTTGCTGTGGCCTGTGTGTGTTTGTGTGGTGGGGGGTGTATTCGTGTGGGTGTGGTGGGTGGCTTAGAGCTCTCAAAGTCACATGTCCACACAGGAATTTGCTTAGATATCCACTGTCATGTTCGACCCTTGGTCACTCGTCGACACAAGGAGCTGTAGACATGTGTCTGACAGGCCCCTTCACTGTCATCAGCTTCCTGCTCTGTGCCATGCTTGGTGTCCAGTAATTATTCTGCCACCTTTGTGACCAACTGGTACAAGAGGTGGTCCAAGAGCAATGTCCCCATACTCCCTTGGCCACTGCCCTCCACCAGAGGGCACTCATGCCGAATACAGGGAAGGGGAGCCTGAGATCTTTATGTAATCCATCACCTTTCTTTCCCCATCTCTTGCCCTGTGACTCTCATTTCCTTTAGCCAGGGATAGAGAAATCCATTCTTTGGACAAGAAACCACAGTGACCTGGTGGGAGAGGGTTTGCTAACCTGGCGTTCTAGCCAGCCTCTTTCCACACCCCTGTCTCTGGGGTTTAACAGTTGGCCACATGGTGAGTGAGATGGGTGCCAACGTGCAACTCTACAAAAAGCATTATCTTCTATAAATCATTCCTTATTTCTAATTTTGTCTTTAGTCTTTGTTCATTTTTTTATTAATCAGACAACACAAGAGTTTGCCTATTTTGTCTATCCTCCCTTTTTCTGATTCCCCCCACATCAAAAACCCAATACACATTCAATATCACCACTACTAGGTCTTAGAGAAAACATATTATTTCAAGCTTCCTGTTTTTACACGTCCTTGATACTTCTTTGTTTTCTGGACTTAAATTGCTTTTCTTCATAAATAGGAAAATATATTTTATTCTATCAGTTTCTCTTAAGATCTATAGAGCAAAAAATATTTTTTCTATTCATGTAATAATGCAACTATTGAATTCTATGGAAGATGATAAGACACATATCTTTATTTCCTCACTGCTGCTGCCTTGGACCTGCTGTGTTTTGTTGATAAAACAGCCACAGTTACTTTTGTACAATTTTTTTCTGTGTAGCACTTTTAAACTTGTTTCCTTTAATATTAGTAATTAATTACTGCTCTGCTTCTGCTTTGTTTTATTACTTAATAACTCTGCTTATGACTTTATAAGGTATGGGTTCATAGAACTTTAACACTTATGTGCAGTCTAAAGGACAGATCTTAAGTACGTGGTTTGATGTGCTTAGCAGGTGCACATACTCATAACAAGCATTAAAAACTACAGAACATCATGTCAGGAAGATACCCTGTGTTCCTCTCCAATCAGCCTCTACCCCGTCTTCCAAAGGCAACCGCTATTCTGATTTCTTTAAATGGAGATTAGTTTTGTCTGTAGAACTTAATTAGAATATGTGTCTGGCTTCTTTCTCAGAATGAAGCTTCATCCATATAGCATGTATCAGTAATGCATTGCTTTCCTTTGCTACAGATTAGCCCACGTGTGACTGAATCACACTTTGGCAAGTCCTCTGTTGATGGACATTTGGTGTTGTTACCAGTTTTTGGTTATTGTAAATAAAGCTGCTGTGAACATTCACGTCCAAGTCTTTCTAGGGACATATGCTTTCACTTTTTTCTTGGGCAAATACCCATGAGTGGAAATGCTTCTTCATAAGGTAGGGGGTATGTTTAACTTTACGGAAAACTTCTAGAATGACTCTCAAAGTGGTTTGAGCATTCTTCCCCTCCCTCCACCGTATGAGGGTTTAGTCGTTTTGCATTTTCACTAATCTTTGATTATGTCAGTTTTGTGATTTTAGCCATTCCAGTAGGTGTGTGGCAATATCTCTGTGGGTTTAATTTAGCTTTTCCTAGTAACTAAGCATGATGAGAACTTTTCCATGCATTTACACCGATTTGTGTATCTTCCTTTGTCAAGTGCCCATTCTTTTGCTCACGATTAAAACAGTACTTTTGTAGTGAATCATAAGAATTATTTATATATCTAGATATTAGTCCTTTGTTAGCTATATGTACTGTAAATATTTTCTCCCAGTTTGTGACTTGCTTATTAATTTCTTAGTGATGTCCTTTGATGAACAGAAGTTTTTAATTTTGGTGGAGTCCATTTTATCAATTTTTCTTTTTTGGTCAGTGTTATACCTTTATTTATTTATTTATTTATTTAAAAATGTTTGTTTATTTGTTTCTTATAAAGAGAGAGATCATGTGCATGAGTGGGGTTGGGGCAGAGAGAGGGAGAGAGAGAGAGACAGAGAGAGAATCCCAAGTAGGCTTGGAGCCTGATGTGGGGCTTGATCTCACTATCTGAGCCGAAATCAAAGAGCCTAACACTTAACTGGTTGAGCCATCCGGCTGCCCCAATGCTATACGTTTATATAAAAATTTTGTTTTCTGGGGCACCTGGGTGGCTCGGTCAGTTACGAATTTGACTCTTGATTTTGGCTCAGGTCGTGATCTCATGGTTCATGAGATTGAGCCCCGTGTTGGACTCTGTGCTGTCAGCACAGAGCCTACTTATGATCCTTTCTCTCTCCTTCTCTCTGCCTCTCCCTGGCTTGTTCTCTCTCTCTCTCTCAAAATAGATAAACATTAAAAAAATAAAAAAATATAAAAATTTTGTTTCCTGCTTTGTCTTGTATATTTTATTATTATTTATCTATAATCTTACAGTCTTTTGATAAGAAAATGTGTGTGGTTTACATTTAATTTAAGAATTGAAAACCTAAGCTTTATTCTTTCCATCTTTGTTTCCTGTTTTTCCTTATTTTTTATTTTTGCGTGTTTGATCAAGTTTTGTGTGTTTTTATTTTAAACTCATGTTAGTTTAGAAGTTTCTTGCTATTTAAAAAAATTTTTTTAATGTTTATTTATTTGTCAGAGAGAAAGAGACAGAGTGCAAGTCGGGGAGGAGAAGAGAGAGAGGGAGACACAGAATCTGAAGCAGGCTCCAAGCTCCGAACTGTCAGCACAGATTCAGCAGGGGCTCAAACTCACACACTGCAAGATCATGACCTGAACCGAAGTCCAATGCCTAACCTTAACTGATTGAGTCCCTGGCTCCCCAGTCTTGGTACTTTTGTCTTCTACCAGTTGTGATCTTACTTCCAATACACATAATTGAATACATACAGGCATACCTCATTTTATTGTTTTTATTGTGCTTTGCAGTATTTCTACAAATTGAAGTTTTGTAGCAACGCTGCGTGGAGCAAGTCAGTAGGCACTATTTTCTAACAGCGTTTGCTCACCTTGTGTCTCTGTTACATTTTGGTAATTCCCACAATATTTCAGACTTTTTCATTATTACATTTGTAATGGTGATCTGTGATCAGTGATTATGACTCACTGGAAGCTCGATTGATGGTTAACATTTTTTTTTTTTTTTTTGAGAAAGAAAGAGGGCATAAGCAGGAGAGGGGCAGAGACAGCAAAGGAAACACAGAATCTGAAACAGGCTCCAGGCTCTGAGCTGTCAGTGCAGAGCCTGATGCAGGGCTCAAACCCATGAACCACGAGATCATGACCTGAGTGGAAGTTGGTCGTTTAACTGACCGAACCACCCAGGCGCCCCAGTAAATTATTTTTAAATTAATATCTGAACATTGTTTGTTAGACACAATGCTGTTGCACACTTAATGGACTGCAATATAGTGTAAACACAACTTTTTTATACATTGAGGATCCCCAAAATTTATTTGACTTGCTTTATTGTCACATATGCTATATCGCAGTAGTCTCGAATCAAACCTGCAATATCTCCAAGGGATGCCTGTGTTTCTCTACTATCATATGAAATAAAGATATTAACCATATCCCTCAGCCAAGGTTATCTACACTTCTAGTTATTGAGCTGGGACCTGAAGATAACAGGATGATAGTATGTCCAGATTTACTGGCACTAAGTCCTGGTTCGTTTATATGTTCCTGGCATAATTCTTATTTGTGCCCCTTGAGTCTAAACCTGCCCCAGTTCATACAATAAATTATAGGTGTATGATTAGTGCACGATAAATGAAACATTTTAGATTATTTTGACCTCTCTGCTCCCCTCCCACGAACACACCCACTAACTGTCTTCAGTTCTCTCCTTACTGCATCATGGTCCAGCAGTGAAAAGCAGACTCTAGAGTGATTGGCCAGTGATATGTCATCTTGGTCCAGCTGTTCTCTTTGCCTCAGTTTCCCTATCTGTAAAGTGGGGAGAATGCTCTCATTTTCTTCACAGGGTTGTTGTGGTGATTTAGTCAGAGTCCCTGGAGCAGAGCCCATACATGTTAATGTGCCATGAAAATGGTGATTGAGATTCCCTGCTCCCTCCCAAGTCAAAGGTTTTGCTGAGATAGTTTAGTATTTTTAGTTCCACGTGATTGTGAGTGTCAGCTTAGCCATGTGATTCTTCTAGTTTAAGAATTCTAACATTACAAATTCCTAATGATTCTATCATTAAATCCATTTAGAGTTCATTGCCTACTGCTGTTTTCTCTCCTTGTCATTGTCCTTATCCTGCCATCTGTTCTGTTCGTTTATTTGACTAGAGTCCTTTCCTAAGTATTTTCCTCAGTCGGGTTCTTTGGGTGATGTGCTTTCTGAATGCTTTGTATGTCTATAAATATACTCCTGTCCACAGTCTGGGTATCAGATTTTTTTGGTCTAATCCTTTTCTCTCATTAACGAAGAGATATTATTCCCCTGTTTTCTAGCATCTAAAATTATGGATGAAAAATTTAATGTTTGTTCTGTATTAATTTTCTAGGGTTGGCATGAAGTACCACAGTGTGAGTGGCTGACAAAATAGAAATTTATCTTCCTGTAGTCCTGGGGGTTAGAAGCACAATATTAAGGTGTTAAGGTGTTGTGGTGTTGATTTCTTGTGAGGCCTCTCTCCTTGGCTTCTAGATTGCTGTCTTCTCCCTGTGTCTTGACATGTTTTTCTCCATGTGTGCCTGTATCTTTGTCTCCTCTTGTAAGGACACCAGTCCTATTGGTTTAGTGCCCACCCTAATGATGCTATTGAACTTAGTTCCCTCTTTAAAGACACAGTGTCTAAATATTGTTCCATTCTGAGTACTGAGTAGGATTTCACCATATGAATTTGGGGTAACAAATGTTCAACCCATAAAAATTTTATTATTTTCCTTTTGTAAAGTGATCTTTCTCTCTCCCTCCCGCCTTCCCTCCATCTCTTTTACTGTCTTTTCCCCTTTTCCTTCTTCATTATTCTGGAACTCAGCCCCTTTAATTTGCAGACTCAAGTGTTTTTTTTCCTTTGCTATTTTTGCCAGTTCTCTAGATGTTTCTTTTTTCTCTTTCCGATATTCCTGTTACTTGTCCATCTTTTAAGAATCTTATTTTTCCTTCATTATTTCCATCTCTAAGTATATTTCCTCTAGGTTGTGCGATATTTCTTCCAATTGATTTTCTAGGTCACTAATTTAGTTTTCAATAATGATGATCATTTCCTTAGATCAATATATTCACTTTATAAATATGAAATCCATGTTTTCTAGTTGCAGAATATTTTTATGGTTCAAACATCGACTTATTTAAATGCTATTTTATTGAATTTTTGTTAAACATTTAGCTATATCCTCCAGGAATCTTATCTCCTTTAAAGGTACATGATTGGAAATGTCTTTGTTTTCTTCCACTCTTGAATTGCCAGGTTCCCTTGGGTGCATGGGTAATTTCCTTTGCCTATACTCCATTTATCCTTGGTGCACGGGTAAAGCTAATGAGTACTTTGAGAAGTGACAAGCCCGTGGGTGATGGTTGGCACAGCAGTGTCTGCCTCTTCCCTCTGGGTCAAAGATGTAGCAAATGGTAAGGGATCAGCTTTTGGTGAACACCAGGAGAAAGCTTCTTTGCTCTCTGATTTATTTGGTTGCAATGGTTCCAAGTGTCAGAATGGAGGAGGAACCCAATTCACCTTCATACAACAGGGAAATCTGCAAGTTCTCCCAAGACCACACACTGTTGGGAGCCATCTTGGGCTCACAGGTGGAGATGTCTCCCTGTGTGGAAAAGGTAGATGTTGCAAGGTCTCCTGTTGACCAACTGGCACCCAGTGCTATCTCCTTCTAATAACCTTTCAGGCCTGAACTTCTTGAACTGCTCTGGTTGGCCTCAAGGGATAAAATGCCCTTTGGTTTAATGGCATATGAAAAAAGGGACCTGGAATGCAATGCCTTGATGGATAATATATGAACAAGAGTAACCTGGCTAGAAGTAACCTCAAAGTTGCATCTTGGAGATAGGTTACACATACAGAATAGCAAGGTGTGAGTTAGTTAAAAATTAGTGTAGCTTATATAGACGTTAGGCCCCCATGAGTAAATTCACTCACTCATAAAGAGTAGAAACTCAGGCAAGCATTGGAAAATTATGTCTCTACCAAGTGAGTTGCATTTTCCCCCTTATGGTTAAGAATGCTGGACAGAATGGCTCCTAATCTATCTATAGATGATTAACATAGGTCTTAAGGCAACAATATATGCGCCATCCACTTGCTCAAGATCACCGTGACAACCTTGCTTCCTTCTTAAACATCCTGTTTTCTCTCCCTGCCAAAAATTTACCTACCTACTTCAAAAACGGTATATGTTCATTAACTTAGGAACAAAATCATAAAAATAGCTAGTTATCAATCTATGTTTATCGATATAATGTCACAAAAGTACTCCTTGATGTAATGTCATTTACTGCCTTTAAATAAAGACACTGAGATCAGCAGGGCAGAGATTGCCTGCCTGATTCCAGAAGCCATGCAGCTCTCTCGAGTCATTCATTGTGCTGACACTTTTCATCCTCCGGGGACACCTGAGAATGCTGTGGCTGGCCCATGGCAACACACAGGGGCTGGCATCCCCTTTCTTCTTTGGATTCTGTGAATTTCTTCAGTCCAAGCTCTCAGGGAACATGAGGCCCAGACCTTGTTCCGGTCTCTTGACTTAAGGTGTACATGATTCCCTTGACCTCAGAAGAAAAGAATCCTGTACCTGTGCTATCCTCTGGGATCCCATCAGAACCCCAGGCCTAAACCCCCTTTTCATGCGCCTTGAGAGTCTATTGGCTGGTGTTTTTCTCAGGAGAGAGACTATGATTGGGTTGTAGTTGAGAAAGAAGAATGGCTGGAACTCATTTTGAGACCACCACAAGGTTGTTGCTGACTGTGAAAGCTCTCATCTCAACCTGTGGCAAAACTTCTTAGTTTTGTCTAATTAAACTAGAATATTAATTATATATTCTTTTCAATATTTACGAAATAACTTTATCTTTTGTAACCATATTTGTAGCAATTACTTAAACTCAATTCCATGCACTAATAGTTGAAATGTCAATCACCAGCAACTGTGCTTCCTGATTTTTAATGACCATTTACCATTCCTGAAATCTTTATTTTGGTAAATTTCTTAGACTGATAAATCTTTGGAAATACAAGAATCATCACAGGTCTTATTTTTTTGTGTGTGTGAGGCACCGCGAATTTAAAAATCTCCTCCTTCCTTTCCTAACTTCCTTTCTCCCTTTCTTTTCATATTTGAGTCATAACTTTTTGTGGTTTTAATTCTTGGGTCACAGTCTGTTGTCTACAACACCTCATTGATGCCATCCTGTTGGTTTCAGGCCAGGGGCAGATCTAGGTTTTGTGGAGTCCGAAGCTTACATAATTTAAGGTAGCCCCTTTCAGAAAAAGAATACAAAATCAGCAATCTATAAACTATTTATGAAAGGTCAGATTTATTTAGAAGGGGACCATGGAACTGTGGGGTCTTGAAGCTTAAACTTTATTAACTTCCTGGTTAATCTGTCTCTGTTTATAAAGGTGTTTAATATTGTGAAGTAGAAATGTCAGGCCTGTCTGATTTTGGTTCCTTGGTGGTCAACGTTTCACTCCTGTGCTGAATACTTTTGGAACTTTTTTTTTTTATTGCTTGAAATTAAAGATTTTCATGGGGGAAAAATCTAGATTTTGGTCTCCTTTCTTCAATGTTATCTGATATCTGGTGAATTTGTAGATTCAGATCTTTTAGCTCAGGCAAGTTTTCTCTCATTGTACCTTTAATTTTTTATTCTCTTTCAGTGTATTTATTTTCTTCTCCAGTAAATTCTTAGTTGCATGTCTATTCCGTGCCCAAAGCTATTATCATCTTTCTTGTTGTTTTTATTTCTTAGTTCTTTTCTTTGCATTTGGGAGAGTAAGTTTGTCTTCTACTTTACTTATTTTATTTCCCTTAGTGTCAACTTACTACTTTTAATACATTTTCAAATTCTGATATAGTCTTTTATTTTATCGATATTCTATTTTATCTCACCTGGCTCTCATTTTACCACCGGCTGCCTCTCATTCAGCTCTGTTTTCATTTCTGTTGAGAATATTTATGTTTTTTCTTTTGTTTTATAGAGTATGTGTTTTATTTTATTACAAGCAGAAAGTAAGTGTTAATTCTTATATATGTTTCTTAAAATAAATGTTTCAAACACACATTTGGTCTCTACATCTTGAATGCATAGTCCCTTCATGTTATAGAATCATTTTATTTGATATATAGTAAAAAACATATATATATTATGAAATATATATATTTCATATATATGAATATATTATGAATATAATATATATATATAATATATATATATATATATTTAACTTATATTCATAGACTGATTAGAGCTCTATCCAGATCTGGCATTTTCTTTTAAAAAGTACTATTTATTTTCCACTAGAATGTTGTGAGAATCCATTTTGTTTTTAAGTTGTAGGGTTGGCTACCAGTTTGGTGATCCATCAGTATGAAAAATGAGGGAGGGAATTTTCTTTCTGTATAGAGTTTCCCTTGCACGGGACTTTTGTGTTTCCATTTGCCTTCTTGTGATGTGGCTGCCACATTCGGCAAGACTGATGCTACTTAAGCAGGGCCTTTAGGGCACCTGGGTGGCTCTATATGTTGGGCATCTGACTCGTGGTTTTGGCTCACGTCATGATCTCACAGTTTCATGAGTTTGGCCTCTGCACCTGCTTGGGATTCTCTCTCTCTTCTGCTCTCTCTGTCCCTTCCCCCTTTGTGCTGTTCTATGTCTCTCTCAAAATAAATAAATAAACTGAAAAAAAAAAAAAAAGAAGTTCCTTTAGTGTTTCTCTTGACAGTAAATTGGGTGAAGCCTACTTCATAGCTGCCCTAAATGGTACTGAGCTATGGTGACTTAAGAAATGCCAAGTGACCTTTCCCTATCTTTTCCATGGGTTCCCATGCCTCCTAGCATCTTCTGCATCAAGAGTATTATCCCCTATTTGTTTTCCTTGGCACCTCACTTACCTCTCAGGGAAGTCAAGTGTATGTCGCATTAGTGCAAGATCTATGAAAATGTTCGTAAACTTTCCTGCATGTGCATGACACATTTTCCTATGTGAACTCAGGCTTTCTATTATTCCTACATCAACTCAGACATTTTGGTGAGAACTGCAGAGAGGAAAAGAAGGTCCATGTTTCCTCGCAGTTCTGCCTCATGTGCTTACTCCCACAGTGCTGTACATTTGAGAAGTGGCAGACTAGACCTGGCGAGGGCTGACATGCTAGCACTGAGGAATGAAATGAAAGGAAAGTGGTATAGATTTAGAAGGAGGTAGAAGTACAGATTTATGGATGGTTACCATATACCATCCATAAAGCAAGTTAGGAGCCACCTGCTAGCTTCTGACTCCAGTAATGGAATTAGAACATGACGGTTTAGCACTGAATGTTGTACTTGACCTAGAAAAATAGCATTCTGTTATGACTTTGCGTGGTTAGATTCAGGTAACTTGTATAAACTGCAATGGCCAATTCTCTCCTTCTACTGAGCAGCTTCTAGATTCAGTGGCTGCCTCTCTGGTACTGTGACCTTTGCTTGTACACATCTATTTGGGTGGTTGCGAACCTGAATAGTGACAAATGTTCTAATTTCTGCAGAGTGCTCCTCTTGTGGGATTGTGCTTAAGGAAAACACTGGCAAGTCTGATGTATATGTGAGGAAGGAGGTATGATGAAAGGCCTGAAGGAATTTATCAGGCATATCTAGAGGTATTCCAAAAGAAAGGAAAAAGAAAGGCAGGCCACTTTTCTCTTTTTTTCACTGATGAACACAGGAATTAAGATTATAACCCACTGTCTTCTTTTATTGCCATTGCAATGGATTTTGAGAATATTTACTTCTGAAGAAAATTCTGGGTTATAATCTCATCTCTTACCCTAGGGAGAGTTACGCAAACTCTCTAATATCAAGTTCTTTGCTGGTAAAATGTGAATAATAATACGCACTGGACATATTGAGATAACTGAAGACCCCATGTCTGGCAACTAAAGGGCACTTGATATCACCAGCTGTTATTTTTGTCTCTCTTTTATTGCTATATTTAGTATTACATTAATAAATTATGGCTATAAATTTTGTCTGCAAACAATGAAAACCAATATTCACCTGGTTTTATATGTATATAAAACTGGAAAATTCAGGAATAGATCTGACTTCAGGAATGGCTGATTCAGGGTTTATACGATGTGACGAAGATGTCCTCCCAACTTTTTCCTGAGATATAATGACTTCATTCTCAATCTCCATAATGGCAAGATTGCATAGGGGATCAGAATATGCCATTCCCAAATATGTTACTCTGGCAGAAGGATTATTTTGAGCTGAAGGGAATTGAGAAAAAAAGCAGATGCAAGGTAAAGTCTCAATCTGCCTGAAAATAGATCATAAATTCCCCTTATGAAGGTGTTTCTGTCTTCCTTCTCCTTTCCCATACCAGGAAGAGGATGACAGCCTCATCGTTGGCAATGACAGGACACTAAGAGAGTCCACAGGAACTCACTGTCTAGTCCTTATCTACCATTAGTTTCCTCTTATATTTGCCTTCTTACAATTTACTACCCCTAGAAGTTCAAAGTCCTTTTCCTTTGTCTTGTCGCTTTACTTTAAACATGTCCTTTTTTTTTGTCCAAATAGTATAAAAGCCTCTAAGCCTAGCTGTTTCTTTGGGAATTTTCTCTTCTTTCTGTGAAGTCTTCTCGCACCATGTAAAACTTTTAACATCAAATAAATGTGTGTGCCTTTTCTTTTGTTAATCTGTCTGTTGTCGATTTATTCCACAGACCCAGTTGAAGAACCCAAGAGGGTACAGGAGAACTGTCCTCCTCTGCAATTGTTTTAAGAAGTTCCAAGAGTCAGATCATGAGAAAGAGCAGGCATCATTATCCCAGAAGGACTAGGAATGTGTTGAGATTCTGACTGGCCAGCTTGCGTCCCTTGCCCACCCTGAATTATGCCTAGGGATGGAACCCCACCTTGACCGTGTTGTCTGCCAGTGGGGCAGAGCTTCTGAGAGAAGGCAGACTAGATGCTGGGGAGGCAAGTGACAGATGTCCAGTCAGTTAAGAAGTGGGATGAGAGAGGAGAATTCTTACCCATTGAATGTGCTAGGTTTTACTGTAGGTTTGCAAATAAAGGATGGAGGAATGACTTAATAATGAGCTCTAAGTGTAAGCAATATTAAAAATCAAGGATGAGGACCTGTCATATTCCATCTCCACTTAGGACACAACTGACCAATGTAATGACAGGAGAACCTAATGAAGAGATTAGGGAGAGAGGGGGTGCTTTCACTTAATTGGACCATGCCCGGCAAGGAAATGGAATAATGTAGCCATCCGCAGAACACAGGCTGAAAGGACTAGATGAATTTTGACCAGATTTAATTGTGACCAGATTGTGGGAGTGAAAAGTTTCAGTGTGAGTCAAGTTAACTATTTTATTTCATGTCCCATTTTTAATGCTTCCATATAGCCCTCTCGCTTTTTCTAAATTACATGCCTCATTGTATTTGAGTTCCTCCTGCTTTTGACAGCTCCATGGCTTCCAATTTTGCTTCTGCTGCTTTGATTATTATTCCTGATTTGGTTGTTGATGAGACATGTGGTTTTCTTCAATTAGCTCTGTCACTCTTACAAATGTGTGTGTCTCGCAAGTGTCCTAATTAAAGTCAGGAGGAGGAGGGGGGCAGAAATTACAGGCAATTACAACGGTGCCATCCTCCCCTCTCCCTGCTCTTTTCCCCTCATCATCGGGACGCATTCTTCTGTATCTCCATTTTGCAAGCACATTGAGCAGCCTCTCTGTTTAAAATCCCATTAATTTTTTTGAACACGATATGCAGCTGTGTCAGTGTGTCATACATTAGCTTTCAGGAAACCCCATAGCTTTCATTTAGCTTTATTAAGTACAGTCTCCTCTCTGCCAGTTTCTATCATTCTTTCAATTCATCCTGAGATAGAAGACTACCTTCACCATCATGCGCGGTGCTATAAAGTCGCCCCAAACCTGCGGCCTCCTTTTGTGGGGGCTTACCTTCGGTTTGCTCCATTTCAATACTACACACGTTGATTGATTATCTGAGTCTACTTAATGTGCCGGGCAGCATGCTAGGGACTTGGTCTATGAAGATAGATAAGCCCAACGAGGTTAAGACAGTGTGGATAGGTGGTAAGAAAAAGCTGGATTCCAGAGCCAGACAAGACATAGTTCAAATGCCTAGCTGTTTGGCCTTGGGTAAATCACTTAGCTGATTTTTTTCATGCGTTAAAATTATGCTAATAATACTTACCTTGCAGGGTTGTTGTGAAGACTGGAGATAATGTATGCAAAGTAGCTAGCTTAGTGCCTGCTATACCTCCATAAATGGGAGCTATAATTATTATCATGAATAAGATCTACTGTACTTAAGGAACTCACCATCTACTCAAAGGGAGAGAAGAGTAAATTAACTTTTATAATATACTATTATCTGTATAATAATGAAAGTATGTAGGTAGTAATGGGGTAGTCTCCTTGGAGCTCTGCATGTTCTCTCTTCCACCCACCTCTCCGTCCTCCTCTACCTAACCTACACACCGCACACCCCCGTCCCCAACATCTCCAATGTAATCTGGCTACCCAGCCCCCCCACTTCTCAGTATCTCTGCACTGGTCCGTGCTACCTCTGCCTGCAAAGCTCATCTGCGTGGTCCTTACATGGCTATCTCTTCTTTACCATTCACCATTAGCTTAGTTATCCACTAGAAAGGCTTTCCACTGCCATCCAGTCTAAAGTAGCTCATCCATTCACCTCCATTTTGAAAAATAATACAGTTTTATTTACTTCGTAGAAATTATCTGCAATTATCTGCTAGTTTCGAGGTTTATTTCCTGGTGCTCCCCACCGAATATAAATGCCAGGAGGGCAGCGATCATAGCTGTGTTTGTTCACAGCTGTTTTCCTGTTGACAAGAACAGTGGCTACAACACAGAGCATACTCAATAAATACTTGGGGGAGGGTAATAAATAGTGGTGGGAGATACCCGGCAGAGACACTGAATAGAAGGATTTCTGTAGTGGTGGGTGTGCATTTTGCTGCTGCTATTATTGACAAGTTCCCACTACCCAACACATCCACCGTTATGGGCTCCCAAGTCTAAGGCAAGAGACTAAGATAATGGGAATCTCACACAGTGATGTCTAACTTTGTACCGCTCAGCCTGACTTTAGAAAATTGATATTAAATATCCTTCTTCAATCATCTGCTATGTGATTTTTTACCTGTTTGAGTCCTTCTTCCTGGACTCAAGCAAATTCTTGGCAGGAGTCTAGTCAAGATGCCAAATGGTGGTCCTCAATAAGTTTTCATGGAAATCCATGTTTTATTGTGCCTTCTTCTACGACTTCCCAGTGGGAGGATAAGGATGATTGCAGGAATAAGGTAAAAAGGCATTTGAGTCTTTGTGAGGCTGAGCATTTAGCCTTAGGCATGGGGTTCTAGGAATATGTGCTGACTTTTACAACTAACATTTCTCTTCCAGTGTCTGAGTTGGGCTTAGAATGACAAGGCATCAAGGAGTCCTGGCCAGTGTTTATAAAAATGTGTGACCTTGATCAAAAGCAGAGATTGGGTAAAATATAGCAGGCTTAGTGAAAATCTATTCCTCCTGTTGGAAAAACAATTCAGAGGGCAAGAAGACCATATCAAAGCTCCTAATTTACTGAGGGCGACCAGTCACACCATTTTCTTATAAAAACGACAAAGTTTTTGTTTTAGTTCTACCAAGACGTTCAGTTCTCTTATGCAAAAATATCTGCAAGGCATCCACTTAGCTCCCAATCAAGTGGTTAACTAAGACTTTTTAGTTGCTTCATTGGGGCTTGTGGGGCTTCTTACAACTCACTCAGAATTTTAATTTGCATCCAGATATATTTATATTTTCTCTTAATTGTCTTTCTCAGTCTCAATCCAAAAAGGAGCCTGAAGACTTAATGCAACTAAAGTTTTATCTTTATATGATTACCTTTAACTGTAATTTCAGGTTTTATTATGACGCGGGAGAAACGGATATGGCCAAGGGACTTAATCTAATTTATTGCAATTCATCTAAAGGCCTTGGCAGTGGCAGAAGCTCAGAAAATTTGTTCCAACCTCTTAGTTTTTCAAACACTTGTTAGTCTGCTTTGCCTACACGAACTGCAGAAATTTGTTCAGTCATACACGAAAAAAGCATTTTAGATGAGCCACATAAGTATACTTCAAAGGTTTTGTTTATTAGAATGAACTGAAATAGATAGCATGGTATTTGGGTTATTATTAGCTTTTTGTTAGAATATCCTTACATAGACTATAAGTCTTGGACTTTTAAATGGTCAGGGTCTTAATCTCCATTGGCAGATGCCATTGGTGTTGGGATTTTTAACACGCTGTCATATTGCCAGTTTTTGGCACACCCTGTATTGGATACAAATTGAGTTCATGATATTCCAGATCATGACAGTTTCCCCAGTGTGCATACTTGAGCCTCTCCTTGTCAATTTGGAAACAGACCTCATTTGTTAGATGGTAATCATTAATAGATCAGACAAAGTGATTCAATAATAGTCCTCCAACTTCTCTAGCCATAGGCTGCACATGGTCATAGTCTGGCCAATGTTAGCTCTTCTATGGGATCTTTCCAAGTCAAGCTGGGAGAGAAAAACACGCATATCTTTTAGTCAGGCAACTGTTAGAATGTGAGTCCATAGACACAGGCAGCCACGTTTGCAACAATGTGGAGGAAGTCTGTTTACATTAAGAGAAAATAAAGCCAATATTCATTCAGAGAGAAGCAGAGAGAAGAGATCCAGCAACCTGGTCTTGAGAGCCTGGTCTGATCATCCCAGCCACACCAAAAAACAATATTTTTTTTTGTTTTGTTTAAGGTAGTTTGAGTAGGGACTTCGGATGAGCAACCAAGGAGTTCTTCACTAACATAAACCCCAATTCACACCAAAGTGACAATAGGGACATATCCTTCCCATGAAGTCAACGTGACAGAAAAACACCAAAACTTATATAGGATGAAGAAAGAAAACACGCTCAGTTAAGAACATAGATATGAAACTATGGGTACTTTACAAAACAATAAGAAGAATAAGAGTCTGGAAATAAGAAAATAACATCTCCCCAAAGGTGGTAAGGACTCTCCAGAGAAGAACTGCAGAAACTGGGGACCACTCACCCACATAATGGTCTAGGTAACCTTCCTGTCAGTATCACTGAGAAGAAAAGCTGAGAATTTATAAAACCCACTGTTTATTAGGAATATTGTACAACTGTCTGTGAATAGATTCTCAATATCCACGTGACTCTTATATATAAAAGCTTTTTTATTACTTCTTTGATGTTTATTTAATGTCCAAATTATTGATATTATGAATTTATCAAATAATATTTTACCAGTAACAATAAACATTCTTCTAAGTATTCACATACTATTAGATCATGTTAAATTAAAACTACATATTTGACAAAATAAATTTCCCCAAATACTTAGATATTGGCTGTAAAGTTTCATAAAGCCCTCCTGATAACTTATTAAAAGCACAAATCTCTAGCAGTTTTCAAAAATGCTTATGCATGCTAGGATTCAGATAGAACACAAACAAAATGTCTCAATGATTAACAAATTATTATGCTTACAATAAAACTTAGAACCATAAGGCAAATAGCATGAATTAAAATGTGGCTTTTCATGTGTCTATTCTCATTCTCATTTTTATTTCTATTCTTAATCATATTTCTGTTTTTATTGTAATTCTTTTTTCTATTTTTACTCTCTTTCTTTCGTTCGTTCGTTCTTTCTTTTTTTCCTTCCTTCCTTCCTTCCTTCCTTCCTTCCTTCCTTCCTTCCTTCTTTCCTTCCTTCTTTTCTTTTCTTCTTTTCTTTTCTTCTTTTTTTCTTTTCTTTTCTTTTCATTTCTTTTCTTTCTTTCTTTTCAGTAGGCTTCATGCCCAATACAGAGCCCAATGTGGGGCTTGAACTCATGACCCTGAGATCAAGACCTGACCTAAAATCAAGAGTTGGATGCTTAACTGACTGAGCCACCCAGGTCCTTCTTTATTCTTATTCTTTTTTTTTTTAAATATTTATTTATTTTTGGGAGTATGTAAGAGGGAAGGAGCAGAGAGCGGGGGACAGAGGATCCAAAGCGGATTCTGCACTGACAGACTGACAGCAGTGAGCCCAATATGGGGCTTGAACTCACAAAATGTGAGATCATGACCTGAGCGGAAGTTGGACACTCAACCGACTGAGCCACTCAAGTTCCCCTATTCTTTTTCTTACCCTTATTTTGATTCCTTCCTAGGATTAGCTTTCTAGGCTTATAGTAAATATATATATACTCTATTTTCATCCTATGCTTTTAAGTTTACCAGACTCAGTTGAAAAACAATACCTTTCCAGACTAGCCAAAATAGTGCTTCTGGACTGTTGAACAAGTAGTTGTACAGACCAGAATTATGCCCGAATGTTGGGAAAAGTTGAAGCTGCTGCTGCTTTTGAATCATTTACAGAGTTGGAAAATATATTTCTTGCTTAAAATTATGAATTCAAATAGGCTCTTCCTTAAAAGTTTAACAATTTATATTTTTGTCTTCTACTTTTAGTATAGTTTTCATTTTTCACTAAGACTTTCTATCATATTGAAAATTTATTCTTAGTTAAGGGTATAGTAAAATATGCCTAGTTTTTGTTTCAAAGGGTAATAAAACCAGTCATATTCTAAAACCTTCTGTTATCTTTATAAAGTTCCAAGTTACATTGGGACAGAGGAAACCTCTCACCAAGCTGCTTTGGGCTTTCCTCGCTTTTGGAGCCAAATCTGAGTTAACCAATCCCTTTTAGCTGTCTTAATGAGACATGTTTCTGTCCAAGTGTGTGGCACATTGTCCTTGCACTTGGAGCTCTATTGACTCTGCAGACAGATACTCATATTAATATGGGCAGATTTCTGCTTTTGGACCTGAAATAAAGCCATCACCTCATTTCCTGGATGTAGCTCAATCAGCGTTCCCTGTTTTCATAAGAATGTTGGAATACCTCCACAGGAAAAGTTACCATGGAAATAAAAAATGCAATTGGCTAGTTACTAGTTTTTATTGCCCTATGGAACTCACGTTAGAGAATATTTAGAGAAGGGGACCAAAAAAAGGGATAGAGCGTTTGTTTCTTCATGAAGTGTGTGAGGAGGAAATTCTTGCCCCATTGGGAGTGGTGGTAGAGTCTGAAACTCTTCTGCCAGGCCACATGCATAGCTGCTTCAAATAGTTGCTGCTAACAACTTCTCACACCAATAGGCCCCATTTTCTGTCCCGAGAGTCTCAGAATGCCACGCTCCCTCTAATTCTGACAATCAGTCCACAACTTGCCCTAAATGTTTTCACTTTATGTCTGGAAGTTAATAGGAGCATGGTTCGTAACATACAAAACACATTTGGACTAATAAAAAATGAATAAGACCACCTGGTGGGCTTTCCCTTTAATCTAGACCTTGGGCTCATTTCTGCCCCATTTATTCAAGGTTGGGGTTGAATTCCACACTTGCCAAGTATAACAAGTGCAATCATTTTTGTTTGATTTTTTTCTTTTTCTTTTTTTTCTTTCTTTCTTTTTTTTTTTTTGGAGCCTGCACATTTTCTGACTTCAGTCCAGGTGAGGACAAATTTAAGCAAAAACCCAACGGTACAACTTTAGGGAAGCTTCAAGTTCATTGAACTCTGCCATTAGGTGGCAGCAGTACAACATGAAAAGCATCAAGACAATAAGTGGCATGAATATGATGATGATGATGATGATGGTGATGATGATGATGATGGTGATGATGATGATGATTGAACACTGAGCGTATAACCTTGGATTCATACAGTGCCTTTATCCCAGTGCAATTTTGCTACTGTTTTCCCATTGATCCCCACAATATACATGGGAGATGGGGAAGAGAAAATCTTATTTCCATGTGGTGAGGTGTGATTAATTAAACTCAAGATTTGTTGAGGGACTTGCCGAATTGACCTAGTGAGGTTATTAGCAGAACCAGTCCTGGAATTTAGGTCTTGGGATCCAAATTCAGCCTTCTTTTCACCTGCAGTTTTTTCTACAAAGCATTCATTCTCTTTATGTATGAACTTATCAATTCTTATGAAATATGAAGTTCAATTTACCAAAGAATTTTATTTCATTCATTAGGTAAAGGAAAGAGGCAGAAGGCATGCATGTGCAGTATTAACATAGAGACCTGCTCTGCCTAACAAAGTAGGAGAAAAATATCATCTAAGGGTGACAGTATCTGTGAGATTTTTAAGGCCAGATCACCTAGTTTAGTGAACATCACAGGCATTTGTAGTTTCAGCATCTGTTTCTTCCATGTCATTTATGACATGTAGGAGCTTCTGTATGACCCTCACACCTCCTGAAATAATATTTGATGGCCTACTGCAGGGAACGGTGGGTTGCAAGGGTGAACAGTGCTTATGTTGGTCAATGGCTTCACACAATGGAAGGAAAGAACAACGCATATAAAGGGGCTGTGAGACCACCCCAAGTACGAGAATCACACTTCTTTCAGATTTATTTTGCAGTCAGTAATCATCAAAAGCACAGCGGGGCTCTGTACATGAGAGGTCTGTGGGTGGGATGAACTCTGAACCACACTTGGGTATCAGGTGCCTGGGCTTAAAGGAATTGGGAATAAAAGTTATCTTAAGTTTTGGTTTCATTGTTTACTTTGCTTTTGAAGTAAAATGAGACTCTTGAGTCAAACCAAGAATTTTTTTTTCTTGAGTAAAAGTTCAGTTCATGGTCTGTGGCCTAAGCAGGTAAGGGTAACAGCAGTGTGGCTAAAAGCAGAATGGTTCCTGAGTTATTTGAGAGGTGCTATAGCATACAGGCAAGTGGGAATGACAACAGACTGTAGACTCAGGAGCCATAGTTTGGTTAGGGCCTTTGATTGGGTAACAGGCAAAAGGGCACAGAAGGTATGGTTTCTCACCAGGAAGGGAGATGTTAACTACACCGACTTTTCACATATTTTTACCCCTTTTTGGCTTCATAGTGCTTCATAGTGCTGAGGGAGATCAGAGATCAGAAGATCAGAGAACAATGGAAAACCTGAAGCATGGAAGAGGATTTGCATCAGAATCATGACAGAGACGTTTCTTGTATTTTCTTGGGTTCGGAAGCAAAGAACTATCTCAGAACATGTGGGGAGCTTACTTGGGGTCTAAATGAGCATGGTGGTTTTGAGCATGGTGGTTTTGTTGCTGTCTTTGATTAGAATTCTCAGAGTAGGAGTACCTGGGTGGCTCAGTTGATTGAGTGTCCAACTCTTGATTTTGGCTCAGGTCATGATCCCAGGGTTGTGGGATAGAGCCCTGAATTGGGCTCTGCACTAAGTTGGTGTCTGCTTAAGATTTTCTCTGTCTCCTGCTCCTCTCCCTTGCTCGTGCTTGCTCAGTTTCTCTCTCTCTCTCTTTCTCTAAAATAAAAAAAAGACTTCTCAGAGTAAATGTATTTCACCATTAAATATAAAGAATTGTGGAATTTTTGTTGTTTTATATCACCCATGTTTCTGCTTTTTTCTTTTAGTGTGAAAAATTGAGCCCAAGGAAGGAGAGTACTATTGGATGGTGGTATATATATATGGCAAGAATTTTGTATATATTATTTCGTTTGCATATATTATTCAACGAATATTGATGGAGAATTATTGTGTACCTAGAACTTGAGACATCAATGAAGCTTTTGATATAAAATCGATATTCCATGCATTTATGGATCTAATAGGGGAAATGAACATTAATTAAATCAAGATGCACACACTAAAATCCTGGTTCCATTTCTAGCGTATGGTGTTTTGTGGGGAGGGCTGCTCTCACACCACTAAGTAATGCTCCCACAGCCGCTGGGTGTCTTACAATTTGACTCAATTCGGACACTAACTGCCCAGAGATAATATCAGATCCCGTAGGTGAAGGGCTCAGTCCTGTACAACTTCTCTCCACTCCAGATGCCAATCACAAGCCTAGGTTGTTACCTGTGCTTCTCTGACTGACCAGCTCCATATTAGAAGTTCCCACAACCCCCTCCTTATGTTTGATTAATTTGCTTAGGGCGGCTCACAGAACTCAGAGAAACATTTTACTTACTACATTACTGGTTTATTATAAAAGGTTATAACTCAGAAACAGCTAGAATGAAGAGATGATTAGGGCAAGAATTGGGGAAAGAGCACAAACCTTCCATACCCTGTCCATGTGTTCAGCAACACAGAAGCCCTTCAAACTCCATTCTTTTGGGTTTTTATGTAAGGTTCACTACATAGGCATAATTGATTAAATCATTGACCATTAGTGAGTGAACTCAATCCCCAGCTCCTCTACTTTCCCCAGAGGCGAGCTGGGGGGACTGAAACTTCTAACCTTCTTATTCACATGGTTGGCTCCAATAGCCAGCCACTGGATCCTATCCTTAGGTGCTTTCCTAAGTCACCTCATTAACATAACAAAAGGCACCTTTATCACTCTCTGCACTTAGGAAATTCCAAGGGTTTTAGGAGCTCTGTGCAAGAAAAGGTGATGAAGACTAAATTTATATTTCTTATTATAAACTGCAATATTAAATACATAAATATGTGTATATATCTCTATGGTGACAAGGGAAGTTTCGTGGCTTAGGCAGCTGGATAGAGGGCAGAAGGAGAATGAGGTGGGTGGTAGGCAGCAACGTGACCATCAGTTTAATATAGGGCAGACACGTTGAGAATGAGGTGCTTTTAGGATAACCAGGTAGAGGGGTGAGTAAGTATGAGCTCGTAGGAGAGGTCCAGACTAGAGCTGTTAACTTTTGGTTTTCATTGGCATATGATGTTTAAAGTTGCATAGGACAAAAAAGAAAAAAAAAGAAAAAAAAATCATTCTGTCAGAGTAGAGAGAAAAAAGTACCTTTTTACAGTGCAATCTTGTTGAAGCTAAGAAAGGGGAAGACACATAATATGAGGGTAATAATGTTTGTTGGACTTAACAAGAAAATGGCGTCTTTGGAAGATATTCTGTTTGGGGAACCAGTGACCCATATATGTGTACCCATATATGTATATATAGGCAATTCCCATTGACCTCTTGGTTTCCTGGTCATTTTCTCTCTCTTTTTTAAATTGTTCATCTTATCATTAGACTTAGAAAAATCCCTGCCCTTCATTCTCCAAATTCCTCTTCAAAGACATATGTCTAGGATAACCTATCAAGTACCTGCTCAATAAAAGAATGTAAGGTGGGAAACAGCAGCTAGTATGTCTTTTGGATCCACTCACTGGGCAGGTTATGAGATAGGGATGCTTTTGTGTGGCTTGTTAATCAATATCAAACTCAAACTCCACATATTTGGCCCACTGTTCTGTGGGATACATTTTTGTCTGCAAGGCTGTGTGTCTGGTGTTTTCTTTGTATAATACAGTTCTGATAAGGAGAGAAGAAAGAATTTCCTTCCTGAGAACCAGGGTCGATGGTCTCAATGCTCTACCACCCTTGGTGCTGGCGATCTGAGCCACATGGATCTTGCCTAATCCTTGCTCTTTCTTTCTAGCATTCACGGAAGCATTAAATATAAACTTATCTATAGTGAAAGCATGGCATTGCCAGCCTTTGAATCCTCTGCACTGGAAAACAGATGACTTTATTTATTTTTTTATACTTTTTTAATGTTTATTTTTGAGAGACAGAGAGTGAGCAGGGGAAGGGCAGAGAGAGAGGCAGACACAGAATCCGAAGCAGGCTCCTGGCTCTGAGACATCAGCACAGAGCCCGATGCGGGGCTTGAACTCACAGACCGTAAGATCATGACCTGAGCCGAAGTCAGCCGCTTAACCGACTGAGCCACCCAGGCGCCCCCAGATGACTTTATTTTTGATTCCTGTGATCACCATTGACTTTGGGACTTCTTAACTTCTAAACTTCTAGAAGAATGTCCTGAGGTTAGAGATTTAGAATAGAGTAGAATGCAACATTAGTTTGCATAATGTTCTTCATAGAGGCTGCATCACAAAATGCTTATGCTGTAAGCAGAGGCTCAGTGGAGAGTGCATTGCAGAAAGCAACTTGATGGAGGCATCTGTAAAGGGTGGGAGCTGAAGAGAGCAATTGAACTCAAACTAGGGAAGCATAGGTGTTCAATGAGGCAGTTTTTTCTTTTTGGGAAAACACACTAGTGACAGTAGAGTCCCTATTGTGAGAGAAGAGGGAGGGAGGGAAGTTCTGATGACTGGTTGGAGCTGGAGGTGGCTAGATGATAGAGCAAAGGGAGTGGACTCAGTTCTGAGCTCAAGAACATCAGGTCTTGGGGCTTAAGACTGTGCTATGGAGACATCCAGATATGTATTTGAGGCCCTAGAAAGGCCTTTGAACAAGACTTTTGAAGGGAGAAATTCAATTCAGAGTAATACTGCGGTTAAGTTTTGGGGGGAATACACTGTGAATAATGATCATTTTTGTGTCAAGCAATGAAAGAGGCATTTTGCTTGCATTATGTCATTGAATCCTCAGAACAAATGTACAGGATAGATGTTTAGTCTCCTTCTACAGGTGAGACCATGGAAGGTCTGAAAGATTCCAACACATATGTGTCATCCAACACATAACAATAATTATAATACTATCTAACATTCATTGGGTGCATGCTAGTTGCCAGACACTGTTCAGAGTGCTTACCTGGGTTATTTCATTTCAATCTTCATAACAACCCCATGAAGTAGTTGCCATTCATGTACCTACTTCATAGGTGAGGAAACCAGGCAGAAAAGTTTAATGTGACTTTATAGTCAGTCAATATTAGAGCCAATTTTCAAATCCAGACAGCCCCACTCCAGTTCTGAGACTTTCACTATGACATAGCTTGAGTGTCAGTCATGTTCTCAGAGCCACACGAGGCACTGGGTACAGAGCATAAACAAGACAAACATGATCCCAACCTTTACATAACATGCTTCTTACTACCAGAGAGGCTAAGTGAGCTTTCTGGGGCCACATAGCCATTCAGGGTTGGAGGTTTGTACTGAAGTCTCTCCAAAAAGCCACATTTTGTAGGGTACCTATGCACAACCCAAATATTCCCAACTTTAGATCAGGATGCTAAACCCTTGGAGCAAACCATAGCCTTTCTTACTCCCCTAGTCTATGCTCTGCCATTTTATCTACTTCTTCATATTCCCTCTTCTTGTCTCTCCCAATTTATCCTATCTTTCCTAACCAAATGCAGCAAATCCAAAGCCCCAAGATTACTGTGTGGAGCTTCTCAGAGTGAGGAGATGGAAACTGTCATTGCAGTGCCAATTTCTATAGCCTTAGGTATTTTGGAGCATACAAACTTCTGTCACTGGTCCCAGCCCTGAAATTCCAACTTTGGGTGTGTAAGGGGGTGGGTAACCTCTCTGAATGGAGTAGCCCACTATTCTAAGGATTAGTTCCCTTCAACATTAACCAACTAGGAGTTACCTCTACTCCTCCAAGGATTCATACTCTGTCATTCAGTCACTCACTCCATCATTTGGTGTTTATTAAGTTCTTACTATGTACCAATCAAGCACTGAAATATAGTGGTGAGTAAGCCATCGATGATGTCTCCAAGAGGCTCACTTTTGGGCGAGAAGAAATCTTTGATTAATGCCGTAAGAGATAGAATGGCAAAGAGTTATGGGACGGTAGAAAAAAGCTATTATTTATTGAGGGACTGTGGCATCCTTGGAGATGCATTGCTCAGATTCCCCTCCAAAAGGCATCCCGAGGCAAGGGATGTATTAGCAGACAACCTCCAGCTGCTACACCTTTGGGGTCCACTGTGCTGTTCATGCTGAGGCCACCCCATTCCTGGGTTGCTTCTCCCCAGGAGTGCTAGAGGTGAGATACTTCTGCCTCATACAGGATTCCTCTGGGGGGCATTCTTTGCTTTGGGGCTCCCCATCTCCTGGTCTAGATTTTTATAGAACTATACTGCTACCCAACCTTCCTTTCTTCCTCCCTTCCCCCTCTCCTTTTCCCGGGTGTCAGACCCCACCTGCATCATGGCCTGAAGACTTGCCCTGCTTACTCCTGCTTGCTCTCCCCTTTATCTGTCACAGGGGTTTCCTTCAATAAATCCCTTCTACTTCTTTGTCTTGGCATCTGCTTCTTAAAGGACTTGAACTGACCTAGGGAGCATTAGTCAGGATAGGCTTGATTGTGCTACATTATAGATTAATCTCAGAATCTCAATATCTTGATATAAAAAGGTTGATTTCTCCCATGTTCCATATCCAATGCACGTTTTGTGGGAGGCTCTGTTCCTCATGGGTACACAACCTGACAGGAGCTCAGGTTCATACCTGAGTTCAGGGCTTGTCATGAAGAGATCTGGAGGAAGAGAGAACTTTTATAGCTATGTCTGGAAGTGACTTAAATTATCTCATTGTCATTGTCTGGAACCTAGTCACATGGTTCCAACTAATATAGTAGCTTGTGAAGTACCCCCTTCTTTTAAGATTTTAAAAACTAATTCATTTATTTTGAGAGGAAGAGAGTGGAGGAGGAACAGGGAGACAGGGAGAGAGAGAATCCCAAGCAGGCTCCACACTGTCAGCGCAGAGCCCAGCGCAAGGCTTGAACTCACGAACCGTGAGATCGTGACCTGAACCGAGATCAAGAGTCAGATGCTTAACTGACTGAGGTACTCAGGTGCCCCTTAAGTATCCCCTTCTTGTGTGCAAGCCCAGGACAAGGCAATACAGCAGGGAATAAGCATTGTTTGTGCTTCAAGTGGTCACAATCTGTTAAGGTTTATCTATTTGCTAAGGTCTAAGTTACCCTTAGTTTACAAATGGGGCACCTGAGCCTGAGAGAGGCCGAATATTTTTCCCAAGGTAATCTTCCCAAGAGGCCAAGTATTTTTCCCAAGTAATTTTCCCAAATTAGCAAGAGGCGAAGCCAGAATGTGGAGTCACATGTGTCTGACCACAGATAATCTTTTAAGCATTCCACTCTGGATCCAAAAGAAGTCACCAAATGCCAGGGCATTGTCGTTAGTTGGCTGGTCTGGATCATACACACCAGTCTCTCCAGAGTAGTTTGAAACTCTAGGGAAATGTCTGAGATAAAGGAAATAGGAGTGGGCTTTATGCCAAATCCATCATACCAAGTGTTTTCCACTACTGAGGCGTGTTGATTTCTGAATAGGAAAGATAGTATTTGAGTGACTCTTCTTCCCATATCTACAGCCATTCTGGGGGCAGGAGGAGAATCTTTGTTTGGCTTTCACTTCTTAAGGTAGAACAGACTGCATGGGGAAAAAAAAAGAAAAAGAGTTGAACAAGTTTTTTTTTTTTTTTTTTTGCCTCTTATGATTGTACTTAATAGTTTGGAACACTGCTACAAAATAATGTGGCTTTTGAAAGAAATGCTTTCTGCCCAGTTTCCTTCTGGCCAAGGTTTTGAGAAAAGAAAACCATAAATAGCTGATGATAAAAGAAAATTGCTGCTGTGATCTGCGAAGAAAGAAAGGGAAAATACAAAAGAATCGTCCTGAGAGGTTTTCAAATAAAAATTATGGTTCCCCTCCCAGGGCCTTAGATTGCAACTTCTTGGAAGATGGAGCGGCGAGGATGTGATGGATGTTTCCCCTCTTGTTTGTTTTCAAAGATGTTTTGTCTTAGTTGCTTTTCTTCTGCAGAACTAAGAGCTCTTCACATCTATTAAACATTTTAAGTGAGCTGAAATTTCTCAAAAAGTAGGTAATTTACAAATAGAGCTTTATTATTTGTAAGGCAATCATCCAGCATTTCTGATTTGCATCTGCGTCTCTCTCCTTTTCTCTCCTGTCCTCGCGTGTCCTCTGGAGCAGACATGACTGGGGATGGGGAGAGGTAAAAACCAAGGTGTGAAGACAAATTGGCACAGTTTGACTGTTAAACGGATAATACTCTTTTGTTTAGTTCTCACCAATAAACCATTTTCAGTTTCCTGCCAAAATGTTTGTTTGCCATTGATTAAACGTCACATTTTTATTACTCAGAATTAACTATAATGTTTATGAAACTGGAAGGTTTAAAGGGACAATTTCCCTGCGCATTGGTCCATTTTCCTCTAACCAAAGGGCTTCGCTAATAGGAAACCAACTTCTCATCATTTCGAATACAATTCTTATCAACTGGAAGTAATTGGGCTACAGCTCAGATGTGCAGCTACTGTTTTGAATAACACACAGAGCTCTATTTGCTATGTTTTTGGCTTGACATGAAAGTTGGTTTCCAAAGGTTGTCTTAAAATAGAAAAGCATGGGACGTGGTGATCCCTGGTTTCCTGAAGACAAACTGCTTTAGGTTTTTAAGGTCAATTGATATACGTGGACACTTATCCTTTGCTTTCAAAGTTACATTTGTCTTTTGTGCTGGAGACACTCCCTGTCCCTGTGGTCAGAGCACAGGGACTGATCTTAGACTTGAGAGAATTAATGGATTTCTGTGGAATTGTCTAAGGGTGGCAGGTGAGAGCTCTGTCAGAGTCAGGAAAGGAGAAGAAACATGTTTCTGAGATCAAAGTCATCCTGACAACTTGACATGGAGAAAAGGAAAAAAAAAAGAAAGTTGAAAATAAGAGAGAATAAAGTCAGAGAGGAAACTTGCTCAGGGGCATTTTAGACATAGATTTTGTGATATTAACATTTCCTTTGTTTTTTAAAAAATGAAATAAATTGCTTCCAAGTGACCCTGAAGGTCATTCGTACCAGCTGCAACTTTGTACTGCCCAGAGAATGACAGTAAGGAAATGGCATGGGTGAGGACTTGGGAATGCCAATGGACATGTGCACAGCTTAGTAAGCCTGGACATTTGTAGCAAGTTCAGACTGAGTCAAACTGAGCTGTCCCCAGAATTTAGTGTAACTGTCACCTCTGGGTCCAATTAGAAGGCACACTGGATTAGGAGCCAAAAGACAGGGGTAGAAGCTTCATCCTGTCCCTAGTTGAATAATTTGTTATATAACTTTATTTATCTGTGCTTTTTAGTGTCTCTTTCTAGAAAATCAAAGATTTGGGCTAGATAACCTGTAATCCCTGAGGGGCTAGCTAATGATGTGAGGTGTAATGTGTCTATGATTAGATCTCATATTAGCTATTTTGGTCAAAAGCCAATTTACCAACACAAATAGATCCTGCACTTTCTCTGTGCTTGGCTCTGTGGAGGGGTTGGGAAGGGACAAAAAACTCGATTCTTGTTTTCTGTCAACCCCATGTGAGACAGAACTGTGGCTTTTTCAAATCACTGTGGCCCCAGAGTCTAGCACAGGGCCTGGCATGCAGAAGCTCTCCAAAGGTGTCAGTTGGCCAGTGAAGGGATATTTCTTTGTCTCAAGTTAAGGAGATATTAGGCATTAAGAAGAATTGCCCCCAAATACAAGATGTATAAAACTGGTCCAAATCGGTGAGCGTAGCGTAACTGTTACAGAACTTCTGAGACGGAGGCTCTCACAGAAATGGTGTGAGATTTGCCAGAGAGAAGGACATTTACCTCAAATGGCCAAAATCCAAGTGTCAAATAGATCCTGTAGCTAGAAATCAGTTTCAAAACTTAGACAAAAGGATAGCACAAATCTTGTTTGCTTTTTACATGACCTATATCATAACTCCGGGCTCTACAGACTTAGTTTTTTTTACACAGAATGGGTCACAGTGAGACAGAAGATGTAAGTCCAGGGATGACGTGGGGAAAGCAGCAAACGCTTTCCACCTTGGGGTATAGGCAGCTTTGTTTCTCGGGGCAGATTATGTGAGGGGGAAGCACATACTTGGCTCCAGGAATTTACCATTGAATTTTCCCCCCTGCCTCCACCCCAGTTCCCCATTTCTCTGTGCTGGGATAATAACATGGCTGTGGGTGTCACTGTACTGGAGACTCAGAATTGAGAAAAAGACATAGTATCTCCCCTTAAGGAGCCCAGGTCGCTGGAAGAGAGAGACACGAAGGCAGAAAGTTACAAGGTCTTGTTACTACAATCCGTATGAATAAATAACGGCTGTGAAAGCTTGGAATACCAAGCAATTAAAGGTCTCAGAAATCTGGAAACGACCTCTGGGTGCCAGATTTGTGCTAAGAGTGCCGGGGAATGCAAAGGTGCAATTGCCTTGTGAGGCAGGCTTGGTGCCTCCCACCTAACAACTGAGGTACACGGCTTCCAGTTGCTTCCTCCAGGGACTGGAAGGCAAACAGAGCTGAATGTTATTTGCATGAAAAAAAAATACCATGTATTTTCTTTATAAAGTTACCTATGTTAATTGCCTATTGCTCTTGGAACAAGTGATCACAAATATAGTGGCATTAAACACCACATATTCATTATATAAGTCTGGAGGTCTGAAGAAATCAAATCAAGGTGTCAGCTGGGCTCAGCTCCTTTTAAGGGCTCTCAGAGGGAATCTGTTCCTTGTCTTTCCTACTTTGTAGAAGCTGCCTGCATCCCCTGACTCACAGTTCCTTTCCTCTGTCTTCAAAGCCTTGTAACATCTTTCAGTCTCTCTCTGTCTTTGACCTTCCCACCTCCCTTTGAAAAGGGCCCTTGTGATTCCATTGAGCCCACCCTGATAATACAGGAAAATCTCTTCATCTCAAGCTGCTTTATTCGATCACACTTGTGGAGTTCCTTTTGCCAGACACGGTAATATATTAACAGGTTCCGAAAAGTAGGACATGAACATGGATATTGTTAGGAGGCCATTATTCAACCTATAGTGATACCCAAGTGTTCTGAGGGTTGACCCTTCCGCTTCTCTCTCTTCTCCTGGATCTTTCCACTACATTATCTCTCCCAGATCCTTCTACAGGGAATGTAGAATGGAAATAGTATAGCTTAATGAATTCTGAATGAAACCTCCAGTGTAACAATGGACAAGTCACTTAACCTTTTAAAGCCTCAGCTTCCTTCTTTATGTGGTAGAGATTTTAAAGACACCTGTTTGTAGTGCTGTGGTGAGGATTAATTTACTAGGATTATTAGTACAAATTTACTAGCGAAGAGTCTTGCACATAAGATACACTCAATCAATGTTGGCTATTGTTTCAGCTATTGTTCTAATTATTAGTAGGAAGCTGGCAAGGCACACAGGCAGAGAAGAAGACAGGTCTCCAAAAACCTGAGCTGTACCGAGAACTCAACTTTTTTGATTTCTGAGAACTCAGCTTTGGTTGTGAAGGAGGTTCTTGGTTTTCATTGAAAACCAGTTTCCACTGGCTGACTCTCCATCACTTTAGCTCTAGGGAATCAACTCGATCTGACTGACCCCACCCCATCCATGTACCCCAAGTCCTGCTTTGGGGACCTAAGGAAGGAAAAGTCACTTTCAGGTTTTCAGTGTTGTAGGAATTTTAGTTCTAGAAGCCCTTTGGACACTATGCTCTATAATTTCGTAAATTCATCTTCTGATTTTAGCCCGGCATTATGAGGAAAATTTCATTGAATTTATTTGTCCTGATGTGTAACTGTCTGATAGCTCAACAACCTTCCATCTTTTTGTAAATGTTGCTCATTAAACCAATAAAACTTCCTAATGGTGAAATTTCAAGAATAATGACAAAGGGAATGTACATAATCTAGAGACACAGTGCAAAATATATTTGGGCAATACGTTTGCTCAGTTATTAGGTATATATTTTTTTTGCCTAAGGTCTTGGCCCCAGTAGCGGGTTGCTCTATATATAAACTATATATATATAGATATAGAATGTAGAATGGAAACAGTATAGCTTAATGAATTCTGAATGAAACCTCAGAATTCATTATATATAAATATAATATATATTATATATATTATATATATATATTCGACCCGAGTCGAAATCAAGAGTCAGATGCTCAACTGACTGAGCTATCCAGGCATTCCTAAACTATTCTTGCTTTATGACCTTTCCCACATTTTCTCTATTTCAGTATTCTTAGAAGGGTTCCAAAGCTCTGGGGAAGTAGGGAGGAATGGAGTACGTAGAATTCAGGATTGGAGTGCTGTGGGCATCCGTTCATAAGGGATATTGTAGGGCCTGAGTTTTTAAGTTAGGAGTCAGCCCATATTACAATTTGCTTCCTGTTGGTTTTCGTCTGCTTTAACAGGAGACATTTTAAATTCTGCTCAGTTATTAAATATCTAATATCTTGGGATCACACGGGCAGATATGTATTCAAAATTTTTATTAATGTTTTTATTTTTAGAGCTATCTTTCTGAAAATGAAATGTAACTGTAATCTTTAGGCACCATGTTTGATAAGCCCAATAAGGATGTGGAATTTGCACCAGTAGCTATAACAAATGATTAGGTGGTTCATGGCTCTTTAAGCTCCAAAGAATCTCTCAGGAGAGAGAGCATGGTTCTTTTACTGATGATGCAAGGTACTAGCGGGGGGGGGGGGGGGGGGGGGGGGGGGGGAAGCCCTAAGATTTCCAAGTCTTATTCATCACAAAAGAAACCTTGCCAACTCCTGACAGGTGTGACTTGTTTTGGAGTTGTAAAAATTGTTTCTAAGGGATGGAATCACGGTTTGGGTGGGAGCTTTTGTTTCTGCACGGTTTGATCTGGATCGTAGAATTTTGATGTGTCTTTTAACATGGAAATCTGAGAATGCTTAAAAATGTTAACTGGTGGTCTTCTGAGATGGTAATAAAAGTTATTGGTTGAATAGCTATGGCTAGATGCTTTTTATGTATTTTTTTCCTAATCCTAATCACAAACCTACAAGAGGAGTATTAGGACCCTGGCTTTACAGCTTAGGAAAGTAACACTCAGGATGCATGTCCAAAGTCACTAAGCCTATACTTGAGAGTTCTAGAAATTTCACCTGCAGAGTTCACTATATTGCGGGTCTCCTTAGAGCTCTTTATATTTGAAAGATAAAGAAGAGATTAAGTATGAGAAGAGATAATTTCAAAAACAATGATCTAGATAAAAACAAATGAAAAGAAAAAACCCACTTAATTACATTAAAACTCATCTAATACATATATAGTATAGTATAGTACTTTTTAAACTGTAGTTTGCAACCCAATCATGGGTCATGAAATTTCTTTTCTACATCTCAAACATTTTAATTTTAGTGAAATAAGATAAAATAAAACATAAGAGAAAATACCAGAGGGCAACATATGGAGTAAGGATGAGTGGCTTCAGGAAACATAGGTGTACATATTTATGTAGTGTGTGGCCTATGGCAAGAGAGAAAATGTATTATTTTATTGTGGGTTATGGGGAAAAGAGTATGAAAAACACTCAGGGATTTCCTTAGTATTGCTGACTCCTTTCTATCCAGTTTTAGAATACATCCTGGTGTGGGAAAACAAAGACAAAAGGAAATGGTAGATAAAATTAAATTTCCTTATAACCTACAGCCCATTGACAAAAACATGAGGTGGGCAGAGTAAAACCTTCCTCCAGAAACTCCAAACTGTCTTAATGTTAATGCTTTGCTAGAGGGAAAAACAACTTAGCTAGCCCTCCAGTATCTTGTGAGTCTTTTTTAGCATATGAAAATCCTTTTGGAAACTTCATCTTGCCTTTACTTATATACTTATATATAAGTATATAATCAGTCACTCCTCACAATCCCTGGGCAGCTCTTTCTGCCCATGGTTCCTGTGCCTATGCTTTTTTGTTTTAAAAAAGACTTTTTTAAATAAAGTTTTTAAATGTATTTTGAGAGAGAGAGGAGGCAGGGAGTGGCAGAGAGAGAAGGAGACAGAGAATTCAAAGCATTCTGTCCACACAGAGCCTGATGTGGGGCTCAATCTTACAAACTGTAAGATCATAACCTGAGCCAGTATCAAGAGTTGAATGCTTAATTGACTGAGTCACCCAGGAGCCCCTGTTCCCATGCTTTAATAAAACCACCTTTTTGCACTAAAGACGTCTCAAGAATTCTTTCTTGGCTGTTGACTCCAATCCCTGACAATTTTCCACATAATATAGCCTAGTCCTTCCTTCTAAGAATTACCACTGTTAATGAAACAACCATCTCATGTGTTACGTAGTATAGTAACCTCAAGCACAGCCTGCTCTCACAACAAGGCTGAGGGTCAGAGAGTTTTTTGGAAGGACTAAGCAGTCATGAGCAGAGACCATTTGGTGCTACCAACATTAACAGAGGTAGAAGCATGGATCCCAGGATGATTAACCAAACCCTCTGATCTTCATTGTCTTTGTCTTGGTTACTTGGTTTAATTTTGGTCATATTGTATTTGTGTGAGTGTGACTATCTAAGACCTCAGATAGTTTATTTGAGGAAGGTATAATGTAAATAAAGAAATCAAATACACAAATATCATTATCCATCATTCATTTAACAAATGGCTATTCGGCGCCTATTTTGTGCCAACCACTATGCTAGAGGCTAGAAATGAGGGATGGGGTGGAATAATGCTCTGTAATCATTGTTCTTGATGAGTTTAAATGGCTATAGGAGAGGTAGACGCATAAGAAAAATAATACACTAAAAACAGTTATGTCTGCTTTGATTGACATAAATCAAGAAGAGTATTACATCAGTATGGACTGCATATTTGTGTTCCCCTCAAATCCATATATTATTCATATCCCTAAATAATGGTATATGGAGGTGGGAATTTGGGGAAGTTATTAGGTCATGAAGGTGGAACCTTCATGAATGGAATTATTGCCCTTGTTCAAAGGACCCCAGAGAATTCTCTTGCTGCCGTGTAAGGATACAAGAAATTGGCTTGACAGCCATTTCTGTCCGTGTTTTGACTTTAGACTTACCAGCCAACAGAACTATGAGATAATTGTTGTATAAACCACCCAGCCTATGGTATTTTTTTTAAGTTTATTTATTTATTTTGAGAGAAAGAGAGAGAGAATGCAAGTGGGGAAGGGACTGCGAGAGAGAGGGAGAGACAGAATCCCAAGCAATCTCTGTGCTGTCAGCACAGAGCCTGATGTGGGGCTTGAACTCACGAACCGTGAGATCATGACCTGAGCCAAAATCAAGAGTTGGATGCTTAACTGATTGAGACACCCAGATACCTGTATGGTATTTTCATTATAGCAGCTCAAACAGACTAAAACATACACCCAGTCTAGCATCTGTGTGAGCAGACCAAGTGTATGTGGGGTGGGGCTGAAGAAGAGGGTAAAGAGTTGGTCACAGAAGGCTTCTGGGAGGAGGTGATGCCTGAGAATCATATGACACAGTGGCTCTCAAACTTTAGCTTGCATCAAATTGTCTGGAGGGCTTGTTAAAACTCAGATTGCTGGGCCCCTACTTCCCGAGTTTCTGATTCTGTAGATCTGAGACGGGACTGAAAATATGCATTTCTAACAAGTTCCCAGATAATTCTGTGATCATGGTCCAGGGACCATACTTTGAGGACCACTTTCAAAATGATTTTTAGTTGTACCACCACCCCTTTCTTATGTGAAATCTTACATGGAATGTTCCTGTGTAAAACAGAAATGGAGGTGGCTGCAAGGAGCCCTTACTCTCTCCCCAGACTGTGTTCTTTCCCAGTGGTCATTTCTGAAATATCGTCATGGAAATCATGAATCTAGAGGAAAATCTGGTTCCACAATTTTATAGTTTTTTTTTTTTCCTGTGGATGTTTCTCTCTCTCTGGATTAAATTAAGCTATTTGATAAAGAATTCAGTCAAAGGATTTTAGAAGAGCATGTAGATTAGTGGACAAAATTTTGGCCAAGAACATATGGACTTGTGTTTTGATTTCTGCTCCCTGGCCACTCCTCCCTCCCAGTAATGTAGTGTGGTGATGAGAACTGCTCTTAAATACCTTTCTTTAAAACTTTATTTTTTGATGTTTTATTCAGCCAAGTTGTGGCGTTTCTATAGGAGATCTATGGGTGTTAGAATTCCATCGTAAATTATTCTGAAGACCATTTTATAGCTCTGTGTTAATAAATATCAGAGTGAGATAAATGCTGTGGGTCAAAAACGTAGCAGAGTGTAGGAACTCTTTTCTGATGACTACCTGAAGTTAGTTCACGGTAAGGTACTATGTATTTGATGTTTAATGTTTTAATGAAAATGGGAAAAATGATCAATTATCTGGATATGCAGAGTGTTAGGAAAGGCTTAAATCAGTGGAGGTGTTCATTGTCCATCCAGAGATTCTGCATCACAGAGTAATTAGTGCACTGGTTAAAATGGCAAAATGGGTTTTGCATAATTGTTTGATTCCGTATGAATGATCCGTAACAGTAATTACCAAATAACATTTTAGTGTCTTCATTTTTATTACCGATTGAAATGAAGATTCTGTGGCAGAGGGGAAAAAAAAAAAGACAAATGCCTTCCTATTTTGGAGAAGAAAAACTCTTGAAATCTTACTTTGGGACTATGCTAAGTTTTAGTTTATTCTGATTGTTTATGTTGTCTCTGTGGGGGCACTGTCATATTTACCAAAAATAGAAGGATTTGCAAAAGCCCAGAGTTCTAACCAAACTTGGAATGGTGAAACGTGGATCCTTAACTGAAATGTGTCCAAACTTCTTGTCTAGTTTGGGACTTTGCAAGCCCCGTCTATCAAGGTACTTGGTACTTTCACCTAAAATTAAAAAAAAGAAAAATTCAAAGGCAAATAGAAACCAAAAGGTGATGATAAAACAAAATGCAATCAACATTTCATGAAACCTCTAGGTCCAAACGACAATAGTTCCACAGTTTTGGGAAACATTTTATTCTATTCCTTATGACTATTTCCGTTGCTGATATTACTTCATTTGGGTTTGAGCTTGAAGTCTGTTTAGTTTTTAGTTTATAACATCACCAAGTCATCATTTATATCAGATACGCTAATTTGCATCTGTTTTTCATTTTTCTAAAACAACTAGTGACATTGGGGGAAATGGTGGTGAATGTATTATGATGTTTATAGAAGCCACTGCTCAACTTGATTTCTCATAAAAGGGGGCACTGCAGCCAAGGAGACATCTGGGAAAGATCCATCAATGGTCACTGATGCAAACAAGCATTCACCTACTCTCTTGGAGTTGAGAGATATGTGTGAAAACCTAACACATCTGGAAGACAATCAAGCCTCACAGTTAGTCAACATCTGGGAATGTAACCAGCCAGGGTTGACAAAACGGGATTAAATGTGGTGGGAGTTCACCATCTATAGACAAGTGCAGAGTAATTGCCTGCGAATTGTGAGAACATACATACGTCTTGTATGCTATAGTGAGCCATTAGCACCCAGCTTGTGTGCATTGGAAAGGCATCAGAACACTGAGGTATGTATGGAGGCATTTTAAAAAGTTTTTCCAAACTGTTTTTCTTTCAGAACAATGTGTAAAACTATACTATATATTCAGACAATGCAAAACAAAAAGTTCAGCCTCCCTAAGCTTCCTCATTCCTTATCCTTCATGTTTCAACTTGCTATTCTCATTCTGCCTTCATCCTCTTTTTCAAGTCATTTCTGTGTGTGTATGTGTGTGTGTGTGTGTGTGTATGTGTCTGTCTGTCTGTCTGTCTGAGTGTCAAATACCAACATTACTGCTACATCCCCTGGGTCCTTCTTCAGATGCATTTCATTATCCTTTGGGCAATTTTAAATGTCCCTTAACAGTAGCTAGTATCGACATTTCATTCTATTTTAAACATCAAAAAATAATCCACCTTGCTTAGATAACTATTAAATGTGACTCCTTACAAGAACTCAGGTAAGAACAATAAAAATGATTAACAGCTTCACTCTCTTCTGTGATTTTTATACTCCATTTTCTTGCTCTTTTCTATTTTTCAGGGGGCAGGGTGAGGTAGGTCTAAGTTTCTCCCTATGATTTTTATAGCTCAAAAGATCTAGCACCAAACTACGTAAGAGGCATGCTGTTTTGACTTTCATCTTTCTCATTTATCCCTCCTTAGAACAAGAAAATCAGTGGTTTGTAGCTAAATGAGAAAGAGATCTGACTTTCTCACTGAAGCAAAATGTGTTCCAGAAGAAGTAGTTGTGTTGTCTGTAGCTAATGGCTAAAGATAGGTTCACAGAAGGTATTCCCACCACTTTTTGTTCAACAACATCTTTAGAAAATGCTGCAAATGTTTCAAAATGAAGAAAGTAAAGTTATAAAAAACCTTAGCTGTGTTCTTTATAAGCAGATTCTAAAGTCATTCTCTGTGGAGAGTTTCCATGGAGTGAATTCTCAATGTCATTGAAATAGTAGAATTAGTGGTCCTTTTGACTGTGCCTTTAAAATCAGATCCTGGGGCACCTCGGTGGCTCAGTTGGTTAAGCGATCCCAATCCCTGTCTTGATTTTGACTTATGTCGTGATCTCAGGGTTTGTGAGTTTGAGCTACATAGGACTCTGTGCCGACTGCGTGCGGAGCCTGCTTGATATTCTGTCTCCCTCTCTCTCTGCCTTTTCTCTGCTTGCTCTCTCTCAAAATGAAAATTTTAAAAAATAAAATAAAATCATATCCCTCCACCAGCAAGTAGAAAACCAGAACCACACTGGGAATGAAAAATTCCATAGAGCTCTCAGAAGCTAGAATGAGAACCACAGACGTGGTAGTGTTTAAGTTTCCTTAAGTACATATTTTCAGCTTTGTGGTGGTAAGACTTCTGTTGCAACTCTGCCTTTATAGTGCAAAAGCAGTCATAGACACTAGTAAACAAATGAGTTTGGCTATGTTCCAATAAAACTTTATTTACAAAACAGGTATAATTTGAAGGTTGTATTTTGCTGACCTCTGATTTAATATCAAGCATTTGGGGAGAATAGAGAAAAGATATTTAAATTACTGTGAGTATTGAATTAAAAACTCCAGGAGAGACTAGTTAACATTCTAATCAACAGAATCTGTAGCCTTCTCTCTAATTGAGGTGTGCCTTTTGGAATAAAAGAAAGACACTGAACCACAACTATGATGAATCCAGTTAACCTAAATTTCTAGTCCTTTCTTCTGCTCCTTTGTCTTCTTTACCTTTCTTCCTTTTCCTTCTCATTTTCTCTTCTGTTGTTTCCCATATTTTTTTAGACTTGTGTACATGTCCCATTCACGTATCCATTCCAAGAGAATGCTTGGGCTATTCTGATAGAGAGTTAGCATTTGGTCTTGGCTTGATTTTCATTTAGAATGAGAGTGGGAGAACAGTTTAGCCTCCAGAAACAAGGGTTGTTAGCCAATTTAAACAGTTTTCATGTCTAACAACAATGAAAAAAGACAGATCTTCATGTCAACACTCTTTCTTGCTGCCTCTACAATGACTGACAAGTCTGCAATCAATTACATGATATAATGTTGTCTAATTGATGGGCTATATATGTATGTGAGGCCATCAAAATAGATTAGTTTCTATTGAGATAAACCATCATGTGGAAAACTCTCGGTCCGCCAAATGCAGGCTTCTGCCAAACCGTTTGATCAAAGTTATAGAATTTCTAGGGATTTATACTCAGAAAAGTGACTGTAGAAAAACAACAGCCTCACACTCAGCACATTTGCCCTCTCTCTCCCTTGCTTCAAGTCATATCTGCTGATTTCATGGTTTGACACATTTAAAAATTTTTGTTAGCACAGTTGAGCCTGTTGGATCCCATTCTGTCTTCCAGTGTTATACACTAAATCAACTATCAGATCAGTATATCTGTTAAGCAGGAAGGAAGATAGAAGCACAGAAGGTCATAGAAACATTATTTGGAACTTTAGCAGACTTGGAGAATATTTGTCCCAAATTGATCGTTTGAACCCTGAATCCAACAAACTTGTTTGGTACTCGTGCTCATAGGCTTATGGAAAGGAGAAGTACTGAACTGGACTTGGGCTAGGCCATGCCTTTAACAGGTCCTTATATATAGGGCCTCAAGCAAGTCACAAAATATCTCAGGTCTTTGGTTCCTTACAAAGTGAGAAAGATGGACTGGGGAGTTTTTGAGGATATGTTACAACTTAATATTCTAAGAATCTCAAATTACATCATTTAAAAATTCTTTTGACTCTAAAAGAAGAACATTTAATTTATTGAGTTTCAGTGTTCTAGTTATTTATTGTGTAATAAGCCACTCCTAAATACTGTGGCTTAAAAAAACAATAGCATAGGGATGCCTGGGTGGCTCAGTTGGTTAAACATCTGACTCTTAGGTTTCAGCTCAGGTCATGATCTCATGGTTTGTGAGTTTGAGCCCCACATAGGACTCCATGCTGAGAGCACAGAGCCTGTTTGGGATTCTCTCTCTCTCCCTCTTTCTCTGCCCCTCCCTTGCTGGTGCTCTCTCTCTCTTTCTCTCTCAAAATAAACAAACTTAAAAAAAAAAACCAATAGCATGTATTTGTTCACTAATCTACAATTTGGACAAAAAATCTATGAGGATGGTCATCTTTACCCTACTCAGCATTGGCTAAGGCAGCTCAAAGGCCAAAGCCTAGAATCATCTGAACCTTGTTTACTCATATGCTTGACAGTTGGTATTTGTTGTTGGCTGGAAACTTAGCTGGGACTGCTGGTTGGAATATCTATATATGGCATTTCCATGTGTCCTAAGCTTCCTTACAGCATGATGGCTTGGTTCCAAAGACAAGTACCTAGATAGAGCCAGTAGGAAGCTGTATTGCTTTTATGAGCTAATCTTAGAAGTCATGAAGAATCCTAGTCACCACATTCAATTTGCAAAGGAAGTCACAATAGCCTGCCCAGTTTAAGGGGAGAGGAAATAGATTTCACCTTCTGGTAGGGGGTGTGACAAGGTGCTGGAAGAACAAGTCAGACTATAAATATCGCTGTGGCCATTTTTGGAAAATATGATCTGCCACATTCACATTATGACACATGCTTGTATTTGAAAAGGACTTCCATAGAAGTGCTAATATCATTGCCTGGGAACTCAGCTTCCTCATTAATAATTAAAATAGAAAAAAAGACTGGTGTGTTCTACATTCCAAAGTGTCTGCTTAATATCCATATGTGTCTTTTCTCATTTAATCTTCATGTTTACAGATGAGGAAACAGGCAAGGAGACATCAAGTGACTTATGTGAGCTCTTATAGCAGGCAACTGTGCAGTAGAAAGCTGGACTTCTGAATCAAGGCTGTCTAGTCCCAAAGCCTGTCCCTCTTCTGCTGCCCCACACTGCCTCCCTCATAAAACTCTTGTTCTCATGTCTTAGCTTCATTTTTTATTTTGTGTTTGCTGAAAAAGAGTAGAATTCAGATGAGATTTTAAATGGGACCTAAAATGGAGGAAAGTTGCCAAATAGTTTAACATCTAAAGTGACTCTGTATCTAAAATTAGTCTTTGCACAAGAGTTGATTGTTATCCACTATTTTTTTTTTCTTTTTCAGTGAAGAAGGCAAAGCAGGATGATAGCCTGGCTGTTATTGGTACCTTAGAAATTAGGGAGAACACTGAAGCATGTCTCTGATATATAGCTGATAGTGTGTAGGGCCATAATGTGAATACCGATTTATTTGTGAGAGGGTTCATTAAGAGTTAATCATAAATAAGTGAATAAAGTGTCTTCAGAGTCAGATATGAGGACACAGATGGATAGACTGAACTGGGCCAGTGGTCTGCACTAAAAAAGAGTCTAGGAGGTGTTGCCTAATGTTAGGCTTCTGTGTGGGGAGGCCAGCCTCTTGGAAGAGAATGGAGCAGACAAGAGTGTCTCTGCTTGTCCCTGGGTAAGGGTCTCCTACCAAACACAGGTGTCAGGCGTGCACTCCAGATTGCCAGGAATTTGAAGCAGTAGCCATTGTAAAGACTCTCTGCCTATAGAGAGTCACTCCTTGATAATTGTTTAACCCATTCCTCAGTAAAAACAAACAACAACAAAACAAAAGTGATTGACATTATCCAATTATGTTTTAACGTGTTTGGCATTGATTTGACCCAGCCAACAGTGTTATGGCATCATGTGAATACAGTCTTATGAAAATAATCCACTTTCCACCTCCTGCTCTTTTTCACACATTAGCTATAGAGAAATTTATGGTCTTCAGGAAATTTATTATAAGAATTTTTGTTTTTTGTTAATAATAGGGTAACTTAAAAGATCATTCTGAGTCTGGCTGACAAAGGATATTGCCTTGCTGTCTATACACATTCCCCCAGTACAAATAGTCTCCCAAGGACAATTTGTAGGTCTTAGCTGTGGGATTTCTTTTTTTTTTTTTTTTATGTGCTTTCAACAATTGCAATTGCTTCATAGCTCAACATCTGGAAGCACATTTGGCTTCATTGTTGGAAAATAAATTAGCATCCTTGTTCATGAACAAGGGGCTGACCTTGCACTGGACAGCAGTGGCTGTGTCGTCAGTTGACAGGCCAGTCTTCTTTGACTATGGGAAGAAGCTGAAATGCATCTCTTTTCTGGCATTAATGCCCATCTCAGAACAGCCTGTGTCTACTCACTATAAACTGGACATTTGCCCTAGGACATGGAGCAAAAGATGACACTAATTGGAAGTTGGCATCCTGGAAAACATTGTCGGAGTCATCTCTTGCAAAAAAAATGACCCTTATCTTGTGCCAGCACTGAACCATGGACTCCATGGACCTGCCTGAGTCTGCTCACACCTGTTCCAACACGGATGCCAAGAAACGGGAGTTCAGGAGGAAATTAGACACACAGAGCCTTTGGGAAGCCACCAGCAGTCACAGGGCCTTTTGAAAGTCCTTTGAAATTGTAATAGATTGGACAGGAAGGGGATGCCCTATGTAGATGCATTTGGCTGTGGTCATGGTCATGAGCATTGAGAATCCCACATCAAGCACCAATTTGAGCAAACTGAACAGTGAAGAAATAAAAGACTTAAGAAGCCAGAAATAGATACCATAAAAGGGATAGAGGATCAATGTTACCAACAGTTTTTTTTTAATATATTGCAACTTTTTCTTTTTAAATTATGTGCAATGTACAAATATGGAGATAGAATTGTTTATATATGTTTTCATTGATATAAATACATACTGGTATCTTCTGCTCTTTCATGGATTTGGGCAGACTGTAAGTCAAATCATGGCCCAAGAACGGAAGTTATATGCGCATATAAAACCTGATATCACAATTAGCATAAAAGTGGGTGTTAATTCTAACTGGGAAATACCAGTAATATAAAGTGATTACACTTTGTGGTCATACTTCTCATATTTTATTTTCTTACCTTCCTCTCAAAGGGCTCCTGAAACTTTTAATTATATAGGAGTTTATAAGATACAGAAGTGAGGAATAGATTTAAATGATTCCATGTAGCAAGGGAAGATGTTGCTTTCCCACTACGGCATATTAATTCCTTTTCCTAATATTCAGTCAGTTCAACAAGTTTGTTAGGCACTATGTGCTAAGCCCTTGGGATGCAAAATATTTACTCTTAGCCAAAGATCTTGCTTCTGATCTTTCCACTTCACCACTGCATCTTCTCCCAACTTGTTCTTCAAATTACAGATTGAGTTACCCTTCTAAAATGCAAATTATATGCTGTTACTTCCATGAATAAAATTCTTTCGTGGATATCTGTTGCCTTCAGAATACAGTGCTAGCTTTTTGGCAGGGCCCCTGAGATTCTCATGAGCCTGTTACTGCTTGTCCTCCAGCCTCATCTTCCACGACCCCTCAGCATGCCTCTGATTTTATGCCACAGATATAACAGGACTACTTACAATTACCTGAAATGCCATGTGCTTTCTTATCTCTAGTTCTTTGCAAAAGGTGCTCCCTCAACCTGGATTACCTTCTACTTCTCTTTGTGAGGTCAATGCCTACTCACCTTTCCTGACTTAATGGAAATGCTACTTCCTTTGGGAAACTTTCTATAATGTCCCTTCTCTACTACTGCAACCTTTATATCTCTCTGAAATAGTTAATTCTTGGATGAAAATATGACAAACCTATGCGCTTCTGTCCTTTGTTTTGCTGGTATCTTGTGCTCTCACCGTCAATATTATAGCTGTGTGCATATTCTCACACTTAGCCCTTAATATGGCCAAAAATTATTTTTCACTTGTTATTATTTCACCCTTAAAACAACTCAAAATGGTGGATATTATTACCATCATCTCATTTTTAGCTACATTTTATTAATTTTACTGGATGTTTTAGAAAAGGCAGAGCTAAGATTTAAACCCTGACCTGTAAGACATCAGAGCCTGTTTTCCTCTCTCTTATATAGTGTATTAAGTTCCTTCTTCTCCCTGTGCTGGGTTCTGGCTCCAGGGAGTCCAAGAGTCCCCAAAGGATGGACAGTTGGCGAAAGGAATGAGAGAGCCAAGCAGGCATCTCTGGCAATTCTGGCATCTCTGCCCTACTGGTCTCAGTGTCTTTATTTTTAAAGGTATTAAGTGACATTACATCAATGAGTGACTTTCCATCAGTAAGCATAGTTTGATATCTTTAACAACAATGTGTTTTTACCAGCAAGGCAACAACTTCCTCAATCTTGTATGTTGTTTTCAAGTTAATTAACATAAATTTAAGGTAGGGGGAGAGAACAGGGTATTACCTTGAGGCTTTATGTTAATTCAGACCAGGAGTTGTTCTGCCTATTTTTCCAACTACAATGGGGGAGGTGCAACCCATCCAGCAAGGACAGAATTCCCAATGCTTGTCCTTTGCTTGTGAATGAGCGAATTTACATAATAGGGGCCCAACATTTACACAAGTCACCCAATATCCAGCCAGCTCATAACTGATATCAATCTGTGCAACCCATCCCCAAGATGCAACTTTAAGATTACTTCTGGTCAGGCTACTCTCATTCAGATGTAATCCATCAAAGCATCGTGCTCCAGGTCCTTCCTTTTAACTTAAATGCCATAAAACAAAAGAGCAGCTCAAGAAATCCAAGCCTGAAAAATTATTTAGAAGAAGCTAAGACTGGGCGCCATTTGATTGGCAGGAGCTTTGCCGAGACTGCCTTTCGACACAGGGAGGTGGCTCAACCTGTGTGCTCAAGATGACTCCCAACATCCCTGTCTCTTATTTATTCAACTTTAAACTTTTGGAGGCAAGGAGTAGTGTTTTCATCACAGTTACATCTCCAGTGCATAGTACAATGTCTTTTATGCAACACATTTTGAGAATATGGAGAATAAAAAGAGAGGCCTTTGCACCACCCTTAAGTTGCTCATAAAACTAGAGGATAGACATCTAAAAATGTACTTTTGGTATAATGAGATAAATGCACTATTATAGATAAACGTGGGTTACCATGAGAGTGACGATGATGGACATGTAGCCCAGAGTCTGAGTGCTTGGCTTCCTAAGAGAGGTGAGGCCTGAGTTGAATATGAACAGACTAACTTATTAGTTGCTTTTCTACTTTTTTTTTTTTTTTTTTTTGAGAAAGAAAGGGTGAAAGTGAGCAGGGGGCAGAGAGAGAGAGAGAGAGAAACAAGTTTCACTTGAAACAGGGTTTGAGCTCATCTGATGCAGGACTTGAATCATGAACTGTGCGGTCACGGCCTGAGCCGAAGTCAGTTGCTTAAATGACTGAGCCACCCAGGAACCCTCTACTAAATTTGTTTCTAGGGGAAATTCAAATAATATAATCCTTTCCATGACAAGAGATTAAGGATAAACCCCAGTATATTTTGAAATATTGGGGTGTGAATCCATTGGTCACATTTTTGTTAAAAAATAGTTTCATAAACTGATATACCATTGCCAAATTACTGTTAAGACATGGTTAACTGTTGGGGTCAAGAACTAGAGTGTAAAATTTTGATTTTGGAATTTTCATGTGACAAATGATTATTGGGAGTCTGGTTGAATAAACACTCTAAGTCTTCAAGAATAGGCTAGGTTGAAGACTTCTGAAGATTCTCTCCAGACCTGGTAGTGTCTGATCCTCTGTTTTGCCAATGATTTGCTCTGAGAACATAGTAAAATATCCACGGTTTCAATAAATACAGGTAATCATAGTCTGAATAGGAAAAGTTGTATTGTAAATCAGATAATTACAACTTTGAGCTAGACTCCAAGGATTTCTAATCTGAATTTGAATGAGCTCCTGAGGTGGGTACCATTGATAGACCCAGTTTCTTATGGCAAGCAGGGCTGCTGTCCTTGGTGCTGACAGTGATGTTTACATTGATGCTCTTTGAGAGCAAGAGAGAGAGGTGGAGTGGTACAGAGGAAGAGTATGAGCATTATCCTAGACGCAGAAAACAATTCTTTCTCACTCATTTAACCAGTAAACATCACTTTTACAGTGATAAGTCCATATAGGTAGGTTTGTAATTTTTCCGGGAGTCTTCACTTATTAGTCAAGTTTATATTTTTTAACAGTAACAAGTTTTTTTTACATAAAATGTTCAAAGTGATTACCCTTCAGTGTTACATTTTCCATGTTGATTTCTCAGTTTGCCATAATAGCTTTTGTGTGCATCTCATGTCAGGTAGTGTCTTCCTTCTATTTCAGCAAATTTAAATGCCCATTTTACATTATTTCTTAGTGTTCACCTTTCCACAGTCGTGGAGGACATCAGTTCAAGTTCTCTGAATTTAAAATAAATCAAGTTGAAATAATCTATTTATATAATGGAAATCTGTTATACCTAATTTCTTCCTCTACAACAATGTATCCGATCCTCTTGTCTGTTCTTAATAACAACCCAAATTCCATAGGTCGATGATACTATTCGTTGGCCAGCATGGAAGAATACTGTGAACCATTGTCTTTTGCTTTTATTTTTTTTAAGTGTTATAAAGATTTTTCCTCATTTCTCCATTTTTCTTAATATTTTGCTGATCATAGGTCATTAAATTTCACACCAGCCACTCTCTTCCAGGCTACTTATTTATTTCCCCTTTAACTTTTCTTATGCAACTCATTTTTTTACAGTTTTCCCCAGTTTTCTTAGAAATATTTGTCTCTGTCTCTTTGTTCCACTTGTGAGAAAAAAAAAGAGGCTAATCCAGTATATTCAGTATATATGAGTTTTGATGGCAGTATTTCTATAGTAAAGGGAATGAAAGCTGAAAGCTTTGATGTGGAATTAGGGAGAATAAAGAACCAGTGCTCTGAACCTCCCAAACCACGGAAGAACGCAGAGTAAATGCATTCAGGTTCCTTAAAAGTCAACATTTCCTTCCATATCTTTCTGTAGCTAAACTTACTTTTACCAAAGAACAAAATCTTGATTTTTCTGTTTTATTTTCCTCCTTTTTTTTTTTGGTGCTTCAATCATATTGTAGTTTATAATTTTTCTCTAATGCAATTGTGTAATATTTCAGTTTCAACTAAAATTTAAAAGCTTTTGTGAACTGGACCTTATAGATGATGTATATCATTTCATTATGTCTTTGAGGTCAAAGCGATTGGCATATAAATTTTGGAAAATGTTCATTTCTATCATGGGACCTGCTGTATTAATTTCTTATGCTTGATGATTTTATTAAATGTTTCATTGCCATCCATTTATTTTCAAAACTGAATGCCTCCACTTCCTTTGCATCAAACAAATAACCACCTTAGTAGGTTTTTCTTTATTCACACTCCAGTTTTTAATATATATTCATCTATTCACATGACAATCATCCATGACAATTGTTAATAGAGTGCTTAGTACATATCAGGAGTCATACTAAGTCCTGGGACAGAAATATTTAAGAAATGGTCCTATGTCAAGTGTTCATGCTCTAGTAGGGGATGCCAGATGAGAAAACCTAATTGTGAGCTGTGTTAATTGAATTACAACAGAGGTGCAAAGTCTCATGGGAACATAGGAAAGAGAACTGATTTATCCACGGGGTCCAGAGCTGGGAACCTTATGATACATTGTGATTGTGATACATTTGGTATATTATATTAGTATGGCTTTGGAATCAGACAGATCTGGAAGCAAATTCTGGATCAGCCACTTTCTAAGTGGTGTTCCCTCTGAGAACCAGCTTTTTCATCGGCACAGTGGGAGTGGTGATACCTGCCTCACATAATGGGGTTATGTGAATAAGATAATGCTGTTCATACCTTTTCTTGAAGCCTCTCCACATAAAAGTTAGAGATAAAAAGATCAATGGAAGGACCAAATTATGATCATCACACCTGGTAATGCATAAATCTCTATTTAAGTTATTTACATGCTTAATCCTTCTGATTGTTACCACAACCCTATTGGGTATATATTATTATTTCTAGTATCCTGGTTCACAAAGAAGAATATAGGAATTTACAGGAGTTAAGTGTTTTGCCCCAAATATGTGGTTAGTAAAGATAGAGCAAGGGTTTGAAATCAGATCTGCATAGCACTGAAACCCCCGTCTTTATCTACTTTTATACCCTTGCTCTCTGCCCTATTATGTTGAATTGAGGTTCTTGAGTATGGTAAATATTTGTCCCATGAATTCTGGCTTCTCACATTATAGTCGATGGGAGGTAGGTAGACTCAACTGCCATTTTCAGTAAGTAGGAAGGAGAGAGCAGACATCCAGGTCAAGGGTTTTCTTTAAAGCAAGCAATATCAATGTTGCTTCTATCACTTCCATTCACTTTCCATCCTTGCAAACAGGTCACCACATCTCTTTGTAAGATGGGATGGAAACTTTAGGTTCTAGTTGGGATAGCTCCTTGCTCAGGAAGGAGAGGAGAATAGATTTGGGGAGACTATCATCAATTCCCTTTACAGCGCTCGGTGAACATCTATTGAATGAGTAATGAAGAAAAGCAAAGCCTGTAAGCAAACATGGGCCCCAATGAGAAGACAAAGACAAAGCTTGATCCATAAGATTACAGCCCCATGTCAGCATGCCAATATGTGTTTCCAGCTAATTCTTGCCAAAACACATCTTTAGTCATAGCCACCTGTTGTAAGCATCTCTTCACTATCGTGTTTTCCTTTAATCTATGGCTGTCAACTTTTCTCTCGAATGTAAGAATGGGACCGAAGCAACAGAAGAGTTTTTGTGAGCTCCATGGATTATGCTACTCTCTTAAGGATGATAAAGTGACAGGTTACACAGCACTGATCTATATCACCTGTCAGGGACTCTTCATCCTGGGGCAGAGGAGAGTATCAGGAGTTTTAGCTAGTAATTTGTGATCCTCTTTTCAGGACTACTCTGTTGGCATTGGAAGAGAGTATCTCTGACACTGGCAGAATGTGGTTTTAGTTCTCCTAAAAAAAAAAGTACTGGTAGTTTTCTACCTCTGTACTTCTGGACTCTGTCAGATCAATATCCTAGCTGGGAACTCCATCTCAGCAACTTTCCTCTTCTGTAATGTAACACTTTCTTTGTTTCATTAGAGAGTTTTTTTCACAGCCACTGCAGGGGCACACATTGTATGATGCCGGGCTGGTAGCAGATAATTCACCCCACACAAGAGCGTGACCACTCTTGTTTGTTGCGGGAGGGTATGGCAGATTCTTATTAATTTCACTGAGGCAACAGCCAGAATTACAATAGACTTTGTAAATGTAGAAGAGAAAAAGTTACATTTCAGGGGAAGTAGTCAGTGAGGCTGTATTCTTCCAGACTTACCAAGGTGGAACCTTTTTCTCTCACTTGTAAGCTGAAAAAATAAAGAATAACTACTGAAACCTTATATCTCTTTAAGCTCTTTCATTCATAGGCGCTTAAAGTGACTCTGTAGACCTACATCTCATTTATTTCCACAACATCCCTGTGGAGTCAGAGGCTAGTTTTTCTTTTACTGTCCAGAGGGAAGGTAATGCCCTGAGAACTTAAGTGATTTGTATTCAAAGTCAAAAAGTGAGTCAAATTGTAAAGCCAATGTTTGAAATCAAGTGCTCTGACTCCTCACCCAGGGGCTGCTTTAAGATGATAGTATTTGGGGAAGAAATATAGCAGGGAGAACTCAAAATATATGATAAAGACACGCATGTCAAGTTACATCAAGATTCAGACCTGATAATGTTACTTAGTTCACAGATTTAAAAACATGCTCGCAGTGACTCAAGAGTATTTAATGATGTGAACTGTTCTCACTCCCTTAAGCTACAGGGATAGGGATCATTATTCTGTATTTAGATTGGAATGATGCCCTGAAATCAGAGTTCCTAAATAGCACTAATGATTTCACATATTTCAGGAAGAATGGAGGACATGGGCCATGCACATAATTGATGCTCATTAAATTATTGTCAAATAGAATGGTTGTTATAACAAATTTAAAAGTGGATCTAGATTCACTTATAGACTTGTAGGGTCGGAGCAGGGTCTCCTTAGCTCCTATGATACTTTATGCATATTAGGAAAAGCGCTTTTCTTCCAGGTGGACACAGCCCTAAGCCAGGGTGCATAGCTTGGTGAGCAGAACTTTGGATGGATTTCGGCCTCGTTTATCTATCCCCTCAACTAGATGCTGTTTGTGGCAATCTTGGGGTAGAACAACACCCTTCAGAGTCATCTGGTCCACTTTCCCTCATTCAGTAAGCATAACATCATTCTTACCCCACAATAGAAGTAAATCTATTTTTAAAGACCTCTTGGAAAGATAGTTTTACAACCCTATCAGTTACTCATAATAATATGGCCTCCATGGTTGCACTTTCTCTGGCTCTGACCTTGGTTCTCTAGTTGCTAATGCCATGACTGCAACCTTCCCCACCTTGTGGAAAGCCGCAGACCACATAGTTGTTGAGTACCTAGTATATTCATGACCTGAGACCCTCATGCATTGTAAATCCTCTTTACCATGGCCAGAGGGAGCGGAATTTAATTGTGTTGGATGATGATGGACCATCTTCTCTTTGCTTCTGAAGTCTTGTCAAAAGCATTTTCTAATTCATTCGACATTCTAAGATCCTTTCTCTGTATCCACTTGGTCCTTCAATTCCTGCTTGTTTCCATTATTATATCCTGTGTTTCCCTCTTTTAACACTTAATAATAATTCTCCATTGTACTTCAAGGTTATCGAGGGTAAGAATTGTGTATGCATATAGTCTCATCGACACCATGTTATGCTGGGCACTGGAGATATCTACCAGAACTCACTTTCTATGTGTGTGTACTGAATTAATGAACCAGTGAATGAATTAATGAATTATACTCAGTTGCTCTTGAGAGAACCTAGCAAAATATGCCTCCATGTTACAGACTATTGGAAGATGAAGGATTGAAAAGATATTCATTTGTATATGCATGTTACCTTGTAACATGGCCAAAAGTCAACAACTTCTCAGGCAAACGGCAATACTTCTGTACTTGATAACTTTCAAATTTGTAGGTGCTGGAAGGTGCTAAGACTATGGCTTAATTGAAATTCTCTAGCTCCTTCAATTGTCAGAACTAAATGCTATTCTGAGAGGAAGTTCTGATATTCCCATGGTAACAGGGCTCCATTAAAGGCATGACATCACAAAGCTGTCCTTGTTTGAGGACACCTGGGAATTTCGGGTATAGACAGAAATACCCTTAAAGGCAAATTATACCTACGTATTCTGTGCAATTATGTGCACATGCGTAGATATACCTAATATAGCCACACCTTTCATTCGGTCCCATTTATCATTAGACTTTTAACAACTCAAATCTCAGGTGTGGATGTAGTTCAAGGTGCTTTATCTTAAAGGAGAGCTCATCTAAATTTTGGAATAAATATCTACGATTAGATAGAAGGTGCTGCTCTTGGGCCAATAAGAAAAATTAAATCAAATCCTTTCCTTGTCTGCTTATTATTACTTGTAACACACCCTCTAAAATAGATAAATATATTGTCTTTGTGCAAAATTATCCAGCATTGTGCATCTGGCAAGCCATTCATGACATAGGTCGGCTCTAGTGGTGTGCCGGAAGGGATAGTACAGACAACCTGGCAAGGTCACCATGAGCATCTTTTATGTCCTTCTTTCCCTAGTTAAAAAAAAATTAGTCAAAATACTCAACAAGCACAGTACCTGAAAAAGGAAAAGATTGAAAAAGAAGAAATCAGAAGGGTCAATGGATTTGAGAAAGGTCTTGATTCCCTCATCATTGGTGTAATCCATTTGCTTGGTTACGGATTCCTTCCTATCAGAGACTGTGCTTTTAATGTGTCCATTTTCATATTACACAATGCTCCAGGAAAGGCACAAGGTAGCCTGGATTAGCTCTGAGAATGTAGGAAAATATGACAAGGTGAAAGGCTAGCTATGAAGTTGGTTATCTCATAAATAATACAAACTTGACAGGATTTGTAAGAAGAAAATGGGAACAATTTGCATAGTTTGTGTTGTATGAACAAGTGTGTCTAAGTGTTTACGCTGGCTGAAGAGGTACTTTCAGCTGGATTATTTGCCAAGCTGACTTTTCTCTTGGGGTGCTTTTAGAGGTTCTTGCTGCACTTCCCTGCATCCAACTCCCCCCCCCCCCCATAAATTCCTTGGAATTGTTGAAGATGTGAGGCTGAACGCTTGGCTTTGTTTATGACATTGAGTCAAACAGAGTTCTTTTAAATGAAAATCTAATGCTGTTTTTCGAAATGTTATCTATGTATGGTCCCTTCATTGACATTCACACTTTGGTTATGAGAAACAATTTGCTACACTTCAGATGAATCCTGAGCAGTGGTCTGCATGAGGATTTTCCTGAGGGCTAGGTGAACAAAATATCTGAGGATCAAAAATTACTTTCTCGGTGTCTGTTAAATCCCAAACAATTGTAAGTAAATTTCTTTTTTACCCCGAGTGGAAAAAAATGTTCATCTAGAAAATTAGGCTGGAAGGAAACTTAAAAAACATATGATCCAATGCCTTCATTTTCAGAAATGAAACGAAGCCAGAAGTAGAAACTAAGCTGTGCCACTAATTTGTGGCAGAACCGGGGCAAGAAACCAGGAATCTCAGCTACTAGTTTGTTTCTAACATGACGCACATACAGTATATCTATATGTATGCCTACAGTATATGTGTATATCTATTCCTGCAACTTAGCAATAAACTACTCACATTTATGTGTGTATATATATTTTATACATACATATATATGTATGGGCTAGCTATGAAGTTGGTTATCTCATAAATAATACAAACTTGACAGGATTTATACATACATATATATATACACACATAAATGTAGCTTGAATTCTAATTTTATCTAACCCCTTATGCTTTGAAATGTGTGGTCCGTGGACCTGCAGAATTGCCATCACCAGGAGCTTGTTAGAGATGAAGAATCTCAGGCTCTACCGGAAACCTACTGCATTACAACCTGCAGTCTAATAGGATCCCCAGGTGATTCATATGCATTAAATTTCAGAAGCACTGTTCTAACAATTCCTGGTTTTCTGTAATAATGAAGTACAGTGATTCAGAGTCCACAGATAATCCAAAACATTCATTATATATGTTGATTTCTCATCTCTCTTTTCTCTCTTGCACCAAATTTTAAAGTCACTTCCAGCTGCTATAAAATAAAATGATATTGAAATTTATCACATCTGTTCCATGCTTGCCTTTTCAGCAGGAAGGCTTGCCTTCAGATTTTGCTTTCCTCTATTCAAATAATTATTGCTAATAGGTATTGCCTGTGTGATCTGTGCCCCAGACTACACTAAGTACCTTGCATCCATTATCCCTTTTAGTCCATGCGAAAATTGGTGTGAAATGATCATAATCTCCATTTTCCGGAAGAGGAGACTGAGGCTGAAAGAGATTGAGTAACAGCATGTGTCAGAGCTTGGACTCAAACCGAGGTTTAGCTCTCTCAGTGTATGAACATTAATCACAACCCAACCTACGATGAGTCTAATTTGCTCTTTCTTTCAAGCGTTTATGCCTCTAGAAAGTTAAATTATCTTACCAAAAACCAGAAGTCAAACTTAGCACATGGTCGGCACTTAAGAAATACTTGGTGGATAAATGTAGGAATGAATGAAAAGGCCCACGTTTCCCTGATAGGAAAGCATGTGGTCTCTCTGCAACACTAGGAGAAGGGGAGATGTCCAGCGAAAGAGATATTTCCCATTTTTAAGGCAGCTGATGTTTCCCTAGGGTCTGTGATCCCTTTCTCCTCTCTCTGCTTTCCTTTGCCTTTCTTTGCTCTGTGTATTACTGCAAATGTTCTCCGGTGTTTCTACATTTTCAGTTTTTATTCTTGTCCTCTTTGATAGTAGTCTGTCTGGGGGACTGAGGCCAGATCTACTGATATTGTTAGACCCCCGAGCTACTATTTCAGGGATTCCAAGAAAGTCCCATTAACCCTTAATCCTCTTCCATTTCCAGGGAATTTTAGAGCGAGAGCATCAAACTTTAGGTCAAGATTCTATGTTATTAGGCTTTTGTACACAGTATCAGTGAAAGATCAAGGATCAGTCCCTGAAGAGTAAAGAAAAATATAGGGATGCTGAATGCCTGGGACTAAGAGGGATGGAGGGGAAAGGAAGAATGAAGGCTGGCCTACTTGAGAGGTCATTCTGGGAGAACTGAAGATAAGTGCCCTGTTACCACTTTAAAACAGTGCTGGCTCTGACGACGTAGAGGGTGATGGGTCCAGGGCAGGGCAGGGAAGTCCCCCTCCCAGAACACTGGCCTGGACTGTGTACTGGCACCCTTGTATGGATTTGGTACAAGAAGACAAGAGTCATGCCACTCTGGGTCTCATTTCTTAAGTTATAAAGCAATGCAGTGAGGGTGTTTAGGTATTTATTTTCTTTTGTTTGGGAGGGTTAAGAAAAGGGATTCTAAATTGGACAAGTGGCAAGCTGGGCTCTGCGGAGACGGGCTCAAAGGGCCAAGTAAGGAGAATACAGCTCACATCTGCTTGGACGGTTTGGACTGCGGTCTCCTCCCTGGCGTGGGCCCTTCATTCTCGACTTTGGGGAGCAGCTCCCCTTCCACATGCAGCTCCACTGCCCCAGCTGGTCTCAGACCTACCGAAGCTCTGTGCCATGTAAATTCCCGGCATGTATGACCACCTGCAGGACGGGGAGGCGAGAGAACACCTAGCCCAAAGCGTGCTCTGGCATTTTCCAGAGGGCACTTTTCAAACCTCCGAGCTGCCAGTGGTGATCTGAATGTCATCTACTATCTTACTATTTTCACTTTGTAAATGATTACTATGTTAAAGAGTCCTTGCCCCATATGCGTTCATCTGTCGTGCACGTGTGTGCGCGCCCGCGCGTGTGTCGGATTTAGTTTCTAGGGTGGAAAAACATCTTTGCAAACAAATTTATGGTCCTTCAGCTAGGCATACATGAGAAACTGATTTAAGTCTCCCCATTCATGCAACCCAGATACGTGGAGCACCGGCCACAAGCCGGCTGTACTCAGGAGTTGGAGATAAAGATAAACAAAATACAGCCTCTGCTTTTAAGGAATTCCTACCGGAGTGAAGAGGAGGTAGGTATGCAAACAGGTAATTGCAATACAGTGTCACACATGATATCGTGGAGGTGGCAGTAGGGTATTATGAGAACGCGGAGGAGGGAGGGGCAGGCTCTGTTTGGGAAATTAGCTGGTTTCACGGAAAACGTGCTATCTGCAGATGGTGAAGTTGCAATACTTAATTCCACATTATATCTCCAACTTGGAGATGACATTTGATTGTTTAAGGGCTCAGTAACAAATCTTTCCTTTTATCCGTGGGTCCCCTGTAATGGAGCAAACAATTACAATCAACTGAAATGCATCGAGGCAAATAGTGTAGGGTCAAAAGTAAAAGCCACTCTTTGCTGATGTGGGTCGGCTCCAGGCAGCTGCCGAGAGCACTTAATTTTATAGTTTTTCTGATTAAGGCTTTTTCCAGCCGCTCCTTCAGTAGAATAGGTAAGCAAAACAAACAGGCTAGCAAGCAACGCCACAGATCTTGTATTTCAGTCTTCCCTGCTTCTGGCATACTTAGCAGGATGTCATCTGCCTGGTGCACAAGGAAAATAAAATTGCTTGCATGAGGCCCCCCGTTACAGTGAGGAAGGGGGGAAGCAGAAGGAATTCAATCTTTGGCTTAGAGAAATCTAATTCTCTCAAGGTGTATTGAAGTCTGCAAAGCAGTTATCTTTCTGAGCACTAGATGCAACCTGGAAATGTAGCTCCTAATAGCCTCCGTGAGATTAAGTGAAGTTTCTGTGATTGTGGTCCTTACACACAGGTCAGGTCGGGTTTGACGCCCATCCCCCCAGTGGGCCTGCACCAGCGGTCCCACATCCTCCACCCCCATGGTTTTTCACCTCCTCCCTGCTGCCCCAATCCACTGGCATCTCTGCAGGAGGAAGGAGGAATGAGCGGCTTGACAGCTTGGAAGGATACGTTTAATAGTAATTGATGGAAGGGCCTCAGGAAGGCCACCATTCTATTATTCTTGCAGGAAGAAAGGTTATCAGGGCTTGATGGAGCCACGCTCTCTTGCTGAAGTATTTTGTGACTGAGGAGACATGGTGTTTACCGGACTTGCAAAGGAATGGGAAGAAAGGCTGAAAGGGAAATTAATTTGAACTGTAATTGATATGAGGTCAGTCACAGGACAGTGGGAGGGAGCAGAGTCCTGGGGTGGGTTTTGGGCCGGGGAGACAATAAGGCTCCAAAGTTGGTGCCGGACCCTTTGTTGTAAGAGGTGTAATTTGCAAACAAGTGGTCAATTTCTGAGTCTGGTGGGTCTGGCTTGATGATAATGGATGTAGCAGACATTCAGATTGAAATATGGGTTGGTAAACACGCAAACGGATCTGGTGCCACCTAATCTAATATTCTTTGCATGTAACAGTTAATCTTCTGAAGAAATTCAGACTCCTTAGGCAAAAGCTATTTCAGCAACCGCTGCCTGGAATTATACTTTGGACTTTGATTTCAGTTCAGTGTTTCTTCTTTCTTTCTTTTTTTTCCTCCCTCCCTCTTTCCTTTTCTCCCTCCATCTCTCCTTCTCTTTTATTCTTATTCTCTTATGACTTTAGTAGCCTCTTTCTACAGAAGGAAAAGGGAATGCTTTTTAACCCTTCTAAGGATACCCTAAAAGCCCTTGCCTATCTCACAACTCAGGACGAGAAGTGACTTTCCCGAAGAACAAGGCTCCCAAAGATTTACAGGAAGTGTAGCTTTTTTTCTTTTCTGACCATTAATATAGCAGACATACATTTATTATTTCCTAGTGCTTCCTGTAATTGTCAATAACATAAACCAACTCAAACTGACTTAGGGAAGACAAAGGTGAGAATTTGGGTGTGTAGAAACAGGAAGTTAAAGGGGTGCTTTGGGGTTGCCTCTGTTAGATCGGGAATCTCAAAGGATAATGTCAGCTCCCCACCTCTGCCTTCATCTCTATAGTCTGCTTCTCCTTGTGTTCTACATAATGATGGGCTGCTGGTGGCCCTAAGCTCATAGCCTACAGTATAAGAGTCAAAAGGAAGTACTCCATTCCCAACTTTTATGTAACATTTTCTTGGAAGGAATATTGATGGTCTCTGTCTTGGTAAAGTGCCTACTGTGGCTTAAGGAATGGGAGACAGTGACAAATCAGGTCTGTGTCCATTTGTAAGCTTCTGTGGGAAGATGAGGCACTATGGCTGAGCTGGACAACATGGAGTAGGAAAGGGACAGTTTCTAAAAAGAAAGAGGGGTTCTAAGTAGACAAATATATCTGATATCTACTATGGTACTATCTTGGTTTGTTTCTCTTTCAGATGGCTATGGTTCTGGGAGAATATAATTTCCTCTTGGTAGGAATATAGTTTGATTCTTCTCTTTAGGCATCTCAAGTCCTATAAATAACCTGGCCTCAATTTACATTTTCAGTTTTATTTTCTATTGTTCTTAGCATCATATCTAGGCTCTAGGGAGACATGACCATTCATTTTTCTCCAAATATTTCCTTCTCCATGGTTTTGTACATGAGGACCCTTGGTTGTCAGAATTGGATAAACTATGCTTTTACAAGTTAAACAGTAGAATATTTATAAATCTCTTTTTTCTCCTTTTTCAAAAATTGAATTAAGGGACAGATTTTTTTTTTCTTGAGGATGCAATATCCTGAATAGCATTTGAATAATATCTCGTGGTTTTTTTTTCTAATTCTTTCATTGCCGTTTCGATAATTGATTTAAGAACCATTGTGTTATATTCTGCATTGTCCTCATCTATATTGTTTTATAGCCCTCTAATTAAATTTTTTCACATTTCATTTAAAGAGTATTTTTATCTCTCTTTTTTCTTAAATGTAAGTATCCTGGACAATAGCAAAAAAAGTGACAAAGGCTTCAATTAATATGTAGTCAGAGGACAATGCAATAGAAATAGTGACTATGAATGTCTAAGAAGAAAATTAGGCCCCGAGAAGAAAAGCCCCCAGAGCTTCTCTAGTATTTTGGTTAATGATGCCTTTGTTCATTCTTGAATGTGGATTGACATTGTGATGAAGTAGCAAAAAAAAAAAAAAAAAAAAAAGGGAACGAATATTAGAGAGGTTGTTGCAACAAGAGAAACTCCTTTGAAATGAGGCTTTTTTGAATTTTTTAAGCATTATGAAAATGGAAGTATCTTTATTGTCTTTCTTCTATTTCCAGATTTTCAAAGGCCACAAAAGTGTAGGGGGAGGGGGGCAAGTCCTTGGGCTTTCACCTAATTAATTAGTGCATTGCTTTCATTTCTAAAATGCCCTTTCTCTCATTTTCCATGCTGCACTCTTCAACCCTTCAGGACCCAACTCATTGTTACCCGTCTCAGTGAAGCTATCTCTAAGGGCCTCGACCAAAAGTCCTATCTACTAGCCTCTAAAACAGTGGTTCTCAGAGTGGAATCACAAGACCGACAGCAGCAACAATCCCCAGGCTCTTACTGGAGATGTGAAATCTGCCGCCCAACCTACTGACTCAGGAACTCTGGAGGTGAGGCTCAGCAACCTGTGGTTTAACAAGCCCTCGGGGTTGTTAAATGATACGGTTTGAATATAGAGCTCTAAAATTGAGCGTTCTGTCTCATATTTACATAGAGAATGTATAACATCTGCTCTACCAGATACCGTGCTCCTGGGAGGATGTCTATGTTGTTTTTTATTTTTAGGCCCCTATAAAAGGTAAAAGACATAGAAACATGCAAGTTTGTAGATGAACAGGCGCAATAGAACATAGAGCTTACATTAGAAAGAAAGAGGGAAACAGCCTAATCCAGTTGCTCAATTTTCCAATTTGCCTCCTGCTTTGACTGAATGGACCGGATAATTACTAAATCCCTATTTCGCTTTATGTCCAGATCCCTATTTTGCTTTATGTGGTGTCTGTCTGAACACAGAACGGACGTGCTCTCCTGCTACAGTCACTAGATGTGTGTTCATCGAAGGTGATCTGCTTCCCCTTCTGCAACCCAGCAGTTGCAATACTATTGCGTAGAGCTTTTGTGGAGTCTGCTGGTCAAGTTTAAGTAAAGGGCAAATCCGCTTTAAATATACAATACAGTCTATTAAACTTTTTTTTTTTTTTTTTTTTTTTGTTCTTCAGAAGACACTGTTCCGTTCCATCAAAACAGACTCTCACTCACTTCAGGTGTTGCCCGTGAGGCTGCAGAGCTCTCTGGGTGTCTAACCTTGCCCTCTTGTCATCAGCTATTAAAACTGCTAAAACAGAAGAATGCTTAACCACTCCAGCTGTTAAAACATTAGTACATGCTTTGGTGAGCTCAAATTTAAATGCTTTGAATGGCCCTTTAGGGGATCTTCTTCTTTTTTAACTTAGAGTTCAGTCAAAATTCAGCATTAGTCTTAACTTCTTGAGTCCCTGGATGTGCTCATATTTCCCCATTTCCCCCAAAATGGCCCAGTTAGCCATTAGTTCCAGGATTAATTTTTAAGCTGTTAGTTTTGTATTTAAAATTCACCATTCAAACTCTAATGACATTTTGGCTTGACCTTCTGTTTTTCACTCCAAGCTTTCCCAGATTTTTTCTTTAAGTCTAAAGTTCCAAATGATTCTTCCAGGGTGAATCAGGATAGGATCAGTAAAAACAGAATCGGAGGGAAACTTTTTCACCTTACCTATCTAGTAGATCTAGACTGCAATAACCAGGCCTGTCTCTGTTTCCTGAGCCTTACCTCAATCCCTATCTCTCTTTTAACTTCTTTTGCACTTGTATACATGCCAGCTTCTTATACATTCTCTACTAAATTTAATAGGAGTTTTCCTTAAACTCTCTGGTTTGCTCATTCTACCATATATTTTCAATTCATCTGGACTTTCTTCAAGGAATATATTCAATGTTCCCAAGTTTTATAACGCAATCCCTTACCTTTCTACACAACTCCAGATTTCTGTTCTACCTGCATTCAACTTGGTTGTCTAAGATCCCGCTACTCAAAGCATGATTTGTGTATCAGCATCATTGCCGTTACCTGGGAAATGTCAGAAGTGTTGGATCTAGGGCCCTGCCCAAAACCTACTGAATCAGAATCTGCATTTTAACAAGATTCCCAGGTGATTGCTGTGCATGGTAAATTTGAGAAGGACTATTCTAATAGATACCTCACACTGAACTAAGCCACAATAGAATTTTTGACTCCTTTTTCTATCCACTTCCTCCCTTGGTGCTCTTCCTCATCACCACCATCCCCCATATCTCATTTCTTTCCTTCCCTCACTCCCCTCATATACTCCATTAAAAAGTCCAATGAATCCTACCTTCAGTGTGTGTTATGAATCAATCCATTTGTACCATTCTCCATGACGACTATTTTCCATCACTATTTTCACTATATCACTCATCACTGTTTGAGGTTATCTTATATTTCTGTACTTGTGTTTTATCTGCTTTCTGCCCCTCTCCCGGCAACTAAAAGGTAAAATCCTTAAGAATTTGTTCTGTCTGTTCTTCTTTGTAGCCCTGGCACCTACGAGGATGAATGCATGGGGAAGATGCTCAAAAAACAGTAGTTAATGAATGAGTTTTGTTCCTTTGTTTGTCTGTTTTTACATTGCCCAAACAACATCTACCATAGATGAGATGCCTCATGACAATGTGAATAATTAACGAGTTGTTACTCGACACTGACTTCTCTCTGGATCCCAAATTCTTACGTGGAGAAATGTTCCATACTAAAGAAACAGTTTTCATTTTGAGCAAACTAGCAGGTAAATTACAATCAATACTGAGAGTCAAATGATTTGAGTTCATTTCTATATTTAGTCACATTCCAACTGTATGACTGTGGGTGTTATCGAAGATTGAGTTTCCGTTTCCTCATCTGTAAAAAGAGGGCATTGCAATGCATGCAAGCTCTCTGTCATGTCTTGACTGAAAGTATCCTATGAAAAATGTTTTACCTACCCATTTCCCTTCCCTTATTTCTCGATACTTATCTGGTACTCACCAACTGACAGGCTATTTGTGCTCCTGTGTTGTTGCTACCAGATATTATGATAATAATGTTGAATCCATGATCACTTTTAATGGAAGCTGAATATATTTAATTATATAATTTTGAGCTGCCTCAAAATTAATTGCACCAAAATTACATCCAGAAACTGGAATGCTGTAAAAGACAACTGACAAAAGGGTAAAATAATATGAATAAGGCTTGATATGCACTCACTGACCTATTCTATCCTATACTTGTTTGCTAGTGATGACTTTTCTCTATTTATTGTTCTTGGCAACAAAGTAAACTTTATGTAGTCCACACTTACAGACTTTTTTTTTTTATTTCAGAGAGAGAGAAAGCATGAGTGGGGGAGAAGGGCAGAGCCAGAGAGAAAGAGAACCTCAAGCTGAGTATGGAGCCTGACACCAGGCTTGATCCCACGACCTTGGGATCATGACCTGAGCTGAAATCAAGAGTTAGATGCTTAACTGACTGAGCCACCCAGGCGTCCCTCCATTTACATGGACTTTTGATCATGTGGCCTACAGTTAAAAGGAAAAACATGATACTAACAAATTTTGAAGCCTTTGGACTAAAATTTCCTGAGAATTCTCTCTGTTTTAAAACCTATTGACCTATACACATAGGTTGCTTTTAATGGTTTATTAAATACCTTATAATAAATTACAGATCTATTTATGTAACTCAATAATTTATGTATCAAGGTGTTGATATGAGAAAGTACATAGGGTTTCTGGCCAAGAAGAAGAAATAGGGCCCACATTTACTCTCTTACCTGAAATAATTAAAAACCAGACAAAGTTTATGAAATGACTATTTTTGAGATGTTGCTCACAAAGGACAAATAAGATAAGCCCTAAAATTTCCTGATTTCTGTCTAGGCCGTGACTAAGGGGAGAGGAATGTAACTAAGTTTTCCTTGAGTGAAAGAGATGGAGTTGGGAGTCTGGGAAGGCCATGGGAGCTGGAATCACAGAATGGAGAGAGCCAGAGAGATCTGGAGGTCTCCTACCAATTCTTTCCCTGAGTGTTGATCAGTACATATGTGAGGATGGGGAAATAACCATCCAAAATGATTAGATTAGAGAAGAGTGTTCAGAACTGACGCAGGGCCTTGGAAGAAATGGGGAGATACTGGTCAACTGGTACAAACACCCAGTTATGAGATTCACAAGTTCTGGGGATGTAATGGCTAGCATGGTGATTATAGCTAACAGTACTGTGTTGGATACTTGAAAGCTGCTAAGAAAGTATGTCTTAAATATTCTCACCAGGAAAAAAGAAATGGTAATTAGAAAAGGTACAAAAGGCTCTATGCTCGGCAGAAAAAATGGAGAAGTTGATTGTCTTAAAAATTAAGATAACCTGCAAAATGAAGAAAAGTCATACACTGGGAGAAGAAATATCAACAAGTCACATATAGGACAGAGGACTTTTATCCATAATATATAAAAATTCTCAAATTCAATAGTAAGAAAAGAAACAACTTTTTTTTAATGGGCAAGATGTTTGCATAGACACTTTACAAAAAATATATGGATAGCAAATAAACGCATAAAAAGATACACAACACTATGAGTTATTTGGGAAATGCCAATTAAAACCACAATGAGATACCACCACAAACCTGTTAGAAAGTCCAAAATGAAGAAGAATGAGAATATTAAGTTTTGGTAAGATGTGAATCAAATGGAACTTTTATACCCTGATAGTAAGAATGTGAAATGGTACAACCGGTTTGGAAAACAACTTGACAGTTTTGTTCATGGTTCAACAAACACCTACCAGATGACCTTGCCATTCCACTCCCAGCTACTTATCCACGGGCAGTGAAAACACACATTTATACAAATCCTAGGTCATGAATGTTGACAGCAGCTTTATTTACAATAGCCCCAAACCTGAAACAACCTATTTGTTTATCAAGAGGAGAATGGATAAAGAAAATGGTGTAAAGACATTCAGTAGCCCCCTGTATCCAAGGCTTTTCTTTCTGTGGTTTCAGTTATGTGGTCAACCATGGTCCAGAAGACCATCTGATGTATCATCAGAAGACCAGTAGTTGCCTAACGCTATGTTGCAATGCCTATGTCACGCACCCCAGTTCATCTCATTATGCAGGCATTTTATCATCTCACATCACAAGAAGAAGGGTGAGAACAGTACAATGAGATATTTTGAGAGAGAGAGAGAGAGAAAGAGAGAGAGAGAGAAAGACTACAGTCACATAACTTTTATTACAATATATTATTATAATTGTTCTATTTGATTACTAGTTATTCTTGTTAATCTCTTACTGGGTCCAATTTATAAATTAAATTTTATTATCAGTACATATGTATAGGAAAAAAACATAGTATATGTAGGGTTCAAGCATGCCGTTTCAAGCATCCACTGCAGTTCTTGGAAGGCATACCCCCTGGATAAGGGGGTCTAATGTATTATGGAATGCTATTCAACAGTGAAAATGAATAGACTATTTATATATACAACATGTGAGTAAATGTTCAGAAAAAGATGAACACTAACAGGCCTGAGACTGTTTTCCTTACAAAGTCCTGCTGTCTGGTTGGCCCTTGGCTGGTGTCTGGGAACTTGGATTTCCAGAGTGTTCTCACTGTTCTCACAATTGTTAAGAATGATTCGGTGTACCTAAACTGCGCAAACAATATCGTTTATGCTGAACACTTGCTTTTCTTTTGAGAGTCTGGAAGGTGGGAGCATGCTGGTTAGATGCTGCCTACACGACCAATCCCCAATAAAAGCCTTGGGCACTGAGTCTTTAATAAGCTTCCCTGGCAGTTAACATGACACATGTGTTGTTATAACTTGTTGCCGGGAGTGGGGGGTGGGTAGGAGGGAATTAAGTGTGTCCCGTGTGACTTCATTGGGAGAGGACTCTTGTTTCTTCAGGACTTTGCTTAATGCATCTTTTCCTTTTCTGATTATAGTTGTATCCTTTTTGCTACAATAAATCGTAGCCTTGGGCAGTTAAGTCCTGTGAATTCTCCTAGCAAATCATCAAAGTTATGGGTGGTCTTGAATAGGAAAGAAACTAGACTCCTTCTTTCTCAAAAAAAGGAGTACGTACTATATACTATATGATATTTTTAATATATATATGTGTATATATCTATCTACCTATCATACTATATAAGTTTATATGGGTATGTTCATTTTCCTAATTGTGGAGCTGGTTATATGAAAGATTACATATGTTAAAACTTATCAAATTGTACAGCTTATATATGTGGTTTATTGTAGGTCTTTTATATCTGAATAAAGCTATTCTTAAGAAAAAAAAAAGGACATAGCACTTTCTATGTAATAGGTAATATTTTCAGCATTTTATGTGAGTTATACTGTCTTATCTTTCTAAAACTTTGTGATGTAAGCTCTATTATTCTTCTCAGGAGGCTGAGTTTTAGATAGCCAAAATTACTAACCAAAGCACACAATAATCAGAGAAAGAGCTTGCAACTTAACCCACGTCCAACAGAATTCCAAAACATATTCTTCGTCTACCGTTTTATATACCATGCCTGAAATATAAAATGAATTTTGGTAATTATTTTTAAATTTCTCTGCTATCAATGATCTTTCATTGGCACTTGGGCTTGGGGATTACAGGATATCATTAGTTCACTTCTGTCTCTTTGGCCTGTTCACCATTAGTGCTCTGCCATGATGGCCTCAGGCTTTTAGGACCACATAAGCCAATAGCTCCTGTATCAGAATCCGCTTACACTGACTCCTGGTGCCATTACTCAAGGTTCCTGCTTCATGTCTCTCACCATCTACCCTTGGTTCTGTGCTTCAAGCCCCAATTCTGTTTCAGATTTCCTACTCAGCTACTGGCTGATTTGGTCTCTTTTTCCCAGCTCATTATCTTTGGCTCTCTCCAACTTACGTTTTGACTGTTGATTCCCTGGGATTCTTGGCAATGGCAGCAAGAGATCCTCTTTCCAGCCCACCGTGACTCCCAAGCTAAACCCCATCTCCAGAAAAGAAAAGCCAGACACTGAGGTCCGTGAATCAGGTAGACTTTCAAAGATTAAGCTAAAATTAAAAGAGAATAAAAGAGAATGCATGCTCTTGTGTTTTGATGTATGGAACGTATTGCTGTTTAGAACTCTGCTATGTGTCATCTGCTACTGTTACATTGGTCACATCAATCAGAGGCAATTATGAACCTGCCAACTTCGTCCTTTTTATTCAGCAAGGCTGTCTAATTCTACAGCTATTAATAACCCTCTTATCTCTCTTAGTTTATCATCCTCCCTTTTCTCTGCTTTTTCCCCCAGTATTTTGATCACTGGTACTGAAATGGCTTGTAAGATTGTTGCATGTAGAGGATGTTAGGAAATTAAACAATATTGGTTGCCCCAGTCTGAAGTAATAGGGAATTATTTTCATGGTGGCGCCTGGTATGTATTGTAACACAAATGATGTAAGCTGTTTTGAAATGGAGAAAAAAGGTCCTTTTCTTAGAGTGTGGACCTGAATGTTATCACCAGGTCATGTAAGAAATAGTTTCACTGGCATAGGAGGCACTATAATCACCCAGAATTTCATGTCATGTCATAGACTTGCAGTCTGGCTGGGAAGCAGAGAGTTCACATTTAATTTTATCTTTCTCACATCTAGTAATACTAAGGAGCAATCGTGAAAATAAATTCTTGCCTCGGTAGCATTTGGAATGTTAAATTGGCATCTAAAATTGTGATTCCAAACGCCTTATTTCTGTGGAGCCAGGGAGTCTATCTGTGAAGGTTAAATGCTAAGTGTGTGCTTTAGCCTGGCTGCAAGTTTCTCTCTGCCCCGTGATCTTTCTTAATGTAATGGATATAATGTAAGGAAGACAGGGATGTAATTTCATGGCAGCTTACAGGAAAGAAAGAAAAAAAATCCTTGAATTTTATGATAATTCTTGATGATCAGGCCAAACTCTGTGTCAAGATACTCCTTTCTCCTCTCTCTCGCCCTCTCTCTCTAAGAGAAAGCTTGGGAACTTGATCATTCAGCACAGCAAGAGAATTCAAATAGGGTCTGTGAGACTTTTCTTAATTCTACTCTTATCTGGATAATCCACTTTAGATATTTTTTAAAAAGGAAGTAACACATAAACATACCTGATTTCTGGGGCCCTCACTTCCTCTTCTGTACAGTGGGCATTATTGCGTGTAACCAGATACAGCACAGCTCATGATTTTGGCCCAATTTGTCTCTACAGGGAGGGTGTAGAGGAGTAGTAGCTTAGAATGGATAGACGCTTAACTTTTTCGAAGACAGCAGCAGAGGTATTAGTAACCTAATACCTCTTTGCCAGTTATAGAAACCTAACACAAACAAATTTAAGAGAAGAGTAAAATTGGCTCATTTATCTTTACGGTTCACGGGTAGATTTTGGCCAGTCAAAACTAGATCAAGGGGCTCAAATTAGACCTTTATATTTGGTTTTCTCCTTCTTTGTTATTTTTTTATGCTTTGACCCCCATGGGATCCACTCTGAAGCTCTCTCATTCTACAAGGTGGCTTCTGGACACTCCGTATTTGCGTTCCGATAGCTCTCAATCCAGTTGAAAGAGCCTTTTTTTTTTTTTTCTTTTAACCCCTAAAAAGTTTTTCAAAAGTTTCCTTGGACGAGCTTGTGTCTTAAATCTGTTCTTGAACAAGTGACCGTGGGGATTCACTGGTCTGATTGAACAGGCTTGGGGCATATATTCATGGTCAGGAACCAAAGTGTAGTTATACCATTCAAACCACTTGGACAAAGAGTAGTTGGAGGAGGAATGATTTCTGAAGGGGATATGTGGATTATTTTTACTGGGAGATGAGGGAATCGATCCTGGGGAAGAGTTAATAATAATAGCTGATATTATACAGTGCTTACAGCCAGGTGTTGACTGATCTGATTGCCTTAGATATATTAAGGTATTTAATCATCAAAATAACCCAGTTTGCAGATGAGAAAATTAAAGGACAGAGAAGTTAAGTAACTTGCTGAAGGTCACACAGCTAGTAAGTGGCAGAGCCATGGTTCAGATGCAGGACACCTGGCATTCAAGTTCATGCTCTCTAAGTCACCACGGAACACTGCCTTTTGGAATAAAAAACAATCTTCTTCCATTCAGGCTCTAGAATTACATCTACCAAGCTCTGATTCTTTTGCTTATAAAGCCATTATATGTGGACAAGTTCTTAACCTCTTTGATTTTGTTTCCTTATCTATAAAATAGTGGTGGTAATATTACCTGGAAGATTAAATAAGTAAATAAGACTGCTTGACAATTGGTAACATAAATGACAATCATGTTGACATGCCTTGGGGCATAAAAAAATTCCCCAGCCCTCCGAATTCCTAAAACACGTCCAACATGGAATGTGTGAAACAGTATTTTCTTCTCTACTCACCAAGAAAATGGTTAAAAGTAGATCTTAGTTCTTATTCTCTTCTGCCTGATTTACATTTTAGTGATTGCCTCATCACCGCTTTTACATTAAATACAGAGGTGTGACTAAATAATTCTGTCTTGAAGCATAAATTAAGAAAGCAAATGTACTTAGAATTACACTTCCCCCTCCTTTCTGTCTTCCTTCTCCTTATCGGCATAAAATACCATTTACTGAACACCTACACACAATGTGTGGTGCAGCGTCCCGTGCTCTCCTAATTTTCTTGGCTTTTTCTAAAATGCTTTTTATTACAGAAGGGAAATAAATCATTGAAAAGTATGACATTTTTCTGTAAATAAGTAGGGGTTTGTGTAACTCTTGAAAAGAGATAGTATAAATATGTATTTTACTAACATTTTATCACAAACATGGGTGACAGGAGCTTCCTAAACAGGAACCATATATTCAAAATAATGAGACAAAACTGTTAAGTTCTGGAAGAAAGAGGCAGCTATTGTTTGTTTTTCTGTTTCTTCGGGTACCCATCAAAATATGTTTTTCTCCTTCATGCATCGTCTTGCTTTTCTCCTAAAAGAGAGCATTTTACCAACTCCTTTAAGGAGTGAAATGGACAATAAAAAAATATTACGGCCTGTTTCCAAGTCTGTCTCTTCAAAAGCTAAATAATAAATTTTTAATGAAATATTGGGGAGCCAGAAAATGGAATTCCCTTCCTGTTTGATTAAAAGGGGTATTTAAGAGGGGCTCCTGACTGGCTCAGCAGGGGGAGCAAGTGGACTCCTGATTTCAGGGTCTCAGGCTCATGAGTTCAAGCCCTATGTTGGGCATAAAGCTTACTTTTTGTTTTGTTTTTTTTTAAAGATGTTTGGGAGATAACATTCAGCTAAGAAAGTGAATGGAGGACATAAAAAAGAGGTTTGTTCTTTAGCATTAAATATCTGGAAACAGCCCATTACACGTTTCTTAATTTTCTGATTATGTGGTCAAAACCATACTTTCATTTTGCCTGACGTCTGGTAAAACTTGCCAAAGTAGGCTTTCCACTTGAGTTTTGTTGCCCTCATATTCGCTGAAGAGGTGCACAGAAAGGAACATTACCAGTGTCTTAGGTAGATTTTGGTTTCAATGCTGTCTCTCAGTATGTGACCTCAGGCAAGTTCTCTAGAAACTTGGTCAAGTCTACTGCTGATTTGTTAACCAAATAACCAGTTTTTACTGAATTTTCTTGTGAAAGTTTTAATAAAATGTTAGTACGTTTAACAGAAGTGTGATTTACACTAAAGTTGACATGCTAGCTGAGAACATGGTCAAAGAATTTAAAAAACATAAAAAGTTCCTATAAAAAATGTTACCTTCCAAATAATATTTTGACTTTTCATACATGTTAGAATTATTTCCGCTCCTTCTTTTAGATTTGAATTTGGATGCTTTTGACTGTCATTCTGTATTTTTTTTCAAACTTCACTCTTAATATTCTGTTGCCAACATCTCAAACGGCATATCAGCTTTCAGTTTGTATCTCCAGCCATTTAAAATTTAAATTTAAATTCAATAGCATGTGAGATATCACAATTTTAATTTTAAATTAAATTGAATTTTAACTCGCAATGGAATTAAGTCTATTTTAAATTAAGTCTAATTTTCAGTTATTTTTATTAAAGTAAGATTTAATCACATTAAGAATTTGAATTCAATTAAAATTTAAACTTAAATCCAAGAGCATCTTAAAGAAATAAGAATAATTTTCTTCTTAAAAAAAAACCTCATAGGAAATGCAGAAACTTTGTTTGCTGATAAGAGACAATTGGGATAGGCCAATGTACCATCATTTATTGAAATACCACACGTAAAAGGATGAAAAAATTCAAAGCACGTGAAGGAAGTGAGACTATTCAGAATCTTTTATGGCAGATGAGATGATTAGTACTGCTAATATTCTTTGACAAAGAAGAAAATAGGAGGAAGAATTAAGAAAATTTTTTTTAGTTTATTCATTTATTTTGAGAGAGAGAGTGTGTGGGGGAGGGGCAGAGAGACGGGGGCGGGGGGGGGGGGGAAGGGGGAGAAGAATCCCAAGCAGACTCTGCACCGTCAGCACAGAGCCCGATGGGGTGCTCGAACTGACAAACTGTAAGATCGTGACCTGAGCCAAAACCAAGAGTTGGGTGCTTAACCAACTGAGCCATCCAGGCGCCCCTAAAGGAAGAATTTTGAAAATAGACTAAAAAACTTAAAATTTCTAAAATCCAACAAAACAGAAGTAGTGTTAAAATAAGTTTAGAAATCAGTAGAAACTGAAAGATTCTCATAATAAATACCGACATTTCTGTTCTGCTTTTAAAAAAATGTTTTATTAGTGGAAATCAAAATTCGACCTTCCTTCTGAAGCTCTTAAAATATTCCTATTCGATTTTCGGTTTCCTCATCTATTCAAACTATAAAAACCATTTTTATTAATTCAGTAAATTTGATGAGTAGAACAAATTAGACATTTAGGAAGTTGAATTTTGCTGAGCTAATTTTGAGGACACTGACCTACTGCTGGTTGCTAACTTCTCTAAACCTCACTTTCCATGTCTGTAAAATGAGAACATCAGTTGCATCGCTTCCTTCCTTCCTTGTTCTCTTATCTGTTTTTGTCTTGTCCCATTTGTGTGTTTCCATCAAAGTATCTTCCCTGTAAACATTCCCAGGGCCCAACACATGGTAGAATCATAATATTAATAATTGCTCATTTCACGTGAGACATTGTGCAAATGCTTTGCCTAATAATCTTCTTTAATCCTGACATCAAGCCAGTGAGAAAGGGACTATTATCTCCTCACTATGGATAAGGAAACAGATGCTCAAAGAAGTGACTTTATGAAAAAGAGGCATAGGGAGCAAACAATGGAACTGAACTTCCAACCCAAGTGGTGTCACTCCATGCTTGCTGAATTGTATTTCTAAGAAGGCCAATCAGCCAGCTCTTTTGTGTGGATGTGTCTGTATTTATGGTACAGAGCTATTCTGTTGTCTGGTTCATTTGTTTCTTTTAGGACTAGATACATTTTCAAATGTAAGACCCTCTTAGGAGGCTCATATGGTATGTGAGTGCAGATATTTCTTTCAGTGCCTATGTGGACTGGGTGCGGATGAAGACAAGCAATATGACCTGATGATTAATTACAAGAGAAGGGGGATGAACTCTGTACAAGGGAAGACAACTTCCCAAATGTGCTTGTGCTTTGGCCCTCAGTAAGACTGGTGTGAATTATTCTGATTCAAGAGAACTTCTAGGTCATTAGTCCTCATTGCTTCTCATTAGCTTCTGTGGAATTGCATAAACTAGATTTGTTGGAGATGTGTAATGAGCTGGGGCCACAGACACCTCTCTGTCTCCGTTTGCAGGCAATTCTTGATGTCTTTGCCTTCGGCAGTTACTGCTACGAATGTGGTGAACTTCTGCATTCTGAAAATTAACAGAGAACACCTGGCTACCCTTTTCTGGGCTGAAAGCCTCGTTTGGTGTAAAATGTTAGTTTGCGTGTTGAGAAGGACTTGTCTATTCATCCATCCCTTAATGTACTCTTACTACGTTTCAGACACTTCTAAACCTTACAGCTACCAAGATGAAAATGATATTACTGCCCCTGCCTTTTGGGGTATATGGGGTAATAGGAGAGACAGACAAGCAGGAAAAATTAGGAGGCAACCAGGCATATACAATGTGAAAGATATAAGCTAATGATAATTTCTAATATTTACTGAGAGCTTAGTTTGTACTAGAGATTATCTCAGAATTTTATATCACTTACGTCATTTTATTCTTATAAAATCCTATGAGGTAGTTACTCTGATTATGCTGAATTAAGATGAGAAAACCAAGACACAGAGATTTCAAATAACTTGTCAGGGTCACAGAAGCAGCAAAGAGATGAACCTATACTTGTATCCAGATAATCTCTCACCAAAGTCAGGATACATGAAACAGTGCGATATTACCTCTTGCATGGGAATACAAATAGAGGCTCCAATAGAAATGTAATACACAATGTCATCATATTCAAGTTATAATGAAGGTTGGAGACTTAGAACAAATTTCTGCCTTTGGGAAAAGAAATGTAAAATTAAATAAGCATGTCTCAATTGAGGCAGTAACACATGTTGCTTAAGAACCGGACTGCCGGGTTGAATATAGGTTCATCTACTCATTACTAGATATATAATTTCGGACAAGCTATTTAGTTTCACTGAGTCTCATCTTTCTCATCTGTAAAATGGAATAATGTTAGTATATAGCTCATAGGTTTTCAATGAAGGTTACATGAGAATATTTGCAAAGTACTTAGCAAGATGCTTAGAGATTAGTAAGAAGTTATCAATAAATACTAGCTCTTGTGAAATGTAATCAAAGAGTTTACAAATTAATTCTTTACAGCATAGAAACCAGTACTGTATCTTTTCTGAGTTTTGAGAGAAAGTACAGTAGTAGTGGAGTAATTTGTAAAGTGGCTGCTGAGGTAAAATATCAAACAAAAATATAACAACAGGGGTGCCTGGGTGACTCAGTTGCTTAAGTGTCTGACTTCTGCTCAGATCGGATCTCACGGTTCGTGGGTTCAAGCCTCATGTTGGGCTCTGTGCAGACAGCTCATAGCCTGGAGCCTGCTTTGGATTCTGGGTGTCCCTGTCTCTCTGCCCCACCCCTCTTTGTGCTCTGTCTCTCTCTTTCTCTCGAAAATGAATAAACATTAAAAAAAAAAAAACAAAAAGGTAACAATCAAAGGGGAAAAATCGGTTCCAAGCTAAATAAGCTGAAATTTAAAAATGAAGAAACTTTATAAGCTTGGATTGACTTAAATATTACTTAAAAGACAGGAGCCCAATCAATCATTTCCAATTTGATAGAATGAGGTGCTCAAAGAACCCCAACAAAAGATGAACAAAAAGATCTGCACCCAGATATATACCATAAACTGTTGTAAATCCAAAAAACAAAAAGAAAAGAAAAGCTTGATAGTAGCAAAAGAAAAATAACCTAGTGTGTCCAGAGAACTAACAGTATGAGGAATGACTTATAGCTCATCAGAAACAATGAAGCCAGAAAGTAGTGAAATAACATATTCCCAGTGCTGCAAAAAAAATTCCTATCAACCGTGACTCAAATTATTAGCAAAATGTCCTTCAAGAGAAATGGCAAAATAAAGACATTCTGCAATAAACAAATACTGAGAGAATTACTTGCAAGGGACTTTCCATGTGCTAGCTGATTTCATTCTGACCAAAAACTTGTTAAAGTTTTCCTTTTTATTTCCTGTTTTGCCAGTGGAGGCACTGTGAAACCAAACAGAAATTAGGTAAATCTCTTGAGGCCGTATGGCTAGTGTGTGGGGTTTGAACCCAGATCAGTGGGCTCTCAGAGGGTATTCATGCTCCTTGCGCCTTCCCAGGAAGCTCATTGCATTGGTCGTCCTGCTTCTTAGCTACTCTCCTTGGAACTGGTCTCTCTAGTGAGGCTAGATGGACCCTCCTAATATCACTTCTTTGGTGGTCCTTCATCATTCAAACTCCTTGAATGGCTTTTTCTTACTCATAGCATGAAGTCCAAATTCCTTAGCCTGATTTCTAAGGACTTTTAAAATTTGGCCCTAAAGTACCATGCAAACATGATCTCTTAATATTTCCCAAGTTGACTGGTTTAAATCACATTTGCCAACCCCATCCTCTTCATCAGTTGAAATCCTCTTTATTTTTGGGGTTGAGGGGCTAACTCAACATTAATGTCTTTTAATTTTTCTCTGGCATTGCCACTCATTTTTTAATCTCCCTTTTTGAACCTGTGTGTGGCCACATATGGTGAGGTTTTATATATATATAAATATGTATGTATGTATGTATGTATGTATGTATCTATGCAGTATAGATATCTATCTACATCTATATTCATATATGTATCTATATATCTCATAACTGGATTGGAAGCAAGTCTTCTTATTTTTCTTTATATCTTCAGCAAGACCTAGCAAAGTACTGCCTATATTATAGCAGCATATTAAATACTTACCAAATGATGTCTTCTGTTTTTTGGATAAAAAACGAAATATTTAAGTCAAATAGTAAGGAAACCCCTCCATCCCCCACCATATCCTGGTATTTAAAGTGATCCCATTTGGTTGGAAAATTATGTCAGTCTGGTCTTGTTAAAATCAAATCTGAAGGAAACAGAAACCCCCTCTCTTTTCATGTTCTAGTCTCAGGAGGCCACCAAGAGTTTTCAAAGCCAAACACTTATGAATTTCTTTTCAACCGACATTGCTATGTACCAAGGGAAAACTGAGACAGCTGTCAGTGGTCATGGACATTCACAGCTTATAAATTTGATAAACTAAGGTGGTAGCCAACTGCAATTTGATGGGGCAGGTATAAGAAGATTCCTACAGATTTGGAGTGTACAACATTGTGCAATGCTGGTGCGTATGAAGAACAAGTGGACCCAATGAACTGATTCCAAAATAGACTCTCTCTTATATATATTGTAAGAGTGGTGAAGAGGGTTAGTGTTCTTGGAAAAGTAATTGATTTTCTAGTGGAAGCTGAAGACTTAAAAAATTGCTGTTTGGGGATTTTTGTCTGAGTCTGTTTTCTTCCCAAAATGTGATCTTTAAAGCCACAATTGGGTCAATCACTAGTATGGAAGTTTTTCTGTTTCTTTCTTTCCTTAAGCTTCTCCTCTGATTTCATTCTCTCTCGCTTTGAGAAAAAAAATCAAATCTTGTTTGGGGTACTCTTTGTCCCAAAACATACTAGTTTCATTTAACTCCTTAAATATGCCATAACTAAACCTTCATTTATCTGAATTATCTTCTGGCTATATGTTTCTTCAATTTACCAAAAGTAAAATGCAGTAAGACACTGTGGCTAGTGATTGGTAACTGATGTGGGTTCTCTGCCCAGTCCCTGATTCGAGTTCTTATCATCTAAGGGAAGTGGGGAGAGGGGGCTGTGTTGGAAGTGAGGGAGGTGATTTAAAGTGAAGAAATAGCAGAGACAGTTTTGGGAGTAAATGTGGAGGCTGGATCCTCATATTTCCAATGTTTCCTGTTCTTACCTGAACCAGGGGCAAAGAGGCATGAGAGGGTGTCTGTAATTGTTGTTGCCCTGGAAATCTCAGACAGTTAAAAGAGCCAGAATCAATATTTCAAAATATTTATGGAAGAGAAGATAAATATGAGGTGAGACCAAGCCACAGTCACGGGGCTATGTGAATTTGGATTATGCACCCCACATTTCCTAGCTAGCAAATTGCATGGCTTTTTGTTAATCTTGCAATAATGTGATCAGGAATTTTATGAGCTCACATAATCTTGCAATAATATGATCAGGAATTTTAGTTGAGCTCTCATCACTCTCTGGAAGAGTTTTTCCTGTACTTACTAAACTCCTGCTATATGCCAGGCACAATCCTACATGCTAGAGATACTCATTGGTAAATATGAGAGACTTAGACCATTCCTTTTACTGTTTACAGTTTAGTAGAAAGAGCAAGTGCCACTCTCCTCTTGATTTTTTTTCTCTATATCTCAAATCAAGGAGCAGGAAAACACTTACTCAAAATCAAAGTTTATTTTATGTTTATTACTGTAATCAATCAGGCATAAAACTCTAGTATTTAGATGGAATGATCCAATGGTAATAATAATTACAACAAAATGCATGTGGAACTTTGGGATTTATAATACACTTTCACCTCTCTGATCTCTTTTAACCTCACTGAGCTCCTGCTTTCTCATCTGGAAAATAAGGCATAACAATATCTATCTTATATGGATAGATAGAGATAGCCAGTCAGCCTAGGGTTATGCCTGCCAGTTGTGAAAGTCTTCATTTTATAGATGCTGAGCCTGAACCTTAGAGAGGATATGCGAATTGCCCATGGTTGAATATAAAGCCAAAGAGGGGAAATGGGACTTGAAATATAGTCTTTGGACTCTGAAGTCTATGGTTTTTCCATTATACATCAGTTGTTTCTCAATTGACCCATCAATCAATTGGGAGAGAGGAGTATATCCTCTCAGAATTTCTCCAGACCTAGTGTTCCAGGAAAGCTGGTTACATTTTACTCTTTTTGGCAGCTCATAGAATGATAGTACAACCAAACAGGAAAGAGAGGAGGAACAGGGAACATTACTTTAAGATAATAGTAAAATTCATCCACAAGCTAGCTGACCACCCAGAAAGAATCAATTTTGTGCATATCCTTCTAGTCATTATTTTCGAAAGTATTTTATCTCCAAGCTGTTCTTCTTTCTTTACTCCCTAGCTCATAGGGAGCTGATTACATTGTTCCCTAGAATATTAGAGAAGGAATGGACTTTCCAGGCTTTCTAGTCAAACTCCTTTAGTATTCAGATGAGGAAGTCACAGCTAGAAAGATGTATCTATAGGCTAAGGCAAAGCCCTAAGAAGGGAAAACAATTAGTAAGTTAATGAATTATTTTCTGCAAATAATTGCTTACAAAATGAACACTCTATGGCTTGACCACAGGATAATAATTGAAATTTTGTCTAGGTTTAAATTTAGACAACATTTTGATAAGTTACACCATTGTTTTAGACCCAACAGAACCTTCACAGGGCCTGATGTAGGACAGGCTCTCAAAAATATTTGCTGTGTTAATGAATGAAGCACATATGAGTTATGTATACACTTTGGAAGTCATTAACACAACTTACTAATCTAAGATCATTATCCTCATATTCAGTCACCTCATCATCACCTCATCCTCCACGAAACCTTTATTAGATGCATCCCATATACAATCGTGATAAGAATGGAAAAGGAAGGATGTATATATAGAAATATTGAGCAGTTGGAACTGAGTTGTGTAATGATTGAGGTTTGAGTGTGTATTTTTATGTGTTTGCTGGGGAAGGGGATGGAGGTGGAAATAATTAAAAGGAGAGACAAATGTAAGATGCCACTATCTATGGTTGTGGTAGTGACAAAACTGATAAATGAAACAGAAATATAGTGATCAACACAACATATTTCCATCCCTCTTCTTTATGGAAAATAAGTTGTCCACATGTAGAAGTCCAGTTACAGGTGAAGGTGAGGAATTAAAAAACGTTAATGATTTTACTGTATGACAGTCCATGTACTGGACTGGTCGCTATTATTTGAATACTAGTAATGTAAAAATCCCAGTATAACAGTAGCTATGCTTATGGAAAACTATCTATCTTCTACCCAGGATTATAACCACTTTACATCTATTAAATTATTGAATCCTCGTCACAGCCCTATAATAATATCATCCCCATTTTCCAAGGGAGGAAAATGGAGTTTAGAGAGATTAAAAACAAGTGGCTTAAGGACACTCAACTATGATGGGGAAGATCCAGGCTTTGAATTCAGTCTTGTTCCAGAGCCTATACTCTTAGGAACTTTGCTGTACTATCTACTAAGAGCTTTGCTGTGGAAGGAAATATGGGGATCATGTAGTGTAAGAAGCCTTACTTCGCAGAGGAGAAATCAAAGTCTGAGAGAAGTTTTGGTGACTTGCCCAGGGTTGCAATTATTTTGCGACAGAGCCAGAACCATGACAATTTCTGCCCTTGTGTACAAAACTGAATTAATTGGAGACAGGTTGTGGTGACATTAGCCTGCAGGTACTAGGCACTTTTCTTATTGCTACCATTCATCAACCAGTTTTGAAAAGCTGGAGAAATGGGGTGGCCCACACAAGTTTTTAAGCTTTTTTTTTCCTTAAGTGAGGCACTTAAGTAATTCCGTGAATAGAGACATCATTCTTGTTTGCTCCGGATAAGTGACAGTTTCTTTTGAGGAATGCATAGCCTTAGTTCATTGGGTACTCAAAATTCTCTGTATGAGGAAAGACAACCCAAAAGAAAAACCGAGTGGTGACTCCGTGCCAGGGGAATTAACCAAAGATGCAGGAGATTGAACAGGTGATCTTTCTCTCTCTCCTCCCAGGCAGTGCCCTCCTGAAGAAAATCTGTCCACAGTATTCCCAGGAATGAGATTCTACTCCCATCCTCGTTGTGGCCAACAAAATAATAAGACGAGAAGGGCATATGTGGTATCGTTTCCTCTTCTAACTAGAAAAACTCCTCCAGTAAATGTCTTGAGGCTAACTGGGATACGCACATCAAAGAGAATTTGGCTAACCTGAAATGTCATATTTCATGGGGAGTTCAACAGGGCAATTTATCAAAATTGACCCTCTCAGAGGAGGACCAACCATCCTTAGTAGACCCGAGGTTGCAAAATGCCACCACGTTTGGCCGTAAAATTTATCACGTCAGGAGATCTATAGTCAACACTATGTGCTGTGAAATATGACAGTACTGCGGGGGTATTTATCTTTGTTGCGCCTGACAGATTAGCCTCGCATTTCCACTTTGTCCACTTTTTACCCCAGTGCCATCGATAATGACCTATCAGGACGATCCGCTTGGAAAGAAGACTCGTAGCTCCAATAAGCTGGGATGGAGTGGAATGAAAGCCCATACTCAGGCACATATTTTGGGTGTGCTCTTGTATAAAGCTGAAAAATTATTCAGCGACTTTCTTCTTTTCCAGATGATATTTTAAGAAAAGTAACACATTAGATGGGAATTTAGGCTCTTGACAAATTGACACCGTCGGAGACACATACATTTAACTCCCCTCCCCCCCATCTTCTCATTTCACAGAAAAGAAGCAAAGAGACAGGCATGGTGGAATATCTTCTTCATTTCTGAGTCCCTCCTTGGGCAGGATTGTAAGGGTGGTAATGCGGTTATTGACCTGTCAGCCCCCAGCTCTCTGTTCTCACTGGTGTGCTGCCTTTGTACCTAATGTTCTCAGAATCTCTGCCTCATCTACTTTTTCCTAACCTCCGCTCAGTGCACATTCATATACACGACTACATCCTAAGAGATGCATGTGGCTTCCTATCATATGATGATTTTTTGTTATAGTAAATAAAAAATTATTGAATTAGAAGAATTTCGGCATTTCAGTTCTTAGCTTCTTCTTGGAAGTGACAGTGGTCGGATAGAGGGAATATCAGTTTATCTCCAAGCATAGTGGATTGCATATTAGAAATAGTTTAGGAGGAGATTCAGAATTGAGTATTATGAATTTGGGGTTTGAGTCCAAATGCCATGGCTTGTGCCAATTGACTTTGGGCAAGTCTTGGAAGCTCTGTGTCTCAGATCTATGAAACATTTGATAAATAAAAGTAGCTCTTTTTGAGGATTTGTGTGCAGATGAAATAGAATTTTATACATATATGTATATGTGGACATATATACATACATATAGTTTCATAAACTAAAGAGCATAATAAAAATGATTTTTCTTTTTTTGTAGAGGAAACAGGAAGAGGACTAGGTTTGAAGTCAGAATTTGTGTATAAAAATTCTAGTTTTGCCATGACTAGTTCTATGATTTCAGGCAAATCACTTCGTTGCTCTGAGTCTAATTTTTTATCTGCTAAAATAATGAGAATAACTGTTACAAAGTTCTAATAGGATATATGTGATGTCCTTTAGAAATTCTAAAGTAATACTTATTATAGAAAATATATTCACCTTATTATAGAAAGTATTTTCATACCATAAGGGAACTTCCATTTGACTTCAGATAATTTGATTCTAGGAGGTATAAAAGGCAATCACCAAAGGGAATCTGGTCAGCTGGGTAATTTGGATTTTATAGAAGGTTAAGATAGAAAGCATTCTCAGGAAAAACATAGCTATCCCTAATACTAAGACTGGGCAGAAATTTTTCCCTAGGGTCTTCAAAAAGAGGACACAGTGACCAATGTCCTCAACGACTATTATAATAAACACAAGGACAAGAAGTATTGGTCTATAAATAAATGTTTATTTTACAATTTTTCAGTGTTGGGATGCTATAAAATACAGAAAGGATGAGTACAGCTCCAACAGAATAGTTGTTTATTACCACAAAACTGTTGGGCAAAAAATCTCTTAATCCCCAGAGACTCATTGCCCCGGAACAGTCATGGTTACTCAAAGAGAACTCAAATCGGTTGCAATGACTCCTAATGACTTTCTTGCAAAGTTCTTCTGGCTTCTATTCAACCTCTTATGCCACAATTTCTAAATGGGCAATAGAAATCGCATTCCTGCTGACCTGTTTGACCTGCTGATTACTGCTTTCCTGCCTAAAGTAGGAATCCATGTACACAGTGGAAATCCTGACAGTTATGTCTGTTATCCTGACAGTTATCTCTTTTCCTGGGAGCCTACACTAAGTAATCTGAGATCTTGTTTAAAATGCAAATTCCTGCTGAAGGAAAATCTTACAGTAAGGGATCTAGGAATCTTTATTATAAAAAACTACCAGGGGTCATTTTTAACAAATTAAAGATTGAGACCAAGACTGGAGATTGGATAAAAGACTGTAGCTCACTATCAGGCCCTGATGAACTCCATCCGGGTAAATAAAGCCCCCTGTCTGTGTCCGTGGATGTAAGGCTGTCTGCAAAACACTAGAAATGGGATTGGAATTGCCTAAAATTTAATGAGACTTCTAACACAGGACTTTTTGACCACAAGAAGCAAGTTAACTTTATGGGAATAGTACACAGCCCAATTTTTGGAGACATGCCGTCCGGCTCTGAAGCTCAGCTCTACTTGCCTTGTGATCCACAGAAAAACTTCATTCTAGACCCTACCCACATTTCCCTCTGAATTCTTGGTCCAAATTTACAAGCCTAATAAACTCCAAGTAGATGTGTTGCTGGTACCTCTGACTTAACACGTGCCCAACTAACACTGTGACTTTCACCTGCTTCTTTTCTTATATTCTACCATCATAAGTAGGTTGTCCATCTTCCCATGCGTCCATGCAAGAAAACCCAGAGCCAAATCAGCTTTTATTTCTCCCCCATTACCACACCTGTTCAGTGATTGATTCTTTATCCAAACTAACTACGTCAATTCCAACTTTCTAGTCCCTCCAACAGTGCCTTAATCTTAGACCATCAGCATCTTGTAACTGGTCTACTTCCAAATGTATATTACAACATCAGAATCCATTTCAGTGGACGTTCCCAAAACATCTGCTATAATTCATCACTGGGCTGGGTGTTTCCACATATTTATGTCACTTCATTCTCATAAAATTCTGTTATTATTGTTCCCATTTGCACCTGGAGAAATTGAAAATCGGCAGGGTCGTGTGACTTAAGTAATATCCCATAATTGCTGTGCGGCAAAGCAAGGATTTGAACTGGTCTTCCAACAACTGGTCCAGCTGTGTCAAATTTCTCACCCGTAATCAATTCTTCACCCCGCTGCCATGGCCATCTTGCTCTGACACAGACTGAGTCACAAGCGTTGGAAACATCCATAGTTCCATGGGGCACCTAGGTGACTCAGTTGGTTGAGCGTACGACTTCGGCTCAGTCATGATCTCATGGTTTGTGAGTTCAAGCCCCATGTTGGGCTCTGTGCTGACAGTTTGGAGCCTGGAGCCTGCTTCAGATTCTGTGTCTCCCTCTCTCTCTGCCCCTCCCCTGCTCATGCTTCGTCTCTGTCTCTCTCTCCCTCTCTCAAAAATAAATAAAAACATCAAAAAAAAAAGAGAAAGAAATAAAGAAAACATCCATAGTTATAGCAGTGTTTCTAAATTTTTGATTATGTACCCTTACCAATAAAACTTTTGATCACACATCACATGTATATAGGTTTATGTATTTATTTTTGAAATACTTGCATTTACTAAGTATATTAGTATATATTATTATACATGCATACAGAAATATGAATTTAAAAAGAAAGAGAATAAAATACAAATAAAATTATAATATATCTTTTCATGCCCCTATGGATTATTTTTTTACTTTCTCAGGGGGTTTCGCTGCACTTTGGCCACCACTGAATTCAAGTTCAAGGGCTTCTATCATTTGGCTTCCACCCAACTTTTTGGGCTTATCTTTTAGAATTTTCCTCCCACCCCTCTCTATCCAAGTTTAGCTATGTTACTCACATACAAATCAATTCGTACATGAGTCAAGCACGGTAGTTCTGTGTAAATACTATGCACCTTCTTGCCGCTATTTCTTTACTCCAATTGTTCCCTCAGCTGGAAGTGAGCATTGTCCTTTCTTTGCCAGCAGAAAACTAATGACAGGTATCGGCCACTTTTTGAAAGTTCATCGTTATGCCACTTCGCTTTTACAAAAGACCTACATTAGTGCTTGTTTTCACCAACTAAAAGAAATCCGAGGAGGATTCTTGCTTTTATGAAAAAAGGCAAAAAGTAAAAATAGCATTCAGCGTTTGTTCTGCAGCGAGCCGTGATCGAGGCAGCGCGCACCTCCAGCAGCGAGAGGGGCCCCCGCCAAGCTCCTTCCCGGGAACGACATCAGCATCTCAGCATCAAGCCGCCGTAGCTTTGAACTGTGTCTGTGAGCTTCTGTGCTTTATCTCGACTTATTTTGTGTATCTGTTAACAAGATGTGTCCTAAGGTATCAGAAAAGCCTAAGAGAGATTATTGTTTTGGTCTGGGAATGCTCGAAAATTGTTCCATATAAGTTAATGGTAATTGCACACCCTATCAGTTTCAGTTTTACTCTGTCTTCTGATGCCAGAAGGAATCTCTCCAACATGGACACGAAGTTCAATCTCTGCTCCATACCCTTCAGAGACTCCCCATTGCTCTTCGGGTAAATCCTCAACACCTTCATTTGGCTTACCACCATAATCTGGTCCCCACTTATCTCTCTATCTTCATGCCCCCTTCACACTCTAGTTAGACCAAGTCTCTTTAGTTTCCGAAATTTATCATGCCTCCTGCCTCCCTCTTCATTTCCTCCTTCAAATTTGATTGCTGTGCAGGTAAATGAGGAGGAAGGAAAGCCCTGATTTGCAGCATTTGACAATTTCCAGGGTGTAAATACTTTCACCACAGCAGATTTCAAGCTACCTAAGTGTTGCCACTGGGAATTGGAAAGAGATGTATGTACACAATTGGCCCCAGCCAGTGGGTGCCTGCCTGCTTCAGCATATCACTGGGCTAAATTTTAAAATTCTTCACATTCTGGCTTAGCTGCCACTTTCCTTGAGAAGGCTTTCTTGATCATGCCATATGCTTCTACTGCAGACTCATCTTAGCCTGTTCTCATGCTTATCACATAATATTGCAATTACCTTCACATTTCTCTCAGTCCACTGCTAGACTGTGAAGTCTAACGTGTAGGGAGTATGTCCTGTTCACCACCTCCAGAACTCTCCAGAACTACCATGCGCGATGCATGTACTACTTGATTTGTGTGTATTATCTCATTTAGTTTTCCTCTAAACCGAATGGTAGAACATTTGACCATTATCACCATTTTACAGATGAGGAAGATTGAGGCTTAGAGCGTCTAAGTATCTTGCTCAAAGGCACACAGAGAGTGGATAACACACACACACACACACACACACACACACACGCACAAACACACACACACTCTACTCTGAACACTTACCCACAATGTTGTTCTGACAATTTTGTTTCAGGTTGCATAAAACTAGCATTTTTACATAGTTGGTTTCTGTGAAGAAGATTTAAGATCTAAGGCACTCTTATTCAGGGCTCCTACGGAGGACTAGACTCTCAAACACTATCACTGACATTATAAATTAGTGCAAAGTTAATGGTAATTAGTTGGCATTATGGCCTTTGAAAATATTATTTGCTTTTAATCAGTGATTCCATTTCTCAGAAAATAATCAGAAATATAGACAACGCTTTGTGGCCAAAACATTATTCCTCAAGGTTTTAAAAGTAACCTTTCATTTAGAATGGTTTTAGATTTATAGAAAAATTGCAAAAATAGAGCACTTTCCATATATACCACATTCAGTTTCCCCTATCATGAACATCTTACAGTACTATGATATATTTGTCATAATGAAGGAACCAATACTGATGCACTATTATTAATTAAAATGCATACTTTATTCAGATTTCCTGATTTTGTTTTTATTAAATAACCTTTTTCTATTCCAGGGTCTTATCCAAGATATTGTACTATGTTTTATTGCCATGTCATTTTTGGTTCTTCTAAGCTGTGGGTTTCTCAGACTTAATTTGTTTTTGATGACCTTGAGTTTTGAGGAGTACTGGGCACATTTTTTTGTAGGATGCCCCTGTACTGGAAATTGTCTGGTGTTTTTCTAATGATCAGACTGGGGTTGCGAGTTTGGGGAAGAAAACCACAGAGGTAAAGTCCATTCTCCTCACATCCTATCAAAGGTGCATGCTATCAACATGTTTATCCCTGTTGCTATTGACCTTGACTACCTGCAGAGTTTGTGTTTGTCAGGTTTCACCACCGAGAAGTTCCTCTTATACCCCCTTCCAATTCTGTACTCTTTGAAAGAAAGCCACTGCACGCGGCTTACATTTAAGGAGCAGGAAATTATGTACCAACCTTAAGACCAGAACATTTACATAATTTGGAATTTTTCTCCACGGGAAAGTTGCCTTTTTTCCTCCACTAACTTATTCATTTAATCATTTATTTATGGATATAGTATAAATTAATAGATATTTATTTTGTGCTTTTGGTTATAATCTAATACTTTATTATTTTCTTGCTCACCTTCTTCCAGTTTTTGGAGAGTTTTAGTTGGTTCCTGTGTCCTTTTGACATAACCCATCATTGTGTTTTTTTTGAGTACTTCCTTAGTTTCTGTCACTACTGAAGGCTTCAGACTCACCTTGTATATTTTTTGCTCTTGGTCGTAAGGTCAACAATCCCTCCAAGAAGGCTTTCTTCCTTTTATTGAAGAGTAATATTAGAAAACAAGACCTGGGCTTGTCGTTTCTGGGCTCCTTCAGCTGACGAAGCCAAGAAATAAACGTGTGTACACTAACCTGTGTATAAATACAAACCTATAACCATTTCTAAATGTAACCATCTATATTTTTATTAAGCTAGACACGAGTTCATCCCAACTCTAATGCTTGACCACATGGATCACTTTAGCCTCCACCATTGCTAACGATAACCCCACACTAGAATAGGGAGAACTCGGTTCCTACCATCCACCATCCATATACTTAATTCTTCAAATCCAGTTATACTTGTTGAGTAGTTTCAGAATTGTTAAGCATACCATCATGGAAACAATTTTATCAACAAGAGTGCACTGCTTATATACAGTTCCTTTTGCCTTTAGTTGTAGGAGATCCACACATTCCAAAGTTATTTATGTTAGAATGGTTTCCCCATCCCTTTCAACGGAGTTGTTTCATACATTTGTAGGACAGTTAGATCATTTTGCTACAGTCTGCATCCCTTCATAGGATCCCCGACCTCTTAGATCAATATTAAAAAAAATTATTTCTGTTATTCCATGCCTTAAGGTTTACTCTTTTTGCTGTAAAGTCCTATTGGTTTTAACAAATGCATAGTGTCTATTAACAATCACAGTATCAGATAGAATAGTTTTATTGCTCTAGAAATTTCCTTGTGCTTCACCTATTGAATGCTTTTTCTATTCCCAAAGCAACTGTTTATCATCCCTTTAGTTTTGCCTCTTGCAGAGTGTCATATAGCTGGAAACACATAGTATGACACCATTTAAGACTGACTTCTTTCACTTTGCAACATGTATTTAAGATTTATCCACGTCTTTGTAGTGGCTTGATAGCTCATTCCTTTAATTGCTAAACAGTATTACACTGTATGGACATACCACAGTTTATCCATTCACCTATTGAAGGACATCTTGCTTCCAGGTTTTGGTAATTATGAATTTCCAATGATTTTTTTTTTAAATAGTTGAATCATTGGGAATAACAAGATATTCCACAAATATTGAAGTAATCTTTGGGTACACAATTGCACATCCATATAATGTATTAAAAGAGTTTTTAATGGCACTGGAAAATGTAAATAAATGTAAGATACAAAAATTAAATATTTAATATGGTCTTGATGTTATGGAACATGCATAAATATCTATATCTGGAAGGAAATACAACCCGATGTTCACAAAAGGTTTCTCTGGGGATTAGAGTAATAAGTGATAGTTAATCCCTAAGTAGGTTTCCATATTTTTCACAAAGATTAATTAGTTCTTTTATAATTAGGAAAAAATAAACCAAAATCATTTATAAATCACAATTCATGCTCCAGAATTGGTTGGGAATGGCATTTGCATATATTCAGAAGGATTTCTGGAATTTTCCTCATCTTCCTTCATTTCTTGGAGACTGCCTTTCTGGAGTAGTTCTTCTCTACTGTAGATTCATTCTCACTCTTCTGACTCTCAGAGCCTGTAAGGGTTTTTACATGACTTGGTTTCCTTTACTTCCTCCTCTCCACCTCTCATTAACATCATGGCAAATATCACCAGCCAGACCTCCTTTTTTCCCCATTAGCAAGAGGACATTTGGGCCATGTGGCAATCAGGATTTTCTAGAATACCTTTCATCCCATGTTTGGCAATATTGACATTCCCTTGGCACTGGGTGCCATAAACCTTCAACCTATTACATTTTAAGGTATTTTTGATTATTGTTTTTATAGTGAGGGGTGGAAGACACAATGGCAACTAACACATATAAAAAGAAAAAGGGGGAAAAAACTAAATTAAAGTGAATGCACGTAAACCTAGCATACTACTTCTGAAAGTGTAATTGCTGCTGTCACCTCAGGCAGCTATGTTTCTCCATAAAAGCAGAACTAATGAGGAAAGTTCATTGTGGTTTTGAAGGTAGATGATTAGAAGAATAACAAAGTACAGGCCCTCAGTTCTTGTGTTTTTAAAGAAGCTCTTAAATTTCTGTTTCTGTTTTAAATAAGTTGATATAGCATATATTTCTGTGACCATTGGCAAAATGATTTAGACAAACCTTATTTCTTTTGGAATATTATAAATTCATTATGTTGTCACCAAATGTTGAAACCTTAATTTTAAGATTTCTTCTCTCTCAGCGCTAGGGATACTGGGAAAAAATGTTTGTATTAATTTCAACTCACACCCTTAACCACATTGGAAGTTCTGCAATTGATGAAAATGGATACATCCAGCTGGCTGTCAACAACTGAGCTCTGCTTTCTGCAGATTTATTTTGAAAGAAACACCTTTGAAATGGGGAGAGAACCACACGCCAATAGGGTATAAAATGGTTCTTGCCAATGTCTGACTCAGCAATGGTTTCCACAAAGCCCAATTCTTCTGGAAAAGAGATGCTTCCAAGCCAGTGGAGGCTGGTTAACATTTTCTGAGTTTCTAGTTTTTTATAGGAATTAAGTTATTTGTTGGATTTTGGAAGATGGATAATCCTTAGTCGGTCTATCCATTGAAAGAGTTCATGGTCTAGCAAGAGAAGTAGGAACACAAATAATTCCCTATAAAATTCTGCAGTAAGTGGTATTATAGGGATAGGAGAAATGGCACTGTAAAGTAGCATTCCTGAGGAAGCGAAGGCACTGTGGAGACTCTTATAGAGCCATTCCAAACTGCTTGTCCATAGTATTTCTTTACTTTTATGTTATTTCTGTTGGTTCGGATAATCTTGGAATAATATGGGTGTTTTGAGGACTGTTAGCATTTGGATAAACTCGTTAGCTAAAGACTGAGAAGTCTATGATACTGCTTTTTAAAAAAGAATATCTAATCTTCACAGTCTGGAGCACAGACCTGACCTAAAATGGCTAGTGGGGGGAGGGAGGGAGCTACCTTAAGTCATGAGGCTGGTTCATGCTTCTTGGACAAGCTTCTTTACCCCAGGCATGCTCCTTACCTTATTGTACCTTTAGCTTGCACTTAGAAGTCCAGGAGCAATGTATAATGGAAAAACACTGGCTACACATTACCATAAATATTCAGAAACCCGAGATTGTAATCAGAATGAAAGGCTGGTACATGGTAGTCTTTAGACATTTCTGTTGGTCACAGAAGTCCAGGACTCCAGTCAGTAGGTGGAAATGATTGGGCAATATCAATAGGTGGATGTTTTTGTAACAGAGATGTTCAATAGTCATTCAATGCACTCTGGGTTTATTGTTGGGGGGTCAAATTACCTTCCTATGAGTTTTGTATGACTCTTTCCTACTAATATACATTAGCAAACGTTATACATTGCTGTAAGCAAAAGAGCCTATCATCATGTCACCTGTGCTTTGAAAGGCAGTCCTTATCTTATAAAGGTTCTGCTTTCTAAGAGTTAAAGTGAGGGCCATTGTCTGGACTTAATGATGACTTTCCTCACGGTAACAATACTGGAGTTTTAAAAGCATAAAGTGGAGAACCTTACTTATTGAATTGATTTATGCATCAGCCTGTGCCGCCCTTGAGTTTTTATTATGCAAATTTTAAGCATTATACAAAGGTATAAAGAATACTATTAAAAAACACTATTCAATTTTCAGTAAATCATAACATTTTGCTATTTTTGCTTCAGAGTTTTAAAAATTTATTAAACATCACAAGCTAATTGTGATGAGAGTTTTCTTGGCAAAAAACAAAAAACCCAAAAAAACAAAAAACTTAAAAACAGGCTCCTTTACTGATCATACCATATTAAAAAGAGACTCTTTTTTTTGCTAAAGTCCTCCAAATTTTGAACTTGGGCTTAGATGAGATTTCCGGATTTGGCTCCTACCTACCTCTCTTGCTTCATCACTTGTCACTTCTGCTCTTTACCAACCCCAAATCTACTACACTCCAGCCATACTGAATTTCTCCCAGTTTCTAGAAGGAGCCATACTCTTTCTTACTTCCTCACTCCAGCAATGCTGTTCTTTCTGCCTAGAATACCTTCCCCTCTGCCACTTCTCTGGAGTTATTCTTAACCAAATCTAAGTCTCTGTGTCCTTTAGAAGATTCCATCTGACACCCAAGTCAGGTGTCTTCTTAAATGTTCTTCCTGTACGGGAGTATTTTTTCTCTTTTGAGTATCAAATACTGGGTTAAAACAGTGAAGATAACAATTAGTAAAGAAACTATAAATTATATCTTGAGGTTTATAAGCATTCTTGTAAATTTGCTTAAATAAGTTTGATATTAAAGAATATAGATCCATTGAAAGTTACATATAGTATCCAATTATTTTATGATCCATTGAAAGTTACATATAATATCCGATAATTTTATAATGCCTATGTAGTGCTTCTTGTATACTACCTTACATTAGTCTTTCACATACTTATCATATATATATATATATATATATATATATATATACATATATGCACATGTGTGTATATATATATATATATGTATGTTTTCCCACAGAGATTCAAAAACAAAACAAAACAAAACAAATTCAAGACAGAAACATGTTGCCTGTCTTTCATTTCTCTCCTATCTCTTGAAATCATGGTTTCAGGTTTCCTATCTCTAGAATATCATTTAATACCTAATTTTACAGAGAGTTAAGTATGCATTATACATCCAAATAGAGTGAAGTTTTTGAGTATGTACTATCTGGAACATTTACTAATATACCATGCAATACCTAACATAATATCAGCACAAACAGTTTTTCAATTAATTATTGGTTAAAATGGAATTTTAAAAATGAAGGATATCTAAAAATTTTTAAAAAGCACTAGAAAATAAATGTGTATATGTCTTGAAAAGCTTAAAAAGAGACTTCCCATAATCAACCTCATTAACAAGTTTCTCCTTATACTTATAAATTTGTTCATTATATTTCCTAATATTTACTGAGATTCCTGTGGTTTGGGTCTTGAATTTACAATGGTGAACCAAACAAACATGGAACTTTTAATCTAGTGCAGACTTAGAGATTAAAAAATATAAATCAATTATTTAGGCAAAGAAGAAGAGCAAATAAATAATAAATGAAGGGGGTGCTTCTTTAAATTGGAATAGTCTGTCTGAGGAAGATATATTTCACCCAGGAATTGAAGTCTGAATAGAAGAGAGGTGTATTCGGAGAAGGAGGTTTTGTGTATGTTTGTTTGTTATTGTTTTTTAACACAAAAGTTAGGGAAAGGGGGCTCAAACTGAATTCAAACAAACACAGACCATACAGAGTTTTAGACCAAAAATTGTAGAAATGAAGACCCAAAACAAATTCTGAGTTTCTATGATTTAATGCTATTTTTCTTTGTGTGTGTGTTTGTGTACCTGTGTATGTGTCCCTTATTACTTCAGCCTTACAGTTTGAAAACAACTTCAGACACATATTTATGTTTACAAAAATGATGAATATGATGACTACTCTGGTTTCCAAGATGTACTGTGAGATCAGATATGGAGGGTTTAAATGGTGAGGAAACCATCTAATTCCCAATCATTTGGGAGGTGACATCACAGTTCCCAAAGATGCTCCTCATTTTTTTCCTTTATGTTCTATATGAATTTTACCACATCCAATTGGACATTATATGTAACTTTCATGATGAAGACTTTGAGCATTCTTGGTGGTTCATGGACGTTTTAATAATGATTTTTTACAGAATGTGTTTTGACTTCTGCTCATACTTGTTTAATTAAACATGAAGGTCAGGAAACTGAGGTGGCTCTAATGCTATGGTACCTATATGAGGTATTTTGCAAAGCAAAATCTCAGTCTAAAAACAAATTCATGAAATCAAAACCTAAAAACAACCAGTCACAGCCAACTAGGCTTTAAGCCAATCAATAATTTCCTTACTTTGCTTCTACCCTTTTTCTATAAAAGTTTTCCCCAGCTCCCATGGATGGAGTGCTTCTAACCACTTCCTGTTTGGTGCTACCTAATTTGAGTCAATTTTTGCTCAAATAAACTCTTAAAATTTTACTATGCCTGTTTATCTTTTAACATATGTAGTGAAAACAGAAAACATATATTGAGCACTGGTTAGAACTTTTAAGGTCTTGTCTACCAAGCACCAAATCCCATTCAAGAATCCCAGTTCTCCATACTTTTATGCCTCATATATTAGAGGCTTATTACTTCCCAAGTTTGTTTTACCAACTCTAGTTTGAAGGCCTTTTCTTATGTTCGTATAAAATCTAATTTCTTGTAAACTTTACTCATTTTTGCTCTTGGGGCAACACAGAACAAGTCTCCTTTTTTTTTAACTTAATGGAATTTCAAACATATATCCAATTTCTACCTATTCCTTTCTTAGCTAAACATAATCACATTCCCTTTGTCTCTTTCTCATGTACTGGTCTATCTATCACTGAGAGATCAACTTCTATACCCTAGTCACTGTACACTTGACCTCATAGAATTACCCTTTTCAGTTACTCTATGTCTTCGATTTATCTTTCACATTTCTTAAGTGCTTGTTAATTTCCTTCTCAAAGAAAATTTAAATATATGTGACCCATAGAGAGCTTTGACTGATTTAGGAATTTTGTGAGCTTTACCAGAAATAAGTTCTTCCTTGATTTCTTCCTTTTCTTTAATGTTGTGATCGTCTAATGTGTTCACAGTTTCTATCGACTTGAGATTCCTGCCAGAGATGTTTTGTCAAAGGATATGTCTAAAGAAGTAAAGATAGTATTTCCCAGAAAAATGTATTTCACCTGTCTTCCAGTGAATGAAATTCTGTTAGACAGAGATGTTTTTCTGTAGAATGGTTTTAAAGGAAATGGTTTTAATAGGCCTATTGTCAGTGCGTATAAATACTTCATCCAGAAGACAACTATGTATTGTGAGTGGATTAAATTATTGATTTTTAAACCGAGCTTGGCAGGTGCCTTGAGAGTTCTTTGTAGTTACCTGCACAGCTAACATGGGGTGATGTGTGTACAAGGGGTGGTACCCAGCTCAAATAGGGAACTAGGGATGCTCCACTTTTACCTGGTGTGTGTGTGTGTGTGTGTGTGTGTGTGTGCGCGCGCGCGCGTGTGCACATGTGTTTTAAATTGAGCTTTCTCATAACTTCGTTAAAGTATGGCTAAAAATCATTTTGAAAGCCACTGGAATCTTCCGAATATTTTGGATACTATCTGAGGATTGTTCCTTATAAACAGTGGAATATTCCCATTAAGCTTCTTGCTAAAAGTAGAATCTTTTGTGGCATTGGGATTTTATTTATAACAGTGGACAAAGATGCCACCTACAAGGGCTAATGACAGTAAATAAAGAAGTAAGGATTAGGAATAGGTAAACTCGGGAAATGCTAGGACCCTGCTGTCATGCAAATGTCCTTGATAATGCAGGAAGGGGAAGGAAATTACAGTTCATATGGCTGTCTAGAAACAGAATTGTTCCTATGGAGAACGCTTTCTACAGGTTCCCTAGGGCTGTGCAGCTCTTTAAATCAGCAAGCCCCTTTTATTTTCAATCACAGAGTGGAAAAAAGCACCTTCTTTTCTCTTTTTCTCTTTCAAGAAATCCAAACTATAAGTATTGTTGAGTCACCTTACCTCTCTTTGAAGAGGGAAATGCCATCCCTTTGTCGGTTGAATGTAGAAGATTTATGAAGAAAAAAAGAGAAGGGAAACGGATCATAACAGCATTGGATTTAATATTTTCTTCTTTTTACAATGTTCTGCCTTGCTTGACATGTTTACTTTACAAACACTTCTATCCCTGGCTCAGAGTTGCTCTCTGAACACCACGGTGCATAATTAATGTCAAGGTGGAAGGGCATTATGCTGCAAACGCTGCTCCCTCTGCTCTGAATAGCATTTTTAAAGCCAATTTAGGTCACACATGGTTCAGTCTCTTAGAAATTTTTCTTAATTGTTCAGCTAAAGAGAATGCCTCAGGGCATTTATTAACAGACATTCCAATGGGCTGTCTATCCTGGGGTGTGTGAGTGTGCCAGGAGCAAGATACAGTATCTCACAGGGTGCTGTGTGTGTGAGGGGGGGTATGACTTGTGCAGGAGAGAGAGTATTCCAAGAAGGTTATTATTTTTTTTAAACCTCAGAAATACAGCACAATTTAGCTAAAACATATGTGACAATTGTGCCCTGTTTTAAAGAAGAAAGCTATTCTTATTTTTCTCACTCCAGTAAGCTTCTGAGGTTCACATGGCAAAGAACATGTCAGGCTAGGAACCAGATACAAAATACATCTTTAAATGGACCATTGCCTTTATGTTCAGTTGTCATTTGCTACTTTCTGAGTCCTCTGCTGACTGGGGCGAAGGCTGATAAATCTTGCCGTAGCAGTCAATGAAGTCATCATGATGGAAAGTTCTCAATCTTTTTTGGCATCTGTAGACACTAAGGCTTGAGCCAGAAGATGGGCTGTCTTAGGGGTGACCGTCAATACTACTAGAAGGGAAAGGAAGAAAATGGAGGTTCCATTAGATAAGTCATCTGCACGGAGGACTACTCCAACTTCGAGTAGAATAACACTAGGTGGCCCCTCCTCCTTCCTTCCATTTCTTTTTCCCAATGGGACTCTGCTGGAACCCCACAGTTGATAAGGAAGGAGATGAGAATATGCCAATTTGGCATAAGGATTATTATGAGATGAAGACAATTGAGAATCAACAGGTACAAAAAGAAACCTTCTTGGAGTTTTCCTGAGGCAGCAACTTCTGGGAAATAAGGCTACCATAAATTCCTTTTTCAGGAGAGATCTACCTCCAGAAAAAAAAAGAAAAGAAAACCTACCTGAATTCCCTTCTCTGAGGGAGTTTTATGGCCCTGAAGGTGACAGAAAGTCCACTCATATTTGTATAGACAAACATCACAAATTTTTTTATTTCTTGATTTTTCTTCTAAAAACCCATTTATCTTTCCTGAAGAAAATTATTTGTTCTTTTCATAAAAGTCTTTTCTATCCCATTTCCTTTATTTAAATTAGGTATATAAGCCTCTAACTTCAACCATTTAGGAGCCAGCTACTTCTTTCACTGGCTCCCATGTGCATACAAAAACCCCGTTTCTCTAGTTAATTTCTTTATTTTTCAGTTTAATCTGCACATCCCCATCACCAAAATAAGAGGGTAAAGGAAAAATTTTTTCACCTTTTCACCAGCTACCCAAGGTCATTACATCATCACATAATATAGACCACATTTTCATATATTTCCTTTGAATTATATATGGACACAGTGAATACTTGTGTAGATTTGGCATATGTCTTAAGTAGATCATTAAGATGCAAAGTCTACAAAGAGAATTCTTCTGCAACGATTTAGTGAGCGAGTGCTGCAGGTCAAACCTGAAAAGGAATGAGGAAACAGGACGGGTTAGGGAAGGAAGTTCTGCAAAGATGTGGATTCTATTGAAGTCCAACCTTAGCCTGATCCCACAGGGAGCTATGGACCATGGCGTCACATAATTGTCCCAGCTTGAAGCAAGCGAGCTAGTGTTTTATACTCCATATCAGTCAGTCATTGGCGATGGGCTACCCTGGAAGGAAGGCTAACCTTGCAAGGATTTCTAGGCTAATGGCTTCAGTCGGGCTCCTGCAAGCAACTCAAGTGAGAAGGTTACATCTGTGAGCTGCTAGGAACCAAACTCGGAACAGTTAGGAGATGAAGGAAGTCTTGCCAAAGCACCAACAGCATCTGCTACACTATGAAAAATATCCATCCTGTATAGTAATTTGTTTTTGAGAAAGATATTCCAGGACCTATTGCAGTTAAGCTAAATCTTTGAATGAAGAAGATTATTGAAGATAACGGGCAGGAGTCAACAGACATTTGCTGGAAAGGGCCAGATAACAAATATTTCGGACTTTGTGGGCCAGACGGTCTTTCATTGAAACCACTCCACTCCCCTGTTGTAGCATAAAAACAGACATACACAATATACAAACAAATGGGGAAGGGCTGCATTCCAATAAAACTTGATTTACATTATTAGATGGGTGGGTGGGTGTGTAGATTTGCCCATAGTTTTCTGCCCCCTGAGAGACGGAATAAAACAGAGATGAATATTCAGCATTTCCAAATCATCTACTCTTAAAATAGAATTAATTTTCATTTCAAATAAAAACCTTACAACTAACACGTTTTCCAATTTCCAGTAAGAGTATAGCATTTGCTGTTACAAAGACCGGGATTTCACTTTGCCACTTTCCAGGCTACCCATTGCGCAGGGTAATGCTGATGATAGGTAAGAAAATGTAGCTTATGCACTCAGAGTATGGTAGTTGGTCCTTATTAAGTGCTTAATAAATGATATTTTGTTGTCATTGTTATTCTTTCCCATGGAATATTGTTTTATAATTACTTTCCTGGCATTATCACTATTTTTAGTCAGTGTATGATTTACTTATGAGACATTATGAGAATGAAAATAAAGTTTTGCAGGATAAATGTGGCTGCACAAGGGAATATCTATTTTCTCACATCGAGTCGCCGCTAGACTAAGATACCTACTTCTGATCTCCTAGTCCTTCCCTCTGTCTCTTGCTCAGCAGAGATACATGGGATAAAGATTTATAAAACCGATCGTCATCTAGAGATGGAATTGATGTTGTGGAGGAATTAAACTGGGTGGTAGTCTGGTAGAAAATCTGACATATAAATGGATCCTATTTGCTGTAACAAAGATTTACCAGCTGAGGAAAATGGGATGACCTGAGATAGACCTTAACTTGGCCACTCCTGTGATCACCACCTGCCTCAATTGCTCACTGAATGCCTGAATGAATTTCTAACTCTATTGGGTGTAAGTCAAAACAACTTCCCCTTGTTTCATTTAGCTTCCATTATAGGATGGAGACAAGCCTTGGATTGGGAGCTTGATTTAAACCAGAGCCGTCTTTCTCTGTTTCTCAGGCAGGAAAAAAAATATGAGCAAAAATTACTCTTGTCTCTAAGGAGCCTGTGGACTTGGCCCCTATTTTGGAGAAGAAGCTGGAAGGCCCGGCACTGCTGATGCAGATTCATTGAGGAAGTGTACTCCTCAGAGGCAAGCCATTCGTCATTACTCACTTGCTGGGCTTTTGCTTCCCAGACGACTACATAATGTCCAACTTGGACATACAACTCCGCATCAGCCCAGGGGAAACAAATGGCACCCCTTTGGTAGATTAAATGGATTGGGCCATCCAAGGGAATCTGTTTTGTGGAGTCATTTGGCGTATTGCACAGCCTCATGTTACAGATAAATGAAATACTTTAGCAAAGGAGCCAAACCTGCTTTTTAGTTATTTTTCCAGAAGTAGAGTCATTTGTTGCCAGAAAATGTTCAGCTTCATGATAGTGGGGGACCCTGGAATCTGAGAGCACTGGACTGGGGGTATCCTTTGCAATTCAAATCAAGTCCCAATTTCTCATCATGGCTGTAAATACCTCAGGCTCTTGTCACTCTCCTCCTCATCCATATGCTCCAACCACATTGGCCTTCTCTCTGTCTCTCAAATCTGTCAAGTGTATGCCATTCCAAGGACCTTGCACTTGCTGTGGCTCTGTCTTGAATATCCTTTAAACAGGTCTTCATAAGACTAGTTTTGGTGATCTTTGATTTGGTTCAAATGTCACTTTCTTGGGGAGTTCTTTGCTGACAACTCCCTTTGAAGAGACATCCACATCACACTCAGATACATTATCCCAAATCGTTATCTCTGTAGCACTTTTCATTATCTAGGCTCTCTTATTTATTTATTTTATTGTTTGTCTCTTCTAAAATACAAGTTTCATGAAAGTGATGTCCTTTTTCATCTGTGTCTAAACAATGCCTGGCATAAGGTGATGCTTAATTAGTATTTTCTGAAAGAATGAATTAAAGAATAGTTCAGGGGCGCCTGGGTGGCTCAGTCGGTTGGGCGGCCGACTTCAGCTCAGGTCGTGATCTCGCAGTCTGTGAGTTCGAGCCCCGCGTCGGGCTCTGTGCTGACGGCTCGGAGCCTGGAGCCTGCTTCCGATTCTGTGTCTCCCTCTCTCTCTGCCCCTTCCCCTGTTCACGCTGTGCCTCTATGTCTCTCAAAAATAAATAAACATTAAAAACAATAAAAAAAATAGTTCAGATAATCTGGATCATGTTCAAAACTAGTCCTGTACAAATTGGAAATCTTCATATTCTTTCTGGTTTTCAGTTTTCTTAAAATGAAAGGACTGGAGAATCTTAAAGAATTTATATACTTATATTTTATGACTCTATATTCTTCTTTTAACTGCCTTTAGATTTTGCAAGCCATACAAAAAAAATATCAAGCTATCGGAAACAGGAGTTACTACTTTGCATCTTTCTCTGTGGCTATGTTCTCATGAGGCCAAAATAACTAAATGATTCCATCAGATCTGTTATTTGACATGACAAAAAGTTTATTTTCAGGTTATATAAGCACGATTCAAGTTAATAGTTAAAGAAGAGATTAAACTAGAATAGTTGACCCTTAAAATCCTGAGATATGAGATACAAATATTGCTTTTCCCAATTGTCAGATTATTTTCCATTAAGAAGTGATCCACAGTGATGATAGTAAAATAAGGCATGCTCACTAGAGTTATGTCATAACCCTTAAGATATCATCAGCATTGACTTTAATTTTGGTTTTGTTTTTGTGAAGATAATAGAAAATCTCTCATAACACACATCCCCCCATAGCATTGACCTTGCCATTTATCTTGAAGATGACTCTTTTATTAGCAGGATGTTGAATTCCTCTTCCTAGAAGACTGCAGTTGTCTTACAAAATTGCTCATTTTTCTCCTCCAATTTTATTGAGAAATAATTGACATACAACACTATATAAGCTTAAGGCATACAGCATGATGGCTTGATGTATAGGTACTGTGAAATTTACATAAATTGTGAAATTCAGCTAACATCCATCTTATATAGATACAATAAAAAGAAGAGAAAGGAAAAAAAGAAAAAGAAAAAGAAATTTCTCCTTGTGCTGAGAACTCTTAGGATTTACTCTCTTAAGTTTCCTATATAACATACAGCAGTGTTAGCTATAGTCGACATGTTGTACCTTATTTCCCTGGTATTTATGTATCTTAAAACTGGAAGTATGTATTTTTGTCTACCCTCCTCCAATTTCCTTGGCATGGAATTTCCATGGCATTTTCCATGGCATTTCCTTTGCATCCAGTATCCATATGTCTGATTTCTTTTTCTTTGGACTGTTTTAATTAGTTTGTTTTTTAGATTCTACACATTAATGAGATCATGCAGTATCTGAGTTATTTCATTTAGCATAATACCTTCAAGGTCTATCCATTTTGTTTAAATGGTAGGATTTCCTTGTGTGTGTGTTTTTTTATGGCTGAATAATATTCCATTGCATATCCATTCATCCATTGTCCATCAATGGACACTTAGTTTGCTTCCATGTCTTGGCTGTTTAAACAATGCTTCTATGAACATAAGGGTGCATATATCTTTTGGAGTTAGTGTTTTCATTGACTTTGGATATATTCTCATAAATGGAATTGCTGAATGATATGGTAGTTAGGTTATAATTTTTTGAAGATGTTCCATAATGTTTTCCATAATGGTGTACCAATTTACAATCCCACCAGCAGTGTGCAAAGGTCCTCTTTTCTCTACATCTATGCCAGCTTTTTGTTACTTCTTGCCTTTTTAATGATGACCATTCTAACAGGCAGGAGGTGATATCTCATTGTCTTATTGTGGTTTTAATTTACATTTCCTAATGACTGTTGTCCTTTTGTATATGTCTTTTGGAGAAATATTTATTCAAGTCCTTAGCCCATTTTTTAGTTACATTATTAGTTTTTCTATTGAGCCGTATGAATTCTTTTCATATTTTGGGTGTTAACCTCATCAGACTCATGTTGTGCAAATATTGCCTTGTCCCTGATATTAGAGGAAAAGCTTTCAACCTTTCACCATTGAGTGTGATATTAGTTCGTTGTGGGATTGTCGTATATGGCCTTTATTATGTTGAGATATGTTCCTTCTATACCTAATTTGTTAGGAATTTTTATCCTGAATGGATGTTGAATTCTGTCAAGTGTTTTCTTCTACACCTATTGAGATGTTCATACGTTTTTTTTTTTTTTCCATTCTATTAATGTGATGTATCACATTGATTGATTTGCAAGTGTTGAACGATCTTTGCATCTCAAGGATAAGTCCCATTTGATCGTAGTGAATGATCCGTTTAGTGTGCCACTGAATTCCATTTGCTGGTATGTTATTTAGAAGTTTTGCATCTGTATTCATCAGGGATATTGGACTATAGTATTCTTTTCTAGTAGTATCCTTTTCTGGTTTAAGTATCAGGATAATGCTGATTTTTGATGAGGGAGTGTTTTCCCCTTTTCAGTTTTTTTGGAAGAGTTTGAGAAGAATTGGCAATAATCTTTCTTTAAATGCTTGGTAAAATTACAAGTGAAGCCATGTAGTCTGGGCTTTTGCTCATCGGGAGATTTTTGATTACTGATTCAATCTCGTTACTAGTTATTGGTCTACTCAGATTTTCTATTTCTTACTGGTTCAATTCCAGTAAATGGTACATTTCTAAGAATTTTTCCATTTCTTCTAGCTTAATGCGGTTTGTTGGTGCATAATTGTTTATAGCCTCTTATGATCTTTTGGATTTCTGTAATATCAGTTGTTTCTCCTTTTTCATGTATAATTTTGTTGACTTGGGTCCCTTCTCTTTTTTCCTTGGGTAGTTTAACTAATGGTTTGTCAATTTGTTTATCTTTTCAAAGAACCAACTCTTAGTTTAATTTTTTTTAAGTTTATTTATTTTGAGAGAGAGAGAGAGACAGCAGGGGAAGGGCAGAGAGAGAGAGAGGGTGAGACAGAATCCCAAGCATGCTTCGAGCTGTCAGCAAGGAGACCAATGCAGGGGTCAACTCATGAACCGTGAGTTCATGACCTGAGCTGGGATTAATCTTTTTTTATTATTTTTCTGCTCTCTATTTTATTTATTTCTGTTCTTAACTTTGTTATTTCCTTTCTTCTGTTAACTTTGGGCTCAGACTGTTCGTTTTCTACTTCCTTAAGGTATAGAGTTAGGTTGTTTATTTGGGGTATTTCTTGTTTCTTAGTGTAGGCATTTATTGCTATAAACTTCCCTCTTAGAATTGCTTTGGTGTATTTTACAAGTTCTGGTATGTTGTGTCTCTGTTTTCATTTATCTCAAGAAACTTTTTATTTTCCCTTTAAGCTTTTCTTTGATCCATTGGTTGTTTAGGAAAGTGGTGTTTAATTTCCATTTATTTGTTAGTTCTCCAGTTTTCCTCTTGTTATTGATTTCTCGTTTTATACCACATGGTCAGAAAAGATGGTTGGTATGATTTCAACCTTCCTGAATTTGCTAAGATGTGTTTTATGGCCTTAACATATGGTCTATCCTAGAAAATGTTCCATGTACATTTGAGAAAAATGTGTATTCTGCTGTTTTTTGGATAGAATGTTCTGTATATGTCTGTTAGGCCCATTTAGTCTATAGTGTTGTTCACCAATTGCTCATTTTTGTGCTGAGATCACATGCCATGTGTTAGTGGTTGATATTATTTGGTCGGCTCTATACATTCACACTTCATTCCATGCACATAGCCATGTGTATAATTTTAGAAACCAAAAAAGAGTTTTAATCTATATATTTTATTTTTGCTCACAGACATTTATCGAGTATCTACTCTGCCTAACTCTTTGGGGAATCTAGACAAGAAAGGAGACAGCATGGACCCTACCCTGATTTATATTCCATATTGTATGTTGTAAACATTAGTTAAACACCTACTGTTTACCAGGATCAGCAGGACACTTTGCCTTTAATTATTTCATTTATTCAGGATGTCTGGGCGAGTCAGGTAGTTAAGCCTCCGACTTCAGCTTAGGTCATAATCTCACAGTTCACGAGTTCAAGCCACACATTGGGCTCTGTGCTGACAGCTCAGAGCCTGGAGCCTGCTTTGGATTCTGTGTCTCCCTCTCTTTCCCCAACTCATACTCTGTCTCTCTCTCAAAAATAATTAAAACATTAAAAAAATTTTTTTAAATATGTCATTTAATCCTCAGAGCCATCACGCTTTATAGATATTATTATCCAAATTTGGCAGATGGGAAAACTGAAGGCTAGAAGTCCTTACAAGATTAAATTTTTGCAAAACTAGTACTTAAAAAAAAAGTTATTTTCCTGATTTCAGGGTCAGTGCCCACTGCAGAAAGACAAAGGATACATAATAGCATGAATGAAATGACCACAGAACAAGGCAAGCTACTCTAAATACAACAGGGGAGGCAAACATGTACTTCTGTATTTCTACTTTAAGGAGGTGAGTTATTAGTCATGGTTCTCCAGAGAAACAGAACCAATTGTTCGTTTGTTTATTATAAAGAATTGGGTCACATGATTATGGAGACTGGCAAATCCCAAGAACTGCAGTCTTCAAGCTGGTGACCTAAAGGGGCCAATGGTGTGAGTATTAGTCTGAATGCTGGCAGCCTTGAGACCAAGAGAGAGCTGATTTTCAGTTCAAGTTTGGAGGCAGGAAAAAACCTGTCTGAGCTCAAGGCAAGAGGAATTTCCTCTTAATCATGGGAGGGTCAACCTTTTTGTTCTATTCAGGCCCTCATTGATTAGATGAGGGCCACTCACGTTAGGAAGGTAATACAGTGTACTCAATCTAAGGATGCAAAGGTTAATTTCAATCAAAATAGACCCTTGTAGACACACCCAGAGTAATGCTTGACCAGATGTCCAGGCATTTCATGGTCCAGTCAAGTCGACATATAAAATTAACCATCAATGGGGTTTGCCCTATTCTATTTTGATATGTATTTGTAACAATAGTCCACAGTTGCTTCTGCATTACAATTCTTATGTCAAGATTTTTTTTTTAATGGGAGCAAATGCTTGTTTTTTATTTGCTTTACATTGCCTGACATCCATTTTTCTTTTGTATCAGTTACTTATATTCTTTTAGGGGATTACCTCTCTTCAGTTGCCTGTTCTTGGGGTACTGTACATCAAAGTTCTCTACTTTTCTCTACCTGAAGGGCAGACATATGACCCAAGCTAATCTCAGCAGATTCTCGCTCTGGGACTACGAATCTTGAGTAGAGTGACGTAAGGAGGATAAATGATTAGGTTCAACTCTTTCAGTGGCAGAGGCTCTTTGAGTACATCCTGCTGCTTACTTGCTTGGAACTGCCAGGTTTCAAGTCCAGTTCTTTATTCTCTTACCAACATCCTTCTAATAAATGTCCTTTCCGCTTAAGTTAGCACGTTTGTTTTTGTTGCTTACAATGGAAGTATCCTGTCTGATACAAAAGCATTATATGATTCCCCACTCTTTTGTGTCTAGACTCAGTGGGGATGAACATCTACTGTTTTAGATTTGCCACTGAGATGGATTTCCCAAAAGATTAAGTATTCATTTGAAGCCCAGACTACCACTGAGAATTCTGTAGCAAAGCTATTTTTCGAAGTGCTTTCATTTTTACATTGTCAAATTTGGTTTCCTTTGACTCATATGGTCCCCACATCCTGAGACGGGGACTAAAGCCATTATTTTTGCTTAATCTTAAAATCTTCTTATAATACTCACTTTTCAAGAGGGATTCCTGGAGTTATTCAATTTTCTATATAGCTTGCTTTAACAAGGAGCAAAATGGCTGATTATGCCACACTTTTTCTAACACCCTAGTGGAGTTTCTGTACAATAAGTACTCATTACCAAGCCTCTCCATCCCCGATGAAGAAGCGAAGACCACAAGAGACTAAGTGCCTAGATGGAGACTTAACAGCATGGAAGAGGATCCAGGAACTGAACTCAAAGTTTTTTCCCTCATTGGCTTCAACAACCTGACTGTGCAGTGTTGATCTGTCTCCCTTTCTCTTTTGTGTATTGACCTGTGCTGCTCACAGAATGCTCTACTGTGTCTCCAAGTACGACTCCAGCAGTGGTACCTGCCATGAATGGATTCTGGAACCGGATCCAGTCAGAAGTACCAGCAGCAACGCCTGCTTTAGAAAACCTCAGCACTCCAGCTACCTCTCCCATTGTTCTGCTTTGGCTTGGCGGATGAAAATGTTCCTCTTTGACAGTTTCATTTGGCTTCTTTAGACCCTTACAAATCCTCATATCACCAGCTGGGTTTTTTTTTTTTTTTTCCTATCGCTGTATCAAGTGCATCTCACCATTGCCGCTTTTTTCATATTCAGCATATTATTCCTCTGTCCCCTTGTTCTTTCTGGCTCATATTTGAGCAGTGTCATACTCTGCACGTGATCCCATCCTTACTTTTCTTTTATGTGTATAGAGTGTATCATGGGTAAACCTTCGGCTCTTACAATCACATCGGCAAACATTTAATGCTGCCTTTTATAACCTGAACACGCTTTGTTATTTCTTTCACATTTCATGCCTCAGTGGTTGTTGTAAGTTCCCTGCTGTATTACAACTGCCTTTTCAGACACTTAATCCTCGTATCCACTGGGACATCACATATTGCTAAGGTCAGAATTTTCCCTTCTGTGAAATTGTGCAGTTTTACTCCTTAAGATATATCATGTGCTTAGGGTTCAAGCTCTAAAAATTTCAAGTAACTCGCCTCCCTTATTATAGCAACTAAAAATATTCACAGGTCTACAGGGCCAATTCACAGGCTTTTTCCTGATACATCCAGAAAAATGAACGGAGTACCTAAAAGTCTACACCTCTGCATTGTATCTTTCCTACCTTTGGCTCATATCTGTGGCATCTACAACATACATATCTTTTCAGAGCATACGTTTGTGTTTTTATTTTCAGCGACTACATTTGGCATTTCAAGTCAAGCATATGAAGCACTTTATATAAGCATTTTCAACAACCTGACTTAATTCAGCATAACTTTTATCATTATAGCCCCAACACAGGAATGAGTGTCTTCTCAATCCCACATCCCCACTCTCATAATGAAAGTGAGAAAATACTATTTGCCTAGGAGTGGCTGTGGGAGGTCAGAGGAGGTTCAAATTTCCCCGATTTGTCTAATGCATTGTGGATCTTCATTCCAAGATTGTGATAACTCTATCTCCTCTTTCCAAAGGTTAACTTTTCCTTCCCTGGTCCTTGAATTGCATTCAATCCCTCCTTTGATTGTTTCTTTGATCTCCCTCTCTCGTCCAACAAATGGAGCCCAGGTACCCTCTGCCTACAACTGTGCTTAGGGTTCTCTGTGTCGGAAAACCCATTTCTCTCAACCATATTGAAGCCCCTGGACTCATTTTCTCCTCACCATCCAAACTTTGAACCAATAGTATAAACTTGCAAGTTCTGTTTCATCACCTCTTATTCATCCCTGAATAGTTTATAGTAGACATCACCATATTGCTCCACTAAGACTGCAAGAAAGAGTGGTTGAATTGGCCAAGAGGTGGTGGTAATGCAATGTGAGTAAGGCATATCGGAGATGGGGAGGGGCAAGAGCAGAGGCCTAGAGGCAGGACTGAAAAGATCCATTTTGTCAGAATGAAGTGCAATGGTAGGACTTTCAATAAGAAAACAAGTTTTATCTGGTAGAAAGTTTTCATCTTGTGAACTAGAGAAAATTGAAAACGAAATAAAATCTCGGCTTGCTACATGGAGAAAAATGAGCAGAGAGGACAGCCCTCTGTATTCTCTGTCACTCCTCTTCCCATGATCTTTCTATTGTCCAAGCAATGATTAGAATCCTCATTTCCACGCTCCATGAGCCAGTGCACAGGTTTAAACAACTCTTAGCAAGCTACCTTTTAGACAGACTCTTGGTTTTTACTCTCTGTTAATAACTTTACTTTGCCTAACAGAGACTAATGTCTTTCTCTCAGCAATACACAGTCTTGGAGAATGTTTCCTGTCTGTTAGATACTTGCACACAGAGTTCAGTTCTATTTGGGGACTGCAAAAATGGGATGTACATGAAAAATAAAATTTGAAAGATAAAATGTAGAATTATCCATGTCAACAAGTGGATCCGCTCAGGTCAGACGATTGTTCAGCCATCATTTCCCTTTCTTTGGTGTCTTAGGGTATCCTCAGTTGGAATTCTGGGTTCCCACTTAATAATTGCTCTGGATATTCATTCATGTTGTCATATATTAGTTTTCGTCTTGTCTCCTACTCAATGAGCAGAATCCATTCAGGGAGGGATGCTCCCATCAGATGACCAAGAACATGCACTGTCATGGCAGACTGCCAAAGTCAAAACTCAACCCTTCACTTACTAGTTATGTAGTCTTGATTAAGTTACTTAACTCTTCATGTCCCACTTTCTTCATTTGTTAAACAAGGATAACAATAGCAATTTTCTCATAGTATTGTTACATGAAGTGAATTAACACATGCACAGTGTTTAGAACAGCATGTGACATTGTAATTTCAAGCTATTGTGTTGTTGAATTTTCACAAGATATCAAGAACTCCTGAGAGTCTGCAAGGTAACTTTCTAAGACAAAGGGCAAAGTTCATAGTGGCAAACAACCGGTTGATCTCATCCTTTTTTATAATACTCTCCATTTGTCCTAAAATATGTCATAAGATTTGAATAATCACATTACTTTCTTGGGAGGGGGCTGGAATACGGAGATACTTAAATGATACTGTGCTGGGAGAAGAGTTTATTATAGTATATATATAATGGAAAAAATGTAGACATATAAGATAGGCATAAAGTACCCTAATGCCTGTTTTGTGTTTGTCCCTCATTCACTCCAAGAAGCCATGTTGGTCTTCTTTTAAATTATCCAAGGACTTAAAGGGCTATCAGAACTGTTAAGGAAGCCTTGATACTGGTGATAGTGTGTTCACAGGCTAATCATGGCTCAAGTCTTAATTATTGATGATGACAACTCTAGTTAACCTTCGAAGATATTTCTTGTGTATCTTAGAAACAACTAAGAAGTAGTTCCTATACAATTCTAGGAAAAAACTGGTGATGTCAGTTCCAGAGAGTTTCGAGGCCTCGTTTCTCCTCTTCCCCTTCCATGAATGAATTTGCATCCTCAGAACAAGCTCTTGATGTAGACTTTCTATACCTGACCTTTTGGGTTGTTTATACTAAATGTTCCATAAAAATAATTTGGCACCTCTCTTCCCTTTCCTGTTCTCTGCCCATAGCTTAATTTCATATTTCCTTTATGGTGGGAAAATCCAGGAGGCTGTCAACACTTGATATTGCTCTGAATTTCAGTGGGTAATGACGGCACTGATGGGAGGTCTGGGGTCTGCTCAGTTGAGCCTTGGAAGCACAGATGTTCCTCTAAGAGCTTGCCAAAGCTGGCCAAACTCTCCATTGTACAACTGGGGTTAAAACAATTTCGTAGGGAGAAAGTGTCTCCCATTTCTGGTCCTCCTGCCTCCAGACAAGGCTGGAGACACTACAGAGGTAGCTTCTCTCATGGAATTTACATACTCTGCTCTAGTTGGTGGTTTGGAGTTGCAGTTTGACAGTCTGGAACTAGCAAGAAGGTCAGTCTATTCTCCATCCTATCCTGTAATTGGGAAGTTTATTTCTTCTGTCCATGCAGTCCTAACTTTAATTTTACTCTTTCCTCTGGTTTATTATGATTGTGCCAAGGACTGCCACCACAGTCTGGACTAACAGAGAGAGAGAACTTAATGCCATAGGTGTCCTTTGTCCTCTTGCTTATGTCAAAAGTGCACAGCATTGAAGCCCTCATGAGAACTCTGGTTTTCAAAGATGAAGATTGTGATATGATGGTTCTGACATCTGGACATGAGAAACAGGCTTAGTGAGAGGTTGAGAGGCAGTTGTGTGACCTTCAAAACCTTCAACTGAATCAAATGTACTTTTGTTGGGAGAAAGATAATGATTGGAACAGATGTCATATGAAAATGACTATCTGCACAACACTGTCCCATTCCTGAGAGAAATTATAAATTCTTCCCTTGGATGATAATCCTGTGTTCTCTAATCAGGTTTTGGGGTGTATTCAGAGAGAGGAAGATAATATTGTAAAATAAGAAATTAGAAGTCTTTGAGAATTAAAAGTACACTAAGTGTATTAAAATTTTATGATGAAATCCCACATGAAGAAGAACTACAAATAATTTAATAAATAGATACCTTCGTTTCATGGAGGTGAAACATAACTCCCCAGTCCTAGTGGGTAAGCTGCACATAGTGACTTCCTCCCAAAGAGCACCAGATGGAGAGGGGGATGAAAGAGTGAAGTTACCGTAGAGACACCTGATAAACACTACCTCAGCTAGAGGATCAAGGTCAGCACCAACAATCATAAATCATGTCAACTGCATGTACTCTTGATGTGATATGATGAAGATGACACTTTGCCTCTGTGATCTTCTCTCCAAAGCCCATTACTCCAGTCCAATCATGAGAAAAATATCAGACAAATTTCAGTAGAGAAGCATTCTACAAAACATCTGACCAGTACTCCTCAAAACTGCCAAGGTCTTCAAAGACAAGGAGAGTCTGAGAAACTGTCACAGACAAGAGAAGCTTAAAAGAACATGACAACTAAATGTCATGTGAAATCTTAGAACAGAAAAGGGTCATCAGGCAAAAACTAAGGAAATATGAGTAAACTATGGACTTCAGTTAATTCAAAAAAATGTTCATAATATACCAGTCATTTTTTAAAAATTATTTATTTATTTATTTTTAGGAGGGCGCAAGCAGGGGAGGGGCAGAGAGAGGGGGGAGAGAATCTGAAGGGGGCTCTGCGCTGATAGGCTGATAGCAGTGAACCTGATGTGGGGCTTAATACAAGAACCACAAGATCATGACCTGAGCCAAAGTCAGACACTCAGCTGACTGAGCCACCTAGGTGCCCCACCAGTCATTTTCTTATATCTCAACTGATTTACATTTTGAGAAGTATAGTAACTCTTTCATTTTATGAGCTGAGGTTTAAGCCTAAAATTATACGACAACATAGAACAGATTGCCATATCTTATGATTTATATATCAATTTCATATGCTAAAGTTATGATAATTCATTACACTGAAGTATCATAACTTTAGCAGCTTAAAACAACTCCCATTTATATCACTATTTTGTGTATCAGTAGTCTGGGTACAGTGTGGCTCAGTGGAGTCTTTTGCTTAGAGTCTCTCAAGGCTGGAATCAAGATATAGGCAGAGGTGCCTTCCTTCCCAAAGCCCTGAGGATAACTCTGTTTTTAAGATCATTCAGCCTGCCAAATTCAGTTCCTTGTGGTCATAGGATGGAGGTCCTCATTTCCTTGCTGGTTGTAGGGCTGGAGTCTCTTTCAATGCCTTGAGGCCCCTTGCATTCCCCATCACATTGCTGCCTCCATTTTCAACAGCCTGCCTCAGGTCTTTCTCATGCTTTGAATCTCTTCAACTTCCCCTTTGGCCCTCAGCCGGGAGCGAGCTCTGATTTTAAGGGCTTTTGCGATTACACAGGCTTGCTGGATAATCTGTGAGTAATCCACTGGATGTGGGAGTGGGAGACTCGGGTCTCCTCCATCTCATTTTTTTTTTCTACCACAATACAACATCTTCACTGAGAGTTTAGATGGCTGCAGGGCAGTCACTGAGGGAAACTAATTTACTGGCCATATGTTACATTCAGATTCTAACTCCAGATCCTTTAAAAGTGATAAATCCATAAATTCTCTCTTCAAAGATGAATCGTTTTTCAGTTTAAAGTTTCTAAACTTAGAATTTATATTCCAATCTTTGCATGCGTCTAAGGGGTAATGTTTTCCTCCAGAAAGCTGTGAATAGATTGCTTACAATTTCTTTCCTGATTCCCTTTTCCTCCATTAGATGTGACCTCCTCACTCTTTCCTCCCCCCTAGACTGGTTGTACCACGGGCAGAGAGGCCGTGTCTGTCGTATGCACTTGCAGCCTGGTGTGGTGACACAGGAGGCAGTTGGTCATTGCTGAATGAATGAATGAATGAATGGCAGTCCCTTACAACTGAGGAAGTGGGCTGGGGTGCACGGGTGGCTCAGTCTGTTAAGTATCCAACTCTTGACTTCAACCCAGGTCATGATCTCACAGTCTGGGAGTTTGAGTCCCAAACTGGACTCTGCGCTGACAGCGTGGAGCCTACTTGGGATTCTGTCTCCCTCTCTCTGTCCCTCCCCTGCTTGCTCTCTGTCTCTCTCTCTAAATAAATAAAAATAAACAACAACAACATCAAAGAACCAAGGAAATGTGGTATTTTGAGAGACTAAGGAGAAGTCCTCACTTCAGCTCTCCCCTTCTCTGCCTCCTTCCAGGAAGTTTCCAGGACCCTGAGTAGACCACATTCACAGGCCTGATGTTACTGTGCACTGAAGGCTACAGCCTGCCTATAGGACTCTCTTTCTGATGCTCAGGACTTTCTTTTCCCTGTGGTAGAGGTTGTGAACTGACACAGCAATAACATTCCAGTAACCAACTTGCTGGCACTCTCTGGAGTTTCCTCCTTCCACATAACAGGATCGAGTATGGTAAAATTCAGGAACTTAAAGGGAAAGACAGAGTCTTGAAAGAAGCAATGGCTTTAAGGATCAGACTGCTTGAGTTCCCACATCAACTCTGTCGTTTACTAGCTGTGTGAGTTTGGTAAAGATAGTTACCCTCTCTGCTCCATTTCCTTATCTGTCAGGTGTTGATAATGATAGTAAATGTTTTATAGGGGATGAAAATAAGCTCATGCCTATAAAGCATTTTCAACAGTGCCTGGCATCTAGAAAGTGCTTCTCCCTTCTTGTCACTGTGCTAATACACTCCTTACTAAGCATTTGTTCAAAACTTTCCTTCTCGGTAAGGCTTTCCTGAGCATCCTACCTCATATCTCCAGCTGCTCTGCCCATGAGCCAATTGGCGCTCCTGATCTGTTTACCTTGCCCTTGTTTTTCGTGATTTCATAGGCTTTGTCTAAATATTCTGATACATCACATTTCTTTTTTAATGTTGGTTATATATTTGGAGATAGAATAGGGGCTGAGATGAGAAGAAGGCTACTTGTCATGAAATTTTTGTCTTTCCCTTTCAGAGATTAAAAACAAAACCCTCTAAGCTAAATAAATCCCTATGGCATCATAGTTGACGCTTCTGCTGAGCTTTAATTTAAGCTTCAAATCGCCCCCACATGGTAAATAAATACCAGATAAATATCTGGTGACTTTGCAATGTCTTTTATGTTTCTTACAAGTTCAACTCCTCCAGTCCCAACTGTGGTCACCACTAAGCACAGATGATATCCACATTGTATTTATAGCCATAAACTAATAGTCTCAGAGTTGCACTTGGATTAAAAGTACTTAGAAAGTACTTTCATTGGTCTTGGGCTATCATTTAGGGAGGGCTGTTTGGGACCATGGAGATTTTAAGTGGTACACTTTTTACTGAATTTCCCCCAAATTCCTCTGAGGTTGAAATTATGCTTACTTGGTATTCTCCTTGTGGCACTGGGACCACTTTATTCTCTAGTCCTTCTGATGGATAGTTGAACCACAGGTACCAACTCTTCTTCCCTCCATCTCTTTCCATAAACTTTTCTCTTTCCATACTCTTATCCTATTAATTCAAGAGAGTCTGTCACCCTATTTCACCCTACTATGGTGTCATTTAGAAATCTATTTCCAACATCCTTTCTCTCTGGTCATAATAAATGAACTGAATTTTCCTTTCACATTACTCTGTTACTGGTAAACCCTTCCAGGATTAAGTATTATTTAATTTACACACACATTGTTGAAACTTCTACTGAGGTTTAATTTAAACTGCAGATCCTTCCCACAAGACAAATAAATACTAGATAAATATCTGGTAACATCTTTGGCTTATAATCCCTTGATGTTCCTTAGAAGTTTGGGACTAAGTCAGAGTTTGGTATATTTCTTCCAACATCCAGTCCAAACTTTTCATACTTCTCGAGTGACAATTCTATTTCATAAAGCCTTTCCCAATTTTACTACAAACTGTGATCTCTGCCTTTATTTTAATATCCTCATTCAAACTTATGCCCCCTTTTGACATTCTTACTATCCATTTATACCTTTTTCTTTCCTCATTTTAGTCATCTCTGGTATTTTAAAATGTTGGTTTTATTATTATTTAGGTGAGGCCGTAAGATCAGAAGACAACTGCAACTGAAAAAAAGTTACTCATAGTTCCCAAGAGAAAGGAGTGTGCCACACCATGCAGGGCCACACAGATTGGCATTGGGATCAGTTAGGAGGCAACAGGGGAAAACAACGGCAAGAGGCTCTACTGTGGTTTCTGTGGGAAGGAGTGGGAGAAGCAGAGTAAACAGTTTAGGACTGGCTAGTTTAAATAATTTCAGCAGGCTCTGGAGGGCAGAGGTCCTGAGTTGTCTGTTACCTGGTCTCAGGGTGACTGGGGCAGGTAGATCTTGGCCTAGAGCCTAAGAGACAGATAATGGAGGTGATTAAGGGGTATGGAATTAAAAAAAATATTTGAGACATAGAGAGAGAGAGAGAGAGAGAGAGAGAGAGAGAGAGCGCTAGTGGTCAAGAGGGGCAGAGGGAGAGAGAGAGAGAATCTCAAGCAGACTCCATGCTTAGTAAGCGGGGCTCAATCCCATGACTGATCCTGGGATCATGACCTGAGCCAAAATCAAAAGTCCACCCAGGCACTCTTGGGGATATAGGTTTTGGATGAGTTGGTTTTCATATGAAAGTAACACTTGCAGGAGATTCCTTTCTAGTCTCTAGAAATTGGCTAGCCCTGGGAGTCACAATCTCTCAAGGAGCTCAGATATCAAAGGATCAGAAAATAGAGAATATAAACAGGAATGATTAATATATCCAGTCTCCTAGATTCTCTCCAGATCTCTTGATTAGATTTCTTTCTTCTTTCCCACTTAACTATCTCTTTCTCGTTTCCAACACTGTTAACTTGATACTCTGTTTTCACACTCAAGAATTCAACTTTCCACCAGTACTCCAACCCTGTCAGTGCCAATGATCACCACCTTCACTTAAACTACCAAGATGAAGCACTGGATTAGATAATATAGTTATACTTCACACTCAGTTTGGACCTTGTTCTCTGAAATTTCTCTACCACCTGTATACCCCTTGTCCTGTTTTATCTCTCTTTGCTTATTCCACTCAAGTTCTTTAATCTTATTTAAGCCTACAATGCCTGGAAATTCTCTTAATCCATCCTCTCCATTTTGAGTTCATGGACTTCTCCAATCACTTCCTATCAATTTCCAAATGCTATTGATTGACCCACATCATGTCTTCAGTTTAGCCTTCTGCTCTTACTTCCTTCATGTAGTTTCCCTTCAACCAGAACCAAGAAGCAAATTTGTTTCTTCCCCTCTCTAAATGGTATATACATTACTGTTAGATTAATCTTGCCTAAATATAATTTCTGTGATGAGACTTCTGCACAAATGCCTTTATTGACTTCCTTATATCCACTAAATGAAGAACAGATTATTCCAGGATTAACAGCCCTTTATGGTATGGCTTTGTGCTCTTCTCTTGGATGAAATATGATTTACTATTCCCTGGCTAGTTGTGAACTTTCCAAAGGACATGTAACTCCATGGAAGCTTCAATTATTTGCATATCACTAGACTGTAAGCTTCTTCATGGCAGAAATTTTATCTTTATTCATCTTTGTGTTTTTCATAGCAATTAGCTTTAAACCTTGTAAATAGTAGGTGTTAAAGATTACTTGGAATTAAATAGAATCTTAAAACCTTACATTAAGAATCTTAGTCCTTCAGTTAAATCCTAATTAGGTGCCATTTAAGAAAATAAAGATATTTTATAAGTAATTAAACACACATATCCAAGAAATTACAAATGTTTGTTTGAATCAAATAGTTACACCAAGTCCCAGATTGCCACGTGTATCCTAGTTTGCATTATATTTTGTACTATAAGCTCTCCGTGTGCTTTCAATGGTACATTTAATGCTTAGAAAAGGGTTAAGAAAATGCTATATGTTGTATCCAAGGGAAGAGGAAAAAGTGAGACAAATTAAGTTGTTTATATAAAAGCCAAGAGAATCCAAGACACAGAAATCGTCTAATACATCATGAACTCCCCCACATTACAGGCTTTGAGAGGGTAGCTACATTATCTTGCTTGGAGACAGTGAGGGGGTAGAAAATAGTAGAAAGTCTGATTTATGATTCTGTATTGAGTGGACAGGCCATTCCTTAGTTTTCCACCTAGCAGGTGAGAGGAAGTAGAAAATAGAGTCATATACTTTCAGAAGTAAAAAAGTTCTTAGAGGTCATTTGGTTCAATCTTCTGCCAGTATCAGGAGTCTTTCCCAAGTGCCACCGACATATGGCTTCTGTTGAACATCCCACCGAGAATGATGATTGCTCTATTGAGGGATCTCATTTCACTTTAGGACAGAACTAATTATTAGGAAATCCTTCTTTCTATTGAGTTGAAATATGCTTCCCATAACTTTTACCCAGTGGCCCTCGTTCTATCCTCTGGAGTAACACACAATAGATTTAATTCATCTTTCTTATAATTGCCCTCCAAATAGCTGAAGCTCACTATCGTGTCCTCTATCAGTCTTTTCTAGAGGCTAAATAAAAATCTCTATTCCTTACATAAATGACAATTCCAAAGCACTTTATTTCCTTCTTGCATTTGGAATTTATATCATGTCAATTAGCATATTAATTTATGCACATTTCCACTCTCTTTCTTCCTCTTTGTCCTATGCCGAATTGAATTGAGACAATTTTTTCCAGATTCTTTTATTCTCCCAGCCACGTTTCTCAAAATCCACCCTAGGTCTTTGATATTTCCTTTAAATATATCTTCCAGAAGAGAAACAGGACAGGAAAGGCAACACATTCCCTTAAAAGGATGTCTTTCCAATGATTTTAAAGGGAAATATGTTGATATTGTGGTAGTTAAGAGTATGATGAAATTATTTTAGAGGAGTAATGAGAAGATGAGACCATGAGAAACTTAGCACCAAATATAACGCCTGGAGACTTTGAGGAGGGTTTCCTTAGGCATCCTCCCACCTGTGATTTTCCTTCTCTTTCCCTCCTAGCTGGGCTGTAAGGCTCTGGCTCTCCCTCTACCTGAACTGTAGAGAATCTGGGGTGACTATGACTTCTCTTGATCTTATCAGTGTAGTTCTCTCAAGGTAGCCTCAAATTACAATGTGATGAATAAAATGAAGCAGATATGCATGGCTTGTAAGCACAAGGTCAACTAGAGCCTTCTGGACTTGACCTCCTGAACCTCACTTTAAGTAGTGCTACAAACTGATGAAATATACCAGAATACTAAATGGAGTATCTGACTTTTATTCCCGCTAAATTTTATCGTGTCACTTTTTGTCTCTCCCTTTCTTTTATTTTCATTCCCTTAAGAATCTCTTATGGCTTGATTCTGTCCTCTAGCGAAAATTTCTGTCATCTTTCATTTGATAAGTATGACATTTATGTCTTAATCTAAACTTTAGATACAGTTATTGAATAAGATAGAACCAAGAACTAGACCCTTAGGTCTGTCATTTGGGACTTCCCTCCAGAGAGACATGGGTACTTTAATCAATATCATTTAGGTTCCAATGTCCTACCCTTTGTGAAAACACATAACAGTATTATTAGCCAGGAAACATTTCTTTGTTTTGCCCACAAGGGTGTCCTAAAAGCATTGTTATAGCTTTGCTGAAGTCTTTGGTAAGACTGCATTGTCTTACCAAATTTCCTTCTGAAAAAGAGAAGAGAGTATATTTTGTCTTAAGCTCATTCTATTTCCTAAAAATCATTACATTCTTGTGAGTATACTTTTCATTAGCCATTAGTATGGGTGTCAGTACAATAAATGAATTTTATTAGTCTGTAATTTCTAGACTCTTTTTCATTTTGAATTTTTATTTTCACATGGTGTTTATCCTTCTTACTTATGAAGATGTCAAAGACACTGACATCATGATATTAACTCAAGGTTCACTTAGTACCAGGATTTAACTTAGTGTGGGTTGGAAACTGGTTTATTTAACCCTTTATGATCCATCCAGATTTCAAAGTAGTTCTGAAATATCCCCATTTTCTAAAGCAGTGCGATCCAATAGAATTTTCTGTGAAGTTGGAAATGTTCTATATCTGCACTGTCCAGAACAGCAACCATTTGCCACATTTGGTATTGAGCAGTTGAAATTTGAATAGCGCAACTAAGGGACTGATGTTTAAATTTTTGCTATTTTATTTTTAACTTAACTTTAAACAGCCATATATGGCTACCATTTTAGACAACACAATTCTAGACGACACAATTCTTCAGAGCCTTTTGTATTGGCATAATTTTGAATATGCTGTCAGATTAAAAAAATTTTAGCAAGCTTCTCATCATGGGATGACCTCTATCTTTTCATGGAGGTGTTTAAAATCTGCTTCTCTTGGTATATACAGATATTTTTACCTCTGCTCCTCTTCAGACTCCCTACGACAAAAAATTTAAGGTTCAGTATGGCACTCAGGAAGAGCCTTTCCATGCACAGATGGTTGAGATTTTGTTAAAAGGCATAGGGGTAGATTTTTTTTTCCTCTGTTATAGACCATTCCATTGTCACTACCCTAACTGCGGCCTTCTCAATTAGCAGGGGATGAGTGCTGGAAGTTTCAGGGACTGAATGCAGTCTGGAGAGGCACATCTTCAATTGGAAAAGTGCAAGACATTAACAAGAAATTAATGCTTAAAACAGGAACACATTTCTTAAATAAATTATTTAAAGGTTGAAGTCACAGAGTGTTATAAAGAGAAATTATGCTTTATAAGGACTGATACAATTAGAAAGGGAAAAATTTTTACCTGGGGTATATTGGGAAAATGTTGCTTGCAAGCAAAGTTTTGACTTTGTAGCCTGGATTGCTGTATTGACATGTCACGACTTTGAAGGTGTGTGTGTGTGTGGTGTGTGTGTGTGTGTGTGTGTGTGCGCGCGCGCGTGTGTGTACAAATGTGCAGAATCGTGTAATACATATAGGCAGATCTGTATCTACAATGCTGTATATTCATTCCTACATCTGAGTTTTCATTCCGCCTTTTCTTAGGAATAATTAATTCTTATGACAAGAAAACTAGGAAGGGCCCTAGGATTTTTTAACTGTTTTTGAAGCTGTGGGGTGAAGGAGGGACTGGATACTTAATCCTCAAAAATGTATGGGTTACCAGCCATGAGCAGTAATGACAGCCTGCTTTTGCGAGCTTACCTGTGGAGAGCATCTTGCCACTCTCAGCTTCCTCTGGGGCAGCTTCTCTGTGCAAGTGGAGGTTAGGTCGGTCTGACAAGCACAGCTCACTCATTCTCTGACTCACAGTGACAAATCTGGGACGCCACACGCTCTCAACCCTCTTTGTTCCCTAACTGATTTGAAGGATTAGCAAAATGACCAGACTGGTCCTCTAAGGGTATTCAGTAGAAATAGTGTATTGGTAAATGGTCAAGTGTTTTGAAAAAACAAAAAACAAAACAAAACAAAACAAACTCCTAAATAAAGTGCTAAGTGTTATTTTATGCCTCCTCCTACACACAACCCATTTACAGACTCAGTTCCCTTGTTGTTGTTGTTGGATTTTTTTTTCTTTTTCCTTTTCCTTTTTTTTTCCTTTGACACAGTTGGAAGAGGAACAATTAACTCTGGCCATTGTATTCTAAGTAATTACTGATTACCCCATACCTCCTCAGAAAATTATGCAGAATGGGAGATAAAACCAAACAGTGACCTGTAGGTGGTTTCTAGTGTTTGTAACTAACAAACGTGGTGCCCCAGCTCCCTTTAAGCCGGTATTGCTTAACTGTCCCCAGCCAGCAATGATGGACGATAGTACTTGAGTCCAGAGAAAGGAGCCCTGAGGCCCTTACCGCATCACTGCACTAATGGACCCTGCACTTGTTTAAGAGAGAGCAATTAATTCTTAGACCAGCTTGGCAGCAGAGACTTCCAGAGCTGACTTTTCTTTGTGTCCTAGAACCAACCACATGATATCTACCCTTGTAGGCCAAAACACATACAGGGCAGGAGGGAAATGGGGAATGTGTGTGAGCTCCCCTGCCATCCCATATCTTTATTTTCTGCTGTTTGGGACATACTCAATCTCTTTGGTAAATTCTTCCCAAGAAGTGTGACTTCTCCACTTTCGTAATGAGGAGTAACATCACCTACCTGCCTTTCTTTCTCCCTCCTTTCCTCCCTCGTCACTCACTTCATAAATACCAGTGAGGTATCTATTCTGTGTCAGGCACTGTGTTAGGTGGTAAAAAGTGGCAGCATATGCACCCTAAAATATAGTGCTTTGGCATAGGGATTATTTCGAGCTAAAGGCGCTTGAAAAACAGCGGGTGTAAGAGAAGGGCATTCTAATCTTCCCTTTTCTGCCTGAAAACAGGAGATTAAAAACTTCCATCTGAAAAATACTCTTGCCATATTGGGAGAATAGACACATTCCTCAATGGGAAGTCAAAGCCGAGAGAATTCTGTACAAACAGACCTTGTCAAAAGAATTCTTATCTTCCTTTAACCTCTCTGGACTATTTTAGTTTCTTTTCCACAACTGCCTCGTTTTATTCACTGCAGTGTAAAAGTATTTAGGCTTTGCCACTTCTTTGGATTCCATGTCACTTAAAATTTATATAAATTTGTATGCTTTTCTTCTGTTAATCTGTTTTATGTCAGTTTAATTCTAAAGCACAGATGAAAAACCCTAAGAGGGTAGAGGGAAAATTTTCCTTCCCTACAGTGTGTTGGTGACATAGGGATTATAAGGTGACTTTCTGGAGCCAATAGTCTCTGCACCATTGCTCTTCCTTTCCTAAATTTCCTGTCTCCCCTCACTCCAACACAGGCTCACTGAACAGAGGTGCTGATTTCAGTAGAAGGGGGGAGGTTTATTGGAATCATGGGAGAATTTCAAGAGAGGAAAAGAAACCCAAGTGGACAAAAGGAAGCAAGGCAATAATAACCTCTAAGTAACACATTTAAGATTTGGCTGCTTTTGTGTTAAAACCATTAGACATGATTAACACTCTGGGTAACTCAGTAAATAAGAGCTTTAGTTCCTTTGAAATAATTCTGGGTGGTGGGTGGAGAGAGCAGAAGGAGAAACATAATTAGGGGGTAGGTGGAGAGGCAGGAGGGCCCTTCCTAAGTGTTTACTTGGTGGGGGGGGGTTGCTTTTTTAACATGCAACTCAGCCAGTTTACCCTTCCATTGTTACATGCTTAATGATGCTTTATTCTTGTTCCATAATTGAAGGAGATTACAGTTTAAAAGTAATATTTAAAAATAGATTATCTAAATGTATACTGCCTATTATGTTGGCTCAGTACATTGTGTGTATAGGTAGTAAAGCATTTTAGGGATTAAGTCATAATTAATTTTTTATCACTTTAATTTCTTACGTGATTTCCTACGCTCCTTTGTCTGCATATTCTCTAACAGGAATTTTCTGAAGATACCAGCTGCTGAGAAATATCTCTTGGTCCAACTCATGTAGAACCAACCCAGATGAAGACATGGTAACAGGGGGAAAAATGAAGTTTTCCTTGACAAAGTTCCTTTTGTATGTAAATTATGTTTATTGTAGGTTACTTGAACTAGCTGTTTAAGCTAGATTTTTTGAGAAGTTGGACTTGGGGAATTGTGTGTTGGTGGAATTTGTCTGCATAAATATGTAGGTAATAAGCAGGATGCACATTATAAGCACTCAATAGATATTTACTGAATTGGTCATAAATGAGAGGTTTCCTCACCATGACAATTACTTTTTACACTATAATATATTTAAATTGAGGGCTTTGTCAGGTTAATGCAGTATTCTAATGGCACCCTGGAAGGGCTCTTGTGTTGTAGATTTCTATAAAAAAAGTAAATGCCCAATTACTTAAAAGCCAAAACACTATGTCCAAACATGAAAAGAGATTCCATTCGAACTGGATATTTCTGGAACATCTGATTTTAAACAAACAACCCTATTACCTCTGTAATTATTCTTACTGATAATGTTAAGTTTTACCTGAGCCCTGTGTTCTTGGAAAAGAACAAAGATGAGCAAATCCTCTCACTCTTTGTGGTCCTGGAAATGATTTAGTGCAAAGAACTATCTTTCCTCATATGACCTAGATAAGACTCGTGGACACCCCCAACCCTTGTTTGCCCACGATAAGGCCAGACATGGACCCTTCAAGTTTCCATTCATCACTTTTTTTTTTTAATTTTTTTTATTTTTGAGAGAGAGACAGAGTATGAGTGGGGAAGAGGCAGAGAGAGAGAGAAACACAGAATATGAAGCAGGCTCCAGGCTTGGAGCTGTTAGCACAGAGCCCTATGCATGGCTTGAACTCATGAACTGCGAGATCATGACATGAGCTTAACCCACTGAGCCACCCAGGCTCCCCTTCATTCTTTGCCCCTTAAATGATTAGCTAACCAGTTTTGTCCCCTCTGAAACACAGTGGTTATTAACTAAACTTGGATATGGTTCCCTCCTTCTCCCAGATTACTGAACTTTGCTCCACTTCTCAGCCTGAGCCTGTGCACAACGCCTCCTTAGCAGCCTGCTATAGACTGAAAGCTTGTATACTCCCCAAATTCGTATGTCGCAACCCTACCCACCAATGCAATACTAGTAGGTGGGGCCTTTGGGAGGTAATTAGGATGAGAAGAGGTGGTGAGGGTGAAGCCTTCATGAATGGGATTGGTGCCCTAAGAAGAGTCAGGAGAGAGCTAGCTCTCTCTTTCTACTCTCTGACGTGTGAGGATATAGCAAGAAGTAGGAAGCCTCCAAACTGGAGGACGTTCTCGCCAGAACCTGACCATGCTGGCATCCTGATATTCCAGCCTCCAGAACCGTGAGAAATACATTTCCATTAGGTATGAATCTCCTACTCTATGGTAGCTTGTTATGGCAGCCTGTACTGATTAAGACACAGCCCTTCCTGAGACTGGCTTTATGATAAAGCATTATCTTATATGTCCCTTTATACCATCTTTTCATTCCCCCTTCCCCATACCTGGCTCTTTGTAGCCTTGTTTACTCCTACTCTATAAAAGAAGCATCCTTTTTGCCAACCTCTTGAGGTGCTTAAAGATCTTACAGTTCTTCCTACTGCAATAGCCCCTGTCCCCTATTGCAATAGCTTTCCCACATTTACTGTTTGCAATTATCCTTTCAAGTAGTCTCTCCCTACCAAGTCTGAATTTGTCTTTATCTGATGTCACTTACACTTGTTAGATACTATATCCCAAGATTCTCAGACAAATTAGAAAACTTCCTAAGAGTTTTCAAGAAAAGAAACCAGTTGTGAAATTTTTCTTGCTGTTTTCAAAGTTTTAGAATAAATTAAGACAATAGGGCTGCCAAAACTCTAGTTCTTCTTGCAGTCTATTCTTGGAAACTTCCAACCCTCCCTCTGTCTAGCCCATATTTGGTTCCCTACTCTAGGCTAAAATTCTCTGTGCGCACCTTCTTCTTGAAGACAAGGCTACTGAATAGACCTTAGGCTCTGAGGATTTGTTTCTAGTTTCTATTATTTGACAGCAACCCCTGAGTTCTATGGCATGAGCTGATCTTTAATTTTGCTACAGCCTCATGTGCTGTGAAACTGTATGGTTGGAAGTGTGAGATTTAGCTGTCTGAACCTCACTGTGGCTTTATTGTCTGGAAACAGTGTTAAGAGAGAAATAATGTTTTAGATGTGTTCACGTATTTGGGGAATCTCTCAGAATGCAGGCGTTCTGCTATTTTCATTAGCTTCTCCAGCTCTCAGGACAGTTCTTGACATACTATGTACACTCAGCAGTGATTTCCTTCAATATATTGTTAAAAACAACCAAGTCTTGGGGACTTTCGCTGCAGATCTACAGGAAAAACAACTTTGTGGCTCTTCTCACTGGGTTGATAGCAGCGTGAACAGGTATGTAAGGGAGGCAGCGTCTTCCTCCTGACTCTCTTCTCAAGGTCAGAGCAGGAAGCGAGTGCCTGCACTCTGCAGAGCATTCTTCACATGGTTGTTACCTATCCCGTTGGGCTTAATTCTGTTCTTAATGAGCTGCACACCTGTGTCCCTGGCTGAGTGCCCTCCACACAGTGGGAGGAGGCAAGAGAGGGCAAATTCCTCCTTCCTCCTGAGTCCTAGGATTCTGAGTAGTGCCTGCCTGTATTTTGTTGAGCATCCCAAGTGTGGGTGGTATTTTGAACATCTCCCATGACGCTAAGCAGCCAACATCAGCTTTGTTATGCAGATTGAGGTTAAAGACAGTGAAATTTCTCAGTCTACCCCAGCATACTACAGCCCCAGCAAAAAAGGAAATCATGCCTGATGTTTTATTACTATTTTTTAATTTCCTGTTGAGTGGATGCTTACCTCCGCTCAGAGAAGATGGTGGTAGAGCCCACCACAGCTTTGAGCTTTAGGGTGAATGACCTTACAATAAAGATTGCAAAATGAGGTTACTTTATAAGGATCTGGTGTCTGGAGAGAGATGGACAGTAACAACTCAGATTTCTATTTGACCATTATCATAATTTAAGAAAATGACTGGATGAAATGTTATTAGTTACAATATAGATTTGAGATAGTAGAACTCAAAGTATAGCTTTTGAGAAGTGGGCAGAATTTATGTCAGGAAGGGCCAGGGGAGCACCTTAAGGCCAAAAAGAGTCCTTTCCTGGAGAAGCTGAGACTGAGGGACAATTAAGAGTCCTGTGGTGGGCCATATCTGAAGACACATACCAGACATATTGAAGTGTGGACAGCTGAGAAAGCAAATGATGTCTAAAGTATGACCCCAAGATCCAAAGTCCTGAAATTATGCTCTAGGCTGTGGCTGCTGGTTTATGTTTGAGCTTCTTCAATAGCAACTCCATGTAGCATAATGTAGCGAGTGCCTATATGTCCCTTTGGCATAAGGACTATTTTGATAAGATGGCAATAAAGCGACAAATGCAGAAAGAGCTCTTTGCTCTCCCCTATCTGCCTAAAAGTAGGACATATATTTCCTTTTGTGAAGTTGTTTCCCAACAACCCTTTCCCACACCAAGAGAAGAATAACACTTATCGTTAGAGACAGAAAGTAGGCACTGAGGTAAGTTAGCGTAAATAAATTTTACTAAAATAACACTTATCTTTCATTAGTTTTCCCCAATCTATTTACCTTCTCAAAATTAGTGTGCCTACAACACTAGACCTCTTTTCCTTTGTTATATTACTTTTCACAAATGTATTTCTCTTTGTTAAAATGATATACAAACCCCAAGATCTACCTAATTCTTTAGGTCTTCACCTCTTTTCTATGAAGGCCTCCATACATATAAAAATTAAAATATTAACATAAAATAAAATTTGTATGCCTTTTCTCCTGTTAATCTGTCATTCATCTAATTTACAGGCCCCATTTATAGAACCTAAGAGGGTGCAATAAAGATTGTTTTATTTTTCCCCTTTCCTGCAGTTACTTTCTCAAATTTCTCTCTCTCTGTCTCTCATTTTCTCTGTGTCCTTCTAACTTGCCTAAGCCATTGGTTACCAGATTTATTTTTTTTATCCTGTACTTTTATCATCTCATCAGGAGGCACACAACTCCAATATATGCTTATTTGCTTACAAATAATATACTGGTAGTGCTGCACTAGTGTTTCTGTGCATTATAAAATACACATAGAAAATGGAAATGTTGAATAAAAAATATCGGTATTCTGATATATTCTTTTCTTACCTCCCCAGTGGATCTTCGAACCCTCATTTTCCTTTGGAGAACCTGCTCCACGGGGAGCTTCTTTCAAAAGTCAGAGTGAAGTTTTTGAGATGCAAATATACTTCTGTCATTCACCTGTTTAAGACGAAGATGGCTTTCCTCTGTACTGGGAATGAAACCCTGTTCCCAGAAGCCATGAGGCCCTCCTGCCCTGTTTCAGTCTGACCAATCTCCTCCAGCCACTTCTCTGCTCCTGTGGCCCTGGCCCATTAGGGTCCTGCCATCTTGGTTTCCATTCCAGTTTTTCAAAAGCTGCAGTCTCATGCCTGTCACTGAGTTTTCACGAAGTTAGTCTGAAGGCTCTTACTTCTATTCCTCACACAAATAATTTTCGCTCATTCCTTGAATCTTTTCTTTCATGTCATTTCTTCTAAGAAAACTTCCCTGACACCAGCTCTCTCCTCTCCCTCTAATCCAAATCAATGTTCTCTATGCCAAGCTCTCATCTCATTCTTAAGTTTTCCTTCATGGCACTTATTACAATGGATAATTATGCACATTTGTGACATTGCTTGATAACTAGCTCTACCAATAACTTCTGTGTGCCCTGGGACTGTACTTTCTTTTTTTTTTTCTTAGCATTTTATCCTGGTGCCTAGCACAATATTTAACCCGCAGGAAGCACATGATACAATTTTGATAATTGAACAAATGAACAGTGACCATATTTTCCAAACCAAACGCCATGGCATGTCATTCAGGAGGACAAGAATTTCGCCTAGATACTCTTCTGTCAAATTCAGCATATAGGACTGGTGAATTTCCTCCTTATTCTTGTCAAGTACATATCAAGTTGGGATTTGTAACTGTTGTGATATGAATATCAGACAGAGATTATATCCAAAGAATGAACATATTGCTGTAGGGGAGTGCTTCTCCTTCTCAACGTGCCTATCACTTAGTCAATTGTAATGCTGCCATTTTTGGCAAAAACCTGCTGATGCTACAAGTCCAGATCTCACTTTTATTCAGTTATCTCGATTAGGCAATAACCCAGCATTCCTAAATTATTCACAAGTCTCAGGCATTGCTGAGGACTAGCAACTGTCAAATATGGTAATTGTCAGCCAGGCAGGAGGAAGGACCTGATTTAAATGTATGCATTTAAATTAACAGGAAAAGTAGAACTGGAAAAGTGACCCCATCCCTTCCTTAAGTGCCCAGACAATTAAATGCATAATGGATTTCCCACAGGGGTCCTGTGCCAGATGCTCCTCATCCCCCTCAAACAGAAAGGGAAATGCCGTTCCCAGTGTATTCCAGGGCAGAGGGTCTGACATTGACTGAGTGCCTATAGGGTTTGGCCAGTGCGAATCTGAATAAACACATGTGATGGGAACATATTTTGAAATATAAATTGGGGATTTTTTTTCCCCTTTTAAATTACCTCGTGTGATAATCAAGCCCAGACAGCTGTATACTGCTTTGAGGGGAAGAGGGAGGCCACCACAGAGTCAGAGCACAAGGTCAAAGAAACTTAGTTATCTATTTACTTATTTCTTCAATAAATAATTAGCATACCTTGTAAGTTGTACTAGGAGTTCTGGGGATACAATGCGATCAAAATGTTGTCCCTACCTTTTGAAGCTTACGTTCTACTTAGATAGATAGATACTAAACAGAAACTAAAAAGTAATCAATACAACCATTGTAACAATGACAGTCTTAATAATAAAGTCAGGCTAAAAAGACAGAACATGAAGTAAGTGAGAATATGTAGATGCAACATTCAATAAATGTCATTTAAATAGTATTGCCAGATTTAGCATATAAAAATACAAGATGCTTCTACTCTTGAAACCAATATCACACTATATGTTAACAAACTAGAATTTAAACAAAAATTTGAATAAGAAATACAAGATGTCTGGTATGTAAATACGAAGGCCATACTTAAACTAAAATGTTATTCATTGTTAATCTGAGATTCAAGTGAATTTAACTGAATATCTTCTATTTTATCTTGCGACCCTACGCTTGAATTGCATCTTGAATAATGTGAAGAATCTGACTACAGGAAGCCCTAGTGAGGAGGCTGGCAGGCAGGGAATTTACCCTGAATAAAATGCCCTAAATTAGGAACAGGGAGGTAAGACTGAGGATGGGGATGAAGGTTGTCCAGACCAGACTTGTGTTGGGCCTGTAAGCCATGGTATGGATTGTGGATTTTGTTTTAGTGTGATGGAAGATCACTAAAAAAGTCATCTGGAAAGAAAAATGACATTATCTGCTTTGTTTAAAAGATATCACTTTGGCTTCAGGGTTGGACACAGCCAGGAGGTAAGAGAGGAAGTAGATAACAAGGGAGAAAAAAGTCTTTCTTCTATCCACTTGAGGTTCATTGGCTGGAGCCCCATAAATTAGATTGGCAAAAGACAGATTAACAAGAGAAGAACAAATAGAAGTAGAGAAGTGACAAAGACACTTCTAGGGGTGGCTTGAGCTTCTAGGGGTGGCAAATTGTGGGAGGGAAGGTAAATATAATGGAGAAACTGATAAAACATAAGAAGAGTTATTTTAAAGATTGGTTTTGTGGACTATTCTGGTTCCCCTTTGGGTTAAGTCTAGAGTTATCCCTGGTGATTCAGAATCACCCTTTCTGGTAGGGAGGGAGGAGGCAGAGAATTTTCTTAGTTCTTAATTGCCTTCAGCTGAAATTAATCCTTATGCTGAAGTGGCATGTTTTGGGGTGTCATATTCTGTACCCCTTCACAGAAGAACCAATGGAGGAGGCTATTACAATAGAACTGACATCAGAGGGTGGGGCTTGAAGGAAGGCAGGCCTGGTGAAGGTGATTAGAAGTACTTAGATTTGGTATATATGTTAGAAGGAGAGCCAATAAGAATAATCAGAAGATTACATGCGGGGTGATGAGAAGAGAAGAATCAAGAAACATTCCAAAGTTTTTCGGCCTGAACAATCATTTCAAAAGTTGCTAATGCCAGCAGGAACAACAAATTTTTATTCAAATTTCTGTGGAGTTCTCCCACTTTGGCATCAGATAAAAGGCTGGAGAAGAAACGGGAAGAGATAGGGAGGAATGACCATTTGAAATGGAAAAATCTTAAGACCGATGGATAATTCGGTGTCTGGAAACATGTCCAGGAAGCTATATGGAATCTGAGTCACATTTGTCCTTATTGTGGCTTTCTGATGAGAACTATGGAATGATAACAGGTAGCAAGGTGTTTGCTACGTTCTGAAACTTGCGCTCTGAGACTCCATTCTGCATGCAACCCACCCCATATGAACAACTCTAACATCCAGTGGCCTGGGACACTCAGAGTGACTCCCTCTTCTTCATCCTGAATAATTTAGAATGCTGTGATGACAGTGTGGAGGTAAGGCTGCCATAGATGTGGTCGTCAGGTTAATAGCCCTTCAAAGATGCTCATATCCTGCTCCCCAGAACCCGTGAATACGTTATGTTGTATGGTACAGGGGAAATCAGATTGCAGATGGAATTAATGTTGTTAGTAAACTAATGTTCATGTAAGGAGATTTCCTGGATTACCCAGCTGGATTCAGTATCATCACAAGGGTCCTTTAAATGTGGAAGAGGGAGGCAGATGAGTCAGTACTAGAGTGATCTGATGGGGAAAGTCTCGACCCGCCATTGTTGGCTTTGGAGATGGAAGGAGGCTGAGAGCCAAGGAACGCAGACATCCCCTAGAAGCTGGAAAAGATGAGAAAACAGATTTTCCCCTAAAGGTTCCAGAAAGGAAAGAAGCCCTGCTAACACATAATTTTAGGCCAGTAAGACTCTTTTCAGACTCCAGGCCTCCATTTCTCTAAGATACTAAATTTGTGTTGTTTTCGGCCATTAAGTTTGTGGTAATTTGTTACAGCAGTCATGGAAAATTAATGCCCCGGTCAACGTAGAAGAGAATAAAACCAGCTGGACGTCTTCCATTGAGGAGAACAATGATAGGACATGTTTGTGCTCTCATACACGGACAAGTCTTCAAATCTGCTCTGGCAGAGGGAACTGAAAATGAGACAATTACCTAGATGATTGAGGGGAACATGTAAAATGTCATGTTTCTTCCAATTTTCTGAACCCTGGCCTCAGTTACCAGTTGCTATAGACTGAATGTGACACCCCCTCCCCAAATTCATATGTTGGAATCCTAATCTCCATTTTGACATAAGGGCAGAATCATGAATGGGATTAGTGCCCTTATAACAGAGGCCCCAGAGAGGCTCTCTTGTCCCTTTTACCCATGTCTATGAACAGGAAGCAGGCTCTCACCAGATGCTGAGTCTGCCGACCCTTTGGTCTTGGAGCTCCCAGTCTTCGGAATTGTGAGAAATAAATTTCCATTGTTTATAAGCCACCCAATTTATGGTATTTGGTTATAACTGCCAGATCTGGTAAGATCTGATTTCCAGATCAGCATTTACCAGCTCGGCATTCCAGAAGGAATTGGATGTTTTGGGGTTTCGTTCTGTTCTATGTGGAACACTGACTTTTCTATGATTTCTACCCCTATACTGCAAGCTACCCAAAGTGCAAACTATGTCTTATTCAACAGTCTTAGCCTAGCACTTAGCAAATGGTTGTTGAACAGATAGAGAAATAAATGAATGAAAAAATGAATGAATGAATGCATCCCTTTCCTTTCAATTTTGACAAATGAGTATGGCAGGCCAGCATGTACATCGACAACTGAGTGTTGGAAGATCACCAGTTAAGCCTGAATTCATGCAAGTCATTTTGCAAAGCCCGGTTTGACAGATCCATTTGTTATGCAAGGTCATATTGTTGTAATTGTTGTCCCTTAGCATAAATATGGGCCAGGGACCAAGCATTAAAATGCAGTAAGTCCTTGGCATTTAATCTCTTCCTTTGTTGCTTGACCTGATCTCTGACAAGCCGGAGGAGAACCAGCCTGAAAAGCAGCCTGCAGCCCCGCCAGACTGCTGTAAGAATGACAGCTTTGGCTCACAAACGGGAGCAGGCCAACGTGAGGGGTGATACGGTCAGTCGGCAGGGGATACTGGAACTTAGTTGGCTTGGAGGAGGGGAACAGAGGGCGAGGCAGGGCAGAATGAGAGGACATTAGGAGAACTGTGTGAAGTCGTGGGTTGCTTCAGGTTATATCTGAGATGCATTTGTTCAGTGATTGTTTGCTCTACTGGATGCTTTGTGCCAGGCACCATGAAAAACACCCAGAGGGAGGGAGGCCACAATGAATAATCACAGCTGACATTTACTTCCCTTTTATTGTGTATCAGGCACCCGTGCAAGGGAGTTAAGAAGCAGTATCTCATTTAATCCTCCAAACAATTCTCAGTGCAGAACAACCATCAGGCTGGCTAGAGTGATGTGGAAAATTACGCTTGGTGACAGTAACTTGCCCAAGGGCACCCAGTAAGTGGCAGAGCTGGATACTCAAACTGTGGTCTGAATCAAAAGCCTATTCTCTTAATGACTGCTCGTACTGGTCTGGTCTTTAGTCACTGAACCTGATACTTGAATGGCTGTACTTATTCTAGTAGGGGAAATAAGATACACAAATACAGAGGTTATAATATGAGACCAAATGGGAAAAATGCTATACGGAAGGCGTGAGCTCAGCGTTATGGAACACAGAACTGCTGGGAATGCAGTTCAGGCAGGATTTAAGGAACAAGAGGAAGTAAGTAATATCGGCAGCCATTGAGTGTTTACTGCGGGTCAAGGGCTTTACCTTCATTTACAAAATATTTACTGAGCATCTACCAGGCACCTGACTCCCTTCTAAGTACCTGCGATATATTAAAAAATAGAACAGAAAGATTCATCTGCCTTCTTGGATGTTGAGTTGTAGCAGAGGGAGACACAGTAAAGAATAAACTATCCATAATTGTTCATACACACGTTCACACGCTCACACACACACACATGCGCACACATTTTTAAATGTCAGACGGCACTAAATGTAATGGAAAAAGAAAAAGTGGAAAAGGGCAAGAGGTATTTAAATGGGGTAATCAGGAAATAGGGTGGCCCACACTATCTCATGGAATCCTCCCGACACTTTTGAGGCAGGTACTGTTTTTCTGCCCCTTTTTCTGATGGGGAAACAGCCTTAGGGAGGTTAACCGGTTCGCTCAAAAAAGTAATGAAGCTGAGGGGTGGGCGCCGGGGTGACTCAGCCGGTTAAGCATCGGACTTCAGCTCAGTCATGATCTCATGGTTCTTGAGTTCGAGCCCCACATCAGGCTCAATGCTGACAGTTTGGAGCTTGCTTGGAGGATTCTCTGTTTCCCTCTCTCTCTGCCCCTTCCCCACTCTCTTTCTTTCTCTCAAAAATAAATAAATAAACATTAAAAAAAAGAGAGAAAGTGATGAAGCTGAGATAACCAGTTTGGGTTATGGACTTCAGGATCTGAACCCCTAATGCCTATGCTAGTCACACTCTCCAAAAAGCTTTGAAAATTTTCTCCTTCTCCTTCCAAACACTACAGGTTAGCAGTTATGGCTGCCTTCTTCCACTTGGTCTTCCTAGAACCTGCTGAACTGGGAGACACCGAGACTCCTTTCTCCTGGGCCCAGCTCAGCCTCAGCTCTGGAGTCTCCAGCAAAAACCACAAAAACCTCAGCACTTTCAGCGCCTACTCTCTGGCCACCAGAAACACCTCGGCTAGACAGCACGGCTTTAGCATTCATTTCTCCCGCTTTCTCCACCTTTTGTCATGTCTCCTGAACCTTATCTGTACTTATTAGGCTCTTTGGAAACTAGGCTGTGGGCCAGAAGAGGCCAGTGCAGGGACCAGCTTTTGAATCTGGGCCATTGTGTCTCCAGTCTGAGGATTAAAAAGCCCTTCCTGTCCTCTCCTTCACAATGGCCCTGAACCTGATAACTTGGAGGCACTGCAAGTCAGTTCCTATGATGAGGTGGAAAGAAAATGGAACTGGAGATCTTCAATTGATGTCACTTTCTGCTTTTCTGGAAAGGCTTGTCTTTGAGGACCCTGCCTGGTCTGGTTTCTGAGATCTCTTCTAGTGTCATAATTAATCTTTAGTGTGTAAGTGGGTACTTTTGTTGAGTCTAGCCCAACAGGGCTAGCCTAGGGCAAAATTACTAAGTAGTTAATAATTTGATCCGTTCACCAAACACAGTATTTTTTCATTCACTTCTAAGTACCCAGTGAGGTAGGGTACCATACTAATATTCCCATTTTACAGATGAAAAAACTGAGGTACATGGAAGTTAAGTTATTCAAGGCTAAATTACTAGAGAGTAATATGGCTGGATTAGAAGCTGAGTGCTATTATAGCTCATATATTTATAAAATAACCTTTAGAGGCACCTGGGTGGCTCAGTCAATTGGGCATCCGACTTTAGCTCAGGTCATGATCTCGCGGTCTATGAGTTGGAGCCCCGCATCAGGCTCTGTGCTGAGAGCTCGGAGCTCGGAGCCTGGAGCCTGCTTCGGATTCTGTCTCCCCCCCTCTCTTTGCCCCTCCCATGCTCATGCTCTATCTCTCTCTGTCAATAATAAATAAATGTTAAAAAAAATAACCTTTAGATGCTGGAGACATGTCTAGATTAGAATCTCTGATTTCAAGAAACTTAGAACCTGGTGGGGAGATAGGCAAGTAAACTGAAAATATCGACAAGGGACCATTTCTTATAAGTCGATAGAATGCAAGTGAAATACTGGGAGAAAGCATCCAGGAGAACCAGCGGAGGTTGTCTTCTCCTTTCTCACCCACATTAATTTGGTCTCTCCAGGAGCATCGTATGCATTGCATGACTCGCTCTCCACAAAATCTGTCTGGCTGTTTCCTCATGACTTTCTAGAGGAAACATGTCCAAAGGAGGTAGCCAGTCTTACCAGTTAACCTGTTGCCTGCAACTCTAGCTCTTTGTTCCTGCATAAAAAGCTATTCCAAAACATTATGGCTTAAGCAACCTTTTTATTATCGATCATGATTTTCTGGGACAGGAATTTAACAGGACTTGGCTGGGCTGCTCCGTTCCACCTGGCAGAGACTCTGGTCACTGGGTGGCACACAACTGGTGACTGGACTAGTGTAGAGGCTTTGCTCATATACATGGCATCTTAAAGGGACATCTGGAAGGCATCTCCCTCTTCATATAGTGTCAGGACTTCTCTATGTGGTCTTTCCAGCAGATAGAGTGCCTACACGATGCCTCAGCTACCAAGGGAGACTGCAGTTAAAGCTGTCAGCTCTCTTAAGGCTAAGCTTGGAACTGACACAGCATCACTTCTACCAGCCTCCATTGGTTAAAGCAGCTAGGCCAGATCCAAGGGGAAAGGACGTGCTCTCCACCTCTGGATGGGTGGAATGTCAAAGAATTTATGGCTATTTTTCATCCACTACTCTTTCTAGTTGACTTGTATTTGGATAAAAGATCCGATGTATTTCTTTTTTTTAAGTTTTTTTTATTATATGTATATTTTTAATTTTAGAGAGAAAGAGAGAGCAGGGGAGGGGCAGAGAGAGAGAGAGAGAGAGAGAGGGAGAGAGAGAGAGAATCCCAAGCAGGCTTCAGTCTCAGCACAGAGCCTAACATGGGGCTTGATCTCATGACCCTGGAATCATGACCTGAGCTGAAATCAAAAGTTGAACATTCAACTGACTGAGCCACCCAGGCGCCCCTTTTTAAAGTTTTTATTTAAATACCCATTAGTTAACATACAGTGTAATATTAGTTTCAGGCGTACAATATTGTGATTCAACACTTACATACATCCCCCGGTGCTCATCTCAATAAGGGAAGTCCTTAATCCTCATCACCTATTTAGCCCATACCCCCAACTCCTCCCCTCTGGTAACCATCAGTTTGTTTTCTATAGTTCAGAGAGTTTCTTGGCTTGCCTCTCTTCCTTTTATTTTCCCTTTGCTCATTTGTTTTGTTTCTTAAATTCCATACATGAGAGAAATCATATATTTGTCTTTCCCTGACTGACTTGTTTCACTTAGCATAATACTCTCTAGCTCCACCCATGTTGTTGCAAATAGCAAGATTTCATTCTTTTTTAATAGATGAACAATATTCCATTATGTATGTTTATAATATCCCACAACTTCTTTATCCATTCATTAGTTGATGGGCACTTGGGCTGTTTCCGTAATTTGGCTATTGTAGATACTGCTGCTATAAACTTTGGAGGGCATGCATTCCTTTGAATTAGTATCTTTGTATTCTAAATACCTAGTAGTGTGATTTCTGGATTGTAGGATAGTTCTCTTTTTAACTTTTTGAAAGGAAAATCCATACTGTTTTCCAGAATGGCTGTACCAGTTTGCATTCCCACCAACAATGCAAGAGGGTCCCTTTCTCCATACTCTGGTCAAAACCTGTTGTTTCTTGTGTTGTTGAATTTAGCCATTCTGACAGGTGGAAGGTGAAAATTTCGGTGTAGTTTTGATTTGCATTTTTCTGATGACGAATGATGTTGAGTATCTTTTCATGTGTCTCTTGGCCATTTGTATACCCTCTTTGGAGAAATGTCTATTCATGTCTTCCGCACATTTTTTAATTGAATTACTCATTTTTAGGGTGTTGAGTTTTGTAAGTTCTTCTTATATTTTGGATACTAATGCTTTATCAGATATGTCATTTGCAAATATCTTCTCTATTTTGTAGGTTGCCTTTTAGTTTTGTTGATTGTTTCCTTCACCATGCAGAAGCTTTTTATTCTGATGTAGTCCCAATATTTATTTTTGATTTTGTTTTCCTTGCTTTAGGAGACATATCTAGAAAGAAGTTGATGGCCAATGTCAAAGAAGTTACTGCCTGGGTTCTCTTCTAGGATTTGTATGGTTTCAGTTCTCATATTCAGGTCTTTAAGGATTCAACGTATTTCTAATAAAATATTGCCTTCTCTCTGAAAACTGTTTGAAGCTGAGATGCCACAGCCCATAGTAAATATTTGGTGTTTAAATAAGACAACTAGACTTTTTCGGAGCAATGCATGTACAGTGATTGCCTTTTAATATACACATGTAAATTGTGAATTTCCTGATAATTAGATACTTAGATCTTCTTCGCATTTGTGGCAGAGGGAGTCAATGGTTTTACAGTCCATTGCTAAGAATCAGGAGGGGAAGGAGGCAGATTTGGGAAACATTTTGGGTTGTTAAAGGAAAACTATGGAAAGATGTTCAGAGAGAACATGGGCTACATTTATTCCAACAAGAGGAACTATGGAAGGATTCCTAAGAAAAGCAAAGAAATCAAACATTGACAAAATAGGATCCCAGAGGCAGCACCACGTAGATGACAACTTTTAGAATTGTTCCCAGGCACACTCTAGTAGGTGCTCAGTAATCATTTATTTACTGGCCAAAAAACAAACAAACAAACAAAACAAAAACAAAAACAGTGAAGAGATGGCTGTAGTGGAGATGGCCTGGATCAGAGGCCTCGGAGAGAGCAGACCTGAGATTTAAGGACCTCTTAGAATATTTGGGAAGAATTAAACGAATTATTTGGAGGAACCAAGAATGTATGCTTAACACATGGAAGATACTCAAAAAACATTAGTTTCTTTCCTTTTTTTTTTTCCTTCAAAAGATAAAAAAGACAAAAGCATTGCTATGGCCGTAAGAGTAAGTGGAGAGTAGGAGGAGAATTAAAGGATAATTTTGCTTTGTGAGTTAAGATTTAGAGCAGACCTGTCCAATAGTGCTTACTGCAATGATGGGAATGGAATATTCTACATGTGCACCGTTCAATATGGGAGCGGCTGACCACACCGGCTACTGAGCCCTGGAAATGTGCTAGTGTGACTGGAGAAGTAAATTTTAAATTGTGTTTAATTTTACTTAATTTAAATTTAAGTTTAATAGTCCCTGTGGCTGGTGGTTAATGTGTGGGACAGAAGGACTTCATGCTTATGTAAAGAAGAGTCTATAATACAGGATGGGACTCATTAACATCAGACATATAACATTGGTACCTTGAAATTCTTTCATATTCTAGCAAAACTCAATTTTTTATTCTGTTACATTAAGCAGATAGGAGAACAAGGTTATGTTTATGGCTAGTCAGGAGTGAATGTAGAGGCCTAAAAATAAGCGCAAAAAACCATGATTGAGGGAGGGGTAGTAATTTAGGGACCAGCCGGTTGCTCTGGACAAGTGAGATCCTGGAGTATGTCAGTAACTATTTACCAGAATAGCATAGTTTGGTTTAGCAAAGAGGTTCGGAGCACTTTCCTGGCAGCAAATGGAGTGAAATAAGTATTATTTATATTCACCTGGCATAATTTGTTATTAGACTTTTTCTGATGGCAGTAATAGAACTGGAGCAGTTAAACCATGTTCTCCTGGGTACTGGTTCTACTGCCAAGAGCAGAAAACTTTCATCTTCCAAAGCCTCAATCAGCCAGTTTCTCATCTGCATCCCATAAATCATCAGGAAGGAACAAGCTCATTATCCTAGCGCTAGGGACAAAAGTCTTTTACATGACACTGAACTTCTGACTGCGGCAAAACATGGCACCTTGCCATTATATCTGTAACAGGTGTGTGGGCCCCTTTAACAGACTGGGCCAGAAGTGTGCAGCTGTGGCCTGAAATTTCAGTTTTGTTATGTATTGTAACTTGCAGCCGGCCTATGTCTGAAGGTAATTGGGTCTAGTGGTCTGTGGAGTTAGTCGGATGTTTGTAGTTTTAATGGGTTTGGGGAAAGAGAAGTGAGTCTTTCTGCCTCTCAAAATGTCCTCTGTTAGAGGCTAGGCATTAGGGAAACTTCTCTGCTCTACTTTGAGAAGGTGTTTCTACTTCTACTCCAATGCATCTACTCCAAAGAGCTGGGTAGGAACTCCCAAGTACAGGTTATGTTTTCTTATACCTCCACCCTGCAGTTCCCTTTCTATCTAACGGGACTGGTTAGGTTCTGAACCTTCCAAATTACAAAATCTTCTATTCTTGTGTCATATAGAGTTTTCTATGATTATTAGTAAGATAATCACCTTCTCAGGAAGGTCTCAACGTTCATCTCCCTTTCTAAGGACAGAAATACTACAAGTATGACCTGGAAGGTATTCCAGATGTGGACATTCTCTTGTTTCCTGTTCAAGAAAAGATACTTTGGCAGGAATGAAAGAGGGCATATTCTAAAATAGGTATGGCAAACCTTGCCTATAACAGATCAGACTATAAACGTTTGGCTTTGGAGCCATGTGACCTCTGTTGTTACCACTCAAGTTGGTAGCAAAGCCAAAGACAATGTGTGAAAGAATGAGTCTGGTTGCATTCCAATAACCTTTATTTACAGGCACTGAAATTTGAATTTCATGTGATTTTCACTTGGGATGAAATTCTTACTCCTTTTGTGTTTTTCAACTATTTAAAAATGTAACAACCATGCTTCAGTCACAGGTTGTTAAAGAGACAACAAAACACAAGTTGGCAGACCAGATTTGGCCTGTAGGCTATAGTCTGCTGACTCCTATTCTTCAAGATGTGCACGTAAGTAATGAGAGTGTAAATATTTCATAAAAATCACTATAGATATTGCTGGATCCAGCCTTTTAGAGTTGTGAGACAATTTACGTTTTCATCTTTATATATAGAATTCAAAACCACAATTTACTTATAATGATCATCTTTGGAAGTGGGTGTTTAAAAAATAGTGAAAGAAAAACAAAGCCCTTTGTTATAGTACAGTAGAAAGAAATTGATCAAAGTTTTGGGAGTCTTGGATTTTTCCACTCAGTTCTGACATTAAACAAGACTTATCACATTGGGTTTGCTCATCTCTAAAATGGGAATAATACCGGCTTTCCTACTGTCCGTGGCTGTTGTGAAATCCAAATGAGCTTATGCTCCTAAAAATTCCTGGGAAAAGGATCAAGGGCTACGTGCGTGTAGAATAATTTGCCAGGAGTATCCCCAAAGTTCTTGGGCTGGTACAATGTATAATTTCTCTCCGCAATTGTTGGGAAGAAAATACTTTCATATAGATGGATAAATATAGATGGAGATTTTTGTATTCATATCGTGATGATCTGAAGAGAGAAATGATCTACTTTGAATATTTTATCTTTTAGTAGCACTAGCAATCTTGCCTTATGTGAATCTTTTAAAGCTATGCTACAAACTGCTATTTCATTTAAGATTTTAGGTTTTCTCTGATTTACCCCAACCGAAAATGGCCAAAGGGGATGAAATATGCCTGCATGCACTTCACGCACAGGAGAATACATAAGACAGTGGGTTGTGGATTGAATCGAAGAAGGACAAAAGCTTCCCTACAAGTGCCTAATATTGAAAGGCTACTAGTTGACAAGATAGGAAAGACATCTTTCTTAACTTTCTGCTGCTCAGAGAGATATTAGCAATAAATGATAGTGTGTGTGTGTGTGTGTGTGTGTGTGTGTGTGTGTATGTCTGCATGTGTAAATGAAAGGACATATACAATATACAATAATGGGAGAATAATTTCAAGGGCAAAAAAATGTTCATCTTAAAATCATTCCGGTTGTTTAATTTTAAAAATCATTCCGGTTGTTTAATTTTAGTTTAATCGATTTTGTAAAAGACTTTTTTTTTTTTTTTTTGGCTGGCAAGAAATAATTCAATGAAAGACTAAAAAATATTATGAAAAGGGTAAATTTTTGTTTGTGTTTCTTAGAATATGAAATCACTTGTCGCCCAAATAGAGTCTTAATTAAAATAGATGAGAAACCAGGGAAGCGGAGGAGAAAGACATTTAAACATATTTTTCTTGTGTAAGATTTTTCATGTTTTCTTCATAAAAATTGAATTTCCCTTCTGGGCTTTGCAGTATAGTTTGTATAATTATTTTGGAGAAATGAGAAACGTGAGAAGGAAAATGGGGTATTTTAGGACTAACCCCAAATTGATGCTACATCTGGCTGATTTCAGTTAACTCTCTAAGCACTACTATAATGGTGTAGATGTCACGAATTATGATGATATAAAGTTTTATATTTCCCACTTCTGACACTTATTTTCACAGCGCTGGTATATCTGGCCACTTGTTCTTACCTTTTCTGCTGTAAATATATTCACATATTCTTCATACTTTCATTCTTCCATATTTTTAATCTTATTATACTCTTGTTAATAATATGCCTAGCATTTTCTGATTTGGATGCATGTCTGTGACACTGGCAGTCATGCTCAAGAAATTTGACTTTGGGTGAGACCAGCCTAATGTTTCTCCGTAGTCTGTAGTGTAATGAAAGGGCCTTTAGTAATGGGTCAACACTAATAAAAGCTTTTCTCATTATTAGGCATACACCACAGAGTCTTGATATAGTTGTTGCTAGGTTCAACTTTATTAGGGGAGACCATAACACGCAGATATCAGATTCAAATTTTCAGAGTGTAGAACTTGTAGAGACTATAAAACCTAATGATGCCAAATATGAGTTCAGAAGCCTCTGTCCTCTCCGCCATCTTGCTATATCAGAAGCCCTCTGAAGGAACAAATTAAACAGTACAGAAGGAACACAATATGTTAAATTCCAAGTCCTTAGGCATTTTGAAAATTAACCTCAAGGAGTTTTGTGTACACTCTTGGATATTTTCGTAGATCCTGGATTCCTAGTCTTTTAAGGTCAATGTAAATTGCCTGTGCTATGGAGTGACAGTACCACCCAGGGAATAGGAACTAAGCTCTGGAGTCAGACTTACCTGGTTTTAATTTTGCTTGTTCTCTCTACTAGCTGAGCAACACTGAGCAAGATACTATAGTCTCTGAACCTCAGCTTCTCCCTTTTTAAAATGAGGATAAAAATTGTATCCTTCTGGGAAAATCCAATGAAGTGAATCATATGTAGTACTGAATACACATAAAGTGCTTAGTACAGTGCTTGTCCCATAATAAGTGCTCAATAACTATTCAGAGAATAGCATACAGTCCTTCCAGGGGAGTGCAATATAAATACATACAAACACATACATACATACATATGAGTTATTGTGCTTTCAAGAAGGTGGTGGTCTTTCTGGAGACAGAAGTCCTAGCCCCAGATATGATTTCAGGAATAGCAGATACATGTATATCATTAAGGGTCCCAAGAATAGATATTCTCAACTGGAAGTACAGTAAAAATTCCAAGGAGTGAAAGATCGCTGGGGAATGGAGTGGTCTAGGAAGGTTTCTTGAAGGTAATATTTGATCCGGGTCTTGCAGAATTTAATAGACAGGTAAGAGGGGGGAGGACATTGAGGTAGGGCATTTTAGGTGGATAAAGTGGAAACCGTGCTCTAATGAGGTCTAGCTGATATGAAAGGGCCCCTGCTTTCAGACCTTGGTCCGATGACAGTCATTACAGGGCTTTCAAAAAAGAAAGTCAATCCAAGACGGAAAAATTGGCTCCCTTTCAAGTATTGTGCATCTGGAATCCAAATTCATGAGCCCTGAGTTTGAACCTAAGTTCAGCCGTTGACTAGTTGTGTGACATGAAGCAAGATTCTTACCCCTTGGCGTTTTAACTTTCTCATCTGTAAAGTGGGGGCAACCAGACTTCTTCAGAGGACAATTTTGAGTTAAATTTGGTGTTATAAATGGAGATGTTTTGCTTGACACTTTGTAAATAACTAGGTCCTCACTTAATGATAATCTTTCAGTCTTTACCCCCCTCTCTCCGCGGTCCCTATCTCCTTAAGCACTAATTGTTTGGGGAAATCTATTTGAAAAGATTTAGTATTTACTTCATTTATTCTTCAAAGACAACAGCCTTATGTTTTGGGAGGGTTTTGGCATGTAGAGCAGCGTCCAATTCATATCATCTCATTTTATCCTCAGAACATTTTTATAAAGTGGACAGAGAATTTCAGAAAAGGAGATCCAGCCGAGTGCACAGGGGTTGGCTCCTTAAGGGACAGGGGGGTTATCTAGAAAGACACAAGCCTTGCTCATTTTAGTCTGAGGGGATTTGACTATTAGCTTGCCTCCTCCGCACCAGAATGCTGAGTGTCTGAGAACAACACTAATACCCAAGCGACACAGAAACAGGAGTCTTAGCTTTTTGTATGCTGGAGGGGTCCAAACATGGGTTGCGAAGGATAACTGCTTTGTAGGTACATATTTTATTCCTTAACCGGCCTTTTTAAACTTTAGTCCCTTTAGGTTGTGGCCGCACGAAGTTTTACTTAGAAGAGTTTGCAAAATTTTAAAATATATGCATTACAACCTAGACGATCTGGGCTGGAAAAGCGCACGCAGAGATATACCATGTATAAAACTGGGCTAATCTGGTTCCCTTTGGGCTGGGGTTTTGGTGAATGGGGGCAAATGGGAATATACATTCAGTACAAGTGTTTCACCCTTGTGAAGACCAGAAGGCATTTGACACACCAAAGAGAGCAGCGTCCATATGCTGGAAGGCACCTTCAGGGCTGACACTGTCCTTGGAGATTGCCTTGTGCCTCCATGCTGATCAGTTCATCTTCTTCCCAGGGTGGGTCTTGACAAGTCATTTGTTCACAGAAGACACCTCCAGCGCTAACCTTCAACATTTACAACAGAGGATCCATTCTCTGAAGGAAATACATGCGGAATTTATCTAGGCTTATTATAGAGCAAATGTTCTGTTCTCGAGGGCAAGGCACAGTTGCTTTCTCCTTTTGCTTTCATGCACACAAACTCGGGGACACACCCCAGCCCGCACTCCCTGTTGTTTCTGCGGGGGGAGGGGGGCATGCAGAGTTATTTACTTTATTACATTATTTATATTTTCAGATTGTTCTTAGGATTAATTGCTATTGAAGCCCAGATTTCATTAGCATAAACTTTAGTAACAGCTTAATATAAATTAAATTACAAGCCATTTCTCTTTGAGAAATATTAGGATTTATTAGCAGTCCCCCCAAAGCCAATTAGTTTGAGCGGATACATTTCAGCATTAAGGGATAGAGGAAGCTTTGTGTGCTATTGTTTGTAATTATATTGAGCGCATTCCCCCCCCCCCACCTCCTTTTTTTGTGTCTATTCTGGTGATTAGCTTGGGTGGGAGATGCCTATTCTTTTTGCCCAAGGCCTTAGGAGAGCAATAATGGTCATCAAGAGAGAAATTGGCTCTACTGAGAGGCAAAGGAAGGGAGGGAGGGAGAACCTGAGAATAAGGGAATCATCGGGTCACAGTTCAGGGCTAAAAAAAAAAAAAAAAGGTTGATGCAAAAAGAAATGAGCATTTTAAATCCAAGAAGTATGAAATGACTTTCTCATAAATCTCTAAATGGCTAAAGGGAACTAGTTTAGTTTTCCTGTTTGTGCTGCGGGCTAGAAAAAGACAGTGAATGCTCTGTGCTGTTGCCAAATTAATCTTCTAGAAGAATAGCTTGATCATGACATTCCCTGCTCAAGAACAGACAGTCATAGGAATAGGTATTGGAGTCAGAGAAGGTTGAGTCCCAGTTTTGCCATTTGTCTATTTGGCCTTGGGCAACCCAACTGTTGTTTCAGTTCTTCCATGTGTAAAAAGGGATAATGATGGAGCCTACCTCACAAGGATATTGTAAGGATTTTATAAATTAACGCAGGTGAGAAGCAGCACTCTGGCACAAAATGCAATCAGTTAGTGTTTGTTGTTATTTATAGAGAAGGTACATTTCTCTTGGCATAGCGCGTAGGGTCTTTTATCATCCTGCGTCCACCTGTCTTTAAGCAGGGTACCCTGCCACTCTATTCCAGAATCCCTTTGCTCTAACTAAACCAGTTCCTTGTGTTATAATTTGATGAGTGTCTTACTTCCTCTATTACGTGGTAGGAAGAGTTGATGTCTTAGTTTCAGAACTTCCAGTGGCCAGAAGAGTCCCTAGAAAATTCAGATGCAGCCCTCATGAAAAGATAAGGTTTGTAAACTCTGTAATTTTAAGTCCATGTGTTTGTAAATCCACAGTGTTTTAAGAAGTCTGCAGATAGGACACCAATTTGGTCTTGAGTTTTCCTGTGTGTAAAATGGAGGAGTTGGATGACATGACTCATCAGTAGGACTCTCTCCAATTAAAAGGTGTTGTGATTTTATTTAATTTGTTTTAACTTCGTCGTTGTCATGTTTCCATAATGTCAAACATCGCCAGTATCAAGCTTGAAAAATTAGCCAAAATAGAGATATTTTCAAATACTGAGATGTTTCATATTATATGGAAACCGATTTTTCATTATCTAACATATTTTTCTGTTTTCAACAGGATGCTTGTCACTGGACTATTCTTTACTGTGAATTTGGCAATGGAATGCCAACCGAAATGAAGCAGATGGTTGGAGGATTTAGAAGTAGCTAATCCTTATATATTTTTGCCTTACATGCCGTTTTGAATATTCCTTACAAGAAAGCAATAAAGGCAAAGTTTTCCAGCTTTTATCAGTTGTCATCAGTGGAGCTACCCGTTCCTTGTGGAAAACCCTTGGGAGTGAACGTTGATTCCCAGATAGCATGACCCTCTATCTTCAATGAGAGATGGGTCATTAGTCATGTAGGTGAGAGCCTCACAAAATTGCGGGAAGTATTAGTTTCCAAATCGGCTGCTGACCTCATCTCTAGCGGTGTGCTGATGAATCAGATGAGGCCGGTGTTTTCTGGAAACTAGAGTAAATAACTAATGTTGAGTAAATTACCTAAATTACTAAATGGGACATTGGATTCCTTGAAGAATTAAATTCATCTCATGTGAATGAGCAATTTCTTTCAACAGGTAATTTATTTAACAGTAAGCTCAGCCAGCATATGGTAATACAGGTCACATCCTATTGAAGGAAAAGAATTTGCATTTTAAACGTCTCGATTTCTCAGCCAGTGGCTTGATTCTTTCGCACATCCGAATGCAGAATGCAAAAAACCGGTAAACAAGTGACTCTGGTCAACTGCTTGTAGGTGGATGAAACACATAATTGTTTCATTCTTTTGGTAGAAGTCCTGAACGAATTATTTCAGAAAATCTTTTTTGTGTGTAATTCGGTGCAATCTTTAGTTGGAAATAAATTGAAGTTGATACAAAACGTGAATTAGAGGATGAATTTAAAGAAATTGAAGCAAGGCAGTTGTATTTTTTTTTAATTTTGTGAGCTGGTGTATTTGAAATTGTAAGTGATGCCCGTTACCCTGACATATTCTGTTGCTCCAACCCTTCATGCAGTTTGAGTTTCAGTCAGAAGATATAGTACAAGTAGGACCTATCTTTATATTACTTACTGTATGCCAGACCGCGTTCTAAGTACTTTACATTTATTAGCCCATGTAATCATAACAAAAGCCTCAACATGAGATACAAGTAACATCCCTATTTTGCAGTTGTAGCACCCGCGGAAGGCACAGAGACATTAAGCCACTTGCCCAAGGTCACACAGCTCAGAAGATCCAAGCAGTCTAACTCTAGAAATGAATCTTGTACTATGTTAAACTTGAGCATTCATCAGAATCACCGGGAGTGCTCCGTAAGTTACAGATTGCCGGGTGCCATTCCCCAGAAGTTCTGAGTCAATAAGTCTGGGTCGGGGGGAGTCTGAAAATGTATATTCTAACAATTTCTTAGGTGAGGCTGATGCTGCCAGTCCGAGGGCCACACTTGGGGATTACTGCACTATGCCTCTCTATAATACCCACAACCCAGAAGAAGGTTGTTATGGCAGAACCAGTCAAGGCTTTTCTATTTTCAAAGTCTAGATGGTCAGGCCACTGAGGGTGTAGGAAAATCTGGGATCACTCTTATCTTGCTTTTTTGGATACTGACACCAGAAAAGTTTCCCAGGATAGAGGGAATGGAGGAAATCACAGAGGTTGCTGGGTTCTTAAATCTGTCTCTTTTGGACTCTTCCCCAGAGAAAGCTGGGAGGAAATGGGGAAAAAATAGAAACCCCAGAAAGGTTTGGTAGATCTGTTAGAAGAGAAAGCTGATGTCCTCTGGCAGGGGGAACCCACAGAAACAGTGAAGTCTAGGCGTTTCCATTACTCAGCATGGTGGAGAAGCTGAAAGGATTCCATGGAATGTCTTGGTCATCAGGCTTGAGAGGCAGAGGCAGGAACAAGAGGCAGAAGCATAGACTGCATCCAAGAGGAAGGAAAATCATATCCACGAGCATTTAGGAGGACTCAGCTATGGCTTGCAGAGAGCCTCAGACTTGATGAGACCGTGGGGTTAGGATGAGGCTGAGCAGCAGGGATCCGTACTGACAGATGACCAAACACCACGGGGAGGACGAGAACGTCTCCTGGATGCTGTGTGCACAGATGGCTGCACAGAGGACTAGATGCCCACCCTCGGCCACCTCTCCTACCCTAGAGGACCCGGACAAATCTCCCAAACCTTCGAGGCATCCTGGGGAAAAGAGGTGGGGTGGCTTGTTTCCAGCATCTACAGGGACAAAAGCATAATATAATAAATTGTTTGGCTCCATCATACAGAGAGAGCTACATTTCTTGCATATGAGTTCATGGGATGAAATCTTTACCCATCTGAAACTTGTTGCTGTGTAGACATTTAAGGAATGTCAGGGCAGGGGACATCTGTGCCACAGATGCAGGGACAGATTTAAAACCAAATCATCATGAATCAATCAACAGAGGTGACCCTGTGAGGAACTGGTGTCCAGAAAGTTCCAGCAGACTTTGGAAATACCACATTTCACTGTACAGAAACTTAGATCAAAGGGAGCAAACCAACTACTTTAAATTTACAAAGCAGAAATAGAACAGGTGACTGAAAGAAGGCAGAGAGGGCAAAGGTAGCCCTGTAAGAGTTTATTGACATGATTCATCTAGAGCTCAGCCTTTCTTTCCTGGGGAAGCAAGAGTTGCTTGGAGTAGTATCAGCCCAGACTAACGAGGTAGTTAAGAGGTCATTCCCCACTCCAAATAGCATCTATCTTTTTTTTTTTTTTTAATTTTTTTTTTTAATGTTTATTTATTTTTGAGAGACAGAGAGACAGAGTATGAACAGGGGAAGGGCAGAGAGAGAGGGAGACACAGCATCCGAAGCAGGCTCCAGGCTCTGAGCCATCAGCACAGAGCCCGACGCAGGGCTTGAACCCACAGACTGTGAGATCATGACCTGAGCCGAAGTCGGCCGCTTAACCAACTGAGCCACCCAGGCACCCCCAAATAGCATCTATCTTGACCTTTGGTATAGCAGTGGCTTGGGACCTCTGTGGAAAGCCTATACTTTGAAAGAATATAGGAATCCCCAATCTTTCAAGCCCCGGAGGGCTAGCCATTAGCATCTGTGAGCTATAGTTTTCTTACCTATAAAATGGCAATACTACCTCCCTGATAGAGTAGTTTGATTTTTATATGACACCAAACATATCACACTTGACACGTAGTTGCTACTATGTCGCTTCTATATTCTGAAAATTTCAAGAATAATGTGTTTGGCATAGAGTCAAAGGTAATCATGCTTGGAAGCAAGCATATAAATTTTAAAGCGAAAAGTGAAATTTGACATGAAAACTTTCAGTTAAATGGAAAATTCTTGGTTGTTTTTAAAACATTGAATATCCCCAATGTTGCTCATTATCCAGTAGGTAAGAATAAAGGAATTTTTTGATATAGATATTTTAGTCTGTTTTTACAGAAGGTGTGTATCACAATGTGTGGGCCCATTATCCTTCTCTTTCTAAGTCACAGGTCCGCTGATGTATTAAGGTAGAAATATACTGAACCAAAAAAAATCTGTATTTCTCAGACTCCTTTGCAGATAGGTGTGTACATATGTCTGGATTCTAGCCAATGAGATGTGAGTAGAAGGGTTATGTGGTACTTCTAGATTGCGCCACCTAAAAGGACAGTGTTGAGAGTCTCAGCTAAGCACACAGTTTAGAGGGAAAACAGTGAGCACAAGACTTCCCTCATATCTGACACCAACTGCAAGTCCAGGGGTTCCCAAACCACTCTCAGGTTCAGCAGTTCACCATAAGAGCTTACAGAGCTCACAAAGTAGAGCTGTTATACTTATGGTTATCACTAAGTACAGGGGAAGGAGACAGATGGAAATAGCCAAGAAGGGAGATACATAAGATAGAATCTAGCAGTCATCCAAAGGCAGGGCTTTCTGTTGTCGTCCACGCACGGAGCTATGGATGGCATAACTCCTCCTGGTCACCATCTGTGACAATACATGTGGAGTCTTTCCAACCAGGAAAGGTCACCCAAACCTTGGTGTCCAGAGTTTTTCTGGGGGCTCCATCTCATTGTTGGCTGGCCTGAAATCTCCAGTCCCTCCAGGAGATTGGGCTAATACCTATATTCTCCACTTTCTCTGGTGGTTGGAATGGATACTGTATAGAACCCACCACAAGTCACACTGTTAGACTGTCCAGTGGCCAAATCCCCCAGAGCAAACAGACAACTCTAACCATGTACAGAATTTCAGGGACCAAGAGATCAACTCCCAGTAGCTGAGGGCAAAAACCAGGCCTCTTTTTGGGTAAATTTAATTCTCCACTACACAGAGAGTCAGGGCTTTCTTCCCCCTCTTCCTTCCTTCTGCTGGCTAGAATGCCTGTTTAATGGGTAGGGTTCTCTGTCTGTCTTTGTAAGGAATACACCACATCCAGGAGTTGTGGGCACGTGTCTGGGGAGACACCTGGGCCTCTGACAACTTCTTGTGCCAAAGTCACCCACAGCAGAGCCTGCCTAGCTCTAAATACAACTGGGAAATAAAAATCGATCTGACTTAAGCCATTTATTCTTACTTCCCCCCACCCCTGCACAATCATTAAATATAATCCTAACCAAAACTGCATATTCTTGAATTTCCAATTTAGAAAGATAATGCCTACTCTCTTGCTTTAAAAATGCCCTTATAAAAAAAATGTCACTAATTGTCAGGGAAATATGATTCCAATTACCAATCCTCAAAAAATATTTTTGAGAGGTATTTAAATTACATTTGGAAGGACATTTCCTAATGAAGGCAGAAGTTCTCTCCATGTGCAGTATTTGAGTGTTTTCAAACTTTCTTCAGAGTATTCATGTCCATATTTACTGAGGACACATTTGAATGCTTCAGGCAGTCTTAGTTTTGGTGATTTTTACTTTTATACCAAGAATAACATTTCCCTTAGTCTTATTCATCGTCTGCTTACATCATGGTGGTCCCCTTTTCCTTCTCACTTATCGTAAGGGGAACCTTTTAATGGCAGGTGGTAATTATTTTCTCTAGAGTCACCTTTTGGTGTGCTCGTACAAGCTGTCCCCATCTAACTGTGTCTCCCCCCCACCATCAGTCATAAAAGAGTTATAATAGCTGTAATTCTCTTGCAATCAGTCAATTGCTGCAGTTAACGAATGGTTTATTAGAGTGTTAACCTCCATTAGCGGAGAGGCTAGGTCATTAACTGCCTCTGATAACCATTTCTCAAGGTTTATGACTTAAATAATCACTTAAATAATGACTTTCATTCTTTTATCTGGATTAAAACAAAGTTTCTTAAGAACTTAGAATTTTGAGATAAAATGAGCAATATTGGTTAAGAAATATCTGTAGACTTGGGTCTCCCATTTTGTTTCAGGGCCCTGGTGTTCGTATGCGAACCTCTAAACAAAGATGAGACACAGACTCTAACTGTCAGCCGCGAAAGAAGCATTCTCACTGACAATGTGTATTTGTCTTCAGGGAACTGGAGTGTGTAAGTAAATTAAGTGTTTTCCTTTTACCTTCTAGTTTCTTGTCCTGGAAATACCATCAGTATTAACATAGGCTATGTGGTCTCAATAGTTTTAACATGAACTGTGTAGGCTTTTGGGACTTCTTCACTGCTAAGCAGCCATATACTACCTACACTTAGCTTTCTGTAGGAAGAAGGAAACTTTCAGAGTGAATGGAGCTGTTAGTACTAATCTCTGTTTGGCGTCTCTAGTGATTCAGGATGACAGGTCATGACATGAATAGGACAATGAGATTCACAGGCTTGATCATGCCACACCAGTGCTCACAAACCTCACAGTTGTCGATTGCCTATGAATGAAGATTTTATAGGTAGAGAAGGTGGAAAGTTTGGGGTGCTAACACACAGAGTGTCAGTTTTCCTATTTCTAAGGTGAGAATGATGGTGTGGATACTTTCATTCCTAGGTATTTTGAAGATGGAATGAAATAAAGCACTTATGAATGGGATGAGAGATTAAAATGCACCTTCTATTTTCTTATTGCTAATATGCCTAGAAATTAATGTTTTAGACCATAGAAATGAATATTTTCTCATTGTATTCTCTTATTCAAGAATTTAGATGCTTTCAACTACACAAAACTGATAAAGGATTTTTTACTTACAACATGGGCTGTAACTAGTCTTGTTTTGGTTGACTTGGCTCTCGCGCAAAAGAAATTATTTACCGAAGGAGGAACGTGAACTGTTTCTTATTCATCTCTGTAGCTACTCTGCCTGGCACCATGACTATCTCACAGTAAGTTTTAAATAAATATTTGTTAAATTTCTTAAACTTACCTGGTAAAAATTAATCTCTTCTTTTGTGACTCCTCAATGATGGTAACTTCATGAAAGAGATTTTTTTTTCTTTTATAGTCTGTCTTATATCAGTTTTTTTATACACTTCTGCCTACTCTGCTAACTTGTAGAACATAGTCTGTTTCTCTTTACATCCCTCGTAATGCCTAATACTATACTTTTCCTACAGTGTAGCATTTCCCAGGGCTGTTCCTTTGAAAACTAACATGATAGCCTGTTGCATTAGTATCCCATTGTTATTGGAACAAGTTACCACAAATGTAGTGGCTTAAAACAATCCGAATTTATGATCTCACAGTTCTGGAAGTTAGAAGTCCAAAATTAGTCTCACTGTGCTAAATAAAGTCAAGGTGTCAGGAGGATTTGTTCCTTCAGAGGTTCTAGGAGAGAATTTATTTCTTGTCCTTTTTAACTTCTAGAGTCTCCCCCACGCCTTGGCTTGTGGTCTCTTCCTATACCTTCAAAGCCAGCAATGGAGCATTTTTAAGTCTCTCCCTGTTTCTGGGATGCCTGGGTGGCTCATCCGGTTAAGCACCTGACTTTGGCTCAGGTCATGATCTCATGGTTCATGGGTTTGTCTGCGCTGACAGCTCAGTCTGGAGCCCACTTTGGATTCTGTGTCTTCCTCTCTCTCTGCCCCTCCCCCACTCATGCTCTGTCTCTCTTTCTTGCTCAAAGATAAAAATAAACATTAACAAAAAAAAATTGTTTTTAAATTCTCTCCCTGCTTCCATAATAATATTTGCCTTTCTCTATTTCTGACTCTCTTGCCTCCATCAGGGACTCCTGTGATGATATTGGACCCCTTCCCCCCAGATAATCCTGGTTTATCTCTCTATCTCAAGATCCTTAATTTGATCACATCTGCAAAGTCCCTTTTGCCAGTAAGGTAACATATTCCCAAATTCTGAGGATTAGGATGTGGACTTTTTTGGAGGGCCATTATTTTGTCTATCATAGACATTAATAGGTAATAAGAAGGAATAAAGAGATTCCATTGTCAGATAAATCTGGGAAACATTTGGTATAAATAGCATTGAACATGTGACTTTTAATGAAAGATTTTTCTGGGCTTTTGTTCCCAAATGAATTCGTATTTTGGTAATGGATATCTTTTTTCCCCCAAAGACTATTTAATGGACTCGTGGTTTTTTTTTTTTTAAGTTTATTTATTTATTTTGAGATAGAGAAGTGAAGGGAGGGGCAGAGAGAGAGAGAGAAAGACCGAGATTCCCAAGCAGACTCCACCTTGCTGGCCCAGAGCCCAACACAGGGCTTGATCCCATGAACAATGAAATCATGACCTGAGCTGAGATCAAGAGTCAGATGTGCAACTGACGGAACCACCCAGGCACCCCTAAATGGCTAATGCTTATGGTAAAGTCATGGGTGGAAGTGGAAAAGAAATCTAGAAGCTTTGGTCACTTTCTGTTACTTATAGATGATACATAAAATGAATATTAAAATTCCTGAAAGGACCAGATTTTTAGACTTTGGCTATGTCTGATTAATCAAACTTTAATTTATTCTTTATTAGTTTTCTCACCAAACTGTCCTTATCTGGAAAGGATGATTCCTTCCAGTTTTAGCTCTGACATGTAAAGAGCTTAGAAGTCACCACTCCCATATTTTCAATAAGAGAAGCCCAGACAAACTGAAAAATCATCCACTTTGTTTGGACCCATCAGAGAACTGAAGTTACAGACAAATCATCGCCCTGAACTCTGTAGAGACAAGTGCCTATAGAGAGACACAACCACCGAGATCTGCTTACCCTGGAGCAGAGACCGCCAGAACTATTAACTGGTAGAAATCATTGCAACGAATTACTGCAGGCTGAATGTGGACTAGCTTGAGAGTGAGAAACTCTGGAACCCAGGAGTTGTGAGATTCTCTTATGACCTTGGCAGAGAGAGGGGAAAGGTAACCATTGTGAAATATTTCCTGACTCTCCTCCATAATGTAGGTGTTTTCTCCAGGAGAAAGGACTTTGCCAGAGGACAATTCTTATCCTAGCAAGGAGGAAGGAAAATCTCTCTATTCCCTTGAACTCCCTTCAACTTTCCTGTCACACCTAAATGGGGGAAAATATAATCAATAGGGGGCAGGTTTTCAATGAAATAGATTGGAAATGCTTCAGCCAGGAAGGAGAACAGAGGCAAAAAGCTATACCACTGGAGGAGGAACACAGACACTTGTGAAGGCCCCAGCCTGAGACACAGGCCTGCTAGAAGATGTGGATGTAATTTAAACTACATTATAGAATGATTCCCTCCCTAACACCCTACCTAACACCACACCAATAGTCTCCATTGTCAAAACAGTGGATTGTAGCTGAACTTCACGTGATGATACCTCAAAGCCAAAGGGAGACCCACACAAGGACACTGGAGGAATTTGAAGCCTCTGGTGCTTATAGTCACAGCAAACACTTAACAGAGGCCAGCTCCTAGCCAGGTTAGCACAAATCCTCACACAAATAGCCTATTTAAATCTTCAACTCCTGTTATCCAGTACAACCTGTCCAGTATGCAACATAAATCTACAAGATATGCCAGAAGTCAAGAAAAATATAAAGCCCAAAGAGAAAATATTCATTAAAACCAGACTCAGATATGCCACCAATACTGCAGTTAACAGGGAATTTAAAATGATGATGATTAAACCACAAAGAGCTTTAATGGAAGACGTAAGCAGTATGCAAGAACAATCAGACAATGTGAAAACCATAAGAAAGAGTCAAAAGAAAAGTGTTGGGAATCAAACATATACTAACAGAAATGAAGAATGTCTTTGGTGGCCTCATCAGCAGACTTGAGACAGCTGAGGATAAAATCAGTGAAGCTGAAGATGGATAGGTCAATAGGAGAAACCTAACCCAAAACACAAAGACAGATAAAAATAATGAACAAAACCTTGCTGTTTCTTGTGTTTTTGATTTTAGCCATTCTGTCAGGTGTAAGGTGATATTGTTTTTGCGTTTCCCCTATGATCAGTAATGTCAGGTATCTTCTCATGTGTCTGTTGGCCATCTGTATGTCTTCTTAGGAAAAAGGTCAATTCAGGTCCTCTACCTGTTTTTAAATCAGATTATTTGTGGATTTGTGTGTGTGTGTGTGTGTGTGTGTGTGTGTGTGTGTGTGTGAGAGAGAGAGAGAGAGAGTGTTGAGTTGTATAAGCTCTTTATATATTTTGGATATTAACCCTTTATCAGGTATATCATTTGCAAATACCTTCTCCCAGTCAGAAGTGTATAGGATTGTTGAATTGTTATACTATACACCTGAAACTAATATAACATTGTATATTAATTATATTTTATTAAAAAAATAAAAAAATCTGTGAGACAATGTCAAAAGGTATAACATATACATAATTGGAGTCCCAGTAGAAGAAGGAAGAGAAAACAGAACAGAAATATTTTGAAGTAATAACAGAGAGAATTTTCCAAAGTTAGTGACCGGCACCATCCCAAATCCAGTAAGCTCAGAGAATACCAAGAAAAATAAATACCTCAAACCCCACAGCTCGATGCATCATATTCAAACCACAAAAAAACAAAGATAAAGAGAAAAAGTTCAAGGAATCCAGAGAGATAAAATCACCTAGCTTATCGAGGGAAAAGGATAAAAATTATAGCAGACTTCTCATCAGAAGCTATGCAGAAGAAGAAAGTGCAATGAAATCTTTAAAAGGTTGAAAGAAAAACCCTCACCAACCTAGAATTCTATATTCAACAATACTATTTTTCACAAGTGAAAGAGAAACACTTTCTCAGACAAACAAAAAAGTAGAGACTTCTGTACCAGCTGAACTGCCCTGCAAGGTATGTTTTATTTGTTTTTAGTTTTTTGTTTGTTTAATTTTGAGAGAGAGTGCAAGCAGGGGAGGAGCAGGGAGAGAGAAGGAACAGAGGTCTGAAGCGGTGACCGCAGTGAGCCAGACATGGGGCTCAAGTTCACAAACTGCAAGATCATGACCTAAGCCAAAGTCAGTTGGTTGAGTGACCAAGGTGCCCCACAAGATATGTTTTAAAAAGTTCTTTAAGCAGGAGAAAATATGATATAGGTTAAGTACTTGAATCTGCATAAAGAGAGGGAGGGAGTCAGAGGAGGAACAAATAAAAGTAAAATATTTCAAACAGTTTTCTTATTCTTACTTAATCTAAAAGATAACAGTTTGTTTAAAACAATAATAGTAGCAATGTATTGGTTGATTATAGCATACAGATCATGAATATAAATGACAGCCATGACACAAAGTATGGGAGACAGAAATTCAGGATACTCTCCTGTGAGATACCCATGCTGCATGTGAAACGGTGTAGTGTTATTTGAAAGCTGACTTAGATTATTTTAAAATGTGTATTGTAAGCTCGAGGGTAGCCACCAAAACATTTTAAAAAGAAGTAGGGGCGCCTGGGTGGCTCAGTCGGTTAAGCGTCTGGCTTCAGCTCAGGTCATGATCTCGCCGTTCTGAGTTCGAGCCCCAAGTCGGGCTCTGTGCTGACAGCTCAGAGCCTGGAGCCTGTTTACCGTTCTGTGTCTCCCTCTCTGTCTGTGCCCCTCCCCCACTCATGCTCTGTCTGTCTCTCTCTCTCAAAAATGAATAAATATTAGAAAAAAAAAGTATAAATGATACTCTAAAAGAGAAGCTATAATGAAATTATAGAAAATGCTAAATTAAAATTTGATAAGCAGAAAAAGGAAAAACAGAATCGAAGAACGAAAGCAACGTATAGAAAACTGTTATAAAAATGCTAGATATAAATCCAACTATACTCGTCATCACATTAAATGTGGGTGACTTACTGCACCAGTGTTATGGGACTGAGATGCCCCGAGTGAATGAAAAGACAAGATCAAACTATATGTCGTTTCTGACCTACTTTCTTTCTTTCATTTTTTTTAAGTTTATTTATTTTGAGAGAGAGAGAGAGAGAGAGCAGGGGAGGGGCAGAGAGGGAGAGAGAGAAAATCCCAAGCAGACTCCATGGTGTAAGCATAGAGCCCAAAGCAAGGCTCAAACCCACGAACTGGGGATCATGACCTGAGCCAAAACCAAGAGTTGGATGCTTAACTGACTGAGCCACCCAAGCACCTCTCACTCAGTTTCATTATAAAGATTTGGTTAAGTTAAAAACAAAAGATAGAAGAAGTTGCTATGCTAATGCAAATGAAAAGAAAAAAGATTATTTTCTTTTCTTTGGAATCAAGAAATCCAGTTATGAATTACAGTTCTATCTATGGATGAACATGGACAAGGTATTTAACCTCTCGGTGTCTCAGTTATAAAATGCAGACAGAAACACCTATTAAGATTGTTCTTAGGTACACGATTAAGGCATACAGCATGCCCATAATAGAGTAACACCTACTTTTCCTCTGGCTTCTGATAGTCTTCCGTTCTTGGTCTTAATTTCTTTATTTTATAAAATTTCTGTGTTCTTCTCCTACCATTTTCTTTAAAAAATTTTATTTCCACAGCATACATTATATCCTTCCATCCTGAGCATGACACTGTTATATTACAGTGGTGATTCAATGAAATCCAACAGTTTAGGCATAGAACCAGCCATCATTAGCAAATGATTGGGTCTGTCAGTACTGGAGAATGTAACAAATCGTGCAGATGGGTTCAAACAATTCTACAGAGTTCACTTTTCCCTGATCTAGTTGAAAAAAAAAAGTGTTTGGAGAGAGTGAGTTGAAGGAAGAGTCTCTGTGCCGAAGTCTGCAACAGGCCAAGGGCAGGAATGGTATTTGTCAATGTGGCCTGAGCAGAATAGACACAATGTGGCTCTCCCTTAAAAATTAATGACAAGGATAAGGAGGAATGTTATAGTCCTCCAATAAACTCTGAAGGAATGGGTGAAAATTAATTCCTGGTGACCAACGGTAAAGTAAATAAATTGCTTTTTTCACACTTATGGCCTGGAAAATAAAATTCAAATCCTCAAACTCCCAGTTGCCAAAATGAATAACAATAATTATAGGAAGCTTGCTACATAATGGTCATTTTAATTACCGTGTTTTCGCTTCCATGATATCATTAGTTGTTTTTTTTTCCTCGAAAAATTTAAAGAAGAGACTTTTCCAGCTGGTTTTAGGTCTTGGCTATTCTAATGAGTATAATTATATATTCCCAGCAGCGATGTTCAGAATCCAAAGAAGAAAGGAGGATTAGATCCGGGACATCTTGTATCTCAAGAGAATCCGATGACAAGTTTGCTAAGGCCAGTTCCACAGGTCCTTTTTTTTTTTTTTAATGTGTATTTATTTTTGAGAGAGAGAGAGGGTGCAAGGGGGTGAGGGGCACAGAGAGAGGGGGACAGAGGACACTGACATCAGGGAGCCCGAACTCAAACTCACAAATAGAGAGATCATGCCCTGAGCTGAAGTCAGACGCTTAACCGACTGAACCACCCATGTGCCCCAGTTCCAGAGACCTTTTTGAGTGACTGAGTCAGTGGAGAACAAAATAAACTCTGTTCTTCTTTTGTCATTGGCCAAGATGACTGGCTGTGCTGAAAGTTGTGCTCTCCTGTGTGAACGTTACAGTTCTTCTGCTCTGGTCCAGGTTAAAGCCTAATATTGAGTACAATGACACTCTAAGCAGTTATTGAACAGAAGGCTATAGAATCCTCTACCAAGATTACCCATCTTTCATTGGTAGCTAGAGTTTTCCGTTAGTCTCAATATTGTTTTAAACTGTATACATAAAGAGCCACCACTGTCTCAGTCAGATCATTGACAAGACCATGGAGAGGCAATGAAGGGGCTTGCTGTAGCATAGTGCTGGTCATAAAGAAACAGCTATCGACCACTTTAATAAGTAAGAGGCCAATTGCACAGTACGCCACTACGGAACGTCCTTTCTGATCACAGTCTGTGAGCAATTAGGATGGGCTGCAAACTCTGGGAGGGGCTCTATATGCCTTTTGTACTATGCACTGTGACCGCAGTTGCTCTTCTGGAGATGCGTCTAGGGCTCTGAGGTAATGCCCCATGGTAGCAGTTTCTAGTGGCTAATTAAGTATTGCATAGAAAATGATATCTCTATATCTGCTTTAAATTTGCTGCCTGTTAATTTGGAGCAGTCCCGGGTTCTGATGTGATGGGATAGTGCAATTAGAAGTAATTTATGGCTCATTTCTGTACCGTTTACGGCTTTATGGCTATGGCAGGATACAGCTTCCGGTTGTTAATGACGACCCCCTCCTGAAATGATGGATAACAAGATGATGATGCGTTCCATTTGTACCATGCCTTAGTCATGGCAGAACAAAGACCTGACTCGGACCCTCTCATTTCCTCATCGTGTACTGGCCACACGAGGGACAGAGGTTAAAGGGTAAGGTTTATCAATCATGATTCTATAGCAGACAGAGCAAGTTGCCTGACCACTGTGACCATCAGAACTTGTGATTTCCAGCACCCCATAGATTGCTGCTACACCTTTCTCTCTCTTCTTTGCTTTTCCTCCTTGTTTTTTATTTTCCTTTTTTTTTTCTTCTGGTAGAAGATGTGCAAAAGCAGAAAGAGAAAGGCAGGGAGCATCTCCTTGTGTTTCTCCCTTATTTGAAAAGGAAGAAAAAATTCTCAGAAGCCTCTATTAAATATTCCTTGGGCTAGAACCTGGTCTCACACCCATCCCTACTGCAATCACTTCCAAAGGGCTGTGAAATGACTAGGATTGGCTTAATCCAATTGTGGTTCTTCCCCTGGGATTGAGTACATGGCCACTGGACAAAACTGGGGTTCTGATGACCAGGACAAAGGGGAGGAATGGGTGAGGGCCAGGCGCCCAGAATTGTCGGCCACAACTGCTTACTAACCTTGGTCTCTTCAAGAAGTCCCCAAGCCTCCGTTATCCTCTAGATGATCATGGCTTTCTACGCATTGAGGCATCAAGGCCTTCAGGATACCAGGATTTCTCTCCGGTTTTTCTGTGCTGGAGCACAGTTGTGATCCCCACAAAAAAAATAGGGAGAGTGTGGTCCCTTTTTGAAAGTAACTCTAGGAGTGCCTGGATGGCTGTCAGTTAAGCGTGGGACTTCTGCTGAGGTCGTGATCTCATAGTTTGTGAGTCCAAACCCCGCGTTGGGCTCTGTGCTGACAGTTTGGAGCCCGGAGCCTGCTTCAGATTCTGTATCTCCCTCTCTCTCTGCTCCTCCCCAACTCGCACTCTCTCTCAAAAATAAAAATAAACATTAAAAAATTAAAAAAAGAAAGTAACTTTGTAGTGTCCATTCCTCACAAATGTCCTCACGTGAAGAGCCCCTTGCACGATGCCTGAAGCTCCTCTCTAGATCAGAGCCCTGGACTTCATGTGGGGAGCAAATAACTATGCCTCTCTGACCCTGCCGTATCCAATAAGAGATTGTCTACCTACCTAAATCTCATTTTAGGTGCAATTGTACATCATGCTACTTTTAAAAAAATGTTTAGTGTTTGTTTATCTTTGAGAGAGAGAGAGACACAGAGTGTGAGCGGGGTAGGGGCAGAGAGAGAGGGAGACACAGAATCCGAAGCAGGTTCCAGGCTCTGAGCTGTCAGCACAGAGCCCGACGTGGGGCTCGAACCCATCAACTGTGAGATTGTGACCTGAGCTGAAGTCACATCCTCACCCAACTGAGCCACCCGGGTGCCCCGACATCATGCTACTTCTAAAATGATTGTTAACAAGATGAAACTAAAAATGAAACTCTGATTTTTAAGAGATAAAATTTTAGGGTTAACAAGGTAGAGGGATTCTTACAGAATATTTGAATTGAAGAAACAAATGATAAGTTGTATGTATTTGAAAAAAAAAATAAAAATCTTGTTTAAGGAGGTTGGCATGTAATAGAGACATGCTACACCAGAAGCATTTGGATCTGGAATCTGGGCGGGCTTACTTGGAGGGGATACTCCTACGATTTAGGCCATGTTTCATGTAATAAGAGGAAAATCATGCTGGGTAAATACAATAGCAATTCTGGCGATACTGTTACCTCGTAGAAAGAATCAGAATCAGACATGCCAGCCAGTCATTTGTGGTGCTGCCTAGAGGCAGGTGGGAATCCTAGAAAGCAAGCATACAGTAAGCACTTAATAAATGGTTAGCTGCCATTAAATTTGCCACTGATGTGTTTATTGATAGCATGGATGAGTGGATTTAGTATCTGATAGTACAGATTGTGGTTAACAGTCCTACTCTGTCCCACTACAGATTCACCCAGTGACACATGCCACTCTGTCATAGTCCTGTCACCATGGGGATGCTGTTTGTTTGGGAGAATGTTTGGCTACTGTATACTTCCCTCTGTAGCTGAGCTCCATGACTGCTTTCACTTATCCTCAGACCTATTATAAGGGCTGGCTTAATAAAATATTTTAAATAAATAGATACATAATAGATAGATGACTGAATAGATTTTAGGGTAGGCCTTTGGTCCTTGGGGGAATAGTGAGCATGGAAGAACAAGGGTACATCTTAAACTGAAACTTTTATTAATTAAGGACTGGACACAAAGTCAGATGGAGACAGGCTCAAAAGAGATTGGAAACTGAGAACCCCAGCACTAAGGGGATCTGCATTGGAGAGTAAGGGGATCTTCACTAGGGGTGAAGATATGGACTCAGAGAAGTTTTTAGGTCAGCATAATTATTTGACAGCTTGTATCACTTTTCCTAGTTGGTTAGAGCTTCTCTAATGTAGACACTTTGGTTGACACTTTTTTTTACCTTATGTGTCTTACACACATAGGTAGGTACACCATGACTGTTGAGTGTGTATCAATCAATACATGAGTGAAAAAATTTCCAGTTAAAAACTACCAGAATACAGTACTTGAATTCAAACCGGGAAATTTACAGATGTGTGGCCACAGAGTACAGAATATATACGTTAGATGAATATATTTTTTTGGCTTAACATCAGAAAGTCACAGGAATTTCTCATTAAGTTAACGAGATGAGCTGGTTTCAATATCCAACACAAATGGATACAAAAGTTACACTTTTGCCAAATCCATCGGTGACAATCTCTAGCTGCGTGGCATCTGTATGTCCTCATGAGTGGGAAATGGTGATCGTCGCCACAGCGAAGGAGTTTTGGATACTTGGGAGGAAACTAGAAGGAAAAAAGAGAGGACTGAAACATTAGATGCTATTGGTTTCCTACCTAACATCCATTCTCTATTTCTATTTTACTAAATTGACCCAAGTTTTTGGTTTGCAGTGTATGCAAATAAAAACGAATTCGCAGCCTCTTTTGCAGCTGGCCGACTATGTGATTGTTCTGAGTTAATGGTACGTGTGAAGATGTTGCTATCTACCAGTGTGCAAGTCAGCGACGTGCTTGTCTTTGTTCTTCTTTTTATTTTACTGTGGTAAAATATATACAATATAAAAATTGCCATTTTATTAATTTTTAAATGTATAATACAGTGGCATTGATTACATTTACAAAGTGCAACTATCACCACTATCTATTTTTAAGACTCTTCCATTACCCCAAACAGAATCTCTGTACACATTCAATAATAACTCCCCATCCCCCACAACCTCTTCACATTTTTTTAAAATATTAATTTATATTTTTGAGAGAGAGAGTGTGAGTGGGGAAGGGACAGAAAGATGGGGCCAGAGGAGCTGAAGCAGGCTCCATACTGCCCGCACAGAGCCTGATGCGGGGCTCGAATCCATGAACTTTGAGACCATGACCTGAGCTGAAGTCCAACTTTTAACCAACTGAGCCACCCAGGAGCTCCTCTGTAACATTCTTTATATCTTCATAAATTTACCTATTATAGGTATCTCATGTACATGTATTCATTCAGTATTTGTCCTTTTGTGTCTGATTGACTTCATAAAGCATGATTTCAAGAGTCATCATGTTACAGCATGTATAGAATTTCAATCTTTTTTACAGTGGACTAATATTCCATTGTGTGTAGGATATCACATTTTGTTGATCACTACATGTATCAACACACACTTGGGTTGTTTTCACCTTTTGTCTATAGTGAATAATGCTGCAGTAAACGTTGGTGTTCAGATATCTGATTGAGTCTCTGTTTTCAATTCATCGGGTATATCCCAAGGATTGGAACTACTGGGTCATGTCGGTGATTTTATGTTTAACTTTTTGAGGAACCACTACACTATTTTCCATGGTGGCTGCACCATTTTGACCACTAGCAACGTGAGAGAGTCCCAATATTTGCATCCTCATCAGCACTGTTTTCTCTTTTTTTTCTTTTCTTTTTAATTAAAGCTATCATAGTAGGTATGAAGTGGTATCTCATGGTTTTGACTTGTATTTTCCCAATGACTAATGCTGTCAAATATCTTTTCATGTGCTTAACGGCCATTTTTTGTAAATCTCCTTTGCAGAAATGCATATTCAATTCCTTTGTCCATTTTAAAATTGGGTCGTCTTTTTGTCGTAGGGTTGTAGGTGTTCTAGATATTAAATCCCTATATTTTCTCCCATTGTGTGGGTTGCCTTTCACTCTATTAATAGTATCCTTTGATACAAAAATCTTTTAATTTTGATAAAGTCCAATTTTTCTATTTTTTTCTTTTTTTGATGTTTATTTTTGAGAGAGAGAGAGACAGAGACACAGACAGAGTATGAATGAGGGAGGGGTAGAGAGAGTGGGAGACACAGAATCTGAAGCAGGATCCAGGCTCCCAGCTGTCAGCACAGAGCCTGACCGGGGACTCAAACCCACAAACCGTGAGATCATGACCTGAGCTAAAATCGGATGCTTAACTGACTGAACCACCCAGGCGCCTCTATTTCTTTTCTTAAATTTTGTTGTTCACATTCATGTCATACCTAAGAATACATCGTTAAATTCAAGGTCATAAAGATGAGAATGTATTTGACTTTGACAGTGCGATGTTAACATTACATGAGTGGTTTTGTTCCTTAGATTATCACCAAAGATTGATTTTCATTTAAATCCTAGAAATCACCACAGTAATTAGCCTCCCCATCAGTTTCAATACCACAGCCAAACACAGAATGAAAAAGAGTGGGTTGAGGTAGGAACTAGTATCCTGAAGAGTTGGTTTCTGTTGCAGGCTCTGCCAGCATGGCAGATATTTGTTGAGCTTCTGTTATCCGTTTCCTTCCTTCTTTTAAAAGCCTCTGCTATTTGAGCCTCTATGTATGCCTCCTGTGCTCTCAGTCTGTGCACTACCTGTGGAGTACCACTCCTGCCTCGGAGCTAGGCACATGACTGACTCGCACTCTAGGACTGGCTATAACCAGGACATTTTGGTTCAAGTAGGACATTTTATTTTCAGAGACGCCAAGACACGATTAATTTTTTTTTGCTGGTAATTATGGTGCAGAAGCAGATGCTCCTTCCTGCTGGATTTCAGCCCAAGAATAAGAGAATAAGGTCAATAACTGTTGGCAGACACTTTGCGTGTAAGGAGAGAACCTACCTAAGAATGGAGCCAACTTAGAAGGTGGAGAGTTAAGAGAATTAGGATCTGATAAGAATTTTGGGGAACTTTGCATCAAGTGAAGCCTGAAGTTAGTCTTACTCTTAAACTTGAATCAGTAACTCTTCCGTTGAAGTGCGTTTGGGTTGGATATGTAGTCACTGGTAACTGAGAATCCTCCTAGACACAAGTAACCAGCTATGGGACTTCGAATATGTCACTTCACATCTCTGGGCCTCTGCTTAGAATCTGACCCATGAGTTCTGTTTGGGGAACTGGAAAATAAAGACACCACAAGGTGATGTAACTATCTTCAAGGTCACACAACACATCCTCAGGAGCACTGAAATCTATAAGCTCATTTTGAATGTTTAGTTCTAGTGCAGAAAAAGCATTGTTTTTTATTAAGCACAAAGCTGACTGATGATGTCTTCTGCAGACTTGCTCAGACTTGAAAATTCCAATATTATAGAAAGGAATCCAAGTCTTTAGGTAAATTACTTCATCTGTTCACCCTGCTGAGCTGTGGATGGACAGTACAGTACGAAATGTACTAGAGGGAGCACACGCACCCACACTTAGGTCCTTTGAGATCTGCAAATTGTACTTGACAAAGGAAATTAAACTTGGCTCAAAGAAAGCTTTAGGCAGTTCTGAGATATTGAATGAGATCTTTTTCTCTCTCTCTCTCTCTCTTTTTAACATCTGAAGTTCATGAACTCATTTTCTTTGCTTCACATTTCATCATCTCCCTAACAGATGGGATTATTACCCACATCTTGGCTAGGATAAGAATATAAGACTGCCACTTTCTCTGGGACAGTTCCCTTTTCCTGCAGGCTACATTCAACTGGCACATACCTACTTGGTTGAAAAGACCCTTTCTTATAAGCAGATGCCTTAGGTTTTCTTTTTTTCTTCCTTCTTCCTCCCTCCCTCCCTCCTTTGCTTCCTGCCTTCCTTCCTTCCTTCCTTCCTTCCTTCCTTCCTTCCTTCCTTCCTTCCTTCCTTCCCTCCTTCCTTCTTTCTCTCTTTCTTTGCCGAATTCTTAAAGAAGAGGTTTCAGGATCCCTCTCTACTCCCATCTCTTCCTGGCAGAAAAGGATTTGATGTTGTCACTGTCTTCGGGATGGCTTATGGTGTCCTCCTTCCAGGGGTAACTAAAGGAAATTAAAAACTTTTTTTTTTTTTTTTGCTCAAAATGACAAAAAAAAGAAAAAGAAAAATAACCTTGGATTTCTACAGAGGCAGAATTTGTAGACAGCAGGAACGATCATGAAAAAAATCTTAAAAATCTAGATCTATCTTTTGATTTTACAAATGACTGAATGAAAACCAGAGTGACATTCATTGAGCAGGGGCTGCTCAGAATTGTGCAGATAATTTCTGGCAGGGTTAACCTAATACAAACAAAACTTTTACTGATCCTCTGCCCTGAATGGAGCCAACATTCCTTCTTTATAGACAACTTGTGAGGTTTCTAGGTTTTAAATTAGAAAGTATCTAATTAGAATAGAGCCATAGTATTCAGAAGGATGGTGCAGATGGCCAGTTTTATGTGATATATTTAAAACATGTATGACTGTTGAGTTATTTGCATAACCTCTGGCTTATTTAGCTTTTCAATATTCAAATTTATTCTATTTTATCTTAACATGTATTTATATATACACATAGAGTTATAATTTTACATAAATTCGTAATTGCTATATCTAACCGTACACTCTGTTTTCTTGCTTCAGTTTTCCTTTTTATTCCCACCCAAATCATTCCTTACTCCTAACATTTCAGAAAAGTAATTATTTCCTTTTATTCTCATGTATTTTATTATATAAAAATCTTCACTGCACCTATGTAGATGTTGCACACATTTCCCTAAAGAGCAGTTTTGATGTTACGTTACAAAAATAGCATCATATTAGACATGCTTTAATGTATCTTGCTTTTAGCTTCTGATTTAACTCTAATATTTTAACATAGGTGTGATTCCTTTGATTATAAATGGAAGGAATTCTTGGGTGTATTAATCTTAGTCATTCTTTAATCTCTTGCTAATTGCCAACACTTTCTTCCACATGCTCCCCTAAGGTTTTTCACTTGCCCTATTTCATTTAGGGTGAAGGCAAAGAAGACATTGCATATCGTAAGCACACAATTAGTAGTTTTCACATTGATGAAGAATTCAAATTCTAAATGGAGACCGGAGTAGAGTATCATAGAGAAATAGTGGATGGATTGGGTGTGGGATTTGTTGAGGGTTGTAGTTCAGGTTGGGTCTGTATTCCAAAGCATAGAATATTGAAGCTGGAAGGCTTGGCTCTACTACTGCAGTGTTCTCACATTTTGGGAGCATAAGGAAAATGTCACTCTTGGAGCCTGATTCAATAGGAGTAGGTGTGACCCAAGAAATGTACTTTAGGAAGCTTCTCAGGTGGTGCTGTATGTAGGTGACTCTCAACTCGGTTGTGAAAAATTCTTCCTTGGAAGACAAGGAAAGAACAACCTAAAGACTCACAGGCTTGCCCAAGGGCAGTCATCTTTAGTGACAGAAATGAGATTAGAAACTAATTCCTCTTCCTTGAAATGGAGTGCTAGTGACCCTTAATATGTCTCAAGGTGTCCTATTTTCATAATCTCTGGGAAAGGCTTTAAAATGTTCCACGTGGCTTCCTTTCCCCAAGTCTTCATTTGCAAGGATGTATTCTACCAATAAGAGAAGAGAACATTAAAACTACAGTGGTTTTTGGGAACTAGGCACTGATCTTATTAAAAAAGTCATCTCAAAGTAATGTTACTTTTCAGGTAATCAAGGAAAAGAGATTTTGGTAAATGGCTCACTTGTCCATCCAGAATATTCGGTCAAAAGAATAATCTCATCCCACTTGCTGCTTGGTTATTCTCACTTAGAATTTCAGTAAAATAACTCTGTTGCTATCTTTGAAACCAACTTTGAATCTTCTCATTTGAACATGGCTTCATGCAGGTGGAAGAAGGAATCATCTGGTAAAATGAAATATGGGTTGGTCTTATTAAACTTTTGGGGTTATGTTATGTATTCATGGCTCATTATGAAATATTTTTATATCCCTTTGTGCTTCAGGGGATGAATAATATCACCGATACAAATTTATAAAGCTTTATGTTTAACATAAAATAGTTGCAATCTCGTTTACAATTAAAATGTCGCGGGCAGTGAGTCCCTCATTAAAAACGCAAAGTAAAACTTAACTTACACTATTAAAATACCTCCATTTGTTACTACAAACACGCACCATCTGGGGTTGTTTCGTGCCTCCCAATTTCTTATTAGCAGGGGAGAGATCTGGGTTGACTTCCTCCAGAAATCAGTATGTCTTACATCATGCAAATGCACACTGCTGATTGCAAGCAGTCCTTAATTACTGATGGGAGCCTCTGACCAAGTGCTCGTACGGGAACGTGTCCTTCACCAGTGTTCTAAAAATGACTCAACTCGCAAATTCCTACGGAGGTTTACTTTTCTTCTTAATGATATTGTCTTTTATGACGGGAAAAGATAAAGTTTAATTTTTCAAATTTAAAAAGAAATGCCCATTTTTTCCCCCCTCAGCTCATAATAATGGTAAAAAGAGCTCCTTGCTACCAGGTGCCAGCTTCTATGTACTGGGGACTATAGCCACATGGTCTCTCGTCCTCTCCACAACTGTTGTAGTGAGGTGTTATTGCCCCCATCTCTCTGATGGAGAAACAGGCTTATGGAGGTAAATAGCTTGCAAAGGCAAAATAGCTGGTGAGTCACAGATGTGGGCATGATGCTTCTCTGGGGGACATTGTATCGTAAAGATATTATGAGGCTGCTCTTTTGGGGTAGTGACTATTGGCATATAGAAGATTAATAATGCACAATGATTCTAGCTGATTTGATATACCTTGGTATCTTAGGCAGGGGTTAAAATCTACCTCTGCTTCTCAAAGTGTGTTCCATGAGCCAGCAGCTTCTGCATTACGTGGGCATTTGTTAAAAATACAGAATCTTAGAGGTGCCTGGGTGTCTCAGTGGGTTAAGTGTCAGACTTCGGCTCAGGACTGATCTCGCAGTTTGTGAGTTTGAGCCCAGCTTCGGGTTCTGTCAGCTCAGAGCCTGGAGCCTGAGGTTCTGTGTCTCCCTCTCTCTCTTATCCCTCTCCTGCTCATGTTCCCCCCACTCTTAAAAATAAACATTAAAAACAATTAAAAAATAAAATAAAAATACAGAATCTTAGGCGCCCTCTGAGAATTGTATTGGAAGCTGCATTTTATTTTATATTTAAAAAACTTTTTTAAATTTATGTATTTATTTTGAGAGAGAACAGGCAAGCAGGGGAGGGGCAGAGAGAGAGGGAGAAAGAGAATCTCAAGCAGCCTCCACACCATCAGCACAGAGCCCTATGTGGAGCTCAAACTCACAAACCGTGAGATCACGACCTGAGCTGAAATCAGAGTCGGGTGCTTAACCGACCGAGCCACCCAGGCGCCCCAGAAGCTGCATTTTATTTATCTATTTATTTATTTATTTTAATGTTTTTATTTATTTTTGAGACAGAGAGAGACAGAGCACGAGTGGGGGAGGGGCAGAGAGAGAGGAAGACACAGAATCTGAAGCAGGCTCCAGGCTCTGAGCTGTCAGCACAGAGCCTGACGCGGGGCTCGAACTCACAGACCGCGAGATCATGACCTGAGCCGAAGTCGGACGCTCAACCGACCGAGCCACCCAGGCGCCCCAGAAGCTGCAATTTAAAGAGATCCTCAAATTCTCTGTACATTTCAATGTTTGTGAAGCATTGAACTAGATGATCTTTAATTTACCTTTTACCAGTAGTACTGCGGTTTATGCAAAGAGGAAAACTACATCTCCCTTATGTACCAAACATCTCGAAAATAGCAGTCCTATCTTATACAGTAATGTAACTCCCACAATGTTTAGCTTGTGACTCTCCCTGGTAGTTGCTTAATGCATTCTTGATGAATAAATGAGTAAACAAATAACTGTCTTCCGTATGGAAATGCAATGATTATAATAGTTTGAATATTAAAGAAATCAACAACGGATGCCGAAACCTTTTTTAAATGGAAGTATAGTTAATGTACTATATGTTAATGTATTGTTATATTAACATGTATATTATATCATATAAAGTATTATAAGTAGCATAATACAATGTTACTTTAGTCGCAGGTATATAACGTTGATTCAATAATTCCGTACATTATGCAGTACTCACCACTATATGTATAGTCACCATTGGTCACCATACAATATTATTACAGTATTATCGACTATATTCCCTATGTTGTGCTTTTCATCTCTGTGGCTTATTTATTTTATGGCTGGAAGTTTGTATCTCTTAAATCCCTTTATCTATTTTGCCCGTCACCCACCCACCTCCCCTTTGGCAATCGCCAGTTCGCTCGCAGGTATTTAAGAGCCTCTTTTTTGTTTGTTTCTTCGTTTGTTTTGTTGTTTAGAGTCCACAAATCAGTGAAATCATGTGATATTTGTCTAAACATTTAGTTAAAACCTCTAGATACAGTACCTTTCCATTACACCTTTCCCAATTTCCCAGCTTCTTCAAGGCAGGGCAAGTAATTGTATTTCGTATGTAAGCCTAAAAGTAAAGCAATTAAGACTGAGGCTCCCGGGCAAGGCAAGCCTTTTCCACTGTGCCTGTTACTGACTCTCTGCCAACTCAGAGACAGGTTAAAATTCTACTTTCCTCATTATCTGGTCCACATTATTCATTATAAGTAGCCTCTAATTTGTATCAGTCTCCTCTCTCTGTCTTTTGACTAATTTCGGAGAACTATGAGTGAGTAGCCTGGGTTTCCTGGCCAATCCTTTATACCCATATTTAGTGTGGAAGTGATCTGTTAACGAAGTAGATGGAGATAGGATCGATAGAGTTCTCCCACCTGAATGCATGCTGCATCCCGGATAGAACTGGGACTTTCAATGAAGACGCAAACAAAATCATCTTTTAAAGCCATTAAAAATGCAGGACCTGACATCTGGATGAAGGAATGGGCCTGGGAAGTTCCCCTTCATGAACATTACTGAGCGATGCATCCTGAGAACATCCAGAGGGTGTTCTGCAGAGAACGCACAAGCAAGACCAAAAGACAGTAGGGTGTTTGCATGGGTTTCCATGAACCTGAAGTGGGTGACGTGACTGATCACAGGGCTCTTCGCCTGGAGCAGTCAGCCTCCAGATAAATACCACGCTCTGCCTGAGGTTTGAAACTTTTACAGCTTGCGTTTGGCAGCTGGTAGTAGGGTTAGAGGCCATAAAGATAAATTGGAAACGTGGAAGAGGGAAGGAATAGGATGACTAAAACCTGTCTGATTTTTCTTTCTAACTTTACTTCATTGCCATAGGGTAAGGATTGTTGAAATTGGCATGCTAATTTATGTACAGTAGATATAAATTTTTGTTTGGTGTTAATGAGTGCTATTTTTAATAAGCCTGAAAAGCAAAATGTACAAAGGTGGAAGATTCTAATATAAATATAAATATAAATATAATATAAATATAATTTTTTTTACTGCTCATTATTGCAAGTGACTTGAGAAATGAGGTTGGGGGGAACAGGTGTGTAGGATTTCACCTCAGTTTTAGGAAAGCTTCAGCTCCTGCACTTTATGCTTTGGAAAACTACAATCCCCTGACTCGACGCTTTCCTCCTCATTTCTTTCTACTTTTATTCTTATGCTTAGAAAGCAGATAAAGGAAAGTTAGGAAAGAACTCTTTATTAAATCACACAAAGAAAATCATTCTGATGCTTCTCTTTGACTTTTCCTTTCCTTTTGTTTTAAAGATTGTCACAAAAGTCATGCCAGCTCCTATTCCAGACCTTGGGCTGGATAATCCCTTGAGTCGATTCGGCGTCTAAGCCAGCCTCAGTAATTCTCCTGTCCTGGTTGGTAGAATAGGGATGGTTCAGATTGTGGGCTTTGGAGCTAAGAGCCTACAAATCTCACCTCTGCACTTCCTAGCTCTGGAGCTTAGAAAAGTGATAGTATTTTCTTATGCCCAGGTTTCCTTATTAATAAAATCGGAATATGAGTAGCACCCAGCTCCTTGGGTTATTAAAGAAGATGAAATGAAAGTACTTACATAATGCCTGGCACATGGCAAAGAAACATTAGCCATTGTTATCATGATATTCACGTCACTTACCATTCAGACATTCACAGAACCAAAGGTATTAGAGTAGGAAGACCTTAGAAATCTAGTCATCTATCAGCGGTGTTCTAGGGGCACCTCTAAGTAACTGCGCAACTTCATAAACATAAAGGATGCTGACGATACGAGGGTAAAGATGTAGATCCGTGTGAAAGAAGACTGAAGACACCTCATCTAAGCCTTCTCCAATTCCCGATCTATGATGAGAAACTCCAGATGATTCAGTGCATTATATTCCTTTGGCTCCAATCATCTGGATTCCACAGTGACCACACTGACGGCATTTGCCTGTTAGCAGTATTTCATCAGGAGCACAGAACAAGCCAGCCCTGAGATGGTGTTTCCCAGACTGATTACATTTGAGCTCCGGTGAGGATATGGAGCCATGATTTTATATTGTGTTATTAGTCACACCACAGGTGTCTATTGATTGTTTACCAAACAGCTTACACTTTCTTGGAAATTTTGGCCTCTAAGCTTTGGA